>OY978457.1:5017769-6339435 GCA_963854805.1 Plagodis dolabraria | reverse complement strand
TATGTCACAATAACTGTTATTTTATATGTTTAATTTATGAGTTATGATTTTTTTGTTAAATAGCCGTGTGAAACCGGGGCGAATCAGTAGTTTGCTTATATAAAAAAAGTATATTTACAATCACAAAACAAAATGGAAACACAAAGTAGGCAAATGTAATTCAAATGCTAAAGGCGGGCAGCCCTATCGCATGTTTACATACCGCGCGGCTGTAGGTAAAATACTGTATAGATAATATTACCGTAGTTTCGTATCGCTTCATGAAGTCAAAATACTTTTTTGAGCACAATATTGAGATAATACTTTTGAATTTTAAATTACAACCTCGTTTTATGGACCCTATAATCTCAGCAAACCACAAAACAATTAAGCTCTTACAGGTTCTTACTTGCAAATTCTGTTGATATGCAAGATAGACACCTTTCTACCAAATTTCATGAAGATCGATTCAGGCAATCGAGATTTATTGACGGGGATATATACACTGCTCAGACCTCCACCGAGACCTCGCTTCGCTTAGTCTATTAAAAAAATATCATTACCTACAAGTGATAATATTTTATTACCTTAGAGGTTCGCAGTAACTGCAGATAAAAATGTTGTTATCTACACTTCTGTTCTGCCGCTTCTAATAGCGCACGAAACTCTACAATTTTAGCGACGCTATCCGTGGTACGGCGTCTAGTGCCGCCGTGCGACTGAATATTTTTATGAGTTAAAAGTAAACGCCCATTTCTATTAGCTCCGCCCGAATTAGAAATTATTTTGACTACGGTCTTGCCCTTAACCTTCAAGCTATGCAAGGGCAGACTCGCGAAGTCACACGGAGAGCCACTAGTTATAATTGAGGTATCAATTTGTTTCTAATTTTTGTACAACTTAGTTCACAGATTGTTAGTATGGTATTTTTACGCATATATATAAGCGATGATGATTGCCACGCAGGTCTGTAGTTTGCTATTGGAAGCAGGTCTACTGTGTATGGTAGTTAGTAGCTGCTCTTGAAAGCAAGTATTTAATTACATTAAGCTAAGACGGTCAACACAATCTCCCACATTATCAGTTACCATAGGAACTTCACGGAAAGTTATGTTAACAGGCTCTCCAAGACTTCTGTTGGAACACAACTTTAGGCACTTATATTTTATACAAGGCAGCTATTCGCAAACTACTCTAGCACCATGCCATGTACAAAACCTTTAGTGGACTAAACTATACAATTATTATGAAATTAAATTCAGAGTCCTTTAGCTATATTTATATATGTTATCAATTCTGTCAAACCTATTTTATCACAAAGGGTATCTGCGGCTGCGGCAAATCAGAGGACATTACACACCGACCAAATAAAGATATGTTTATGTGAACACAGTCATTGTAATGTGTACGGCCTTAAATATGAATCAGAATGAATGAGATCTGTAATAGGTAAGAACTTTCTGGTGAGCTCTTATAACTCCGCAAGAGTTTGCGGCGGCAAGTACATTTCTGCCCAAAGAAGTCAGGTATGGAGTCCTTCATGAAAAAAAAACTTGGAGCTGTGGAGTGGGGCTTGTAGTTGTAGTTCTGTGAGCTGAAAACCTAACGACTAAAATATGTTTTTTTTTCTACGTTTGCACTCCCCATTTCCACTTTTAAAATAATAAAAAATATTGAATCGTTAAAAAATTATATAATTATCAAATCTGATAACAAAATTTCACGAGAATCAGTTGAGAAATGCGATCTGTGCAGGAGAACAATCGAAAATCCGGATATCTGGGCAGACAAATGCAAACATTTTTGCCGAAAACAATTCGTTCGAAATTTGGCAAAGCCGATCGACATGCTGTTTAACCACACATTAAGAATGGGGGACGATCGAGTGGTAAACAGAGGCTACCTGAATCAACCAACAAGCCAACGACCGGTTGGACGTTCCAGATAAAAATGGGGTGATACGCTGAGCGCTGATTTACATGAACTTCACGCAGACAACTCGCGTGAAACTGAGCAAGACCGGAACCAGTGGCGTGATCTCATATCGGAGGATCAAGACTCATATAAGATTGCTGAGCCAGTAGAGTAAGCAAGGTAATGTTATTCAAAAAGCCATTTTACTGAAGTTATTTTTTTATGTTATTGTGACGGAACAAACTTGAGGCCCACCTGATGTTAAATATTTACCTCTGCCTATAACAGATGCATTTCGTCAAAAGTCACGATTTGTACTGCACCCTTGAGACATAGTTATTAAAACTCATTGTGCCTGTAATTTCACTGGCTCTCAAAGACTGCTGCCGGAACACACCGTTAGGTGCTTAAAAAGAACCCAAAAGGGACAAAATCGTTAAGTCCTTTGGTGAAATAGAAAGTCCGCTGCTTTGATGAACGAAACCGTAATGGACCCTTTGAAATCAGCTGCTATCAAACCTCCGACCTCTGAAAGGAAATTGAAAAACCAATATCGCCTTATATATCGCGGAGCTGCCCGACGATTGGGTGAGGTGTGGTGAGTATTTTTAGAACGTCTTATAGAGCCAATCTTTGTTCCAGCCATTTTGTTATGCTCCAGATGTTTTTATTTCGTACTAGATGATCTGGTGTACTCTGTATCATTTATCATAACGGACGAAAGTCATATGCTTGACAGGAAAGTATCGGTAGAACAGTTTATATGGGAAAATGAAATTGTAGTCTTTAACCATTTTTCTCGCAATTGTCCATATTTTCTCATCATTTAAACCTTTCCTGGACTGCGACAAACATTTCAAACCAAAATCATTTAAATCGGCCCAGCCGTTCACGAGTTTTAGCGAGACAAACGAACAGCAATTGATTTTTAGTTTAATCAGGGTGTAAGTAGACATCCTATCAAATTTTTGTATATGTAGATGAAATTGAAAACCAGCATCGCCTCCATTAGAGAGAATGAACGTGTAATTGATTGTGTATTGTTTCCACAGATCAAAAACCCAGATTGTCTCCTTAATTTATATAACACACAATAATAACTAACACAAACGGTAAAAAGAGTAGATTTACTGTAAAAAAATGTTAAAGCTCGGTTGCTGATTGAAAATATATGATAGATTGAAAAGCTTTTTGACAATTTAAATAAATGTTACGACGAGTAAACTATTTTTGTATATTAAGTAAATATTTTTGTAATTTGCATAAATTGAACATTGTACGCCTGAAAACGATATAAACTTATCATGTTACAACATATTTAAATAAGGCTCGGTTTCTACTATAAATATATTATTACCAGGTTCAGCCACTTTCTTAACTCAAGTTGAAAGAGCACAGCGATCAGTCATAAAAGTGATGCTTAGAAGGCCAATCATGTATCCAACTGTTGATGTTTACAAAGAAAGTGGTTTAATAAGCGTGAGGCAATTATTCATACTAAAAACATCTCTATCTGTTCATAAATCTATGCTGGCTTCGACGGAATATGAAAAAATTGCTAAACGGCGGGTATATCGTTTGCCAAAATCACCAGTGAACTCCATGTTTGCCAAGCGTTTTGGTCAGTTTGTTAGAACACACGTCTATAGTTGCGTAGTCAATTATTGTAAAATTAAAAATAAGTATATTTATGAATCAAAAAAGGTCATTCAGAAATGGTTATCGACATTAGATTATGATGCTGTAGAAGACGTACTGAAAATTTTATCCTAATATAAACAATTTTATAAAGGGCTTGAAATTATGTATCTCATTGTTCTAACAGAGTAATGCAGTAATTCAATTTAGTAGCTGTTCTCTCTTAAGTTTAGTGTTACCAATTATGTGTTATATATATATTGTCTTTCTGTATATATTTGTAAAATATGCATGTGATAGATTATTTGAAAATTGGCTTACTATTTATTGAAATATTTGTTCATTTTCACTTGATTGGCTGTTTTTAAATTAATCTTAGTGATATTTCCTTTTGTACTTAATTAAATGTAGGGTGCAGAATTTACTTTTACATCCGTAAGCTATGTATAATTAGAACAACTGGTTTAATATGATGTTTTAATTTAGTTTTCGAAATACTCTGTGTACTTTCCACAGACTAAAAAATAAGTAAAAGTTTAATTATCTGTCTGTATATTTTATCTGTGGTTTGAAGTTAATACTCTGGACTGTGACTGCTGTTGCTGAGTCACCTTGCTTGTTCCCTCCTATAAAAGGAGTAGCCTAAGGCGATTTAACTGACTTTTCTGCCCGACTGCCGCGCCGAGCAGACCTCCTGAAGTGTTAGAAAGTATAATCTAAGTGTTGGCCTTAAATTGCCTTAAAAACAACGAAGTGCTGCCCGATCAAGATTTGGTAAAGTTAAGTAATTTATTATTCTCTTTTCTGATATTGTATAACGACAAACCTTGTTTATATGTAAAGTAATGGTTCTTAAAATGGTTTGTTAAAAAGGTTCTTGACAATTATTATATATTGAATAAGAAAATATCTGTTTATGTAAACCATGACTTTGTATGTTAATTTATAGTTAATAAACCAGTGAAAATGTAAATAAAATGTATATAGTAAGTATGTAACACTTTGTTAAAAGACGTTTAAAAGAATGGCCCCGAGTTTCTTGCCCGTTCTTCTCGCAGAGGCTCTATACAATTTTGTTTGCTGAACGTGGCAGTACAATGTAGAATATTTCAATATTAAAATTTGTAATTGACCTTCATAAGAGCGTCGCAGACGCTTAAATTGAATAAATGATTTTGACTTTAATTTTTATTGTTTTAATCTACTAACATCAGAAGTGGGATAGAACATATATACTTCATATTGTTTCAAATTCTTTCAGAACGTGTGGACGTGGCTTCTCTTGTATCCGGCTGTTGAGGAGGGTCTGCTTAAGGCCATCTGCGACGCAGTTGCTGTCTCACACCATGCTGACGACGTGGTGCTACCACTTTTTGATCCTGACAAGAATGACAACGGTGCAGACAACAGGTATACCAGCGATCTTGGCTGGAGCACCATCACTACTGTTGCAAATCAGGTAAAGCCTTTAAGGGCTCTGTATTGTTATGGTGAAAACCTAGGATTGAAAAGTGGGACTTGTTCAAAGCTGCAATAAGTATTTATACCCCGAAAAATTAAACATAACAGACAATAAAAAAGAAAAAATATATATACCTTAGCAACCGGGTAGGATCTCGTAAACTTTACCGGATATTTCTCCAACCAGTTTCGAACTTATTTGATCTTCGTCTGGGAGTAAAATTTTTGCATCAGATAAAGTTTCATAAGCTGTGGGTTGGAGGGATAGCTTTTCAGTTAATTTTGGGAACTACCGATTCATATGTTAATACGCCAGATTAAAACTCAGATTACTAAGAAATAATAAGATAACCTTTACGGAACTACAGTTGCCAGAGCTTGTTCGTGGAAATAGCCATGATGTAAATGTAAGAACTGCATATCTTAATAGTCGTGTTAATACTATTGCAGAACTTATTTCACTTTTCACAACATATTGTTAGTCCCCAAAATGACAGTTTTAATACACTATTATAGGCAGACTGTTAGATAAAACGACCTATCTGCTAAATTACCTAAAACTGACACTCCTCAAGACATACGTTGTTTTCTGTTACAAATTGCTTTATTTTAAATAACAAAGTGTATTAGAAACATATATATACAAGACCATAATCCAAAGACTCTAACTATATAAAACATGAATTGAGCATTACTAAATCACAAACGTACAATGCAATTACTGTATTAAAAAAAAGGGGCCATAGCACAGAGCCTGTACGTTAGTCTAAACTTCCGATTTATTTTTACTAGTATTTAAAAAGTAATCATGTTTAGGTAATAATGATGTCCAATTGTTTCATAAAAGTTAAAATCAAACTTACTATGGCTAATATTAAAATGCGAAAAGAGAGGCTCTTGGAGGCACAGAAATCGGTAGCAACTGCAATTTTGAATCTTGCTCAGATCGATAGATAACACTTTATTATACATCAAATGTAAGATAAACTTAGGCTTAGTAAAATACAAGGTACACTACACATATAGACTAAGTAACTAAACTTATACCCACCTACTTGCATCATAATATATAATTATATTCAGTAACAATTAGTACTGAACTAAGTAGAAGTTACTATTTCAAAATATAGGCAATTCCAAGCAATGAGTAGTAGTAGTTGCAAAATTAATGATCTTGTTAGGTGTGATGACATTATTGTTCTAAAATTTTAGTTTATTATTACTTAATTGAAATAATTGCAGTTTATCATCCATATGCCGCTGTAATAATAGCACCTTCCGGTCGTAGACTTCAAAGCGTAGAACTTTTCTCGAACCATATTGGGGTACTTGGTCCTTGTCAAACAACTATATGAACTGAAAGGACATTGAATACTGACCTTAATAATTACACGGTCTGGTTGGAATTTTTTTTATCAGTATCATCATCTTTCTTTGATTACATGAGCAGCATAAGAACTGGTAAAGTTTTAGAAGATATGACAAACACTAAACAAAACTAGAAACTACATGAACCAGTCTAATTTACACTTTAACAGAAGATTTCTTTATACTTAGGAAAACTATTTTCAATCGTATAGGGAAATCGATTTATTACACTTGGATTACTCTGGGATTTTCGGACAATCTGAAAAAGGGTATAACAATATCCTTCTAAATATAGATGAAAAAGATTATATTATTTAGTACCCCAAATCTCGTGATGACCGATAAAGGCTAAAACTTCTCTACTAATAAAGTTGAGTCGTTGAATTTGGTGAGAAATGTATTTAACAGCACACTATTCCTTATATATTTATTTCTTGTTAGAAATGGCTAGGATGAACGTTACGTGGCTACGGTTAACAAATCGATAGACAATTCGTCAGAATAGCCAAACGGTCTGTGGCAGATTCAGCAAACCCATGACACAACTGTTAAAAAGAAAATTAAGTTTTTCCGTAAGACACAATATAGGTACAGCGCGAAATGTTCAAATTCATTTGCTTCCAGGAATATAGGTAGTGTTGAGACATAGATCTTAGAATTATTTTAATAAATTGTGCCTACTATATTCTACCCTTAATGGGTGTTAATGGATTTGCAAAATTCGGTTTACATGTCAGTGAAAAATACATAATATGAATTAAATTATTTGGAAACTAAATACAACTGTAGTAAAAAAAAAAAATGGTACTTATATTAGTTATAATTATTCAATATACATATAATGGTACAAATTATTATTAAATTAATTATACATTTCAATATTTATCACATCAATTAAATAAATACGTGAAAACACTACCAAAAAAAAAAAAAAAAAAACACATATAATAACATTGAACATAAGTTATATAATAACAGTAAATATGGGCCGTGAATTAAATGTCGTATACCTACACACTAACGTCAATATTTTTTTAAACATGGTCAGCTAAAAATTCTTCATAATATGATTTATTAATAAATAAAACTTTAAAATTTTCTTTTAAAAAAAATGGAAAATTAATTGATATCCTTCGGCGATGATGGTCATTTTTATGCCTAAGGCCTAATACACTTTTTTTTTTTTAATGGGTGGTATTACATATTATGTTACGTATTGTGGTTTTGTATGTTCTGATCAAAAAAGTGTCATAGTTTTGAGTATTTGACCTGATTAAAAGCAATGCCTCATAAATGTTTAGCGAAGGAAATATCAGTATCTTGAGATTAGTGAAATAAAGTTCACATGTATATATATACCATCCTGACGGACTCTGCTGTCTGACGTAGTAGATAAACTATCATTAATGTACATGCCAATATGAAACCAGCAGAGCAATGTTGTGGAAATGTTGCTAAAAAGTTAAAGGAATGTTTTGCCAAGGAAGCCATTCTTTCTAGCCCGGTGAATGGGTGGATCAAAACGTTTATTTTGAATAAGCTTAGGTTAAGCTGAAATATACAGATAAAGCAGATGTGGTAACATTGAATCGATGGTATACATTAATGTTTGGATTAACCGTGATAGATTATATTTAATGATATTGTAAAACTTATTTATATTAAATAAGGCTAGTAATATCATTTGTGTATTTGAAATTATAATAGAAACATTTTAACTAACAATATATACAATGTTATAATGAAAACTCGTAATAAATAAAGCTAATATTTAAAAAAATATATATATATATAGGTAACAAACATTGTATGTGATGGACAATTATTTCAAGATTTTGTGAGTGAACGTTCGAGACGATTTTAATAATAATAACGAATATTTTGAGAAAACATTATATCAATGAATGTGTATATATATATATACATTATTATATATAATCAGTTAAAAATGTATAATGACGATATGACGATATGACTATATGACTGACACGCTGGTCGGTCTCTGACCTTCCATTAGTCCCGGTAATACCGCTCGCAGCGTGTGGTAGGACTAATATACGTTGAAAGTCAGAGGCTATGGGAAAATTCATAACCAAGAATATAATAAGTACTGCTGGTCGATCACTGCCCTGATACTTTACGGTAAGTCATGCGCAGCAGGTGATAGGTAAAGTATGTCAAGGCCAGAGATCTGTTATATACTGCTGGTCGATCACTGCCCTGATACTTTACTGGAAGTCATGCGCAGCAGGTGATAGGTAGAGTATGTCAAGGCCAGAGATCTGTTATATACTGCTGGTCGATCACTGCCCTGATACTTTACTGGAAGTCATGCGCAGCAGGTGATAGGTAGAGTATGTCAAGGCCAGAGATCTGTTATATACTGCTGGTCGGTCACTGTCCTGATACTCTACTGGAAGTCATGCGCAGCAGGTGATAGGTTGAGTATGTCAAGGCCAGAGACCCCGTTATAACGAAATAAGATGAAATAAAATGAAATGAAATAAAATGAAATGAGGTGATATGACATGACATGGAATCAATTGAATTGAAATGAAATGAATTGATATGAAATAAAATGAAATGAATTGAAGTGAAATAAAATGAAATGAAAATTGAGGTTGTACTTCGAGAGCAAAGTACTGGTCAGTATGGCCGTGATAGATTATTTGAAAATTGGCTTACTATTTATTGAAATATTTGTTCATTTTCACTTGATTGGCTGTTTTTAAATTAATCTTAGTGATATTTCCTTTTGTACTTAATTAAATGTAGGGTGCAGAATTTACTTTTACATCCGTAAGCTATGTATAATTAGAACAACTGGTTTAATATGATGTTTTAATTTAGTTTTCGAAATACTCTGTGTACTTTCCACAGACTAAAAAATAAGTAAAAGTTTAATTATCTGTCTGTATATTTTATCTGTGGTTTGAAGTTAATACTCTGGACTGTGACTGCTGTCGCTTGGTTTAATATGACGTTTTAGTTTAGTTTTCGAAATACTCTGTGTACCTTCCACAGACGAAAATAAGTAATAGTTTAATTATCTGTCTGTATATTTTATCTGTGGTTTGAATTTAATACTCTGGACTGTAACTGCTGTTGCTGAGTCACCTTGTTTGTTCCCTCCTATAAAAGGAGTAGCCTAAGGCGATTTAACTGACTTTTCTGCCCGACTGCCGCGCCGAGCAGACCTCCTGAAGTGTTAGAAAGTATAATCTAAGTGTTGGCCTTAAATTGCCTTAAAAACAACGAAGTGCTGCCCGATCAAGATTTGGTAAAGTTAAGTAATTTATTATTCTCTTTTCTGATATTGTATAACGACAAACCTTGTTTATATGTAAAGTAATGGTTCTTAAAATGGTTTGTTAAAAAGGTTCTTGACAATTATTATATATTGAATAAGAAAATATCTGTTTATGTAAACCATGACTTTGTATGTTAATTTATAGTTAATAAACCAGTGAAAATGTAAATAAAATGTATATAGTAAGTATGTAACACTTTGTTAAAAGACGTTTAAAAGAATGGCCCCGAGTTTCTTGCCCGTTCTTCTCGCAGAGGCTCTATACAATTTTGTTTGCTGAACGTGGCAGTACAATGTAGAATATTTCAATATTAAAATTTGTAATTGACCTTCATAAGAGCGTCGCAGACGCTTAAATTGAATAAATGATTTTGACTTTAATTTTTATTGTTTTAATTTACTAACACATGCGTTCCTACTAGCAATCTATTTTATTACAAAAATCTAGTAATGACCAGTGTCACTGTCTTAAGCTAATAGCAAATCATAACTCGGTCTCCACGATACAGGCTTTGCCTAGTGTGGAGGCCACAAGCAAATTATGTTAGATATTAGTATTTGTAGATAAAACTGTCTGCGAAATACTTGGTGTCAATGGTAAACACAGTTACTTAAGTTAATATAATATGTAAATAAGACTTTGTATGTATACCATTGTAAATAAAGATTATTTCATAAAGATTATTTCATATTTCATTTCTTTAAGAAGTGTCGGTCATTTGTCAAGATGAGAGCATTTATTTATGCAATAATATAGGCCCAATATCTTAAGATGTTTGGCAGGAGGCAATTCCATGTAATAAGTTCCTATTAGTCGAGTAGTTAACTACCTAACTTACTAGGTTTTCAAAAGGGAATCATAAGGCAACTTTAAATAATACAACATTTATAGGAACACATTGAGCATTTTATTAAACATAATACATTAGATTCACAAGGATTAATTCTGTATAAGTTAATAGTTACCATTCACAATAATATAATTAAATGGGCAAACTATATTGGAAGAACAAAGACAACAAACCTAGACCCATACACAACACGTGAACAGCAGTTATATAACACTAAATAAATCAAATAATAGAACACTTAACTTAATCAGCAATAGGTCACGATGCGGCAATCACTTGTGAAGAATAAAAAGAGGGCTCAGTAAGGTGAGACATTGGTTTTATAGTAATGACTGGCGCCAAGTGTTTATTGCCTCTCCATGAAACTTCCCGCAATCTTTATCACAGCCAATCAGAGACATCACAGTTCCCGCCACAATGTTTTAACAATCCGAAATTAGACAGGATTGTTCGTCGTTGGCTAGTCCAGAATGAATACAGATAAAACAAGATTTCAGTGTGGCGGTTATTAAAAATGCCATAGTATATCAATAAGTTTAAGGATATTCTATAATTACATTTTTTTTTTTTTTTTTTTATGCCTGATAGGTTAGCCTTTGACCACTATCTCACCTGATGGTAAGTGATGATGTGGTCGAGGATGTTGTTCAGACTAACCTAGAGTTACTGGCTCTCAAGGACAGCTGCCGGAAAACACCGTTAGGTGCTTGGCGACAGATTTTCAACTTGAGGGTGGTAACTAGCCAGGCGGGCATTCGCAAAGTGCCCTACCACCATGCTGTAACGACTGCTATCCTAAGACAACAACCGGGACCGACGGCTTAACGTGCCCTCCGAAGCACGGAAGCGCTCAGTAGTAATGTCACCAGCGGTCACCCATCCAAGTCATGACCGAGGCGGACGTTGCTTAACTTTGCTGATCGATTCAGAATGGCTAAGCAAACTTGGCTACGAGCGCTTCCAACTATTCTAAATTAATAAAGATTATAGAAATACATAAACATCTCTACTGTATATAATTCTAATACACGCGTGGAGTAATTCCTACTCTTGATGAGGATCTATAATATGATAAATTGAAAGACTATTTTATTGCCGATTGACAAGTCTTTGACTATAATCACAATCACAAAAGTACTTATTCGTACAATTCTACTCGATCGTACATTATTGCACAGAGTTGTTCATCTTTATCTATCTTAATTTGGAAATGTGGTGTTAATTTAGTTATCAGACACGTTGCTCTGTCACCCGTATTGTAGATAATACCCCTTAATTTCCTGTTTCTCGTCGGTAGATTATCGTGATGCGATAGTTACTGTACTGCATACAGCTTATGTTAATGTGTTACGAGCGCATTATCAGATCACGATCACAGAAATCCATCTCATTATAATAATTAGATAATATATATTGTATTGTCTATCTATATTTTTACTGTTTAAATTATATTTGCAACCACCCTTATGTGTAAAATCTGTCACCAAGCACCTAACAGTGTTTTCAAACAGCCGTCCTTGAAAAACAGTAATTTTAGGTAAGCTTAGACAATATCGTATTAAGAAAACGAGGTTTTACACTACAGACAGTTAAACAAGAAAGTTACTTAATAATGCATAATGAACAAATTTGGAGCTTTTCTGAAAGTTTTGGGTGGATAGTTAATTAGGAAGAGCTCAAAATTCAAATTGCAAGATTCCACCCGGAGCGGCAGACAAATTTCATGAGCTACAATTGTTTTTTTTTTATATCTAATGGATTACTGCGTATAATAAATTCCAAAATACTTTAAAATCTTAACAAAAACCCGTATTCAAACAGAACATATTAACAAACAAAAGTTCACTTAAAAGTAAATATCCCAAACCATCGTATAAAGTATTTTTTGTTCATAGATAAGTGAAAATGGGAACATTATAATGTAATCGAAGCCAATGAAATACGCAATATTAGGGATAACTCAAATACTACTCATCATATCTCACTGAAAATTAAATGAGACGACATATTGACAAGCTCCAGCTTTCGAATATAAAAAAAAACTTTACATTCGGCACACTCTATAAAAAGTTACACACAAAAAAATAGTCAAATTGAGAACCTCTTCCTTTTTTTGAGTCGATTAACCAGTTTAAAATTTTCTCATTTATTAGTAAGATCATACCAATATTATAATAAAATATACTATAACAATATACGTCCGTAACAATAGAAAGCAGATACAAAGCAACCATTGTGAAGAATTTATAAAGATGAACAACAAATCAATACACCGTAATCCCGACGAGCCTCGATCAAATCAGTGGTACTTTGTATCGACGTAGACACGGGTCACGCTCGTCGACCGTTATCATAAAAACAACTACTATACTGTTACTTCCCCGTATAACTCCCATTTAGTTGGACACATTGTATGTGCAATAAGTGAAATGTGTAAATCTAGTCGCTGTTTTCGGCCAGTGAATACAATTTATGAGAAGGAGCAAACCTTGTTATAAATACTAATAAGGTTTTAGTAAACTATGTTAACCTAGCCACATATATAAATTACTAGCTTTCCGGGCGCGGCTCCGCCCGCGTGTAAGTTGGTTATCGCGCAAAAACATTAACCTCTTTTTGCGCAGTTGGATAAAAACTGTCTTAAGTTTTTTTTCTTTTTTCCCGGGTCTCAAACTATTTCCATACCAAATTTCATTCAAATTGGTAGTTTTTGCGTGAAAGCGTAACAGACAGACAGACAGTTACTTTCGCATTTATAGTATTAGTACTGATATCTTCAGT
Source organism: Plagodis dolabraria (assembly GCA_963854805.1). Taxonomy (NCBI): domain Eukaryota; kingdom Metazoa; phylum Arthropoda; class Insecta; order Lepidoptera; family Geometridae; genus Plagodis; species Plagodis dolabraria. Next base: position 6,326,133 of record OY978457.1, on the reverse strand, counting down.
AATTCCTTTAATTAGTCTGTTTACAAACAGTGTCATCTGTGTGCTAAGGCTCGCTAGTCTTTACTAAAAGAAAATTACAACCCATTTCAAATTCCAGGCGTTTTTCCTACCATATCCAAAGTGCTTTTACATGAGTCAGAATTGAATAGTATCCATGTAAGATCATGCTTTTTGTGATTAGCAATTTGCATTGGCGACAGTTTTAGAACTGTTTTTAAACCTTTTTAAAATTCAATGTCATTTTAGTATGAAATGTGTCATAGTCATAATGGCCCCTGATTGGTTAATATGATTCTAATTATTTAATAATTCTTATAATAAGGTTGTCTAATAATGTATTGATGCTTAATGTCCTTCGCAGAGCTGTTACATCTCTGAATAACCTAAATACACTATCTGACCCGAGATCGACCTAGAACTTATATATCTACCTTTCGCCTTCATGGTTCTGTTAGGAAACCTGAACACTAAGACTTAAGTAACACCTAAAAGGTCAGTATATTTAGAACTGTAATAGATATTTTATCAAAATGGAAACGAATACGCGAAAGACAATGTCAAATAAACAAGTTAAAAACTCATTATGCGATTAAATCATGCACAAAAATATTTCGTTATTCATATTACGTTCGACATCATAAACCTACGAATTTTTTTCATTCTAGATATTTCGTTATTTCCTCATGCATTTTAAGTCATTTAGCTGGGTTTGATGTTAACGCAAATATTTATCATACAGAGAATTCTCTTTTATCAATAGAGGCCCATTTTTAACAGAATTCCAAAAACGGGGGAAAAAGTTCCCCCGTGTTTGGATTTTTTTCCTATACTATCAAAAATATAGTCGCAACCAAAAACATTCTATATTTTTGGATTCAACTACCTATACTCTACCATGAAAGGAAGAAGGTTTTCATGTTAACTCCAGATTTTCAGAAGCTGTTTCAGTAGGTATATTTTCTATTGAAATTGTGTACCGTTTTTTTTGTCATTACACCCTTCACCTTCAACAACCTGGTCATGTAATTTAAGGATGACTCACGCTAGACCGTGTCGGGTCCGAGCCGACACTCGGCTCGGACGTCGGCCGTAGCACGGTCACCGAGCTGGTCCCATACCTGTAATTACAAAGACGGGCCTCGACCGAGCAATGACCGATGCGCCGTGATGCAGTATACTCACCCGAGCAAAAATAGTGATGTAACTGGACTACAATCATGTTAAATTTTGACGATATGAAATTATCGGCTATTGCGATCGCACTGGACGTTAAAGAATCTGAAAAAAATTCAACTGCAAGGAAATGGAGTGTGCATCCACTTTGGTAAAAAAAAAAAATTTGCTCTTAAAAATAGCTAAGCGAACACACGTTAGCTGCTTAGCATAAGATTAGCTAGCCAGGCAGGTATTTGCAAAATGCCCTATTATAATGACTGCCATTGTAAGATATATATCAGGACCGACGACTTAACGTGCCCTCCAAGGCACAGAATCACTCAGTGATATTGCCACTAGCTGTCACTCATCCCAGTCATGAACGCAGTGGAGGTTGTTTTACTTATTTGATCGATTAAGATCGACTTTGTCAGCGATGACAGCGCTTTGTCATCTACATTCCATTAACGAGCTGAAGACCTGTAACATACAGCTGGACAGTCGACAGACCAGGGGGCCAAGTCTCACCTCTTATAGTAATAATAACTTGATCTTACTGCTAAACTTTATACCTCCACGTCAATCAAGCAGTCTTACAAGCGGTAAAGGAATCGCTCGGCGCTCTGATGACGTCACAACAAATAGTTCACTCTTTTCGCGAACCCTGACGTGACATTTAATACGAAGTATAAAATATACTTTGCTTATTATTACATATACTTTGCTTATTTTGACCCATAATGAAGACTTATAATTGGAGTCCATACATTTCCCATCGCTCATATCATATAATGCTGGATATTTCCTCACAGCTTCAATCAAACGTTCGTTGTTCATTTTCCAATGTCGAACAAAAATGACAGTGCACTTGCATAGCACCACTACGACTGCTCGGGCGCAGCTCGGCGGCACTGTATTCATGCAACGGGCCGTGGCCGAGCCGAGCCGGGACCGAGTTGTTTCCGAGCGTTGTCCGTTGCTCGGCCGTCACTCGGTTGCCGCTCGGTATAACGTGAGTGTGTCCATACGTAATATAGGTAATATTAGTTGACCGTGCCCCGGCCGACACTCGGCTCGGACCCGGCACGGTCTAGCGTGAGTCATCCTTTAACTGGTGCTTCTTCGACATGCATTGTATTTTCACAATAGGTGGAATAATTTAGTAATTAAACAACTTTTAACCGTTGAAAGTTATTATCTATGTGTAATAATCGTGAAAACCTAAGACAACATTAGAAATGTTAATAATATCTGAATAGTTTAAAAACATAGCTATTTGCATTGTTTCTGTATAAAAATACGGAGCTTCTGTATGCCGAGGGTACCATTGTAAAACAGTATTTATAGATGGAGTTTATCAATGGTGTTAAGATTCCAGATTGACTAGGCAGGTACTACAAACGGCAGAGTACTTCCACCTAGACAACCTGGTATGAATCTCAACTGTCCGCGATTAAACGGAGCTAAAAATAAGTATAGTCAATCGGCCTACATAAAGATGAACTTCAAAGTTCAACGACACCCTGAAAAGTACATAAAAACACTTATCGGCCGAATAAGTATTAATTAAGTAGCTTACTTCGCGGGTACCCTGCGTGGAGTCTTTAATGTCACGATGCCCAAACACAAAAACAAATTATTTTTCAAATAGTTAACAACAACACTGTAAGTTTATCTACGCCCGTCACTTCAAGGGGGGCGGATGACTTTCAATACAAAACACAAATACAAAGCAAACACGCGATCAAACAATTATTATTTTTACATAAAATTTAAAAAAAAAACAAGTAATTCGTCAATGACATTTTTCACCAATATGACCTCAGACAAGACGCTCCAAGAGACCAGCGTCAAAGACAAGAGTAGATTGCCTGCAGGTTGCGTTCCGAACAAATGGATATAATATTATGTTGGCAAACGGGGTAAGTTGTCGATATTAGGTTTTTTTTTTTTTATTTATTCGGTAAACATACATTGCTAACATAGCATTTTTACTTTCAAGATAAAATATCTATACACCATTTAAAAAATATATATATAAATATCCGTATGAGTAATTGAAAAAGTTGAGAAAATGTGAATGCTACTTAATCGAAAGGTGTGTGGCGTAGATCAATGTATTTCGTATTTAAGGCAAGATTGTTTATTTACACATACAATTTATTAATTGACGAACGCATTAATAAATAAAATACAGAACACAAAATAGATACAGTATATAAATACTTACTTTGAGAAGGGCAGTAGGATATCAGGTAATAGCTGCTGCATATTGCCACTGTGTAACTAATCAAATATAATAAATTTGAAAATAATATAGTATTTAAACGACTTTAAACGGTTTAAATCGCGTATATTTGTCATTATTTTTGTCCCGACGTTTCAAACACTTTGCCGTGATCGTGATCACGGGGTGACTAATTGGTTTTATTTGTCACATGAGTTATTAAGAAATTATTTGGTCTACCGTCAGAAATTTTTATATTAATCATAACGTTCCCTATTCACGCAGTATTCGCTCACGGTGTCCAGAGGTCTTGCAGATTTGTGTCGGCCATGAGATTTAATTAATTTAATAACAGGATCCCAAGCAGGTGGTACTTGCCAACCATCATCTCTATTGAAATTTGGGTACTTTTTGATTTCAATAGCCTCGCGTAACATTCTTGGCATAAACCGGGTCTCTCTGGCAAGGATTTGTGGGTTGTCGAACCGAATGTAGTGGTTGGGTTTGTCCTGGGCATGTTCACAAACTGCAGACTTGGTCGAGCGTCTGTTCTTCATGTCAGCAATGTGTTCTTTTACCCGGATACCAACGCTCCTCTTTGTTTGCCCAGTGTATGACAGCCCACATTCACAATCAAGTTTGTAAACACCTGCATATTGTAGGGGAATATTGCACTTAACAGGTCTTAAAAATTGGTTGATCTTCTTGTGCGGCTTGAAGTAAGTTTTTATTGAAGCTCGTCTTAAGATATTACCAATTTTGTCCGTGACACCCTTGATGTAAGGTAAGATGGCAGGTTGTCGCTCAACTGTGGAAGGCTTGGGCCGGCTTCTGTGACGCATACGTGGGAGCTTGTGATTATTGCTTCGCAGTACTTGTTTTACATACTGAAGCTCCTCCTTGAGATGGTCAGTGTCGCAGATGCCATGTGCTCTCTGTAACAAAGATTTGCCTACGGTAGCCAACTGACATGGATGGTGAAAAATTATAACTGGAAAATGCTCATCTCTCCTTATTTAGTGCAAACGGAAAGGGTTCGGGAAATGATTACAAATTAAATTAACTTACGCAATGGGTGCCTTAATTCTCGTTTCTGTGTGGGTTCTGATTTGTTGTTGCATGATAAAAAGAGAAAATTTATACTTAGCTTTGATATAGAGCATTATTGTAGTCTGGTACGCAATAAGCACATACGGCCTAACGCATTCGGTATAACTTCGCTGGGTCGTTCGCGCCACTTACAAACCCTGTTATGTCGCGTTTCTCTCCCTCCAGCACACAGCTAAATATAACTTCCAAATTTTCAATATTAGTAGTATCTTAAAGATTTTGATCGTATAAAATTGTTCGTAATATAATATATATACATACTGTACATGAATAAGAGTTAGACAAAGGATAGTTATTATGCAATTTAAAACTGGCTAGAGCCAGATCATTTGATTATATGTAACGAAAAATATTATGTAACATAATAAGAAGGTATAAATTTATGTACCTACTATTATTATAAAACTAACGTGGTCATTACTGTAAGCAATATTTATCATAAATATAAAGAGACATAATAATATGATGACATACGTTGAAACGATTAAATTTTATATACGTCAGTAACACTCGTTAATGTTTTTAATATACCTATAGACTTTGAGTTACCATTAATAATATAATTTGATGCAATAGCCGACAAATAATCAATTATGAAACCGTGCCATGTATTATGTAAATAGAAATGCATTAAAAAGTTCGTAGAGACCGTAGAAGTAAACGGCAGCGGCGGTGTCGTAGCAATTTAATTTCGTAGCAAAATTGTCGTAGGAGTATTCAACGATATATTATAACCCTGTTAATATTTGAAGTAAAATTAATTCTTGCCGGCGCCCCACGGTTCACGTTTAAACTAACACTTATTCAGTAAAAGTTTCAACTGGTTGCCTATTACCATTCCAAAGATACAGTCATTTCAGGGTCGGACCGATGGGCAGCGGAGGCTTAGTATTAGGGTCACGTGTACGGAATCCCTATAAACGAATTTAGCTGCAAAATTATTTAGATAACTTGTATTCTAGAAAATATTAAAGTTACTTTTTTCATTCATTGAATCTAAGTTAAGCATATACTGTAATATGATGGTGGGTAGTTTAAATGTGAGTTAAATTTAAGATAGTTATTACGTAATTTTATCCGGCTAGAGGCATAACGTATGAATATGTGCCAAAAAATATTAAGTAACAAAGAAAGTACGTATTCAAAATATCATGTCGTAAAATTAGAATAATGAACTTGAAAACGAGTTTGTATTGGCTTATTAAATAAACACAATACCGAAATTATAAAATAATAATCAATAATCAATATTTCTTCTCTCACAAATTAATGTTATTAAAAAATAATTTACCATACAAATCAAGGTAAATCCATAATATTAAAATCAAAAAAGATATTTTATAAAGTTTTCTAAGATAAATTATTCAATTTAACCCATAATGTAGGCGCGAAATTATTCTAGCATTACAAAAAGGTATTTCATCCCACCATCTCAGAAAGAGTATTTTTCATCTTCAATATCTGAGTGGAAAAGCCGTTTTTATTCTCTAGAGGATAAAGTAAATTGAATTTAGAACATCGTGTGCACTAAGTTTGTGAATTAAAAAAAACATTAAACCTATTTACTGCTACCCTATGGTGCCGAATATATCATACAACTTTTTTTCAATTTGTTAAAAACTCAGACTCGGAACCTTCTTGGTGTTCTTTTTTCAATTTGCTTTGTACGCGGTTCTTTACGCGGCATTTTTTCATTTCCTCGCTGAGGTGGAATGAAAAGTTAAGTGTTGCACTCGAGTGCAAAGATTTTTTACCTCGTGCTCTTTTGATTCCCTCGCTGACGCTCAGGATTCTAATTTTGAATCACTCGCTGCGCTCGTGATACAATTTTAGAATCCTTCGCTTGCTCGGTCATCAAAATTGAACACGCGGTTAAAAAGCAACTTTGCACTCTTGTATAACAAATAACTATTGTTCCATCCGTTACATATTTGTGACATCGCCCGCTTTGGCGCATGCAGCACTCTGCATTGCATTGCACTTGTTGGGTTTAAGTGCCATGTTTTATTTTACTGTTTTTTTATATTTCGTAATTTCAATCTCCATTTATAAGATAAGATAAATTAGTGTATAAAAATGCACATAACTAGGTATTGAAACACTTCTACTGTAATACCTCTCATTATGCAACAGTTTCAGAAAAATTCAGAACTTCGGGTGTGCAAATTAGATGCACATGTAACGAGTTTTCAAAGCATGCTCGATCTTTAGAGGTGAATGAGCTTACTTTATTGTTGATGCAATAATTAATCATGAAACGGTCTGAAATAATATAAAACTACAAATCCATAGTATTTTTACGACGGAAATTCAAAGTTCTTAGAGGTAGCGACGTGGAAGCGGAGCTATTTACTTTCGCAGCAAAATTGTCGGAGAAGCATTCTAATAATCATATCCCTCCCGTACGGTTTCTTTGATACTAAAAGTGCAAACTTGAGTTTGTGTCTGTATTATGCTTATAGCTTCTAGTTTTTATAATAGTAAATCTACTTTATTCATTTAATCCAGGGTAAGTACATTTGTAATTTTTATTTTACTATAGCTGATAGGCAAGCCCTAAATCATCATCTTGATGGTAAAGGGTGATGTGGTCGAATATTTTGTTCAAGCTGACCTAGAGTTACTGGCTCTTAAGGACGTCTGCCGGAACACACTGTTGGGTGCTTTTCAACAGATTTTCTACTTGATAACTCGCAGGTGGTATGGGTGGTAACTCGCCAGGCAAAAATTACCATGATATAACGACTGCCATGAACAACAAAGACAACATACGACCAACGGCTTTACGTGCCTTCCGAAGCACGGAAGCGTTTAGGAGGTGCTATAAGCGGCCACCCATCCAAGTCATGACCGCTGTTTGGGAATGGGGCACGCAGACGTTACTTAACCTATAGTTGAAATAACAATAGCGCAGGGCCAATTTTTTATCTACATACATGTTAATGTAAATGAAACCAACTTACTGAAAAAAAAAATCCGTTACACATACATAAAAAATATTGATTAAATTTCTGAAATACCTAAGTCGGTTTCAAATAAATTAAAAAGGTTACTTTCAAAAGCTACAGTATTTTAATGATCAAACCGATGGACAGCGTTAACTTATCAGTAAGGTCTCATATAGTACGGAACCCTAAAAAACCCTCCTTGAAAGCCGTTGCAATAAGCAGCCGTATCATGATTTGAATGAATAATCACATATAAGTACTTACGGTAACTCTACGTATCCAAATTACACCCATCAATCAAGTTGATCAGACCGATAACACTTGATCACTCAATCTACGAGATTAACAAAGGCTCAACAATGGATTAACAATGGATTCGGTCGTGATTGATGCTACGAACTAACTAAAACCGGATAGAACTAACCATTATTTTGAGCTGTCATTGAATCATTGATTAAGGCCTTTTTCCCATGGAGCTATGCATATGCTACGCTATTGAGTTGTGGATCTTAGGTCACTTACTAGTATGCTACCTTATTAACCTCGTTTAAGCAAACGATGCTACATTAATTCGACAATATGCATTTTAGGAACCGTAAAGCCACATTTTATTGTGTACTGTATACTCCAAATTTAACCGAAAGTCAGTCAAAAACAGGTGATTTTAGCGATGCAGACGTTCTTTGTCCTAACGTTGATCAAAATAATAGGGGAAAAAATTAAGATTTGAGTGCACTCGTACATTGAAAGACCAATCAAAAGTAGGATATCATTCGCTGCAAGAGAATAATATGAAAATTATGATAATAAATTTGAATTACTTTTTATTCGCATGCCATTTTGATGCGGCGCGTCCTTGTCTAGCGTAGCGTGCGACCAGTACTGCCAGTACCACGGTTATATTATCTATAATAAACTCTGAAAGGTAGGTAAGACTATAATAGTACATTGTTCACTGAGAGGAGAAAGTGACCGATTACCGTCGAGGGTGTCGTTTGAAGCCCGAGCCGTAGGCGAGGGCTTTAAAACACTAGAGATCGAGAATCGCACTTTCTCTCGAGTGATACATAGTGCTTTATACTACACCTACCTTTTATTTTACTTTTCTACGAAAACTGAATCCTCAAACAACACACAAATTGAAAATGGCGCCAATGGCGTCAGCAAATTTTCACATGTTCTTTTTTCAAATTGTTTGACACCATCTAACACACAGCTAGTGGCCAGTGTCATTTTGCGAACTTGGAGATAAAAACTCACTGTAAAAACTTTTTGGCTTTTGATATTTAGGTTACCAGCGCATAGTCTTACCCAAAATTAAAAAAGAAAAACCACGTAAGAAATGGATTTTCATACACTTTTCTCTCCCGCTCAGATGCGTTTTCTCCCCGCATATTTGTTCGATATGCAATGACGTACTTTCTACCGTAAATTTGATAAAGTATCAAGGTACTTTCCGAGCAGGTGTAGTATAAAATAATTTTACTTACTAGTAGGTAGGTATAAAATATGTGTCTTTTTAATGGATGAGTATTTCCTTTTATCTCCTGAAAAAAAGATGTCTGGATTAATAAAAAAAGTGAATAAAGTAAAAGAATGTGATTGACACGTGTGAAATGGGTAGTTATAAGCGGTTCATGAATCATGATACGGTAGGTACCTTCGCTTATGTATAAGCTTCGGGGTAAGTGTGTTTTGTTAGTTAAGTTAGTTAAAGACGTGGTATTTTATTATTAATAATAGTTATTTATTGTACTAGTACTGTTTTGAGGATTTTTTATACATTAAAATTTTGTAATATACTCGTACGTCATTTCGTACGTCTCAATCAAGGCGCAAATATTTTTCAAATATATGAATATAAATAAAGTTATATAGGTATATAAGTTATCTTTGATTTAATAAAAGTCTAAATTAAGATTAAAGGAGTACAAAATTATAATTTGGCAACTACACCAACATAAAATATCTAATATATTTTATGTTGGTGTTATAATTTTATTAATTATAATTATAATAATAAAATACATGAGTTATCCATCATCTTTCACACCTGATCCCACTTATGTGGTTTCCGAACAATAATTTTTGTCCAACAGTACAGAGCACAACACAAGATATATTTTACTGTAGAAGGTTTCAATTCATTTTTATGGCCGACCGTAAATACAACCTGGGAATGCTCTTATTGGTTAAAAACCCATTTTAGCTGATAAGGGAAAAAATACGAAAAACAAAAGTGTTGGTTTCCTTATATGCAGCAACACCCTACTTACATCGATGTAAGTAGTAATATGCATGCTGATTTGAGCCAAACCTTCCTCCGCTTTAGAACCTCCAAAATGAGAGTATGGAATAAACTCTTATCAGAAGCCGGAAACACGATATAAAAAGTAGTGTAGTAGAAGTGTATAGTCAGTATTTTTTGGTCTAACTGACTGTCTATTTTTTGGTCAGGTGCTGCCAACATGTACTTATTATAGACTATGAGTAATTTGACGCTGTTTTTTGATCGATATCCCTAAAAACACGAGGTTCTCAATTTTACTCGCGTTGTATACGATTTAAAGCTTATTTTCTACGTATATTACCTGCATTATACTTATGTTATTATTATCCTTTATTATATTTATTATCATTACATATCCTTGTCTTTTCTTTATTTCAAGATTTTTTGTTTTATGAGACCGGGAGACAGCATATTTTTTATTAAAATTTTAAGAAATTAAGTTTTAAAATAATAAAAATATATTTAGGTATCAAAAATATAAGTGCATGATACTAACTTCTTGCATATAGTTATAAGCATAAGGGTGGCATGATGGAAACAATAAACAAAAACTTATATCAAAAATAACTACTTAATCGATAAGAACATACAAAACCTTCCACGTTCGGAGGCATTCCCTTCCATATTTTTCAGGGTAATTACAAATAGTACAGCCTTCCCAGGCGTGTTTGACATATTACTTTGCACTGCTTATACCATTAGTATTTACATACATAGTAAGACAAAGTGTTCAAACGAGATCTACCCGTACAAATGCGCATGAATTTATAAAATAATTATAAAAATGGTATAAGTTAGAAATGTTGGTATAAGTGTGAATGTTCTTGAACTAGACACCTGATCTTAAGTTATAATCTAATCACTTAGTTTATCAGTGAAAACTTAAAATCGCATCTCTGTTTAGTAGCTTCAATGTTGATCAAACTGATCACTAGAAATAGCAATATTAGACGCGAGTGTCTCTTAACGTATCTTAATATTTCTAGCACAACACTTTATTTTAGTACGCACACAATCTCTTAGTCGCAACTCAACCCTTTCCTTCCGGGCCGCTTCTAATGAAGAATCAAACTCATGGAAACCAAAATCCAGTACAAAATGTACTGCTCGCCTCACACACACCGAAATCCAATGCAAAATCGGGTGATTTTGCCCGGTAAGCAAGATCAGTAAGCAAGATACCTGCCGGTACTAGCGTAGCCAATGGCCATGCTGTTAAGCAAGAGGCGCTTGTGAAAGGTATATCAATTATAAAGGATAATAAAGAGTTCTTAATATAAATAATATAGAAGGATAGAAAAGGATATTTAAGGAACCGACTGGCCATAAATGCTAAAATTCGAAATGTAGAATAGTGTTAATAATTTTGTATCGAAAACGGATTTAACTTAGGAGAAACATTCACTTTAATTCCAATGTGAATAAAAAAACTGGATAGTACTACGTGTTACGGTGTTTTTCAAAATTAAATCCCAAAAGTATTCGTAATAGAATTCACAAAGTTTATATGTATGTTTTGATTCTATGAATGAGTATGAATTAAAAATTACAAAAATATTCGTAGTCCTCAGCTGTGGCTCTTATAAAGAAGCTCAGAGTCGCTCAAATACTGAAATAGTCATTTATCAATCAATATATATTTTACTCCATTTACGATCCTCCATCTACAGCTCGGATTGTTAAACCGGGAACCGGACGGCCTGGAATTCAATACATATTTATGAGATTAAATCCAACCAGTTGCCTTCTTTCTTTGAATACTTTGCATGCCATGATTGCGAAAAGTAGTGAGCGAGAGTTACTCGACAAGAAAACTTGGCTAGGAATTTCTATAAGGTTTGAGGTTAACTAGATAAAAAAATATAGATATTGTAATAAAATATATTCTAGAGCACTACTCAGGGATCGAAAACTACCTCATATATTTTAGATAAAATATGATAATTGAACCGATATACATATCTGGCAACAACTTTACCAAACAGAAGTATATTATGGAGATACTAAAGCTAAGGAACAGACTGTGAATAAATATCAGACATTGAAGTCAAAAAATCAGTCGCCAAGCACCACCGTGTTCTGGCAATTACCCCTGATAGCCAGTTCCCAGTGATAACCTATAAACAGTATAATGGTATTTAGAAAAATGACTCCATGGACTTTTTTTACACAGAAATAAGTAGATACCTTCTACAAATTTTGTCAAATTCAAATCCAAAATCATTTATTCAATTTAGGCGTCTACGACGCTTTTATGAAGTTTTGTTATGTTATACTTCATCGTATCAATCGTAACGTCCACCGTTGAACGAAGTCACCCCCATAGGGGGTAGTTGTCATTAAAATTTTGATTTGCGTTGTAATTTTGTAATTTCCTCGAACACTGGAACTTTTATTTGGAAGCATTGATGGCCGATCGATAATAGCTATGGACTGCCGTGCCCCAGGTCTATGGTTCAATCCCCACCACCGGCTTGAGCTTCACTACGTGGTGGAAGGGCATTTTGCTAATGCTTAGGTAGGAAATCTGTCGCCAAGCACCTAACAGTGTGTTCCGGCAGCAGTCATTGAGAGCCAAGAAAATTAAAGGCACATGAGACTTAGCAACTGTATGTCTGTAGCGGGTGCAGTGCGATTTGTTCGGACGAAATACATCTGTTATAGGCAGAGGTTAGTTCGTTTCACATCAGGTGGGCCTCATGCTTCTTCTAACATAATCACATAAAAAAAAAAACATTTATTGTAAATTATTACTTTAGAATTAAGTTTAACCCTTAGTCCCTTAGTAATAAAAAAAATATACTGTACCTTTCATTAAATATAAGGACTATTCATGCGCCCCATGAGCAGGTGCTCGCTACCAATCACATTATATGTGAGTAGGATGTTGCTGCTGATGTTGTATTTCCACATATGCAATAAAGAATGCTGTCCTAAGATTACAGACACGACCGACGATTTAACGTGTCCTATGAAGCACGGAATCGCTCAGTACGACTGTTACTAGAGGTCAACCATCCAAGGCATAACCAAAATGGGCTTGCTTAGCTTAGTTGATCGGTTAGGAACAAATAATTAAGCTACGCTACGAGGGCTGCAAATAACTATCTTCTCACCTCGTAAATAAACTTACCTCTGACTTGAACAGTATAAGGTAATGTAAATAGGTCGGTTTTATCAACATCATACTTCAAAAACACGTTTCTACAATCTCATCTTATTTAGCAAAGCTTGTTACGTCACGAGAACACCGCAGTGAAATCTGATCATCCTTAGAAGAGTTTGAAGAGATTTTATGTTAGAGGCACTTTGAGCAAGTATGTAGTAACTCGTATAATTGCTACATTTAGTATACATTTATATTAAGAAATGTTTATTTTTTTGGTCCGCGACACATGATTTCATTCTAAGTTAAATAATATTTTTGTGAAATAATAAAGCCGGTGAAGCAGTGATAGCTCAGTGGCTTTGGCTATGGACTGCCGCGCAGCAGGTCCATGGTTCGAATCCCGCCGCTGGCTTGAGCTTCACCGCATGGTGGAAGGGCATTTTTGCGAATGCCCGCCTGGCTAGCGACCACCCTCAAGTGGAAAATCTGTCGCCAAGCACCTAACGGTGTGTTCCGGCAGCTGTCCTTGAGAGCCAGTAATTCTAGGTTAAGCCTGTTAACACCTTCGACCACATCATCACTTAACATCAGGTGAGATTGTGGTCAAAGGCTTACCTATCAGCAATAAAAAAAAAAAAAAAAAGAATTCAAATTACGAGTAATATCAATAAAACTCATGCCCGCGTATGCATCCATATTCTAATTCGGAGGTCCAAGCTTTGAATTTAACTGACGTTTAGTACAAACTGGATATAGTATTAAAACGTTCTTTGCGTTTTGTAGTGGTTAAGGCCATATTTGGCTATAATTCTGTGCGTGGCCTAAAATAATGACGGTCTTGAAAAATAACGCAATATTATTTAAGATATCTTTACGTAGTGTCTATCACTCACCCTTACTGAACGAAAAGGTTTAATTCCACTATGGGTTAATGTTGAAATTGCCTCCCACCTCAGCCCTTCTCAGCCGCACTGAGTGTGCATTCGCCCATACGCATAGCATAGGAACTCACCGCCTAAAGCTGCAGCGCGAGCGCAGCGTTTCACAATTTTTCTACTGAAACACCAAACCAAGGAGGAAATAATTTTACTTTATTGTTATATTATGGTTACTACGAGTAAATAAAAAACCAAAACAATTTATTTTTTTCTACCGTCCGGATTTTGTGGCAGTATAGTTAAATGATGATGTACTTACATCGGGCGTACAAACATAGGGCTCCTTAGCATCCTTGATCAACCAAAAAGTAGTGGTTCTACCAGCAACAAGAGCTTTCCAGAGGCAATAACCGGCTACAAAACCGAAGCCTTTATACTTCTGAGCTTGCGTTGTTAGCGTAAATATATTTTTGTATGTCTCTTATAAAGGGTTTGCCAAAAAGTGATTAAAAACTTTGATGAAAGAATTGACATCTGTCAGTATGGTCGTGGTGGACATTTGCCAGATATCAGTTTTCATTCATAATTGCCAAACTTTTCTCTTCGTAATACAATTAATATTTGAATCATCTTCATCTAAATTCTTTGTTTTAGAAAACAAAGTTCTTGTGAAAACCCCTTTATTATATCATAATATTGTACCTTCGGTTATAAAAGAAAATATTTTGTATTGACACCACCTTTGCTGGATAATGGTAGGAAGATATATAATGATGATATTAACGAACGCATTAAATTCGAAGCAAACGCGACTCATCGACTTTCATCCTACTTACTTCCTAATCTTCCTAAGGACTTATTCTTTGCTTAATGAACAACATTGTTCGAACAAAATAGGATGGAAACAAACGATCCACTTGACTTCAAGGCTCAGAGAATTAGGAGAAATTTGCCATTAATTCCAAAACCACTCGAGTCAGTTCTGTATTCATGAGAATACTGATTTATTTTTGTGCTAAATTGAACAGACGGTAGCGTAAAATGCATTGAATTTCGCGATTCCGGTAGGAATCTTTACGCAATACTACCTCGTGTGCTGTTTGAAATCTCAAACTGCTGGGTTTTATCTCCAGGTCGCACTATTACATATTAGGTTTTTCTGACAATTAGATCTGTAGTAGTAATCCGTACTGTCCAATAAGGCAATCGGATATTCCCTTATTACATAGTGTTACCCTGCAAAAAGTTTTGGTTGCAATTTAGCTTTGATCTTAACACTTACATACTTACATCTTAACACTAGCGGCGCCACTTGCGAAATTCTTATAAATCGAAAAAACAAACAACTTACGTACTGAGCGGCGTGTACTGAACTGTAGAAATTTACAGATAATCCGCTAGGTGTCACGATTTTAAGAATAAATTATTTCTAGTAGATGTTGTCACTATTTAGACAATTTATTAATTGTCATTAATAAATTGCTCTAATAATAATAATAAAAACTATTCAATTAATAACTAACTTAAATTTATTTTAGAATAATCAATATTTTAAAGATAGTACTATTCCTCCCTTAGCTCCTCAGTGTGAGATGTCAAAAATTAGATTCGTACGTCAGAAAATACCAGGGGTCATTGCACTACCTGTAAAGTTCGTCGTTATACGATTTAAAAAAGCGAAATTTTCGGAAACTTAGCCTCTATTTTCTTAGAAAAATACAATTTGTTACCTTATATGGTATTCGACGATTCATCGGCGATGCCTCTCCTTATAAGGTAGTGTTTTGAGAGATGAATTTCCGGCTGAGAACTCTCATGTTTCAAACAGTGGAAGAGACCGTCATTTTTTACCTGACCTCGTGAAGTACCACTAATCCTAAACCAAATAGTGATTACTTGATTACATGAAATCTTTACTTAAATTCACGTGTGCCTTTTTATTACCCCGCTCTGGGGGTTCCAGTAAGAGGCGGAACTTCAAGTAAGAGGCGGAACTTCTAGTAGGAAGCGGAACCTTCCAGTAAGAGGCTGAACTCTCTTGTACGAGGCTACCTACCCGTACGTGGCTGCCTTCAAGTACGAGGCCGACTTACCGCACCAAGTTCAATTGCTACACCTGACTACTTGTTCTCGAGGGCAGTGGACTACGAGAACTGAACCTGTACAGCCTGTTGTTAAACATGTGCTTACTGCTAGGTACCCGAAGATAAGTCTTTCTACAAGGAAACCTACCATCAAATAACCTGTCTGAAATCCACGACCCTTGATTATATTTCTACATCTGTTATTCTTATTTTCTTCATGCTCCCTACTACCCAACTTAGGTAGGAAGGTGACAATAGCATAACATAATATTGGACTACATAAGTACTTTACTATGTTTTGCTGACAAAACGAGTGTGTTGTTTAGGATGTCCTAGAATTGTCTACAAAGGACAGCAGCTGCCGGTACATATTGACTGATATATATTCTTCATAAAATGTTAGCTATCCAGGCGACCATTCGCGAAATAAGCTACAACTATATACCTTTATGGATCGAATAATCGATTGTTGCGAGATTCGATTGGTTTCATGCCTCAATTCCCGATGTGGGCTTGAGCTTCGCCGCATGATTATAGAGCTTTACAGAAGTAAATCCCGTATGGCAAGCTACTACTCTCAAGTAGAAAATCTGTCATTAAGAACCTAACGGTCAATTTTGATAAAATCAAGGTTAAAATCATTTATTTCAAGAAGCCTACGAAGACGCTCGTACCGCTCATATAATCATACTAATAATTGTTTTAATTTAAGTGTTTTCAGACAATCTGGTCAGCCATAACTTCAAGCCTGCTTCTCAGAAAGATTCCAGTACGGTGGAGGCAGTGTACCTGTATGGGCTGGCATATCTTCAGGAAGTTGCACAGAATTAGTGGCTATAGAAAATGGCACTCGGACTGGGGAAAAATATTCTTACCTGGCTAACTGCCCAGGAGATTCTCAATGAGTATGCAGGGCCGTATTTAGTAAATATATAGGTGATGGATCGATGCTGATGCATAATAATGCCCAACCACATACGGCTCGGGTCGTGCAAGTAGTCAACCCGATTTAGCAGGCCCTCCCTAGCTCTTGGAGGATAGTCAGAAGCCGCAGACCACCACCTACCACCCTCAGGGCACTAAATCAGGCCCTGATAGATAAATGGGAGAATATTCACCAATATCGAAATCTCGTATTCAGTATGCCAAATCGACTCGAAGCTAAGCATAGCCCGAGGAGGCAATACCAGTTATTAAAAAATAAATAACATGTTAAACATACATACTTGTAAATGTTAATTGAGTTTAATGACACTAAGCTAAAAAAGACTACTTTTATTGTTTTTTTTTTAGACTTTAAAATGTATAATTTATTACAGTTTCAAAGGCAGCGGATAAAAATTGCTATAAAAAGTTTTTTAATTTCAATCTCTAACTTATATAGTTGAGAAAAAATTAAGTTTTAAAAGTGTAGTACTTATTTTTGTAGACCAGTGTAGTTTTAAACAGGGAACTGCTTAAATGAAAGCAACTGAGAAGATGTCAAAATGTTTAACAACCTACATAAATATATATATTTTTATAGTCTTCTATTTTAAAGGTGCAGCATCATTTTAACTTATATAAGCTGCTGAGGTCACGTTCAAAAATATTTTGAGACTTAACCACGAAGGGTTTAACCCAATCTCAAAGCAATATTGTTAAACGAAGAGAAGCTAATATCATTATCTACTCAAATCAAAGTTATGCAGAGGGGAAATCATGTGTCTTTGAAAGCTTTTAGTGGATGTTGAAGGAGAAAAGTTTTAATGTCTTTTACCCGACGGCGTTGTAGGGTATATCACATGTGAGTAGGTAAATATCACATGTATATCATACCTTGCAGGCTTGGTGAAGGTAATTGCCTGGGAACTGTTGGACTCCTAGAAGTCTAGAAAGTCTCTGTCCATAAGTATTAGTATATATAAGTAACACAAAACTAAAGTCAGATATATCTGACCTATTAACGTGAGTAATCACGTTTTTTTATATGAGTACTGACCACGTTAGTATTACAAACTCTAAAAACTGAGAAGGAATTGGGCACTTCTCCAAACGAAAAATAGTCAATGTCCGGTCGGAGAAAGCTTTTGAAACATTAATTTCTACCTGTTATTATTTTTTTCATACGGTTTGCCTAATAAACTACCTAGGACAATATAATTAATGAAACTTATTGCATTACAAACAAGATATTTACTATATCGACGACAAAAACTCCCTGCACCAAAGAATAATGGATAAGACTACAGTCAAATCTCAAAAGAATTACGACGGTGATGGCGAGTCTTCAATCTTCGGTATATAAAACTTACAGCTCTATCTATCTACAGTTCAAGAAAGTGACGATAGTGATAACTTTAACATTTTTAGACCATCAAGTAAGACAAAAATAATCGAAAAATGTAGATACGATTTATTAATAATTTTCATCTTAGTAACCGTTCTACGTTCTCATGTGGTTCGTCAAATTGCGGACTTATATCCTATGTTTTCTCTTTTGAAATTGAACCATTTATTTTTATTATATAGTCTTACAATATTTGTAGTTAATTAATTATAGATTTCTGCAAAATAAACTCTCAGAAATAGATAAATTATTTTTTGTTTGTTTAGTCTGTTAATTACCCTTAAATCAGACAGATTTTTAAAGGTTAAATCTTGTATAAAAATACAAAATAACAATACAAAACATCAAAATGGTTTATAAATTTCTTTTTATTCAGTTGCCCCAAGAAAAGGAGTATTTGTTCAGTTTTGAAGGTGGGCAACAGCAATTTAATTGTTTCCATTTAAAGTTATTATTTTTTGATATTTTTCTCCTTAAATTGTATTTTTTTTTGTTTCATGTAGTAGTCTGTTTGCATTATTTTGATCAATTAATATAAAAAAATAATATAAATTGGCTAGATCCATGAAAGAAATAATGCAAGATTTATGGCTGATCATTATATTGTTATATAATGATCAGCCATAAAAAAGTTTAATAAAAATAAACATGACTTTCATTTCTAGTTTAAATATGTTTAGTGCCAGAGCGGCATCGTTATTGATATATCTGTCCACAATTTTTTTTAAACGAATCATTCTGAAGCTTTATAGCTTCGCGAATATGAAAATGTGCTTGTTTAGACACATACTCGTATTTTATATTAATTATATGTGGACGTCATCAAATATTAGTATCCAAAAAGTCCACATCGATCAACGAAATAATACAATTTTGAAGAAGTGCCCAATTATAAAATACAAAAATATGATTGTGTGGTATAGTGAAAATTTTATCAGGCTGCATTACTTTACATTTTTTAAACCATTTACGACGTTATTACATTGAAAATAATTATTTTGTTGTTATTAATTTCATATAGGTGTTTGTAAAATAAATCATTGCCATTGAAGAACCGTACAGTACAAAAAAAAAACAATCGAAGCTAGTTTAAACTAAGTATCAATTCGCAGCGCCAATCATTTTCAACGCCTGCACCGAGGCAGCGATACGTAATTGTGGTCATTTGTGGTTCGTTTGATCCCATCTCCAAATCCAAAGTTACATCAAAAAACTAAATAAACCCTTAGTACGGCGTAAATACTTAACAGAGAGTCATCCGTATTTGAAAAATAAAAAAACAACATGTTTTCTATAACGTATACACATTACATTTTTAAAATAGGTATTTGTTTTTACTTATATCTCTATGGTTTTTACTATACGAAGGAAATACTCAAATTCACGCATGTTCCGCCCATTTTAGTCAGAGCCGCGATGCTTTGTCCCTATCCGCTTTAGTAATTCCTCGGCCGTCGGACGGGGATGGATGCTGTTGGCGTGCCTTCCTTACGCACACATACGCAGCGCGCCTAAAAAGCTCGGTGCGCCCTTAAAGAGATACTCGAACGAACAACCCTAGGGTTGTACGTCTGAGTAGAGATATCAAATAATTCGAGTTTGGCAGCTTGATTGGTAATCCCTTGGGTTGAGATATTTCCATCGATTACCCGAGAGGTCGAAAGGTCCATGGAATCATTTGGTTTCCGTGGGTTCCGGACGAAAATTATATATTTTTACCATGTAAAATTGCTTGGATACGGATTGAAGACCGGGTTGCCTTATCCGTATATTTTAAGGAAAAGGAAAGGCTTATTTACCCTTACGTAAATTAGATTGAGTTTTTAGATTAAGGGCTCAAAAGTAAAATATTTAGCATTTTTTTCAATGGCGAAAAGTCAAAAACAAGACTTACGAAGCAGTGATGGCTCAGTGGCATTGGCTATAGACTGCCGCGCAGCAGGTCCATGGTTCGAATCCCGCCGCGGGCTTGAGCTTCACCGTATGATGGAAGGGCATTTTGCGAGTGCCCGCCTGGACCGCTGTTCCAGCAGCTGTCCTAGAGAGCCAGTAAATCTATGTTAAGCCTGTTTAACACCTTCGACCACATCATCAATTACCGTCATGTGAGATTGTACTCTAACACTATCTACAATGTCCTTCAAGCCTTAACATAATACTGTTTGCCTACTAGTGCATCGAAAAAACATCTAAGGCTGCACACAGCAGTGCTACACACCAAGACAGACGTTTTCTTACTAGATTACTACCTGGTCTAATTCACCCACCCATTTAATAATTACCACCACAAAGTTACCGAAGAAACTATTCATTAAAATAATGTTTCGTGGAGTAAAAACGCTCAGTAAACATTGTGAAGCAATATAAGAGAGAAACCGTCTGGAAGGCCATAAAGGTATGATGTAACACAGTTTTACTTGTTGTGGAATTCTAAAAACAGCACTCTCCTAATACTTTTCTTTACTGTAACAGCCGGATCGTCCACTGCTGAACACAGCCTACCCTATTAAGGGGGTATTCCCCACGCTTGGAAGGCGACTTGGGGATCGCAGTGTAAGTTGGTAGTTCTTTAGAAGGCGCTGCTGCCCACCTTCTAGTATTTTTCCCTTAGTCGCCTCTTACAACACCCACGGGATGATATGGGGAGGTACAATTCTAACCCGGCACCCCACGGGGCCTAATACTTTTCTTTATTTGACGTAAAAAGTAACGAGTTTAAACAGTGTGGCAGCTTGACGATGGCGCACCTTAATTAATTATATAATCACCTCACGATTTAAAATGTAATTCAGCCCAGATTTTATTTGAGTTTCATTTGCTCCTTCAAAATTAAAGTAAGCAGAGATGTGCTTACTTTGATGCGGTTATTTTAGGCTTACTTTTAAATTTGATCTATGTTTATTCTAATGTAAAGCCTAGTTTTATATCTCTGTAGACGTGTGTTTGCTTAATTGAGTTCAAAGACTCCTTTCAGAAGTTGAGTAACCAAATATAATATAAAGACATTTAAATGAGCAGCTTGTTGCCGGTGAGTTAAAATTAAAACAAACCACCGCCGCGCGCCGTAGTAATAAGATGCCCATCAGTGCACAATGCAACGAATCATTAATCTGTCTCTTCCATCTTTAAAATTAATGATTATTTTTCATGAGATTATATTGACCGAACGGGAATAACTTTTTTACTGCCCACCGAAAGCTTGAGTTTTACCGCATGGTGGAAGGCCATTTTGCGAATGCTCACTTACCATGAGGTGAGATAGTGGTCAAAGGCAAATATATTAGGCATAAAAAAAATTAAAAATGCTTACCTGCCTAACTACCCTCTAGTACGAAATTTGTCGCTACGAATCTGTCAACGTGTCCTGGCAGCAGGCACACGAGACTTTACAAGAGCATGTCTCGGGCGCCTGGGCTGCGAGCTGTTGTAGGCAGAGAGTACTGTTATTAATACCATATATAAAAAGTTATTTCACAATATTATGATGACTATGTATTGTTAGTGCAAATATATTGTGCAGTGCACTTCATGCCTACACACATTAGTGTTTGCACAATACAAGTTCGAGGCAGAATATCTGTGTTCTAATCGTTCCAAAATACTTCCTTTATTTTATCCCATCCTGCCCGGCTAGCATGCGCGCCGCGAGTATATTTTGCCTACCATTATCTCGTGAAAAATTGATATATCGACATATTATGTCTACGAATGCTAACATGGCAGAGCAAAGAACTCGTCCGTGTTTACGTACATTTTGTGCTACCTGTGGCAAATTGTCGACCAACACTAACACGCGCGCCCTCCGTTTAATCGATTTTTGACACTTATCTGCGAGTATTTTTCTCTTCCTAATTTTTGAGGACGAGATAAATCGATAGTCTTTCGTCGGTCCAAGTATAATGGGAGCAATCGACGATTTAGTACTAATTTACTTTCCGTCCAGTGTTAGCAGACCCGTTATATATGTGTGTGTAATCTACACAATAAGAATAACGTAATTTGAACACAAGTCACGAACTATGTGTGCGTAGTTTAAATAAAATATCTTTGAATAATACTGTAGGTAGCGTAGGTAGTTTTTTCAACTATTTTAAATGTAATTACATTATAGGTACTTAGCTGACTACTCGAAAAAACTAATATATGTAAATAAATGAGTAGGTATTAAAAGTTTATTAAATGTTTTATGAAATTCGCAACAGTAAACATTCAAAGTAATCTAAATGAATAACTTCGTTTTAGGGTTGCGTACTCAATATATTGCTATAAAATATTATTATATTGTTTAATATAGAAAAAATAGATGGGAAACTGAAAACTAGTTAAGTAAGTACTTACCTAGCTGTGATAAAAACTTTGTTTCGCTACTTAGCATTCCAACAAAAAAAGCATTTAAGCAACCATCGCATCGTCAAAGCAGCCATCCTATTTACACCTTTATCATTCGTTTGAAAATTACATCAACGGGAACAGTTTTTATTCATAAAATCATCATGATTTCAATGAAGTGTTGAGAACGGTAAAAAATTTAATCGTTTATATAAGCATGGTATTTTATTAGTACAAAGTCTACCACTGCTTATTTCCTAAAACTGTTCGCAATTCAACTAGCAAATGGCGCAATGGAGAATCGTTCATAGATAATCTCAATTAACGGATCTTAGCGTGGTGCGGCCGCTGCTGTCGTCCACCACTCTCTCTCTACGCGCGAGAAAAATACTCTTCTCGTGTCATGCGTGACATATGTCTTATTTGCGCATGCTAGCCAGGCTGGTATCCTCAGTCACCTCGAGACCTAAAGAATAAAGATACCTAAGTACCACCTGGTAAAAACCTACGAATGTAAGTGACTCCAATGTCCAGGCTACTTTAAATACAGCGAAATAGTAGTTTAATTTATATAGGATGGATAGGTAGATTATTTGATTAGAAGGTGGATTTATGAAGCGGAATACACGCTAGTGGTTCGCTTACTGGTTTTTCATTTCCGTTGCAGTATATTTGAATAAAATACTTGTTTAGTAACAGTCTGTTACAATGAGATATAATACACTTATCTATAAGCACGATACCTTTTAAACTAAATGCGGATAGTCTGATTAAAGTATTCGTGCAGCAAAGATTATTAATACAACGTTATACAGTTCGCAACACAGAGAGAATTTTATTACCATAGATTATACACAGTTCTTTATACTACAAGATAGGTGTTGCTACTATGCTATATTTAAATATATTTTGATACTTCATAATAACTAACACCCCCACTTATCAAAATAAACTTTATACCTACATATTTGTATTTATTCTTTGAGCATTACAAAGGAACAATTCCAAGTAAATTCATAAACTTGTAATGTTTAATGTGACGGAGACCTTTAGTCAGTACATCAGCAGACATTTCCTCACTCGGGATATATTTAACTTTAACATAGTTGTTCCTTACAACATCTCGAATATAATGACATTGAACATCTATGTGTTTAGATCTATTGTGGCTGTTATTACTTAAAGCCAACTTCAATGCGCTTTGATTATCGCAATACAGATCAATGACATAAAGAGTATCAGTAATTTCATGCATTAAATTTCTTAAATAGACAGCTTCTCTTGAAGCCTCAGACAGAGCAGTGTATTCTGCCTCAGTACTTGATAATGATACTGTTTTCTGTTTTCTACTTTGCCAAGACACAGCTGACCCAGACAACATGAAACAGAAACCAGTATAGGATTTCCTGTCAATGGCATTACTTGCCCAATCACTGTCTACAAATCCTTGTATATAACTATGATTATTACTATATTTTAAACAATAATTCTTAGTATGTTGTAAATATCTTAATACACGTTTTGCATAGTTCCAATGTATTTGACTATAACAACTATTGAATTGACTGAGATAACTTACAGAGTAAGAAATATCTGGTCTAGTTAATACTGCCAAGTACATTAGGCTTCCAATTAATTTTTGATATGGAACATTAGGTAAACATTTTTCAGATGACTTATCTAAATTCAATTTAGGTTCAATTGGAGTACTTTGTGTTTTACAATCAGACATCTGAAACTTAGCAACCAACCGTTCAATATATTGCTCTTGATCTACAGTTATAACATTTTTATTTTTATCTACATTTATTCTCATACCTAAATATTGTCGGACAGGTCCTAGATCTTTTAATTTAAATTCAGAACCTAATACCTTTTTTAATTCATTAGTTTCAGTGTCATTGTTGGAGAAAATCAAAAAATCATCGACATACAATGCAACTACAATCTTAATTTTTCCATTGGTTTTTGTAAACAAACATGGTTCATATTGGCTGTTTTTAAAATCCAATTTATATAAAACTTCTTTCACTCTTTCATACCATGCTAAGGATGATTGTTTTAGCCCATAAATAGCCTTTTTTAATTTTAATACTTTTCCCCCACTTTTGTTTACAAAACCTGCAGGTATTGACATATATATATCTTCTTTCAACAAGCCATTTAAAAAGGCAGTGGTGACATCTAAATGAGTAATACTCATTTGCAACTTAACACTAAGAGCAAACAATAATCTTAGGCTAGAATGACGCACTACTGGTGAAAACGTATCAGTGTAGTCAACACCATGTTTCTGGGAGAAACCTTTTGCTACAAGCCGAGCTCTAAACCGCACATTATTGTGAATATCAAACTTTTTAGTGAACACCCATCTGCACTTCACTATTGTTGAATCACCTGGATTGTCAACAAGATCCCACGCATCACTGTCCTCAAACGACTGCAACTCCTCTGCCATTGCTCGCTTCCACTGCTCCTTCTCAGGCCCATCGAGAGCCTCTGAGAATGTAATCTCTTCAGATGCTGGTACAGTACTGGAAACACATATGTTAGTAATGCCAAATCGTTCAGGTGGCTTTCTCTGTCGCTTGCTAGGCACTTCTTGTTGTTCTGGAACATCTGGTGTAGGAATTTCAATCAATGTTTCATTGCCATCAGCATACACTGAAGAATCTGAAGAATAATCAAGATCAGTTTCAGCCTCTGGAATATTCTGGGATTTTTCCCCCACTGAATCTCTACTCTGTTCCAGACTGTCTGCTGGTGTTTCTTCGGTAGGAAGCCAGATGGCTGTCTCTTGGCTGGCATCTTTGACCTCTGTCTTCTCCTCCATCACTATAACATCTCTGCTGTAGTCAACAGTGTTATTGGTAGGATTATAGACGCGATAACCTTTTACATCCTCACCATATCCAACTAAAATATGTTGTGTGGCTTTCTTGTCCCATTTCAAACGTTTCTGTTTGGGAATATGTACCATGACTTTGCTGCCAAACAAACGTAGGTGACTCAAATTTGGTTTAGTACCATACCACAACTCATATGGAGTTTTATCCAATCCCGATGCAATAGACCTATTTTTCAAATATACAGCAGTATTGGCAGCTTCTGCCCAAAATCTCTTGCTTAACTTTGCATCATATAATAAACATTTAGCGTTTTCAACCACTGTGCGATTAGCTCTTTCACAAAGTCCATTTTGTTCTGGAGTATAACAATTTGATTTTTGATGTATTATACCTGCCTGTTTCAAGTAGTTCTGAAAGTCTTTATTGCAGAATTCCAGGCCATTGTCTGACCTCAATATCTTAATTTTCTTACTTAGTTGATTTTCAACAACTGATTTAAAATCTTTAAATCTGCTGAAAGCTTCACTCTTATTTTTCAGAAAATATATGAAAGTCATTCGACTATAATCATCAATAAACAACAGGAAATATCGAGCACCATTCAAAGAATTTGTTTCCATCGGGCCACATATATCTGTGTGAATTATGTGTAGTGTTTCTGTACTTCTCTCACCTACATGAGTAAAGGGTAGTCTAGTTTGTTTACCTTCACAACATGTGGTACATTGAGACTTGGTTATGTCATAATTGCTATCATAAGACAAACCATCCACAACACCATTTCTCATTTTGTGCATATCTTGACTGTTTATGTGTGCTAGCCTTCTGTGCCATAACATTTCATTATCTGCTTGAGCAGCTAATAAACCACTTGGTGATTGTAATCTTAACTTATACACACCTTCAGATAAATCCGCAGTTGCAACCAAAACATTATTCTTGTCTCGAATATAACAATGGTTACCTTTAAAGATCACATGATTTCCATTTTTAATAAGTTCACTTACTGATAATAAATTGGTTGTTAAACTAGGCACACATAGCACATTTGTAACTGTTATTTGACATTCTAATTCTGAAACAATGTCTACATCTCCGGAACAAACTACTGGCACTTTTGATTCATTGGCAACAACAACTTCTGGTAAACACGGCGATTCATTCATGTTCTTTACCCAAGCTTTATTCGGAGTCATATGTGCACTTGCACCGGAGTCTACGTACCAATTGTTCTTGTTAAACTTTCCATTCAGGAAAACAACATTAAATACGCATTTACTTGCATTTTTTCTTAACATTGGGCACTGACTTCGATAATGTCCTTCCTCTTTGCACTTGTAGCAAGTGATTGTTTTTGTGTTATCTGGCACTGTCTTTTTGGTTGATGTTGACACCCCAGCATTTTTCTTTGTAGAGGAATAATATTTATTTCTGGCTACAAATGCTGCGCCACCTTCACAATCACTTGTAACTTCCATATCAAGCAACTTTGATTTTATGACATCGGCAGTTATCGCAATACCCGAATGTTCAATTGCCATAATCATTGGCGCATAACGATCAGACAAACCTGCTAATAATAATGAGCCGATCCATTCATCTGTAATTGTAAATCCCGTGCCATTTAATCGTTGGGCTGCATCGATCATTTGTGTGACATAATTAGTCATCGAGTCACAATTTTCAAGCCTTATTGATATCAAATGTCGAAGCAACGTTATTTTTCTTGAGAAACCAGAGTCATCAAACATGGTTTTTAGCTTATTCCATAATTCTGCAGAGCTCTTGGTATTCTTTATATGGACATACAAAGCCGGATCAATTGTTAATATTAACTTTGCCTTCGTTTTGGCGTCGTCTACTGACTTTATTTCACAATCTGCTGTTGGCTTGATGTACTTTTCCATGCCTTCAAGTACCAACAAGTTTTCAGCCGCGAAACACCACTCATCGTAATTCTCTCTTCCTTTAAGCTTTGGCACACTAGTAATATAGTTCGTAGTCATGTTTCCGCGAAACAACGTACACAATTTATCTATTTCACACTGAAAAAGACTGATAAATTGGGATCGCCCATAACCTATTAATACAACGTTATACAGTTCGCAACACAGAGAGAATTTTATTACCATAGATTATACACAGTTCTTTATACTACAAGATAGGTGTTGCTACTATGCTATATTTAAATATATTTTGATACTTCATAATAACTAACAAAGATAGCCTAGAAACCTCTAACCACGGGTCCGTGGCATGGCAAGTTTCACAGCGTTTTGTAAATGTTTGTCTGGCTTGCTACCACCCAGTTTTGCCAAACTCCTTATGACGTATTCCTTGTGAGCCAATACTCAGTCTAGCTTTAGCCTGCTAATATAATCGATTATATTATTATAACTTATCCGCTTGGTCGATGCGACGCATGGTCAAAAAGTTGGCACATATATGACTCCACGAACAAGCATTGGCACAAAATACAAAAATATGTATAAGTATACAATAAGCAACAGGATGCTGGGCACGCCGCCAACTGGTCATAGACTCGAGCATTTGGACTGCCTGTAAGGCTGCTATGATTTGTAGGTTGTCTAAATGCTTTTATTGTAGTAGGTGGAGCGTTGTATACAGTTTAAAGTATTTTGTTAAATAAAGGCACTTGTCAACAGGCGACAAAGGGTCAAAGTATCAAAGACAAATTGTGCACATTTAAAATAAAATCGTCAAAAACAAAATTTTCCAAGTGCTCCTTTAACGCCTATTTGAAGGAAAAAGCTATATAAAGTACATTAAATTCATCTTATCATAAAAGAGGCGTAACAACAAAGTGGCGGATTAGAGATGATCACCGTACAAAGTGCTTCGTGCCTACTGAGGCTCGGCCTAAGTAGGGCACTGGCAAATTAATAAGAAAAGGAAAAATGAAAACTCTGTCCGCTTACTGAGCTGGCTCAAACCGGTTCTGTATCTGACTGGGCGCCGCTGTGGCCTCTGCGTCTTGTCAGTGACTAGTAACGATTAAACTAGAAAGATTCACTACTATACGCACATAGCTGTGCGTGTAGTAGTGAATCTTTCATTCTGTACGGTCATTTATTCATATGGTACTGATACGCGTTGTCAACCGTGGTGAGCAACCACTATTTCCCACTGTGTGGATGCCGGTTGCACACCACGCGAGGGCAGTATTCCGCTGCAGCCGGCGAGAGAGCACGCATGGCGGGAGTGCACGCATAACGCGTTTCCCTCTTTGAGATACGTAGGTATAAAAGCCACGATCAAATAAAATGCATCATCTATGACACATTTTTCTTCCAAATTACATACAGAGATAATAACTTTAAAACGTAAGGAGCCATATTGTGTATAGTTTGGCGTTCGTACGATGGGTGTTGACGGCGCGGGAGTTCGACACACACTGTGGTGAGCAACTGTGTAGTAGCGAATTCCGACGGCGGTGAGCAACAAGCCACTCGCCAAGGCCAATGGGTAGAACCCGTGGTTGCCAACTGTGTGGCACAGCTGTTATTAAAATTATCTTTATAGTCTTATAAAATTTTATCTCATTATATATTGTGTGTCTTATTAAATAAATTTTAAGAAAATCCATCTTGAATGCAATCCTTGAACCCATAAAATATATTTAGTACCCATTCGCATTAACAACTCTAAATCATACGGCTGTACAATAATATATTGTACGTACAATCAAAGCAAACACTGCATTCTATGAACAATTGTAAGGAACCGGCGACTTGTTATATCAAAAATAACTGAACGCATAAACATGTCTCAATAAGCACAGTAATAAAATTTTTGTTTTGATTGGCATCCAATCAAGCTCAAAGGATTTGGTAAACGTAGTCCATTGTTGTTGATAATATATATAGTGCTTCTTAAAATTGACTAATGACGAGCAGTACTAGTCTATTCATCATCATCATCCGCCGGAAGACGTCCACTGCTGAACAAAGAACGCCACAAAGAATGGCTTTTAGCCGCTTGTAACAACTAGTCTATTGCATATGCACAAATGGTTAGGGAACAGTTTTTACCTCTAGTGAGATTTTTTGGCTATCAAGTCAATGAAATGCTAATTTTGTGCTCTTGGTGCAAGTGCCCATATGAGCTTAGAAAGTGGCAGTGATTGATATCATATTTTAAATAACGTGCCTTATACCGGACATGTTTGCGATTGCTATCGACGCATTTTTTGGAGCACCCTTAGCAAGATGACAATGCAAATCACACTAATATTCGCAAATATTTTTAGTCATTTTGTAAGCTACCAGAACACACCTTTATCTGCTTGGCGACAGATTTTCTATCTCTCTTGAGGGTGCTAGCTAGCCAGGTGGGCATTCGCAAAATTCCCTACCACCATGCTGTAACGACTGCCATTGGAAGAAAACAACCGGGACTGACGGCTTAACTTGCCCTCCGAAGCACGGAAGCACTCTGTAGTAAAGTCATTAGCGGTCACCCATCCAAGTTGTGACCGAAGCGGCTGTTGCTTCACTTAGCTGATCGATTAAGAACGGCTAAGTAAACTTCGCAACGATCGCTTCAAAAGCTCTATAAATAAAAAATAAACCAAGTAATATTGTTAATGTAATTTCAGAAAGAAGTTATTAAATGCCTGAGAATGTGAGTGTATATATTTGCTCATTCACGCTGAAAAGACTTAACTGAAATGGGTGAAACTTGGCATATACATCGTGTAGATCCTGAATAAATACATAGGATCAAGTATCCTATTGTCATCACCATATTTCTTATCATGTGTACTTTATTGTACACATATGCATTTGCATGCATTTATATTAATATAGTTCGTGTCCTAAATAATATTTGGGTGACGTGAGTGAAACCACGGGGTGCAGGTTGAATCTTTATAGAGCAAATTTTAATAGCCATCTCCAATGTTTATTAGTTCCCTCTTATTCTAATAGCTGGAAGGTATATCAGATATTATATTGGTTTATTAATTAGGAAAATCTCAGTTACACTCTGATGTTAGGAACTACAATATTGTTGGTGCCAATGGGTTTGCCATATGAGTCCTTATCAGATCTGGTTCAACGTAATTATACATCTGCTATAGTAACGTTTCGAGGCATTGAGATGTTTATCAGTAAACCGGCAGAGAATTACTAGAGATCAGTATCTCAGCCAACATTTGGCACATGTTAAACGAGCCAAATTGGCGTGATGCCCATTCACTAAGCGAAGTAGCGCCAGGAGATAAAATCGACAAAACGTTGCACATTCATGACTATCTAGAAACATACATTATGTAACAATCCTCTATAGGAGGCTTTTGCCGTAATATACTAATAAAGGAAATCTGGACAGCAGAGGGCCAAATCGATATGAGATATAAATGGCTATGATGGTATTATGTCACCTTTGATGAAACCGTCAATAGCTATTTTTCATCTCTAAAATTATTGATGTGGTTATGAGGCTCATTCTGTCAGATATGTCTTGTCAAATAAACGAAAACATTTTTATAGTTTATTTTTTATGAAGTTTTTTTTTACTTTATAATGAAGAGGGACAGACAAAAGGAGCCTTCATTATTATTAGTCCCCTTTTAATAGTGAATTTCAAGAAAGTTCCACAATTCAAACAGATTCTACATGTAGGTATACTCAGAGTATGATTTTCTGTAAGGTTGACTTCACTTTGATCTATGAATAATAGCCATATTTCTATTAATACAGTTTAACCATGATTTTATAAATAGTCTTATAAACTTTGCCGTTGTCTCAAGAGCGAGGTATGTAAATGTTAGCAGTATTTCGCCAGTTCTTCACAACTGAGGAGTTAATTTAATGGATAATTGGTCTAGAGACCACAGGGATGCCCAAACTCTTAACTGTCCAAAGCATCTTTTTTCCTGTCGCCAAGAGATACTGGGATTTTCAATCCAAGGAGGCACCTATACATATGGCTAGAACATTACTTGGGATTCCTGCCATCTAAGGTCTGTTAGTGGTAAATTATGATTTGGATCCCGCTGCTATCTGACATCATATTATGACAGTATTGCCACGAGACGGCGCAGTAGCGCGTTGTGTGCGTCGCCCAAGTCATGGCCGAAGCATGATATTAGAATATGGTCACTCGGGCTCTGTTGGAGGTTAAACGTACGTTCGTTGATGGACTTGGTCTCAAAAGTTCATTAAATGTTGTGCAGTGAAAATAGCATATTAAAGAGTGTCAACAACCGTGTGCAGGGTTTGTGATCGAAATCTTGCCGAAATTTGAGTTTCTCAACATGATGGTAGTACTTATACATTTACCACATAAAATAAAATTGGTCTGTAAAAAATACAAAATGATATTTGTCAGCAGACTTAAGTACGGTTTTACAGAAATCGAGAGAGTAATTTCATGACAGTTATGAGAAATACAAAGTGCCAGATTAGAGATGGCTAACGTAAAAAGTGCTGCGAGGCGACTTAGCAGAGAGACTGTTAATACTGTTAATTAAAGGACAAGTACTGTTAATGTTGTCTTAGGTTTTCGCGATTGTTACACATAGTAATTAAACAACTCTAAACGGTTTAAATCGCGTATATTTTTCATTATTTTATCCCGACGTTTCAAACACTTTGCAGTGATCGTGGTCACGGGGTGACTAATTGATTTTATTTGTCACATGAGTAATTAAGAAATAATTTGGTCTACCGTCAGAAATTTTTATATTAATCATAACGTTCCCTATTCACGCAGTATTCGCTCACAGTGTCCAGAGGTCTTGCAGATTTATGTCGGCCTTGGGATTTAATTGATTTGATAACAGGATCCCAAGCGGGTGGTACTTGCCAACCATCATCCCTATTGAAATTTGGGTACTTTTTGATTCCAATAGCCTCGCGTAACATTCTTGGCATAAACCGGGTCTCTCTAGCGAGGATTTGTGGTTTGTCGAACCGAATGTAGTGGTTGGGTTTGTCCTGGGCATGTTCACAAACCGCAGACTTGGTTGAGAGTCTGTTCTTCATGTCAGCAATGTGTTCTTTTACTCGAATACCAACGCTCCTCTTTGTTTGCCCAATGTATGACAGCCCACATTCACAATCAAGTTTGTAAACACCTGCATCTTGTAAGGACTAGCATAAGTTATGGTTAGCTTTGATGTACAGTCGTTATTCACCAGCCTACCTGTACATGATTGCATTGAAATTGTCAAGAAAAGACTTAGTGAGCATGACCTTCCCATGGAATATGCAGAATTACTGGAACATTGCCTAACATCTGGCTATCTATTCTGGGAAAATAACTTCTACATGCAGATTGATGGTGTAGCTATGGGCTCTCCAGTCTCCCCCGTTGTCGCCGATATTTTCATGGAAGACTTCGAGGAGAGAGCTCAATGCAGTATTGTGGTAGGGTATTTTGCGAGTGATTGCCTGGTCAGCTACAAGCCTCAAGTAGAAAATCTAAGGCGAAGCACTTAGCAGTGTGAGATTTCTCAAACAGGAAGATATAAGGATTGTATTCATGCAGTTCTAGCCCAGCACCAAATAAAAAAAATCGAATATGCGTATATGGGCGGCATTTCTCGGAACTGTTTTTTATTGTGAACATAAAAGTTTTTATGTATTTTTTAAATGATACATAGTATTAAGACACTAGCTTGGCAGTAGAAATTAATATAATTTATAAATGAATATTATTTTTCAAGATCAAAGTCTCTTGGAGTTTCAGTTTAGTTGAGACATTTTTTTTTATGCCTGATAGGTTAGCCTTTAACCACTATCTCACCTGATGGTAAGTGATGATGTTTGTGGTGGGAGATGTAGTTCAGACTAACCTAGAATTACTGGCTCTCAAGGACAACTAACGGAACACACCATACCCGTAGGTGTTTGGCGACAGATTTTCTACTTCAGGGTGGTAGCTAGGCATGCGGGCATTTGTAGAATGCCCTACCACCATTTCAAAATGTTATGTTGTTTATCGGTGAAATCTGTTTGGTGTAACATATGTTGCAAGAAATGTAAAATTTAGACCGTTTAATAGCACTTGTACCAACGTTTGGTAACCATTATATGATCGTTATATTCACGAGCTTAGTATCATTATTGTCTTAATATCTTGAAAATGTATTAGCACATGATTCCACAACGCTTTGAACCGTCAAAAGCGTTAAAATGACCTTTACCCGACCCGTAGCAAATATAATCAATTCAATAATTACAAAAAAAAATACATTACATATAAATATTCTCTGAATCTTGCTTTAAAAGTGTTCAAGTACAGTAGTAAGACGACTTATCGACAGAAAAGGGATAGTTGAGCGGGTAAACCATGGACCACCGCCGCAGTTACCCCTGTCGTGCCGTCCATATTATTTAGATTCACCGACGCGGCCAGTTTGACTATTCTCACTGCATGGTGGGGCAGCATTTTACGAATCCTTGTCTGGCTAGCTACCACCCTCAAGTAGGAAATCTGTCGCCAAGCTCTTTACAGTGTATTCCGGCAGCATTCCTTGAAATTCAGTAAAATTACAGACACATGAGACTAAACAACTGCATGTCTCACAGGGCACAGTGTATTTTGCACCTATGATAAAAATTATCAGTTATAGGCAGAGATTACCCCTCACATTTTTTTTATGGGATAGGAGGGCAATCGAGCAGCTGACTCACCTGATGGTAAGTGATCACCGTTTCCCACAAACATTCGCAACACCAGCGTCTCGAGGATGCGTTGCCGGAACTTCAGGTGGACGTAGTGCGTGTTCCGTCAAAACACAAAAACCAACCCTTCTTCCCTACGTCTTCGACGTCAGCGTTCAACTGTACCATAAATTATCACAATAAATACGCCCGTAAACCCGCGAACACCCACAATGGAAACATAAATAATATTCCCTCCATTAAATTGCATAAGTGGGATTGTCTAATTAAGCGCATAAAAATATCAATGTACACATAAGTTGTCTCAATATCATTTTGTCAGGAACATTATCCCCCTTTTAAACAGAAACCTTCATTCACAAAGGCAAACAGAAGATTAAATATCTACTCGTTTAACTTCCTTGCAGAATTGATTGGTGTTCACCCAGTTGATTGAAATGCGAGAAGCCAATAACGGGAACCTGGTTCGGTTCGATAAACAGCGACATGGAAATAATTTCCTGATCGAAGACAGTCTTTTGAGCGTCATCTCGCTCGGTGAATCTGTTTATAAGATAGCGTCTCCTTTAGGGACTTTGATTTCATATTTTATAATAGATGTTTTAATGTCAAAGCTTCTACGGATGGAGTGCACGTAGTGCTTTATTACTTTCATGAGCCACGACTTTTAGGTAAGTATACTTTTTTGAAGACTACAACAAATCAACTACTGATTAAGCTCTTAAAAAAGGATATTTTTATTTGTTTCAAAGGAGTAATTCTAAAGACACCGACACAAAAGTAATAGTAAAAATGCTGTACTAGCTTCCTTGCTGCTTAGTCTGATATGCGCTAAGGCAGTTGGATTCAAAATTTGTGTTTTTAGAGATTCCTTATTTCGTTTACCAAAACAGCGAAAGCTCAAACATAATGGGTGCTTACTTCGCTCACGCAATAAAACTTTACTGTCCCAGCAGAATAATTACTTTCGAGATTATGAGCTCATTAAATGTAAGAAGGTATCGTGGCATTCCACGAGTGATATTGTGAGTTTATTAGGTACTTAATCTGTGACATATTTTATATGTCTTAAAACATAGAATAACAACTGTTTTCTTAAAGAAACCAGTGATACTAAAATGCCAAAGATGGCAATTATTTTCAAATATGTTAAATCCTCAGACATTAACATGTTAATTGGCTTTCATGGAATACAATTCTAAGTCAAAGAACTTCGACATTTTAAGCAAATTACCAATCGTGATTTCGCCTCCAAATAGACTTATTTATCAGTACTAAAATTTATAAATTCGAAAGTAATTCTGGCTGCCTGTCTGTCTGTCTGTCTGTTACGCTTTAACGCCAAAACTACAGGACCGATTTGAATGAAATTTGGTATGGAAATAGTTCCAGACCCGGGAAAAAACATAGGATAGTTTTTATCCGACTGCTCAAAAAGAGGTTAATGTTTTCGCGCGATAACCGACATACGCGCGGGCGGAGCCGCGCCCCGAGAGCTAGTTTTATATATTTATATCGAGTTGTAATTAAATAAGCTGCTTACAAGATATATCTAAATTTTAATTCTGCTTTCTACCATAGTATAATCAGTACTAATATTATAAATGCGAAAGTAACTCTGTCTGTCTGTCTGTCTGTCTGTCTGTTACGCTTTCACGCTAAAACTACTGGACCGATTTGAATGAAATTTGGTATGGAAATAGTTTGAGACCCGGGAAAAAACATAGGATAGTTTTTATCCGACAGCTCAAAAAGAGGTTAATGTTTTCGCGCGATAACCGACATACGCGCGGGCGGAGCCGCGCCCGGAAAGCTAGTATTAATTATAGCTTATACGATAATTATGTTGATAAGTAAGTAATAATTTTATGGTATTTTTAGGCGAAATTCATATATTATGTCATCAGTACTAATATTATAAATGCGAAAGTAACTCTGTCTGTCTGTCTGTCTGTCTGTTACGCTTTCACGCCAAAACTACTGGACCGATTTGAATGAAATTTGGTATGGAGATAGTTTGAGACCCGGGAAAAAACATAGGATAGTTTTTATCCGACTGCGCAAAACGATAACCGACATACGCGCGGGCGGAGCCGCGCCCGGAAAGATAGTTTCATATAAATCTATATCGAGTTTGAATTAAATAAGCTTATTTAAGCAGCTGCTTACAAGATATATCTAAATTTTAATTCTACTTTCTACTATAGGATAAAATTAATTATAAATTATACGATAATTATGTTGATAAGTAAGTAATAATATTATGGTATTTTTTTAGGCGAAATTCATATATTATGTCATTGATTATAATTAGGTAGGTAATTGTAATTTTAAATTATCCTCATTATGGCAATATTTTATATTTCTGTGTAATTTAATTTGAATCAAATTCAACATTTTTATTTTGTAATTTAATTATCACAGATGTAGACAGTATTGTAGTAGTAACAGTCGGTAAAGTATAAGAAAAAATACATTAGTCTAATTAACTCAGTCATTGAATTGAATAATATTCAATAGGAACATATGAAGATGGAAGATAATAAGCTACATTATAACATTATTAAATAGCATTATAACATTTTATAAAAATTTTCTAACCTTAAATTAAAGGTATAACTTACATATCTCTAGCGGATGTGCATACTTATGCCGTACTGTTAATCTGGAAGTACATCTCGGGAAGATAGTCCAAGCAGGTGAAAATCACTTTTATTTTTGTATTGGTTATGTAAACGCAATGGCTATAAACTATCGAGCAATTTAAATTTCACCGTACGGTAGAGTATTTTCTGAAAGCTCGTCTGACTAGGTACCACTCCACACTCTCACCCTCATGTTTAAAATCTGTCAACATACACCTTAATTGTGTTTCGGCAGCTGTTTTTGAGTGACAGCTATTTAAGCTGAATACTTAGTATTGGGCAAGAATGTGCTTGGTGCATACGTATAACACGTACTAGTATGTATTTATCAAATACTGGAGACGGCTCACGCTGCAATAAATTCAACTCCTCGTACGTATATTATGGCGAAAGAAGAAGCAAACAACTTTATCTAAGCTAATAGAATATATATCCTGTCATGTAATGATGTATTGCCGTCTCTCGAGTATTCTAGAGATAGAATGTGGATGGTCAAATGAAATTATATAACTCCAGGGCAAACTTCCCGAAATTTATTCGACTGTAATCAGTAAACTAGAAACTCTACGTCGGGTGCTCAAGACTATTATAGTCTAGTTTGAGCTTATTAAAACATACCTGAGCGCTTGGTCGATGCGACGCGTGAACAAAATGCTGGCACATTTTGGCTCAACGAAGAAGTATTCCAATTCAACGGGGCAATGCTGCCAGCATGCTAGACATGCGGCCAACTTATAGTGGGCTGGAGCATTTGGACTGCCTGTGAGTCTGCTATGACTAATAGGTTGTTTAAATGATTTTATTGTAGTAGCTGTAGTGTTGTATATAGTACGTAGTATTTTGTTAAATAAAGGCATACCGCCGGTAAAAAAAGTCTAGTCTCAACTACCTAGATTGTGAATATGTATTGTGATATTGTACATTATATGTTTGTTTGTTATGTTTTAAAAAACAGTGATTCTCAACGCGACGCGTTCATTTATCGATACTATACGCAGCATTCATTACTGAACAGAGAAAAGGAATAAAACAGAACTGACTTCTAAGAATGAAACATATGAAATGAATAACCATAAAAATGTGAACTAAGAATGTTTGAGTCAGCATGTACTAGTCAGTACATGCTGACTCAAACCAAAATATTGTGTATTTTTTAGTGTAAGAAGTCGGTTTTGCCATTTTTCTTTTATTGGTATCGAACATTACCTAATGATATAAACTTATATAAAGTTTATCCAGCTTTCTAACAATCAGACAAGATCCTGGTTTATCCATCGTGAACTGATTGTTGGATAGATTTGGCCGTCTATCTATTATGTAGCCTCCATAACTTAGGTAATGGGCATTAGGAAAATATGTACGTAACTGGTGCTTCTAATGTCATCTTCGAATAAAAATATTAATAGACACTTAATGTAAAAATACCTCTTATGAGAAGGGTTCTTTTATGAGTAGTTTTATGAACGTTCCCAATACTGTCTGGGCAAATAAACAATACGGGTACTGATTATATGAAATATATGAATTAATGATTCGTAGATATTAAAATTACCACGAAAGGTTAGTAAAATCGAAAATGACATAAGACAAGCTTTTTGACCACTATCTCACATAATGGTATGTGAGGATGTGATTTAAGATGTTGTTCTGGGTAGTCTAGAATTACTAGTTCCCAAAGAAAGCTACCAAAACCTTTATGTGCTTAGCGACAGATATACTATTTAAAGGTGGTAGCTAGCCAGGCGGGCATTTGCAATGTGCCCTATCATCATGCGAACCATCTTTTGTGTTAATTCAGGACCTATATTCCATGTTTCATTTAATCCGTTCAGCCGTTTCAGTTTTATACTCCTAAAAGAGTGAAAAACAGACTCACAGGCAGAGACGTAAAATAGAATAAATGTAGGTACAATTGAAATACTATGTTATTTCATTAGTTTGCCTTTAAAATTCAACTATTTCGACGACTCTGTTTATGAGTGTGCTTGTTACTGAAACAACTTATGGAATCTGAATGGAACTTGGAATACAGGTCCTAAATTAACACATATGACGGGCAGCAAACTTGGATAGGTCCTAAATTAACACATATGACGGGCAGCAAACTTGGATAGGTCCTAAATTAACACATATGACGGGCAGCAAACTTGGATAGGTCCTAAATTAACACATATGACGGGCAGCAACTTGTTCAGTAGAGCTGATAATAATGATACAGTGATATTAACACGTTCACTGCGTAACAGGCCAATATCGGCCTGCCGCGGTACTTCAGCTGGTGCGGACGAAGAAAACTATGTCCCGCTCGCTTGTGCGAAATGATTATCTTAGGTGTTTGTAAAAATTCGACAGAGACAAATATATATTTCATCTTGCGGTCAAAATTGTAGGTGCTTCCCATCAAAACATAACGGCAGGCTTTTATCGACCTACCACGCACTGACGGTGAAAAAACATCCGCGAGTGCGGCAGTGGGCCTATTTCGGCCCGCCCTCCCAACAGGCAGCTGGCGACCCGATACCGCACAGAATGCGCGCCCCGCCATTTAGTGTTGTGCTATCTAACTGATCTGACGTAGCGTTCGATAAAATCAACGATGGCAAGCAATAAAAGAGAAATAAATAATAGAGTAATTCGCCCTGCAGTTATTGACAGTGATAGTGACAGCAGTGAAGAAATATTTTCCAAGAAAAATAAAACTAATTTGGAAACAAATGTGCACGCAAAACGAAGCACAAGCGGTAAGTTTTGTTTACTACCTAAACATATCAACATATCAGCCTTAGACTCATAATGACGTGGAGATTTTTTATGTGATACCATCCTTTATGAAAATTATTATTCTTAAAAACTAGCCTTCTACACACAGTAAATAGTTAGTAGTAGTTCTACAGTAAATAGTTTTTGCAATATAATTTTTGACGTGATAACTTCTTATAAATCGATGAACGCCGGCCGCACGTTCCACCTGAGCCGAGTGTAAATGTGGCTGTGGTTATATGTGGTTGTAGGTGTGGTTATATGTTGTTGTTGGTATGGTTGTGGTTGTATGTGGTTGTAGTTGTATGTGGTAGTCACAGTAAACTTTTTTTTTTGTCAACAGAGGACGTTTACAGTAGCCCCAGTGGAAAAAAATTTAATATTCTCAAACCAGTCTCGTTTTCACATGAAACTAAAACCGGTATGTCTTAATTTAAATGATTTCTTTGCTTTTACTATAGTCTGCCGAGCATCTGTCAACATATCTCCACATTTCATGTTTTATTTAATTTTTACTTATATTACTGTACAGTTTCATCTAAATCCGTTCAGTAGTTTTTGCGTGAAAGAGTAGCAAACATCCATACATCTAAACTTTCACATTTATAATATTAGTGTACATTAATTTTATTCCACTTACCTTTTTTATTGCATTACAGAATTTAAAAATAAACCTACACCACAGACATCAAAAGGATTGTCTTCACCTCGCTCATCGTCAGTGGACAGATTTAGTAGAAGTAGAAAAATAAAAATTTTGGAAAATAGATTAATTCGCCCTGCAGTTATTGACAGTGATAGTGACAGCAGTGAAGAAATATTTCCCACTAAGAAAAATAAAACTAATTTGGAAACAAATGTGCACGCAAAACGAAGCACAAGCGGTAAGTTTTATTTACTACCTACACATATCAACATATCAGCCTTAGACTCATAATGACGTAGAGATTTTTTATGTGATACCATCCTTTATGAAAATTATTACTCTTAAAAACTAGCCTTCTACACACAGTACATAGTTAGTAGTAGTTCTACAGTAAATAGTTTTTGCAATATAATTTTTGACGTGATAACGTCTTATAAATCGATGAACGCCGGCTGCACGTTCCACCTGAGCCGAGTGTAAATGTGGTTGTGGTTATATGTGGTTGTAGGTGTGATTATATGTTGTTGTTGGTATGGTTGTGGTTTTATGTGGTTGTAGTTGTATGTGGTAGTCACAGTAAACTTATTTTTGTCAACAGCAGACGTTTTTACTTATATTACTGTAAAGTTTCATCTAAATCCGTTCAGTAGTTTTTGCGTGAAAGAGTAGCAAACATCCATACATCTAAACTTTCATATTTATAATATTAGTGTACATTAATTTTATTCCACTTACCTTTTTTTTTGCATTACAGAATTTAAAAATAAACCTACACCACAGACATCAAAAGGATTGTCTTCACCTCGCTCATCGCCAGTGGACAGATTTAGTATGTATAGCTCAAGAGGATGCAGTCCTTCGCTAAACAATCTATCAGCTTCTAAGCTTATGCACGGCATCGAAATAGATGAAAGCGAATATCATGACTTGATAAATCTAAGAAACAAAAATAAAATGATAGAAAAGAAAAATAAAATAGAAAGGAAAGATCCAACTTATACAAGTCAAAACAAGACAAAACTTATATTCACTTATTCTTTTGAAGACAGTATGTCGCAAGAGTTAACTGAAAGCAATGAAAATGATGGTTTTTATGACGAAAAACGTAATAAACAGTTTGAAGAAAATAAAAGACAGAAAGAAACACTTAATGACGAAGCAGAGAGAGAGGAAGAAACTGAAAATGCTGAAGAGGAACATGAAGATGCAGAAAGAGAGGAAGAAACGGAAAATACTGAGGAGGAAGATGAAGAGGAGGAAAGTGGTGACACAGGCGATGATGAGAGTGATGAATACTCTGCAAGTGAAGTTGTATCGGATATAGATAATGATGTTTTAGAGGAAGAGGGAGATGCACAGGATAATAGTGTCAATGAATGGGATGCTATCACAGATTTGACCCCTGAGTTGGAAGCGTGTACTTTAAATGAAAGCACTTTTAATATTCCTATAGAAGATATATCTCCTGCAGGTAGTTTTTCCTTATTTGTAACTGATGAAATAATAGATAAAATGGTTACAGAAACTAATAAATATGCGTTAAAATACATCACAGAAAAGCAAAATAATAACGAAATAAAAACAAAATCTCGGTTATTATCATGGAAAGCTACGAATAATATAGAAATGCAAAAGTTTCTGGGGGTACTACTCGCAATGGGTCTGAACAAAGTGCCTCATATAAATGACTATTGGTCAAAAAAATCAATATATCGAAACGAATATATTGTATCTGTAATGACTCGGGATAGATTTCTACTATTATTAAAATTCTGGCATTTTTGTGATGATTCGTCAGCCATCCACAATACAAATAAGTTGAAGAAAATTCATGATTTGGCTAATATGCTCAACAGCAGATTCCAAGAAGTATTAACGCCCGGTAAATTCGTTGTTATAGATGAATCAATGATACCATGGCGTGGCAGGCTGAAATTCAAACAATACATTAAAAACAAATCACACAAGTATGGTGTTAAAATTTACAAGTTATGCACACCAGAAGGGTATACATATAATTCAATAATTTATTCTGGAAAGGGAGAAAATGGCCGTGAACAAAATCATGGTAAAGTTACCGTACTGAAACTCATTCAAGGACTGGAGAACAAATGTCGTGTAGTAATTGCAGACAATTTCTACTCTTCAATTGAATTGGCGGAAGAACTCCTATCTCACAAAACCTGTTATTGCGGTACCCTAAGATCAAATCGAAGGGGGCTACCTAAGGAGATAGTGTCACTAAAGTTGAAGAAGGGCGAAATCAAAGGAGCTATGAATAAAAATGGCGTTAAAGTTATTAAATGGGTTGACAAAAGGCAACTTCTAATGCTATCTACTCTCAAAGAGGACAAAGATGTGCTTGTCAACACTGGCAAAAAAAATAAGAAGACGAATGAAGATATAAAAAAGCCTACATGTGTCTTAACTTATAATAACAACAAAAAAGGAGTTGACTTCAGCGACCAAATGTCTTCATACTATTCTACATTAAAAAGAGGGCTCAAATGGTTCAGAAAAGTGGGTATGGAATATTTGTTTGGCATGGCGTTAGTAAACGCGTGGATCACATACAACATGAAAAATGATAAGAAGGTTTCAAAAAAAGAATTTACAGAGGCATTAATGCAATCATTAACTGGAAAAAGTATACGCCCTGATAGTAAGTATAATGACGTGTAACATCACTGTAGGCATATGTAGATCATTGTTGAAGGTGATTCCTACATTCGCGTGTTTCAACATCATCAGACGTTCTACATCTGCAACAGGTAACTATTGTCATTATTTTGAACATATTACCAGTACGGTGGCTGCGCATGGTCTTCGTGCATGAGCTTTGTGCTGACTCCGCTATTTTTCTGCGAGCAATGTATGGCGTTTTTTGCACTACTGCTTCTATTATGGTATGTTATGGCACTGTTTACTTACACACTAACAAATGATGCGAGTTCCTATTTCGGGTCAGTCAGCTGCATTTATCATAAAAATAACGCTTTACGTGGTCTACGGGGTCTACCTGATTGCACAAAATAGATATTAGGCCCTGTTACCACTATATTATACACCATATATACATAATTATATACCTATATACACAGGGTGTTAGGGTTATGACCGTTGTCCTTCAAGGAGGTAACTCAGTATCGTTTATACAACAACTTTCCCTATGGGACTCATGTCGTAATCTCAAAAAAAAATGTTGGCTTCCCATACTAACCAATCCGATTAACTGATTAAAAATTGTATTTGTGCAATAAACTATCTGAATCTGAATCAGATTTTTTTGTATGAAAAGTCAAAATATTTTTTTAAGCTTTCAACATGGGTCCCATAAGGAAAGTTGTTGTATAAGCGATACTGAGTTACCTCCTTGAAGGACAACGGTGATTACCCTAACACCTATACAATATGTAATTCCAAATGCGCAAAACCTCTCGTGGGGTAACTCAGTCCATGTTACTGAACAATTTTTGTTCAAGATTTTTGGAAATTTTATTATAAAAGCTAACGTGGTTTTCACTCATTTTAGTAAATAATACGGGATAACTCACGTGAATCAGTCAGATAGCTCCGACTATAGTTTCAACCACATTCGGTGGTCTTTTTCAAGGAGAGCTCGGGACGCCCGCGTTGACGTCTCGCTTAGCACTATAGTCGGAGCTATCTGACTGATTCACGTGAGTTATCCCGTATTATTTATTAAAAAAAAAATTTTTGGAAATTCGCAAAAACAAAATGATTTTTCATACAGATGGGCCCGATTAATTTCTCATTTTGTATGAAAAACCAATTTTTTTTGCCAAATTCCAAAAGTTGTTCAGTTACATGGGCTGAGTTACCCCACGAGAGGTTTTGTGCATTTGAAATTACACGTTGTATAAGGTCATTATAAATTAAGTGCAAATATTTTAAGGGTGTGCTCTACACATGAAATTGAACACCTTTCCCCAAGGAACATGGGTCAAATATGAAAAAAAAATTGGGCCTCCTATACAAAATTGCCGACCAGCTGACTGATTTAGTAGATAAAAATATTTTTTCATATTTCGACCCATGTTTGTTGGGGAAAGTTGTTCAGTTTAATGATTAGAACACACCCTTAAAATATTTTCACTTAATTAAAAATGACCTTATACAGCGTGTAACGGAAAGGGGGTATCAACCCTGAAGGAGGTGAATGTGCTCATGAAACTGAACAATTTTCCCCAAAGAACATAGGTAGAAGTATAAAAACAAATTTTGGACCTCCGATAGTAATAGTAAATCAATCAGCTGGTTGTCAATTTTGTAAGGGAGGGCCAATTTTTTTTTTCATATTTCGACCTATGTTCTCTGGGGAAAGTTGTTCAGTTTCGCGAGTTCTGTGGTAAAACTCATAAATGGTCAATAAATCACACGGAATTAAGCAAAAAAAAATCATTTCAGAAAATCAAGTAATACCTAACGACAATGAACATATCCTTGAGATGAGCGCTAAACGAAGAAATTGTGCAGGGTGCTACGACAGACTGCGAAAAACCTTGAATAGTACCCAAGCAAAAA
The DNA here is from genome assembly GCA_963854805.1 of Plagodis dolabraria. Classification (NCBI taxonomy): domain Eukaryota; kingdom Metazoa; phylum Arthropoda; class Insecta; order Lepidoptera; family Geometridae; genus Plagodis; species Plagodis dolabraria. Next base: position 6,281,575 of record OY978457.1, on the reverse strand, counting down.
AAAAAGTTAAGAAAATAAAAAAATATTGCAGGAAATGCAACCAAAACCTTTGCGTCACATGTTTCCAAGACAGGCATAAGTAAATTAAAACATTTTTCAGTTCTCTTACGATAATTCTGTTTTATTTTCTATATCCCCTCATTTTTCTCTGTCCCATCACTACTGAAAATACTTTCTAGTGCGGTCCAGGTCGATATCGGCCTGCCGCTTTTCCTGCTTTATTTCTCATTTCCTGTTTATCAAATCCCGGGGCGAATCAAACCTAAGGAAGTTGGGTTCAAGGTCATTCTAACAATATAAAATAAAATGTATACATTATGTTTCCACAAAGTTATAGCAATTTAATCTATCCTAGTGCCAGTGGGTCTAGAAAGACCTGCCACGCACTGGCGGAAATATCATTGGGGGCGCATTTTAGCCCGCCGCCGCACCAAATGAAATGTTATGATTTTACTTGCCGCAGTAAACGTGTTAATGCTGTTACAGGATCGAGAGATAGGCAAAAGACTTCGTAATTATATTATATATCTCATTTTATTTTTAAGAAAAAATCCTGCACCCTGTATGCTAGGTACCCAAAATAAAGTAGTTCAGGAAGATTTACATGTTCAACTGTGATAATATTGGTATGGATTATCTATCTACAAAGTGACACTTTCAGTTGAAATTGAGATGTATCTAGTGAGATGCCACTACATGAGATGTATCTGGTGTATCTAGTGAGATGCCACTACAGTTTAAACCAGTGGCTTAGCTTACAATTCATTGTACACATTGTTTGCATTATTTCCTCAGTTTAGTTTATAAGTAGACAGTAAATCGCATTTAAATTATGTTTAGTTTAGAACATCACGGGTTCGGGAAGCAATAAATCTTGGCAGATTTACCGGATTTGTTCGCACTAAATAGTTCATCTTTATCATTTTGTATATTATTGAAGAAGAAAAATTAAACAAAAACAAGCTGAATATAACTACATAAGTATGAATGAAAAATTTGTTTTGTCGCGGACAAGGTTGCATAAGAAGGTAAAAATACAATTCGCGATCTTTTGATTTACTTTAAGCACTGCCTATTCCTTCGTCAAAATCAATGGTTAAAATTGTTAAACTTACATGAAAAAATATATTTATATTGAAAAATAAGACTTGTTTGTAGTTCAATTCAGTTTAGCTGTAGATGTCGCTGCATCCAGGCTGTTGAACGATAGGAGCGAAGGGAAAGAATTGAGCTGTGACTCGCTCACTACGATGTCTCGGTAAGGCGAGCATATCCCGGCTGTAGGGACGGATGGTTGTGGGTTCGAGGCCCTCTCGTAGTAAAAAATATTCCTATAATTATAACTTTGTAAGATTGTTCTTTTACCAGGCGTTAATTAAAAAGTTTGTATCATTCCATTATCCGTTCTTTGTGGTGTTCTATGGGGGAGGCTTTTGTTCAACAGTGGACGTCTTTCGGCTCAAATTGATGATGAACCTATCATCATCAATTTCAGCCGAAAGACGTCACAAAGAACGGCTATTAATCTCTTGTAACCATTGGCTACCCGCTACTTTTACGATGTCGTCAGTCCACCTAGTCTACATTTAATCTACAGGCTCTACTGCTTTACGCTCTACAGTAGGCCTAGCAACTCTACACTTATTATTGTTTTGAAATTTTCCGGGTTGCGTGATTGTAAAATCAGTCTTGTTTGTAGTTAAATTCAGTTTTATTTGGCTCCAGATGTCGCTCCATTCCTTTAATTTAATGGAATGGATGAAATTGAGCTATGACTCACTCACTGCGATGCCTCGGTAGGGCTTGTATGTCCCAGCTGTAGGGATGGATGGTTGTGGGTTCGAGTCTCGCTAGTAGTTCAAAAGTATGTTTTTCCTGTCGTCGTCATTTTATTAAAATATATGATTTTTTTTGTAAATCAATTTCGGAGAAGAGATGGTAAGGAATATTGATATGTGATATGTCTACACGGATCGGGCGAGACACATAAGGTCGAACTATTCTCCAGAGTCTAGATTTCTTTGACATCTGTCTAAAATTTACTATCACTACAAGTTTTGACGAGTGTTGAATATAAATGTGGATAAATAAATGTGATACTAAATGAACTGCGAGAGGAGTGAGTGATATGTGAAAGAAATACGCATATCGTTTCTCACGCAATCCATCCTATTTATTAGCCGAAAGGATAGACTGACCACTATCCACGTGATGGTAAGTGATGGTGTGGTCGAAGATGTTGTTCAGGCTAACCTAGAATTACTGGCTCTCAAGGACAGCTACCGGAACACATCGTTAGGAGCTTGGCGACAGATTTTCTACATAGGCTTATATCCGCCTATGTAGAATACTGGAAGGTGGGCAGCAGCGCCTTCTAAAGAACTGCCAACTAACACTGCGATCCCCAAGACACCTGCCAAGCGTGGGGATTATGGCAAATACCCCCTCAATAGGGGAGGCTGTGTTCAGCAGTGGACGATCCGGCTGTTACAGCACTGTAATCAATAGTTATAAACTTAAAAGGTTGTGGTTACTAAGGTAAGTTAAATTACTGGACATCTCCAGCTAATCAGTCCAGAAGCGTACTGGGTAAATATTTATTCTTTTTTTTTATTTCAATTATTGGACGATTTCTTTTTGCCCGATGCAATTGACTGGAAAGGTGCAGCAATAAGATAATGAATAGATTCATTCATTTTTACTTTGCGGAAATCCATATTTATCGAGAATTCTCGATCGTGCGCTCGCAGAGTCAAGACCTCCTGAGGATGCTTCGTGTAGAAGCGAAACGCGTCGAAAAATTCTTCCGGTTTGGCTGCATGGCGTTTGTGACGTCACGTCGGCTTAGCAGGAAAATTAGGCGGAATTGTCACTAGATATATTTTTGTATAATATTAATAAGTGTTTTATTAAAATATTAATCTGATATTTTATTAAAATATTTTGAAAATATTTGTTATTATTATGTGCAGCAATAATATAGACGTATATTGGGTAAAGTTAGTTCTTTTACATACGTGCCTATATACAGAACTCAGTTTATACGTTTTTACCTTCCCTTAGTAGGGAACAAGCACCTACATCGAATAGCTTCACATTTTGCAAACTTAATAGGTACAAAGTACTTACAGCCAATTCGATGAACGTTTTTCGATCAGAATGATACGAACCGAGCAGTGCATTAAATCAGACAAATGGATGTCCTTACGGCCTACTTTATTATCACCATCTCGAGTGGCTCCAGTGCTGACTGTTACGTGCTCCTAGGGTTGCCAATTAATTATTTTCTTTGACCAGATTGAAACTAAACGTGTATTAAATTAAATATTCATCATTAGAAAATACAATTAAAATCTAAAATTGGAACTGTAGTGTGGTAGTGACACCACCTATGTTTCTGGTTTGCTAGTCAGTACTAATCAGTACTATCAGTACTTCAGTACCTTATCAGTACTAATATTATAAATGCGAAAGTAACTCTGTCTATCTGTCTGTCTGTCTGTCTGTTACGCTTTCACGCCAAAACTACTGAACCGATTAGAATGAAATTTGGTATGGAAATAGTTTGGGACCCGGGAAAAACATAGGATAGTTTTTATTCAACTGCACAAAAAGAGGTTAATGTTTTTGCGCGATAACCGACATACGCGCGGGCGCAGCCGCGCCCGGAAAGCTAGTATTATAAATGCGAAAATAACTCTGTCTGTCTGTCTGTTTCGCTTTCACGCCAAAACTACTGGACCGATTTGAATGAAATTTGGTATGGAAATAGTTTGAGACCCGGGAAAAAACAAAGGATAGGTTTTATCCGACTGCGCAAAAAGAGGTTAATGTTTTCGCGCGATAATCGAAATACGCGCGGGCGGAGCTGCGCCCGGAAAGCTAGTAGAAAATAAATAGGCCCAAAGACATGCATGAAAAATTTCACTTGGTTTGAACACTGGCTTTACAAATTATTGTGTAAGTACTTTATTCGTTTGAATAAAGTAGTTTCACAACAATAGAAAACGCTACGTGAACTTTGACCTTAAAAGGTGTGTAAATAACGTACGAGAAAATAAATTTCAGCAAAGTGCGTAGATATGGACGTACGTAAACTTGAGCTCTCCAATATTCAATAGATATAAAAACGTCTGACGATCTTAGGGGCTTTAGACGAATGATCTGTTAAATTTTCGGGATGTGAAGATGAGAATTTCAAGATTGAGATACGTCGTCTCCTTTAGCTTTTTATGGTTCCGTATTAGAAAACGGTATCCTGTTACTGTCATGACTTGACTGCCCGTACGTCCACTCGTCCGAATTTGAAAGGGTTATATTTATAATCATTATATTATTTCATTTTTTTATTATCTAAGGAATGATAACCGCGAATGCCGAACCATCAGTAAAAAAACAGCACTTATACAAAAAATACGTATGATTTAAAGTTCCGTACCCAAAGGGTACAAATGGTACAATATTACTAAGATACCACTGTCCGTCTGTCTACTAGCAAGCAATATATATATGATATAGTTGAAATTTTACAGATGTTGTATGCTCTAGCTAGCCGTTTTAACAAAAAATACTAAAAATCAGCTAAGTACGAGTTGGACTCGCGCACGTACTGTTACACCTAATATATTGCTGACCTAGGCCCGAATCCCTCACAAACCTTGTCACCTTCCTGAACGGTGAACAAATATTACTTAATTTACTACTAGCGCCATCTAACCATGTATCTACCATTAGGAGCAGAATAGAATATCTATCCGTTCTCAAAGAGATCTCAATACAATTGTGAACGCCTTGCTCGCTGAAGTAGTACATCAATGATCCGAGAGAGGTCGCCTATTCTTAAACCAAAAATCTGGTGATGTGTTGCAATAAGTAAAATAATATTTTCATATTAAGTATATCTTGCTAAATAAATAATAATAATATCTTAAAATAAATAACGAATTTTAATAGGTCTAAATTACAATAAAATAACTATAGGTCCATATATAGTAACTGACAGAACTGGCTTGTTACAGCTGTCAAGTGTCAACATGGCCACCGTTATAGTTTTTACTTCCGATTTTCTAATGCAGAAGCACGTTGTAATTTTAAATTAGTAAAATAAAAGTGAAGCCATTGGTGGATTCAATTCTAAACGGTCTAGTCACCACTAGCATTACCATATTTGGTAATGGATTACGGAGCAAACTTCCGGGGGTTGAGTGGCTAGGCGCCAAAACGGCAAACTGACTTCACTTTACATGAGACCTCCAGAAGATAAACTTAACTGAGATCCTTACAATTTGTTGAGCTCAGACTTTATTATACCAGTTCTAAATAATTTAAACCTCAATCCAAGCTATAAGAAACCCCATTTAACGGGTAAGTGAATATGTGCTTAACCAATAATTACCACAAAACTAACCTCTAACTTGTGTATTTAATTCTTGCTATGTTATCCCATTGTATTTACTGTGTTTCCCTATGTTCTAACCTTGCTAATAGCTATTCGAGCTATAAGCATATATCATCTTGTGTAACCTATCTCTATTTATCTATGTTTTTCTGTATTTTCTTGGTTGCTTCACAACACACAATTTTACTTAAGCCCTTCAGGCATCTGTTGTTTGCTGGCGGGTCACATCCTTGAGACCTCTGCGTTCCTAGCCATGCTCAGTAGCAGAGGAACAATGGACCCACCAGCTCAACACCTTCACTGATAGGATTCTGACCTGAGCACATCCTTTCAGGGTTCTTCCAGTACCGGGTTTCCAACTCCAGGCTTCCTGTACCAGGCTTCCACTACCAGGCCCAGTACCTAACGAGGCTGATCCCCTGACTCCGGCCGTCCCCTGAACTCCTGCGCAGACCGCTGCCAAACTCCACGTCTCTACAGCGCCTAGCTGGGACAGCCTACCGGCGCGGCAGTGTTGGAGCTGAGCCACTGCACGGCAGACCTGCTGCTGAGCATTAACTCAGTTGCTAGCGGACCGGAGATAAGTTCTCAAACAAGGAAGCTCGCTATTGCCACACCTGTCTGTAATCCACGACCCTTTTTCTCTACCCAATATAATTCTAAATCTTTCCTTCTTGTTTTCTTTTATGCTCCCTTCTACCAACCGTAGGTAGGTAGGTGACATTGGCGCCCATACTAAATAGGATCAGACAGGTTGGTGTGGCAAACTTTCTTGGGTGTGGCTCTGCCACATATTTTCTGTACTCTCTAAACTGTATTTTATTGTGTTCTTCTTGTGTGTGTGTTAATTATAAGTTGGCAAGCCCTGTGTAGGCTCGGGGTACTATTTAGAATAGGCCTGCTGCAGAGCTGCATGTCGTAAGAGGCGACTAATAGCCAACGGGTAACACCCTCTGGCGGCATAGAACCAGCCATATAGCCCTGTGTAGGCTCGGGGTACTATTTAGAATAGGCCTGCTGCAGAGCTGCATGTCGTAAGAGGCGACTAATAGCCAACGGGTAACACCCTCTGGCGGCATAGAACCAGCCATATCGTCTTCAACGAGAAATTTTAAATATTTTTTTTCTAAAATTAAATTTTAGTTTTTTTTAATATATTTTATCTTACACATATCTCCTTCTAATTTAATAACTTGCACTTAATATAATTGAATCTGTAAAACAGCTTATAAATAGCACACATACCATATTTCTATGTACCCACATTTTTTTTCTGAAATATTTTGTACTTACTAACTAACCTTCATTGACCTTGTATGACACTGTTGTCATTGGGTATAGGTCAAGTACATATTCACTCCAATAATCATGGGTCTGCACATTTACTTTCTATCTATGCAAAAAGCTGAATTTGCATATGAAGTGGCACTATCTTATAACTTGAAATTTTCTAAAAACTTGCAACGGAGAATACTATACTCAAATGTTCAACTGAACTGTAAATTTTGTAAATGTCGTTATAAATCTAAACTCTTACTTGCTGTCTCTGAACTTATTGATATACATAGATTATATTTATGACATATCAAAGTTTCTTAGTTAATACTTATCTCAGTATTTAACTTCTTTTATTTTAACGACTGACTAAATACAAAATTTTACTAAGTAATGTCTCAAATGCAATCTAAATTGACATAAATATATTGAATAAAACTACAGTCATACTATGACTTTCTATCACAGTTATATAGATAATAGCTATTCTAATAAATTTAACTAAATACAATGTGTTGCAAATAAAACTAAATTTTCTCTTTTTGTTTCTGAATTGACTGATATGCAAGACAATAAACTTAGGTTCTTGGCATATCAGGGATGATAATAAATACATATTCTAGTAATTACTTCACCTTACTTAACAATTATTATATGCAAATCTTTCTACTGAATAGATTGTTGAAACTTAAAATATAAATAAATCTCAAATAAAACCAAATTCATACTTTGAATTAATTTAATAAAACTTTACTTATACAACCTTACAACTAAAATACATATTCTGAATATCATAAATAACTAAATTATGGTAGGTAAATAAAACCAAACTCATAGAATATTTTTATAGAATAAGAAAAAACGTGCAGGCGTCTGACCTGATAGTAAGTCATCACCGTAGCCCACTTATAGAATAAACTGTTTTAATAAATTCTAATATAACCTTATCTTTATAGGAAAAATAAATCCTTATATAAAACTGATCAGGCGGCTCACCTGATAGTAAGTCATCACTTTAGCCCACTTATAGAATAAACTATTTTAATAAATTCTAATATTATAACCTTAACTATATAGGATAAATAAATCCTTATATACTACTGATATACTATGTAACAGTATCTTATATACTTCTGAAATTCAAATAACTTGTGATCTTTTCTTAAATTGATCCTTGTTTATAGATATATCTTATATACAACTGTAATGGCATAAGATATATTATAACTTAACTCAAGTGCCTATAATGTACTACAAACTAAACATCTTAACTTATATACTAAATTAATTGTAACTTCCTTAAATACTCTTTGTCACTATCCAGTTTGAATGGAATAGTGTTGTAACATTGCTAAATTCATTCTTTCACATACCATATGGTAATTCTTCCATTGAGAGCGGTTGTTCAAACTCTTTAAATTAAGCCTTATTGTTCAGAGCGGTTGTTCAAACTCTTTAACTTAGCCTTATTGTCCTGAGCGGTACATAACTCAAAAAATAAGCCATTATGTATTTCCTTTTGATTAACTTCTATCTGTCATAATATTTTATTTAACTTAGGCAATCATGGAACCTATAATAAAATTAATTCCATGAATGCTTACTTTATGTACTTAAATTAACTATTGTTCTAGTGTGTTCTTTATACCTATAATGTAGCTAGGCTGTTTTTCAGCCCTACAATCTTCCATTTCTCCCAATATTGCTGTCAATAATCGTTTCTTGGGATGTCTGAATCCAAACGATGGGGAGGAATTCTAGGGAGTTCTTATATATGTATATGCACATCGCTATGGCGGCTAGACAATGTTAATACTTAAGACCATATGCTGGAGCTTCTATAGTGTATATATGTAACTCAAGTAATGTCTTAAGTGAGGTATTTTTCTTAGATCTGCTTGAGGCTAGTGAATTTTTTGTTTCTAGTAAAACAAAAAATTCTTCTCGCCGAAAGGGGATATGTCACCTTCCTGAACGGTGAACAAATATTACTTAATTTACTACTAGCGCCATCTAACCATGTATCTACCATTAGGAGCAGAATAGAATATCTATCCGTTCTCAAAGAGATCTCAATACAATTGTGAACGCCTTGCTCGCTGAAGTAGTACATCAATGATCCGAGAGAGGTCGCCTATTCTTAAACCAAAAATCAGGTGATGTGTTGCAATAAGTAAAATAATATTTTCATATTAAGTATATCTTGCTAAATAAATAATAATAATATCTTAAAATAAATAACGAATTTTAATAGGTCTAAATTACAATAAAATAACTATAGGTCCATATATAGTAACTGACAGAACTGGCTTGTTACAGCTGTCAAGTGTCAACATGGCCACCGTTATAGTTTTTACTTCCGATTTTCTAATGCAGAAGCACGTTGTAATTTTAAATTAGTAAAATAAAAGTGAAGCCATTGGTGGATTCAATTCTAAACGGTCTAGTCACCACTAGCATTACCATATTTGGTAATGGATTACGGAGCAAACTTCCGGGGGTTGAGTGGCTAGGCGCCAAAACGGCAAACTGACTTCACTTTACATGAGACCTCCAGAAGATAAACTTAACTGAGATCCTTACAATTTGTTGAGCTCAGACTTTATTATACCAGTTCTAAATAATTTAAACCTCAATCCAAGCTATAAGAAACCCCATTTAACGGGTAAGTGAATATGTGCTTAACCAATAATTACCACAAAACTAACCTCTAACTTGTGTATTTAATTCTTGCTATGTTATCCCATTGTATTTACTGTGTTTCCCTATGTTCTAACCTTGCTAATAGCTATTCGAGCTATAAGCATATATCATCTTGTGTAACCTATCTCTATTTATCTATGTTTTTCTGTATTTTCTTGGTTGCTTCACAACACACAATTTTACTTAAGCCCTTCAGGCATCTGTTGTTTGCTGGCGGGTCACATCCTTGAGACCTCTGCGTTCCTAGCCATGCTCAGTAGCAGAGGAACAATGGACCCACCAGCTCAACACCTTCACTGATAGGATTCTGACCTGAGCACATCCTTTCAGGGTTCTTCCAGTACCGGGTTTCCAACTCCAGGCTTCCTGTACCAGGCTTCCACTACCAGGCCCAGTACCTAACGAGGCTGATCCCCTGACTCCGGCCGTCCCCTGAACTCCTGCGCAGACCGCTGCCAAACTCCACGTCTCTACAGCGCCTAGCTGGGACAGCCTACCGGCGCGGCAGTGTTGGAGCTGAGCCACTGCACGGCAGACCTGCTGCTGAGCATTAACTCAGTTGCTAGCGGACCGGAGATAAGTTCTCAAACAAGGAAGCTCGCTATTGCCACACCTGTCTGTAATCCACGACCCTTTTTCTCTACCCAATATAATTCTAAATCTTTCCTTCTTGTTTTCTTTTATGCTCCCTTCTACCAACCGTAGGTAGGTAGGTGACAACCTATTTACGCGGTGTCAGCAGTATTTTTCTCTATATAAACGGTGGCTTCCAAAATTAAGTGCTCAGATTTATTGTGATAACTCCAGGAGTCACCAGACTCAGTACCAGTATACCCTTCAGGTGGAACCTCTGCCCAAATTAGTAGTTAAAAGTGAGTTGCGGGAACTTCAAAAGTCAAGTGTATATTAATAATTTTATTTTTTTAATAAAATAAATGTGTGTGTGTCCATAAGTTGTTTTTTTTTAAGACAACTGAATAGGTCCACACAACAGTACGCATCGTTAAAAACAAGTTATAATATTAGGTACAGCTAATGGTACGGAAACCTGAATGCGCGAGTCCGACTCGCTCTTAAGTGATTTTGAAATATTTAACTTTTTCTCATTTTGTTCTTACGTAAAATTTTATTAAAATGTAGATTTTGGTATAATTTTACCAATATTTAGATTTTGGTAAAATTATACCGAAATAGTTATTGGATTAATTGGAAATCTAACGAACAACGACAAATATTAAAAATCAGCCAGATACCAGGTTTGACTCCCTAAGGATCTCGATCTGTATGAAAAATAACGGTTTTTGGTAAATTCTATATTGGTAAGGGACTCTCGATACGCAAGTCCTACTCGCACTTTGTGAGGTTTTTCAAGTTCAACATTACGAATAGAACTTGTCGCACTAAGGTACAAAAATTGAGGTGCTAAGAACAATCTAAAGGTATCTACTTGATTTCCGTATCATATATACCCACCTGAGTACTAGACTATTGGAATTTCCCATATTTTCTCATTGGTTAATCGTTAATGCTGAGTAACGGAAAATCTTGAGTCAAATGAGCAGCATGACACTCCTTTATGTATTGGTTTAGGTAGTCTTTTCAGTATAAGGCGTGAAACAGTGACAGTCCAGCAGCAATGACTTCATGTGGACCACCGCATAGTTCTGTGTTTGCCGGCAGAGGCTCGATTTTAACTGCATGGTGTTTTCAGCTACTAAATTTATTCTCATAAATGATTTGTTTTTAATACTGATCGGAAAATAATTACACCAATAGTTCTACCAAATACTTACAAGTCTCAACAACTCTATGATGCCACAGTTCTATAGAACTAATGGAAGTTACCGTTGTCCTTTAGATTCAGTTCTTTTATGTTTAGCCAGTTAGTACCTTCGACTTTATCATTACTAACAAACATAAGCTTAACCTCAAGAGGTCAAAAAAGAAACGATTCCATATCCTACGAAACAGCCATGATGTGTTTCTTTATAATACGACTTTCATTAAAGTCTTATTTGATAGGAAGTTATGACGTGGTCGAATTGTTAAGATGATCTCTAAGACCTGTTTGAATGAATGAAGATCTGTTTAAAATCACCGTTAAAAGGATATTCGCAATTTACCCTATACCATGCCAACTACTGTATTTGGTGCATTAAGTTAGCTATAAAATTAGGATAGAAAATTGAATAAATACTGTCCTTATTGAATCAATTCTGCCAACCCTGATTTATCACAAAAGGTCAGCTGCGTGCAATCGGAAAACGTCGCACACAGATCGAATTAGGATATAGCCTTTTACAACCCATTGTCGTGTGAACAAAGACCTTAAATATGGATTGAATTTTTTTTTATTTTTTTTTTATATTATGGGTGACAAACAAGTAGGCGGCCCGTCTGATGGTAAACGGTAACCGCCGCCTATGGACACTAGCTGCGCTGCCGATGCGTTGCCTGCCCAAAATAGTATGAGACACGTTATATGTACCTTTTGATTAGATATTTTATGACTCGGGCCATGAGAATAATTGAGTCGTAGGGAATGGAACTCTTTTGTGTTTGCCTAAAGTTCAAGTATGTCACGCCATCAATAGCACAGTAGTACAATATATTTCCAAAACTTTGAATATAGTGAGTATTCATTATAGTTCAGCTTTTTAGTGTACTATTTAACACTATTATTATAAATACGAAATTTGTAAATGAGTGAGGATTTATGGAGTGTCTTTGTTTGTTGCTCCTTCATGCAAAAATGGCTAAATATATTTTGATATAGATAGTGTAGGTCCTAAACTAGCGTAGTCACGGCATGGTCCAAACTTTGAACTGAGGTATGAACGGGTTTTTTTTCCCTTAAAGTCCGCACGAAGCTATTAAGTAGATAGAGATCTTCCAGGTCTGAGACGACGACCACAAATATCCTCCCGAACATAAACGCACACCCCGTCACGACGCACGAAAGTATGCTCAAGTTTGTACCCGGGTTATAGGAGATAGGAGTTCTCGGCAGGCATGGAAATTTGTGTCTTCATCAAAAAAAAAATAAGGTGGGTCTATTAAGTTCGAGATAGTGATAGATATTGTCCAGATTTGCAAATAATATTTGAAATTATTATAAAAATACAATAATATGAAAATAATCATACATCTAGATAGTGAATCGTGATTTATTAATTAAAAATGTCATAAAAATAAAATACACAAAAAAATATTAAGTTTCTTTCCTTTATATATAGTCAATCAAAAGGCTCATTATATTTTTCTCAACTAGTTTTTTAGTATGTGCAAGAATTCTAATGTGGTGCATTACGAATATTTTCTGGCAGCTGGTTGTGTACTGCCGGTGCAATACCAGCTTATACAACTTGCAAAGGCCGTGCGATACCGGACGCAGCTGCTGCGAGTGACTGTTTTGTTCTCGTGCCCACTACCTTGACGAAAGTATTCTTCTGAGTGTCTTCTCGCATACAGCGCAGCCTGCAGAATGATTAAAGACGGGACAGTAAAAATTCTTTAAGACTGAAAGAAAGACTACAAAATGGTGTCGCGTGGCATTCACATCTCAGGTCACACGTACAGATGTTGCCGTTCGAGTAATCAAAACACCTATTCAATAAAAAAAAATTACATTCAAAGAACATATAAAATGTGGATTAGATGACAAGTCAACCAAATGTGAATGATCGGTGTTCAGCCGTGCGTCATCAACACGATTGGATCCATTCAGGTGTATGTTATTAGAAATTCAGGCACGGAATAAAACATTCAAGGATATTATTCACTTGAGTTATAGCTTCCCGGTAAAATATATGGGATGTTGTTTGAACAAAAAGATAGCTTCACACGATCATGTGGCTCAGATAGATTGATAATATTAGGTATACTCAAAAATAACTTTTTAGAGGACAATATTTAATTGCATCCCTGACTACAAAAACTATGTGCTATTGTTGTCTTCGCGAACCGCTTACTTAATTGGGATACTGTCAATCGCTAGTTTGGTAATTTCCGCGGGATGGCATTTGGTGCACACTGCTACACCTAAAAGGAAAAATTTGCCACCATGAACTAAACTGTGTCCTCTAGCAGCCACTTTTGAGACTTTGAGACCTAGTACTCAGTGCATCTTTAGCCGTCTAAGAAACTAGCACTATCATGAAATTCTTGTCTATTTTTTAGTGTTTAAACAATTTCTATACAGAGCGCACTTCACGATTGCAAAAAATCTTGTTTCTCCATCCCCGTACAACATAAGAACGACAGCACAAATAAGAATTATGAGTCATAAGTCATGTTGGCTTAGCGGTCAGAGCATGGCCCGGCTGCAGAAGTTAATGGCGTGGGTTTGAATCTCGCATATGACTATAATTTTGTCTCTCGTAATCTTGTGATTCTGTAACTATTTCACTTCTCCATGGAGAGCGTGCGAACCCGACTGCATCCGTGCATGCACTGAATCACTGATGTTTTAGTCAAATGTTTTATAATAGTACAATGACTATAAGAAAATTCAGTTGTAGGTTATCACCAATCTCAAGACTTTTTCAATAATTCAGTGTATGTTGTTCATCGCTAAGTAAAACGAGGAGAAATTCTGTGAATTTGTTTTACCTAATAATATTGCCTTTACCTAATACAGATAAGTTTTTTTCTCGGCTACCTTCATCTCAAGTTCCACTTGAAATGTGATTTCATTTAATTTCTAGTCCAATAAATATATTTGGGTCAATATTTTACCCAATATACAAAAGTTTGAGGTAAGTAACTTATTACGGTTATGAGCAAGAGTAATATACTCGGACCGACAGACAGACAGACAGCAGACTCTCATTTATAGGTCTCCTTTTTGCCCTTTGGATAAAGTACCCTAAATAGCAATTTTCCTTTTCTTGTAACCATCATCTGCCTACCTTTATCCCAGATAAGTGACATCGTTACGATGTGTATAATATTAGTCTGCCGATGTAAGTTGACATATCGTAGAAAGTTTTGGCTCGATACATAAATCTTACAAAGAATGCAAACGTATAAAGGTTAAAAGCACCCTGCAAAGACCACTACAAATCTTAAAACAGTCAACAGCTTTTATTTTCGTTACTATGGAAAACCAAAACCAAAAAGACCAGTCGGAATTCCGATTTTTTTTGCTACCACTCCTTTGTTCAAGTTCACTATGTGGGGAGGACGGTGAATTCAACGAATAATTCAGTGAGATTCTTTTTTACACTACGTGCGTCCACTTACTATCGCGCAGGTGCCGGCGGCGGAACATCAGTGATTCAGTGCATGCGTGGATGCAGTCGGGAGCGCACGTACCCCATGAAGAAGCGACTCTGAAAGTCGCCGAAATCGGTCGGACGCCTTCTCGACGTAAACAACCGTAAGTGAAATCGTCTTAAAATAATCTTTTAATATGTGTCAAACTAACGTTAGTTTTAATCAATTACTACTAGCAAAACTCAAAAGGAATGAAATGTTTTTAGGGTTCATGTAAATATGTATGTGAGTTAACACCGAATAAAATCTTTAATTAAAACATTTTATGCTGAACTTACTTTAACTAACCTATAAATAGTTTTTAAACAGAAAACTGTTCTTTTAAAACAAACAATAATACATAGGTAACCCAAAAGTCCCTAGAGACAATATCAAGAGATTTTTGATTCCCAAATCAACTGAAAACAGGTAAAAACTCATACAAACAGACTTGTATTTCAATGATAAACTTCCCACAAGTTGCAAGCAAAACTTTAGGAAACAAGGGTAGCTTAAGCTTGTTGGACTATATCAGTACTTTGTTGTTTCACAAATTACCAATTACTGGTAAAAGCTATTTAATAAAAGTTTTAATCTATTTCCCTTAACTTTTGACTCTCACTAGTTTGTTCCTAAGAAGTAAGCCAACTGTTGGCCCCAATAGTAGGTATATGAATAGAAAAATTACGAAATTCTCTTTCTTTGTTTCCAATATGAATTACATTAAATATTGCAATATCGTTGAGTATTGTGTATCTTATTTTATTGTTTCAGTAGTTTTATTGAATTCCTATTTCAATATTTGACTTAGGTTCAACATTACTACAAACTCATCACTGTGACCACTAGTGACATTACTACTGAGTGCTTCCGTGCTTCGGAGGGTAGTTAAAGCTGTCGGTCCCGGTTGTTGTCTTAGGATGGTATTCGTTATAGCGCATGGTGGTAGGGCATTTTGCGAATGCAGGACCTAAATCTACGAGCATATCATCACTTATCATCAAGTGGTGAAAGGCTAATCTATTGGACATAAAAAATATATAATAGATACTAAATAATTATGTATCTATCTTCACTACATGGAGCATAGATGGTCTTTTAATTTGAATGTTTCATCCAGCTGAGGCTTGAGTTTTACCGGATGATGTAAGTAGAGCATTTAACGAATACCCGCCTTATAAATACCAGGTGAAAAACGCAAGTCATTGATTTGTATCATACATCTGGCTGTCCTTGATAACTCGTTACCATGTTATTATATGTTAAGCTTGTCTACCATTTTCGACCACATCATCATTTACCACCATATGAGATTGTAGTCAAAGTCTAACCTATCAGATATAAGAAACAAACCTTAAACTATCAATGCAAAAGCAAATAATAAGTTAGTTTTGTGAGAAAATGTAGTTAATGTATAAAAAAGATGTTAACGTAAATAAGGTAACGGCTATCATAGTTATATAGTTTCTTTTAGACATGCGTATTTGTATAACTAATATAAATACGCATGTCTAAAGTTCACTACAAAGTTTTTCAAAAAAGAAGATATAAATAATGTTAAATAATCGCGATTGGATTCTTTGCATATGTTTAGTTAATGGTAACCATCGCGATTACCTTTACAACGTTTTAACCATTTGTACGACATCTTCTGTATTAACAAATATTTAGAGATTACCAAGCATTACGATCATACAAAACATGCTCCCATATCCTAATACCCTCACACAGACGCGGAATGTAAGAGACAGGATGTATCGACATTACTACTTAACTACTGTATGCCCCATGGTGACGGATGATTACGCTGGAGGTGTGTGCCGCATGGGGCCCGTAGCGGCACACGCTTACAGCCATTATAGGAGGGGATCTCTCTCTGCCGAACGTTGTAAATACCATGCTCGGCGGAGAGAGATCGTGGCAGGCGGTGGTCTCCTTCTGCGAAGCGGTAATGGCGCAGAAGGAGACCGCGGAGCGGGTCAGGGAGGACGATGTCCATGCTGCCCCGCTCCGGCGCAGACGAACGGGAGCGAGGAGACGGCAGTTCGCCCGCCTCCTCCCTTCTCCGTGGTGGGGTCACTGGTGGTGATTTGGGGGATTCCCACCAGCTTGCACGGCCCCACACGTGGCCTTGCTAGCCAGGCCACCCTTCCACAGGCGCAGAGGCCCGATCGAGTTCCGGCGTTCCGCCGGGCAAGATAGTGACTGCTAACGCGACCCTATCTTGCCCAACCTCGGCGGAGGACTATGGCATATAAGGCATTTCGCCCCAAAAAAAAATAAAAAAGGGTGACGGATGATGTGCAGTTCATCACTGGTGACGAAACGCATATGTTATAAGTGAAGGTTATTGCTTAACATCAGGTAGGCTTGTGCTTGTTCAGATACAATTCCATAAAAAAAGTGAGTAACATGCTTTATAGAATCTCGGAAATAAGGAAATCTCAATGTTGCGAGCCGATAAAAGTTATGCCACTGTTGTGGTTCCCACGAAAAAATATCAAGACAAAATCACACAAACGACAAACTCACTACCAAAAAGGTACAAAAAGTTTCTACTCTAGAGTTACATCAAGAGTGATAAATTTGTTAGGAACAATTGCTGATATCTACTTGCTAGCAAGCCTAAGTCCCTACAATCCGACACCACTCAAGATGAATGGCTTACCACAGATTCACAAACCGAGGTAGTAAATACGTCGTCCGGTAGTAAATCAAACTGATCACTTAAAAACAATTTATCAAAACACTCGGCTATGTTCTTGCAACAATACCCAGACAGGACGCAAAGTTTTGGAACAGATTTTATCAGTTACGCGCTGAGGCCCGTGCTCGTCGCTTCGCGCAATCGTAACTCCCAGACGAAGGACTTCAAAACAGTCCGAAACTGGTCGGAATCTTTTCGGTAAATATAACGCGGGTCCTAGCCGTTTAATAATAAGTTAATATAGATTTTAACCATTTCTTAAAAGCGTGTTATCGTACGAGTCCAGCACATAGAAGTATTAGTAAGATTTGACATCACATCTCTTTTCACGATCGTAGCGGTAGATGAAACTTTGATCAGCATCATTATACAGAACTTCAACTTAGCTACCGAGTATGTGCAGTAGACTGCACTATACTTAAAAAGGGGTTATTTTATGACAAAATACTACCTGCAAGTGGATGGAGTGGCGATGAGTTCTCCTATTAATTTGGTAGCAGCCCATATATTCTTGGTATGAGCCCTTAATTCTGACTGCGGCGGTAGTCAAACTAGGATGGCGGCGGTATATAGACGATATTTTTGCGGCCATCTATGATGATGGGTTTTCGGAGTTTGCTCATAACCTGAATAATTTTCATCCCAACATCGATATCACAGTGGAAGAGGAGGAAGACGAGGTAATGTCCTTTTTTGGATGTTCGAGTAATTTGAAGAAAGGACCGCATCGTAGCGCTCAGTGTATCGGAAACCCATTTTCAAGAGATCGTGGATGGACCCTCCCACCTGCTTGGATACCTATTCTTAATTCTGCCTTAATCACAAATAACCCTCTAATCTCGCGCCGTGCACAACGAGCATTGCGCGGAGGCGTCAGCGACAATCTTGTCCAATACACGTGAGTAGGTACAGAAACACATAAAAATCTAGGTAATCAACATGGTTGAAGTGAGAACTGCAACTGGCTTACGTCAACTATTCTTCATCATCTTAATCTTGCCAATAATATCAGTTTGTTCCAAAATTGTTTGTCAGTAGTATTACCATTTTACGTAAGGATTTTACGGATAGTCCAATTTTCCAGGGTCACCATTATGTATGAATATACTCTACTGCTAGTTGCTTACTCTACACCACACAACTAACTTACTCAATTAAGTTTTCAGATTGGGTCACCAACTATTTTAATCGGCTTAGAATGTATGGACTACATTTTAGGTTTACTTGGTCTCTCATGTGTCCGAACTTTGTTTTGGAGTTGTGTTCTACTTACAGGAGAGTACCTAATACTTTATATACTGTATCATGAGATATAAGCATCTATTGCTTTTAGTTATATGCGATCAGTACTAATATTATAAATGCGAAAGTAACTCTGTCTGTCTGTCTGTCTGTTACGCTTTCACGCCAAAACTACTGGACCGATTTGAATCAAATTTGGTATGGAAATAATTTGAGACCCGGGAAAAAACAAAGGATAGTTTTAATCCTGCGTAAACTGCGCAAAAAGAGGTTAATGTTTTTGCGCGATAACCGACATACGCGCGGGCGGAGCCGCGCCCGGAAAGCTAGTCCAAAGATATTCTTACAGGAAGGTCTTCGCCTTTATCTTAGATGCATTGCAAATGTCTAGCAAATAAAATTGTATTGAAATTTGTTGCTCTCTTATGTTGTAACGTAAATGGTGAGAATTATAGGTACTTACTTGTTAAAGATGGCGATTAACGATTTTTTTATATCTCTCGCGATTCTTTTTATTACATACAACCCTAAACTGTTATAAGCTTTAGTATCATGCATTTGTCAGTTGGCAGCATTATTCTGAATTCAAATGGTTTTACATATGGATAAAAGATTTATTTATTTATTTATTATCCAACTTACAACTATCACTACAGGTATGCAACCCAATGCGATAGTGTAGCGATTTAAACATTAAATTCTCAAAGCTACGTTTGTGAATTCAGCACAGCTAAATAGGTCTATTTCATCCGCAATGTGATTGAGAGTAAGAAGTGCTCGTGTAAGAGGCGCCTCTCGCAAGAGGTTTGTCCGCGCATGAGGCAATGTCAACAACCTTGGTAACCGTCTTCGGCACACGAATCCATCCGGAACGCAATAGTATATTTGCTGTAGAACATCAGCATTATGTACCCTAGGCTACCTCGCAGCACTTTTAATATATAAGAAACGAGAGTGAGCTTTCTACTGACCCTCAGTTCATTATATCCTACCATGCCCAAAATAAATAAAGTAGGGTACATCACTGGATAAAATGGATATACCCCATATTTTTTTAAATATAAATATCGTATAAATTTGTTTTGTATTTTTTCTACCATGAGAACGTACTTTGTCTCGTGAGGGGACCAGATGACACTATTGCATTCTAATTGGCTCATGACTAGGGCGTTATATAAAGCAGAAATTGTATTTATATTGGTAAAGCCCTAGGCCATACGCAGGATAAAATCAGTTAAAGTCAAGTCAAAGTCAAAATTATTTATTCAATTTAGGCGAAGCTCTTATGAGGGTCACTTACAAATTTTAATATTGAAATATCCTACAATGTACTGTCACGTTCAGCAAAAAAATGTATAGAACCACTGCGAGAAGAACGGGCCAGAAACTCGCGGCGATTCTTTTAAATGCATATTAACAATGTGTTACATACTGTATAATAACATTATTTCATTATTTGTTTAAATTACGTAGGTGACAGGCGATAGCTTGGCAGAGGCGGAAATGCCCAAGCATTTTTGGCGTTTAAGTAATCTCATGAATCATACATGTCCGTCCGATGTAGACAAATTACTCAGTATTCTGTCAGCCCACTTTCTTATAACCCGATAATACTTAAGATACCAAAATATTTTATCTATTTTCCATTTCCATCACGACTCCTAAAGGTGACTTACAACCTTAAGATTTAGGTAGGCGGGTCGTCCAGTCATTCATTTGTCCGATGTCAATTCCGATTTTATATGCTGTTATTTAAGGAAAAATTATTAATATATTTGGCCTACATTTTTTGTGTATATTTTATTTTTCAAGTCTGGGTATTATACGATTTATCGTAATTTAACAAATGGGTTAGCCCATTAGGAGGTGTTATTTATCTCTATACTTGGCAGGCGTCTTGGGGATCGCAATGTGAGATGGCAGTTTTTTTGCTGCTGCATACCTGCTGGTCTTATTCTCTTCGTCACCTCTAGTGACTCTCACATGAAGATATAGTTAGGTGCAATTCTAGCCTGGCACCGCATGGGAAATATACAACGTAATCGAATTAAACAATAGACTACATTTCATAAATAAATTTACCCTTCCAATGTGGTACTTGGTGTAGATTTTTTAGCGACCACAAATAAATAGAGATCAATAAAAAGTTATAAGGTAAAGCAATGATTTGTAGGGAAATATTGAGGCGATGCTATTTTTTTCATAATTTTTTTCATTGCTTATAGTGTCGTTGGTGACAGATTTTCTACTAGAGGATGGTCGCTTACCAGGCGACCATTTGCAAAACGCCCCTCCACCATGCTCAATCCTGCGGCGAGGACCAAGGACCTGCTGCGCAGCAGTCCGTAACCAAAGCCACAGAGCCATCACTGCTTCAAAAGCTATTTTATAGCGAGAGTTCCTCCTTCACTCGAAAAATTCTCAAAAAATTATTCTGTCCATCCAGAGGTAGTCTGGAAGAGATCGCTTTTAGCGATAAGACCACCCTTTGTACCTAACTATTGTTATTGTTTCTTGAATATTCCTTTTTTTTGGTGTCAATAAAAAGTTATCGTATCGTATCGAATCCAACACGCTCTTGGTCGATTTTAAAATAAGTATCCATGTGTTAAGTTCACTTCGTTTATCTAGAAGTAATTTAATATAATATTTAATAACGCTGTCTTGTTGTAACGGCCTTTGGCCACAATTTTTCCTGATAGTAAGTAATGATGTTGAACAATTGATCAAGCTAAACCTAGATTAAGGGCTTTCAAATGCACAGTATTAAGTTCATTGCGATCAAATGTGGTAGTGCAAGCATTCGGAAAATAATCTACCACCATGCCATGGGCCATCAACGCTCAAAATAATATAAGGTAGGTGGACCATGGAAGGCCACGCTCCTTTGAAGGCCAACTATTAAAAAGTCGTAGTTATCGACATGTAAAGACACATCCCTTTTATTAAATACTAAGCTCCATCAAACTCAAGGCCACAAACGCAGCGGCATGACGACCGCGCCATTATTGTGGCAGTGCGAGCTCACGTTTCGTAGACTTCGGTCGTTGACGTTGCAGTTGTTATTCTCGCGCACAGCAAAACGTAAGTTTTTAGTCAATAACCTATTATTATCTCATATTTTTTAATGTAAATTGTTGCATAAGGTTATGTTTATGGTTTTTAAAGAATAAAAACATGGTTTTGACTCGGTTTAAGTTAAAATATTGGCAGTGTTCCTAGGATGGCCGGTGGTTCCTTATGAGGCCAATTAAAAATTTGACCGTTGGCCTTGCTATGGTACATGGGCCTTACAAGGAACATTCACAAACCATGAACATTCACTTTTTAGTTATAAATGCGTACGTACATTTTTATTTTTAAGCGTTTATAACTTTTTCAACTCGGATTGAATAAACATTTTTTTTCATAATTATTTTATTAAGTGGGTTATTAAACAGATGATTACAATTTATGCGAATATTTCAGATTTTAAAAATGTCGGAGTCAAAACCTAGAAAAAAAAGAGGTAGTACATGGTATGAAGACAGTTTAAGACGTGCCATGGAAGCAGTACAAAATAATCAACTTAATACAAATGCTGCAGCGTTAAAGTTTAATATTCCAAGACGCACCCTTAGAAACCACTTATTGAGCGGTAACAGTGCTAAATTATTGGGAAGACAACTATTCTCACAAAACAATTAGAAGAAGATTTATTGCAGCGAATCATACGTTTTGCAAAACTGGGTATACCACTTACGCCTAAATTCATCAGAAAACAAGCCTTTTTATTTTGTGAGAGGTTTAAAATCAAACACTCGTTCAATATGTCAACTAGAATGGCTGGACGCAAATGGCTCAAAATGTTCTTGTCCCGAAACCCATCAATATCAAAAAGAAAACCCCAATTAATGAATCCAGCTAGGGCTCAAAAAATGAATAAGCCTATTGTTAAAAACCACTTTGAAGAAGTGAAGAAACTCTATGAAGAGCTAGATATTATTGCACATCCAGAACGTTTGTACAACATGGATGAAAAAGAGTGTCGCATTACGGTTCACAAACAAAATGTAGTTTTGGCTGAAAAGGGTAATAAAAGAGTACATCTTGTTGCTCCGGAACACGCCGAGAACGTAACAATAGCAATGTGCGTAAATGCTGTGGGTATTGCTATACCGCCTATGATTATTTTTAAAGGGATTAGGCATAGATCAGAATTAGCATCGAATTTGCCACCTGGAACAAAAGTAAGCATGGCACCCAAAGGCAGCATGACCAGTAGCTTATTCGTAGAGTTCATTGAACATTTAGCACAACATAAAGTACCCGTTAAGTGTCTGCTTATCTTTGATGGCGCAAAGTGTCATTTATCATATGAGGCTCTGGAAGTAGCAGATAAAAATAATATTGTACTATACTGCTTACCTTCAAACACGACGCACGAACTCCAACCTCTAGATAAATTTGTGAATCGGTCCTTCGAGCATCACTGGGATGAAGAAGTTTTAGACTACCTGTGCAATTCTCAAGAGAGAACTTTAAACAAAGCTGCATTTAACAAAATTTTCTCCCGAACATGGCCAAAGTGTATGACTCAAACCAATGTAACGAATGGATTTAAAGCCACTGGTTTATATCCCTTTGATCCTGATGTCATACCCGAAGATGCTTATGCTCCTTCAATTGTAACTGAAAGACCTTTACCGGAAACGTTACAACTGTTACCAGATCGACCAACCACTTATATCTGTTCAAGTCTCGCCCCCTATGTCTGAAGTTAAGAAAGTCTCAGAATTGTCGTCTCGATTTGTGATAGATGAAAAGTCAGCCCATGTTTCTGACGTCTATTCAATTTTTCCATCAACTTTCAAAGAAAAGATAGTATCAAAATCGCCAATATCTGCAGCTGCAACACCAAAAAGTAAACCAGTTCTTGTTTCTTACAGTTTTTCAACTGATGAATCAGACTTAGAATTAGATATTACGGAAAATGATCAGTGCCACCACGAAAGTTCAATATACGTTGAAACCGACGCAGATACAAAACATACTCTCAACCATCTCTGTACGATAATTCTCTTCCGAGCACGTCCGGCTTGCAACAAAATATCGTCTGTTCTAGCTCTGAATCTGATCTTGATTTAAATCTTGGTGAATCATTTATAAAAGAAAACTACATGTCTAAACTTCAAGTCTCGGGTCTATACAGTTTTTCTACCTCATCTGATGATGATCTCGAACAGAAAGGAGAAATCACTCCAAAAAAACTATTATTGCAAAACAAAAGCTCAATTAAAACAAAAGCTCAACTAAAGAGTCATGAGACCATATCTTCGGATGATGACGAGCCGTTAATTAACCTAATAAAGGATGAAGAAGAATCGTTTCATACTTTTTTGCCTACTTCAAATTACGCTACGGTAAAGTATTCACGTCCACGGCAAAAAGCTATTAATTATAAGGGACAAAGAATAGTAAAAGATTTATTTAAAACTGAAGATAAAGAGAATAAGATGAAGCAAACGACGAGTAAGAAAAATGGAAAGTCTACAATTAAAAAAGGTCAAAAAAAGAACACCAAAAATAAAAATGATGCTGTAAAACGGCTTAAAAGAATAGTACCAAAACAAAACAATAGAAGATCGAAAATAGAGAAGAAGAAAAGTGCAGAAGATGAAGAGAAGGAGTGGTACTGTCACGCATGTGGCGAGTGTATAATGAAAGACATGAGGCAATGTACCCAATGTCAAAAGTGGTATCACGAGGAGTGCATGGGTCTCACTAAAACAGATCTCATATTTATATGCTCAAATTGTCATTAATCTATGCAAAGTTAATATCTTTTTAGTTTTTAAATTTGTTTTCGAAATTAATCTTTTTTTTTATTATAATTATTTTCGTCTTTTAATCTTAAGAATAGTTGATTTTAAACATTCCTGCCTACAAGACTGAGTATGTGCCATGATAAGTTTTTTTATAATTACAGTAGTCTGTAGTTTCTATTATTTTATTGTAGTGATTAATATGAAAAAGTCATAGTCATACTTTATTTTTAGCTTGGCCTTCTTAGGATCATTGTGGCCTTATAAAGAACGGACCCATAAGAAGGCCATTTTGGATAAAAAAAAGTTTTTAATTTTATTATAAAACACGTTGGCAAGTTATTTGTTGCTAATATGATACTTAATAATACTATTTTTATATAACTTCCATTAATATATTCTTAGTTACACGATGGTGTTCAAGTAATGTTCGCTAAGTTTTTTATAGATGAAAAAAATATATTGAGCATTTAATGTTTCGCTTAAATGATGGAGCTTATTATGTAGTTTTTGTAAAAGCGGATATATATATTGTTACCACTCTATCTTTAAGTTTAACGACTGATGTATAATATTGGCCTTGTTTGGAGCCGTGTTCCTTGCAAGGCTATTTGAAAGAGCTTTATAAAACTTAAATTTAATAAATAGTGATTAAAGTTAGGTAAAAAGAAAGTAAATTATATGGTGCGTAATAAAACAAAATATTACTTAATAATTTGTTTCCTTAATTTATCCAGTAAATAAACGAAAAAAAAGTGTTTACTCGTTAGAGTGGCCTTTCATGGTCCACCTACCTTACGTGGTGTACATATTCCATTATTATAAAAGACTTCACGGTTATTTTGTCATTAGCTTTGCTAAAATCAAACCACAGTTTTTCAATGTGCTTTGGAACCTGTTCATAAGTCTCGATGCAGGTAATTTAATATAATTATGTTCTCGAGTTCTACTGGTTTATTTTTCAGCTCAGTATTTTTTATCGCTATTGTATTTACAACAAGCTTTTATCAAGGGTTTAATCCTAGATCATCTCTATTTTGTAAAAGCAGGGATGAAAACTCTTATAACATTTCAATTTTATTGAGTGTTTCTGTTTTGTACGTTGATTGCTGTTTTTATGTTGTGTCTGTGTGGAATTAATGTTTTTGCTCCATTTATGTTCGCTTTACTCTCGAAAAGCTTTAGATAAGCAACACATTAATTTTCCATTTAAATCCTATTAATCTTACAAAATTACAAATTTACGAGACGAAAAATTTAAGTCATGTGCGGGATTAAATTTTTCCTCTCGTAAACTTGTAATTTTATTATGTAATCCGCAGAGCATGCGTTATTGCAAACATAAAAATTTTAAAATCCTATTAATCTTTTGATTTTTGTAATTACGCCTGCTCAGCGGAGTACAATACAAAATTACAACGACAGCAAAAAATTTAGTTATCTATGTGCAGGATTCAAACCTGCGCCATTCAACCCAATAGCAGGGACATGCTCTAACCACTAAGCCAATATGACATATGACTCATGACTCTAATTTGTCCTCTCGTTCTTAGCCATCGTATGGGCATATTATCAGGGCGGGCACTCGCAAAGTGCCCTACCACCATGCTATGACGACTGTCATCCTAAGACAACAACCGGGACCGACGGCTTAACGTGCCCTCCGAAGCACAGAAGCGCTCAGTAGTAATGTCACCAGCGGTCACCCATCCAACTCATGACCGTGGCGGACGTTCCTTAACTTTGCTGATCGGTTCAGAATGGCTAAGCAAACTTCGCTACGAGCGCTACAAATTGTAAGATCGAAGAGTTTTAGGTACCTTGGATACTCTTTTGTGGCTGGAACTTACCGTTGCCACCGCAGCACACCGCACCTTTTCCCCGTTAACCTATCAAGCATAAAAAAAAGACAATGTTATATTTTTAGTATTTTTCTATTCTCTGAAATAATTGATGTTTTCACCTTTTTTCTTCTCCTTCGTGACGTCGCTTCATTTGCATTGTAAATTAATTGGCGATTATCACAAACAAGAGCATCTAATAGACCGTAACCGTTTGGACATTTCTGATAAGTAAAGAGTTCGTTAAAAATAATGATTTTCTTTATCTAACTTCTATTGTTTATTGTACCATACCCAATTGTTACTTATGCTGAATTGAATATAGTTTTACGAAAAGTTTTCGTGGCATAAATTGGAAATAAAAATTTTAAGGATAGAAATCTTACACAGATATATGTCTTTTATAGAAATATAAATTTGTGCCACACTCTGTCAATGCGAGATATACATTATTGTGCGTAGAAACATGTAGACATCAACAATTTTCTGAGAAATAAAAGTTCAACAACACAATACCTTGACAACTTTTTATTCGAGAAAACTTCGGTTAGGTTTATCTTGGTAGTTTAAATGTGCTTATAGTGATTCCTTCTAGTCAATCTATAATATATGTGTATCTTTTACAGTGATCGTACTAATGAAATCGTTTTCTCAAACTAAAAAAAAAAAATTATCAGGACGAGAACTCGGAATTTGTGACTCGAAAAGATTTTGTGACTAGCTTTTTTTAGATTTCTTCGATTACTTAATCTGAAACAATCAGAATTTTACTAAAAACCTCACTCACAGTAATTTTTACATATACATATTATTACTTGTGCAACGAAAATATTTTAAGCCCTCAGTACAGATCTGCTTTCGCTTAAAATTTTTGCCCCTACATTTTCAAAGTTAAATAGGTAAAATACCGGAAGGTAGGCAGCAGCGTCTTCTTTGGAACATGAACCTACTACCATAAACTGCGTTCCCCAAGACGCCTGCCAAGCGTGGAGATAATGGCAGTGAACAATCTGGCTGATACAGTGCAGTAAAACCATATTATGATTATTTATTATTATGTATTTACATAATTTGTTTATTAGTTTTTGTAAAAAAATAATAATATTGTCATTTTTGTTTATTTTTTCTTTGCATACAACCATTCAGATCCTGAGGAATTGATAACGTTGAGTTCTCGCTGATAGGATCACTCTGATCAGAGATCGCCAATAAGTACTTGCTATGACGCCCAGCGTATGCTTGTCAGGCGTCTTAGAGACTGCAGTGTCAGATGGCACTTCAAAAGGCGCTGCTTTTAATATTATTCCTTTCGTCGCCTCTAAGGACTCCCACAAAATGATATAGGTAGATGCAATTCCATTCTGTCGCCCCACGGGAAATATACAACGTGATTATATTAAACAAGACACCCTGCATAGTTAGCATAGATTATTTAGCGACAACAAATAAAGGATCTATGAAAATGAAAGGTAATTCTTTCGGTTATAAATAATGAGGTAATAATATTTTACCTGCACACGAGTCAGCCTGGTCAATTTTAAAATAAATGTCCATGTACCTATTAAAAGTTCAGTTCGGTTATCTGTAAGAAATTGCTTTGAGCAATAAGACTTACCTGTTTATACATGTATATATGTTATGTCTCATAATTATGTTAGTATTAAATCACGCAAATGACGTATTTTGTATCTATCCATACTCTTTTTACCTTCGGCCATAGAACATATAATAATACTAAGTACGCTTTGGCTACCTGGCAAAGCCCGCGGGCATAAATTGCAAACCATATATATGCGAACGAAGTGGCACAGGTAGAAAGTATGGCACAGGTATTGATACTACATACAAGGTTATTTTCTGAGCCCTGTTAAGTATTAGTTTGGAATATTATGTTACAGAATTTAGCTGGGTAGTGTGAACAATTTTAATATAAAGAACACCGTCAAAGGGAAACAATGTCTTTCAACTAAGATAAGACACTACTTTATTTGTGACTGGATTTTTATACAAGAATAGTTCTTTGAAGAATTTTATCAGGGTTGTTTATTGTCACCAACATTATTCACTCGCGAATGCTTTTAAATTTACATTGAATTTCCATAAGAAATCTGTTTTTCAGCCCACGTAATGTGTTTAGACAACTTTGTTGCTGGAATAAACTAAAAGCAGGATTAATAAAATGTATTCATCTGGGAACCTTCAAGGATGAGAAAATATAACCCCGAAGGGATGGACAGAGGAGTCCTGACACAGTTCCTGAATGCTACTGACAAAATATGTTTCCTATTGAATCTCTAAGTCGAGTTTCATCAAAATTACCTTTTATGATTTTATGGGATGCGGAACCTTACAGAAAGTTACGGACAATATTTTCGAAAATGCTTTCATTATACCTATCCGGTAAATATAACGCGAGTCCCAGCCGGGTGCCTATTTAGTCATAATGGACAAAACTCGCGATAGTTTTCTAAGTGAAATTCATTATACCTTTTTATAAGGTTGTGAACCCAAACGCAAAACGGATTTAAAGAAATTTTAGTAGCCCTTTTTTAATTTTTTTACAATCAAGTCTAAATACATTATTACAATACCTACATAATTACTACTTCGATATTTTAATTTTTTTATATTGTCTATGTAAATAATCTATTTAAATGTTAGTATTAATTTTATAATAATACAGTAAAAACTTAATATAGTTATCGCGTTTGCACTTGTCCTAAGAACAAAGATTCTACAAGCTGCTGACATATATTCTTTTAATGTGTAGAAGGGATTGTTTTCAAAAAAATACTTAGGTTTTGGTTTGAACATACAGTATTTTAAGGTAGTCAAGCTTTTCGGTAATTTATTATACATTAGTATTTTCGAATAACGAGCTTGTTTCTGTATTTTAGCTATTCTGATTTGGTACGATCCGAATTTCATTATTTTTTATTATATAATATGGGGTACCTATATTGATATGTCACTTTGCTGTCTGTAACCATGTGTCTAATTCTCTACGTCTCTAACCAATCCAGGAAGCGGTTTCCTGAGGGTTGAATGCAATTCTAATAAATTATACAATTAATTACTTCGATAGCTCAATGCGAAGAATAGAAAATTGCAAAAGCCAACTCACCATGCTCAGCTTAGCTCCGGTCCATGCTATGGCACAACGCTGTGCAATCCCTAGATAATCACCGTTAGATTGTGAGCATTTCACTTGGCGAGAGATGGTTTTCGCCGCGAATGATGCAGGAGTTATTAATTTGGTGTTTGAGAATAGCTATACACACGCGATAAAGTAACGTGCGCTACGGGTGAAATGTGCGGTTGAGACTGGCAGGCGAACCAGTTAGAGGCAATATGACCGATAACTACCTTCTTTTAAGCAATCGTATCAAAAATAATTTAAACGAAGTATGTTGGAAAGATGTCGATACCAGCTGATCCTGAGTAATAATTGTGAAGCTTTAACACTATGTCTGGCACATGTCTCTCTATGAACTCGTAAACGGTTGAGTAAAAATCAATATAGTAAATATCAAAATAAATAAATCATTTTGAGTAGTATGAAGGACGAGACTTTAACAAAATAAAGACTATTTTTTTCTCAAAATATGAGCTCAACCTGAGCGAAAAAAGCTAAATTTCCTAATTAGTTTTAATAAAATTAATTAGTTCTGTAATAAATCGTGATCAATGACCCATTTTTAGACGGTTTTAAACTTGACTATTGGAAGCTGAGCCTTTTGCTCATTTCTCTCCTGAAAGTAACTAATGGAGTGATCGAGCAATTGATCATGCTATACCTAGTATGAGAACTGGCTTTCAAATGCATCTGTATTAACACACTATTAATTGCATTCTGACCGAGTGTGTTAGTAAGCCAGGCTAGCATTAAAAAAATCTACTCCCATGCGGTGAAGTTAAAGCCTGGTGCAGGATTCGCATCATAGACCGTCTGAGCGACAGTCCACAGTCCTTTTAGGACAGTCCTTTTAGGACTGTGGACTGTCGCTCCAAAATAATGCTCCAAAATAATGGACATGGTGTACATCTGTTTCATTGTTATACTCGTTGAAGACTTAAAGATTAATACGTCCTTACTCTAGCTCCTTAATGATCCTGTTCATATCTCTCGCTGCATTACTTATATTGTATTACAATATACTATGAGTTCTGCTGGTTCGTTTTTAACAGACTTCCAAAAAAGGAGGAGGTTCTCAATTCATCTGTTTTTTTTTTTTTTTTTAATGTTTGTTACCTCAGATCTCTTGACTGGGTGAACCGATTTTGAAAATTCTTTTTTTGTTTGAAAGCTGATGCTTGTCGTTTGGTCCCATTTTAAATTTCATCAAAATCTGTCAAGCCGTTTTTGAGTTACACTAAAAAGTTGAAAAAAAAATTTAACAAAAAATGGAACCGACTTCAACACCCAAAAGTCAAAACTTGTCGAAGTCGGTACCATGCCCACAATATTGTGATAATAGGTACTTTTGAACCATCATGGTACCGACTTCAACAAGTTATTTCACACTTTTGGGTGTTGAAGTCGGTTCCATTTTTTGTTAATTTTTTTTTCAATTGAGTATATTTTATCCCTAGTTTATTTACCTCCAACAACTATTTTATCTACTTTTCACATGTTTTTATTCAGGTTTTAATGGAAATATCTTTTATGTAAAAGCTGGGATAAAGACCTCACTTAACGTTTCAATTTTATTAGGTGTTTTTGTTTTGTTTAATTGCCGTTTTTATGTACTCGTATTACAATGTTCTATCTGGATTAAAATTATTTTCTCCGTTTAAGTTGGTATATCCCTCTAAAAAGCTTTAGTTGAACAACACATCAATTTTTCATTTAATTGCTATTCATGTTGTTTATAAGACAATTTTATAACAAATTTATAAGACAATTTTAAGGGTTTATAGGTGAAAATGGAGCCCTATTAATGATTTTTCGTCTTTTAGTGTCTGGATATTAAGTGAAATGAGTACTTATATTCACAGTTCAGAATTATTTCTTTTGCATAGAATGTTGAACCATATTATTATCCAAACATTGAATCAGCAATTCAATGAAATTACTGATCCAATAAAATAAAATACAATTAAATACATTATTATTATTGCTGCCAGCATGCTGGGCACGCTAGGTAGTGCGCTAAATAAGTTGGACAGCCTGTGGGCCAACAACAGCTTTAGGTTGCCTAAATACTGTCTTTATGGCTGCTACACTTTTTTTGTTGCTTTGTTAATAAATACATACCGCTGGTAAACAAAAAAGTCAAATATAGGTTTAAAAACAGCTCAAACGCTTGTCGTTTCCTGGCATAGCGGGGAAAATATTTATTTTTAATATAAACGTGCGTGGCTCTTGAAGTTGGCTAAAGAACTCCAACGTGCTAGATGTAGCATAGTGACAAATGATGATGAAATGTTCTCGTTAGGAAAATTTCTTAAACAGGGCTGATACAAAAAAAAAAATATTTAAGAAAGCAGCTTTCAAGTTCCGGTTTGAGAATCTGAACTGATATTCATACCCCAGTTTATACTTCAAATCTAAAATCATAAGACTATGATTTTAATTACCTGACTGGTCCTGTCCACAGTTAGTATCTTATTTCTGAAAGGAATTTATTACTACAGCGGGTCCGTCACCCGTAAGCTAGATTAATGGTGTGTTGTGAACTTGTTAAACATATCACGTCCGTCATTTGTCCCACTCTATACTTCTCACAGCGCATTTTTCCCGTCATTTCATTAGTTTCATGATAGGTAAAAATTGTTGGATTTATTAAATTGAACAATATATTAAAAATTGCATTACTCGTACTGTTTACATTGAAACATATTGTGTCAGAACTGCGTTGTTTCTCACACCTGATCACTCTGATCTCAGATTTTCATCGACCGACTTTAACAAGTTATTGGTTAGTCTTATTTTTAAGTTTGAGAAGTCGGCTTGTATAGCCACTTATGTGTTTGGCGACAAATTTTCTACTAGAGGTAAAATAGCCAGGCTTTAACAATTCTACAAAAATTCAAATACTGAATATACTTACACAGTGAATTAACTTAAGTATTATAACTTTAAATTAATTATGCTTGGAAATTTTCCTAAAGTTTTAAAACTTTACAAACCAATTCTCTCACAAAACCGCGCACCTCCACAGTAAATTATTGATGAGCATTTGTATGGATATGCTTCTTTTGTGCACTACGTCTTAGTGTGTATGTAAATACTAATGTAAATGAATAAAATATAAATACGATCACTTGGTAAGGCAGTACTAGTTTCAACTACAAAAAAAAATATATACAGGGAGTTATTAGATGTAAAGATTATATATAATAGGTTATTGAATAACTTTGTATAATAACTATGTTCCTGTGATGACGTAAACATATTTTTGTAGAAGTAAGAAAGTCACGTCTATGTACACGAACATTTATTTGAAACAGGAAGTTTAATACTGTTAAGTTTGCAATAACGCCTGCTAAGCGAATTACATTACAAAATAACAAATTTACGAGAGAAAAAATTACAGTCATGTGCGGGATTCCATCCACACCTTTAGCCGGGGTATGCTTTAACCAATTGAGCTAACATGACACAATGACTCATAACTGTAATTCTTGCTCTCGTTCTTCAACCATCGTATCGGCAGCGACTGCGAATGAGCGACACCTATAGTTCAACTTGCGAATCCCGCACATGACTCTCGTAAATTTGTAACAGGAAGTTTACCATGAATTTAATCATTTTGGCATATTCCACACGCAATATTCAATCTGTTAAAAGTAAGCATGGGTCCTGTAAGGGAATATACATCAGGCATGTATCCCCATAGGAAGTTAGGGGAGTCTAAGCACCCACCATTCACCAGACATGTTTAGGTCCAATGCAATAGGGACGAGCCTATAACTATGTATCGCGCACAGAATCCGGACTTGTACTAAACATTTCAATTCTATTCATTGCCTTTTTATAGATGTTATTATAGCGATAATAATGTTTATTGTGAAATATCGTATGTAAAAGCCAATTATATGCTTAAAGTAATACCAACCAAACCTTTATTCAGCGTTGAAGTGTAATATCTACTTCAACGTTATGACAAACAAAGCCCATCGTGGGAGGCAGAAGTGACGGCACCTTATATTGGCAGTAAACTTAAATTAAGCGACAGGCTGCATGAGGCGTAGGTAAGGTGTAAAAAGGGGGAGATAAAGTTATGACCTGAAGGTATTGATCCTATCTTTAAAGTACCTCTCTTTAGTGGGGACCAGAAAGAAAGATAATATACGATCCGGTCTAAATCTAATAGTGGAGGGAACAATAAAATAAAGTGGTTTAGTATTATTTAGAGAAGCAAAAAATAATTTTAAACGGTAAATATTATTTACCGAGATGCAATATCTTGCCCGATCTGGCTATAGAAACCAGGATCTCGGGCTTTTAAAATGGTACATTCACACCCACACAATGAGGCAGTCTGATGGCATTTATATTTATAAAAAGATAAAAGGTCCTTACCTACATAATCATATACTGATACCTTGATATTTTTGATCCCGAGGGAACGCGATAAATCAAATTCCAAGCCACTAGTAGTTTCGAGCGTATTTTAGTTACAAGTATGTTTTGAGTTTGGATATGAGCTAACTCAATTGGAGAGTTGTTATATGGGATCAAAGACTAGACCGTTTGTTTGTTTTAAATTTATTTCAATTTATTGTCTAACATTATGTAAAAACATTTGCAACATTGACACATTCTAGTACATACACAATTTAATTCGAAAATAATGCCTTACACTGGACTTAAGATGTGAATTAAAACGTCGAAAAAAACTTCATATGTCCAGCACCCAGATTCATAGCTTAAGGCGATCCTGGCCCGGAAACGCCTTACAAGAATTAAACTGTTTACAAAACTCTCTCGGTTATTGAATTTAAAAAAAAAGTAATTTTAAATTATATTTTTGAGTGAAATCATAAGTCTGATACATATAATAAATAAAACTCGAAAAAAAACCCAAAGTCACCTCTGCTTTGAATTCAAAAATGATTTTGGTCTTCCCTTTTACTAATTTATAATTGCAAGTTATTTTAATGCATTACTTAGCAATTCAGAAAATGGAATCATAAATAAAAATATTATTATGTTAATGTTGTATGATTTTTAGTAACGCGACTTAACGGTATTCTGTGATTGAGGATCTATTTCTCCTATCCAAAATTGTTTACCGTCTCAAAAACACAAAAAAACCGGGACGCCATTCCTAATTAGAACTTCACTTTGTTCCGTTAACAAGAGTAACACACAATAACATAATAGTACATTATGATACAAGTGTGGTATGTTGATCATTATACACGAAGCGATATAGAGCACAGGCCTAGGCGAGCGCGATAAGGGAGCCGAGTGAGTAATGATCAACATCCCACATGCGTGTCACACGACGTTTTTCAACGCACTTGCGAGGAGCAAATAAGAATATTGATTAAAAATTATTTATTTATTGATTGCGCGCTGATTTCGCTAATAAAGATGGCCCTGACGAAAACACCGAACTAACTTAATTTTTCCATAGTCAACTTGTTGATATACTTGTTGATGTATACATAGTACTAGATACATTATAAAACGAATATACTTTATATATATTTTTATTGCAATAATAATGTGAATAAGAAGATTTATAAGCTCACTTAATCTAAAGTGTTTCTTCAGTAGGTAAAAAACCCTTTGGTTTGTTTTATATGCAAAACGAATGAAACAAACTACAATCTCTCTGTGTGTACACTTTCCACAAAGTGTGGAAAAATTGTTTTTTTTTTCTATATAAAACACAAATGCGGTAAAGTAGAAAAAAAGCACGACTTAACATTATGACACTAAAATCGGTGCATTACACATTATAACACTAAAAAGGCCTGTTACGAGCAAGTATGTTAAAAAGAAGTACAATTTCTTAAAATTTGTTTCTAAGAACCATTAGATACCCTTTAATCCCAAACTTTCATAGATAAAATTATTTGGCAGAAGAAAACTCCTTGGAGATCAAGAGTTTTGAGTTGTCACCCGCACATTTTTACTGAACAAGGAAAAGCACTTTGAAATCATTGTTTATATATTTATTTCTGGGTTAGCGACCTCAACGCTAACCCAGAAATAACAAAAAACATTTATTTTGTTCGGACAAGATTTAATATACCCATAGATCACCGTACCGTCCCTAATACCATAATAAAAGTAATAGAGATGCGATATTATCATTGGAGTTTCATATTATTTTTATGAGCAGCCCATGTTTTAGTGTTCATGGATATACGTTATTCAGGCGCCGATATAAATTATGCGGCCCCTGATTATTATCAAAATATTTATAATGCGAAAATAATGGTCTAAGTATTGTGGCTTAGTAATGTGTTACTTTCTAAAAATTATAAATACTAGGTTACGAAAGTCAAATGTTACTGTTTAACTAACATTATTAACAAAAATATGTAAATGTGAGATAACTTACTTTTTGAAGTGCTTGGAGCGAGGTTTTGCTTAGCCATTCTGAATCGATCAGCAAAGTTAAGCAACGTCCGCCTCGGTCAGGAGTTGGATGGATGACCGCTGGTGACATTACTACTGAGCGCTTCCGTGCTTCGGAGGGCACGTTAAGCCGTCGGTCCCGGTTGTTGTCTTAGGATGGCAGTCGTTATAGCTTGGTAGTAGGGCACTTTGCGAATGCCCGCCTGGCTAGCTACCACCCTGAAGTTGAAAATCTGTCCCTAAAACACCTAACGGTGTGTTCCGGCAGAGCCAGTAATTCTAGGTTAGCCTGAACAACATCTTCGACCACATCATCACTTACCATCAGGTGAGATAGTGGTCAAAGGCTAACCTATCAGGCATAAAAAAGAACACGAATGTACGTAATATAAATATTTTGAAGTCTGTGTTTACTTATGTCTTTATTGCATTACATGAAACTGCTAGACAATCGTAGAGAAACATTTATTTCTCGCAAACCCAGCGGCCCCGGTGAGGTCGCGATCTTTAAAATGATATAAAATGATACTCAAGGAAAATTTAGTATGTGGAGAAACTTATGAATGTGACATATTATAAAGTTACGAAGTTGTATATCATGCCAAGGGTGCACGGAACTGCTGCCGATAAGAAAGTTAACACATTTCCCGAAATCAATGGACCATCAAGTTTCCTGTTAAATTATGTTGGATATTATACAAAATAAAAGCAGACGTCGTGAAAGTGCTTTAACTTTATTAACGTTATTTAATTTCGAAAAACTGAGGCATGAAATCTGGATAAACTTGGCAAGATAGTGGAGTTCAAAGAACGTCTTCTATGCTACTTCTTACATATTCATCTTGGTTGTGTTATATAGAAGAGCTTTTTGGCTCTAGTTTATTGAATTATGGAACGAAAATAGTTGTATTTTACACCAAACGGCTATCATATTATTTTACAATATTGCGTGTTATATAGATCTGAATGTTTGGCAATGTAAAAGATGAATAAAGAAGGAGTGCATGTAGTATTGCCCAAGGGATGCCGGGATTGATTGTCATCCCTCCCCTCGCCTCTTTCCGTGGGTGTTGTAAGAGGCAACTGAGGATAAAATACCGGAAGGTGGGCAACAGTGCCTTCTGAGGATCTGCTATCCAAATATGGGGATTATGGCGCACCCCCTTAGTGAGGGAGGCTGTGGTCAGCAGTGGACAATCAATGTGATACAGTCAGCATGTGGTAGAAGCTAAAATAAATAGCAACACGTTAACTGTTGTAAATTGGTAGAATACTTAACAACGTTTCTGTTGAATTTAGAAAATACACAATTTTATGGAAATCTGGCAGAACCATAAACATGACTCGAGGTGAATTGAAAAATGTTATCAAGTGTAAACACTTAATTAAAACGAATCTACCTTTGTACTGTGCTACATGTAAACTTCATTTAAAATTTTTACTCACTGTTAAAATTTAATGTCAGATTACTTGTGCGTCACGAAGATGGTTTATTTAGAAGTTACATTTCTGTAATAATTGCTAATCTGTGACAAGAAATATCTTTCGTTATGAATTGGATGATGATATATCAGGGGTTAGAGCGCTCAGTTGTGTGGACCTATTCAGTTGTCTTAAAAAAATAACTTATGGATACACACACCTTTATTTTATTTCAAAAAACTAAAATTATTAATTTACACTTTGACTTACAAGTTCCTGCAACTCACTTTTGCTACTAATTTAGGCAGAGGTTCCACCTGAAGGGTATACTGGTACTGAGTCTAGTGTCTAGTCTAGTGACTCCTGGAGTTATCACAATAAATCTGAGCGCTTAATTTTGGAAGCCACCGTTTAAATAGAGAAAAATACAACTGACAACGCGTAAATAGGTTTGTGAGGGATTCGGGCCTAGGTCAGCAATATTAATTAGGTGTAACAGCTCGTATCGCAGCTTGCTAATTCGTTTTTAACTGATGACTCATTAAGATGGCAACGTCCGCTGCGGGCATGATTTGGATGGGTGACCGCTAGTGACATTATTACTGATCGTGCACTTGCTTCACAGGGCACGCAGTCCCGGTTATTGTCTTAGGATGGCAGTCGTTGAAGCATGGGGATAGGGTATTTAGCGAATGCTTAGTGGGCTTTCTTCAAGTATTAAATGTGTTGCCAAGCAGTTTGCGCGGCAGCTGCCCTAGAGCCAGTAATTCTGATTGGCATGAACAACATCTCCGACCACATTTACGTATACCTACCTAGACTCAATCTCTAAATATACATATCTCTGTTATTATGAAAAATAAAACCCTATTTTATAATTCTTTTGTGTCTTAACAAGCCCTAGAACAATTTAGCTCATCGAAGAACTACATATCGTTCTAACTTGACTCAAACTTCTAACTTTACTCGAACAATAGACTAACATTGTTGAGTTTATCTGGGGCTTAAATTTAGTTGTGCTCCCATTATTATTAAATTCCAACTTCGTTTAATAAAGATGCCAGATACAGTTATTTTACGGCATACCAAATTCCATAATGAACATGTTATAGTGGCGACTCAATACCAATAACTATATTTCTAACAAAAACTAATTAAAACATAACGTTTAAAGGATATTGCAACTATCAATGAAAAAAAACACCTATTTCAAATCTGATCAGAATTTGATCTAAAAAACTGTCGCGAGTTTTGTCCATAATTATTATTTAGTAACCGGCTAGGACTCGCGTAATATTTACCGTATATTGCTCCGACCAGTTTCGAACTTATTTGAAGTTCTTCGTCAGGGAGTCACGATTGTGCACAGCGTCGTGCGCGGGCCTCAGCTCGTAACTGGCGTTGAGACCGTTGCGCCGCAGCTGTCAAAGTCAGAATTCCTCCGTCCGAACTGTCACTTCTGTCACTATCACTGTGATTGCCACTGTCGTTTTGGTACTCAGTGACAACAAGACGAAGTAACTTGATATTGGCGACACGGAAGAATTCACTGCAATCCCGAATACACTGCACTGGTTTAATACGTGTAAATGTAGGTATCACACTGCAATCACGACACTGAACTACGTATTTCAAACCACATTCGAGTTTTTTGCGTTTGACTCTGAGCCGCACGAACTCCTTCACTTTATTTACCATTACCGCGCCGTAGCGGTTAGCAATTTGATCTAAAAAAACTGTCGCGAGTTTTGTCCATAATTATTATTTAGTAACCGGCTAGGACTCGCGTAATATTTACCGGATATTGCTCCGATCAGTTTCGAACTTATTTGAAGTTCTTCGTCTGGGAGTCACGATTGTGCACAGCGTCGAGTGCGGGCCTCAGCACGTAACTGGCGTTGAGACGGTTGCGCCGCAGCTGTCAAAATCAGAATTCCTCCGTGCGGACGGTCACTTCTGAATTCTGATGAGAATTTTCGGAAGGCGCGCGCTCGACGCTATGCACCATCGTGACTCCCAGACGAAGAATTTCAAATAAGTTCGAAACTGGTCGGAGCAATATCCGGTAAATATTACGCGAGTACTGGCCGGTTACTAAATAATAATAATGGACAAAACTCGCGGCAGTCCAACATAATATTAGTAAATAATAGTAAAAATAGTAAAAACTCAGTAGTAGAACTGGTAGTGGGCTGGAGCATTTGGGCTGCCTGAAGGACTGCAATGATCTTAAGTTTGTCTTTATGCTATACTGTAGTAACTATAGTGATGTATTTAGTTTATAGTGTGTTGTTAATAACAGTAAAAAAGTCAGTAGTGTTTACGCACTATAACTGCTTCAAGGCAGAATTATCTGACTACCAAGACAGACTCTAGCTATTGTTTGGACTACCATCTAGCAAATACAAAACTTGTATTAAAGTTGTTAAAAACTGGTCCCAGTGAATTATTAATTAGACCCGACCTATCTGATTTTTTTATTATTATTCTTTAGTATAAAATTGACAGTGCGAGAGTTTTCTGTGATATAGAAATATTTACACCCACTGTTGTACTTGTATTGTAAATAAAGGCAAACCTACATAACTCACTCTGAAAATCAAATAAGCAATACGACTGTGACTTTGTTCGCCTTATTGCCAATCTCATAGACATAAAAATTTGGAATTCCAATATGCGAAACGCTCCCATTGTCCCGTTGTTACCGACATTCATCAGGAAATATTATAATTACAATTTGACGTTATTGAGTCTACGTGACAAGACTGCTATTAAATAGATATTTGCATTTTGACCTCCCTAACAAAGGAGTAAAGAATTTCCAATCATATTTTTAGCATGT
The DNA here is from genome assembly GCA_963854805.1 of Plagodis dolabraria. Taxonomy (NCBI): domain Eukaryota; kingdom Metazoa; phylum Arthropoda; class Insecta; order Lepidoptera; family Geometridae; genus Plagodis; species Plagodis dolabraria. The sequence continues at coordinate 6,241,544 of OY978457.1, read as the reverse complement.
AATATGAATTAACTACATATAATTTTCTCTTAATTAAAATGTGATGTGTGTCCTAAATTTGATGATCTGACATTAAATTACAACTTGATTGCGAAAAGTCTTATGGTTTGCGCACTTGAAACGCGATTCGTAACACCTCGTCTAGTCTAGCGTGTATTATTAAGGGAGCGATTCCTTGATTTTGATCACTGTGAGGGTGAACTCCTCTTGTGGTGAAATCCAAACAATGATCCTTTCCTCAGAGGATCATTGTTTGGATTCAGATGAAATATACTATGTGGGGACATTTTTCCAACTAATCCGTGCTGTGTGTTTTTCCATAACTGGTTGATAAAGTTTAAAAAAATATTTTTTGCAGCTATTTTTAAATTATTTTGGAACTCCTCAATGATAGCTAAGTTTCTCATCAACTTTCGCTAAAATTTGATCAATTATCTTTAATAAATCCATGTTCAAAATTATAAAATCAGACAATTGCATCCATCAAAAGTATTATTTTCTTTAGTTTTTGCACTTCTTGGACAAAAACTAAGTCGTAGCAGCCACGCGCAACCGGCATTGAGATTGAACTGCTTCATTAAAATAATTTTGTTTTATTTTCCGATACAAGCTCCTAATTGATTGGCAACAACGCAATCAGTGTGACTGCCTTTCAAACGATATTATGCGATTGAAGTCTGATGGCACTGATTTGAGGAAAGAATTGGAAAAATCTAATGCAGTGGTTTCTAGTTTGCAAACAGGAATAATGGCTTTCAAAGAGCTGAAACAGTGCACGCTACCACTTACGAAGTAGGAGTGTATGAGGAGGTCCGACACCAATATCGATAAGGAAGGATTCACCCTCGTGAAAAATAAACCTACAGCAGAAAATATATGGAAGAAAGCCCTTCGTGTTATTGAATGTTTAATAATATAATATTTACTGGCGATATCAACCTAGATATTTTGGCTAATAATCTATCTGCCTGTTCACAAGATTACCTAAACCTAATGGCTATGCACGGCTTAAGACAGGGAATCAATCGTCCAACGAGAATATCTACATGCCTTGATCATTTTATGGTGAAAACCTGTGGACTGTGGAAAACTATTGTATTTGAACAACAACTAACTGACCATTCACCTATTCTACTTTACATTAATAATGCCAAAGTAACTAAGAAGCTTAAAACTTATAGTAAAATAATAATTAAATATGAGAATATACAAGAACTACTTTTAAAAGAAACTTGGCAAGAATTGTATAATATAAATCATGTCAATATTGCAACCGATTTATTTACAACTAAAATGATCAACATAATAAATAGTAACACACAGATAAAATCTATATCAAAAAAAAATCAACCAATTAAACCATGGATTACTAAAGGAGTTGTATCATGTATTAGAAAGAGAGATAGATTACATATGAAAGCTAAGAAATCGCCTAATAATGAGAAACTAAAAAATAAGTATAGTAACTATAGAAATATATGTAATAAAATCATAAGAAATTTAAAAAAAGAATATTACAAAAATAAACTAATAGAAAATAAAGGAAATATAAAACAAACTTGGAAAATAATAAAAGAAGTATGTAACATTAAACCATCTAAAGTGCCTTCTAAAGAATTATTAAATATTGCTAATAGCCCAACCGAATCGCTTAACATAGTAAACAAGTATTTCACATCTATTGGAGGTACCCTTGCGAATGAAACTCTTAACAAATTAAATGTCACTGAAAGTCAATTGGCCTCACTTGCTAAATCTCCTAACTCTACAGTCAACTCAATGACTCTATTTCCTACCGACCCAGCTGAAGTCAAAAGTATAATATTTGAACTGAAATCAAACAGTGCACCCGGATGGGACAAAATTACCACACATTTATTAAAAAGGTTCATAAAGTGTATTATCGAACCTATCACATATTTATGTAACCTAAGTCTAGAGACTGGAATTTTTCCTTCTGTGTTTAAAAAAGCTGTTGTTTGCCCTATTTTTAAAGCTGGTGATAAGAAAAGTGCCTCTAACTATAGACCCATATCGCTTCTTTCAACTCTTTCTAAAGTCCTAGAAAAACTGGTCAAAAGAAGAGTCATGCGGTATCTAGAAAAGAACAACTTGTTGCATAAAAACCAGCATGGATTCAGAGAAGGTAGGTCGACTGAAGACGCTATTCTGATGCTAACTTCTTTAGTCACGTCATACTTGGATGATGGAGACAAATGCTTAGGGGTCTTTTTGGACCTCCAAAAAGCCTTCGATACAGTATCCATACCTATTCTATTGACGAGGCTGAATAATGTTGGTATAAGAGGTGTGGCACTTGACTGGTTCACGGACTATTTGACTGGTAGGTCGCAAAAGGTTAAAGTCGATAATTATGAAAGTGATGGTGCGGTGTGCACGTACGGAGTGCCGCAAGGTAGTACACTAGGCCCAATACTTTTTCTGATTTATGTTAACGATCTATGTGGTACTTCCTTGCTAGGACTAGATCTCCTAATGTTTGCAGACGACACCGTGCTACTCCTACATGATAAGACATGGGAAAAGGTTATCACGCTAGCAGAGGTCTGCCTTTCAAATGTAACGCAATGGCTTGAAGATAGTCTTCTTTCCCTTAATACCAGTAAAACTAAATATATGTGTTTCACTAAGACTCAATTAGGATCCCCTGGCACTGATATTAGCTTAAAAATACATACCTTTCCATGCAACCGAAATAGCCAAATACCCAATAAATGTAACTGCTCAGTTTTATCAAGGGTTGATACTATTAAATACTTGGGGATAATTATTGACGATAAACTGAACTGGAACTCTCACATTATGACTTTGGCATCTAGGACAAGAAAACTCGTTTATACTTTTAAAAATCTGAGAGAAGTTGTAGATAGGCAGCTGGCAATAGGTATATATAAGGCATTGTGCGAGTGCCTAATCAGATATTGCATTTGCACATGGGGTAGTGCAGCAAAAACTCATTTAATAACAGTAGAACGTGCTCAGCGTGCCGTTCTAAAAGTTCTTATGTATCTACCTTATAGACACTCAACAACTGCTGTTTATGAAGAGGCTAATGTCCTAAGTGTCAGGAAGCTATTCATTTACGAAGGCCTAAGGCGTTATCACAGAAAAGTTGTTCCAACATTGCCTGATTCTAGCAAGCGAATAGATAAATGTCCTGTTCCTCGTGTCAAGAGCAAATTTGCGCACAAGCAGTTTAACGTCATTGTCCCTCTCCTATATAACAAATTTAATAAAGAGCATAAGGCTAAAAAGTTAAGTAATAACGAGGTGAAAAAGGTGCTACTTACTTGGCTTTGTCTATATGATTATGAAGGCATCGAAAGGATGCTAAATAGTTTTAGAGATTGATATTTTAGTAAAAACATTCACACATCTCCACCAACCCATCCTTATGAGAAGGGTGTTTTGGCGGAGATAATATACACTCAAACATATATTCACACACACATACACATACACTACACTAACATCCCAACACATCCTACATACATTTCTTTCATTTTACAAATTCACAAACATTATAAAATCAGCGTGCTTCATCTAATTTTAAAATATGTTTGCTTAGCATTTATAAATTTATAATGTAGGTATGCTTTATGTATTGTTCCATATACTTATGTTTTGAGTTATATAGACTATGTCTTTCGACTTATATGTATATAATTATATATGTGTATACATATATATTTGCTAATTTTATTTTGTAAGCATAAAATATTAAAATAATCTAGATGGGAGAAGCCACTGGCACCCGAAACACAGTTTTTAACTAGTTCGGGAGCCTATGGATTCATTAACTAAAATGTAATAAGTTTATGCAAAAATAAATTATTATTATTATTATTATTATTATTATTGAGACGACTATCTGTATATATCTCTCTCGTTTGGACCCAACAACATCCGGGAACGATATACTTCAATACATCAAAGAGAGGTGTGAAAGACGTCTAGTACCATTTGAAGTGGCGTTACAGCGACTGGAATCCAGTCGGGTGAAAACTTTAAATCACACCTGATTTGGATTCCAGCAAAGTAAAAGATGCGTTCCGTGTTCCCGACTTCTGGCCGAAAGGCGTAGTACACAGGCGATATGAGGAGGCGAGACAAAATCTTTTTAATATAACTGTAACAGCCGGATCGTCCACTGCTGAACACAGCCTCCCATAATCCCCACGCTTGGCAGGCATCTTGGCGATAGCAGTGTAGGTTGGCAGTTCTTTAGAAGGCGCTGCTGCCCACGTTCCAGTATTTTAATGTAAAACCTTTTACTATAAACCTTTTAATATAACATTTTATGTTTATTATTCTGTAATGTATATATATATTTATATGGGTCAGTATATATAATCCTATTACCTGAATTAAATATATTTTATTATTATTAAACGAAGGCGCGAAGGGAGAGTGTTGCCACGTAGGCGATACGTAGCTATGCTACGTATGCCTCGTAGCTACGCTGCGTAGGCAAACAAAGCCTTTGCTACGAGATAGTGAGGCACTACAGCTGGTTCACAGCTATTTTACACTAGCCACAGAAGACATATGGACTGCCATCTAGCTTAAAAGGTTTTTCTACCGTCACTTTGAATCCTATATGGCATGTTAAGACCAACAAAAATATATAAGATTTTGAACACAACTGAAGTATTTGGCACCAAGTAATATTACCTAGAATGAATTTATATTATTAATGTCAGTTGTAAAATAACTGTGAAAGTGTGAATGGACTGTATAGTGCTGCGTTCCTGCAGCAGCTGAAGCGTCCTAATAACAATGTTTAAAGAAATAATTATTCTGTAGTTTCTATGTCGATTTGTAGACGCTATATATAACTCTATTTTAGCACAAATAAGATTTGACCAAAGACGACCCATTGTTTATTTAAATTTCCAAGTTTACACAACAGAGCGTGCTAAAGATATACTATATACTTACCTAAATTTTGCACATATATTCCTTCCGTCAAAAAACAATTCTCAGTTGGGTCAAAACACAGCCATCACGATTTACTAAAAGCCTGACAATTTTTATAGTGGGTCGTGTAATCTCTAGGTAAATAAAGAAATCCTCGAGCTGTCCCTTGTCCACAAAACTGATAATAGTTTTCTACCTCCACTACATAGACAAGCTGGAGTTCTGTGCTCTTTGGCCGCTCATAAATATTTGAATATCGATTTTTTTTAAGGCTTACTTTCAACCAGACTCTGAGAAACAGCCCTCAGACTTCATGTTTCCAAAAATGTTTTGTACGAATGAAAAAGTTTTTAAAATTACATAATTGAGAATACTTGAAGAGCGGTAAGTATATTACACTTAAATTGTTTCATATATGGGCTAATCAATACTTTCAGGTTACCCCACATTTTACTGCACACGTGCTCTGAGAGACGATTATTGAAAACGTGTATTCCAGCAGCTGTGCATTGCAGTGAACCAGTAGCTTAGTGTGCAATCTACGAGCATCAACATATTCCTTCTCTTATCCCAGGTGTGCCGGGTCAGCAATATACATTAGTCAGTAATATAGAACAAGATTTTTGACAGTACGAAGATTTTACAAGATTAATAAAAACTGACTTCCTAAGTGCGCTTTGGACAAGCAAACTGGACCCCTACTGATACACAATAATTAGTTCAGTATTCTTAGCACGAGATAAACCTGTACATTTATATATGTGGTACTTTAGAGAGCATTCTGTAATCAGACCAAATTTCTTACTTGAATGTAATACTAACCGTCTTTATGATATAGAAAAAACCAAAATAACGTTAATGTAACAGGATAACTGTATTATAAACCCCACTGAACTAATGAATAGATTCAGGCGTATTATTGTCAATTACGCCTTATTTTTCTGCTAAGCCGACGTGACGTCAAAAACGCCACGCAGCCAAACCGGAAGAATTTTTCGACGCTTTCGCTTCTACACGAAGCATCCTCAGGAGGTCTTGACTCTGCGAGCGCACGATCGAGAATCCCACTGAACTGTTGAAGTTTGGTTGATATTATTTTTTTTTAGGATATCCATTATGTTAAAGGGGTATTATGTGGAGAATGTGGACATTCAAACCGGTTACCCATAAGGTCCAATGTTTAGGCTCTCGTCAGTATCTCCGTACGTCCTTCCCTCCGGAGAGCACGGAAAGCATAGACTTAGTAATAAGGCGAGGTATGCTATTAGCTATATACCTTTTAAATATGTTTCCTCATCATTCAAAAGTCAACACAGAAATGTATATTTTTTATTTTACTTCATAAAAAAAGGTTTTATGGCCACTTCACGCTGACCTTTCTTGTTATTGAAAGTATTTTTAAAAATATATTTTTTATTATAATTCTAAAATTTAATATCAATCTAAAATGCTATTCTGTTTTTAATTTTTAAAATAGTTTTAACAGAGAGATCGTCTTGATGTCGCAAGCGATCTGATGATAGCTCAGACAATGATTATTCAAAAAAGCGTCAAAGCTGGTATGATTGCGTGCGTACAGTGCTTGCTTGAAAAAGCCACAAATAATTAAAACTAGTGAAGGGCGAGACCAACTCCTTCTAATAATGCAGAAGTGTGAATAACGAAAAAATATTTTTTTAAACTGACGTTGGTGTGTATATGAGATTTTTATTTATAAAAACAGTTCAAGTTACCCTTGAAAGATGTTTCGTGTGTTAACGCGCTGAAAATACTTCCGACGACGCCAGTTCGATAAGCAGGAAGTTTACGCAAGTTTAAGCAACTCAAAAAATCCTAAAGTTACCTCTATTTCGAATTTAAAAACGATTTTTGTCTCCCTTTTTACCAATCTTTAATTTTAATTTATTTTTTAATGCATTACTAATCAATAAAAGAAATTAAATCATAAATAAAAATGTTAAAAAGTTATCATGTTAATTTTATATGATTTTTTATCATGAATTCATGGTATCAGAGCTCGCTCACTTGACCGCCAGTGCGCTCGCAGAGCTCGTCGACGTTGGACCTGTGTCAATTTTTGCGACCTACGCAGCGCCACACAGAAAAAGATCAAAATGAATATCAAACACAACAAAATAAAATATGCTCAGGGCTAACTTTTAGAAAATCGAATCGTTACGCTTATCTTGATGACTTCCTGATTGACGGTGAATGACAATAGATTTCGTAAGTAGTGAAAGTTAGTATGGTGAAAGTTATAGTATGTGTGTTAATATTAGGAAAATGGTGTTTTTTTTACAAATAAATGGAACCGAGTTCAACATTGAAATCTTTGAAATAACTTGTCGAACTCGATACCGTGATGGTTCCAAAGAACCTATTATCACAATATTGTGCGCATGGTACCAACTTCAACAAGTTATTTTGGACTTTTGGGTGTAGAAGTCGGTTCCATTTTTTGGTATTATTTTAATGTTAAATTTTTTTTTTTTAATTAATCTAGCTGAATGCCTATTATTTCGTACCCAGTGTCTAAGACAATGAAGTTAATAATCAAAGCCTAGTGTATAGGTACACACTGGGCTTTAATTATTAACTTCATTACTATTATATAATCAAAACTATGCTAGGTATATTATTTTCATTATAGATTTACTCCACCCTTGTCTAGCTTTTATATGATAAAAATAATATAAATTAGAAAGTAAGTATGTGTGTTATTAACCGATTAAAGAAAAATACCTAAAAATGGAACCGACTTCAACACCCAAAAGTATAAAATAACTTGTTGAAGTCGGTACCATGATAGTTCCAAAGTACCTATTGTCACAATATTGTGCGTATGGTACCGAGTTCGACGAGTTATTTCGTACTTTTGGGTGTTGAAGTTGGTTCCATTTTTTTAGTAAAAAAAAAATTTAATCTTTTTAGTGACCCTTGCTACTCACGGGATCGATTGTGATTCATTATCAACGACTATATTATCATGATAGGTCAATATGTTTCAGTTATTGGTGTGTAACTCAAAAACGACTTGACCGATTTTGATAAAATTTAAATGAGACTAGACGACAAGCATCAGCTTTCGGAAATCGGTTCACCCAGTCAAGAGTTACGGAGGTAACAAACGTAAAAAGAAACAGACGAATCGAGAACCTCCTCCTTTTTGGAAGTTGGTTAAAAAGGGGGAGGTTCTCAATTTGTCCGTTTTTTATGTTTGTTACCTCAGAACTTTTTACTGGTGAACCGATTTTGATGATTTATTTTATTTGAATGTTGATGCTTGTCGTGTGATCCCATTTAAATTTCATCAAGATCGATCAAGCCGTTTTTTGAGTTACACTCCAATAACTGAAATGTATTTTCTTATCTTGATGATATAGTCATTGCCAATGAATGACAATCGGTCCCGCAAGTAGCAAGGGACACTAAAACGTGTGAAGATTTTTTTTTACCGAACCTACTTCAACACCCAAAAGTGTGAAATAACTTGTCGAAGTCGGGAACATGCGCACAATATTGTGATAATAGGTACTTTTGAACTATCACAGTACCGACTTCAACAAGTTATTTCGCACTTTTGAGTGTTGAAGTCAAGCCCATTTTTCGGTAAAAAAATAATTTTGTGCGACATTACATGAGTATTGAATTTGTTAGTAAATTTGAGTAGTCTTTTTTTATGATTATAGAAATAATAAGTGACATTAAGCGATTTTTTAAACTGGATGGATATAAATTAAATTATAAGTAAAAACATAAATCTGGCTGTATGGAAACTCATGTCACGTCACGACCATGGTACGCGATGTCACACCCGTGATGTGAACAAGTTTTTTTGATAACTTTCTAGGTTCAATAAGCTTGCTAAAGTGTAATGAAATTATATATCTAGTTTTAGCCGAATGTCTAGTATTTCGTACCCAGGGTCTAAGATAATGAAGTTAATAATCAAATCTGTACTATATTATTTTTAGTATAGATTTACTCCACCCTTGTTTATTATATGATAATAATAATATATATTATAAATTCGAAAGTAAGTATGTGTGTTAGCTTCTTAACCGACTTGAAAAAAGGAGAAGGTTTTGAATTCGTCTATTTTTTTTTAATGTTTGTTACCTCAGAACTTTTACTGATAAACCGATTTATATGTTTTTTTTCATTTGAATGTTTGTGGTGTGGTCCCATTAAAATTTCATCAAAATTGGTCACGCCGTTTTTGAGTTACACTCCAATAACTGAAAGGTATTTTCCTATCTTGATTTTAAATATAAATTGTTATCACTATTGTTAGGTCCAATGCCAAAAAATATGAGTTTAATTTATTCTGTTGTATTTCTTTATATTTGTTATCTGGGTAATCCTCAACTCAACTGTAATAAAATATATATTTAGATTTTTTTATGTATATCATTATCACACATAAAAACCCTTTACATTTTTGCAAGCTCATTGAACCTAGGAAAATATTAAGAGTCTTTACGCCTTGCGCTATCGTTCAAATTTAGGCATTTATCGTAGCGCGGCGCACACGAGCACACCGTTAGCAAGGATCGAGCGGTCAAAGACGATGTCGCATGGAATAAAATATTTTGATCCTTTTTGAAGTGTTATTTATTTTTGATAAATAATGTGGAATGTTATGTAACTTTGTAAATTCATTTCGCATCTTTACAGTTTACATACAAAGTAGACTTAAATGAACCTAATAATAAACCTCTCATTGACTAACATTAGCACACCTATCTATAACTATAGTCCATTGAAAAGTTACATGAGCTTTGCATTTTTTAGAGCACTTTTTTATTTTTGAGACATGTATGGGGGTCTATAGAAGAAGCTTAACCTCAAGTTTGTGGGGTCGCCACCCTTGTCCCCCGGCCGCCATCTTGGAAAAAGGGGTGAAAACACGTATTTTGCGATATCTCAGAAACTATGCGTTTTACAAAATATTCGTTAGGACATAATTTGTAGCAAATTGTTTTGCCTATAAATATGGTACTTATATAACTTTGTGCCCTAAATTAAATATTAAAGAAGTTATAAGCAAAAATATATTTTTTACTCTATAACTTTCTTTATACATTTTACAAAAAAATTACCCCAGAACAATATTGTAGATGATGTTTTGAGGATTTTTTTTCCGAAACCCGCAGTTTAATTGATTAAACTGAAAATAATATCCACAATTTTCAACACGTTTACACGTAACAAAAAATGTAGCACAACTAAGAGAATAAACTGAGGTAGAAGAAACAGCTAAGCCTGCGTATAATAATAATAGTCGTAGCAGGCAGATGTTCCTTTATCCCCAAACGGTAACTCAGACCTTTTCTACCTGCTTATCCTTCGGTAAGTTATATTTGGTAAGTTCTATGGTAAGGAAAACAGTTAGGTATGAATAAGTGAAGTTGTACGAATTTTTTTTTTAAGGATATGAAAAATATAAGTTAAACATTTTATTTTGACCGGATTCCCATGAGCATTGATGAACCTGGTCAACTTTGTAGCGCTGTAAGTGTTTAAAATGAAATAAATTAAAAAATCATAAAAAAATTCCTCAAATGATAATCAACAAGATTGGCCTGAGGTATCTTTTTTGTAAAATGAGAAAAAGAAAGTTATAGAGCAAAAAAAATATATGAAAATTTTCTCACTCTGTTTGGTTATAACTTATTAAATTTTTAATTTAGGGCAAAAAGTTATATAATCATATTTGTAGGCAAAATAATTTGCAAATTATATGCTGTAGAATTTTTTGAAAGACGCATAGTTTCCAAGATATCGCGAAATAAGTGTTTTCACCCCTTTTTCCAAGTTGGCGGCCGGAGGACAAGGGTGGCGACCCTACAAACTTGAGGTTAAGCTTCTATGGACCACCCACATATGTCTCAAAAGTAAAATTGCGCCCTCTAAAAAATGCAATATTCGGTCTTAAATTGTAACATTTCAATGGACTACTGTGTAGGTATCTATATTCGATTATGTACTTCTAACCATCATTGTATATAGGCAAACAACTTAGTTTTGTAGTTTGTATACCTGCTTTGTGCATGCATATCTTGGTTCATTATATTTGTATAACTGCCCCGTTGGCGGAGCGGCTATAGTGGTCGCTACGGAAAGAAAATAAGGTGCGTTTAATATAGAGGTCTTAAATCCTAACTCAGGGTCGGTACTAATTGTTTAGTAAAATATATAACGTCTATATTATTATAAACATCATTTATTTTTAACCAAATCAGTACACGGTACAGACCGTTAGATAGTCTTTCCTTAAATAAAATTATTTCTTAGAGGCATAGATCGTGCTTTTTGATGGCCAATTATTTCGTGTAAAAGACACTTGTTGTAAAAATGTATTACTTCGTTTCCATCTGTTTGGCCAAGTTAATACCTAATATAAAATAAAGAACAAATAAGAAAAAAAAATACATTTTAGCCTCTAGCTAGTTTCAAGTTTTTTTAAAAACTTTTTTCTTATATATAGCAACTACGCAACTTTTTGGTTTTTGCCATAGTAAAAAAAAATGTAACCATAAAATGGAACCGACTTCAACACCCAAAGTGTGAAATAACATGTTGAAGTCGGTACCATGATAGTTCAAAAGTACCTATGATCACAATATTGTGCGCATGGTACCGACTTTGACAAGTTATTTTACACTTTTGGGTGTTGAAGTCGGTTCCATTTTATATTTACATTTTTTTACTATGGCAAAAACCAAAAAGTCGGTTCCATTTTTTGGTTAAAAAATTGATCACTAGTTTTAGTAACCCTTGCTACTTACGATATCGATTGTCAATGATTATATCATCAAGATAGGTAAATACTTTTCAGTTATTGGAGTCTAACGCAAAAACGACTTGACTGATTTTGATGCAATTTAAATAGGACCAAACGACAAGCATCAGCTTTAAAACAAAAAAATAATACTCAAAATCGGTTCACCCTTTCAAAAGTTTTGAGGTAAAAACATAAAAAATACAGACGAATTGAGAACCTCCTCCTTTTTTGGAAGTCGGTTAAAAATTCAATTCCGATCAGGAAATAATAAATCCTAGTTAATAATGAAAAAGGCATGGTCTCAACAAAAATACCTTTACAATAATAAAAGCATACGCATAGATCAAAACAACTCGGTCACGCTATATTTTCATTGCGCACCGTAGTTGCGGCACGTGTAGGGCGCGGGACGAGCAGCGATACGTCCTCCCTCCGCGAGCGCTAGGCGCAAACTGAGATGCAAGGTTGTTGTTGTTTAGGGAGGACATAGATGCTGGCTACCGCCTGTGCGGTCGTCCAGCTCCACCGGGTTTTGGGCGAGGGCCTGGCCCTACAATAGCCCGGGAGGGAGAAGTGCCGAAGGCACTTCTCCCGAGACGGGCGTAGAAGGCGAAAAGCGCTTTCTACCTCCGTCTCCTGCGGACGCCGAAAACGTACCGCTATTATAGGAGGGGTTGACAGCGAGCTCAAGGGCACCACTGTGGTTCGGACCTCGGCTTGTCTCGCTGTCGAGAGACATGGGGGGGATCGGAGCAAAATGCCTCTGTGCAACTGCAGTGTTGCACAATTGGGCCCTACTGAATAATACTCTTTGACTATTTGGAGAGCAATTTATCGTGACCTTGTTTTTGCCTCGAGCTCGCCGGCGAGCTCGGTGTTTGATTGTGTGACCTCTGATTACCTCACACCTGGGGATTTTACCTCGACGACTTGCGGATAACGCTAAAGCTGCCAACGTAATGGCTGCGATGGGGTCATCCGGGTCGTCTAATACCTGCCGTGGTCGGCGACGGGGGGGTTTGAAAAATGGGATAGAAGAGGCAGTCGAGTAGTTCGATGCCTGGACAACCAATGGGTTCGGGTGGTGGGGCGCTCGATCAAAGTATCGGCGGGCGCAGTCCTTATTGAACTGCGCTAGAGAGGGAAGGTTTAAGTCGCAATGCAACTCGGTGTTCCGGATATACCACGGGGCGCCGGTTGCATTACGAAGAAAACGGTTTTGGATGACTTGAAGTTTATGAAGGTGGGCCTCACTAGCATGACTAAACACTACTGATGCGTAAGTCATGATGGGGCGGATGCAGGCAGTGTAAAGTGTCTTCTTATTACTAAGAGACATTTTACTCTCTTTGCGAAGTAGGGGACCAAGGCGACCCATTACGAAGGCCGCTCTGTTACGGACGGTTGTTATGTGATCGTTAAAGGTGAGATGACGATCAAGGGTGATTCCGAGGTATGTTGTTCTAGGAACCCAGGGAATGGGTTCGTCGAACAAAATAAGCGGTTTCGGGTAAGGGGAGCGTGTCTTCTCAGTAAAGCACATAGCTGTGCTTTTAGCTGGGTTGACCGCGATGCGCCATTTTCGGAACCAGTCACCGATCTCGGTGACGGCCCGTTGAATGACGAAATAGGACTGTCTGTTGATATGCCACCCAGTGGTGTAAATGGCGGTATCGTCCGCATATTGGGCTAGGAATACTTTGGGCTGAGAGCGTGGGATGTCACTGGTATACAGTGCAAAGAGAATAGGTGATAGCACGGAGCCCTGAGGGACTCCGGCTCTGACTGGGTGGGGGGAGGAGAGGGTGCCTTCCACGCGATAGCGAAAGCTTCTGGCTTTAAGGAAGTCTTGTAGGATGAGCACAAGACGTTCTGGCACGCCAAATTGGTATAGCTTGTAGATCAAGCCATTGTGCCAGACTTTGTCAAAAGCTTTCGCTACGTCGAGGAAGACTGCTAGCGTAGTCTGGGGTTTGGGGTACTTATTGAAGCCCTCAATGATGTGCTCCGTGAGGCGGTGCACCTGTTGGACGCATGAGTGTCCGGGTCTGAAGCCAAACTGCTCATCTGGGATAAGGTGGTGTTCCTTAGCATGGGACTGGAGACGGTTTGCAAGTAACCGCTCGTAAAGTTTGCCTAAGGCACTGAGGAGGCTGATGGGGCGGTAACTGGTGGGGTCAGATGAGCTTTTGCCTGGTTTGTGAATGCCAATGACATTTGCACATTTCCAGGTGTCTGGGAATAAGCAGTGGCTCATAGCAGCATTGAAGATGCTGACTAAGAGATGGATGAGAGGAGGAGAGAGGGTTTTAAGAACCCTGTTGGAGATGCCATCGGCACCGGGGGATTTGCGCGGTCGGAGGGCCTTGATCAGTCTCTCCACCTCAGCGTAAGTCGCTAAGGTGATTGGTGGGAGTTCAGAGGTGACCACAGAGCTTTTACGTTCGACTTCAGCATCCACCGAATCGAGGTGAGCTTGGTCAACGTGATCTACGTTAGGGGTACACTGAGTCTCTAGGCTATCAGCTAGGCACTCAGCTTTGTCTTCGTCAAAGAACGCTGGGACTAGTGGGACTGGTCTGTATAAGGGAGGCATGTCGTTATGGTTACTTCCTTTCAAGCCTCGCGCCAAGTCCCAGTAAGCATGGTGGCTTGGCACGAGGTTTGAAAGTTTATCGCCCCATTGTTGATCACGCAACTCAGACATGCGACTTTGAACCATGCGTTCAAAGTGGCGTTTCTTAGTTTTGTTCTCTTTACTGGGGTAAGAGTCGTAATGTCGGGTCACTGCTTTACTCTCCGTCACCAATCGTCTCACATCCGCTGGAATGACAAGGCGCCGGTCGTCCGGCACTATGACCTCCTTTGCGGATGCACCTACTACGGTGGAGAGGTGATTGGTGAACGAATCGATCGCAAGGGTTACGTCATCTTTTGTCAGGATGTCGTCAGGGATCTTGTCAAGGTCCGGTGAACTGATAGCCTTTAGGGCATCGCCTACTTGCTTCCAGTTCACTATCGTCTTAGTGGGGCGGGGGAGGTCAGTCGTTGGGTCGGGACCTAGTCGCAGTATAATGGGTCGGTGGTCAGAGTGAAGCTCGTGAACCACTTCTATGGAGCGTAACCGGAGTGTTACGCCTCTGAGTAGTGCCATGTCAAGCAAGTCAGATCGATGGTCTTCCATATAAGGGTAGTGAGTGGGCTCAGTGGGCGCAATTATGTCAAAGTTAAGTTCTGCGATTAGGTTTTCAAGTGCAATACCTTTGGGATTGTTGACGTTACAATTCCATAGGATGTGCTTACTGTTGAAGTCGCCAATCAGAAGGACGGCGCTTCCTAATGAGAACAAGGCTTCTAAGTCAGCTCGGACGATCGGCTTGGAGCAAGCTTGGTAACAGGACGCTATGACTATAGGTTGATGACCAGTCATAGCTAGGAGGCAACAAGATGCTTCCATATTAACAAGAGTCGGGGTAGGTAGGGGAATGCAGTGCAGGGACCTTTTGTAAAAGATAAGAGTGCCTCCCCCACGGGAGTTCACTCTATCATTACGTACCGTTCTGTAATTGGCAAACCTAGGGTTCGCCTTCCCCGGTTTTAGAAAGGTTTCCTGCACGCATAAGATATCGATAAGGTGGGTACAACAAAAGTCGTGGACGAGGTCACGTTGTTTGAAGAGGCCGTCAGCGTTAAATGACGCTAACGAAACTGAGTACGGTTTCGTGCGTTCGGTTGTACTACCCATAGTGGTTGTACTGGGGAGGGGCCTGGGGGACGAAGCGCTTAAGGGCGCTTAGTAAGTTTGCGTGTTCCAATGTGTATTGGATCACGTCCGCTGGGGATTGAGCATATTGCATCTTGTGGAATAGCTCTTGTACCTCATTGATGTCAACCGACATAGCCAGATCGCTGACTAGGTTGATTGCCTCTTGAAGAGGGGCAGCCATCAATGGCATAGGGGGAGCTTGTGGCCGGGAAGCGGCGCGGGGAGGGGCGCGAACGGTGTTGGCAGCGGGTGCCGGGAGCGCGGGGCGAGCCGGGGCCGGTGCGCGGGCAGGGGCCGTGGCGCGGGCGGGTGCGGGTGCGGGCGCGGGTGCGGGCGCGCGGGCGGTAGCGACGGTCTTAACCATACTGGGTGGTTTAGACCATGCGTTACGGGCTGGGAGCGGCGCGGGTATTACCTGTGAGGCAGGTACTACCGTTATTTTAGGACTTACCCGTTGGTAGCGGTCATAAGAGGGACGGGTCGGCCTATGCCTTGCCACCCTGTGGTTCACTCGTGGTGCTTTAGGGCAACCACGGTAATTCGCGGTATGCCCTTGAGCACCGCATAGGACACAACTAGGTGGGTCCGGCGAGTCCCGGGTGCGAGTGCACGCTGCTGTCGCGTGATCGCCTAGGCACTTAACGCACCTAGCGCGAGCGAAGCAGAAACGGGAGGCGTGCCCGTATAGTTGGCAGTTATGGCACTGCGAGGGACTCCCATTCTTGTATGGGGCTTGGACATCGAGTCCTGAGAGGCCACAGACCTTTTTTAAGTTAAAAATGGCCTTGAGATGCAAGGCGTTGTGTTCCGTAATTTATAGGTCATATTGAAAAAATTGTATAAAATACATTTTTCACTAAATGAACGACAAAATATTATTATCTATTAAATAAAACTTCAACTAATGAATTGCATATTTATTTATTTGATAAAATACCAGATTTTGTAGAAATAACAAGAAATTTGAATGGTATTTTTGTGCCAAAGGTGCCCTTTCAATCCCATATTTACTACGTTGTAACATATATTTATCAAAATGTTATTAATGCACTCCATTGGTGGTAATATGATTGGTTTACTGATATTTTTCAATCTGTAAAACGAATAATTTTTGTTCGATAAAAAGACTGTTGAAGTCACACTGATGAAGAAATTTATGAAAACATGAGTTGGTAAAAAATTTTTTGTCGGATTTCAGTTGTTTTTTTTATTGTTTTGTTTAATGCACTCCATTAAAAAAACAATAAACTTTCTTCCTGCATCATTTAAAAAACAAAAACTTTTATACTTTAGCTGCAACAGCCTTGAGAAAACGGCTGTAAAATGGCTTTGCTGGAATAAGGCCTCTTAAAATACTAGTTCAAAGTCTCAGGTGTGATATTGAGCAACATAGTCGTGACGTGACATGAGTTTCCATACAGCCGGATTTACGTTTTTTATCCATAATTCAATTTATATCCATCCAGTATTAAAAATCACTTAATGTTACATATTATTTCTATAATAATAAAAAATACTACACTACAATTTACTAACAAATCCAATACTTATGCAATGTCTCAATATAAAAAAAATGTTTACCGAAAAATGAAACCGACATCAACACTCAAAAGTGTGAAATAACTTGTTGAAGTCGGTACCATAATAGTTCAAAAGTACCCAGTATAACAATATTTTGCGCTTGGAACCGACTTCGACAAGTTATTTCACACTTTTGAGTGTTGAAGTTGGTTCCATTTTTGGTTTACATTTATTAAAAATTTTTTCAGTGATTCTTGCTACTTACTGGATCGATTATCATTCACTGTCAAAGACTATATCATCAAAATAGGAAAATATTTTTCAGTTATTGGAGTGTACAACTGATTTTAAAGAAATTGATACTTTTCGTTCGAATTCATTTAAAAAACAAACGATAAGTATCAGCTTTTAAATAAAAAAAGTATTATCGAAATCGGTTCACCTTGTCAAAAGTTCTGAGGTAACACACATAATAAAAATATAGACGAATTGCGAACCCCCTACTTTTTGAAATCGGTTAATAAGCTTTGCTAATATGAACTGAATTTATTAGAAATTTGTTAAAAACCTTACCTTACAATTTTCATAAACTATTTTTTATATAGTAACTTAAAATTAATTTATCAATTTTTAATTCCAAATAACATTTTGATTTATTATAGTGCGCGTATAGACTCATTATATCTAAATATAGTATCTGTTGCCCTGTTTTATGACTTATTTTTTTTAGTTTTACGGCATATGGTTCTACTGTATCTTCAATAATAGGCACTATCTGGCAAATTTTATTTTTATTTCTGGCCAATTTCGCTAGAAGGCACATATCTGCCTGAAGATGGTTGCCTTGATGAGCGATGATTATGAAGTAAGAATTTGTACTCATTGACTTTGAATTGAGCACTCTGTAAAGGACAGCTTTATGAAATTTATTACAATGGGGCTCCTGTCACAACCAAGACAATTGATACATATTTTTAGTTTCAAAAATGCTCTCTATAAGCGCTCAACTTAACACGTATCGTTTTGGATGATATCTTTTTTATAAAACTTGCAAAACAGTACATTAGAATGAGCTAAAATGATATCCAAAAATATTGTGGAATTTGGTTTTATTTTAAACGCACGACATAATTCTTTGAGATTTGTTATTATGTTGAATACATGGTCTGAAAATAATAATTTAAAAAAACTTAACTAAAACTAAACGATTCTGTCTCGACCATGGGCCTTAGCATGTTCTATGAAAACCACGGTTGTGACGTCCATGGACGTGAAATGTTTGCATCATGCTATAACCACAAAGATTAAACAAAAATAGCCATCTTAAAACAATCACTAGATTCATTGTTATTAAACACACCATATTAATATTAATCTGCGTAGACATATTCATAAATACATATTTTAAGAGTCACGGTCTTGACAGCATAAGGGTACTCGTTTTACAAAATAACTAATATATAACTTATTCTTACGAAGCTATATCACTCGACGCCATTAGTTATTTGAAATATAATAATATTACCAAATTACCATTTGTGAATAGGTGCATTAAACGGCTTTCTCTATACTTAAAATATAATAGAACCTTAATATATTAATTTAATGTAGTTCTCACAAATAAAATGTTTGTTTTTCTTAAGAATGATAATTTACCCATCTAAAATAACCGTAGGTACACAATGACCCTAACATCCTGTATAGATATATAAACACTACTGTACTGAACGAATCCCTACAGGACCCGATTATTTTTCGGCGTATGTACCAATACACGACAAAAGTTAATTCCATTCTAAAATGTCATAGGTACTGACGTGATCTCCGTACGTAGGTAGGACTGTACTGTACCTTACCTGTAAAGCTAAAAGCGTGCGCGCGGCGCATCGCACACAACTTTGTGTCGCGTAAATGAATACGTCGCGCTCGAATAAAATACCTAAAGTCCGTGGAAAGCCTCGCCTTAAGGAATTCATTAAGGACATTCAGAGAGCGACACAGAGGGGACTGGGTTCGCGCCACTGTGCGACTACGGGGAGTAGCGAACTGCTTGAGTGTGTGGCACGCCCTGTGATATACATATTTATCAGGTACATAAATGAGCACAAAAGATTGTTAGGCTAGGACAATCGATATCTCCTCTTAAGATTTAGCAGATAGAGAGCTGATCAACGGACTTCCAGCGAGTGAAAACTAAGCTGTCCCAAAAGAAACTTGGTGGGCTAAAGAAACGGGTAATATCCGTACATCCGCTTGTACAGATACCGCAAAAAAGCCTTCTGCACCTTTTCCAGCATCAAGGTGTAAGTCACGTGGTACGAGTTCCAGACCGCCGCGCTCGCCTCTTACTTACTCCTTACAAGAGTAGTAAGTATACAGAAGCGAGATGACGCGAGGGTCATGAAAGTCGCGTACATTCCACAACACAAAACTGAGACGCCGGAAAGATTCCTTTGCGGTATTGTAAGTATTACAATAAATACTTACTAGAATGGTCGCGGTATTACATACTTAAACATAAGCCTTTTTTAATCAGGAAGGTAGATATCCTTATTATGACTCACACAAAGACTACCGTTCTCTAGAACCCAATTATTCCCATGACCTATTTATATTCAAACTAGTCATAAAATACCTAATCGGAAGGTCCTGACTTATAACGGGTCCCATCCTATCCGATCCATATTTAAGGTCTTTGTTCACACGACAATGGGTTGTAAAATGATATATCCTAATTTCGATTTGTGTCCGATGGTTTCCGATTGCACGCAGCTGACCTTTCGTGATAAAGCAAGGTTGGCAGAACGATTGAATAAGGACCGCAACGCAATATTCAATTTCCTTTCCGAATTTTATAGCCAACTTAGTACACCAAATGAAGGGAGTTGGCAAGGTAAAGGGTATATTGCGATTGTTCGTATTGGCAGCTACCCTCTGTAAGTAGAAAATATTTTGCCATTTAAAAAGATTTGTAATATAGATCAAAAATAGTTTGATACGGCTAAGTGTTGCCCTGCGTCAACTAATGAATGCGTTCGGATACTCTTTAGGATAATATGAAGTTATATAATTTTTTTCCCGTGAGAAGTTTATGAAGTAAACTATTATTGGAAGGCAATACTATCGCAGTTTATTAAACTGTCGATAGTACGAGCTACCGATGTTATCAATACTATCAATATTATTACTCCAAAATACATATTGGTCTTCATTAGTATCGATACTATCGATAATATCAATAATATCGGAGCGAATACTTTCCATCATTGTATATCAATATTATTGTCCTATGTCGCACTATGGATGTTACCGATGGTATCAATAATATCGATTGACTATCTATATTATTTATATGACATCAACTATCGATAGTTTAACGATATTCGACTATCGATAGAAAACACTAACATATCACTGAATTTTAAAACAAAATTTTGATCTGTCTTTTGTTTTATTTATTTAGTGTTAGGTATGTTAGATAATATGTCACTAAGCACGTTCGTAATTAAAGTCTAAAAATTCTGTCCGAAAACCAGGACTAAGGTTCATTTTTGAACCTTTCACATGCTAAGACTCGTTCCTAGCAGAACACGATATTGCAATTGATTAATTGTATTTAAAGGTATTTATGAAGGCGTCGAACCATATCCTCCCTTGATTTTCGGCCCCTAATCAGACTTGACCCTTACAAAGTTACTTTAAGGTTAAGGTTACTCGGCCCCTAAGTGGTGGTTTTTTTTTGTATTTTACTACCCAAAAAAGGAGTGTTACGTTTTCAGGGTATTTGTAAGTCTATTTATTCCACAGACTTCTAAATGGCTAACCGATTTTAATGTATGATATATATTGTTAAATTTGTCTTGATAGCGCAAGTGCTATAAAAAAATATAACAACAAACTTATCGGAGTTTAGACGTCATAATCAGAGAATTTTTTTTTTCTTCCAAACCCAGTGGGTTATCAAAATGAATAGCTTTTAAAAAATGATTCAATAAATATATTATATAACTTGCAGGTTTGATTTCAATGCAACGGTAAAGGGCTTACAGTAAATAATATTTGCTGTTTTATAAAATGTCATCAAGGGTTTATTGAGATTTTATATATTTGATTTCAAAATAGAGATACCATCCGCA
Source organism: Plagodis dolabraria (assembly GCA_963854805.1). Lineage (NCBI taxonomy): Eukaryota > Metazoa > Arthropoda > Insecta > Lepidoptera > Geometridae > Plagodis > Plagodis dolabraria. The sequence continues at coordinate 6,220,393 of OY978457.1, read as the reverse complement.
AAAAGAACGCAGTATTCGTCAATTTTTTATTGGGAAGCTCTATAAAAAAAGGATTCATCGAACTACCACTCTTTGGGGAATTTAATGGTTTATTTGAATACAAGATCTCTTGTGATCTCACAGGTATTAAAGTTAAAATTACTTTTTACTACATATTTGTTTGCGATAAAGCCGCGTATTTCTTTATCATAAAATTTATCAGGATATCGTATCTAAATTAGTCATATTATACTTTCGTTATGCTCATGTCTGAAGAGCTCGTAGCGAAGTTTGCTTTTTTTTATTATAAATTATACACACTACAGAATCGTGGTCCACACACATTTTAGATTTTTTTTTTCATTTTACACCTTTTCCAACTTATTAATATTCTTCCTGAAGGGAAGTTAACCTAGTGTAAGTTAAAACAAATATCTTAAAGCTGAAGTGAGAACAATCCTTATATATATTTTCTCCTTATATATATCTAGTTTGTTAGTATATAACTAAGCAACGTCTGCCGTGATCAGACGTTGGATGGGTGACCGCTAGTGACATTACTACTGAGCGCTTACGTGCTTCGGAGGGCACGTTAAGCCATCGGTCCCGGTTGTTGTCTTACGTTAGCAGTCGTTACAGCATGTTGGTAGGGCATTTTGGGAATGCCCGCCTGGCTAACTACCACCCTCAAGTAGAAAATCTGTCGCCAAGCACCAAGGTGTGTGTTAAATGTTCCGGCAGCTGTTCAGAGAGCCAGTAATTCTAGGCTAGTCTGAACAACATTTTCAACCACATCATCACTTACAATCAGGTGAGATTTTAGTCAATGGCTAGCCTATAAAAAAAATTACAAAATATCTCATAAAATTATAGAGTATAGCGCGTGATTTCAATTTGTGTCAACACACTAATGCATACTTCTAGGTAAACAACATTTCTCACATCCAAGTAAGCTTATATAACATTCTAACGAAAAAGCTTAGGTGTGTAAATAACTTACGTGAAAATAAATGTCAGCAATGTGGGTAGAAACGTTGAGCTCTCCAATATTCAAGAGTCGAAAAACGTCTCACGATCTTAAGAGCTTTAGACGAATGATCTGTAAACGTTTGGGGATGTGAAAATGAGTCTGCCGATGCTGATATACTTCGTCATTCTTACCTGGTTTCATATGTTTTCAATTTAAGAAGTATCTATTTGTTTTCCGAATTATTGTAGGAATTATTTCCAGATGTACGAATGAGAAATGTCCCAAGCCTACATTGGATGATCGCTAATATTGAGTAGGGGGAAATCAGGAGCCAAGTGCCAGTCATTGATATGTCATTTGTACGCTTGAGGAAGAATTTGTGAAATAGTGATTATCCATCTGCAGTGATCTGGAGCGGTGGAGCATGGAGGTTTCGGCTACTATTTTTTTTATTAATGATAACAATTTTAACAATAGTTTTATGCCGTCACAGTTATATAGAACAGTTTTAACCAACCTTTTCGGTAGTTCTTATGCAGCATTTGGTTGATTATTGCTTTAATTAAGTTTACGGAAACCGCTCGCTGTTAAAGATAACTTGATTGTTCTACTAGTAGTGTAACATTTTGTCGAGATTTTTAGCAAGTTTTCTTTGGATCTAGCCGATTTCTATTTTACTACAACCAGCATTCAGTCAACCAAGCAAAAACAACTACTTGATTATAATATATTCTTTTCTGAGTGTACTAGTAAAACAAAAGTAGTCCAAATCCTATGAAACTGTGCTGATTATAGAAGTAGGAACAAAACGGAAAAATATATTTTCTTATTAATTTTGCTAATAAATATTGAAGCGTTTCACCTTCATGAAAGCTTTACTCTTTTAGGTTAGGGATCATTAACACTATTATCATAACGGCTTCTACTAGAACGTACAATTAAGCTACAGTGAAGCGAGCGGGTAATATACCTACAATGTACTATTATAAAGTTTGATGAAATTAAAATGGACAAAAATCTCTTAGATACATTTCCGTCAGGAAGGCTAGTAGTATGTAAAATTTGTAATCGGGAGTTCAAATACGAGTACAGCAACAATACTCGTACATCACCACTGGCGATGTGGCGACGAAGTTGTTTAACTCTGAGTTTTTACTGCTTTCTATGGCCATGAGCGACGTCACTTGATCTTAATGATCTGTGCAATTTACATGCCGCCATAGAAAAAAAAAATACAGATGAAATTGAACTTCTCCTTATTTGGAGTCGGTTAAAAATAAACGTGTTTAGTGAGTATCATATTCTTATTGATGATGTTATAATATTAATAATAATAATACTATACAGTCTATGGTCGTCTTATATACTACGTCACGTAGTAAAGCATGTCCTTGTATTTTGAATGTTGGCAACCTCATGAATATAACTACTCTTGATATATAAACTTACATTGTTTTTTTACACAGGGCTGACACTTAACTGTACCCGTCTTAATTTGTGAAGCATTGTGCACCTAACTATTAGATGCAAAAGTGCAGTGGCATTGGTGACTACTATTTAATGTGTAAGTAAACCAACGAGTTCAACTAATCTTTGTCCCAATCCTGTAGCAAGCAGGCTTTGCTAAATTACTTAGAACTAGTGCTTAGAATTTTGGTGCCATACGTAGCCTAGTTAAGTACTCAATGATACTCAACGTCATTCTATTTCTAGCCTCATTATCTCATGTAACTTTAAATTACAACTTGTTTTCCAAGTTTAAATTACAAAGTTTTGTAATTTGCGTACTCGAAACGCAATCCTTACGACCTCATATAGAGTGTTCTACCCTTGAAGCGTTATTGTTAAACGAAGGCGCGAAGTGAGAGCACTGCTACGTAGGTGCTACGTAGCTACGTTGCGTAGGCGAACAAGCCTTTGCGATGACATAGCAAGGAAACTACAGTGCGATCACAGTTATTTTACCTCTAGCATAGTAAATATATGGAGCTCTATGTATCTACTGTGACTATAGCCTTAAAGTATTTTTCTACCGCTACTTGAATCCCATTTAGAATGTTAAGCAAGAAATACTAACTCGTAAAAGATAATATAAATGGAAATGTCAGATGTAAAGTAACTATGAATGTTGAACGAACAAGTAACAATATTGACCGAAATCATCATTCTGTAATAAAATTCAGTATTTTGTAGGTATCATCATCATCTCATCAACAGAAATGTTCACCGTTGAACAAGTTCTCCTCCATCGGAGGGAATTTGCCATAATCCCCATGATTGGCAGGCGTCTTGTAGATCGCGGTAAAAGGTGTCTTGTTCTTCAGAAGGTGCTGCTTCCCACCTCCGGATAATTTTTCTTTAGTCGCACACTCGAAATAGGGGGGTGACATTCTAACCCGGCACCCCACAGGGTTGGTTGGTCGGTACGTAGTATTAGGTTACTTATTTAATTACATTTATAAAATATAACAAGTATTTATTTATTTCAAATGTATCTCATAAAAAAAGCGCAGTTGACTACGGAAGGACTAAGTGGTACCATGGTGGTAACGATGTATAATACTAGCCGCCGACATCAACCCAAGGAGTGAAAACAGTGATAGTCAATGCTAACTAGCATTAACATTGAAGACCGCAATCGGTGTACGTCATGATGATGGAAGATGACATCAGTATCTGAAATAGTATACCTGAAAACGACATACGTGACACGTTATGGCACACGCGCCAAAGAGATAATGGAATATGACCAGAACGGAACAGAGTGTGATTGTGCAGAAAGTGTTCTGCTAGGCGAGGATTGGAATGGCTATAGGGGGAGGCCGGAGGCCATTTCGGGGGTTTTCCCCCATAAACTGTGGATTGAAGAATAAACCAAGTCTTTAAGTGAGCTGGTGATTTTATTGTAAATTACCTTGGTCGATAATAGTAGATTCAATATTTGTTTTACAAATCCTTAAAAAGAAAGACAAGGTAGCTAATTCTTTAGCCAGTGAACGTAAAACCACCCATAACCAAGTCGCTTTTTAGATTTGTAGACGCTATTATTATAAACCTATATGTTGTTATCACAAACAAATGGATGACTCATTTAATATTAAATTTAAATTTAGACTACAGAGGGAGCCAAAGAAATAACACCACCCATACAACGAAAAACAATTCTCAGTTGGGTCAAAAATGTCAAATTACCGCCATCACGATTCACTAAAAGCCTTATAACATTTATGGTGGATCCTGTATTCTCTAAGGTAATAAAGAGATCCTCGAAGTAACCCTTGTTCACGGAACCTATAGTAGTTCCACATATAGCACACTGAAAGTGTTGCGTTTCTGACCATTGATTACTTCGAATGTTATATATTTGTAAACTTAAGAAACTCATTGTGTTTAATATCATGCGTATTGACTAAACCTACGTATCAACTAACCTCGATTTTGTCGATACGCTTGGAAGTAACCACATTTGCCTTGTTAATGTTTTTTTTTATTATTTGTGGACGTTTGGAAATAGGTATATTTATGCCAAACTGAATAAATCGATACCGTCGGGAAGAAACGTCGTAAAGGCCAAAATACAAACTTTTCAGGAGAAGCAAAAAACGCAGAAAAAAAGAATAAAACATCATTACTTTTTGACTTATTGTCATTCATACTAAATACTGAGAAATATTTGTTTCAATGTATTTTAACACAAAAAAATATAATCTGAATAGACTGTGTAAGTAACAAGTTAGCTTGGAGTTACACCCCGAAATTTAAAAATAAGTGGTGGATACGCCCTGTAAAATCGGATTTCTCTATTGTAACAAGGGCATAACTGCAATTATTTTACTTTATCTATATAAGTTTTGAGCTTAAATAACTGTGCCTACTAAATATAAACAAATAAAAAACCAACTCAAGTCATGCATGAGTGATTTATTTAGTAAAAATAAACAAGAACAAACATGTGCAGTACAATTTTTTTTATTACTTTTTTTAAGTAAAAACTGTTGGCAAACGCATCTGTTACTTTCCTCAAAACACACTGTGTGTACACTGTGCCATTCTAGCACGGCACGGCAACCCACGGGACGTTCAGAACAAGAACTACGCGACAACTGGTTACTAGCTAGTCTCTTCGTCTTTACATCCATGCTAGGTCCAGAAAAAGTTAAATAAGGATTTTCTCCTGTTTCCCGTTATTTCATAGCATCCTCTTTACACTTTTCAACTTCAAATGGATTTAGTTCCATTGATTTTTAAGAGGCTTTTGGTCATATTGTGCTAGAATCTGCATGCGAGGAGCTGAGTTCCAAATGCGATTGAAATAATTTGAGAGGCAACTTTGGGTCTGAGTGTGATAGAACCTTGAAGGTAAGAAATTAAGAACTAAAAGCGGTAATTTTGTGGAAGAGCACGAAGTTTCAATGTTGATTTTCTTCTATTTTCCGTTAGATTCGAAAATATATCTAGGCAGGTTATCCAAATTTTGGCAGGTGGCAGATAACTTAATGATATGGCAGTGGAATCATCCATAAAGTTTTTTTTAAAAAGAAAAATACGACAAACACAAGGAATGAATAATATTGAAGGATCCGGAATGACCTCGTATGAAGGAAAAATATGATATCGTTAAAAAAAATCGATGGAACTTAATCCATGTGAAGCTGAAATGTGTAAAAGAGGATGGTAAGAAATAACGGAAAACAGAAGAAAATCCCAAATATAATTTTTCTGGAGTTTGCATTCACAAATACGAAGAGACTGGCTAGTAAACAGTTGTCGCGCAGTACCTGTTTTGAGGTAATTAACAGATTCTCTAATGAGCAGGAGAAGCTTAACTTATGAATATTTCATTAACAATGGAGATGACTATCAGAAAGTTTGCCAAAAGTATTTACTGCAAACGTTAGATCTTATTAAAACTTGTACAATTTCTGTTCAGATGATGTTGTTCTGAATCAGCTTGCAAATAATAATTAGGTATATTACTAAAAGTAACAAAATCTAATAAACTTTACTTTCTTACACATATTCCAATTACTTACACTTGAAGAATGAAACATCAACCTTTATATGAAATAAAATAAATAAAAAATCCAAAAGCAAGCTACTTAAAAATTAACTGATTAAAAGTAATGCACTAAAAAGACCGAGAGAAACTTTAATTTTGCCATAAAAATGCATTAAATCTTGAAGATGGATAGAGGCCACATTTCATCCTGGTATACCCACGGGCACTTTACAAACAAACAAATACGTATTACATACAAGTTAGGCGCAAGAAACGTAACCCTTCCTTTACAGTCGGATTAACAATTATTAGTTATTAACAAATACAATTATCATCAGATTATGTGGAAGTATTATAATCATTGGGTGTAAACAATACAGAAGGCTTAAGATAAGGTTGGAAAAGCCATCACACTATTGAAAAATACTTGATTCCATAGGACATAAAAGCCATATTTTTGCAATAAATTTCATTTAAGGGTGTGACAGCCACCTTATGTATCTACTACTTAGTGAAAGGTAACCACTTAGTTCTGAAAAAATATCATATCCTAGCAGAATAGGAATTTGGAACTATTGTGAGTTAGTAGAATGGTATTTCATAGGTACGTACATCAATTTACCAATGAACAACAAAGCAAGTCAACACAATAAAGAGTGAAATTATATAAATCCCTATAATAATTAAGTTAGGCACCAGCGTCAACTCTCAGACAAAGTTAACCAACACTTTTATTACTATGGGAAAGATAAGTGTAGGCACAAACGTAACAAAGTAGTAAAAAAAAATAAGAGAACACACGTAAACATAAGTAAAGTAAAAACTTGCTTTTGTAGTGAGCAGCGATGATTTTGTGAGAGTCCCGTGAACTATTTTTTTCACTTTTGTAAAGAATTGAAAGGTTTTTGCTCCATTTTATATAATACAAATCACCATCAATTATTAAGCACGATTTCGCACTAACAAAGACTGTGGGGAAAAAACAATAAAAAACAAGCCAGGAAGTGCGGTGTAGTGGCATCGCGCGGTGCAGTTATTGAACTTCTTCAAACAAAACTACAAGAAAAATGCGCACAAAATTCTGGAAAAATAAAACGCCTTGCATGCCTGCAAGCTGTTGTTGCCGAAAGTATAAGTGACAATCCATCAACATCAACTCGACACCGTTGGCAGGAAATGAACCATTCTCGCACGTCCCTTCAAAGAAATTTTGACAAAACACCTCAGTTTGAAGCCGTACAAAATTCAATTGCTGTAAGAGCTGAAGCCGCACGACCATCCGAAGCCATTTTGGTTCGCCCAATAGGCTGAAGAACGCTTGATAGAAGATAAGCATTTTCATCGAAAAATCATCTTTTCAGATGAAGCTCATTTGCACCTCGGTTCAACCCGTAGGACTTTTTTTGTGAGAAGCCGTCAAGAATAAGTGCTGCGCCAACCATCCACAGACGATTGACGACCTAAAGCACGAGATTATATTCGCCATTGCAGCCATTGACGGCTACACTATCAATAATGTCATGAAAAATTGGGTAGACAGAATGAGCTACTGGAAAGCCAGCCGGGGCAGCCACATGAATGAAATGTTCAATTCACTATTAACCCACAATATTGGGGTTATTCAATAAAAAATAATTAAAAATATGCACCCGTCTTTTTTATAGCAATTTTAGAATGCAACTTTTTCGTGGGCCACCCGTTATATTAAATTCTTAAGTATGTAAATAATTGATTAAAATTTAATAATCATTATATTTTTATTTTTATTAATTAATATTAAATACAATTGCAGATATCGCGTTTGTACTTGACCTAAGAACTAAAATTCTAAAATCTGCATTGAAATATAACAATAAAATAACGTCACAGTGGGTGTTGACATTGAGGTAATAGTTGACACTTTAAACTTTGAAGACATATTTTTATTATATTAAAGACAGTTTTTTTCATAGAACAGGCCATGTGAACGCATCCTATTGATAGGAAATATATCCAGACTCATATTTTTTTTTTAATTTTGACAACATTGATTATATTCCTTAGTAATGGCGTGTTTTTCTGCGTGGGTGTCGGGAAAAATATTTTTTCTTTAATATTTCTAACAAAATTAAAGGAGGGGAGTGTTTTTATATTAAGTTACATTTATGTTGCTTTGGCAGATCCTTACTTAGGTTATATATAATGTTGTTAATAGTTTAGTACATATTACCCGGATTAGACTCCTAACCTTCAATCGCTACGCATTTTTCAACATCTATTTAGTAATTGAAACCCATGTCAACTACCAGTTTTCTAGGTCAAGGTTGCAATATGTTAGGGATCAGTGTAAGATGACAATCATTTTTGTATATAATAAGTCTATTTCCTATCACTAGAACCAATATTTGACAGGGATGTCAACTACACACGCATACAGTGTCAAGTACTGGGTATTTTTTTTTTTGTTCTTTTAGAATCAAGAGCAGCCTGCTTGCTTATCTTATACAGGATATTCACAAGCTATTGAAAATGTGCCCGTTGCTACACCAATAAACATACTGTATCGAGAGTAACATTGATGTAATGAAAAAACTCAAGATCTATCCCATGAACAAACGATAAATGATCATCATCTTAAACTTCTTATAGAGTCCTTAGAGATGAATGTTTCAGCGGTGATCATATTTTAGGCAAAAACATATTGAGAAAATCTAAAACATGTAATTGTTATATCATAAAAGTATTTACAGTAAATGTGGTCACGCCAAGAAGCCAATGAAAGCATCAGATTTAAATTTCAATTTTGAAGCAGGATGAAGATACGTGAAATTGTAACTTTAGCTGGCCCGTTGTTGAAGACAAGACCTATATATATATTCTAAAACAAAAATTTATTGCCAAGATTTTATTTATATTAAATCAACAAGATCTTTTTGGAAATTTAAAGTTTTGATATCATATTTTTAACCAAGACTTGGTTCTTTTCTACCGTGCTTAGATCTTAAAAACAGACTGAATTACTTCTGTCAGACTGCTTGTTATTTTTTAATACTTTAAATGATGTACATAAGAATTTGTAATTTTGATAGTTTGCTATACAAATATTATTTATAAATTGTAACTAAAGACTGTTTTTCTTAGATTTGCTAGACTACTATTTTTAAGAGTAAAGCATGATTATGATAATAATGAGATATTGTTTGTTGAATTATTGAATTATATTAAATAATTCATGATAAATAAATTATATTTCTTTGTTTAATGTCAACTATTGAATCAACTACCCAAACAAATTAATTTTTAGCATGCCGACAATGGATGCATATGACACTTTTATTTTTTAAATTCATGTATTTAATATTATTTATTGCTTACCCTTATGAGATAATTGTATAACATGCAATAATCTACATAAAACCCTTTCTTTTAGAATATATAATTCACTGTTATATTAAAACATTTTGGTCACCCAACACTGTCCTAAGGACAATTATTCCAAGCTATGTGTCAACTACTCCCCATTTATTTAATCTATTCCATTTTATTTATCCATTTATTTAATGTGTAGTCGGGTTTGTATTCAAAAAATTTCTTAAGTTTTAGTTTGAACTAACTATTATTTTAGGCGGTGAAGCTTTTTGGTAATATATATTATACATCAGTATTTTCGAATAACGACCTTGTTTTTGTACTGTTGCTAATCTGATTTTTGGTACAACCCGAATTTCATTATTTTTTATAATTCGCTTTTAATTATTACACAGATTAAAAATTTGAGAAACAACTATCATAATTTTGTTTCCAGCCCATTATTGTTCGTATTGAACGTTTTTGACATTTGAGAACTCTTGTTACCTTTGTTTTTAAGTTTAAAGAGAACTTAATTACGCCTTTTTCTTACAAATTTTATCAATATGTGCTTTGTGACTAATTGTGTTGTCTTTTGTGTATCCTAAAGATATATTTTGTTCAGAAGTCTCATTACCATTAATGCCTAGCCGTGATTGATAACGCCTTATGTTTTTATCGGAGTTCTGAATTTTACCATTGGCATTAAGCTATTAATGTAGTTATTAGACGCTTTTAAGCACTATAAATAAATTAACAGACGGAATATAAACAGTATTATTTTAATCATTGGGTTGAGAATTTGTGTAAGAGTACAATTTAATTAAACATGCGTAGTGCGTTCGGTAAATAAACTGTTACAAATATTTATCTTCAGGTATCGAATTCTAATCCTAAATGCAAACTATCAAATTCTCTGAAACTAAGAAACCGAATCATCTAAGTCTATTTGAAACCACTAGAGTAGTAAAACTTGAAATAGATTTTAATTAGATTTCGCCGTAACCAATATTATTAATTCTGCTATCTCACACAAACAAATAAATCACGTTAAGAAAATAGTTCAAATTCGATTTATGAATGCATTACCACAGTAGCTCAGATCACAAGAGCGTGTCCTTCAGATCTCGGGCTAGAATAGCGTCCATCCCTTTCCTTCACCTGACAATTGTAGGGGATTATGGCACACTCCTCATTTACTTGGGCATGCCTTTGTTTACATTATGGAAGTTTTTTATTGTTTATAGGTAAGTCTTTGACCACAGTCTTGCCTGATGGTAAGTGATAATGTAGTCGAAGTGTTAACAGGCCTAGAGGCTTTCAATGATAGCTGCCGGAACACACCGTAAGGTGCTTGACGACAGATTTTCTTCACGAGGGTGGTCGCTAGCTAGGCGCGCATTCAAAAAATCCCTAAGACCATGCGGTGAAGCTCAAGTCCGCGGCGAGATTTGAACCATGGACCTGCTGTGCAGCAGTCCATAGCCAATGCCAATAAGCCATCACTGCTTTGTCAGTCTGGTTGACGATGATGATGAAATTCGTTCAGCAACAATTTTGAAAATAGTAGCCTTTTTAAAATTCTCCGTGTAAGGTTAACGTATAATATATATCCGATTGTGTTCATATACGGACTTTAACTGACTGTAATTTCCTGACTGACATTGTGCTTGTAATTTTACTGGCTCTCAAGGACTCCGAACACCTAACAGTATGTCCCGCAACAGGGAACACACTGTTCCACCACCATACTGTAACGTCTGTCATGCTAAGACAACAACCGGGGCCGACGGCATAACTTGCCCTCCGAAGCACGGAAGCGCTCAGGTAGTAATCGCACTAGCGGTCACCCATGACCGCGGCGGAGCTGATCGGTTAAGGATGGCTAAGCAAACTTCGCTACGAGCGCTTCAAAATATACCCATAACTTACCAGTATCTAGGTTGTCTCAATTTAACCCTTGTTCTCTTTATAGGGTTCCAACTTCAAATGAAAAAAATCGTTGGTTGTCAGCCTTTCCATCCGTCGTCTGTCAAGACCCTTTTTATCAGAAACGGGTAGCGGTTTCTAACTGGAATTAATCTTAACAACTAAGATCTACGGTCCCTTGAGGTCCGTACTTATACCTTTTACATCGAGCAATGTTTGCTGCTAATTTTAATTAAAGAAGTTAATTATTTATGGTAAATAGAAAACATATAAAATTACTGAATGGTGGAGCTCGAGACTGACCAACGTGATAATGTGATACGCTATTGTGCAAGATATTTATAAAAAAAAATATCCATATTGTGTGAAGTTTCAAGCAAAAAATAGTGACAGTTTGAAATAGTTTTTTTTTTTAAGCTGGATAGGTTAGCCTTTTACCACTATCTCACCTGATGGTAAGTGATGATGTGGTCGAAGATGTTGTTCAGGCTAACCTAGAATTACTGGCTCTCAAGGACATGGTGCCGTAACACACCGTTAGGTGCTTGGCGACAGATTTTCCACTTGAGGGTGGAAGCTAGCCAGGCGGGCATTCGCAAGATGCCCTACCACCATGCTATAACGAATGCCAGCCTAAGACAACAACCGGGACCGACGGCTTAACGTGCCCTCCGAAGCACGGAAGCGCTCAGTAGTAATGTCACCAGCGGTCACCCATCCAAGCCATGACTGAGGCGGACGTTGCTTAACTTTGCTGATCGGTTCAGAAAGGCTAAGCAAACTTCGCTACGAGCGCTTCAAAAAATTGTTTTGATATTTTAACAGGTACGTATACTCGAAATAAGCCAAGTAATTCATATATGTAGCAAATCTAACTTAGAACCAACAAATCTAGCCATAAAAGCCTGCCACTGAAAAAACGTTTCATTGTCTCTGTGAGTTTTTCTAATTCAGAGCCACTAGTCTTACGAAGCAAGAGGTTTCGAGAGATCTGCGGGTTCCAAAGCAACTGGCCAAAATAATTATGGTTTTGAGGTGACCCAACAGTATGTTTCTGCAGTTTTTTACTATACCTGAGTGGTCGTGAAGTGAGCCAATTTGGAAGGATACTAGCCGTAGTATCCTTCCAAATTGGCTCCCGATCACAATGTAAGGCAAAACTATATATGAAAATTAATAAGTGAGAATAAGTGTTGTAGAAGCAGTGATGGCCCAGTGGCAATATCTATGGATTTCCGCGCCGAAATTCCATGGTTCAAATCCCGCTGCGGGTTGAGTTCCACCAAATCATGATAGGGCATAAACAAATTCCCTCCTGGCTAGCTACGATACTTAATACTACTACTTACTTACTTACTACTACTACGATACTTTACCTATAGCCCAATACCTAATTGGAGTATTCCAGCAGCTGTCCTGGAGAGCCAGTAATTCAAGGGTAAGCGTGTTAAAACTTTAAGCCATATATTAATTACCGTGAGGTAAGATTGTGGTCAAAGGGTAACCTTATAAAAAACCGATTCAATACCATAGGCACTGTAAGCACAACACTATAAAAACAATATTTTAAATTTGAAATGAATGTGTGCAAAACACTCTAGTTGCCAGATTGACCGGATCGACAATTCACTCTCGAGGTTAGTTTTCTCAATGGGTTTCACTCACAAGAAGTAGTAATTTTTCAAATCTCCTTACTCACTGCTCGTGGCATTGAAATATAAAAATATATAAACGAATGTATTAGTAAAATAGAAAATAAAAATAGGTTAAGGCTATTTAAATTATGACGCTACTATATTTGTATGGAACGCGCTATAAAGACGCTTTAAAGATTTACAGCGTTAGGTAGGAACAAATACCAGGTATATTTCACCTACTTTAGGTCACACATACCTTTTTTTTTTACCTAATCGCTAAGTTAATGAGCCGTTACCTAATCGTAAAAGTACGTTAAACTAATCAAATTTGGTAAATTTTACACTCAGAAAATATACATGACTTAAAAACACCTAATATTAAATTGATGCTAGGTAACATAATAATTAGGTACAATCAAACGAACATATTCAGTTGCTTTAAACAATTTTAAAGCCATATTAGCTTATTGCCGGCACAGACACCGACGCCGACACAGACACCGACGCCGGTACAGACACCGACGCCGACACAGACACCGACGCTGGCACAGACACCGACGCCGACACAGACACCGACGCCGATACAGACACCGACGCCGACACAGACACCGACGCCGACACAGACACCGACGCCGACACAGACACCGACGTTGACACAGACACCGACGCCGGCACAGACACCGACGCCGGCACAGACACCGACGCCGGCACAGACACCGACGCCGACACAGACACCGACGCCGACACAGACACCGACGCTGGCACAGACACCGACGCCGACACAGACACCGACGCCGACACAGACACCGACGCCGACACAGACACCGACGCCGACACAGACACCGACGCCGACACAGACACCGACGTTGACACAGACACCGACGCCGGCACAGACACCGACGCCGGCACAGACACCGACGCCGGCACAGACACCGACGCCGACACAGACACCGACGCCGACACAGACACCGACGCCGGCACAGACACCAACGCCGGCACAGACACCGACGCCGCCACAGACACCGACGCCGGCACAGACACCGACGCCGACACAGACACCGACGCCGGCACAGACACCGACGCCGACACAGACACCGACGCCGGCACAGACACCGACGCCGGCACAGACACCGACGCCGACACAGACACCGACGCCGACACAGACACCGACGCCGGCACAGACACCGACGCCGACACAGACACCGACGCCGACACAGACACCGACGCCGACACAGACACCAACGCCGACACAGACACCGACGCCGACACAGACACCGACGTTGACACAGACACCGACGCCGGCACAGACACCGACGCCGGCACAGACACCGACGCCGGCACAGACACCGACGCCGACACAGACACCGACACCGACACAGACACCGACGCCGGCACAGACACCGACGCCGGCACAGACACCGACGCCGACACAGACACCGACGCCGACACAGACACCGACGCCGACACAGATACCGACGCCGACACAGACACCGACGCCGGTACAGACACCGACGCCGACACAGACACCGACGCTGGCACAGACACCGACGCCGACACAGACACCGACGCCGATACAGACACCGACGCCGACACAGACACCGACGCCGACACAGACACCGACGCCGACACAGACACCGACGTTGACACAGACACCGACGCCGGCACAGACACCGACGCCGGCACAGACACCGACGCCGGCACAGACACCGACGCCGACACAGACACCGACGCTGGCACAGACACCGACGCCGACACAGACACCGACGCCGACACAGACACCGACGCCGACACAGACACCGACGCCGACACAGACACCAACGCCGACACAGACACCGACGCCGACACAGACACCGACGTTGACACAGACACCGACGCCGGCACAGACACCGACGCCGGCACAGACACCGACGCCGGCACAGACACCGACGCCGACACAGACACCGACGCCGGCACAGACACCGACGCCGGCACAGACACCGACGCCGACACAGACACCGACGCCGACACAGACACCGACGCCGACACAGACACCGACGCCGACACAGATACCGACGCCGACACAGACACCGACGCCGACACAGACACCGACGCCGACACAGATACCGACGCCGACACAGACACCAACGCCGACACAGACACCGACGCCGACACAGACACCGACGTTGACACAGACACCGACGCCGGCACAGACACCGACGCCGGCACAGACACCGACGCCGGCACAGACACCGACGCCGACACAGACACCGACGCCGACACAGACACCGACGCCGGCACAGACACCGACGCCGGCACAGACACCGACGCCGGCACAGACACCGACGCCGGCACAGACACCGACGCCGACACAGACACCGACGCCGGCACAGACACCGACGCCGACACAGACACCGACGCCGACACAGACACCGACGCCGACACAGACACCGACGCTGACACAGACACCGACGCCGGCACAGACACCAACGCCGGCACAGACACCGACGCTGCCACAGACACCGACGCCGGCACAGACACCGACGCCGACACAGATACCGACGCCGGCACAGACACCGACGCCGAATTTTAATTAAAGAAGTGAATTATTTATGGTAAATAGAAAACATATAAAATTACTGAATGGTGGAGCTCGAGACTGACCAACGTGATAATGTGATACGCTATTGTGCAAGATATTTATAAAAAAAATTATCCATATTGTGTGAAGTTTCAAGCATAAAATAGCGACAGTTTGAAATTGTTTTTTTTTTAAGCTGGATAGGTTAGCCTTTTACCACTATCTCACCTGATGGTAAGTGATGATGTGGTCGAAGATGTTGTTCAGGCTAACCTAGAATTACTGGCTCTCAAGGACATGGTGCCGTAACACACCGTTAGGTGCTTGGCGACAGATTTTCCACTTGAGGGTGGTAGCTAGCCAGGCGGGCATTCGCAGAATGCCCAACCACCATGCTATAACGACTGCCATCCTAAGACAACAACCGGGACCGACGGCTTAACGTGCCCTCCGAAGCACGGAAGCGCTCAGTAGTAATGTCACCAGCGGTCACCCATCCAAGCCATGACTGAGGCGGACGTTGCTTAACTTTGCTGATCGGTTCAGAAAGACTAAGCAAACTTCGCTACGAGCGCTTCAAAAAATTGTTTTGATATTTTAACAGGTACGTATACTCGAAATAAGCCAAGTAATTCATATATGTACTTATGTAGCAAATCTAACTTAGAACCAACAACTCTAGCCATAAAAGCCTGCCACTGAACAAACGCTTCATTGTCTCTGTGAGTTTTTCTAATTCAGAGCCACTAGTCTTACGAAGCAAGAGGTTTCGAGAGATCTGCGGGTTCCAAAGCAACTGGCCAAAATAATTATGGTTTTGAGGTGACCCAACAGTATGTTTCTGCAGTTTTTTACTATACCTGAGTGGTCGTGAAGTGAGCCAATTCGGAAGGATACTAACCGTAGTATCCTTCCAAATTGGCTCACGATCACAATGTAAGGCAAAACTATATATGAAAATTAATAAGTGAGAATAAGTGTTGTAGAAGCAGTGATGGCCCAGTGGCAATATCTATGGATTTCCGCGCCGAAATTCCATGGCTCAAATCCCGCAGCGGGTTGAGCTCCACCAAATCATGATAGGGCATAAACGAATTCCCTCCTGGCTAGCTACCACCCTTTACCTATAGCCCAATACCTAATTGGTGTGTTCCAGCAGCTGTCCTGGAGAGCCAGTAATTCAAGGGTAAGCGCGTTAAAACTTTAAGCCATATATTAATTACCGTGAGGTAAGATTGTGGTCAAAGGGTAACCTTATAAAAAACCGATTCATTACCATAGGCACTGTAAGCACAACACTATAAAAACAATATTTTAAATTTGAAATGAATGTGTGCAAAACACTCTAGTTGCCAGATTGACCGGATCGACAATTCACTCTCGAGGTTAGTTTTCTCAATGGGTTTCACTCACAAGAAGTAGTAATTTTTCAAATCTCCTTACTCACTGCTCGTGGCATTGAAATATAAAAATATATAAACGAATGTATTAGTAAAATAAAAAATAAAAATAGGTTAAGGCTATTTAAATTATGACGCTACTATATTTGTATGGAACGCGCTATAAAGACGCTTTAAAGATTTACAATAGAATACAATAGAATACAATTTTTCATATATATGTATAGTATAATTAATTTTTGTGTTGTTTAATTAAGATTCTTAACTATTCTTTTTTTACTGTTTTAGTAACATTAGCTTAAAAACCCTGTCCATATACTGTCAAAATCTCCAATATTGTTGGGTTGTCTGGAAGAGATCGCTTTAAGCGATAAGACCGCCCATTGTTTCACTTAGTTATATTGTATCTTTAGTTGTAAGTTTTTTATTTATTTTTAAATTAAGCTTTGTGTTGCAATAAAGAGTTTATCTATCTATCTATCTTATCTACACACGTGATTGTTTTTGTAATATCGAATGCCTATAAATATCCTTTATACTGCAATGCAGTTCTTGAGAGCCAGTGAAATTACAGGCACATGAGACAACAACTACGTCTCAAGGTGACGGTCGCAGTGCTTTTCGTGACTTGTGACGAAAAGCATCTGTTATAGGCATAGGATACCGCTTAACATCAGGTGGGCCTCGAGCTTATTCCGTCACAATTACATTTAAGAAAAAATGCTTCCGCCCAATTGCTACTGATATAATTATTTTTATTTCCGTATCTTGCTCAATAGATATATGCAATAGACCTACTGGGTTTTGGTCACAGTTGCTGATAGGATTCTCTTTGTCATCATTTCCCTCATCTGCAACATGATTTTCTTTCTCAATACTGCCTTTATCTACAAAACAGTTAGTATTATCTGTGTCTAAGTATTTGTTGAGGTTGAGATACAGCCTTGACATGTTATAAGCATTTTTTGTTTGCGATCACTCTTTCAAAGTTATATTTAAGCAATCATACTTAAAAATAACTCATTTAAAGCAGTGGACATTATTATGTGTCATAAAAAGCATTGCTTTTAAAAGGTCCTCATTGGATTAGACTTTGATTGATGTACCTACGGTAGTTTTATGAAGTTTTTCCAATATTGGCACAATTAAAATGACAAAACTTCGACGTTATGGCAAACTTTCTTCAAGAAATCACTTTTTTACTTAAAACACAACAAAAAAGTAGGTCGTCGGTAAGCAATTGACCCAGATTTTTTTTTTGTTTTGGCTTTACACGTTGTTTATTTTCAAACAATCTGTAGCGATATGTATTCTAAAGTTATGAAGTTTTGTACTGAGTAACATGTTAAATTATGATGTGTAGGAGCTGAACTATCTTTTTTTTACTATGTCGATAAAGTTCTGGAAACTACTCTCAGAAGACTTTGGCTGCTCATTGGCTTTTATTTCTTTGTTTTTTTTTAATAATTTGTAATATATATTTTTAATACTTATGTGTGTTATATATAGTTTTATGATATAACAACTAAGATTTGCTTGAATTGATATTGTTAAGCTTCATATTTGAGACTGGATGGCTAAATATAGCTCCCATTTCATACATGAGCATTAAATGGGCTCATTTTACCCGAAGCATGGGGTAATGAGAGCTAATGACTTTCAATAGGAAATGTGAAATTTTGCCAATACTCCCGTGCTCCCTACATAAAAAAAAATCAACTAGGTAATTATATTTGTTTTTTTGTTTATTTTGAAAATATATCATTCTGCTTACAATATTTTCTAGTATAAAAAAGTGAGCGGCCATCAGTTACAATTATGTACGATATGTAAATTTTGATATGTATATCTACTTTGAAGTTAGGAGAGACGCATCATAGTATTCAAATCACAACTACAATTTACATAATCTTCTTATTTCTTAATCTCATAACTTAGGTACGCATATGATATGCCGCATAAGTAATTTCTACAACAGATTATCATAGACTGTCTTGAATGATTCGCTGGAATTTAATACCAAAATCATAAAATTGCTTACGAGATGCCTGAAGCGTGAAAACATTCATGAGTTGGATGGATTCAGGAGTATTATACGCATTTATGAAAAAAAGGGTTTATATATTTATTAAAAAATATTTTAGACGACGTATGTATTCTACCCGGGCTACAAACAGTCTGCGACATTGCTAAGGCGTTTGATTAATCTGGCTGACTCTTCCGAGGATCTGCAATATGAAAAATAACTTTCCCACAGTGTAAGCACAGAGAACATTTTAAAAAGGTTGTCTACAAATTCCTTCCCACACTGGCAATACACAAGCAAGCATAGGCAACATAAACACCACTTATGTTGCTTTTGTATATATGCCTATTATTGACGGTCTGCTTCTTCCAATAAAAATCTCTCAGTTGAAATGGCCGGTCACTTCTACGTACAAACGTCGTACGGTGATTACTCCCTTATTTGAGATTTTAGCTCCAGAATTAAGCATCATACCGATTGATCTTGTCATTATCTAGGCTTGTATCGTGCTGAAATTCTAAAAAGATAATTAAGTTGAAAGTTATAAGCATCGAAAATTGTATATGAAATGTTCCGAGGCTCGTAACTCGTATAAAGCCAAAACAATTACGTTAACGTTACGATGCAAGCTTTGATAATAAAGAAATCAATCGATGTCATGCTTTGTTTTGGATCCAAATCCTGAAATAAGGGAGTGGTCACCCTATGACGTTTGTATGGAGAACTGACCGGCTAGTTCACCCTTAAGTGCTCCATTAAAGCTCAATCAGTATTATGTTATTCAACAACAATAATAATAATTCTAGTTTTTTTAATATTTGCTCGCTAAGCGAATAAGCTTAAAAAATACAACGAAAGGAAAAAAACCACTGAAGCTCTGACAAACTAAGAATTGCTCTGAGCACTAGAGAAATAAGTTTGAAGCATCAGTTGATTACATGTAAGATGTAAAATTGAACTACAAAAAAGTCTCAATCGGCTTTAAAGTTGTTCACAATGTCGCCCGATAATTCCAACATTGTAATTTTTGCATTAACACCTGCTAAGTAAATAAGTTTACAAAATTACTGGAACAATTAGATTTGAACCCGCGACTATCCGTCTCTATAGCAGGGACATGCTCTGCCATTAGAGCTATCGTGCTGAGTGGAGCCATAACTCATAGCTAATTTTTAAGGACCCGTGACTCAACAGGAAACAATGGAACTCTTATAGGATCACTTTGTTTTCCGTCTGTCTGGACCGTTTTTCTCAGGAACGCGTGGAGGTATCAAGCTGAAATTACATCGAATACTCAAGTAAAACTTTAGTATTTGATATGAATTTCAGCCGAGTATTTCTGTCTCTTGAAACTGTGAAAAAATCCAACTTCTAAGCCAACGCAATCAAAAGATACTGGCGTTTATGCCGCAAATTTTCGAAACTCGCAAGGAAATCAAAACCTACAGGGTACTTCCCGTCAACTCAGAATCTTTATATTTGGTACGAAGCAACGTCTTATAGCACAGATAAAGGAAAAATAGCGAAAAGCATAAATTTTTTGTTACATTATATAATAAAAATAATTTTAATAATTTTAAAATGTTATGGATTTCATTTAGCAATAAAAATACCATAACTTTTTCTTATATACCTACAGGTTTGTAAGGAACCCTTGTTGCAAGTCTGACTCGCACTTGGCCGCTTTTTTCCTTTCGTTGTAGTCATGCGATTACGTAGCAATAGTTGCAATAAATGACGTGACATAGAAATTTGCCTTTTGAAAGATATTGGCAAAAACATTATGTACCCAGGTTGAGCGTGAATACCTATTATAAAGTTAAGAATATTTTGAACGGTATTCTTAAAATATATTTTAAAAAGGATATATGCTAAAAACCTACGGGATCGTATTATTTTTATAATGGGTTTATATCGTACTTAAACACAATGATTAAAAAAGTTCTTCGTAATAAAATGTATCGCACACATTAATAATATGTTATGAATAAGTTCCTCAACGCGATTTATGCCGGAAAGTTTTAGAATATAATCCCTGAGTCAAAGAGCACATTTCTGATTCCGTCTCCGTAGCTTTACCCGAATATTAAATACAAAATGTATTTACCGTTCAGTATGCAAGACGGAAGATTGACGCTAGGGGATTTATTACCAACTAAATTCAAATGAACAACGGCACGGGCAAAATAACAAGAGACTTATCTTCAGGAATATTTATTGAGCTTTCCAAGATACATTATTAGTGACATTGTTTACTGTGTCATTTTGTACCTCACTGGGTAAATATAAATTTACCCGTTGATCAAGACTTGTAACTACGTAAAAGTGGATATTGAGACGTTACACACCATGCGTGTATTGACAAAAATTTTCAATGGGGTATTATGAAACACCCTGTGAATCACCCTCGGTTTTTGCAATGTGGTCATTCGGACTGCGGTAATAATCGCAAATAATTTTTTTGGCATGGGGAGCTTCGAACCCATATCGAAGTTTACAAATAAAGGGTCTGAATTTTTGGTGTTTGTACTGAAAGGTACAGAAACGGTTAGCAAAAATGTTAAAGGGTTGCTTTAATACTCATAATACACGTACAGGGTCGGCAACGCATTGGTAACGCCCCAAGTGTTGCAAATGTCCATAGGCGACGGTAACCGCTTACCACCAGGTGGGGCCGTCTGCTTGTTTGCCACTCCATTACATAAAAAAAAACATAAAATTATTGATAGACCCACAGATTTAACTCAACATGAAAACTAAATCACTTATTACAAAAAAAAAACACCCTGAATCATTTAATCAAATTTATTTAACGGGACTTGCCCCTCGTGGTGTTCCGGGTTAGAATTGCACCTCCCCTTATAACCCCGTATGTCGTAAGAGGCGACTAAGGGAAAAATACTAGAAGGTGGGCAGCAGCGCCTTTTAAAGAACTGCCATCTTACACTGCATCCCCAAGACGCCTGCCAAGCGTGGGGATTATACCAAATACCTTCTTAATAGGCTGTGTTCAGTAGTGGACGATCCGGCTGCTACAATATTTAACGGGACTTGGTCGTGATAAAAACACACTGAGAAAAAAATTAGGTAACTCAAAACCTAATTCTGTAGGTAATGCAAAAAATTGTTTGATTTTAACTAACTTAGTTTGTCTGAACGTAGCAAAAGGTAATATATTTACCTGGCGATAGGTAAGCACCACGTGCAGCGTTAGGTAGGAACAAATACCAGGTATATTTCACCTACTTTAGGTCACACATACCTTTTTTTTTTACCTAATCGCTAAGTTAATGAGCCGTTACCTAATCGTAAAAGTACGTTAAACTAATCAAATTTGGTAAATTTTACACTCAGAAAATATACATGACTTAAAAACACCTAATATTAAGTTGATGCTAGGTAACATAATAATTAGGTACAATCAAACGAACATATTCAGTTGCTTTAAACAATTTTAAAGCTATATTAGCTTATTGCCGGCACAGACACCGACGCCGACACAGACACCGACGCCGACACAGACACCGACGCCGGTACAGACACCGACGCCGACACAGACACCGACGCTGGCACAGACACCGACGCCGACACAGACACCGACGCCGACACAGACACCGACGCCGACACAGACACCGACGCCGACACAGACACCGACGCCGACACAGACACCGACGTTGACACAGACACCGACGCCGGCACAGACACCGACGCCGGCACAGACACTGACGCCGGCACAGACACCGACGCCGACACAGACACCGACGCCGACACAGACACTGACGCCGGCACAGACACCAACGCCGGCACAGACACCGACGCCGCCACAGACACCGACGCCGGCACAGACACCGACGCCGACACAGACACCGACGCTGACACAGACACCGACGCCGGCACAGACACCGACGCCGACACAGACACCGACGCCGGCACAGACACCGACGCCGACACAGACACCGACGCTGACACAGACACCGACGCCGACACAGACACCGACGCCGGCACAGACACCGACGCCGACACAGACTCCGACGCCGACACAGACTCCGACGCCGACACAGACACCGACGCCGACACAGACACCAACGCAGACACAGACACCGACGCCGACACAGACACCGACGTTGACACAGACACCGACGCCGGCACAGACACCGACGCCGGCACAGACACCGACGCCGGCACAGACACCGACGCCGGCACAGACACCGACGCCGGCACAGACACCGACGCCGGCACAGACACCGACGCCGGCACAGACACCGACGCCGGCACAGACACCGACGCCGGCACAGACACCGACGCCGGCACAGACACCGACGCCGGCACAGACACCGACGCCGGCACAGACACCGACGCCGGCACAGACACCGACGCCGGTACAGACACCGACGCCGACACAGACACCGACGCCGGCACAGACAGCGACGCCGGCACAGACAGCGACGCCGGCACAGACAGCGACGCCGACACAGACAGCGACGCCGACACAGACACCGACGCCGGCACAGACACCGACGCCGGCACAGACACCGACGCCGGCACAGACACCGACGCCGGCACAGACACCGACGCCGGCACAGACACCGACGCCGACACAGACACCGACGCCGACACAGACACCGACGCCGACACAGACACCGACGCCGACACAGACACCGACGCCGACACAGACACCGACGCCGGCACAGACACCGACGCCGACACAGACACCGACGCCGGCACAGACACCGACGCCGGCACAGACACCGACGCCGGCACAGACACCGACGCCGACACAGACACCGACGCCGACACCAACGCCGGCACAGACACCGACGCCGGCACAGACACCGACGCCGACACAGACACCGACGCCGACACAGACACCGACGCCGACACAGACACCGACGCCGGCACAGACACCGACGCCGACACAGACACCGACGCCGGCACAGACACCGACGCCGGCACAGACACCGACGCCGGCACAGACACCGACGCCGGCACAGACACCGACGCCGACACAGACACCGACGCCGACACAGACACCGACGCCGACACAGACACCGACGCCGGCACAGACACCGACGCCGACACAGACACCGACGCCGACACCAACGCCGGCACAGACACCGACGCTGCCACAGACACCGACGCCGGCACAGACACCGACGCCGACACAGATACCGACGCCGGCACAGACACCAACGCCGGCACAGACACCGACGCCGCCACAGACACCGACGCCGGCACAGACACCGACGCCGACACAGACACCGACGCCGGCACAGACACCGACGCCGACACAGACACCGACGCCGGCACAGACACCGACGCCGACACAGACACCGACGCCGACACAGACACCGACGCCGACACAGACACCAACGCCGACACAGACACCGACGCCGGCCTATGTAACATAATAATTAGGTACAATCAAACGAACATATTCAGTTGCTTTAAACAATTTTAAAGCCATATATAAGTGTGATTAGGTGATTACGTAATATATACCCATTACAACAAAGATTTTATTAGGTTATCGGAACTTATTCAAATACTTTGAAATCAACCTTACCTTAGGTTTTAACTTCCATGCGAACGTTTAATCTAATCAAAACCTAATTTATTACATCAATGTTGAAAGCAAATCTAGGTAAAAATAACTCAATTATTTTTTAAAACACGATGAACCTATCTGACCAGTTCAAAATAGGTAGGTAGATGTACCTACCTTATTGCACGCAGTTTTGAAACCTCGTAGCGTTTACCGTAATAATAGCCATCTGTTTAGCAGGTAGGTATGCACATGTATAATGGTAACATACAGTTAGGTGTACACATGTACTATGGTACTAGGTATGTAAAATTTGCCGTACTTACTGTAAATGTTCACTTAAACGTATTCTTGACGAAATGACAAAAGGTAAAAGAAACGACTGTTACTAAGCTAAGATTTTTTTCAACTCTCTGTTACTAAGCATGATTAAAAAAATACCAACATGTGGTGACATACAACTACATATTCAGTTTCTTTAAATAAATTTTAAGTTTTTGACTCACATGACTATAATTCACCTAACTACTATGGCCACTACCACCTACCCAGGATATCAAATAGTCGTTACTATTCTGATACGAACAAACCAAAACAGCGACTGCTACCTACTCGTGTCATAGGTACATAGGTTCTATGTGTGGATGTTACTCGGCCTACACGAACCTTCCTAACAGCCTATATCCATAACTAACCTACCCTGCGGTCTTATTTTCCCATTCATATATACTAATAGTAGGATCCTAGGTATACTATAATAGGCAGATACAGGGTTCGTGGGGTGGCAAAGATAATATGATTATAGCATCGCTTTGTTTTGCAAGCAGCCCCCGTCACGTTGTACCCCGCAGAACAATAAAGAGTGTGAATTCTTATGTTTGTTTGTTATCTAAAGTACCTATTATAATTTAATTTATATATCAGCTCAATATAGCAACTGATACAACCTAATAAATAGTTACTGGTTCCCTACTCGTTACGTAACTTGCACCAATAATGCGATTAGAACAAAGTATTTACGCACTAATCAAATCGATTAGGTTCTTTTGAAGCATTGTTAGGTAACTATACCTAATCAGAACGTTATCGAGAGCTAAAATTAGCCAGGTCCATATATAATTAAGTCTCGATAATTATTGAATTAGTCTGCTTTCACTTTTCAATCTGCCTGTCTATGGAATCCTCTACCCGTCTCATTACGACGTGAGACATAGGACCAAATAAAAAAGTTCTATCAGTCCATATACCTACCACTTTTCATTATAAACTGTGATATTGCTTAATTGCTGTGTGGTATAATAATTATATATATTCATATAAATATTATATGTATATTATTAATACATATAAGCGTATGTATATTATGATATGTGTGAGTTATATTTGAAATTGAGTAAGCAAGTATACCTGTTGTTATCTTCAGCCTGTTTTAGCTTTTTATTATTGATTACCTGCTAGATGAAGGCCACTCATGAAGATTGCCATTAGCTTTACTATAAAGGAAGAACTGTTTAGCAAGGCATTTTTTGGGTAAATAATGTAAGCATTATCCTGATACTTACGTTACACACAAAGAAATGTAAATGCTTGCACGAGTCATAAGTAAAATCAGCTAGGTACCTACGTCTCAACTCAAGGTTCATATCCTCACGTAGCCATAATATGTACAATTTATTATAATGTAGTATCATCTCTCCGTGTGCTAAATGTACATATTTTTGTTAGTTATCTCATAAATTTAGGTACTTAAACTTACAACTATCGCAACTAATACGACCAAATAAATAGTAGCTACAACCAGACCGTTACGTACGTTGCATCAATAAAGCGGTTACTGAAACGTATTAATGAAATTGATTAGGTTCTTTTGAAGTATTATTAAGTATCCTAATACGCAGTTAATACTATCTATACTGGTACTGTAGGTCTTCAAAACTTTACCAAGAGCATAAGAATAAATAATAAAATAACAGAACACAACGGAACATTCTTCAACTGTGTCCCGAAGGCCGCCATTTATAGATATACCTAATTTTATACTTCACGTCGTTACTCCCCTCTGCCATTCAGGTGTGTTGCCAGGGTTGCTTATTGTTAAATATTGCTTACATTTAAAGATAATGTTGCTAAATTGTAAGTTTTTCTTTACATTGAAATCATTATGAGAGATGAAAACCACAATGGAATGGATGATCAAACTAGAAAAAACTAAGAAGTCTCAGCGTACGAATTGGTTTTTGCCAAGGAAACATTATAAGGTTATAAAAATATTTCACAATAACATTAAAAAACCTAATTTTAAGTTTGTATAACATAGCACTATTAAATTAAGCGCGCAGCGACCTATTATGCCGACGACTTATTTTCAAATTGTATCGGCGGTGGTAGAATAGTTGATTGCAACAGAAAATTATATGCGATCATTCAAAGACGGGTTGTAGAAAAATATATACTTAATATAGGTACTTATTACATAATGGCCTTGATAGTTGAAGCTATGTTTGTTTAAAATGATAAGACTATATTTTGTTTTGTATTCTTTCTATAGTAAAAATGAAAACTCTTTCAGTTTTATTTTCAAAATGCTAATATTTGGGGTTATATTGAAAAAAAATAGGAGGAAATTTCACATAAACATCTGGTAACACTATAAGAACTACTAAAAGATTTTGAGATGCCTGATGACATAATTAAAAGATTTACTGGTAAGTGAGAATTATTTTCATCTATTTAATTTCAGTTGGAAGTTTGGCATAGGTGTTTCGTTGCTTTTCACATTTTCAATTAAGATGGCGATTGCCATTGATTACCAATCAGGTTTTATAGTTAACAGTTTTTTTGATGCATACAACTGAACTGGAACTTCTAGTTATACCTAACCTACTACTTACTACTTGTTGGATTTAGCTACCAGCTAGCGACGAATGCGGTTAGTTATATAAAATGTTTCAAATTTGTAGTCGGTCCTTTCTATGATTCCGCTAAATTTTCATCAAAAAGGATACAATTACTACGAAGACATTATTATGAATTTGCCTAATTGTTACATACGTTTACCTAACATTAGTTTCTTATAAAGTACTTGTAAGGTAATGGTATGATTCATACTCGCAGTAGTTAGGCATATTTCTTGGTGTATAGGTATACCTAAATTAGAATTTAAGAATCTAGCTTTGGGTACACCCACATAACATTTTATTCTTAGTTCCTGTGTAGGTACCTATATGTATATTAAAAGAGAACTGAAACTTATACAATAGCGTCTTTTACGCAGGAATGTATTGTTATTGTATATTTTCATGCTTATAGTACTGTTTTTTTACCTAACTTTTGAATACTGGAACCTTTTACTTGTTGTATCAAAGGTGTCATAAATATTATCCTGATTTATTCCAGCTCATGGTCTATCTGTGTATACGTACATACATAGATTTAACTACTTAGTCTCTTTCATTATTGAATATATGATAAACATCTTAAGTTTTTTGGCGGATGAGTCACCTTCGTCCAAGGGTCCAAGTACCTTTATCTCAATATCCTACAAATGGTTCCCGGGCAGTGCCGTGAAGATCTAGCCTATTAGCTGTATAAAAATGTTGTTAGTATCCATTATTTTACCAGAGAATTATTGTTGTATATAAATTATTGCCGTCGTAATCCTTTTATTAAAGTCTTCTGAATTATACTTTTCTGTGCAAGTAATCGTTACCGTGGTATTTATTTAATTTTACAGACAATGAAAACAACAAATTGACGGCTGCCCTGCTTCTACTGCCATATTTATTTTCCACTGGCGGAAAAGTACCACCAGTATCAACACCAGTGATTGTAGTCACATTGTTCCTGAATAATTTGCTGTTTATATTATTAAGAATTTTAATATTGTATTTGATATTATACTTACTTATCGATTGTAAGCATTAGTGTAATGATTGAAGCAGTGATGGCTCAGTGGCTTTGGCTATGGACTGCCGCGCAGCAGGTCCATGGTTCGAATCCCGCCGCGGGCTTGAGCTTCACCGCACCGTAGGGCATTTTTGCGAATGCCCGCCTGGCTAGCGACCACCCTCAAGTTGAAAATCTGTCGCCAAGCACCTAACGGTGTGTTCCGGCAGCTGTCCTTGAGAGCCAGTAATTCTAGGTTAAGCCTGCTATCACCTTCGACCACATCATCACTTACCATCAGGTGAGATTGTGGTCAAAGGCTTACCTATCAGCAATAATAATAAAAAAAAAAAAAAAAAAAAAAAAAAAGATTGTAAGTTTGACTGACGGCAAGAATTATTTTGATTGATGCCCGGCTTTTCAATCATTAGATAGTTCCTATCCATAAAAATAAATTCAATAGGCTAGAAAAATGAGTTAATTTGTTTTTTAAATTTGACTGGTTAACTTATTATCGTATTTAAATTTTTGTGTTTTTTTGTAATGATTAGTTCTAAAGCAATGAAATTAGAAACAAATAAATATATATTAATAGTGATCTATTCCGTTTATTGTTCCTTATCGATGCATTCTGTACTTGTCACATCAGTAGAAATAACAACCTAAAAGGTAGCAAGTTGGTAGTTTTGTAATTATAGATATACGATATACACTATGTACTGTGTAAAAAAAAAAGTTGAACTATGTGTACAAATCTGTTTCTCAGTCTCTATAAATTAATTAAGTTCAGATTAAGGACCTTTTTCATATGTATATTTTTTTATTGATAATTGTGGGGTGATTTGTGTATTATAATAATCAGCTATTCCGTTGATGTAATTTAATTAACAGTTAACGATAAGTCTGTTGTAGGTATAGTATAAACTAGTAAATAAGTTTTTGGACCTAATTGATTATCGTGATAAAGCCTAGTCTGTGGGTTTCGGGTATCCTCAACTATTTTAGTTAACAAACATTATGCAAAAACCATATTGTACGCAAACCTTGCACTTTATTTATCGCATGACTATAATAGATAACTTTTCCTCTCGTAAATCTGTAACTTTGTAATTAAGTTCACTACTTGAGTGAAAAATAATTATGATTTTTGCTCGATTGTTGGTTACCTAACATAAAACTGGGTACCCATAACTTACTGATTAGATATATTTCACTAGTCAAATAGGTCTGTACAATTTTTTTTATTACATATATTATACCTAACAGTAGATTATCTCTACTTATCGTTAACTACTAATTAAACAGTTACAACCGAATATCTGGTTACAATAACATACCAGTCATTTGACCGCACACTTATCAATTAGTTTACAACTACTTATTAAAAAGGTACATAAACCTATCAACAAGGTTTTGTTCACCGTTCAGGTAACGTAACCGGTACGCACATAGTTCGCTACCGTAAATAATTCAATAGTCTGATACAACCTAGTAGATAGTTACTAATACCTTTTACATTAAGTACCTTGAACCTATAGTATGGTAGCCATGACGTCGTTGAAACATTTTATTAGGTAACCAAAACGTATACAGAATATTGCAGAGCCCCATTGCCTTGGTCACAATAACCTAAGAACTGGTTAGCGCTTAACTAAAAGCATTCCAATTAGATTAGAACAACACATATGTTAAGGTACTTGAGACCGTCTAAGTGGGTATCATTTACGCACAACTACGTATTACTTGCGTATGTAATTTGTTTACAATTACTCATTAATAATATTGTTGTATCATAATAAAAAAGTAACTCCTACCAACTATTTCGCGTATACTTAACCTTTTGATACGGCTAATTGCATTCTTTCAAAAGGTACAGATGACCTGTCGAGTGGGTTTTTTTAAAAGCATTTATTAGGTAATAATTACAAACACACTACTTTATAGCTAGGTCGATCTAGCCGAATCCATGGTGCAATTACGTATTACCAAATTAACCGCAGCCTAATCGATATGGTTAGAATTACGTATTATTGCGTAACAGTATAGGTTACATTAAACTATTTGATAACACACAACAGGTATTTTTAATTCATCATACTCGGTCAGTGATACAAAATACATTCAGTAATTCTAACCTATAAATTATATGAATTTAATCTGCTATCAATGGTAACGTTTGACGTTTTGGTACGTATTTTTAACGTTAGTCGTAAGGTATCGGTAAACTTTAGTAGGTATTCTATTCATACCTAATTATTCGGTATTACATATTTAACCTAACGTTACGTTAATGGTCGGACACCCTATTAATAGCTAAACGTTACCTTAGAGAGTAACGTTAATATTTACCCAGTAAGTAAGTAAAACAAAGAACACGTAGTACCTAGCGCACTCGGTTGTAGATACTAGACACGTTACGTTGTCCGACAAAACCCTAATATTAGGTTAAATATTAGGGTTGCGTTACCTATTTTTTTTCTCAGTGCATGAATATTAATTCCTAAAATTATTTGTTTTAGTTGCATAAATTTTATAGTTGATCAATATATGTTAGAAAAATTATAATTTATTTGCTACATTATGAATAAAACATATTATCCATTGTTCATTTTGCTTTGCAATGTCGTTAGAACAACAAATGTATTCTTATCGATATTATTCATTTATAAAAATCATACTAAAACTATAGGTACTATCCTGATTATTATTTCTAGCTTCTAGGTGTTTATTAATTAGTATTTTGTATTATTAATATAAATTAATTAATATAAGAAATTGCGTATACTCAAGTGTGTTGGTATACTCTGTGAGCCTATATCAGAAGCACTAAATAAGGATAACATGCTAGTTGGCCTCATAGGAGTTAAATTTTCGTTCTCTGTTGCCGTACATAGCTTATAACAAACGGCCAGAACGATCTTAAACAATATATTAAATATATTCTGTTATTTTACTTTCGCACATTTGATTAAAGGATTCTGCATGTTTTTATAAAAGAGATTGTTATTTTGCCTAACTAATCTGAGAAGATGTTTACCAAAAATGGAAAGAACACCGAATAGACATTCAACGTACTTTGCGATTATACATATGGGTGTTCCAACGGTAATTAATTTTTAAGCTAAAGACTGCCATTGGAAGGGTAGGAAAAGACCAAAACTTATGAAGGCTTTTTCTTCACAAGATGTGTTACATCTAGTTGAAATCAAAATTTCAGACAACAGCATTAAAGAGCTTAATCTAGGAAACTGTTGACCCAGGCCTGCTGGGTTTTTTTCAAAATTGATAGTTAAAAACACAGCCTCCTTCCTTCGACTGCCATCCTGGATGAAAATTACGCGATGTCATGCATGGTGTTAGCGACCGCCTCAAACAACTTCCTAACCTCATAACTGACATTCAAGACATCAAGGACAAGTTCCACATCTTCCAGGAAGCTGTGAACATAAAATACGGTTACTCTGGAGACGCGCATTATATCCCTGGAGACCAAAACCAACGGCGATGAAAACTACCCTCAACACAACTGGCCGCCGATAGCATCCACAGAAAATCTAGATCGCATTAACAACATTGAAAAATCATGATAATTTCGTTACCCTTATTTGTAAACTCGCAGAGGTAGTCGTGTAACCCATGGCAACATCGGATATTAATATCGTAATAAGAGCCCCCGTATTCACTTACTACAAACCACTCTTAGTCGGATTCCTGGAATCCAAGATGCCAAATCAAAGAAAATTTAATAGCCGCGGCCTAGCCAGAATTACTTCCAGGATCTTTGTGAATCTTAC
This sequence comes from Plagodis dolabraria, assembly GCA_963854805.1. NCBI lineage: Eukaryota > Metazoa > Arthropoda > Insecta > Lepidoptera > Geometridae > Plagodis > Plagodis dolabraria. The sequence goes on along the minus strand of OY978457.1, from coordinate 6,188,348 downwards.
GCAATAAAAATAAGCAGCTTTTGACAAAAAACAAAAAATATGCTCTCGAAAGAAGTTTCAAGTTTGCTTGACTCCAAAATTTAACGATTCTTGCGAGAAAGAGTGACACTTCACTTATATTTAACGTTCAATATGAAGACGACCTCAAAATATCAAGTGTCTCTGTGTTTACTTAATTTTCAGTTTTTACATAATACTTATAAATGCAAAAATATTAACAATTCTACATTCATACGAGTGTTTCTTTTTATAACTACATATTCACCACTTTCCAATAACTTCTATTATGTACAAGTATTTATAAGCTTGCAGACACGTCTCAACTTGTGTAATATAATGTGCATAAGATATGACTTTAAACTATTGGTTTAAAGTCGAAAAATTCATCACGTATAGATTTTCTTCAATGCCCGTCTATATGCCGCTGCCGCCGCGCCGCCCGCCGTGCCAAAGCACCGCCGCCGTTGCCATCGTCTTTTCGGTTGCGTAGTTGAATATCAGCTAGTTTATAATCTTACACCAATCTTTATGATTTAGAGATTTACTTTCAGTTATTTACCTATACACTGTGTACATTAAATACATACATTGAATAGTTCGTATTATAAACAGCACAGCGTCGTCTCTTATGCACGGTGTTTTGTTGGAAGACAACTAACATTAATACTAAACGATATTGTTTTACGATAGGTACACGTTTTTTACGTGATTTCAGGTATGTTTTCCAAGCTATGATTTGTTCGTATTCCCTTTCGTGTATTAGCATGCAATTTCACTAAAATGTCTGTATATTGTGAGGGTACCTTTATTTACAGCGCTCCCATGTATATTCCCCGTATTCTGGTTGGTGTGTTCTTGGATGAGAATACTGATAGTTGTATAGTTGCTAAGATGGGTTGCATGGCTGAAACAAAAGATAAAAAGTGACATTTGCTAAGTTTTTGGTACTTACATTTGACATATTTTTTACTATTGCATACCTAAGTAGCACCTTCTTCTCTTACGATTGTTTATTTGATTTACGAAATAAGACCATACGTCAGTAATTTCTGGCCCCACATGTGTACGTAACTCTGCTTCTAGTAATATAAGAACGACGTATCTCGCACCAAGCAATGTACTGAGATTACATAGACACGTAGGACAATGTTTCTTTGGGGTAATTATTGAGCGCCGGCTCCAACTAATGGTTAAATTTATCTATTATCTCATATAGGCATTCGGGATCTCGGTTATGACATATAAAAATTATAAAAATTAATCATGTCAGTAGTCTAAAATTCTGATCCATATAATCTTACTACATAAACACTACTATAAAATAAACAAAGTATTTCACAAAACAAATAACTGCGTATTTTATATTGTACGGAAAGGAGAAAAAAACTGTAATAAAGTTTGCCTCCGTATTCATTATCACGAACTAGTTAAGTACATGAAGTTATTACCAATTATTTAGAAAGTAAGGATCTATACTAATTCAGCAACACTGTAATATTCAAGGTCATAGAGGTAGCCAAAAATTACTTCAATGTCTATTACATCGAATGTTTTCGAATGTTTCCTCAGAAGTTAACAATTGGAGTTGTTTAGAGAAACTAATTGGTAACCGGGAAACTAAACAAATATTAGAAGGTAAACTAATATTGGTATTAGTTACAGTAATTAAGTAGGCACGTTACTACTATGTTTCTGTTTCATAAACAAACTGAAACATACATATAATATGAGGTATTATTGAATCTAATTAAACCTTTTTCTCTGTTTGCATTACCAGACGTTTTCTGAAGGCTAACATAAAAGTAAAACGACATTTAACATGTAAGCACACCAGTGTAGCACTGCAGTTAATTAACTCGGTCACCATGGCCTCTCCTGCTCTCATAGTGCTGGTCGAATTTCCCGCTACGCCAGCATTCGCCGGGCTTTCACCAGCTCCAATGTTGGAGCTATTCTCGAACCGAATGGTCTGATGCGTGACGATGGTAAGAGCCGTGACGGCATGACTCTGGCTCCGTGGAATTAGGACGGCCCTTAGTATGGGACGCTACATGCGTAGACACTTTAGCGCCGTCACATCTTTCTGAAACCAACGCCTGGCTGGCGCCGCGGCTACTTCGGCGGAGCAACTCAAGCGGCGCAAGTATCTTAACCTCAGTATGGGCACGGTAATGTTATCTGTACAGTATTTTAACTCGGCTCTGTCGTTGAAGTAACTAACCATGCGATAAGGCTACCCGCCTCCAGCTTGTTAATTACATTTGCCTACTTTGTGTTTCCATATAGTTTTGTGATAGTAAATATACTTATTTTTTATAGGTAAGTATAAACAAATAAATTCTTTGTGAAATGAACAGGAAGTATTCACTAAAATTGCGTGTTGTTTTTTTACTAGTAGGTAGATTTATTTAAAAAGCCATGTTTATATTTGAATAAAAAATCAGTCGTAAAAATTTGCGACCGAAAAATATTTGTGAGACGTACGAAATGCTTTATTATTAAATTTTATAGTATTAAAATCCGCATTTTAATATAAGTATAGCTTATAACTACCTATTTCACTCGTGTCAATCACTATTCTGTACTCTATTCACTTTTTTATTAATGGAGACATTTTTTTCGGGGGATTAAAGGAAATAAGTACTTGTCCATTAAAAAGACACACGTTATGTACCGTCAACTATGTAGACCTTTCAGTTTCCAGGTTATCTCAATAAAGTTATCTCTGTGTAACGTAGGTATATTTCGATGTCTCTGGATGCGTTTTTGACGAATTCATGCAACCAAAAAACGGTCAAATGCGTGTCGGGACATGCAAAATGTAGGGTTCCGTAGTAGCCCGTTATCATAATATAGAATGATTCTGTAGTTCTTTATTCTCCTCCACGTGTTTCACGAAGAATGTAATGCGCTCGTCACTTTGAGACATAGTGTGCCTGTAATTATACTGGCTCTCAAGGACTGCTGCCGGAACACACCGTTAGGTGCTTGGCGACAGATTTTCTACTTGAAGGTGGTTGCTAGCCAGGCGGGCATTCGCAAAGTGCTGAACCATGCGGTGAAACTCAAGCCCGCGGCAGGATTCGAACCATGGTCCTGATAAGTATTCTGATTTATAGTAATTTTTGTGAGAACAACTTCATGGACCACAAATTAAGTAAAAAAAAATTGTGAGTAAGGCATAGGTTGAATGTACAAGTTATTTAACCATTTAAATAAGTCCTATTCATAGATTGATGTTTTGTCTGTGTCTAGATATATAAAGTGTTTATTCGTAGTTCTTGAACTCGCTTTTATTTCTAGTTAACTTTATTCTCGGCGAATATCTTACCCCGAGTTCAGGAATTCACTGAAAATTTGTTTATGGTTGCACCTTAACAGGTGTGCCCATATTTATTTGGTGTAGCTATAAATAATATTTCAATTCTATTCTAAAATATTTGATATATATATGAAAGAAAAATAAAAAGAATACAGCTATAAATGCCAGTAAGCTTATAAGAGGGCTATCATACTATATAACTATTCTGGCCATATATACTGTCATATAAAAACTTTTCTTTTGTTCAACTAATCAAAAGCAATTATTTTGAATTAGGAACGCGTTTATTATTTTAAAAAGTTCATTTGATTTCGCGCCACTCGCATATTTTTCGTGTTCATTATCAAATTACAATATGGAATGAGGTGTTAAATAAAATATGATTGCATTGATCACCTTGCACACTTCAAAAGCTTGGTATCAGCCGTATGTTCGTATATCGTAATACCAACAGATGCAACAACACTTCCCATGTCAAAGACCATATATTATAAAACAAGACCTGAAGTTTGGTCCTTATCGTCGATGTATACGATCAAAATGGCCTCCGTCGCGATACGCAGGTGAAGGGCAGTAAAATATTATTTTCACCGATGAAAAAACTATTGAAGAAACCTACAATCAGCAAAATGATAAACTGTACGCTCACAGTTCTAAAGAAGCTGCTCAAGAAGTTGGACAGGTAGGTACAACGTGGTCGTAATCCTGCGTCAGTGAACATTTGGTGGGGCGTCTTACCAAGGCATCACAAAGCCACATTCTGGCCCTCATATAGCCTAGTCCTCAACCCACAAAAGCCCACCCACAAGTGTACAAATTAAGGCCAGTTTTAGAGTACATGGCTTATTCTAAATGAAACGCTGAAATTGAGTCTCTTATAAAATCTCTGAAGCAAGCAGTGGCGAAATTTCCCATGGAAACAGTGCGTCAACCCATAGATTTATGGCCAGACAGTAATTCTAGGTTAGCCTGTACAACATCTTCGACCACATCATCACTTAACATCAGGTGAGATAGTGGTCAAAGGCTAATCTATCATGCATAAAAAAAAAGACAGGTAAAGGTGGCCGTTTCGAATAGAAAATTGCTTTTATGTTTTGCTGAGGCTTTAATGAATATATACATGTCAGTTTTAGTAATAATACATAACTTCATAAAAAAATTGCAATTTCATTTGTTACTTATAACTCATTTTTACATTTATTTTTAACTAATGACCGGACTAGGACTAGACTAGGTTAGCAGTTAAACATATTATATGGCTTCCAGTGTTGTGTTCGTGGGACCAGAAAATACTTCTTGTGTACGGTACGGCGAGTATGAGGTCTAAATACTTATTGTATTATTTTTTTTATTTAAGATTACATTTTCAATGCGAGTATTTAGCCTTGAAAAACAACCAACTACTTCATATTAGTCACTTAAAAGGATCTATTGTTACGATTTTATATTTGGTACAAAATTATCCAACACCTAAGTTCAACGACTATTACTGCTAAACCAATAAAGTTATCTAAATCGCTATACTTTTCCTTTAAAGTTCATAAATTGGACTATCATCATGATTTTTTTCAGATTTTTCAAGCCAGCAATTTAGCTTTTAGAGGGGGGGGGGGGGGACGCCCTGGTGGAACAAAAATTTGCACTTTAAAGTTTATTATTTAGTAAGTGGAGCATTTAATCGAAAAACAGTCTTAGCAAACCCTAAATCATTTTAAAATACCTATGCAACGATACTACACACGACGGGTTAGACGACAAAAAAAAATTCATCCCCAATTCACATGTATGGGAGCTATTCTAAAAAAAAATATTTTCCAAAATTTTATTTTACCACTTTGTCGGCGTGGTTGATTTACGTACCCGTACAAAATTTCAGTTTTCTAGCACTAACAGTCTCTTAGCAAAACCTCGGACAGACGGACAGACAGACGGACATGACGAAACTATAAGGGTTCCTTGTCAGGACTACGGAACCCTAAAAACAGCACAATATATCCTACTCGTCATATTAAATATTATGTAATATGTACATAAACTTATTTTTAGTGAAAATATCGCGCGTTTATTGTTAAAAAAAGAACCACACCGTCGCGTCGAATCGTCACTGCGGCACAGTCGCGACTGTCTGCGAAGTGCGAACCCGAGCGCTTAGCGCAGAGACCGAGATCGAGGCGCGTTGGTATAGCTCGCGATTCGTCCGTTTACATGAAGTTGAAATACTGTATCTAGATAACATTACCGTAGTTTGGTTGGGTTACATGTTTGAGCCGTTCGGTGTAGAGACTTTGGGTCCGTGGAGACCGGGAGCTCATTGTATTTTCCAAAACTTATCAGAGCGCATGGTCGACGCGACGCAACGAGATTGTTATTTCCTCGATGACGCGACGCGTGATCAAAATGCTGGCACCTATTTGGCTCAACGCAGAAGCATTGCAATTCAACGGGGCAATGCTGCCAGCATGTTGGGCACGCCGCCAACTAGTAGTGGCCTGGAGCATTTGGCTGCCTGTGAGTCTGCAATGACGTATAGTTTGTCGAAATGCTTTTATTGTAGTAGCTGTGGTGTTGTATATAGTTCGTAGTATTTTGTTAATAAAGGCATACCGCCGGTAAAAAATTAATATAGAAGAAGTAATACTCGTAGTTAAAAATCGGAAACGATTTCTAAACCTGTAATAAAATAGTTTGATGAAGTCGGTATCATGCTTATTCCAAAAAAATTTAGTCCGACTACCATTATTTGATACATTTGACTGTAAGAAGTCTTTTATATTTTTTTTATTACTTTCAATGACAATACTCATGACCGACAATAGTTCCAAATACCATGTAGGGGATGTCGCCTCACAAAAAGAAACAAACACAGAAATTTCCAGGAACCGTATATTCGTATACTGAGACACGTAGATATCACACAATTAGCAGAAAAACGTTGGATGAAGAAACTTCATACTTCTATTCTTTATGCCTATGAAAAGATTTAGGTATGGCTTGTTTACTATGGTCAGAATTTTGTTTGAAACGACCAAACTTATTTAGTGTGTACAAGTAAAGCTAAAAAGCGGTGCCTTTTTTTTTTTTTTTTTTTTTATTCTCATGAGGAAAATGCATTTACGCATACACACCCGCCGGGGAGCAGGTGGTTATGTCGGGCTCAGGGTCAATAGGGACCCCACTACCGACTAAAAACCTCATGGTGTTCCGTCGTCATCGACTAGTGACAAGGGGCCGCGGGGTCACTCGCGCTCTCATCCGCAGACCCCATCGCTGTCGCTGTCCGCGAGCCCAGCCTCTGGGAATAACTCCCTCCCCCAATGCCACTTCGTGGGATGCCCTGGAACACGAGGGCATCCACACCTCATGAGGACCTAACCCTGATGGGGGTGCCGGCTGTCCCCACGGCCAACACCCCAAAAGCGGTGCCTAGTTTAATATTAGCAAAGACTTATAAAAAGACCTTCGAAGGGAATTGTGTGCAGTTTTTTAGCAAAGTTCCTATAGATATTACCTACAATGTTCACAGAAGTAATGTTCAAGTTGCACATGAAAAACATTTTGATTGAAGCCTTTAAATATTTTTATTGAAGCATTTAAATATTTTATTGAAGATTATAGAGTATGTTATTAATTAACCTACAAAAAGTTTTCTGTTCCATCTTTACTAAGCTGCCACTTGTCACCTACGTAATTTGCAATAATTTTAATTTATTTTGTATCACTTTGTCAAAAGACGTTAAAAAAGAATAACCCCGACTTTTATGCCCGATTTTTTGACAGTGGTTTTATAACACTTCCTGAACAAGGCAGTCGAATGTAGAATATTAAATACAAAAACTTATTATAGATCTATCATAACAGCGTCGTTAACGCCTAAATTTAAAAAGTGAATGACTTTGACTTCATGTGCAAACTCCGGCGGACAGTTCTTTATTATTGTGTACCTATTTATTAAAAAACCAACAGAAACTTTCCGATACATGGTAGTAGGCTCGTTCCCTATTATAATTTGGGACTGACATAATATGTCTGGTAAAACATGGGTCTTAATTTCTCTTTGCTGTCAATAAGACAAACATAAATTAAAAAAATCTATTCAATCAGCTGTCAAGTTAAGCTCAAACCAATGTGTTCAACTGCATTTGAAATTTGGCGATCAGTTGTTTTGATTTCTATTTTTCAGTTTTTAGGAGCGTATATTAATGATACGCTTTTTCATATTATAGCGTATATTAACGCTCCTAAAAACTGAAAAAATCAAAACAACTGATCGCCACTTTGTACGCCACCGCAGATGTTTGAGCGCACCTCAATGTAACGCACAAGAAAACTGTTATCGACCTCCACGCGTCCACAAAATGAAGATAAGACTCTTGGCGCTGTCATTAACTTATCTTTCAAAATATGAGTTATTAAACAAAGTTTAATATCCAAACGGGTGACACAGTGTTACCAGTTTTAGACATCGTTTTGATTTATAACTGGCAATTTAAACTGGATGAGACGCAAAAACCGCGACGTTCCCACTTAATGTCCCAAACATAACGTTAACGATATAAAAATCTCATTCAGAGGACGTTACTGTTCGTGTTTGGCCGTAAATGCTATAATGTTTCGAATTTGCGTGGTTTTCAAAGTTTTAGCCAGGATTTACAGATATATTTTTCACAAAAATAAACACTATGCCGAATAATTTAAGTTTAAAATAGGAACATGGTATTATGAAATAAATAAAAATAGCAAGCTGGTTTTAACGTAGGTCATATCAGAATACTCCACCTGAGTAATATTGATATTTTTGCATGACTGCCCAAAATATTAGTGTTATGTTGTCAGGGTTCCTGTATGTATGTACTGTAACAGCCGGATCGTCCACTGCTGAACACAGCCTCCCCTATTAAGGGGGTATTTGCCAAAATCCCCACGCTTGGCAGGCGTCTTGGGGATGGCAGTGTAAGTTGGCAGTTCTTTAGAAGGCGCTGCTGCCCGCCTTCTAGTATTTTTCCCTTAGTCGCCTCATACGACACCCAGGGCTGATATGGGGAGGTGCAATTCTTACCCGGCACCCCACGGGGCATGTATGTATGTTTATAGTTTCTTTATTCTACCATAACTTCTAAACCGATTTAAATTATAAGCGATTTTATTTTTTGAGATATCGTTAGATTCGCCTTGATATCGCAAATGACACTAGGATACATAAAAAATATAAAAAAAATAACTGGAGAATTTTAGACGGCATATTGTGAGATATAAAATATTTTACTTTCAGTTTTAATTTAAAAACCGATAAAACGTTAAACGATCTGCATGGTGGTAGGGCATTTTGCAAATGCCCGCCTGGCTAGCTACCACCGTCAATTAGAAAATCTGTCGCCAAGCACCTAACGATATGTTCCGACAGCTGTCCTTGAGAGCCAGTAATTGTAGGTTAGCCTGAACAACATCTCCGACCACATCATCACTTACCATCAGGTGAGATAGTGGTCAAAGGCTAACCGATCAATAAATGATTTGCAGTTGTTTTTTTTTACTTTTTTAATTAATTTATACTTGTTCCAGTCAAGATCCTTTTACTGGCCTCGTGTAGAAATTATAGGCATTCATTCAATGAAATTATTTTCGTTGCTGAATAATGTTTCGTTTAAGTTAGGCGTACCATACATGAAAACGCTGGCTTACTCTCTGAACTATCCCGTAAACAGAGTTGCTACTACAATTTACCGAAGTTTGGTTTTTCGTGTTGCGAGCGACACTGTAGACAACGAAAATTGAATGAGCGGTACAAATTTGTTTGATATTATCTATGGTCGGACCGCTTCGTTCATCTCTTCAATCACAAAGAGAGTTACAACAACATATTTATATACATTGCCATTATTTTTTCTCCATATCAATCCGTACGCAGTGTAGTGTAGCAATGAGAAAATAGCGCAAAGTCTGCGTTCCCCAAAGGATAAACTTCCATTTGAACATCCCGGGGTGTATAAAATCAACTGCAGCTGCGGAGGTTCTTACATCGGACAAACCAAGAGAACTATATCATGCCGCATAAAAGAGCACATAAAGGCAGTAAAAAGCAATGAAGTGCACAAATCTGCCATTGCTGAACATTTGCTAGACTCAGGCCCTAATCACTGGATCGAACTTCATAATCCACAGGTTCTATCTACAGAGCGCCGCTAATTTCCCAGATTATAGTCAAGGAAGCGATTGAAATATTCACATGTAAGGGTTTTAATAGGGAAAAAGGCTATAAACTCCGGCACGTGGAATCCTGTATTATTAAAAGTTACACGTTCGCATAAAAGTGACTCTAATAACATGTGCAGTGATACTGTGAGTGTATTTTGTCGAAACTTTCAGCCGAATTCGAGTTCCAGTGGTACGCGTAGCAAAAGACTAAGAAAGAGGGTAGACTGTTTCGTCTGCTCGTGATTTGTGTCAACCGCTCGTCTCTCCAGTCACCCCGCGCGATCAAGATGCATGTAACTGCGTCGAAATATCGGGAGCTCAAAAATAAGAATCGCCACGGTACAAATCCCGTAAGTGATCAAAATATTTATTTTCAAAACCGTGATAGTCTAAAATAGTGTTTAAGGCAATAAGAGTGACTATTATAATTTTATTTATACGTATTACGTAACTATTATTTATATTGATTAAGATTTTGCACAGTTGCAAGCGCGAATATCAGGCTGTTACGTAGGATTGGATTTGACGATTGGATATTTCAAATTCTTTTCATAATAATTATATTATGAAATGAATTTGAAATTTACTACCAAGTACCTATATTACACAATATACTTGGGAGCTCTAGACCATTTTACATTTCATGACAATGTTGGAAAATATGCGATAGTCAGCATAGCTGCAACGATCACATAGAGATACGCTAAAACGCAAGCTTGCGACGAGAACTTTATCTTGTTGAAGTCGGTACCATGATAGTTCAAAAATACCTATTATCACAATATTGTGCGCGTGGTACCGACTTCGATAATTTATTTCACTTTTTTGAGTTTTGAAGTCAGTTCCATTTTTTGGTATACATATTTTTTTACTCTTTTTAGTGACCCTTGCTATTTACGGGATCGAATGTCATTCATTGCCAACGACTATATCATCAAGATTGAAAAATATTTTTCAGTTAACGGACTGTAACTCAAAAACGGCTTGACCAATTCTGATGGAATATAAATTGAGACCAAATGACAAGCATCAGCATCAAATAAAAAATAATTATCAAAATCGGTGCACCCAGTCAAAAATTCTGAGGTAACAAAAAAAAAATTCAGACGAAGTCCTCCTTTTTTGAAGTTGGTTAAAAAAGAGGTTTTACGCTTTGAAATTATATTATATTACGATGTATTTATTATACACAATAAAAAGGGTGACCTAATACAAACTTAAAACACATATAAAATTTGCTGCTAGTCAATAAGTGCTATTGAAGCTAATCAATGGTAGAGAATAATGGAATTTGCGACATGTGGGGAAATGGGTGGGTAAGGCTCAGCATGTCGTCACGCTTTAGTCGCTTGGCACGCGAATATCGCACATAATATCCACGGTGCGCCCATGCCAAAGAACATAATTATATACACCAGCCCATGCTGAGATATGTGTGCACGGTGACACCGGGCGGCGGCGCGGCACGCGCGCCCACGCCGCGCGCCGCCACCGTTGTGAAGAAGCGTCCCGTTTTGTTTTTTTTTTGATGATGTAAAAATATTCTGGGAATCTCTTCTCACTCTCAACAATAAATAACTTAATCTCAAAATACAAATTTTAAAAAAATATATAGAGCGCCAAAGACTTCAGCGTTAATCCCTGAACCGATTCATCTGTTTAACGTAATTAAATTGAACACTCCTCTTCTCAGCTAAAATCGACCCAGGTCATTTATAATAAAATTGCGGCTGCGAAAAGTGAAGTCAGTTTATTTACTAGAATAAATCTGAAATGGATTCGAGCCAATTGCTTACCAAGTAAACATCAATGATGCGCCGTGGAAGTCATATGAATTATTGTAATACTTTACATAATATTGGAACATATCTGTCAATATGTTCCCATGCCACAAATAAACGACATTAATGAGTAAGAATTAACTATAAAATAATAGGTACCCTATGATATAATTATTAACTAAATTATCACAACAGCTAACACAATTAAGAACAGAAATTGAAACGTGCTTGATCGGTGAAAAATGCATTCAATCGACTTTCTCATTGAATGACGCGCCTTACGTGCTTGGAACAAAATAAGTAGAGAAGAGCGTTGAATGAACGAACTAGTTAATTCGACCGTCGACGTACAATAGACGAACGGACAGTTCATCGACGATGAACGGACTAGTAGAATCTGTAGACGGCAGGACGGCTAAATTGTAGTCTATACAAAGTTCATAGCGACTGTCAACGCGACGACGACTCGTGAACACAGTCGGTTAATATATTCATTCATTGGTCCGTTACACAACACGCTCAATGTTATTATCAACTCAGAGCTCCTACATTTAAAGTTCAATTTTGTCTGCATGGACGGTCATTTTAACGCGTTGAAATCGTTGAACCGTCCATGCAGACAAAATTGAACTTTAAATGTAGGAACTCTGAGTTGATAATAATATTGAGCGTGTTTTGGACGGTCATTTCAACGCGTTGAAATGACCGTCTATGCAGACAAAATTGAACTTTAAATCTAGGAACTCTGAGTTGATAATAATATTGAGCGTGTTTTGGACGGTCATTTCAACGCGTTGAAATGACCGTCTATGCAGACAAAATTGAACTTTAAATCTAGGAGCTCTGAGTTGATAATAACATTGAGCGTGTTGTGTTGATGCTCCGTCATAGACGTAGACCGGCCGCGCGGCGCCTTGACTACAGTCGAAACGCGAACGATGCACTTATTAGAAACTTTCTTATTTAGTGTTTAACCAAATAACGTACTATAGTTTCAAAATTTGATTAAATGCTTGTTACATACGAGTATTTTATTATTGTGAATAGTGTAAATTATATGTAAATAGTTTTAAAAACTTTCAAAACTTTATGGTTGATTTTAATAAGTAGATAGGGTGATATACCTACCTAAGTGAACTTTTTAGTGTAGGAAACAGTAAAATGGCACGACGAAATTTAAGTGAATTAAGGCATCACTTTGAAAAGGACATATCTAGTGGAAAGGCGATTTGCAATCTATGCTAAATATATGTATGAAAAATTGGCGTATAAATCTACTGCGGCAAATTTGAAAAGCCATCTAAAACGGAAGCATATATCTATTTTTAAGTCATTGGCGTCGTAAATATTGTACATAAAACACATTAAAAAAAACAATGATTGTAAATAGAATCAGTTGATCTTCTAAATACGCCTAAATAGGGAAAATAATCGACTATTATAAATTTTATTTAGCCAGTCCTTAGCCTGGAAAAAGTATGTAGGGAAGGTCAAACTTTTCAATAATATGCTTGTGATACGTAACATATAAAACTACGATACAAATTTCATTTAACTAGAATACTTATTCATTGCTACTACTAATGCGTCTAGTCTAGTTGAATAGTCGTACGTAACGGATCGAGTCGACTAATCGTCCATAAAGAAAACGCCTTTGGTATAAATCAACTAGTCGATGAATTTAACTAGTCGATCGACTAGTCCACGAAAGAAAATGGACGGTCTAGTTTCGTCTACGTTAAATGCGTCGACGACCCATCTCTAAAAATAAGCAATATTCGCATTTTTAGCCCTCCAGGGTTACCTGATAAAGAGTTACGATATCGTTCATTTTGTGTAATAAAGTTGTCATGTCGTAAAGTCATAAACTCAAGCCGTAAAAATAATCTCCGTGTATCGGTAATATACTCCAGAGATTATGGCCGGCATGAAATATCGTTGTATAGTCGGCTTATTTTGTAACAGACGTTTAAGACCCGGATGTAATAACTACAATTTTTGTCTCGTACCATCCTAAAATAGAAAATGCAACGAACCTTATTGCTCTTACTGACGTTCAACTAAGGGCTTAACTGTAATATATAGAGGTAAGTACCTACATTTGTTTTACGCGATGAGTGCTTTTATTTAAACGTAATTTTGTTATATTTTAAATACCAATTGTTCAAACTCCTTGAAATTAAGCATGCATGTCCTTTATCTTATTAGCTCTTTAAAATAAAACTACGTATGTAAACTCCACCCTTAAAATGTAAAGCATAGCGCTCTCATCTGGATGTAGGAGCAGTGCCATTATCTTCATGTTTAATAATTTATAGGCATGATTTCATTCGTGAATATTTGTTCAATCTGTATTTTCTATCCGAAGAACACATGAAGAATTAAATCTCTTTAGTCCTGATAGATTAATTTTAAAATCCACAAGTAAAATATAACATAAATATCAAATGTGATCCATGTCTAACTTTTGCATAGGTACGTCACAAAGAAAACATAAAAACCATCCTTCTCTAAAATTTGCTGAATGGTCGGTTGGATAATTATATTATTAAAAGCCCGGAAATAACGTGTGTAACTTTATGGCCGCTCAAAATGGCCAAAACTTGCCATATATAATTTATTATTCGTCCTGCATGACGACATACATAAAATAATTCTTATCCAGATTTACTAAGAGACTGCGATATAAACGATCTATACGCGGGTGAAGCCGGGCATGGTAGCTAGTATCATATAATGTGTCAAGTTTTGAGGTAACTATTACGGCACTAGAATGTTTGTTACACAGAATGTTACCTCAAAGTTCACAATCTGAGTTGTTTAGTGAAACTAATTTGTAACCGGGAAACTAAACTAATATTAGTTTTGTTACTGTAACTGAGTAGGTACAATTGCCGCCATATTCCTCTCGAATAGACAAACTGAAATAGACGGGATTAAATTAAAGCATTTTACATATTTCCGTGACCAGATGATTTTTACAGTTATTACTAAAGGTAAAAAGATTAGATTAAAGGTGAGATAGTCACTTTCAGATGGAATCTCACGTCTGAGGTGGAAAATTCAAAGCGTCAAGTTTTTTATCACGCTATGCGCTGGTAGCTAGGTTTGGTAATCATTTTACTTTATCATGGATTTAATCGCGATAAAATAATATTAAAAAGTTAAGTGCTCAATGATAATCTCGAAAAGTTATTGAGCACCCTGTAATGCATGTGATGCATCCCTTTAAATCCTTCAAAAATATGCATGCCCTTAAAACCGTAAAAATTTTGAAAAGTACTTCTAACCGTGAACCGTTGTATTTATAAATTAAACAAATCATTAAAATAAGTAAATTTCGAGAAAGATCCGAATCTCGCGTATTAAGGGAGGTTAGCTCAAAGCGGATACCTAAAAAAATATATAATTTGAAGAGGTTTTTTTAAACCGTTATGAATGGTTTATAATTAATTTTTATTTGCAATTCAAATTACCGGTATATTAAAAAATAAGTATCTATAGCTTGTCCAATAACCGCTTTGTACAAGTAGCGGTCCAAAGCGACCATGGGGTATCTAAGGGCAACGTGGCTATATGTGGTTACATGTTATTTGTTTGCCACAAGTTCTTCAGGAGACACTGCAACCTTCGTTTCACTTTTTATCTTATCACTGAGGGGCACACGCTATCATAAGGAACTTACAATAACGCAATTCTCTCAAAAGTTTATATGTACGTATAGTTTACTCGTATATTGTTGGGAAACAAAATATTTTTGTCAGCCGAGATGGCGGCGGGCGAGTTCAATACGAGTTTTATTTCTTCACGCTAGGTGGCACTTGTGCACTATACCAAGGGCAGACGGCGGCAGTTTTGCTTGCATTTAAAATGGTGCGGATGTATGGGGAAAAGGAATGTACTATTCATATTAAGTAGTGGCCTTATTTATGTCTTCTGGCATTACCAAATTACCAAATAATATATATAGACCGTAAGCATCTAAACATTTTAATATAAAATCGTTTAGCCATTTTACATTGACTAAGTAATAGTAAAGTTTTATAACAAATACCGCATCAAACTTCAATATTTTCTACTTGATGCCGAGTTAAATCGAAGTTAGGACTGTGGTTAGGAGCCCTATTGAATATTGTTAGATAGACGTATTAACTCACGACGGGCTCTCTCCATATTTTTTGAGTGTATACATAGTTGCAACAAAGTAGACTACTGCCTTCCCGTGCGATTATACTAAATATTTTTTTGTTTTACTGCATTTTTTTTATGTGATTGTGACGGAACGAGCACTAGTCCCACCTGATGCTAAGCGGTAACCTCTGCCTATAACAGATACATTTCATCACAAGACGAACTGCACTGACCCCGTCACCCGGAGACATACAGTTGTTTAGTCACATGTGCCTGTAATTTTACTGGCTCTCTCTCTCTCTCTGTGTGTAAAATATTTTTTATCCTTGCGAGGATAAGGCCCGTTAACGAAGCGCCTTTGTGAACGGGCCTTATTCTCTACCTAGAATGGTATGGAGATATACTTTATTGTGTATTATACTACAAATTCTACAATTTTAGCCACCAAATATTTAAGTTTGCTACTAAATAAAGATGTTTCAATTAAAATCTGGAGTGGCAACTCAATCCATACGGGCATGCGCGCTTTCGTGAACACACTAAAACTTATCCTCTAATTACAATGGTATGGAGATAAACTTTATTGTTACATTTCCTTTGAAAACAAGGCCTAATGAGGGGGACTCAAATATCTAAAATGAAGTTCATTTGCGTGACTTTTTTACTTACCTATACAATAAGACCTTTGGTCTGTAAATGACTCGGAGAATGCATTTAAGTTGATTTGAATAGCTTGATATTACATTAAACATTTCGGCAGATATTGTTCAGTGGCTGCCTCGTTGCTATATGTTTAAAAGCGTTCCTTTGGAATCACAGGTTCGATCCCAGGTTCGGACACTTATTGGGTTTCCTAACAAAAAAATTAGTATCTTAGTTAATAATAACAAATATTTTATATAATATAATAATATATATCCTTAGGAGGTCTTGTACATTACCGATCGGGCGCTCGAAGACGAAGACCTATCCTGAAGATGCTCCGTGTAGATTCCCCGGGTCGAAAATTCATTATTTTTCTTAATATTATTTAGTATACTTAGTACCTTAGTACTTAATCAGTAAAAGTCCGGAATCTGGAACTGTGTCAAAATAATATATCACCACGCCTGTATTCTCAGAAGGGTATGTATCCGATACATGCCAATAGACTCACCCACTAATACTTTGCAGAGATGTATTTAGTAAAACGTAGGTGTTTAGACACCGCTGCCAGACACCATCTTTTCGGAGATTAAATGCGCTGTGATATTTTTTTTTCTTTGTATAGTCAGAAAACGCTATTCCATTATTATACTAAGTATTCTGGTTAAATTTAAGCCAGCTTATTCTCCAACATTGTCTGGAATCTTAGAAGTAAGTAGGTATTAAATCAGCACAACATTTATTGCGTTAAACAGTAGGAGTCTAACTTTTGTGGAGATAAAAACTCTTTTCCGCGAAAATGATTCACATCCGTTGACACCCGTGTCATCGGATCCTTCTGCCTTATCACTGGATACTTCCTTGTTGGACGGCCATTGGTATCTTTGATAGCAAAAATTTCAATCTACCGGTACCAGCTTCTCGAACGACTGCGACACACCTTTTGGAACTGATTTGGACGAGTACACCTGTAAACTTCAGCAACGGGTCAAATGGGTGGGTCAACAATAAAACCTGGAAACCCCATCATTCACTACCAATTAAATGACATTTCGGCAATAGAATCAAAACGTATGCTGGCTCAAACGGTGTATGTACCAACAAATTTATATTAATCCTCTACCAAAATCCAGAATCTTACTCTAAAAGCATGGACTTTTATGGAGTGGGAGGATGTTAAGAACATAACCAGTTTTGTAATTATGAAGATGGCAGTTGTACACGATGTGTAGCGGGGGTCCTCGGCTTCTGCAACTGCGCCACCCGATTCTCCCAGCAAACCAAAGATGATATACGCACAGCAATAATTTTTGAGTATTAAAAACTTATATGTACCTTATAAAACTGTCTACAAATAAAATTTTGAAGCACAAAAGGAGATTTTCACTAAAGAACCCCAGCAACCTTCGGCGTGAACACGAAAGACAGTTAACAGACGTAGCTACTGCTAGGTTAATTTATTTCGCGGACTTCCACAGTATTATGCCGTATGGTGTATTGATTGAGACAATCTTTATCTGATGTGATTAAAGACAATCTTTATCTTACAAAAGCGTGCAAATCGAACTATATATGATCCTAGGAAATATCTGAAAGATATTTTTAAAGAAATTGATATGTTAACTTTACCGAGTCTTTTTACCGAAAGTTCCCAAACAGATACAACGCTCACAGATGGAAAATTCTAGTTGCACGTGAAAAACATTTTGATTAAGAAATCTTACTACACAGTTTGTGATAACTTAAACGACAAAAATGCTTGGACTGTTTCTTCGCCTCTGCCAACCTATCGCCTGTCACCTACGTAATGTAAACAAATATTAATATAAATATACAGTATGTAACACACTGTTAAAAGACGTTTAAAAGAATGGCCCCGAGTTTATAGCCTGTTGTTCTCGCAGTGGATCATACATTTTTTTGCTGAACGTGGAAGTACAATGAAGAGTATTTCAATATTATAACTTGTAATTGAATTTCATAAGAGCGTCCCAGACGTCTAAATTGAATAAAATATTTTGACTGTGACTTTGAAAATGTCGTCAAGCACATAACAGAATGTTCTGGCATAAATCCTTGATAACCAGGATCTCAGGGTCAAGGGCGCAGTGCAGTTTGTTCCTTTTCACGAAATGCATATGTTATAGGCAGAGGTTACCACTTAACATCAGGTGGGCCTCTTGCGTGTTCCAATCCCATAAAAAAGAACGGTAAACACCTATGAGTACGAAAGGTGTCAAAAGTGAAAAAAAATATCAAAATGGGCGAAACATACATGTTAATCTAATCCTTCCTATTATGGGATCCATATCCCATGAACTTTTTTGCAAGCAATATATACAAACTTATTTAGTGTACAGTGCTACGAACCCTCAGCTGGTTTTTTTGGATTAGTAACATTTAAATACTCTGAAAAACGCTATATTTTGACATGCCGTGCGTTACTTTTGATAAACGAGCTTTGGCAACACTGCTCATGTCATTTGTCAGTGTCTGATTCTGATTGTCAGGGTCAGTATTGCCAATTTAGCCCCTTCGAGACTAAATTTTACCCATGTTTACACGACTGCCCAAAAAAAGAGAGTTATGTTTTCAGGGTTCATGTATGTATGTATGTTTGTGAGTTTCTTTATCCCACCATAACTTCTAAACGTCCTAACCGATTTTGATGTAAGATATATTATTACGAGTAGATTCGTCTTGATAACCCAAGTGACACTGGGTACATAAAAAAAATAGAAAACAAACTGGCGGATTTTAGACCTTATATTTTGAGGTAAGAAAAAATAATATACAAATAGAATCAGGTTATAAAATAAATCCAAGTCCTCACAAAGCTCAGCTTTTTCCTTGTATATTAGCGATATATGATTGAGACGTAAGCAATATTTCACGGATAGTTTGACCTTTGCAACGTGCCTGGACGACAGAGGGGCGTAACGACGTCAAGTGGAAAGTACCTAGGTATATAAATGGCGTTTCAGACTTGGTCAAAGAAAATACCGTTCTACTCTGTTATATTTATTCTTCTGATATCTGTTTAATTTTGTTCAATATAAAGCTTTTATTGTGTTACGTGATGATAGGTGTTGAAATCATATTGATTTAATGGCCATTCCAGCATAGTCATCAACGTGGTGATCACAAGATGACCATGGTGACAAAATTGATATAGACTTATCTGAAGAATTGTTAGCTCCAAAAATGATTTTTCTGTTTGAAACCTTTTGTTGTTTTTGCATTTTTTCTGATTAAATAATATGTATAAACAGCGTTCTGTATTTTATAAACGAACGACATAGGAGGTGATAAAATATTTTAAAATACACTTTCTTCAATTTGTATTGATTTAACCCTACATTTTATGGTAAATTGTGGGCAAATCTAGCTCTTATTAAAATTCGATCTAGCTCGTAAACCCGTAAACCGTTTTCGAGCTGGCAACACTGGCACTGGTCAGTTATTTGTTGTTGCGTTGTTGGATTTGTTTAGCTCGACTCGATTGATTAGTTTTATGCAAATTATTGTTCTCTGAATCTGTCGCGCCATATTAAACTTGTATTCCAAGATTTTCTATGAATAACAGTGATTCCCATATTTCCAAAAATAAATAAAGAAAATGAACAATGGTGAATGTTATGAAAGGTGTGTTAGTGGAATGGTTAGTATTACTTTTCTACAGCTAAATAGTTTTATGTTATGGTTTGTAATGTGTAAATCTTAATCATTTCTATAGCATAAAATTCCGGCAAAAGTACCATGGGTAATGTTATAATTGTGATCAATGTTCACTGTTTTGTTATCACATTGGCATTTATCTCATAATTCAAACTGAAATATTTATCTACACACTTATATTAAATATTTTACTTATTGTTTCCTTACATATATAGGCTATTGAGAAATTTGTATAAGGAATCAAACTGATTTTAAAGAGGAATAATATTTATTAAAATGTTATTTGTTATTTTGTATCTACTTATACTAACAAGTTATCATTAATATCTATGACTATTAAGTTTAGTATAGGGTTTTTAAGGTAAAGTTTAAAAAATTACAACAAGACAATTGAACTAAAAATAGAACCTAATAACTTCTAGAATTCAATATAATCTAAATCTGCAGGAATGTTAAAACTTTGATCTACCACATCATTTTCCATTTGAAATGTAGTTTTTATGTAAGATTTCATAATGTAGATATTTTCCGTCCATCTGTTGATAGCTGTCTTCAAGTTCTGCAATGAATTTTGGTATTAAAATACTTTGCTTTTACTTTCTGAAGATAATAAATAATGATAACAACTGTGTGATTAGTAATGACTGTCGGTTGCCAATAACACAATAGTCATAGATATAATAGTCATAAATACTCAAAGCTTGAGCTTCACATAATAGTGGTGAATCATTCATTATGCAAAAGCACCTTGCTACTTTCCTAGCCAAAGATACCCTCATATAGAAAACCTGCCACCAAGCACCTCAATGTATGTACCTACCAATACCTACTTTTGGTCATTGGACTACAATAATGATAAGCATTTATACAAAAAAAGGCACAATTTTACACCCTTGGATATTGTTACACTAGAATAATTTAACATTTCGCTTCATCGGCATCTGCTGCTAAACTAGGCACAAGGCACACTGTGTTTCGGCATGGACTGATCTAATACCTCACTTTTTAGTAGTAACTGTGCCCTAAAATAAAAATGAAATATATGTTATATTAAATATACAGACTTACATTATTGTGAAATTCAGGAATGAACTCAGGTGCCCCTACACACATAGCGATGTGAACAAAGTAGTATGATTTAAAGATCATTACTGTATCAGCCTGATTGTCCACTGCTGAACACAGCCTCCCTCATTATGGGGGGTACATAATACCAACACTTTGGCATGCGTCTTGGGGATTGCAATGTGAGATATCAGTTCCTCAGAAAACGCTGCTGTCCATCTGGTGTATTAGTCGGTATTTGTGCTTAGTTGCCTTACACCCGGTGTTGTAAAAGTGATAGGGGGCTTAACATTCTAGCCCGGCACCCCTTGGCATTCTAGGTTAGCCGGAACAACATCCTCGACCACATAATCACTTACCATCAGATGAGATTGTGCTGAAAGGCTAACCTATAGAGCATAGAAAAAAAAACTTCCATCCTAAAACATGATTATTACATATAAATTAAACAACTTTAACAGATTTAATTGAGTTTCAGACATGCTACCTCAGTTTCAGTTTTCAACTCAGCAATGTATTCTGGATCTGAATCCCTGTATTTCTGAAGTTCCTTTTTCAGTCCTACTTCTTGCACTTTCAGTTTCTCTAGTGTTGATAATGTCTCTGTTCTATGCTCATCTTGTTCCCTCCCAATCTAAAAATATAAAGCTATGTTAGCCCAGTTATTAAGACACCCGGTGTGTAAAATCTGGTGACGTTAGTTCGATTCTCACTTGAAATGAGAAATTTTGTACTAAAAAAATATGTAAATGAGATTTTTGCCTAGCGTATAATAATGCTTGTGATTATATTTGCAAATAATAAAATTAAATTATAAATTTATCTATGTAATTTATTTGCAAGACTTGCAATAGAAATTTCTGAGTAAGGTCTACAAAAATAAAGCAACTAAGTTTGAGGGAATGAGAAATCTTGGGATGACAGAAAATATTTAACTCACAGATTCTGTTAAAATTGTATCTTCAACTCTCTTCAATTTCTTTACACAGTCATCTATTTCAGTTTGTAAATCATTTAATTTCCTCTTCTTGGCATTTTTTGCTTTACTGAAACATGAATTCAGGTAAATTATACAGAAGATTAAAATATAGGTATTTTCTTACCACAAACGGGATTCAAATCCGCTACCATCTCTCCCTTTATGACTATCAAATAATTAGTATGAAGGGATAAATTTCAATATGACTCACCTTTACCATGGTAGCTCAAATTAGCAGAGCATATCCCAGACCCAGGGATCATGGATACATGCATGTCTGAATCCACTAATTCCCTTTGCAAATATTACATTGTAATAGGTTTTTTCTCATTTTATACTGATTGAACAAATGACTGGTGTTTTTGCCTGGTGTTACACTATTCTAAAAGGACTCAGAAGGCATTTTCACATGCTTTGGCTAGATAGCCCCTGCCTCCAAGAGGAAAACTTGTAGCAATCTAATGTAGGTACTCCAGCATCTGTGCTTAAGACAGCTTCCTGTTCTAGGTCTAGCCTGCCACTATCATCTACTACGAAATCATCACATACTAACAAACAAGATTATAGTAAATGGTAGTAGACAAGTTTGGTTGAAAGACAGTTAGGTATTCTACCTTGGGAAAGACCAAAAGTACACTGATGTACCAATTTTTTCAGTATCCACAAGATGGTCGTCCACCAGGCTCTGAATTACTTCTTTTACAGATTGCATTGTGATGCCTTTTTCTTTGGGAGCAATTTTTTCTAGCTCCTGAAAATTAAATGTATGGAGTTACATAAACCTAAACCTATTCATAATAAGTAGTTACTTAAATCAACTAAATAGCAATATGAAAAATATCTAGTAACAATTCACGGGAGTAGCTTAATATCAAAGACGCGTAACATCTATTCAGCAAAACAACTAAACAGGCTGACTGTGAAATCTGCAACCATTGAAGACATGCACCACATCTTAATGGAATGTTCCGGTGAATTTTTGTAATGTAGGCATATTTCAGTGTTTCAACTGAGTCAATATCTGACACAGCTATGATAATAACCATGGTAAAATTAAGTATAGATTATGCTACAAAATTATCTGTTGATAAATGTATGCAACAATGGAGCTATCATGGCTGCAACCAATGCAGCTAAAAGCTCCTTAAAAATGTTAGGAGCTTTATTTATCAGTAGCAGAATGGCAGCATCATAATAATGTGCTGCCATTCTGCTACTTGGTCAATTTGCCTACTTAGCAGTAATTCTGATATGGATAGCTTAACAGCCCTTTAATAAGTAAATAATACTGATATAAAGATATTATACTTTTAATTATTCTTGTACATATGCACACATCATTGCAATGCACATAAAAGCTCTCAATCTACACTATTTTATCATTCTTTGTTTTATACTTATGCCATCATATAATAATTGAAGACATCATTTCTATGTTCTTAAATGGCAGGAAGCATTTAGGTCTATATTAATTTGATTTATTTACCTTTAGTTGAAAGAAGTCTCTGCTGTGATGAAATATTTCAAGCATTTTTGTTCGTTTCTCTTCTGCGCTAAGTCCTCGCTTCTTGGACATGTTTTGTTTTTACCAGTATACTTTTTCAACAGGAAAAATTGATCTGTAATACATGTAGGAAATAATTTAATAGCAAGAAATATATATATGATAGATGTAGAAATAATGTATTAGCTATTTTGAGGACGGGACTTGTCTCTTGTTCAGACTATCACAGATGAATAAGACCTTTTAAATAATTTTTTATTGTCATATTTCCAGTGATCCGGCTATGAAACAATTCCTTCTCCACCTCGACGAAACCCTGGCACTCGGAAAGAAGTTCATACTCCAAGACCTAGACGAGACACACCTCTTTATATCAGCAGACATTGTGGAGACTCTCCAAGCACGAGTGGATGATTTAATGGACCAGTTGAGCATACCCGTGCACGACAAAGGATTGTAATGGCTGCTAGGGAGAGTGGGAGAGTTAAAGATGCAGAGAGGCGAAAGGTATGTTTAAAGTTAATATGATTACACACAGTTGTGAGTAAACTTCATTATAATAAAAATAAAATGTTTCAATAAAAGGAAACATGTCCAATGTTTTAACTCGTATTGTAATTACTTAATAGCATAAAGAGCTTTTTTATTAATGCACACTGTGTTTTCATTTTTCCACTTTGAATTACTCAAGTTTTGTAACACTATAGTCTTAACCCTTAACTTGGCAGAGTATCTAGAAATGCACATGTCTTTAAGAAAAAAATGTGGCAAAGTAAAGATAGATTATACGTTAGTTGTGGTAATTTTGAATTAGTAGTATAATATATTTAATACCGAAAAATCACCAATGAGCTCTGGCTATACTGGGAATCTGTGTATTGCAAGATGTCGGAATGTGCAATGTTACAAGTGTCCACGATGTCGAAGTTATGAATTCTTTTTATCTTAAAAAAATGTATCAATTCCTACACAAAGAAACTGTATTTTTGTAGCTAAATATACAGTTTTCAAAATGTGCAATAGATTGTATGTGCATGTAAGTGATTTGTAACAAAAAATCTTAGGCCTTTCATGATGTACCTATCTAATAATGCACATTGCCAGGTGATCTACATTATACAATTTGTGGATGGTGTGCACTGAAGGATACATTGCCAGCTTTTACTATCATAAGCATGATACATTTATATACCGTGTGATGAGTATTTTAACGAATAGGTACCTACTTTTTATACATACAATATGAGTAATTTTATGAGTATTTTTTTATTTCATGCTCTCACGTGAGCACAACGAAAATTAGCATTAGTGAACTTGTTCTGATAATGACAACAGCGCTTCTTCAGGAGTTGAACTAAATTGCTACCATGCCCAAAATGATTATAATTCAGACGGCAACAATTCCAGCAACCCTGCCACAAGCATTAGAAGATGTAAAATTCATCAGATGATGAAAATGAATTAGAAGAAACTGTGAGTACCGCACAATAAACATCACACGCACTTTTCAGTCACTACGGTCAATGAGTCTTAGATGCCTCTGATTCTCCCTCTTTGCAAACTTTTCTTACAGACTAGTTCTTACAGAGAGTTCAGATGTGCCATATGTCGAAGCCTAGTAACCAAACAAAAAATGTGGAAAGATAATGCCTCTGGACCGCCAAAGTTTTCTACGCATACAAATCAGTGTGATAGCCGTTATGACCAAGTGGGCCATCTTACACGTCTAAAGGTCTTTGTAAAAATTGCATCAAGGGCCAAACAAAGTACATGTGCGACAAACGCACGCTTTTGTTTGGTAGCAAACGCATTTATTTTTATTATTATCACACACAAATTATAAAAATAATTACTTTTGTTTTATTCACTAACGGAGAAATTTGATCACAATGAATATAAGTTTTAAAATAATAAAACGTTACTTTCAATTTATTATTTTCTCGTCAATCTCATTATTATATTTTAAAATAAAATTTTGTTTTTAGTAATTATGAAAGTCTCCTTAGTTGGCAATGTATCTTTCCAGATACATGTTTTTTCACAGGAAATTATTAGCGTTCTTGGCAATGTGCATTTTAAGATACATGCTTTAAATCCAATAATAAGGAATATATTTTTTTTATAATATTTTTTGTTGGGTCTATAACTATTATATAACTAATAAGAATGAAGAAAGTAAGGAAAACTAGAATCGCAAATTCCTGCCAAGTATAGGGTTAAGTTACACATAAGATAATGTATGGGTAATAAGGTATTGTGACCTTTAATTTAAATTTTAGGTTAGCCTGAACATCTTCCACCACATCATCACTTATCATCAGGTGAGATAGCGGTCAAAGGCTAACCTATCAGGCATAAAAAAACGGTATTGTTGTGCACAAAGTAATTAATATCAAAATATTAATAATAAGTAAATACTTTCTTGGTTAAGTGGCAAAACTCTTAATTAAATTGGTTTCATCCTTTGTTCCCATTCTCGAGGTCCTTGGTTTCATTACTGAATTTTTCAGATTAAGGTATTTTTAGTATCAGTCCATAGCCTAAAACTGTCCTCAACAGGATGACATAAGACCAAAGCATCGAAATGTGGGATACCTTTCTTCACCAACCCCTTTGAGGATTCAAGGGTATGATATGTTATATCATTACCAACAGCTGATGGATGTCCAACAAAAAAAGTCTTCATTAAACTCCACAAATAGTACCTTTTAACCTTTTGCTTCCATCGCCTACCTTCTTTTCGTGTTCCGGTTAGTGAACCGGTTAGAAACCTTTCTTCTTCATTAGTTATTTGTTCATCAATGATCTGATAAACAATTAGGAAGATGTGACCAGCCCATTGCCACTTAAGTTGTAAATTCTGAGAGCAATGTTGATGACTGATTCTTTGCTATTTCTTCTGAATTTTTGTTTATGATGCAAATGATCTAAGTTTTGATTCTAAACAATTTTAATATATATTTCTAGGTCCTTGATGATGTGGCGAGGAAGCGTAGAGCCAGAAAAGCAGTGGAGGCTTTGGAACAAGACAACTTCCACGAAGATCCTCATGCAGATCTGGTCATGTCCAAAAAGGTGCCAAAATTCGCAGACTCCAATGAAAAGCCAAGAAAAAAGAAATCTAAAAGTGCTGAATATTACAAGTTGAGGTTTAGGAAGACATTTGCACAGTTGGTCGAAGAAGATGCAGGGTTTAGACCAGAACCACCAAACTACATTACTGTACAAGTGCCACCTTCTATGTATGTATCTTTTATTACTGATAGGATAGCCTAGCAAGATAGAAGAAGCGTAACCTCCTTTTGGCAAGTAATGATGTGGTGATATGTGATGGTAGCCAGGTAGACTCGGAGTATGAAGTAGTTCCCGAGGACAGTTCCTAGGAGGACAGGCCTAGCGATCGCCAGTCTGGTGTTACTACTATTTAGTTGCACTAGTTTCATTTTAAAACAAATTACATTAGTAAATTTCTTATCTTGTTTTTATCATCAGAACCTGAGATTTTAATGAAACTAATGGAATATACTCCAAAATCATAATGAAGTCAATAATATATATATTAAATTACTTGCCGTTATATCTACCCCTGTAGGGTGCCCGGCTAGAGTAGCAATATATCTTCCTGTGGGCAAAGGGAAAAATAACAAGGTAGGCAGCAGATCCTGAAGACTCATGAATTGTCATCTCACATTTCACACAACCTGTGGGGTGCTGGGCTAGAATGTCACCCCCCATTGTCACTCTTGGTGTCGGAAGAGGCGACTAAAGGTGAAATACGGGAAGGTGGGCAGCACCACCTTCTAAGGAACTACTATCGTAAACTGCGTTCCCCAAGCGTGGGGATTATGGGAAACACCCCCTTGATGGGAGAGGCTGTATTCAGCAGTAAACAATCCGGCTCCTATACTGTACACTGCGATTCCATAGATGCCTGCTTAGCATGGGGATTCTGGCAAACAAGCAAGGAGGTTTACTGGTCCAATATTGGACAATTTGGCTAATACAGTACAGTTACATTACCTACCTAAAAATGTATATTTTGCTGCAATGTTTATGCGAATAACGTACCTATAACCAACCAACTAGACTAGATAATCTATCACACTTGTGTGTCAGGGCATTTATGCATTTGAATTCGTTTGTTCTAGATTTCCTGAACGACATTTCTGCGCGGTTTGTGGCTTTCCATCTAACTACACTTGCATACCTTGTGGCGCTCGCTACTGCTCCGTCCGGTGTTTGGGCACCCACCTCGACACTAGATGCCTAAAATGGACTGCTTAAACTGTCTCTACTTCTAGTGAACAATAAATAAAGATTTTTTTAGTGTTTGCGTGTTTTTTTGAAACTTGCAAAAAGTGGAAAATTATGTTTTTGGTTAATGACAAACTGATAAATGACATTTGATTTCCCGCCACAGTTTCGCGCTCATTGGTGGGTGAAACTTATAAGCGCCATCTAAAGGTGAACAGTCAAAATATTAAATGTATACCTTGACATCTAGCGGTGGGTAGCTTCTAAGCCTACTGGACTTATAATTGGTTTTTATTCAAATTATAGATGGCGTAAAACTAAATTTTTACTATGCCATCCAGCGGTGGGTAGCTATATTTCTAACTCAACTAAACATTTGATTGTATAAACCGCAAATGGTTTTCATTGTCATCATAGATGGCGTTTGATGTTCTTGAAGATAATGGTGTGGTTTATCTAGTTACTGAGTGGTTAGTGTATTATATTATTATTACCGATAGGCTAGCCTATGCCTACCATCTCGCCTGATGGGAAGTGATGATGCGGTCGTTTAGTTTTTTTATAAATCGACATTGTCTCCATTGTCCGTGACTTTTAAAAAAATATATCATTTTATATTTAAAACAAGAAATAGGAAACATGCACCATTCTAAGTGGAACAGTGTTAAGTGAAAAGTTTTTTTCGATTAAAGGATAAGCACTAGCATCATAGAGCAGACCAGTGCCCTATAGCAGCACCCGTTTGCGAGTTGACGCATGTGCCAGCTATCGCCTGCCTCAACCATTTTTGAGGGAGGAGAGATGGCGACCCGACACAACACCGCCGCTAGTCTCAATCTAAAATATATTAGACTGGCTCTATCAACAATAGCTGCTGAAACATACTGTTAGGTGATTCTGACTGCCCTCCGTTGTAAGGGAGCGCTCAGTAGTAATTGCCACTAACGGTCACCCATCCAAATAATGATTGCAGGACCTGGCTCTACCAAGTTAATCGGTAAAAAAACTTCTTGGCAAGCTCCGCTCAGATTTAGGCTCAGACAATACCTACTAACTATCACAGTCTCACCTGATAATATGTTGGTGCGACTCAAGACGCTAGAAGGCTAAGCTTTTTCTTTTTGAGAGCTGGCTCTCAAAATCAGCGTCATGTAATTCGCTGGCTGAAGGTAAAATTATAAATTCTAGAAGATCTCGTAAAATATGTAAGTACTTATTCGATAAAAAGTTAATTGTTAGCTTTCTTCGCTGCTGCTCTGAGAACTTGAAATACAGAAATCTGAATGAACAAAACCTTCATACCTATCTTATCTGTTAAGTCGGAGCCCTGTATGGAAGCAATGCAACCAAATTTCAGCAAAATCCGTCGAGTTGTTTGTTACGTTGAGCGATGGAAACAAATACACTCATACCACGGACTTTCGGTAGGTAGGTATAAAGCAATTTGAACAAATATTAGCACATGTTTATCCCGAAGGGGTTGGCATAGATTAGTTTTTTATTTAAATAGCTGATATTTGCTTGTGGTAGGGCATTTTGCAAATGCCCGCCTGGCTAGCTACCACCCTCAAGTAGGAAATTTGTCGCCAAGCACCTAACGGTGTGTTCCGGCAGCTGTCCTTGAGAGCCAGTAATTCTAGGTTAGCCTGAACAAATATCATCGACCACATCGGCACTTATACTATAGAGAAATAGTCCTTTCTCTATGCTTATCCCATCATGTGAGATATTGGTCGGTCAAACTAGGCTATTGGTATAAAATAAAAGCTTGGCCTTCGCAGTTCTTCGTAAGCCGCTGTGGCCCACGTTCTGGTATTATTTCTTTCGCCACCTTTTATGACTCCCACAGGTAGATATTTGGCTACAATTTTAGGCCGATACCCCAGGTGCTAGTGATACAAATAAGGCCTACAGCATAAAACTTTATTTTAATTCTTATTTAATTCTATTTAATTTAATTTGTAATTGTCTTCAATGGATCTATGTTATCTGCAATAAAATGATTATTATTATTATTCACGTCATTTATTTTACAACATAATTTTAAATTTTTTACATTCATATACAAAAAAATAAATATTATAAAAAACTTAAAACTAGGATGCCGCCGGCAGCGGGGTAGTGCCCAAGCTACCAGCGGTTAGGGCTGCAGAGAGAGGAACCTGCGGACAATGCGTGTCGTGTCGAGTATCACTGCCTTCTGTATCTGACCCTTGATCCAACCGTCTAGTGAGAGCCTCTTGAGGTGTTGGTCGAGGCTCTTCGCTATTAGGCCGTTCGCCGAAACGACTATCGGGACAATGATCGTCGAGTCAACATCCCACATGGCGGTTACCTCGTGAGCCAAGTCAAGGTACTTGCTGACTTTCTCGTCATGTGGGATGGTGATGTCGACAAGCACTGCCCGGCGCTGGGATCGGTCGACCACCACGATATCAGGCTTATTGCAAACACTGTCCGTGATGATAGAGCGGTCCCAGTAGAGCAATGCACGACCATTCTAGAGAACTGGCGTCGGTGCGTACTGCTAGTACGGCACCTCTGACTCGACAAGGCCGTATTGAAGAGCAAGTTGCTGGTGGATGATCCTGGCCACTTGGTTGTGCCTGTGCAAATACTCGCCGTTAGCAAGATGCGAACAATTATTATTATTATTATTATTAATAAGGCCTCTAGAAAAAACAATGGTCTTACCATAGTGTCAATGCTTTGGGTATTATAGAGGACATATAGAATGAAAATTCACAGCGAAGAGCAATGCACCTTCTTAAACTGTACCTTTATCATTTTTTTATAATCTTAACATGTAAAAAAGTGATGTTTATAAAGTGCGTAGCATCATATAGCCTTTTCCTTCATTTTGTTGCAAAAGTTGATTTTTATTATATGATATAATTATCTTTTAATATACCTACGTATAAATTGATAAGTACTGTACTGTACTGTATCAGCTAGATCGTACACTGAACACAGCCTCCCCTTTTAAGGGTGTATTTGCCATAATCCCCACGCTTGGCAGGCGGCTTAGGGATCGCAGTGTAAAATATTAGTTCTTTAGAAGGCGCTGCTGCACACCTCCCAGTATAATTTTTCCCTTAGTCGCCTTTTACGACACCCACAGGATGATATAGGGGGGTGCAATTCTAACCCGGCACCCCACGGGGGAAAATTGATGAGTATTGATAGTAATTGAACAGAATTTTAAATATAATGTTGTCATAGTTTTTCAAAAAGCTTCGGCCTTAAAAACAATCCAGGCGTAATTAGACTATGGTTGCAAGAAACCATATAGGTAATTAAATTAAAGTATGTTTAAATTTTATGAAGCAACACTTGCAGACGTAATTAAATAATTATTTATACGTTAAAAGTATATATATAAATCGATTGCAAACATACCAAGCCTTATTAAAGGGAAGCAGGACGCTAGTGGCATAAGTTTTACGCCACTCACCCCACCGCAAACGCTAAACCGTTTTTACAAAAACATCGATAACAGGGTCCTGTGTACATTTCTGCGATGAACAAAGGTGGTTCATCGCTGCCTCGTGCCTTGCTATCAGCACAGCTGGCATAGATAACAACTGCGCTGTTCTTCCTCGGGATCATGGGCTTCCTGACAGATGCATGCGCGAGGTCATATCCTATTTGCGTTTTAACGTAATATCTTCCGGTTTTTGATCATATGCCTATCATGTATAACGTACAACTAGTAAACCCCTACTTAAGGAAGCTTTCCAATTTCGGTCGCTTTGTAGGTGAACTCCTTTTCAGAGGATCTTTGTTTGGATTTTTTAAATATTGAATTAGTTAGTACAGACGTTTGGGTAACAAATTAATTCTAAAGGATTGTTCGTATCTGTTTGATTAATGGGTAAAAAAAATAAAGTGCATCTGTTTTCTACTAAGTTTTTGGAAATCTTCAATGATAATGAATTTTCACATCTATCTTTCGTTAACATGTTACTAGTCCTTAACAAATCCTTGTTGAAATTTTGTTCCTCGGACAACCGCCTCCGTGTTTTTAAGATATTATAATTACTCTAACTTTCGCGCATTTCGAACACACAGAAGATCGCAGTCGCCACCTATATATAGCGCGCATTGAAATTGAAATTCCTTAAGTTTTGTATTTCTTTCGCTACAAGCTAATTGTAGTTTATTTCAATCGCCTCCAAAGATAATAGGTAAGCCCTTAGGTATTCGCAATTTTTCCACACTATCAGCCATGAGCATAGTTTAGTACGTAAGGAGTCTCTCCAAGACCACTATATCACATCCATGTGTTTACAAAACGTAGAGTAATGATATCATTATATCAAGCCTACTTTCTTGAAATGGTAGGCAGAGGTGTTCTTTCAATATAATGCCATGACAGATACTAGGTATTTTTTGTTGCGTCCCATGTAAAAGGAGCGAGAATATTGCCATCTGCCAGCCAGAGTTCCATTGGTGCCTATACTTACTACTACGTAATGAAAAAAGGAAATTATTAATTTACTTAATTTTTTAAATTGTATTAATTACTTTAATTACTTAAATTGTATTAATTTTATTTAAAATTGTACATATTTTAGATGCTTTCTAAGTAATTATTTTGTTTGTATTATGAAGACCACCGTCTATGTATTTTAAGTAAAATGTTGCCCTCCAGTTATAGGATAGGTCGTCTGGAAGAGATCGCTCTAAGTGATATTGCTTATTGTTACATCATATTTTGTATTGTTATCTTTATGAGTTTTTTTTTATGGTGTCTCAATAAAGTGTTATCTATCTATCTAGATAGATAGATCTAGTAGAATAGACAGATATCTATCCATATAATTTTTTCACTAGAAATATATATTTTCCTTCAATATATGTAAGCAAAAATAATTACGGGTAGGTAATATCACAAATATAGAGATGTTTGATTTTAAATTTTACATACATAATATTCTAATAAAATAACTTTAAAATCGGTACTAAAACTTAAAAATATAGACGTCTTTTTATTCTTTACATTACCCCATAGATATATAAAAATATTGCTTTCTCTTTTCTGTGCATTACCCCACCGATTCTTTGTATTCTACAATTTTGTTTTATTCGAGTTTTGTGCTTTACATTTAGACCGCTCTAGGGCGTATAACCTTTTAAAGTGTATGATATTCATTATTTACTTTACCCTCTTACTAACAAATAATTTAAAATTATTTCTGTTTAATACTACTTATAGCTCCTACAACGAAAGCATTTAAGCAAACTAAAAGCCATTGCTGTTACCCCCGAGTGTGTTTAAAAACCAATCTCGACATCATTACGTCCTCACCACATTTACAAATTATTAGAGCACAATTATTTTATTTTCCGGGCAGTTATCGATCCCGCATCCTCTGATTTCGCGCTGGATGCCTAAACCAGTCGGCTACCTTTACCATACCTACTCTTTCGAGCCAAAACTTTGTGCTCCAATTGTATTACTTTAACCGTCTAAGAAAACGGTGCGCAAATGTGATTTTCGCACAGCACGCGATAGTGCTTGTATTTTGAAATATTTTCCCTATTTATATTAAAGCCCTATTAGAAAAAAGCTAACTGAATTTATTAGTTCATCGAGTACTATTTTTATTTTGTCTACTACTTAAATTCATAACTATTAAAGGGGTGTCGAATGAAACTATGAAATATAATGTATGTCATCATTTATTCATTCTTTTCAGTTTATTGACCAAACGGCTCTATAGTGATGTAGGTATTATTGCTAACTTAAATTAATATTTACATTAAGTAATTATATCACAATTTGTCCAAGGCAAAGCTCAATTTATAAAATGCAAAAAATACAGACAAACTCTGAAATGTTTTGATGTTATCAAAATAAAGAAATTCTTACAATGTTAAAAAATCTGCAGTAGTTTTTAAGGTCTTAAATTCAACTTCTCATCATAATATTTAATGTATGTATACCAATGCATCTTTATTTTAACTTGATGATAGAAAGCTCTAGAAAAGGTATAATTATGTCGTACAAAACATGTAAATTTTTGAAGATCCAAAGCCTGTAAGAGTTGCTGAGCCTAAAAAAAGCGTGAACTTATATGTGGATTCATTGATATAAAAATATGAACATACTACTGAATTTACGATAATATTGTGTAAAATAATTACTTATATACGGTTAATTTTTTTAAACTTATTATTATTATTACCTATTTTTTGTCATGAATTCGATGAAGATATATTTTACTAATAAGTTGTATTGTATTGGAGTTGAATCTTTGTATGAAAGTCTAACCTTAAATAAAAAGCATTGTATGAGTACGACATTATTGTTTGATATTGTCTATGTGATCGTTGATTTTTAAAGACTGTTCATAAAAATAGAGCTTTCTCATAATAACATTTATTAACTCTTGCCTTGAATAGTTGAATCCTAAAATTACAAACTAGTTTCAAACAAAACAATATTTACAATACTATATACAGGTTATTTCTAAAATACAGTGAAATGCATTTCACATTTAGTAATATACCCTAATATGTAATTTTAAATACATTTTCTGTGTTTCCTTAAAACTACTGACTCGATTGTTATTCATAATAAATATAAGACTATTATATTAAAGCAAAACACATTTTCTTTCAATGATTTTGTCATTAACTTGCTTTTATATAATACTGGACTGAGGAATGGTTAACATCGTATTTTTCGTACAAGGCTCAAAACTCAAAGAGCATAATAATCGGCTTTACTCACGCCGTGTCACACTAGTTTCATCTTAGATCATCTTAGATCATCGAATGATTATGATAGAGCTTTACTTAAGGTAAGTTTGTAATTATACTCATTGCTTGTCTAGGATTGTTTACTTGTGAAGTATCTAAGTAACTTTGAAATTAAATACGTAACCACTTATGTATTTAACTCTACTAAAATGATCTTAGACAACAACAAATCTTTTCAGAAGAAAGGTAAGCTATGTTCTGTGACTGAACCCTCGTCTTTCCGAGGATGCATAAAGCGTTTGGAAAATTATAAATAGCAGAATTATAAAATGGTACACAATTTAGGGCAGTAACATAGAATAAATGCAAAGAGAATTGAAACCACCAGCACCACAGGGGGCTAACTTTTTGAAACACAATCTATAAAAAATAAGAGAGCACTATAGTGCTGGGGCCTTATGGTTGTTAAGTAAGTTGGTACATATATTTTATACTGCATTAAATGTTTAATAAAGACACAGAAATAAAATAACAATTTGTTAATTACTGATTATAGTCTGTTGAGTTTAAAGCCTGATACAGTGTGTTTACAATTATGTAATAGGAATCAACTACAAGATCAGAGATCGGAAAACATGTTTCAGGAACATTTTATTATTAGGTATAGATATCAATTTGGTCTTTAAAGAATATTCAAATGTTTTGAAAATGCGATATATTGCATAGTTGTAGGGATATATAAAGTGCTTGTAAGCTATACCTACTTATGATATATATAAATATTAAGTCCTTACGTCCTTATATTACTGTCTTTTTCACCCTGAGTCAAAGCATTGTGCAATAGAACGTTTTACACTAGTTTATTTCTTGTCAATTATATGCAGTAACAATTTTAATAGATAGCTCCTATTTATATATTGTTTTTATATTTAACAAACAGGCACATTATAATAAGAAATCGTAACATCAGTCGGTTGAGATTATAAAAACACATTCACAATTTATAACCTCTAATAAATAGTTATATAGCTCACAAAATGCATCCAATATTATATATTATTGTCGCTTTTGTACTATACAAGCCTAATAGGACGGTCTTTTCATAATGCCACTGACGTCGCTAGGAAAGGAAACCGTTCAAAATTTCCTTATGTCGATAAGGAAATTTTGAAGAGTCTGTTCAGCTACTCCTTTGCTTCTCCTTTACTTGAAACCAACCAGTACTACATGTTCATTCTTGGGGACGTCGTATGCAGAAATAAGGAATTAACAAATTGGACGACAATAATCAATATGAGAATGAAGTTCATGTACTATCCATGGAGCACAACACATCCATGGAAAATGTCATACCGGTTCGGTTCTTTTATATGTTGACGTACGAAAAAAGTAATGTACGGCAATACTCCGCTTCGCCTTTATAACCTTCATTTTATGACCTAGTACAATAACCAGTCTTTTTCACAATTGAAGCTACTTGAATCAGAGAACTGTCAAACTTCTTCAAGGATCGTCCTTTTTCTTCCTCAACTTGCCTTCTGTATGTATGGTTTGGGTTACGTTGTCCACAGCTGTTGATAGATCAGCGTCAGGGTCTATTGCTGTGGATAGAGCTGTGATGTAGGCACAAGCTATTCGGAGGACTGATAGCTTTGATAGCTTCTGGTTATGGCTGTAAGCTGGAACTGCCCTCCGTAAGGTGTCAAATGCAGCGCTGATGGTGTGCACGCGAGTTCTTTCCCGAGCGTTTGCTTCGATCCGCCTTTCTCTCGTCATATTTTTGTAATTCCGCTGTTCTCTAGGTTTCCTTTCGTAGGATTCCTCCACGGCAGGGTGTGGGGGAACGCGTGGTGGCCCTGGAGGTGGAGGAATCACTGGTGGAGGGGGCACGATGGGTGGTGGAGGTTCTAAAGGCCTTCTCCTTTGCCGTGGTTCACTCTCGCCGGTCTTTTTGACTAGAGATAGTGGCTCCCGCTGCGGTTCTTCTGAAAACAGAAAAAATGAACTTAGTATTTACCAAATTAATTGCATTTAACAAAGTTAACTATATTTTACGAGTTCTAGTTTACAAGTTAGTAAATTGATAAGATTGAGTAAAGAATACAAATCCATATAATGGACTTCTTCTAAAAGTATATGCATAAATTGAATTAATGTTTTGTAAACACTAAAGAGACACATGCACCTACCTGTAAAAGACCACGGGCGAAACGGGTTCGATGCGTCGCTCTCAGGACTTGTCAGGTCTTCTTGAGAACTCGAGCGGATGCGTTTCTTAGGCGGCTGCAGTCTACTGGGCCCCCTGGTTCTCTTGAGCTCGCTATCGCCCAGCCGGACCCCTGAATCATCAGAGTGTGCAGGCCCTGAGCACGAGTCGTCGTCATCGCCGCCGGAAACGAAGCCGGCGTCGCGTTCTATTATACGTTCTGTAACAACAACAAAGTAGGTTTAAAATGATTTACGAAAATTATTGTTTTTATAAATTGATATCCGAATGACTCTTTTATATCATTGGCGTTCGTTTATTAGGGAGGGAAGTGCCAAAGTATATCCTCTTTAGGGTTCTGTTCTAGAAAATTGTATCCTACTAAGCCTATATTTGGAATCGTAATAGGTAGGTTGATATTTTCACATAAAACCTGTGTTAGGTTAGTATAGCGGATTGCCTGAAAATACTAATAATAATAACAATTAACAAAAACACTTGTATAAAAAAAAGACTACAATCAGAAAATATTCTAAGACAAAAATGCACTAAAAACTAAACCAAACCGTATAATGTTTTTTGTTCATTTTACATCGAAAATAAGAACATCATCAAAATCTTCGAAACCAATGAAATACGCATAAGTAATTAATTAGGGATGACTCAAATACTACTTGTCAGATCCCACTAGATTCGACCTATAGACAAAAACCCCTGACAAGCACAAGCTTTCGAACATAAAAAAATCATCAAAGTACACACTGTAAAAAGGTACGAGAATATACTCGTAGCACACAAGAAAAATACAGGCGAATTGAGTCGCTTAAAAACAAATGGGTCCATACAAGAAATGAACATTTTTTTAACTTTCTTGCTTTTGTAAGACCGTCAATACATTAAAATAATATATTTGTAACTTCTTTGATTGTCAATTATGTGTTATTTGGAGTTTTTGAGTTCTCATGGGGCTTATTTAAGATAAAACCGGCTAAGTTCGACTGAAAGCACAAACCAAGAGTTCAAGACTGAGACAGACTACCATAAAATCAAAATATACAATCGTCAAACATGGTATGGTTATAGTGCTGTATTATGCCTATAACAACAAATAATTAAAACCGTCCAAGTGCGGCTCGAACTTCCGCTAAGGATTTCAAACTGTGTGGTAAATATTACAAAATTACAACGATTGTGCGGTATATATTTTGATTTTACGGTAGTCTGTCTCGGTCTTGAACCCTTGATTTGTGCTTTCACTCGAACTTAGCCGGTTTTATCTATCTTTAAATAAGCCCCATGGGAACTCAAAAACTCCAAATAACACATGATTGACAAGCAAAGAATTTACAACTATACTATTTTAATGTATTTACTGTACTACTGTATCAGCCGGATTGTCCAACGCTGAAGACAGGCTCCACCATTATGATGGGCTTTGCCATAATCCTCACGTCTGGCAGGTGTCTTGGGAATAACAGTTTAAGGCGCTGCTGCCCACCAGCACACAACATTTATTATACAGATATTTTACCCTTAGTCACCTTTTACGACACCCACAGGTAGCAATGGGGGCAACATTCTAGCCCGGCACCCCACGGGGTTATTAACGCATCTCATGAAAATTTATCGAAAACAGCAGCCAGCAAGGTGCTTGGCAAGAATAATTTCAACAACTTGAAAGCCTTCTCACGTCTCATGAAGTCACGAAGACGATTCTGATTCTATGCAATTAACGGATGTCCTACGATAGTCGTACAAAAAGCGTGGAACCGAGACAACTTTAAAACGCTGCCGACATGTCGTGTCTCGTTACAGATAGCACGCTGACTGCGTACTAAGTAAGCTGCCTTTGGTACCTACTTAGCTGCAGAAAGTCCCATCATGTTTAGGTTTTTTCAGTAGAACTACCGAAGAAAATTAATTAAGGTGCAAGCTAAGCCCAGTTGATTGATATATGCATTTAGCGGTCGCTCGCGCGTCATCTGTTTGTCAAGAAGTGCATCAGTTCGAATCAATAGACGATTTGCTGCCTTACTATTATTGCCTGATCATATTTGCGAGCAAACGAAGTTGGTTTTCGGCTCAACTAGTAGTTAATGTTTTAAATTTTAATTTTATGCCTGCTAATAAGCCTACAAAATTACCACGAAAATATATTCTTTTTGTAACCACGAGTGGGATTCCTTTTGTTGTTCAAATCTTTTCTTTCGTTGTATTTTTGTAAAACTAAAGAAAAGTTTGACAATGATACTCGTAAGTGATAGTATTTTGGAACGGTAACTAGACTTCATGATAATGTGGCTAGAATTGATACATATACTAAATAAAAAAACAGTAGCGAGTACCAAAATAAATAATGTTACTCCCCCTTAGAATTAGGTCGAAATGATATGCAAAAGTGTGATTATGTTATTACAGTAATAATGGTCGTAAGTAGCAGTGAGTTGATGGTGATCTTGAATCCAAAACAATTGACCAACTTAGCTTTAAAAATGAAATTATTAGTGAATTCTTTAAATAAAACTATTTTAAGTTTTCATAGGATTACTAAACATGCTACAATTTTCTGGAGATATCTAGCCTAAATGAAAGCTTATGAT
The DNA here is from genome assembly GCA_963854805.1 of Plagodis dolabraria. Taxonomy (NCBI): domain Eukaryota; kingdom Metazoa; phylum Arthropoda; class Insecta; order Lepidoptera; family Geometridae; genus Plagodis; species Plagodis dolabraria. The sequence goes on along the minus strand of OY978457.1, from coordinate 6,149,280 downwards.
AACCATGATATATAAGGTTACTTAATGCTATTTTTTTAATATTGTATTATATTTTTCTAACGAAACAGAATGGGAAGGACAAGGTTGGACAGTCCAGCTCGCCGGTCAATAGGCGCCGGCGCCTGCGCAAGTGACGTCACTCGGTTGCGCACATGAGATGTTTAGTGTAGAGACTTGTCTGGAGATCACACCATATAATATTACAAAGGTTGTGTCATTTTGAATAGTTCCTAACTTAATTCTAATTGAGTAAGAAGTTCAGAAGCTAATTTAATTAGATTATGTTGGCCTTCTTCCTCGGAGATCACTTATAAATGGAGATAAAAAAATTCCATGACTATGTCACTTTAATATTCGAAAATACTAAATTACGTCATTATCATGGGGCATCAATTTAATTGCATCGTGCTAGAAACGCAGAATAAAACGAAAGACAAAATTTTCCTTTAAATTAAGGTAGTAACATATAGTATAGGCATTACTATTCAACGGGGCAATTATGCTAGGTACGCTGCCATTTGGTAGTGGGCTTAGAGCATTTGGACTGTCTGTGAATCTGCAATGACTTGTAGGTTGTCTAAATGCTTTTATTGTTGTAGCTATAGTGTCGTATAAAGTTCGTAGTATTTAATAAAAGCATACAGCCGCGCGCCGGCTTTGTTCATTAATAAAAGATAACTATTTACAATATCTCAAGAAATTCTTAGAATGTAAAACTATGAAATAATCTCATGTGTGGCAGGTATCCCAGCGGTATGCATGTCTGAATACAAACAGGTTCCATTCCATATGGTCAGCACTGATTGTTATTTTATAAACATATAGGTACCTATGTATAAAAGTCGGTGTATTTGTGTGTCCGTAATGTGATGCGGTTCATCCGACTGGTGTAAAACTTTATATACATACATCTCATAGGATGACACATAGTCCTTATTATATACAAACATTGAAGCTCTATTTTTGATACCTTGTGATTTAAATTTTTACTTAATGTATATATCATGATAATTATTGTATATTGATGGGTAGGTAAAGCTCGCTTTAAGGCGCTTTCCTCGCTTTCAAAATGCCATCTCTCGTTACAAAAGCTCTTGTTCTCTGTAGGCACTACGTATCACTTAAGTTTTTATTCGGATACTTAACAATGACCAATCTGTTAGTAAAATGCTTTAAGTAACGTAAAACATAAGTAATAAGTATAACTTAAAAAGATAATGTTAAGTACTTAAATACCAGTTTAGTTTAAACAGCTTCGTTGCTTAAATCTATGTGTGGCTGCGTGCATACTTATTATTATCTATGGCCTCAAAATGTGTAATGAAATGTATGAATAGCGATTAAACTATCTTTGAAGAATACTATTATCTCTTGAAATATACAAAAATATATATTGAAACCCTGTAGTCTGGTACTGTGCAAACGCTTTAGAAACATTGCAAAACCGGGGAACTCCCAACTTCATCTTGAACACATTATTGTTTAGGACAGGTAATGAGGACGCTAAAATGGTAACAAGCCCTACTATCCAATTATGTTACCAACAACATTTTATTGAAATCATAGCAAAACGCCCAATGTGCAGCAACACCCTATACTCACGACGTGTGACATTTTAACTTCCGGCGCATAATTTCCCTGACCTTTTTTAGGTAGGAGGGGTCTTCAAAACAGGCCCCATCAAAGCAAAACCAAAGATGGTCGGAATAGCGACCAAGCCACCTAGCTGTATGACCCGTTTATTACCTAATAAAACCTTACCAAGAACATCTGAACCTATCAGCATATCAACTTGTCCCGGTAAGTCAAACTTGAGGTCAGCCAGGTTCAAACCCGATGTCAAATTCACCACAGAAGGGGACATTTTGTGTCTCAAATTCTTTAAGCGGGATTGTACTACGAGTAAAAAAGATTTAATACAGCCTATCTATATTTTTGTTGCTTTTTTATGTTATTGTGACGGAACAAGCTCGTGATGTTAAGCGGACTAAACTCTGCCTATAACAGATGCATTTCGTCACAAGTCACGAATTGCACTGCGCCCGTCACCTTGAGACAGTTACTAAGTCTCATGTGCCTGTAATTTCAATAATATCCCCAGTTTAATCGAATCAGTTCATATGTGAGCATAAAAGAGTAACAACCTACACGCTCACAAACTTTCGCATATTATGTGTTAGTGTAGTATATATCCTTATTTTTCAATATATTATTAACTTTATAAACATATCCGCATGCCATACAGTAGTTAATGAACAATATTATAAAAACAACCTCTAAACCGCATTCCTCACTAAAATATTCTATATTAATAGACTTTATAACATAAAAACTTTAATAATTCGGCAATGGTTTTTCCAATTCATCACAGCAAGGGTGTTGTGTTTCATGGTATTAAGTTACAGGATGTTCTTTAGCTAAAAACAACAATATCATTAATAATTTGGTGTATCATAAATTATCTAGAGTTATAAATTATTTATTCTCAAGCGATATATGGCTCTCCTACTGTGAGCACCTATTGTTACACAAATTCTTTGGTTGCCTACCTAAATGAGGAGGTACCATGTTCCTACCCTTATCTTAACCAGGCGAGGGGTCGGTACAATTTGTTTTCTACTGCAACACAACGGAGACAAGAACATATTGTTAAGTACTTTTCATATACGCAATAAGGCGTTATTGCATATATTGAGGCTCCGCGGAATACAATACAAAGTAACGTTTTCATCGTGATAAGATTAGAAATATGAGTCATATGTCATGTTAGCTTAGCGGTCAGAGCATACCTTGGCTATAGGGGTGGATGACGCGGGTTCGAATCCCGCACGTGACTGTAATTTTTCTTCTCGTAATTTTGTGTAATGCCCGCCTCAAGTAGAAAATCTGTCGCCGTGCACCTCACGATGTGTTCTGGAAGTTCTCCTTGATTCTGGGTTAAACATTTTAACACCTTCGACCACATCATCACTCACCATTAGGTGAGATTGTGGTCAAAGATCATCAGCTGTATATTTTTTTTACTTTGTTCTATTACCGCCGCCGGTCTCCCTGACACCAAATCTTCTTTGTAAGTAGATTGTAAGGAAATTTTATATACCGCGCTACATTTGGCCTCATATGGACGCAAAGTCCTGTTGCACGCCTAAATGTTGTGGTAACCTATTTATTTTTTCGTCACAAACTCCTATGTCAAGAAAACTGATTTTCTTTTTGCGAATAAGTCCCGTGGAGTGCCGGGCTAGAATTGCATCCCCCCATATCTCCCAGAGTCGTAAGAGGCGACGCAAGGAAAAATACTAGAAGGTGGACAGCATCGTCTTCTGAAGAAATGCGATCGCCAAAGCACCTGCAAAGTGTGGGGGGTTATGGAAAACCCTCTGTAATGAGAAATTTAACGGTGGACTTAATGGCTGTTGATGAAGTTAAAATACTTACCTATTAGGTATTTATATAAAAAGGATTTGCACAAAAGTACCGCCATTTTTTATTTTTCAAGATCTGAACCTCGCACTATCAGTAAAACCACCCAGTCTTTCAATGATTAATCAATCCAGTAAAAAAAAGCACTTGCTTTTCGCAGCTAAGTAAGGACTTGCTTTAATTCTTTTGTTTATTTGCTAGACTTAGGGCCTGTTTCAGAATGTTCGAGTAAGTTCTGGTTTTACTACCCAGAACATATTTATTAACAAAACACTATCTTTGCGTTTCACAGTAATCGGTTTAGCCTATCCATCGGTTAAAGCTTGAAACGCGCTGCATGTCAACTGTTATTTTTATCATTCAGTTATTTTATGTGTTGCATAGCAACCCGAAACTTTACTAGGACATTCTGAAACGGGGCCTTAGGCTGGAGAGAACAAGTTAATGAAACACGGGAAAATTTAAAATATGGATTAATTAAATCAGTGATCAATAAGTATTATAGCAATTAGAATTGGTCGAAGGTGGAATCAACTTTGAACTTCGTTACAAAATCAAGTATGTCTTAACAACCTTTACTGCAATGCAACTATCAAAAGCTGTGTCGAACCCATAAGTTTGTGAAGCCAACATTCCCATATGGATTATCGTTTCTAATGGCCAAGCTACCGGAATTAGTATATTACTCATAATAGTCCGTCGGCGGCGCCGAGAAGGCGTTACTAAACACCAAGCAACGTTTCCACTTAAACAGAACTGTCTTCGAAAACACACTTTATAACTTGAGCTTTACGATCCAGTCCAAGTTTCTGGAAAGCAAATTCCGATTGGCAGCGTGGCGACGCGACTGAGCTGCGTTCGGAGTTTACGAAGCAAGCTTCCCACACCACAGGTGTTTTATCTGAAGTAAGATTATATGTATTGTTAGCCCGCCTACTACAAAATTATCGAAGTTTTAATCATCTTTGATAAGAAAACTGACGCACCTAATTGCTTATCAGAAGATGTATCAAATGGTGCGCTTGCACTCCACTAAGTGCGAACGGACTCGACTGAGTGCAAGCGCACTCGCTTATTTAATCGATAGATAAAAGATATTATTACGAATACACAACTTAGGAGGTTTATTTAAACCTAAATTCAGTCCCCGTTATAAATGTTTTAACACTATACCGTATTTAGCAATAGTCGTTGGCCTGGCACTGCAAATCTAATATTCTCCTGAATCGTATAAATTTTGTAAAAAAAATATAACCTACATTCAATAAATGAGTTGGAGCAAATATACTTTTCAGTCGTTCTAACATTGTGACATAAAACTGATGATAGCATTTTGTAGGTTTGCATCCAGATTTTTTTGTTTCATACTGCAGTAGATACTTGTCGACTTGTCACTGTTATTAAGATATATAAATTGTCCTAAATTTAAGTAAGATAAACATACCTTACTTAAATTGAGGACAATTTGTCTCTAAGAAAGGTTGACATGAATGCCCAAATCGAGTGTTATATTTTTGGGGTTCTGCTCTATAAAAAAATCGTTTTCATGTATGGTTTTTAACGATACTAAGGGCCTGTTTCAGAATGTTCGAGTGAGTTCCGGTTTTACTACCCAAAACATATTTAATAAATAAAACACTATCTTTGCATTTCACAGTCATCGATTTAGCCTAAAACGCGCTGCATGTTAACTGCCATTTTTATCATTCAGTTATTTTATGTGTTGCATAGCAACCCGAATCTTTATTAGGACATTCTGAAACGGACCCTAAATCTGTTAGGGCATTTAAAAGTTTTGGTGGAATAAATAATCTCAATTACACACCTACATGAACTCTAAAATACACTTCAACCCTTTTGGGCAGTCGTGTAAAAACTCGTGACACACCACCAAAATAAGATCATCATTTATAGTGTCGCACATCCGTGATAAAACAAAAAGTAAATGACTCTACCAAACCTGCCCTGCCCACTCCACCAAAGCGCCCGCTTCGTTCAAGGAGGGAGATCGACACAGATAAAAGCTTAAGATCCCAATCTCTGGACCAACCTGGCGCCAAATTTCACAGAAACGAATAGCACCTTAATTGTTACCTTTTAAGCGGGTTAGGGAGTATATTATTTAGGGTGTGATGTTTATTTGGACCTCTTTTTATTACCAAAAAGTTTACATTAAGGGTCAACTTGGTAAACAATCGTTCTCAAATCACAAACTGTGAACGTGTTAAGGGACTCTATATTCAATAAGACATTGAAATTAGTTCTAAATTTCTTACAAAGAGGTTTTGGTTAAACTGAAAAATCTTAGGTCCTTACTTTGTTGTATCTAATTTAAACAAATCAAAAGGCTACTTGTTCCTAACAAGCTCATACTTTTCTCATAAACCTCTATCATGAATACATAGTGATATTTATAATTAAAAAATATATGAAATAATACTTTATTCCTTATTAGAAAGAGGTGTCTGATGACCCACGATCCCACATGGGCCCTTTTGATATGAAGCGAGCCTATTTCATCTACCGGGCACATTAACAGACTCCAGACTGCATCCACTAGTGAACATTTATTTTTTAACAAAACCTAATATCTATATGCCAACCAAACAAAGCAAAAGCATGAGATAATTTTATAACAAAATACGCCCAATGTTCAACTTTAAAATCTGGTCATTATCTCTCAACTCTTCTTGACATGTTCCGCTGATAAATATCAAAATAGTCTAATAACGGTACACGGACATTTAGGTACCCAATTTCTGTGACTTTACCGGACCAAATGAGAAAATGATGAGCGGTCACTTATGTAAAAAATAGAGTAATGCCATCTCGTCTTCGTTTAGCATTCGCACGGTTGGCGAGCTTAATGTATGAGAAGTCGTGATGATATAACTTTCACCGTACCGTAGAAATGTTACAGGCTACATAGATTATGTAGGAGTTGGTAGGTCCAGTGGCGCCGGGTTTACAGCGTGGGTTGCTTGCTTGGTACTCTTGGTACAATATGCCGCTAGTTTATAACATTTTCTCGTCATTATCTGCAGCAGATTTGCCTTGGTTTTACATTGTGACTGTTATCTAAACTATGCGTTAGTCGTTATGATGAGTCATGACCACAACCTCTGGCAGAATACGTTTGATGATTTTTGATATTTAGATCTTACTGTCCAAAAAGATGCCGCCAACCGCATTGCTCTACAACAGCTAAACAGGACTTTAGTGTCATTAGATTTTTCTTCGAAATACATAATGTACTTAGTTACTCAATATGAAGTAGATAATTTATGGCATTACTTAGGAAGCCCTGCTTTGAAAACACTGGGAGTTGATGGCCTATTTTCGCTGTGCTCAGTGAGATGCTCTGAAACGGGCTCGAAGGACCATAATATAAAATAAATATGTAATAAAATAACATTATACACATAGCAACTAGATTACTTTTTAACTTTTTTTAATGTATATAGGGCAAGAACAGCGTGCACTAAGATATATTATAGTAACACGATATCTTAGCTTATCTTGCTTAAAATTAATGAATTACCTTTGTCCGAAGGTTTCCACTTGGTATAACAGCAGCAGTCGATGATGGATGCTTAGGTGTTGTTATTTATATGAAATAAATATACTTTATGTAGGTATATAATGGTTTATGACTAAAGTAACTTCTGTAAATTAAAGTGTGTAAACGAACTTAAATCGAAACTATAGATTAGTTACAAGTTACATGGAGAAAGTGACAATTTGTGGTGGTATATATAGAGTATTCTGTGGTTTCGCATCGTGCTTCAAATGACTTAAGTTATACTTAGCTCGATTATTCTATGCGACGCGCGATGCGACAAGCCATCGGGCGCCGGGCTGACGCCGCCTATATGGCACTGTCGGTACACGTACTAACAGTAACAATCTTCCATAAATGAAATAACAAAAAATGGAATTTTATTTAAAACATAATGACAACTCAAGAGGTTCTAAAACTCTATAGCAAGTATGTATCAATTAATGTTTAGAGAATGGCAAAGATGCTTCATTAGTTTTTTCTTGATCATGTTTGATTTAAAATTACAGTCAGTATTATAAAGTTGAAGGAAATAAAATTATCTCAATGCAAAAAATTACAGAAAAAACTTACTTTTCGATATATCTCAAGAATGCTATTGCATATTCAAGCGTTTGCTACTTTACCAGTTAAGTTATTATAATATCTTCAGTATTTGGATTGACTGCGTTGTCTCCGTGTGATTTGAAATTTTAGTTTTTTTTACTAAATTCGCTTTATTAGTCGTCTTTCTTGACTTGTGACGATATGCACGCAGATATACATAGTTCTTAGCGAATTATATATCGTATAACCTGTATAAAAAATCATAATTATCGCAAATCGTAGCTCTTTGTCTTTAGAAACTTTATCCTTGAGAGCAAGACGTAACGTAATAAAATCGATTAGTTTCAATGCGTTAATTTAGTTATTAGATAACTGAAAAAGATGAAGTTTATAAACAATTCTTAGCGTTGTCTTATTTATATCTACTATGGAATCTTTATCGATGACATATTTTGTTTACCTCACTCAAGACGTAATTCATAATCGTATCGTAGCAATCAATATTGTCAAGTAAGAAAAAATTAATGTGTTTCAGAGTAAACTGACTCGTTAATTTTTGCTTAATGCCCATACTGATTTTAGTCCAAGTTGTGTAGATGCTTTCTTAGTGTCTGACGTATGCGAACGTAATTATACGACACGTTTTATTGCTAACTAACTTTTGCCTCCGGTTCGACATGCTGCTCGCCGTAAAAGCTTTGCTCAAATATGTTAAATGAGAAGTAAAAATGAAGTACCTATTTAAACGCCTTTAATTAGTTGGAGAAATTGCAGACAGAGAAGAGAAGTAAGATATTTAAATTGAGTCCTTTTATTATGCTTAGTGTTGTTAGCTAAAATATATTTTTATTATGTTCTTGTCCTTTGTCAAGATGTATTTAAGCGACCCCATATGATAGGTATACGGATAGAAAGATGTATTGTAGGAACAGTTAACAAATATACGGGGTATTTATTTATCAACGTGGTAGAGTCTGAAATAAATTCATGAACATAATGATATGAAAGACAAGCAATCCCGTATGAATCAGTCATGAGAGGATTTTTTATATGTTGGTATACCTGTGAATGCCTGCCTGGCATGATGCCACCATCAAGTAGAAAATCTGTCGCCGAGCACACATCTGTGTGTTACAGAAGCTTTCTTTGAGACCCAGTTCCTATTCTGTTTAATACCTTCGAACCCTACCACATTATCATTGACGTGGTTAAAACAGTCAAAAATAAAGTCAATACGTTAATGAAAATATATGTAGAGAAGCAAGAAAAGTCAAGGGGTAATTTACATTACATATTATAAAACACTTAGATGGTAATCTAACATTATACTATGTAAAACACTAAGATAGGCAATATAACATTATATGTAAAACACTTACTTAGGTTTATCAAAAACTAAAATTAACGAATCTGGGATTTAGATAAATATACTATGTACCTACTACGAATAAGCGTATATTTATTCCTAGATTTTGACATTTTTAATGTTGAACAGGATATAAATTAGTATAGTACATAAACTATAAATACAAAACATGTTTTGTTGTAAAGTGTAACAATAGATATTTCAGACTAAAATTAAAATATTTAACTAAAAAAAACTTAAAATTACTACAAACTAATCCAATATTCCTAGATTATGTACCATACACTTTGATAATGTGGTTATGAAGCTATGATCAAAATCAACAAACATTATTTTCTTTGACACGCTGTTGCAATGCGGTATCCTTAAAGAGGAGACCGACTTACACTTGACCTAATTTTTAAATATATTTTGTCCAGTCATCGACAAGGACCACAAAATTAAACATTATAATGTAATTTTAGACATTTATTTTTAGAATAATGGCGAAAGACTATCATACATTTTCTTTAGTATCGATTAATATTAACTGCCACCATATAAATTTATTAAGTATTTGTAATAACTTAATAAGGTATTTGTAACCTAGTACCTAATACCTGGTTCCTAGTAGGTACCTAAGTTCAGTCGCCACTGTATGATGCCTACCTATTACATATTCACGCAGGGCAGCATTTCTTGGAAATTTGGTACGATCGATCTGGACATCATGAAGTGCCTTTCTATTGACTTGATGTATAGACTGTAATATCTAAGACTAAGTAATAATACGAGTATTTCGATAACCACAAAGATTATCACAGAGAAAAAATGTATTTTTTTGTGAGATGAAGTGGGGTAGTCTCACCCACCTAATGTCAAGATTCTATTACATCCTTCTCACCGACCTCGTTCTGCATGACATTAGAATCGCTCGTAGCGAAGTTTGCTTAGCCGTCTGAATCGATCAGCAAAGTTAAGCAACGTCCGCCGCGGTCATGAGTTGGATGGGTGACCGGTGGTGACATTACTACCGAGCGCTTCCGTGCTTCGGAGGGCACGTTAACCCGTCGGTCCCGATTGTTGTCTTAGGATGGCAGTCGTTATACCATGGTGGTAGGGCATTTTGCGATTGTCCGCCTGGCTAGCTACCACTCTCAAGTAGAAAATCTGTCACTAAGCACCTAACGGTGTGTTCCGGCAGCTGTCCTTGAGAGTAATTCTAGGTTAGCCTGAACAACATCTTAGACCACATCATCACTTGCCATCAGGTGAGATACTGGTTAAAGGCTAACAAGCATAAAAAACGCACTCGTTACTCCGAGGCGTAAATTCTTAGCCTTTGACCACAATCTGACGGTTGATGTCGTCGCGTCGAAGATATTGCTCAGACAAACCTAGAATTACTAGTTCTCGAGGACTGCTCCTTTACACCTTTTCACCATAGCATTACCATTCAATACATAACGCTGAGAAGGCAGGAATATTCCAGGCATAAGCCTGGCCCCGTCACATCAAGTCGTGAGTATATAAAAATCAGGTACCTAAAAGCTGGTTTTCAGTCGAAACTCATGATGTTATCATTTGAACAGTTGCCTGCCCTGAGGAAAACTAGAGTAGTGAGTACAAATGAGTCTATGTATATTGTAGAGGGTGTATTGTCATTGTCACCAACTGTTCAAACACGGTAGCCGATTGTGTGGAGTGTCCGCGAGTCAAAATAACCCTATTGTTCGCAGTAGACTCAACATGCGGTGTGTCTATGGGTTGCACCTGGGTGACACGTGCGTTGTTAGCGGTTGTTTTATCAAAGTTTGCGTTATACAACCCTATTTTTTATCAAGTAAAGTCATAACTGAACAATATGTGCTATGGACAGTTGCAAGGGGAGGTTCTAGGCACACGAAACTGTGGCATATTAATGCAATTTGTTATCCAGTAATTGAAAGAACAGAAAAAAATCACGTTTGTAAATAACTAAAGCTGTTCTTTACTAAATTCCATTAGCTAGTTTTTCAGTTTTAGTTGGGAATGTATCTAGATGTATCATATGTTATTTATAACAAACGGAATTTGATTGAAATCATTGAATAATATCGGTATTATGTACGTATTCTCATTTGTTACTAACTAAGGCTTTTATTAAGTGAAGTCCATATGTTAACAGATTTTGTTAGTAATAAAAAAACTAACATACGAGTAATTAGTCTGCAGGTTACCTCTAGCTTTATATACGACTTAAGGCGTCATGAGTTACAAAATCAGTTTATTTATAAGTTTAATTTATATCAATGCATTTTTTCATTGCATTTGAAAATAATTTAATAATATATGTTTCTCAATATTTTTCTGACGTGTATTTTGTCTGTCTCGATAGCCGCAATATCGTGTTAACGACAAATGTTTCTTTTCGATTCCTACACTCAAAGATAGGGAATTTAAAAACAATAAAACTGTGATAACTTTTTAAGCCGTAGTACGTGTGTCTGGTAATGTGTTGAGTAATTTCACGCGAAAATTTTGTCATGTCATGACAGAGCGCACGCTAATGTAAATACTTATTTCAAGAGGAGTTTGTTTCATTTTTATACTCACTGGCAACAAGCTGCTAATTGTCATTGCATTTATTTTATCCTGGTATGCCTACTACAGAATCTTTTACCAAATATTCACAATATATAAACGAATTTCAAAAAATAAAATGAAAGTATTACGGAATTATGATTCTGTAATTGTAAATCGTAATGAAAAATAATTAGGTATAACAAAACATTATAAAAATACTTGAGATATAATTGTAATGCATAAATATTACATAGCTCTTTTTCGGACAGCATACTTTTGGCAAACATTTACCAATATAAACCAATTTCAGAAAATAAAATGAAAGTATTACGGAAATATGTTTCTCTAATTAGAAATCTTAATGAAAAATTATAAAATTAGGTAAAACGAAACATAGTAAATACTTGAGTAATTAATGTGATGCATAATCTTTATATATAAAAATTACGTGTCACGTTGTGTGTCCGCGATGGACTCCTAAACTACGGATCCACCTTTAAATTTGATTTGCACAACGTGTGCAATTTGATCATAATTGAGAGATAGGATAGCTTACATCTCAATTTATAGTCGTAATTACTCGTGCAAAGCTGGGGCGGGCCGCTAGAGTAATATAAATATTACGAAGATCTTTTTCGGGCAGCATAACTTAGCAACCAACCGCCATCCATGACGACGCAACAGTTTCGTATTTATTACCATTAAAGTAACAGATTACAATTTCAAAACGCATAGGCCATGTAAGTTTTTTTTCTCTCATCTATAAAACGATGTATTATGGATAAAACCACCTGGTGTATCGAGAAAAATTGCATCTAGCAGACTTTTTGGCAGAAGCCATTTATTTAACACACTACTGGTCTAGTTTTGAATAAAACCTAGAAGTTCGAATATATTTTAGGCCAAAAAAATCTATTATGCGTTTTGAGGCCATGTACGAGTAAAAAAATCTATGCGTATCTCTAGGGTTGATACGCGGAGGTATCGGGATTATTATTTATATACATACTCGTAACAATATCATCACGTTTTTTTAATAAGTGATGAGAAGGATATGTCACTGGCATGATGGTAAGCGCCATGGCTGTCTATTACAGTTTTGGCGGTGTCACCTTTCTTGTTCTGCTTGACTGTGCTCACGCTGCTGAGATAATTAGTTCATATATACTTACTCAGTAGGTAATTTCATTTTCTACAGTGCCTTTTACAAACACTGTGTTATGCTTCGAGGCATTATATCTGAGACTCTGTACCCACCAAGACATCTGCTAAAGAGACCACCTGGTATATTCCCGAATTGGATTCCTGAAGGGATAGGAAGAGGCGTCTAACCATGATTGATTACCAAACACGCTTCGAAATTTTGGTCTTATCTAGTAGGGAGTTGCCATCTACCAAGCAAGGTTAGAAACTCCAGACCGCTACTGAAGACTTCTTCCTCAGAAAATTTATTATCTTTTCAATCTAGGCATTAAAAAACCAGGACATCGATATGCCAAATTGACTTTTAAGCCACTCAACCTCTGAACAAGTAACATTTTACAGTCAACCAACAAGTTTTTGAAATCAGTACTATAATATTATAAATGTGAAAGTAACTCTGTCTGTCTGTCTGTCTGTCTGTCTGTCTGTCTGTTACGCTTTCACGCCAAAACTACTGGACCGATTTGAATGAAATTTGGTATGGAAATAGTTTGAGACCCGGGAAAAAAGGTGCGCTAAAAGAGGTTAACGTTTTTGCGCGATAACCGACATACGCGCGGGCGGAGCCGCGCCCGGACAGCTAGTAAAATATATATATTAATAAATCATTTTACAGTGTACTCGTCCCTTTGTCGTTAGAATAAATGCTACTTAGTAATAAATCAGCTTAATTCCTTGACTGTACCTACCCCCCATGCCTATTTTGAATGAAATTTAATCTTGGTCCATAATGTCACTAAGCTTTCCAAGCGGGTCACGATGATACGAAGATGTCATTTAACGTTTTGTCAAATTTGTTTGCACCCACGGAATAGGGGCGAGCATATTGCCATCTACCTGACCTGGTATCAGATTCAAATAGCAACTGAACATGTTTATTTATCTATCCTCACAGATGCAGCAGTATTTATTCCGGTTCGACAACCCTAGAAACGAGACAAAGCGAAGCTATGCAATCAGGCGATTTGTCAAACATCCAAAAACAACTTTGGGATGCAAAAAATGTATTGTTATTTCATACATTTTGCATATGGCATGGCGGATACGCCGCCAGCAGTTACAGATGGCATTTTTATACTAGAACTGCGCTAACTCATTTGTTTTTTGAAATACAATATACCTAATACCTAGCAAAGAGTTCTTGTAGGAAAACCTACCAGTTAAATGTCAAATTATATTCTAGAAGAAATTTAGGTTTTTCAGTGTAGATATAGGTAGGAATACCTACATACATTTATATGTATGTATATTAGGAAGTTATTAGAAAAGCATTTGAGTAGATATTTTACGACGTCTGTACATTCATATATGTAAGTATGAATACATTATAAATGCAGGTTATCGCAAAGTAAAGCATTAGGGCTTTACATTGATATTTATAACGTGACTAGCTTTCCGGGCGCGGCTCCGACCGCGAGTATGTCGGTTATCGCGCAAAAACATTAACCTCTTTTTGCGCAGTTGGATAAAAACTATCGTATGTTTTTTCCCGGGTCTCAAACTATTTCCATACCAAATTTCATTCAAATCGGTCCAGTAGTTTTGGCGTGAAAGCGTAACAGACAGACAGAGTTACTTTCGCATTTATAATATTATTACTAGCTTTCCGGGCGCGGCTCCGCCCGCGCGTATGTCGGTTATCGCGCGAAAACATTAACCTCTTTTTGCGCAGTCGGATAAAAACTATCCTATGTTTTTTCCCGGGTCTCAAACTATCTACATACCAAATTTCATTCAAATCGGTCCAGTAGTTTTGGCGTGAAAGCGTAACAGACAGACAGACAGACAGACAGACAGACAGACAGAGTTACTTTCGCATTTATAATATTAGTACTGACTAGCTTTCCGGGCGCGGCTCCGACCGCGAGTATGTGGGTTATCGCGCAAAAACATTAACCTCTTTTTGCGCAGTTGGATAAAAACTATCGTATGTTTTTTCCCGGGTCTCAAACTATTTCCATACCAAATTTCATTCAAATCGGTCCAGTAGTTTTGGCGTGAAAGCGTAACAGACAGACAGACAGAGTTACTTACGCATTTATAATATTAAGTACTGATCACGGAAAAAGTTTTTCAAAAATTTCTACTTGAAGGTGGTAGCTAGGGAGGCGGCATAGGCGAAATGTCCTACCACCACGCCATAACGACTGATGCTAAAGATAACAACCGAAAAAAAGCACAGATGCGCTCAGCGGTCACCCATCCAAGTAAAAAACGCATCTTAAGTCTTTTGTACAGATGCAACCACCTCTACAACGCTTCAAAGCTTTTGTAATATTCAAGCGATCGAGGCAAGTCAAATCGTTTTAGGTATATATACTGATCAGTAATTAAAAAAAAACATTAAAATATTTTTAAAAAATATATTTCATAGAATTCATTTGTTCACATTTGTGAGAAAATTATAATAATGAACACGTGTTTGGTAGGCAATGGTCTTATATGAAATACTGTATTACTACTTATAGAGAAACATTCATCTGAATTTTGCAAACGATCTAGCATTACAATAGAACTTGGTAACATTTAAAAACCATGTTATACAATATTTTAAATACTTTACTTTAAACCTTTAAAGTTCACTTTATAATCAATCTCGTTATAAAGTCATTAAGCACATTATATAGGCAGGTATTTTAGTTACTGAATTAATCTGGCGCCACACAGATTCGAATTACAAACGGGTTTGATTAAGATCGCCCTTTGGTGTACAAACTGATACTTAAACTGTGCCGTGCGTGAGCAAGAATTTTGATGAGATTAGTAACTTACGAATAAAAATGTAAATAAATGTAAGTCAAGCTCAGAAACAGCAGAGCGCAAATCTAACCGCGGCGGGCGTGGTTTAAAAAGTGGAACTTGGATGCGATAATTTTTAAGTACTTACCAAATCAAAGTCAAAGTCAAAATCATTTATTCAATTTAGGCGTCTACGACGCTCTTATGAAGGTCAATTACAAATTTTAATATTCTTCTTCTTCTTCGTGTCGACGATTCACGATTTAGATGGATGGCTGCCAGTACTGGGCTGTAGCCACCCCAAGGGTGGTGGCCTCGTAAAGGTCACCCAAAGTGCAAACATTGGGACAATGGGGGCAGGACAGCAAGTGAAGCATGTCCTGCGTAGCGCCACAACTACACTGGATTCCTGCATTAGAGTATCCCCATTTGGTCATATTAAACCGGCAGCGACCCACTTGAGTCCGGAGTCGGTTTAGTGACTTCCATGTGGGCCACGCCAGATCTTTGCCCGGGGGGAGTTCTTCAGCCGGCTCAATGTAATTGGGTGGGGGAGGGCACGTGTTCTGCCACAGTTCCATGCGGGCATCCTTTGGATGACCTGTCAAGGCCCTAGTGAAGCCAAGGAAACTATAGCGGCTCTTGAGACGGCCTATGGTTGGTTGTGAGTTGTAAAGAGAGTGTCTACTATCTTGTTCTTGCTTTAGTTTCTCCGTAGAGCAAATTATGTTACGGCGCACTATAGGTGGTGCTATTCCTGCTATGGGGTACAGCATGTTAAGAGGAGTGGGTTTAAGGCAGCCGGTAATTTTCCTACATGTTTCATTAAGGGCAACATCTACTTCTTTGGCATGGGAGGATCGGTGCCACACTGGGCACGCATATTCTCCAGCTGAGAAGCACAGTGCAAGGCCAGATGTACGCAATACTTCGGGTGATGCACCCCAAGTGGTTGAAGTTAAACGGGAAATTAAGTTATTTCTGGAGCTTACTTTGAGTTTCGTTTTGGTGCAGTGGGTTTTATATGTAAGAGACCTATCTAGGGTAACCCCTAGATAGGTTGGGTTTTTGCAGTGTTCGATGTCAACTCCTCGCCAGGATATATTGAGTGGACGCTCAGCTTGACGGTTTCGGAGATGGAATGCACAAGATTGGGTTTTGGACGGATTTGGCCTAAGGCTATTTTCATCGTAGTATTTCCCAATCGTTTCCAGAGCTCCTGCGAGTTTTACTTCAGCATCTTCAAACGAGGTGGTTTGGGTGGTTAATGCTAGGTCGTCGGCGTAGAGAAATCTTTCTGTATCTGCAGGGCTGGGCTGATCATTGGTGAATATGTTAAACAGGATGGGAGCCAGCACACTGCCTTGCGGCAAACCATTCTTTTGGCTTCGCCATCTGCTTTTTTTGTTATTTAGTTGGACCTGGAACCGACGGTTTGAAAGCATCTCGCGAAGAATTGTTGTGAAATTTTCGTCACCCGTTACTGAATGGACTTTAGAGAGAAGTTTACTAATATTGATCGTGTCATAGGCGGCTGACAGATCTACAAACACAGCTCCTGTAATCTTTTTGGCTTCAAACCCGTTCTCGATATGCTGTGTGAGTTTGAGAACTTGGCCAGTGCAGGATTTACCAGGTCGGAAGCCGGCTTGTTCGGGAATCAGGTTTGGCTCTACTATTCTTGTTAGGCGGTTGAGGAGTAGTCTTTCAAATAATTTAAAAGTGTGGCAGAGAAGTGAGATGGGACGATAACTTTTGGGGTCTGTAGGAGATTTACCAGGTTTTAGTAATGCTACGACCTTGGCTTTTCTCCAGAGTTTGGGTAGTTTACCTTTCTCCAAGCAGTAATTAAATATTCCCAAAAGCCAAGACACAGCAATTGGTCCAAGGTGTTTTATTTGTTCAACTGTTATGTCATCAACACCTGCTGCTTTACCATTTTTAAGGTCTTTTATGGCTAAAACGATTTCGGCAAGCGTTATTGGTTGACTAATGTCTGATGTTCTGGTCGAATTCGATTTGGGTTTAAATGTCTTAGGTAACTTTCGGGGTGATTTACCGTTAAGCAATAGTTGGTGGGCTATTTGGTTGGCAGACACCATACCTGGGTTTGTTGCAGGTGGTGGATCACCTGTTAGCTTTTTTAGTGTGGACCAAGCTTTTTTACTATTATGTGTCATGTCAATGTTAGAAACTGTTGTGACCCATTTCTCTCGTCGGTTTTCGTTAATTTTAGACATTAGCTCCTCTCCGGCTGTGATTGTATCTGAACAAAACGGGTCGTTGGTATAAAGGTTTTGGTATCTTTGAAACAGTGAGGCAGATTCTGGACATAGACCGGGAATATAATCTGTGCGACAGCCTCTAGGTATGGCTTTACGGGATTCTGACCAGACTATCTTGACAAATTTATCGTAGTTTTCGGGGCATGGGTCTAAGTGCATGAGTTTTTTATCAGTGAGTTCAGAAAAGAGATCCCAGTTGGCTTTAGTAAAGTTAAAACATCGTTTGAATGGTGTTTTTAGTGGTTTGACAGCAGCTTGAACAAGACAGGAGATTGGTTTATGTTGGGTGTTGGGCATTGGTGTGCCGACTGTTTTGGAACACAGATTGCTGATGTTCGAGCTCACAAAGATAAGGTCGGGGTTGTATCCTCGCTGCCAACGTCCACTATTAAAGGATGCAGGTAGCTTAGCATCGTGGTTCAGGTGGAGGTTTTCTAGTTCAGCCCATTCTTCGACTGCTTCTCCATCAGCATTAGTGTTTCTGTAGCCCCAGGTTGTACTGTGGCTATTGAAGTCTCCGACTACTATACGGAAGTCTTGAGCTCGAAAATTTTCTGTTTCGGTAAAAACAAACGGTTGGTTTGGTGGTTTATATATGGAGGTAACCGTACAACTGCCAGTGTCTATAGTTAGCGCCTCTACGGCGTTAAGAGAATTACATGAAACTGACTTGACCAATATTTCAGGTTTTGTGAAGATTGCGCTCCCATGTTTAGGATGTGGTATTTCAGCTACCAGGGTAAGCCCAGGAATTTGGGGTCGAATATTGTCTGTATAATAATATAATATTGAAATATACTAAATTGTACTGCCACGTTCAGCAAACAAAATTTATAGAGCCACTGCGAGAAGAACGGGCAAGAAACTCGGGGCCATTCTTTTAAACGTCTTTTTACAATGTGTTGTTATATACAATATAATACAATTATAACAATATTTAATTACATTACGTAGGTGACAGGCGCTAGCTTGGCAGAGGCGAACCAGTCCAAGCATTTTTGTCGTTTAAGTAATCACAAACTGTGTAGTAAGTATCAATTAACCAATACAATTAAATTTTGAATATTGTGCGTGTTAGTTAATTGTGAACTTGACTCAAAGCAATTAAGTAATCCTTCTTAGTTTGTCAGAGGAACTTGATGAGTCCGGAATAAAAGGGGCAACTGTATGAGAGTTATACTTCTTTACATATTTATTCCTCTGCTAGCTAGATACGGAAGGTAACAGGGTAACAGGGTTACTCCTGGAACATATAAGCTCATAAATTGACATAAGTTAAAGCATAGAATTTCTTTAACTTATGTCAATTAATCAATGAAAGGTAGCAAAAGCGTTTATCCCCGGTGACAAACAGGTGATTTGAATGATTATTTTTTTAATAGTTGTACCACTGGGGAATATTATCTCATTTGGCAAATATATTATTTTATATGTTATTTTCATAGTAGTTGACACTAAAGGTAGTGCAAAACAGTAGTTTCACGGGGGATAGACACACAAAAGACTATTAATCAATCAACACGCTTCATTCAAGCAAAAGACATAGTTGAACATAAAGTGAGCAAATATGCAAGATATTTATATACAAAGACAATATAATAACATATAAATTGTTTTTGCTATGCGTTTTTAAGAAAAGTAGAAAAAAATGACTGATTTCAAGATTCAAGTGACGATTAAGTCGAACGCAGAATTTTTCGATGATTGGATATTTTGTATATATATACAACCTAATAGTCAGCTGGTCACCTTGGTATGCGCTGATGACTATGATTGTATACCTCAAATAAACACCGTATGTATGCAAACAATCCTAACAATGACTCTCATCGGTCAGTTACCATTAACACTTCGTATAGCGTTCTTTCAAAGTATAGACTTGGTGTGACTGGTCCAGTAATATCAGTTTTTATTGTCATAGGTGATATGCTGTATGTAGCTGATCGTGGGAATTGAAGAAATCAATAAATTAGCTTTGAGTCAACTTATCTATTTCCTTGTTGATTTAAGTGATTTGCTGAGACTACGAGTACCTATATACCTTAGCTTAGATCTAACTTTTTGATTCAAGTGTGATTTGTAGTCAAACGAGTATTCAGATATTAGACCGAGAGTGAGAGATATGGTTCTCAAAAATAGCTGTCTGTAGGTTGAGTGCTTGGTGACATATTTTCTACTTCGTGTGGCTGCATGAGTAAAATCCCGTGTCCGTATAGTGAGAAACATCAGTAATCATTTCATTGGTTATGACTATACCAATAGTGCCTATAGTAATATATGATCCGCCTTGTGGTAGGAGCTAATTTGCTTCCCTCTATATCTTTCTCAGAAGACGTAAGAGGCGACTAAGAGAAAAATATCAGAAGGTGGGAGACAACCTTCTGAAAACTGCCATCTTACACTGCGATCCCTAAGGCACCTGCCAGGCAAGGGAATTATGGCAACCCTTGCGCCTAATGAAGGAGGTCTTTGTTCAGCGCTGAACGTATTTCATTGTTGTTGATAATGAGATGATGGCTGAACATATCTAGATCATTCACCGAGACTTCCAATAATATGTTTAGTCTCACAAAGTATAACTGCCCGGGTCGTTCTAATTTATATGTAAAAAAATAGTGCCTTAATAGTGCTCTCCACATGCAAGGATCCAATAAGATTGCTGAAATAGAAGCGGAGAAAATTCCTTAATACTAACATAACTCAGGGCCTCCAGAATCCAGAAGAGACGCTTTCGCAACTTAACTTTGAAGCAGTCAAGAGCTAGACTGATGATAATAGCATGTTACAGATAAACCTTAATTTAATTCCTTAACCCAACGTACCATAAACAGGCTGCTTGTACCACGGAAGCAGCGAACCGTGATAAATAAATAAACGCGATCGGACGACCTTACAAGGCTGCGTCGTGTCATTCACGCCTTCGCGGTGCTTACATACAAAAGGACATGCAACTTGACAGGTACATTGTAAGCACGATAAACACCTACTTAGAATCAGCATATTCTGGTTTAAGGTGGCAAAAAATTATTTAATTAATTATTTAATTATTTTTTTACAAAGAGTGGGACCGACTTCTAGATGTGAATCGTATGAAATAGCTGGTTAAGGTCGGCCCCATGCTGATTGAGATCACATTTTCATGGACCGACTTCAACAAGTTATTGCTACTTTTCAGTGCAAGTCGGTTCCATTTTTGTGAAAAAAAATGCTCACCCTTTTTAGTGATGAAACCATCGATTTTCACTCACAATAGTGATCACCATCGACAAAACTTGCAATTACCAAGGCATCTAGGTATGTCAAACATTTTTCAGTTAGTTGAGTGTAACTTATAAACTAATCGACCGATTTTGATGAAATTTATATGGGATTTTGATTGAAAAGGGTAGATTATAATCTACTATAGTTATGATTGTATTATTAACTTGTATTGCGGTCAGTTTAAATATTCTACTGACATCTATAGGTTCTAAGCTACCTTCTGAGACTAAAAATTGATTTGTTAGAAAACCCAAGTCTCTGTCTGACCTGGGTATCGAACCCAAGATTTCCAGATTACTAAAGGACACTTTTACCACACTACACCGGAAGACGATATCGTGAAAGTCGCGGGTAGCCAATGGCTACAAGTGGCTAATAACCGTTCTTTGTGGCGATCTATAGGGGAGGCCTTTGTTGAGCAGTGGACGTCTTCCTGCTGATGATGATGAAAGGACACTTTTAATCCTCAAGCTAATATGCCCCGGCCGAGACAGAGATTACCAGTAGGCAGGCTTATATTGTACAAATCATGCTGATAATGTTTCTCAAATCATGTTTTACAGTTTTCAATTCCTTAACGGAGGCTTATCGAGTGATTTCACAGTTTGCGTCGTAAAAACGCAATATCCTGCGGAAGCGATATCAAATCACTGAAATTCTTATACAATGGTCTTATTTTTTTGGTTCTTTCTACTCTTTTTTGCGGTTAGTCTAAACACATAACTGAGGAATATTTAGTGTTACTCCCAGGCTATTTAACCGCTTAACTGACCAAGTTGGTTAATTAACCGACTTGCAAAAAGTAGGAGGTTCTATGTTCCACTGTACCTATGTATTTTTTCGTATGTTCACCGATTTCTTCCTTATTTGTGAACCAATTCTCAAAATTTATTTAATAAAATATTTTTTTGGAAAAGGATTTATAAGTTAGAAGACTTTGAGTATAGAAAAGGATTTATAAGTTAGAAGACTTTTTTTTTTTTAAATATGACCGTTTTTTTTTTTTTAAGTATGTTGTTGATATTTGTTGTTAGTAACAAAAATACCATATTGATTTGCGTGAGTTAACGAATCGATAAGATTTTATTTGTTAACAACATTATTTTACAAATAAAGTTTGCTTTAGAAATATCCTTTGAGTATAGAAAATATATCCAGCAGTTATAAACGTAAGACCCTTTTCTAATCATCCGATTATTCATAAGAATAAATGTATACACAATCAGTATAAAAAGAAACGAATGTTAGTCGTGTAGAAGAAAAATCTATTGCTTTTCAATTTGGTCGGTTCAAATCAAATAAAAAATGACACTTTTATTTAATTAACCAGAAACTAGGCCTCACTTTTTACCAGACCTGTCTTAAGTTACCGAAAACATATTGCATCGACATAACATTAATTAGATATTGGCAGGAAGACGATTACACATACTAGTCTATAGGTAGAGATTAAAAATAAACACTAATAGAGTTTTGCTTCGAGGAAATGTTCTTGGCATTAACATGTAAACAATTTTCATAGACCAACAACTTCTGCGACATTTTTATTCCGGTATAAATACGAGTAATTTAAAATCCCATTTTTAAAAAGATTTTAAAATTAATTCGGAATTTAAAACGTGTATCTGCTAGAATACAGTAAGTGAAGTCGTCTTAAATACATGCGTAAGTTTTTACCCACGACAGTTTTTTTAATATCCTGATTAAAAGGGAAGTTTTTGTTTTTGCCGCTGGCCACCCGAGGGCTTCCTCCCTTTGTGCGTTTCAACGAATTTTAGGTCTTCCCTACGTGAGGGACGTGACCATACGACCAACAGAGATTTTTTTTATATAAATTATTATTTATATATATTTATTTATTTTGTGAACTTTAAATCTGAATATTTATTATTTTAACCGGCATAGGGGACGGCAGGCTATCAACCATACTACTGTACGTAATCTGATTGAACGAAATGCTTTTACAAATACCTGAATCTCGTAAATGATTACGCCACAACAAAGATACAAGACAAGTTAAATTTTAGCAAAAAAACAGCTGACTTCTAATATAAAATACCCATTATTAGGGATAACTGAAATACTATTCTTCAGATCTCACTCAAATTTATGTAGGACTACATGAGAAGCACCGGCTTCGAATGTAAAAAAATCGCCAAAATTGGTACAACCTGTAAAGAGTTAAGAGGTACATACAAAAAAACAGTCGAATTAAGAACCTCCTCCTATTTTAAGTCGGTTCAATAGAAGAGAAAATTTAGTTTTTTTTGTTTTTTTTTACAATCACTAAGTATTATGTGCGAAGCGAAAATAATATCTCCAAATTTTGGTATATTATACGTCTGGTTTGCCATTTCGTCGTAAAATTCTGTATATTTTACATTATTTGGAAATCCGTTAGTACAGAAATTTTCATATTCATATTCATTTTAATAAACGGAAAACTAGAAATCTAGAAGCACAGATATAAAATCCAAAAAGATGCTTGCTGAATTCCACCGTTTTAGAACGATATTTTTCTATCTGTATTTCTATTAATCTTATTTTATATTTTATTATATTCTATTACACTTTCAAAAAAGTAAATCAAATAATACATCCGATTGATAGTAGACATATAATTTGTTGAAAAATCACAAACTTCACAATCAATAACATTTTTATATCAAAAGCTGCTGTTGTTAAAATGAAACGATTTATTTTCGTTCATACATGTCAGAACTAACATCTGGATTTACAGATCTTTGAAGACAAAGGGATACTAATATACTCGTAAGAATTACATCCATCTGCTATCCTTATGTTATGAACGACTTGTTGCCGACCAAAAATTTCAATAATCCACAAACACAGAAGAAAATATAAGTCTTCTGGTAGGTTGCATAGAACAATGCCACATAATCTGCCAAGCAACCAACGCTGACAAGTTTGAATACTTTATGATATATTGACACTGTTTCCTTTTCTTGCAGTCTTAAGATATGTCTAAATAGTAACTTTAACGGAACTTATTCTGAGGTATATAAGTAGAGGGATGTGAATTGAAGGACTGAAGTGTTGTGATGATGATGAATGTGAAGTGAACTGAATAAAGAATAAAGTTTTACTGATAATAAATGAAGTAGATTGAGACTACGATATTTTTATGTAATTGTCTTATTTGCTTAATCAAATTTTTAAACTTCTACAATCAGGCTTAATATACGCTATTTGCGTGTACCAAAGCAATGGTTTTTCTTTGTTACAGGAAGATGGATATCCTTTCATTTACTATCAAATTCATATACTTCAAGAATAGTAGAAATGATACGCATTTAAAACTCTCCCATTTTCAATAAAGTACTCTCTACTATTTTATAGAAAATGGTATTAGAGTCAGACGCCTCAAATTGAAATAATAATTGGTGGTGTAAACCAGAGGCACCAAAAAGCCCCATTAATCTTTTTCAAAAAATAGTTCTTAGTCAGAGGCACAGTATAAATGCAGGATAGAGGAAGTGGCGATAGTCATCAGGAACACATATGACCGGCGAAATAATTATTAACCTCCACGTAGTAAGGAATAAAGATAGGAGTACAAAGAATTTAAACAAAATATATTCCACTTTCTTTGAACAAAACCTAATAAGATCTACAAAAAAGAACCTGAAGCTTTGATGCAATTCCTCATACTTTGCGATTAGCCCCACGCTCTGCCACATTACGAAATCTAGTCCGTACTCTTTACAAAATACCTTGTATAAATTACCGCTTACTTTCACGATTAGCCAAATAATTTACATCATCGGAATGCTTATTCAAAGAATTCCAAGGAATTCGCCATGCTAATTATCAAGACGGCGCCAATGTTTGAAAAAACATCAGGATCTTGTTTGTATCGAAACGCTGGGTTTTAGAACTCTTGGGGTTTTCCCATAACGTAATCGCCCGGTATGTACGAGTATGATAGGTGACAAAAAATGCGATCTTTGCTTACACTGCTCTTTGTTGGTATTTAGGCATTGTATGCGGTGTCGCATGTAGATTGTGGTTTTTCTACTTTGATACGCAGTTGGATCGATCAAGTAGAAGAAGAAGCCTTCTTAGAGTTCTCTCACACGTCATGTGTATAATTTAATCAACCGCTTAACTTTGAAATTTTGAAAACACGACTTTGAGCCTAATGTATCTGCTAGTCCTAACAAACATTTTGATATTCTTTTTTTTGTTTTGAAAAAAAAAATCTTTTCGTGTTTTTTATGTGTTTTTGACGGAATAAGTACGAGTCCCACCTAATGTTAAAAGTCTCTTGTGCCTGTAATGAATTAATTCATACTTTGCTCGACGTAAATATTCAAAGGGAGCACGGCGCGGTCCATTGTTGCCGCGGTGAACGCTATCGCAGTAGACATTAAAATACAAAAAAATACAAAAAAAATGTTTTTTTCTTTCAAAACAAAAACAAATATCTCAAAATGTTTGTTAGGACTAGCAGATGTCAACCCTAAGAGGTTGTTAGCATATTACCAATAACCCGGTATAATTTCACTGGCGAATTAGAAGCAAAGAAGCACATTTACCGACTTTGAACACAATTGATTATTGATTATTTAATTATTAATTATTTGATATAATGACTAAACTACATTTCTACGGACAGTGCTGTGAATAAGTACACTTTACAGAAAAATACGACAAAAACTTTCAGTAGAAACTGCAATCCTCAAGACGCCTTCCAAACGTTGGGATTATATCAATTATGCATTAGACTGCGATATGTCTGTCCCTTATTACAAGGGACCATAAAATATCCGGCCAGATGTGGATGCTTAAGATTTAGACAGCTCTATCTACCTCTTTCGGGATAATAAGACGTCATGCTATATTGTTTAGTATGTGACGCTTTTCCTGTAATATCGCTGCCGTTTTAACTGCCTGCTATATTTTGAAACTGTTTTCACGTGCAGCATGCCGAAAGGCTGCTTTGTTTGCCAAACAGGTAGTCAGATAAGCTGTACAGATTTGGTAGATCCCTTGAAATACCTATTTAGGTTCAAATAGGTTGTTAAAGTCTATCACTGACTAAAGAATTCAGGTTATTCCATGCCATATTATTTTGATTTCTAAATGGTGAAAAATCAAAAATGATGCCGAAACATTTTTTTAAGTTATTGTGACTGAACAAGCTCGAGGCCCACCTGACGTTAAGCGGACTGACTCTGCCTATAACAGATGCATTTCGTCATAAGTCAATTGAATCGCACAGCGACCGTCTCCTTGAGACATAGTTGTTAGTCTCATGTGCCTGTAATTTCACTGGCTATCAAGGACTGCTGCCGGAACACAACGTTAGGTGCTTGGCGACAATTTTTCTACTTGAGGGTGGTAGCTAGCCAGGCGGGCATTCGCAAAATGCATCCTAGCATAATCCTGTTTTACACTCTCAGCAACATCATCACTTACCAGCAGGTTAGATAATGGTAAAGGTTAACCTTTATCAAGAAAAGCAATCTAAGATGAGTAAATTATATTTTTTTTTTGTCTTTTCCCCCTATTTTACAATCATATTTTTTATCTTATATTGATTGTGTGTGTAGATACAGGCATGACTCACGGTGATAAGAAATAATTCGGTTAATGATAACAGATTGATCTTTGAACTTAATTGTATGAATAAATATGGTTGACGCACACTATCCCACCCAGTATTATTTGTATGGAACTTCATACTATATATATAACACCGTAAACTAATCAACGCCGCCTGTATCGGCGTCCGCGTCGCCTAAACTCGGTACAAGTTTGGGAGTTGTGAAAATGAGATAAGGCGATAACTTGCCGAGCCAATACGTCTGCGTAACCCGGTAATCAATAATTCTTTAAACTTATGCAGTGCACACACAACAGTCAAGAATTTCCGGATACTCGAATCAAGATAACACTTTCCTTAAAACTTCTTCAGGTGCCATATCAGTGCCAAGGTTTTGTTCTTTCATTCTTCGACGTTTTATCTTTATTCTTGAACTAGCTTTCCGGGCGCGGCTACGCCCGCGCGTATGTCGGTTATCGCGCGAAAACATTAACCTCTTTTTGCGCAGTCGGATAAAAACTATCCTATGTTTTTTCCCGGGTCTCAAACTATCTCCATACCAAATTACATTCAAATCGGTCCAGTAGTTTTGGCGTGAAAGCGTAACAAACAGACAGACAGACAGACAGACAGACAGAGTTACTTTCGCATTTATAATATTAGTACTGATTATATCTATTTAAACTTGATAGGCTGTCCTTTGACCACTATTTAACCTGATGGTAAGTGATGATGTACCTAGTCGAAGAGGTTATTCAAGCTATTTGATTAAGAAAATAAATTATTGATAAAGAATTACTGGCTCTCTTGTCTCAAATTTTTTTCGATTTCGTACACGATATGCGACTGTTTTTTTTAATTAACCTTTTCAATGATAATAAAATCAAGTACAAAAATACTTGCGCGTTTAATTATAGGTACTCCTAATGATGGCATTTGTATAGAACGGGCTTAAACAAAGCATTATATGTGTACAAAGAATTTAATAATAACTCCGGCATTGTATTATATCCGAATAACACCACAAATAAGTCATATAAAGCCAGTTGTTCAAATATTGGTATTTTTTTATAGCTCGGTCTCAAGCAATATACTAGGTACCTATACATATATTATGTACCTTATATGGACTGTATAGGTATCTACTCTACCACATAGTTTAGAACTATATTTATAAAAAAAAGCATTCACACACAGTAAAATTTCACAGACAGATGCAAAGTACATACTTTTATAATTTTAGCTAAACTATTTAATTTCAAAGTATACATTGAAAATATAGTTACCTACCTACCGAGTTATTTACGAGTAACTATAAAACTAGAAACAATCTTAATTAGATAATTATGACTGTCTAAGAGCTTCGATAAAATATAGCATAAATACTCGAAGATGTTATAAGGTCCATCTCAAAAATAAACTGTCCCAGCCACGGACATTTAAAAATCAAAAGACTTAAAGCCCAATAATCATTAGAACTGAACGGCATATAGCTGACGCGGTATATGACAACAAATTGAGTGCACAGTAGGCCCCCACAGTTTTTTACTAATCAATAAAGATACAGATGTCAAACAGTTGAGACTGACAAACATGTTATAGTTGGTCACATCTGGCGCCGCTGGCTACATCTGGACGCCAACAGAAGTGACGTCAAATGACATGTGGCGACACAAAAGTACAGTTTTATTGCCGGACGATTGTTCCTTTTTGTTTGTTGAAATTAATAATAGAGTCAGAGGCCTGTCTGCGTTTTAACTAATCGTTGGTCAGGGTTTGGGATATGCGCGATTATTCTACTTGCCTTAAATAGGAATCAACTGAAGGTATCAGTTAGACATTGCCTTATATGGGCATAAAATTATTATGTGTATAAGTTAATTTGTTTGTTTCTCTTTCTTCCACTGTTAGACTTCACGTACAACTGAACAGATTTTAATATTAATTTCATTAAATATTAAATTAGGATTTGAAAGTGTTCAAATCGATTTCATTTCATTTTGGAGCCCTTAAATGCACGTCGTAGTACTAGGTCTTATAGTTATAGATTTATAGTAATTTTCTAGAGCCAAATATTAATTCCTAAGGTTCGATTTTAACAAATTTGTACTTTCATATTATGTATTTGATGCAATAATCAAATACATAATATTCAGTTCTTCAAGTTTCTTGAATCTTGAAGTGATACTAGGTTGTAACTAATAGCAGAAGTAGTTCTCAAATACAATATACCTTTTTTTGATGAAATTCATGATAAACTGAATGCAAATTTACTGTTATCTAACTCACGTCTTATTATCCTACACTAAACCATATTATCATCTTACACTAATCTCACTTATTATCCTAAAATTAAATTAAAACTTCTATTGATCTCAAATCTGATTGAATCACATGTTTAACATAATTAGGACTTCGTATTAGCAGTAAGCATGGTGTTAACATATTTTCATCTGAGAACCCTAGCTTGCATTGTGAGTGACATATGAATAAATATACAAAGATAACATACATCCAGTTTATGTCAAATTAAACTCTATCACACTCTAATACGACATATCCAGAGGGTAGTTATAAGTTGGTGGTGCCATACACTTGTTTCTTCGCATGGGGTTTTCACCCCAGAACATGTGCGCCGTTTTTGTACCCTCCTGTTTTTGGTGAAATGCGATTGACGTTTTTAAGGGTTGGTTTTTTCTGTATGAATTAAGTATCTGTTCCATAAATCTGTTGTAAATACTCGTAGTTATGCTAACAGATGATATTACCTAATTAATGTATTTATGTAATTGATCTACCAATACATAGATGATGTAGTATATACCTAAATGCAATGAAATCTTAAAAGAACACAACTCACTTGAGATATTTGACCAAACCTTTATATTTTCAAAAGGGATGTGGCCAAAGTTATTTTTTCTGCCTAAATTGATCGTAAACTTTGCTGGCACCACTTTAATTTTATCATTTTCATTTAAAGTTTAATTGTACCTATTATATAAGTAAGTACATACTGCTAATTATGCATATTTAGTTATTTAGTCTGGCTCCTAAATGTTAACCTATATCACTGTGTTCTTTTAGTGATTGTATTAATTTGTATATCAATATAAATAAATAAACTTACTATTTTTAACGAAATAAACTAGGCATTATATTGTTTAATTGAATGTACGTGTCGAATTTTGCATACAATTATCTACAGACCCTAGTTATGCGCCCTATGTGCACCAAAACCCTGCTCACATCGGCGTCAGTGGTGGCATGAAGCTCATTTGACTAATCACCCTTTACGACATCTACCAGGAGAACATGAGTAAATATACCTTTTTATACTTAAACCAGGTCGATAATAATTTGATTGAGACATGATTATAATACGAAACAGATAAATTTACAACCAGCCTTAAATGGGCGGCGCCTAATATGAATTTGAAACCGGGTATTTAAGTTTAAGACTTCCGTGCTTGCCATATAAGGACCAGTCAAGTGTGGTCAGGTGACGTTTTGACGGGTCTTAAGTTTCCTTTGCTTAAATACTGCTCTACCTGATAAACTATCTGAGTGATTTGCTGAAGGTATTTTTTATTTTTTTATTTATCCTTATTGGATAGCCTTTGACCACTATCTCGACTGATGGTAAGTGATAAAGTGGTCGAAGATGTTCTTCAGGTTAACCTAGGATTGGTTCTCAAGGACAGCTGCCGGTACACACCGTTAGGCGTTTGGTGACAGATTTTCTACTTGAGGATGGTAGCTAGCCAGGCGGGCATTCGCAAAATGCGCTACCAGTATGCTATAACGACTGCCATCCTAAGACAACAACCAGGACCGGCAGCTTAACGTGCCTTCCGAAGCACGGAAGCGCTAAGTAGTAATGTCACTAGCGGTCCCCATCCAACTCCTGACGGCGGCGCTGATCGGTTAAGAACGGCTAAGCAAACTACGCTACGAGCGAATTTATTCGCTCTTATAAGGAACGAAAAACTTACTTAATGATTTTGAGATTTTAGAGGAACTATAACTTAAAAGTCGAGTTAATGTTTATCATAATTCCTATTAGGGCATGTCTTGAAACTACAAAATAAAACCTCTTTTCACTCCATCACAATAAAAAAATCGGTCAAGTGCGAGTCGGACTCGCGCACGAAGGGTTCCGCACCATTAGCTGTACAACATTAGACTTCATATTTTAACCTTTTTTTGTTTTAACGTGTGCGAGTCCGACTTGCACTTGGCCAACTTTTTGTATTAGTTGTTATAGCGGAAGAAATACATCATCAGTGAAAATTTCAACTGTCTAGCTATCACCGTTCTGACAGAACTTCTAACAAAATAGAAGTGTCAGCAACCGAAAAGAAACGAACACCAAGCTAAGATTTTTTCAACTCTCTGATACCAAGTGTGATGAAGCTACCTAGAGATCGGTCACAGCATAGACGGGAGAGCCGTATGGACTATGTCACCAGAGGACTAAAATTCATTGGTTAGGTTATATTGCCGCCGATTGTACTGTTTTTAAGTTATTTTTATATTTATTGAAATTAATATTAATAATTTTAAAAGTGCAATAAAGTATTATCTATCTATCTAATAGATAGATGGAGAATACTTTATCTATCTATCTATTAGATTCTCATATTTTCAATATAGATAGTATCTATATTGAAAATATGAGAAGCTAACTTCTGCATGAACTTCGACCTAGCAAAAATTGCTTATATCACAGATTTATTCGTAATTATACGTTTAGAAGCGTAACTCTCATACGCTTTGATTTCGGACTCAAGTTCACAAATAACAAAACACGCACGATCTTCCAAATTCCATTGGATTGGTTTATTGATTTGGCGCCTAGAAATGATCGCATCCGATTGGTCGCGTAAAGGTAATGTTGTTGAGTTGCGACGCACGGTACACTTTTTATACCGCGCCCACCGCGGTAAGATTTACATTCTGCTATTTTTGAGCTTGACTTACATTTCTTAACATATTTATTATGAGTAACACACGCTTTCAGGGACATTATTAGATACCTAATAATGTCCCTGAATAAATAAAAAATTAAGTATTGCAATCCTTGGGTTCCTTCCTTCCTATTTTAGATATGTTTAGGTTCTGCAACGTCTATCTATATGATGCCCCCAATGTCACAGATATACTCGTACATAGGCGACGGTCATTGCTTACCCTCAGGTGGCCCGTCAGCTTATTGCCACCTATGGCTTTTTTTTTATGTAAATCGTTTCTAGAATGAGAACTACGGCTAACGAAATTTCACAAGATCAACTATTTGAAATTTATCGCATCTTAAAAACCTTAAAAGAAAGGTGTTCAGAATCTGCCAACTAAATACATATACTTACGAATATATCTTAGGTTAGGACAATTTGATAACTAGGGTTTTGTTGCGCTCGTAACGATGCTTGCGTAGTCGTTCTTTACCGATTAAATAGGTTAAACTACGTCAGCTGCGGTTATGACATGGATGGGTGACCGCTAGTAACATTTCCTATTGAGCGCTTCTGTGCTTCAGAAGATACGTTAAGCCATCGGTCCTAATTGTTATAGCATGGCGATAGGGTGTTTTACGAATGCCCGTCTGGCTAGCTACAGCATTCGGTACTAATGGTGTGTTCCAGCAGAAGTCCTTGAGAGCCAGTAATTCTAGAATAGCATAACATCTTCGACCGCAACATCATTTACCATCAGGTGAGATAGTGATCAAAAGTGATAAAAAAGTGTA
Organism: Plagodis dolabraria; assembly: GCA_963854805.1. Classification (NCBI taxonomy): domain Eukaryota; kingdom Metazoa; phylum Arthropoda; class Insecta; order Lepidoptera; family Geometridae; genus Plagodis; species Plagodis dolabraria. The sequence continues at coordinate 6,117,039 of OY978457.1, read as the reverse complement.
TTAAATCTGGAATGTTTACTTTTCTTAAATGACCTCCCAATTTTATTCGAATTGAAATTAGATAAATCTAGGATGTGGTTATCCAATATGCATGCAAGTTATTAATTTGCAATTTTTTTATACGTCAAAATGGGCAGCACGTTCCCTTGGAGATAAATCACTGTATCTGCCCGTAAAGAAGCAGCTCCGCTCAGAACTTGAGGGTAAGTTTATAGGTGGTTGAAATGGTTTTATAATATATATAATAATATATATATATATATATATATTCTTACGTAGTAATAATTTTTATATGTATATAAATTAGACTGTTTCCTTTAGATACTAATCATTCTTTTCGAAATGTTCTTGGCCAGTTATTAATCAGTGATCAAAATGATTTATATATAATATATTAATTTTATATTATGAAGAAAATCTTTAAAGTATTACAAAACTATTTATCAATTGTAAAATTAACCAAATAATTATTTGTTTTCAAGTTGAAAATCTGAAAGTTTAAATAAAATAATTATAAATTTTTCTAACCTTTAACAGCTGCTTGTGTTGTATCTCCTGAAGCTGAATTTGTCAAATTCGACATTTTCATTCAATCCACAATAGAAATCCAGTTAAAACACCAACAAACAAACAAAGTCAACAATAACACTTATCAACTTATTATTGGCACGTAATAAGACACAGTTTTATTAATAATTATTGTTAAAAGTCATAATAAAGCACTATTAAGAAGTCATTTTCGTACGCACGAGTCGGTAGGTTACGATGCGTGCATACACATCCCTACGGTTCGGCACGCTGCGTTCAACTGACGACTCGTATAGTATTATGAAGTTGGGCCGAGTGCCCGCGCCGGGGTAAAAAAGCACGGCGCCAGCCTGGTCTCGCCCTTAGAGATGTGCACAATTCCGTATGTTTGTCGTACGGTAATATTTATAAAGAAGATGTAATTAGTTATGTTATCATTTTCAACTATTATCTATGCCGTTGCTGGTAACAGTTACTTATGCCTAGATTGATTATGTCTAAGTCATTATCTTAAATAAAAATTTAATCTAAGTTATCTCAAATTAAACTTAACTATTTATATACAGCAGATAGCCTTTGACTACTATCTCACCTGATGGTAAGTGATGATATGGTCGAAGATGTTGTTCAGGCTAATTTTTCTCTCAAGGACAGCTGCCGGAACACACGTTTAGGTGTTTTGCGAAAGATTTCTACTGGAAGGTGGCAGCTAGCCAGGCAGCAATTCGCAAAATGCCCTACAAACCATGCATATTATGCTCTATGGCACATACGTCCATATATGACACAATAATATCTCAACATTAGTAACGTTTGATAACATTATAACCTTTTGCTTAGAAACTGCAACAAAAGTGCCAAAATATTTTCTACATGGTCCATAATACATTGTGCAATAGGTAATAGTTTGAAATCTAATATGTTTCCTAAAACATTGTGTTGTTATATCCAGCTAAGCTAAAGTGATTGAGAATTTGAGGAAAAACCTAGATTTGTGGACATGAAACCAAAGTTTTCGAAATTTCAGCCATTATCAATATTTTGCGTGGTTAATTAATGGCAGATAATTGAGACGTCAAATATCAAATAACAGTTTTTAAACTGTCACTCGTTTATTCTTTAGACACAAATATTATTTGTTTTGCTAAATAATATAATAATGGTTTGATTTGATATATATGTCTCTTATTTCTGATGACTAGAAATGCCTTGTCACATTAAAATCAAACTAGAAATTAGTTTATTTCACTGAAGTTATTGATATGACTGTACTATACTGTTACACCCTCCCACATTATGGGGGGAGGGGCTGCCATAATCCCCAAACTTGGCATGCGTCTTATGGATCTCAGTGTCAGATATCAGCTCCTCAGAAATCGCTGCTGCCCACCTTCAGGTGTGTTACCTTTAGTGGCCTCTTACTGCGACACCCACAGGTACAGATGAGGGGGTGACATTCTAATGGGGTATAGGCCCACATGGGGTGACCCCATGTGGGCATAGTGATATTACGCTAACTAAAAATCAGGTAAAAAAGTAATTGAGAGTAAATTTTCATCGATAAGTTATTGAAGTCGAAGAATAAATGTTATCGATAAAAGACAGCACTGGTGCGCCAGCCGGTCGCATTCCCTGGCGATGGCGGCGGCGAGTTGTCGTGAGGATCGCCACACAACACCGCACCGCACTATACACTGTATATCCGAACATTTGTTCAAAGTTACAGGCTATTTCCACATGCACATGTGCGCATCCGTGACTCACGCACGCATTCGCTTATACAATAAGTACCCATTATTCGCGCTCGCACACAACTCGCATTCAGAAGCCCAAATCTATCAGAATTCTATTTGGATAATCGATAGCAAATCGTGCTCTATTAAGTATTGTTTATCGGTAACCAGCTGTTAGCATGATAAGTAGTTACAGTGTAGTATTTATAGTAAATTTTAGAACTTTATCAGTATAGATATAAATCTTAGGTAGGTTTACTAATTTTGTAGTTATAGGTATTATCTTTACTAGCCGTAAAGTTCTCAACTGAAAATTAGCCTCTCAAAAAGTTTATCCATAATTCTTACGCTTGACTAGAGACTTGACTAGATCTAGGAGATCGCAGTCTCAGACTACAATAAAAAAAGGAAAACCTTTTCTCGTGTAGTCTGAGATCGCAGTATAAGTTGAGTTAACAGTTCTAGAGAAAACGCTGTTTCCTATCAAGTTCCTTCTGTGTTCGGTAAAGGTGTTGGTAGTGTCAAACTTTCAAATATGCATTATCTTATCACTTTGATAGTATGTATATTTTTATTACCTGTGTAAGTTATCGTATTACTAACTTGCATTGTAATACTGATTACATTAATTTCAATGTATGATATTTTCTTGTGCGGCGTTTAATAATAGAAAGAATTTTATTCTTAATCATACGAGTAAGCAAAGCTAAAAGATAATGAATAGATTCAGGCGTTACTTTGCGGAAATCCATATTCAATAATAACTAATATTGTAAAAATATTTTAAGTAAAACATTAAATTTATATTTTAATAAAACACTTAAAAATATAGAAGTATACCTATCTAGTGACTATTCCGCCTAATTCTAAAATAAAAAAATAAAACATATTGGTGTAATTGTCACTAGATATATTTTATTAAAATATTAAATAAAAGATTTCTTACAAAAGTTGTTATTATTAAAGCTAAAAGAATTAACGTGAAATATATTTGATACATATCATAATTATAATATACATAATATCAATCATATTTTTCTTTAATTTCCTGCCATTATGACGAAAACTAGTAATAAATACAGCACTACTCAGGTTTTCATCTTCTATTGCTCTGATGTAGGTATAACAACTATGTATTCATTAAAAAAACAGTTCACACATTCCACCAGTTGACAAAAATCGTACTGCAATTTATTGTTATAGGTAATTATATAGGTAAGACCTATTATATCCCGAAGTTTTCCAATAATGATCATTAACAATGCGTAGTGTTGAGCGTCCTTATTTGATATATTGGATATGGCTTAAAAATTATATATATTATTATTTTGTAATACACTGGTTTAGCATTTATAGAAATCAAGGCTTTTAATAAACAGTGTAGTAGAGTGGTCATTATTAGGAATTTTGTGCTAGATGGTTAATGTTTTCTCTGTCATACTCTCATATTCCTCTGGTCAATAAGTTACGATCATTGGAATCACATTCTGTACTTTTATTACCATTTTTATTTACAAATTAATAGAGATGTTGCCAAATACAGTGCCATTCTACAGAGAGCTTAATTTGAGCTCAGACTGCTGACAGACGGTTCGGAATGCCAAGATGGATAGCCTACATCACCAATAGCTATCTAGTACGCTAATTTTCAAAATGTAAATTGATATCAACTCATATACAATTTGATTTGAAATAGGAATGGATTCTGATATAATTCATTGTATAATATCCGCGTATTAAGTTCAACGTAAGTAATAGATACATTTACAAAGACAAATAAAAGGTCCTTTTTAGGTAATTGTGTGCGGTTTTATAATAAAATTCCCAAACATATTACAATGCTCACAGAAGGAAAATTCAAGTTGCATGTGAAAAATATTTTGATTAAGAAATCATACTACAAAGTTTGTGATTACTTAAACGACAAAGATGCTTGGAAAGTTCCGCCTCTGCCAAGCTATCACCTGTCACCTACGTAATTTGAACAAATATTGTAATAGTCATATTATATTGTATATAACACATTGTTAAAAGATGTTTAAAAGAATGGCCCCGAGTTTCTTGCCCGTACTTCTCGCAGTGGCTCTATAAATTTTTTTTGCTGAACGTGGCAGTACAATGTAGAATATTTCAATATTAAAATTTGTAATTGACCTTCATAAGAGCGTCGTAGACTAAATTGAATAAATGATTTTGAATTTGAATTTGAATTTACATTGATGAACAGTCTTACATTGATAACATTTTCTAAAAATATAACCTAATTTTAGCGATGCTATTCCATATTGCAGTGGGCGACCGACGGCGACGGTGAGGCAGAGGCAATGGCGGCGTCCTCTTTATCATTTCTTAACGCGTCCAGATTTGGCAATGTCGATACAAAATCCTGTTCCGTCGACTTTTTGCTCGGACGTTTACTCGATTTCGGGGAACGAGACGCAAAACAACCGAGTTTTGCCTCCAGCCGTTTATACTGGTTTTGTCGTTGAATTTTTATGGCTTCCAATAGAGGTAACTGCATTAATTCGAGTCATAAGGTAATCGGAAATGACTTGCTCAGTGCTCACTTTTCACCGACTTCAAAAAAAGGAGGATGCTCTCAATTCGTCTGTATTTTTTTTATGTTTGTTACCTCATAACTTTTTTGATGTTTCATTTTTAATTGAAAGCTGATACTTGTTGTGCGGTCCCATTTAAATTTCATCAAATTCGGTCATACCGTTTTTGAGTTGCACTCCAATTACTGAAAAGTTTTTTCCTATCATGATGATACCATTGCCAGTCATTGCCAATGAATGACAATCGATCCCGTAAATAGCAAGATACACCAAAAAGGGTGTTTTTTTACCTAAAATGGAACCGACTAAAGTGTAAGATAACTTGTCGAAGTCGGTACCATGCGCACACAATTTTGATAATAGGTAATTTTGAACTATATTGGTACCGACTTTAACAAGTTATTTCACACTTATGAGTGTTGAAGTCGTTCCATTTTTCGTAAAAAAAAAATATACCGACTAACCTGTTTGATGTATCTTCAGCATGAAGTTCAGTCGTGTTATTAAAATTGGTATCCTATAAATCACTTACATTCAGTTAAGCAATATGCAAAACTAATTTCGCAGTAACATCAACACAATGAATATTTTTATAGGGTCGCAGACTTGGGCTATCATTTCTCCTAATTCATGCGACACCACGTTTCTCAAAAACAAGCAAATGCATATACGTGTTATTCTGAAAAATTCGTTCCAAATTGTTTAAACAATAATTTGAGCAGTGGTCTAGTGTTGGGGTGTGAAGGGATAACTCCCGAACAAACAGAATGTCTCTGAGATAGCAAACATCGGTTCTGTCTAAGGTATAATTTCGAGGTGTGTAGGTGTAAGCGACAGGTAAAGCTTTTGACACCTAGCCACAGCTTCTAAAGAAAGGGCGTTAATCTGTTCGCGTTTTATTTAACATGTACAGTTTTTTGCCTATATTATGATATCTGTAAAAACTTGGGCTGGTCAAGTGTGATGCTTATAAAGGTCCTGTGAATCTGAGATACATGCATCGTAAAGTTACACTCTAACTCACTTTACAGACCCATACCTATATAACAATCATCTGAATGTAGATAATAGCAATTTGCAGGGTGATAGGGCATTTTCACTTTGAAATAGAAAATGCCAAGCAAACGGTGGGTTCCGGCAGCTGTCCTTGAGAACCAGTTTCTACGTTAGCCTGAACAGCATCTTCGACCAAATCATCACTTACGATCAGGTGACATAGTGGTCAAAGGCTAACCTATCGAACATAAAAAAGATAATAGCAATACAATTCTAAAGTGATCAGATTTAGTAGTAAAATTAAAATCTTCTTTAATGTCCTGTCAATGAACAAGCCAGATTCAAATTGACTTGCCCTTACCAAGTGCAGCACTCGTTGTTTAATAAAATTTAACTGGTAAAAATAATAATGGCTGGTGCATAAGTGGTTGGCCACCTGGCGAGGCGGCACAAGCGATTCCAAATATATCTGACCTCTCTACAACAGTACAGACAGTCTTATAAGACTTATAGCTATAGGATTGTATACACACATATTTTAAATTATTCCCCTTAGAAAATAGGGTTTCAGACGCTTTCCACATGAGTTTAATAAAAAATATTTTTACCTAAAAACGGAACCGACTTCAACACTCAAAAGTCTGAAATAACTTGTTGAAGTATGTACCATCATAGTTCAAAAGTACCTATTATGACAATAAATTGTGTAATTTTTTCACACTATTTAGTGTCCCTTGGTAGTAATGGGATCGATTGTCATTCACTGCAAATGTAACTGTTTCATCAAGATAGGAAAACATTTTTCAGTTATCGGAGTTTAACTCAAAAACGGCTCGTCAGATTTTGATGAAATTTAAATGGGACTACAAATATCACCTTCCAAATTAAAAATTAAACATCAAAATCTGAGATTAATTGAAAGTTTTGTCTTGACATTGTGATGTTTGACCAAAATAAGAATGATTAATCTATTAAATCTAAAATAAACGTACCATATACGACAAAAGACACTTCCTTAAGAATCGCTTTCTTTTAGACGGTGCTCGGAATTCAAAATCGAAGAACGAATATCAAAGGCATCACTATAGACGCCGAACGTGCTCTATTATGAGAATGCTAAAGTATCAATTTGAATGGTGGGGAAATCTTGGTTTATGCGAACTGTGTGTAGGATTTAAGGCTGTATTGACATGTGTGGTAAGGTTGGATTTCCTTAGAGGTGGAAGGGGCATGAGTGGCAGGATAGCAGGCGCCGCACTCACTGTGGCGCCGGCTGGCCGCCAACACCTCGTGTATTATGGACTAGCCCCGTGACCTGGCGTTGATCAACTGGTATTTGACTCTACAAATGAACCAATACCAGTAACTCATTTCTAAGCAACTATTACCAACCTGGAATATATTAACATGCGAATATCTAATAACCTATCTTTAAAAAATCGTGATTCTTGCATTGTTTGTTATATTTTTTGTTTCGAATAAAAATATACAACGTTTTGAATACTAAACTTGAGAAAAATATTACATATTGGGAAATGGCGCGGCGTCTGCGGCACTTTGTTTTACGTCTACGCATTCTGACCATAGCAAAACAAAAACAAGTGTTCAGAAAGAGACGCACCAGTGCAGAGCCGCGGAGAAACATCGATAATTTATGCGAACATCCCTGAAACAGGAATGCAGCAACAACAGCTGAGTAGGCAAACTTAAACCTTAAACAATCACAATAAAGCTGAAAGTTCATTAAATTACGAGTGGAATAAATGATTCGGTTGAAACAGGTGTTCAGTAAGCTTCTTTATTTTTAAGCAGATGATTTGAAACTCTATCCTGTTGAAGATAAGGTTTTAAATCCAATAATATATACATAGTGCTTTAGTTCTTTAGAATCGTGAAGTTTTCCATTGCTCCCAGATGTGCATACTGTACTAAAGGCGTATCAGTGACAGAGGCTGCGTAATGGGGACACGATACTGATGAAACTAACGGGTATTTTTAACGTTATTTTATCGCATTACCTTTATTATATAATAATTATCGGATTATATGACTCATTATAGTAACTATAGTATTATCAATAAATTAAGTACGTTTGGTATCATTTAATGACGTGTTTGATTGCTTTTCTTATCCAAAATATGATATGGAAGACACAGCTTTTTATTTTGACTAAGATTTTTTTATTATTACTTTAATGTTATTTTGTTAAAGACTATTATTACTATTAATGTTTAAATAATTATTGTTTGTACTAAATAAGTATTTGCGATGTTAAATAATTCTTTCATTATTATCTAAGTACCTACCAACATCAAAAAAATATCGTTGCAAACTAACAATATATTATTATTAGAATTTAAAACGACGACGACAGGTAAAAAAAAAACTTGATTATCTTACTGTCACTTCAAAGTACTGCATAACACTGTCTCTAGGCCCAAACAAATAGCAACTCAACAGCGTGGACTAAACATTTTTAACTAAAAAATGGAACCGACTTCAACACCCAAAGGTGAAATCATATGCTAAAGTCGGTACCATAATAGTTCAAAAGTACCTATTATCACAATATTGTGCGCATGGTACCGACTTCTACAAGTTGTTATACACTTCATTTTTGGTTAAAAAAAATTTTTCATTCTTTTTAGTGCCCCTTGCTACTTACGGGATTGATTGTCAACGACTATATCATCAAGATAGAAATATATTTTTCAGTTCTTAACTAGTAACTCAAAAACGGCTTGAACGATTTTGATGAAATTTAAATGAGACCAAACGACAAGCATTAGCTTTCAAATAAAATAATAATCAAAATCGCTTCACACAGTCAAAAGGAATGAGGTTACAAATAAAAAAAATACAAACTAAATGAGAAACTCCTCCTTTTTTGATGTCGGTTAAAAAAATCAGCGCATACCTATTCCCCCTAAGTAAATGTTCAATTATCCATTGGGAAGATAATGGACAGCCGGAAACTGTATGACAGTAGGTATATTGGATATGTGACCCCAAAACGTGATCAACCGTAAACCTCTTCAGTTAGCGTAAAAATCGTAAAAAGGGTCCAAAAGTATAATCAGCTGTATTTCTTGTATTGTAAACAAAAAATGTCTGTCTGTCTGATTGTCCATTGTTCGAGAACAAAGCGCTACCTGTCACCGCATCTGTAGGGTCAACAACAAACATAACTGGTTGTTTTAGTACCTTGCCACTATAAATGGAGTTCTCCATTCATATATAATCTTCTCGGGATTCTTCTAGATGATTGCGTTTTTTATTGAGATATGGTGGATATATTGATTGACTCTGACTTCACACATTGTACGGATAGCCTCTATCGACTCGACGTTTCGTTTTAATTTTTTTAAGAAAGGTTTCTTTTAGCTTTCTGTCATCCTGACTCTTGGTGAACGGTCGTTGTTACGGAGCCGGCACCACGGAATTGTTCTACTAAAAGTTTCTACCAAGAAGGTATCGCTTAAAATGTAAAAAAATACTGTTGTTTGGTTCCCAAAACGGACTTGGGAATAACTTGGGAATAACAGCTTAAGGTGGCATTTCTTCAAAAGTTCTGCTGTCCACTTTCTGGTGTTCCCTTAGGTGAACATTTCCGATATTCACCACCCTAACGCCCTTCGAAACCTTTCCCAACGTAGGTTGACGATTGACGGCGCAGATGAGACGGCGGCTAGCTCTAAATATAAAACCTAAATCAAAACATTGTGCAAGTTAGTAAAAGACCCGTAGAAAGGTAATATAAAATAAATCCTGGCCACTACTATCTTTTCGTGAGAATGATTGAATTAAATGATCATTTTATATGTAACTCACGTCGTTTATGAGTTAGAGACCAGACACAAGAAGTCTCTGTGTTACCCCTTTAGGTACTTACTTACTTTACGTACTTACCCTGTGAGTACGGAACACTAAAAAAACACTAATAAAATGACCAACCCCATCTGTAAGGTGAGATATGGTTAGGAAGATGGTTTCGAAGCAGTGATGGCTCGTGGCATTGGCTATGGACTGCCGCGCAGCAGGTCCATGGTTCGAATCCCGCCGCGGGCTTGAGCTTCACCGCATGGTGGGAGGGCTTTTTGCGAATGCCCGCCTGGCTAGCGACCACCCTCAAGTTGAAAATCTGTCGCCAAGCACCTAACGGTGTGTTCCGGCAGCAGTCCTTGAGAGCCAGTGAAATTACAGGCACAATGAGACTTAACAACTATGTCTCAAGGTAAGGGGCGCAGTACAATTCGTCATCTTTGCACTCTTTATTGTTCACTTGATCAAGATTCACTTGCCTAAAATACCGTTCAACGTCGACAAAATTTGCAATCACCACTTAATCAACCAAGTATGCAAATACATTTAGCAGGTCCATGGTTCGAATCCCACCAGCGGCGCCGGCTTGAGCTTCAGCGCATGGTGGATGGGTATTTTGCGAAAGCTACTAGCTACCACCGTCAAGTATAAAATATGTCACCAAGCACCTGACAGCGTGCTCTGGCAGCAGTCCTTGAAGACCAGTAAAATCACATGCACATAATGAGACTTACCACTGAAGGTATGTCTCAAGGTGACGGGCGCAGTGCAGTTCAAAGCTTATGACGAAATGCATCTTTTATAGGTTAGGTTATACCTACCGCTCTACATCAGATAGGCCCCGTTCTTGTTATGTGACAATAAAAAACATTTTACAGTTAATTGACTATAACCGAAAAATTATTTAACCAATGATTATTACTAAAGAAATTTCAATGTGACCACTTGGGAAGTAAATCCATCTTAAATAAAGAATTTCTCGAATCGGTCTAATTCAAATCCAAATGTTTATTTGCCAGAATACATCATCAAATTACATTTTAAGATCGTATATAATAATGTTAGGTCAATGTATTCAGCCTGCAAGCAGGCGTGCAAATTTTTAATATTATATGTTGAATTAATTAGTCAAGTTAGGTATTTAAAATGTCATATCAATATAATATAAAATAGTTAATTAGATTTACATCACTTAGTGAAGTTTACATATTATTTCATGCTGTAAAAACAATTGTCAGTTAGCCAACTATTCAATTTAACAACATTAAGTACCATTCAAGATTTTAATATCTTCTGGTAAATTATTATACGCCACTATGCACATATTAAAAACATTTCTATCTAGGCGTCTTTGAGTTATCGGGGAACATACATCAAATGATTATTTAATTAGGAATCGAATTTAAAATATGACCTAAACGTCTTAAAACATTAAACAATGGTTGGAACTATATTACCGCTTATGTAGTACACGTCGAAGACACTTTATATGAGACAGTAACATTTCTAACGTTACACCGGGTAACCTAATTCTGCACCTGATCCTGCACCGTGGGTCCGCGCACCTGCAAAGAATCCTTTCGGTTTTTGTTCCCACCTGCGGACCTCTAAGCCCTTTGTGCAATGTAGATCTACGACGCGGCAGAGGTGGCATTTACAGTTGACTTATATTTAATATACAGGGTTATTGGTAAAATGCTAACAACCTCTTAGGGCTGACTTCTGCTAGTCATAAAAAACATTTTGAGATTTTTTTTTTGAATTCGATATACTCGTTTAGATAGAAGACTTTTGTAATCAAATCTATTTAGAAGCGTCTTATGAGTTTTCACTGTAGCTCTTAGGATGAATAGCTGACGGACACGCAAAACTTGAAATTTATTATAGAGATCATCAGTTGGATAAAGGAAAGGCTTTTTTAGAATAACTTTTATGAGGGCTCGCTGAGCTCTCTCTATTAGTATAAAATTGCTTTTTCCAGCGCTACCCCAAACTGACACACAGTATTGTAACACAGATTGACATAAAGCTACATATACCTGTCTAATTACATCTAATGGTGTACAGTCTCTCAATTTTTTCATTATGAAAATTAGTTTTCTTACTCGGCCCGCCAAGTCGTTAATATGGTTATTATAGTTCAGGTTTTCGTCAATGTTTATACCTAGATACTTTATCGTTTTTGTTCGACTAATGGTACTACATGAACAGATATTGACATTGCGCATGGCTGAGAGGCAGGAATGAATTTTCAGTGATATGTCAGAGGGAGGGCTAGATACGCAAGTTTTTGAAGATGCGACATATTTTGTTTTTTCTACATTTAGAGTTAAAAGGTTTCTGTCCAGTAAGGTGGCTATGTGTTCCAGACTTTCCTCTGCAAGACTGTACACACGCTCCCAATTCTCATGTAATTATTATGGCAGTGTCATCCGCATATGTGACTATTTCTGCATTTTTAAGAGAACAATTTACAATATCATCAATGTTGAGCGTAAACAGCTTCGGACCGAGAATGCTTCCCTGGGGGACGCCGTATTTTATAGGTAGAGTATTACTGGTAAAGGAGCCTATTTTTACAAACTGCTTTCGACCTTCTAAGTAACTCTTAAGCCACTCCAAAGCAATTCCTCTTATACCCCGATATTCCATTTTCTTCAGGAGCAGGCTAACTGATACCGTGTCAAACGCCTTTGCCAAATCTAGAAACACCGCTGTCTGAATTGCCTTTCAGATAGCTCTTCAGATTCTACTCTAACATACTCTAACTCTAACTCTACATAACTTTTCCAAATCTCACCTAACTATTGATATGTGATGATCTAGTATGATGATCACACCCGTGGGATGCTGAGCTAGAACTGTACCCCCTCATATCTTCCTGTGCGAGTCCTAAATAGCGACGTTGTGAAAAATACCAAAAGGTGGGAAACGGCGCCTTCTGAATAACACCATCTTACACTGATGTTATCGTACACATCCACAAGACACCTGCCAAGCGTGAAGATTATGGCAAACCCTAGTAGCAATAGAAGCTATCAAGAATGAAGAAAATTATGTAGGAGTTATTAATTGTGATTATGTATCAAGCATTCGTATCGTGAAATGACTCATTTTTTATTGTTGATTCTATCTGTGTGAAGATTAAGGGGGGATTTCGATGTTCTCAATGACGCATTAATATGGATGTTCGTTGTAAACATATAATTATTTAACATGAAGTAATTTTTTTGTTTTATCAAATCACTGAGTTGGGATCTGTATATTTTTTTTTTGTATATACCCGCAATTAAATCGAAGACAGGGAAATTCAAAATTAACTTCATTTTCCTGTTTTTAGAAACTTAGGAATAATATTCTTACTATGCAAGCGTGTAAATTTATAAATAATAATTACGGCTAGTGAGGTATATATATATTATGATAGTGTGAGAGGGTGAACGTGGAATGGTGCGGTTGAATTTCTCTAGTCAAATAATGTAAGTATGTGGGAGTCTTGAATATGTCTAGGGTTATGTGTGAAAGATAGTGTGAAGAAATGTGGGTGTCTGTGTGTGTATATGTGAATGTGTGAATGATAGAAGGGCTTTATGAATAGTATGTAATACTCTCATTGTATCAATAAGTTCCTCATTTTTACGTACAAAAACTTGATAACAAATTCTCTGACTTTCTTTTCATATAAAAATACAGTATCGTTCTGTATGGAGATAAGAACTCTCGTGACATGTCCACTAATTCTTAGCTCTACTCAACTCATGTGGATAAAAGAGAGGTTGTATGCGTTTTTTGTGATGAAGGTGTGATTCCAGAGACGATGCGATGGACCGATTTTTTTACCGGCTCATTTGAACACAGGTGGATCTTATATATCAATTAATTCCATAAATTGTGATAGTGGTGATGAAATAAAATTACCGATATAGATATGTGTAGATAATAAATATATCATACCAGTAACTAGCTGTTGCTAGCCTGTGTTTTCATCTGCGTGGATGTTAAATATCATGGACAGATAGTAGTACCTACGTTCTAAATTTCATGTTCCTGAAGTATTTTATTTGGTCTGAGCTATTGATTGTTAGAAAGTTTTTTTTATATGTAAAGATTGATAAAATCGCAACTTAACTATGTTTACATAACGTAACAGAATTTTGTCGTTTTGCGAAACGATAATCAAAAATGTATGTCTTATCAAAAAGTATGTTAAGCTTTTTGACCTATTTTATGGTTATGAATTGGTGAGGTGGACAAGTCGCCAGCCTGTTGATCAGCGGTCACGCCTGTCCGACGAAGAAGCAGTGTCACTATCCTCGTTCTGTTTGACACTGCACTGCGCTCATCACTCCGATATGTCAGCACAGAATATCTATGTTAATTCTTATGTCTCTTTTACCCAGTAATTTAGCTTGCTAGAGCCACATCTAAACACAGTAGTGTATGCTACAGTTTCGAGGCGGAATATCTGACACTGTGATGTTACCCACTAAGACGGTATCTTAGGGACCTACCACTTAGTTAATTTTTGTCTAGGTAAACCAGTGCGAACGCCCTAGCACAAGACAAAATGGATATATTTTACGTCAATTAAACCCATTAACTGAAAAATTATTGTCAATACGCTTTTACCTCGATGATTTGATAATTGCAACATTTTCAATCATTGCCGATGGTCATTTTTATTGGACGAATGATACAATAAATCTTAACAATCAAGGAATAACAGAGAATAGATACAAAAAATCTAACCGACTTTTATGATTCGAGATGCCGCCAATTTCATTTCCTGCCTCTCATGGAACGGAGAGATATGACTTTTTACGTACTTTTTGGCATAGCAAATGGCTCAGTGGACTGCTCGGGGCTGCTGCGTGATGCGTCAACTTGGACTGCGCACTTATATTAGAACAATGAATCCGAAACTTCTTATTACACCGCTTTCTAAAAGAACGCATTTTTGATTCGCGCATGCAGATGTTTTAATACTTAAAAACTTTGCAAGCGAACTTGGCATGTACCTAATATCTTCTTTACTACCTCTGCTAAACTGAAAAGTACCATATGTAGTCATTTTTTCGTAGGCTAACTTAGCTTTTAAGCCGACTTAAAAAAAGTATGACGTTTTCAATTCGAGTTATTTTTAATTTGTTACCTCAGAACTTTTGACTGTGTGAACGGATTTTGATAATTCTTTTTTTATTTGAAAGCTTGTCGTTTGATCCCATTTAAATTTAATCAAAATCGGTCAAGCCGTTTTTGAGTTGCACTCCAGTAGATGAAAAAATATTTTCCTATCTTGATGTTGTAGTCGTTGACAGAATATGACAATCTATCCCGTAAGTAGCAAGGGTCACTAAAATGAGTGAAAAAAAATGTTGGCCAAAAAATGGAACCGACTTCAACACCCAAAAGTGTATAATAAAATAACTTGTCGAAGTCCGTACCCTGCGCACAATATTGTGATAATAGTTATTTTGAACTATCATGGTACCGACTTCAACAAGTTATTTCACACCTTTGATGTTGAAGTCGGTTAATTTTATTGGTATTTTTTTATATAATCATATTGATTTTCCCAAATATTCTTCTTCTTAGTCGTTACACTCTTGACAGAGTGGTCGTGGTCGTCACATCAGGACCAAATATTCAGATGACAATAAAATTCATAGTTAAATACAAACAAAATTAATGTCACTGATAAAATATCGAGCCTTGATGCCGTACCTGGGCGTACGAGTCATAGCTTTTACAAGATAGGTATCTTCAGGAAGAGTTTGTCTTAGCTTAAAGTGCTTCGAAAAGTTAAAGTGTTTCAAAAGCACTTTCTGCAATTACTTAAATTAAGTTCGAAAGGTTTTCAAGCTATGTTGTTAAGTCGTAGTTTACGTGTCTAAAAGCACTTTTTATTAAATATAAAGATTAAAAATAAAGATTTATTATTGTTCAAATTATGGGTAAATTATTCATGATTTCATGGTTATACACAGAGTTGTTGGTTTTAAAATTAACGTACCACCATGTTTTGCCTGTGCAGGCGTAAAATTTAAAAGAGATGGAGCAACCGTAAATCACTATTAAGAAAAATGATGTACAATTAAACAATTGTAACATTATTATATGTATTACATTTTTTAAAGTATTATTTCATACTAAACACAAAATACAATATATTCATCACGAATGTATATAGCGTCACATCATAAAATTGTATTTAAATTTAACTTTATAAATTAAATTTAATTATTGATTATGTCATAGGTTTAATGTCATTGTTTATTAAAATGTATATAATATAATATATATATTATAATCATAGATATTATAATAACGTTTATCAACCAATTTTTTTAAAATCTAATATATTTAATTTGTCATGGGTACAAATCAACTAGATAGGTACGTGTAAACATAATCATCTCCCGAAATACATAATAATACATCACCTGTTGCGGCAATATCTGCCACCTTGGTCGAAAACCTAACTGACCGGTACAAAAGTCAAGTGGCTGATGTGTGGGCGGATTTTGTGGAAACCTTGCGTGTGAGGTCCACCGCACACCGCACACGTTTAAGAAACTGCAGTTGGTCACATGACTAATGACGTCATCAAAACAGGCTCCAAATCGCGACATGTGGACCCCGACACATGTCATCGGATGAAATAACGACGCGAGCTTCCGGTGTGAACTTTAGCGTTGGGAGAATAATGTGGATATGACCACTTTAGCACCGGTTTTAAAGCTTTTGAGAGAATATGAAAGAATCAAATTAATCCCCAATTTTAAATAGACTAATGTAGAATGAAAAAGTACTTACATGGAACAAAATGTAACGCAACCAATATGTCATATGGTATATAGATTTATAACAGCTTTGCAGTGTCAAATTTGATGTTCTTCTAACTTTGACACTGCAAAGCCATTATGAATCAATTAAAAAGAAAGTATTTTATAGTAAATAATAACTCTGCTGAGTTTTAAATAACTATAGTGTGGTTACATAAATAATATCTATACACTATTGCGCTGCGAATGCATATACTTTATATATAGTGGGAACTTGTAGATACAAATTCGTCTCGTGATCAAGATAACAGGTACTATTTAATTCATGTATTTTTTGATTATATTATTTCATATACGTTTAATAAAAAAATGCTTAGTTTAAAGTTGTTAAGTTGCTAAGTTTATTATATTAGTTTAGACTTGTAGAGATTTTGATAAAAGGCAACCAAAGTGTATCAAAAAGATCACTTTCTAATATTTAACTATGTAAAATCCTCTGAATCAGTGCTCTTTTTAAATCTCTTATATTGTGATTTGTGTTAAAGGCCACATTCCAACTAAATATGTTTCTCTTCCCCTTTAAATATTAAAAAATAAGTGCTAGTCAGTACGTTTGTTTGTTTTTTATTGAAATTTGACAGGTTTGCATGCATTTGGGGGGTGATGTTATGCTTTTTTTTATATATTTTCTTAATCCCACCCGGACTACGTCGGGGGATGGTCTATGAACTCACCTGATGAAGGGCATCGATTATGCCCGAAACCTAGGTCCACAATCTGGACCAATACGCGTGAGCAGGTACAGCCGATTATTTAAACATATTTATGTATCATACTCACGAAAACTTTCAAATTAAAATTGTCTATGAAGTTGACTGGGTAAGTTTTTTTTAAAGTATTATATCTTATTCCGTTTGTAGCCTTCTATGTACATATTATTATAAATCTACAGTAAAAAAATAAAATATTAAGCGGGATTTATCATGATTATAATACATTTATTAATGTTTAGAAGTTGAGTCCAATTTGCATACATAAATATGAAAAAGTATTAAGTGGCTGCTAGTTTAAAGTACATATTTTATGGGACTGTGTTATTTGTAATGTATCATTTGTAATGCTATTTTCTGAAATAAATGGTTTATATAATAATTATTATTATATACATAAAGCATCAAAAACATCTAAAGATAATAATACATGTCATGTATGAAAAACGAAGTCTTGTTTTATTTTTGATAAAATCCCCCACTACTGATAAACAACATTTATGCCTTTTTAACCCCAAGTCAATTGAAAGACAAGCTTGATAAATCTGATATCTTTAAAATTGAACACGGAAAATTATAAAAATAATACGTTTACATAGACATGTAAACGTATTATTTTTATAATTTTCCTGATTCTGACTAAGCGATTGTTGTTACCACCACGTTTCAGCGCGTGCTAATGTGAAACCTATAACAATTGTAATGAGTTTGATTTTCGTACTTACCGGAAACAATTTGAAATTCTACAACATGCATATACCGGCCTTAAATCTTACGATATTAACGCACGTGCACCCATTGTAGCTACAATATCTAGATATCAATAATAATACTATCAAAAATGATATCACTTAATCATCACATCGATTGATAATATTATAGTCGAAATAACAAACATGTACAGGTGTATTTACGCTCTCAGAATTAGATAAGTCAAATATGCGTTTACCGGAAATGAATATATATACAGAACAATCGTTTCCGGTAAATACATACTTGCCTTATAATATAACGATTCCATGACGACGGTGGCCGGAAACTAAATAAAAGCATCACAGATTACACATTTAAATTTACAGGTAAAATACTCACTGTATGGGATCTAAATCGAGTCAGAAATAAAGTACTAGCAAAGACTTACTATACGAATATACTATTTCTTGAAGTATTTGACTAAGTAACCGCCGTCACTGGAGTCTATCTTACGACTGCCTTAAGACAAGCCGAAAACCGAATGAAATGGAGAAGTATTGTGTATGGAGCCATGAAGGCCTTTCAGGGACACGACCTTCAGTGATGAAGTCATAGAAAGTCCTTTAGTTTCTGTGATCTGTGGATAAAGTATACGACCAAGTATAGAAGAAGTGCTTGACTATGAGTAATTTAATTTTACATATATTTTCAGCCCGTTGTATTTCGAACCTAAGTTTTTTTTAATGTAACAGGCTGCAGACTCACCACAAAATAATTACATATTCAATCCTAATAAATAAATATCCTATATATTTTATTCCACTCCAATTCTTGGTTCTTGTACAGATCGACCATGGCATATCCATACTAACCTTGCTGTATATCAAAACCACTAAAAATTCCCAACAAACAGGATTCCACTAAGCTGTAACATATCGCTTTGCACCGCTCTATTTAGAAAAAGTTGCGTTCCGAAGATTTGACAGCCAATGAGCCGGATGTTAAGCCTAATTAGTTGGGAATTGGCCTCACGTTTAACTTATGCAGACGCTAAACGAATTAGGTTACAGGAATTTATGATTTGTTAATTACTTGTATAGATCCTTGCTTTAGAAAATTATGTTTATTAAAGCAGTGATGGCTCATTGGCATTGGCGCAGTGGCACTGCCGCGCAGCAGGTCCATGGTTTGAATCCCACCGCGGGCCTGAGCTTCACCGCATGGTAGAAGGGCATTTTGCGAATGCACGCCTGGCTAGCGACCACCCTCAAGTAGAAAATCTGTCACCAAGCACCTAACGGTGTGTTCCGGCAGCAGTCCTTGAGAGCCAGTGAAATTACCAGCGCATGACTTGTACGAAATGCATCTGTTATAGGCAGAAGTTAGCCCGCTTTACATCAGGTGGGCCTCGAGCTTGTTACGTCACAATAACTTAAAAAAACATATATCCTGGCCGTTGGACGATCGTAAAAGGCAGCTTAAGAATTACTAAATGTGACAAATGCGCAGCATGCCACTGCCTCTCGTTTATCTTATGCAGACGCTAGACGAATTAGGATACAAGATTATATGATTTGTTAATTTGTTGTCGTGTGATGCTTACTTTAGAATGTCAGTCTCTATTTCATACTTATATCCAGACGATCGTAAAAGGCGACTTAGGGATAAATAGAGACCTGAAACGTCAATGCAAGGTTATCGTTAAAATTCGTTAAATTATAATTAATGTTTACCGAATTTAAATACTGATCGTTTAAGTAGGTATGTAAGTATTATACTTGCAACATCGATATAACGCCTTTCATCTTCAATCAAATATAACCCTATAATTCATCGCAGCCTTTCATCGAATTGAGACGATTTTTAACCGACTTCCAAAAAAGGAGGAGGTACACAATTTGACTGTATTTTTTATGTTTGTTAGCTCAGTACTTTCGACTAGGTGTACCGTTTTTGATGATAATTTGAAAGCTGGTGATTCTTGAAACTTAAACAAAAACGCTTTCGTATGTCCGGTTGTTCTCCTCTACAGGTCGCATTTCTCAACCGATTATCACGAAATTTTGTGAGCAAGATTGATAAGTTCAAATTTTTTTTTTTCGATTCAGTCTTTGGAAATTTTTCAAAATGACGGAGCTATGATATTATTACATTATATGGCGTTGAAAGTACAGACGCCTGTGCTAAATATTTTTGAAATGAAATTCAGACTCGCGAGGTTTTTAGCTCACGAGAGCCACTAGAAATATAATATAGAATATATTTGAGCTAAATTTGTTTTAGAAAATTCATTATCGTAGAGGATGGCTCCACAAAATAAATTTGTTTGTGGGCCTCTGGGAAAACAAACATATTGTACCACACATAAGTCGATAAGGGTAATAAAAAAAAGATTCCTAATTCCATAACTTATAATAGGAATATCCTGACGTCCGCTTTCATTAAATATCAGCTTGAAATGGTTTATTTTTTAGTATAAATAACATAAACAAATAACGCCATCACTCAGCTCGGTGCCGATTAAGCTTGAACAGTTGTTCGGAAGTCTGACATCCTGAAGTAGTGAGGCTGTCAGAGAACTCCAACATTTTCTTGTTTATAAGGGTATTTCAACAATTCTGTCTGTCTTTTTGTCTATTAGGTATAACCGTAGTCAAAGATAATTTACTCGGTATACTGTAAAGATACAAGAGTTAAAACTTTGCACACCTGATAGTTACATAACCCTTTGTCAAATCTAGACAACTTTTAGTTGAATTATAATGTTTTAAATAAATAACATATGTTTTTTAACATCTTTTACTGCTGATAGATTAGTATTTGACCATAATCAAATAAATGTTGACAGCGTAATATTATTCTGTATATTAAATTAGGATTAAATCAGAATATCTTAATCTGCCATTAATTTTATAGTATATATATTATTTTAACGTATGTGCCTATATGGTTTAGTGAATGTGTTTTTTAGAAATAAATTAATATTAATTTTAATCCCTTGTTGGCATATGACAATATAGTTAGGATGAATTAGGAAATAACTGACTATAAAACTGCTGGCGCAATAAATCAGGAGGTGTTTGGCGACTGATTTTCTACCTGTGGGTGGAATGCCTAGCTTTATCGTTAGCTTGCTATATAGTTAGCTAGGCATACGAAAAATATTCTACCAAATACATTGTCGTGAATCTTACGCCCCATTGGGATATGCACCATAGATCGTGGAAAAACAGCTTCATTATCTAGATGTTTCTCATCAAAATAATAAGTATATAAAATAAAAGGTTGCCTACCCCTCGTTTCACATCAACCCGTCTTGGACGGAACGGAAGCCACACGCGGTAGACGAATTTGTCCGCGTTAATGCATACGTGCCGTCTTGGACAATTTAATATACCAAAAAAACATCAAGTACATTTTCAACAGAAAGAGAAAGCAAATACTTGTTTCGAAGTACGAGAGCTAACCCATCAACACACAAGAATATATAGGGGGAGGGGTGAATCCTAATAGGCACCCTACAATTCAATTGTATACATTTGATTCTAAATATTGTATGGCCAAATATCAGTATGTAAGTTATACTAACGCTTTAGAGCAAAATAATAACATTATTCATAATTTCAATGAATGTAAGTACCTATCGATTTGATATCTCAAGTGATTTCTATTCCAAAAAGTTAGAAAGACAGAAATGAGCTTTCTAAATAGGCCAGAATAAAAAATTTGATGACATCAAAATTTTTATTCTGGCTCCTCTTTATACCAAGTTTTTATAAAGGTCAACCTTAGAATAAAAAAAAAATATTGCCGCGTTCAGCAATAAAGGCATAGAGCTACTGCAAGAATTACAATTTATCAGAAGAGAACAAACACATTTTATATTGTTGTACTCTTTTAAAATTTGCAACATCTCTTACAAAACTATAACATACATGACTGACGGTGGCTTGGCAGAGGTAGAATGTTCCAAGCAGCATCACCCAAACCAACAGATGAGATAGAGTGAAAGGTCCAAAAGTTAGCTTATTAGCAATGCCCCTTCGAAGCACGGAAGCGCTCAATAGTAATGTCACTAGCGGTCATCCAAGTCATGACCGCAGCGGATCATTGGTTAATGACGGGGCGTAGCATACTTCGCTACGAGCTCTTAAAAATGTACAGAAACTAGTAATACTTAGTTGATACGTTTTCAAAAGTTCCAGAGTTCCTTGTTTGTTTACCATGCCTCCTCAAGTGGTATTACCCCCTCGCACGCGCTACTCAGCTATTATTACCGGGCAATCTGTTTCCACAGGAAATCCTGACCATCTGGCTTCATCGGCTTATTTATAGCCAGCTCATTGTCCTTCCTAAACTCCCCACTGGTACATCTGGATTGGGTATTTGGAGTGTTGATCGGAAGATCGGCCACTGCGCTGCTACCTAGGTGTTATAAATCACTACAGTTATTTTGCGGTTACGTTTTTTGAGAGAATATTGTGCTTCTGCCTCTGGACCAAAGTAACTAAGGCCTTTGCCTACCTCTATGGGAAATACAGGCCAGATGATAGGTTTTGTGAAGTATGTTTATGTGGTTAGTAAACTAAATGATGGACATGGTGAAATTATATATGGGATCCTACTTTACAGCAGAACTAATATACATTGCGATGTCTTGTAATAGTGACACACTTTCGTATTAATCGATTAACTTTCAGTTTATATTCACTGAGGTTCAGATTCAGTAGAAAATTGCGCTTGGGGTATACATTTTTTGATTTAGTGCCCCATAATGTATTTCCAAGAACATCTTGCACGTGGTCTGATCCCATACCAGTCGTTCCAAATTTACTAAAGATTGGGTCAAACATTATAAAGCCATCTTCAAATGCTGAGATTACCCACTTTTCATATATCACTATCTGCGGTGTTAAGCTTTTAGTAAAACAATTTAGAAATTTAAATCCAAGTAGGAGATTATTTTTCATTAAGTCCCGGTGTACTGTACGGTCATCTATCATGGCTGAATTCTCTCCATCCAAAGGTCGTCTGGAAGAGATCGCTTTTTAGCGATGAGACCACCAATTGCACAACATTTAAAACATATACAACTACCTACATAAGTTTATGTCATTGTTTATAATGCTTATGTTATTTTGATGTACCTACAATAAAGAGATAATAATATAATAAGATCTTACTTGTGATTATAAGACTGTTAGAATATAAAAAAAATAATTGTTTTATATAGTATTAACTATCATCCAGAATTAAACCGATAAATAGATATAGCGGCAGAGTTGCGGGAGATTATTTGACGCAAGGCAATTGAGAACGTTTGAGTCACAGATTTTTCTAAGTTAGGTAAATGATGAGTGGAAAAGACACCTACTTTTGCTCCCAAAGTCTAGGGCTAGTCAAACGGTGAATATGAAAGTCTGTTCTGCTCTCCCTTGTTGAATTCTCAGAATAGAAAAAGACGTCTGAGTATAAATATTCAGATAGTCAGTCCGGAAGTGGTTGTAACTATATTCTAAATGATCCCAATTCTATACGTAAAAGATTTGATCTGAAGGAATGATTGAGATCTGGAAACCTTTTAAGGACGAGCCTCATTTTCAGGGTTCCGTACTTAATGCCCAACGGGCAAATCGGAGCCCCGTTAACGATATTCCGGTCTCTGTCTGTCCATTCGCTTATCAGAGTATGTTGCGGGGTTCTAGTTCCGCAAACTTGAAATTTAGATAAATTACAAAACAACAAACAGTTTTTCTTTAACAGGCTATGGCAATGCCAGTTTTGTAATGGTTTGGTAAGCTAATAAGATCACTATAACTACAAAAATTAGAATCCGAAAAACTGATTCATACGTAATTTCAAAAAATTATGTTAGCCATTTGCCTTTTCTATAAAGTTAAATATAACATAAAGAGACACTTCAGAAAGCTCATTTATAAAGGCAGCGGGAGAGTGACTGATTTAAACAACGAAACAAAGCAACAGATGCTCCATGTCTCTTAGTCAATTTACTATTTCTAGCTTACCTACCTATCCACATGAACTGCAATGTTTAGTATTTGAAATTTTATGTACTTACTACAATATATTCTATATAGGATTCTAAGGACCAAGGACTAATGAATTAAAGGACCTCTTTTTATTTTATACTAACTACCATGGGGATGATGATAAAAATGAATCGAATCAGCAGCTTGTCGCACTTAGTCACAGAATAACCAATAATACTCAGATGAATATATGTTTCATTAAATGTGTTAAATGGGTCGATCAACTATTTCTTGTCCCCTCTAGATTTTTTGTGAAGTAAAATTAAGTTACAGTTTTAAGACTTTAAATGCCATCACAAGATAGGAAATACATGTAATTAAATTTTTCTTTGCCTAGCAGCGCACTTTTTCGTAAATATACTAAATTTTAATCGAATCTTCGTATACTCCTCAATTATTTGTGTCCCCTGGACAACAAATTAATATATTATTATAATACATAAGGTTGTATTAAAAATAGAAAAAAGCTATTGCATTTTGTTTTAGATTTAAGCACCATTTATTTAAAATATTGATTTAATTTAAACAATTATTTATTTTATGTTATATTTACATTTTTATGTCTTACGGACAACCGTTATATTCAAACCGAAACGTAATACTTTTTTTCTCAAGTTAGTTGTAATATTTACATCAAAAGAACTTAAACGCTGTTTTTTTGTTGTAAATTGAGCATGTTAAACTAAAACTTTCTATTAATTTACATGTTATTCTTATGAAAAATATGAGTTTTGGGGGTCCTAAGCTTGAGGACAACACAGTTGCCCAAGAGACGTTATGGGTTGCACAGAGGAATTACTGTTTTAATGGCTCATAAACATAGATTATTTCTAGCAATTCAAGCAATGAGGCCAATAAAATATATCATAATAAGTTATAATCATTTATTTATAAAATATTTAATGACACGCTAATATGAAAATGAGATCGACAATATTTAAAAATTTAACGAAACATATCAATACTACTAAAGTTAACCTAATGATCTTATAAACTTGACGGGGTAATCTAGCATTAACTTGTATGCTTTGAATACTAGTCTTGTAGACTCAGCGTTAATAAAACCAATAAATTCTTTTTATGACACTTTTTCTTGTGGCTTCCAGTCTGAAATTAATCTTTCATGTTTGTGGTAACTTTCCCTTATTTTTTGTTGCGTCAGCTTGTTTTTCTGGGCAAGATAATCTTTCTGAATACTGTCTATAGATTGTTATTTTTCAGTCAATCTCATTTTAGACCTAAAAAATAGTTATAAGATTTTAGTTACCATACTAAATAAACCAAGTGGTAGTCAGACTTGCTGGATCGGTAATATAACCATACAAAGGCTTTGTAAATGTTTTATTTAAATTACTCAAGAATTGAACAGTAGTGCAATAATTAGACCAATTTAGTCCACTGAACAACCACTTTGGTTGCCCAAGTGACTGGTTGTACAGGTGACATTTTTATTATTTTGTTACTTTGATATGGTTTTGTTGAAATAATGGGCTATTTCTCATCTATTACATAATTTTAAGACAAACAGTGATATCTTAAATATTAACAATATTAGAATATCAAAAAACTCACAGTTTTGTGGTGATGGTTAGGGGACGCACAATAAACACACGCACTCATTCAAAACGAACTCTGCTGACTACCACGGTGTCCTTTGCGAAAACAAGGTGGCGGATCCAAGTATTCAGTTCCTAATTAAATGAGCCTGTCTATGTTGCTTAATTTGAAGTTATTAATGGTGGTCCGATGGACTCATAGACTATAGGATGCTTACGGGACACAGAAAAAAATCAAAAAATATCCAAAAGAGGGCGGACACAAAATAATACCGGATGCTGATATCGAATAAGACACATAACTGGTCATTTTAGTGGAGTTTTATTTAAGGATTACCTATGAATTATTTTTCCTGTGACACATTTTCTATTACTAGGAGTGGTCGGGGACAGCCAAATTTACTAAGGAAGTTCTACTACGTCCACTGGACCCCTAATAAAATTGATAAAATTTAAAATATACATTTTGTTAAATGTATAAATAATATTGAATTATTTTATTCTTAATAGTACGAGGATATATAAAATAAGCAGACAAATGTCTAATTTACTGAAGAAAAAATTGCTAGAGTTTCGGGACAGGACAAAATTGACCCAGGACAGAAAAAAGTTGATTGACCCAAATATGTCCAATATATTAAACCCTTGGTCAACGCTGCTCCCTTATTGTGTTCTTAGGAACAATGAAAATGTGTAGACAAGTGACTTATACATAATAAAAAGCGCACTGCAGACAGAAACATCGCATTATAAATACTACGCAAAATGTAATACGCTCTAAAAATAGAGCTCTATTTGGGATACCAATAAATATTTCAACATAGGCATTAAACGACAATATAAGACTATAATAGCAAGATTATGGTATAAATTCGGCAAACTTTTTATTCGTCTTACCAGATTCTTGTCAGAATTTAAAACAAATATTAATAGTTATTCAATAAATATTTTTCTACCCGTTGTATATTTTGTACGAAAATCGTACAATAAGATTGCACAATAGACGCAGCCACGCGGTCGCCACGCGTCAGTCACGCGCCAACCACCGGAGGGGCTACATCTATTATGATGTATAGGTATAAAAATAGGGGGCCTATTTCTCCACCAGACGCACGTTTTTTGTTTCGATAACTTGTGCTCATGTCTGTATATTTACTTATTTCTGTCGCTACGCACCTAACGGGCTGCCAGCAGCTAACATATCAGCAAAAAAAGATTGATTAACAATTATCTAGAGATTCTAGAGTGCTGATAGATGTGCAATGACCAACATTGGCGTTATCACTACGCATTGGGCATGGTACAAGAATAACCTTCAGCAGCAGTTAGCTCAAGTTAACATACATACCTCGGTATGGGTTACATATTTGAGCCGTTTGGTGTGGAGACGTTGGGTCCGTGGGGACCGGGAGCTCATCGTATTTTCCCACGGATTTCTCCCTTCCTAAATCCGTGTATTTTCCAAAACTTATCTGAGCGCTTGGTCGATGCGACGCCTGATCAAAATGCTGGCACATATTTGGCTCAACGAATAAGCTTTGCAATTTAACGGGGCAAAGCTGCCAGCATGCTGGGCACGCTGCCAACTGGTACAGGGCTGGAGCATTTAGACCGCCTATGAATCTGCTATGACTTATAGGTTGTCTAAATGGTTTTATTGTAGTAGCTGTAGTGTTGTATATAGTTCGTAGTATTTTGTTTAATAAAGACATACCGCCGGTAAAAAAAAGATATACAGAACCAAAGCAAAGATGATCTGTTGATTGGGTTGCTAGTCTGCGAAAACAAAGCTACCTGCAGCGATTTCATTGTTAAACAACCAAACAACTCAGACAATGTGCCTTCTGTCAGTGTTGATACAAGACAGGTGCAATGATCAACATTGCTTCCATCACGGACGCACATGGCAAAGCATTAGGATAGCCCTCCGTACCATTTTTCGCGGATATAATTGAAGAAGATTGCTTCCTTGGTCGAGTAGTGAAACCACAGAGATCCTTTAGTTTCTGTGATCTGTGGGTGAAACAGCATTGATTTGAAATCTCGACGTCCTTTGTTCTATCATTAACTGACTTCAAAAAAAGGAGGTTATCAATTCGAATGTATTGTTTTATGTCTATTACCCCATATCTTTTGACTGGTTGGTTTTGCCGGTTTTGACTTACACTCCAATAATGATCAATTATGCATTGCTAAATCCATTGATGATCTATTATGTATTTTTAATACAATAATAACGGGACTCTATGATATCCATGCTCCACTGCGGCAAATTTTTTCAGCACCTGGAAGCCGCGTATCTATCTAAAACTACCTCTGAAACTTTCAGATCTGTGATGTTGTGTGGACAATTAAGTGGAGCACTCCTTTCTCTCACAGCTTCTATTGCTAGTCATCCAAGAAAGTTTGTCGTACAAGTACTTAAGAGTTCCATAGTGAATTACCCCAAAGAGGAGACATGCTAAATGAAGTTTGCGGCGAGATTTCATTTTGAGAGTGTAATGTTTATTAAGAATTGGAGTAATAATATATATGTAATTAAATCTAATAAGACGTAACAAAGCTTTGCGAATAAATTGTTTGTAACAATTTATTGTAAAACAGTCACAATCAACATGAAAAAAACGTTTTCTTTTGTCAGTGTTGATACGATAATATAAGGGCAAACATGGATCAACTTTGATAAGTACGATCACAGATTATAATAGTAACTTTGTAAGTATGATTGCTTTCGACGCCATTTTTTTCGGACACCATAAAAACTCAAGTCATTATAGCTGGCGATATCGTCAGCGATAATAAAACTACTCACCAATTATTGCATATCTTGTTTATCAGAAAATTAAAGTCAAGTAGTTGATTGATGTCCTACATAAGATCGGCTACTGAGCTGAAATTGGGAATTCAAATAGTACCTACACGAGGTTACTTGACTACTTGAAAAAGCTTGAAGGTACCTCAATTTCAAAGCGGGCACGAACTACTGCTGAACTACTTAAGGGCAAGACCGTAGTCAAAATAATTTCTAATTCGGGCGGAGCTAATAGAAATGGGCGTTAAATTTTAACTCATAAAAATATTCAGTCGCACGGCGGCACTAGTCACCGTACCACGGATAGCGTCGCTAAAATTGTAGAGTTTCGTGCGCTATTAGAAGCGGCAGAACAAAAGTGTAGATAACAACATTTTTATCTGCAGTTACTGCAAACCTCTAAGGTAAAAAAATATTATCACTTAAAGGTGCCTATTATGCATATCAACAGAATTTGCAAGTAAGAACCTGTAGGAGCTTAATTGGTTTGTGGTTTGCTAAGATTATAGGGTCCATAAAATGAGGTTATAATTTAAAACTCAAAAGTATTATCTCAATATTGTGCTCAAAAAAGTACTTTGACTTCATGAAGCGGTACGAAACAGGGTAATATTATCTATACAGTATTTTAACTCGGCCTTGTCCTCTAAATAACTACCTACAGCCGCGCGGTACGTAAACATGCGATAGGGCTGCTCGCCTCCAGCATTTTAATTACATTTGCCTACTTTGTGTTTCCATTTTGTTTTGTGATTGTAAATATACTTTTTTTATATAAGCAAAGAATGGGGGCGAACCACTAGGATTCGCCCCGGCTTCACACGAGTATTTAACAAAACTTATAAATTCAACATATAAAAAACCAGTTATTGTGACATAACTGTAATAGTTAGACTTATAGTACTGCGGACTTTTTTATAGATGTCTTCTATAAAATTGTAGTATATCACTTGGCTCTATTTTCAATGATTTCCGTAGCGTATGCGATATATCTAACGATTTTTTTTGGTATTTTTTTCGCACTTTATGTTACGTTATCGAAGTTTACATACGACCTAACTTTTTGAAAATCTTCTATAGCCTATGTTCATCAGGGATAATTTTGGATTCTCATGGTGAAAGAATTTTTCAAATCGGTCTATTAGTTTCAGAGCCTATTCAATGCAAACAAACAAATGCAAAATCAAATTTTTCCTCTATTAGTTTAGATAAAATACTTTGTAAATTGAATAGGAAGTGTGTAAAAATGCGTGTTGTTTTTCATTGGTAGTAAAAAATATTTGCACCTCGACTGAAACGTATGAAATGCTTTATTATTGAATTTTAAAGTATAAAGCTTAATCAAAAATTGTTTTGGCAAACATGGACAAGGTGGAGAACAGGGAATATCTTTTACTTGGTTATAGATACCTGCAGCTATTTTACAATTAATATGTTTAGTTTGGACGAATTCATGCAACCAAAAACAGCACAACATATCCTACTCGTCATATTAAATATGTACTTGAACTTATAGGACGTTATGCGCACCAACCACTGGGTTACTGTCATATATACCAACTCTAAAACAGAAACTTGCAATTTTACTCTTGATCATATTTCTATATATCTATAGATAAATAAATATTATGCATAGGTATAATTTCAGTTATAGAAAGTCGTTTTGCAATTTTAGAGTTTATTTTTGAGGTAACATAATAAATACAAATAATAATAAAATAAGAGTTCAAAATTTTAATAGAAATATAATCCCAATGCAATGCTCAATAATAAAATAAAAGATAATAAAAATAATAGAAGATAACTATAATGAAACCGCCATATAAGATTCACCCTACCGCTACTAAAAGTGGTACAGGCAGAATCGTACCAAGTTTCTGAGTCACATTGGTTAAAGAAACCCACTCCTAGGTGCTTCAGTTATCGCGGCCATTCATCATGGAGACCAGCTGAAGATATGGAAAATACTCCCAAGTCAGACCTCAGCCTTCGGCCTCGCAAGTCACTCACACGAATCGGACTGCAGCCTCGCCTTGTACTCGCCCTTTGAACTCACGCACTATCCGTGCTCTAAATGTAGTATGATGAAGAAGAAGAGCTCGTAGGGCAAATCCAGAATGATGGAATTCAAGATAGCCACCATACAAAGTGCACCGATCACACTGAAGCTCAGCTTTACTTCAGGAGGATCGCACTTCAGCATTTTTTATGGCAGCCATCTTGAATTCTGCTATTTTGGATTTTTTTGCATGTCATTTGACTGCTCTCTCGATTCCCTATGTCATTTGTTCAAAACTCCTTTACTTATCTGTATCCGTTTACCAGATACGTCATATATCTTCACTTGGCAGGCGTTATTTTTATGATTTCCCATTATTATCATATCACGAAAACCACTTTGTTATTTTCAGTTTAGAATACTTTCTTTCCCCATGACTCCTTCCCATAGTACAATTTAAGTCAATGGTTTCAAAACATCTATGTATGGCGGCCATCTTAAAAAATGATGTCATCGAAAAATAATTTCTAAATTCGGAATAACGACGCCTAAAACCACCCAGATATTGATTTTCAGACGGATCGGAGCAACTTGAATTTTGAAAACTATCGCGAGTTTTGTCCATTATGACTAAATAGGCACCCGGCTGGGACTCGCGTTATATTTACCGGATAGATTCCGACCAGTTTCGGGCTATATTGTAGCCCTTCGTCTGGGAGTCACGGTTGCGCGAGGCGGCGAGCGCGGGCCTCAGCACGTAACTGACGTAACGATGGCGCTGTCTTTCCCGGCTCAGCTGCACTTGTCAAATTGTCCGATATGTCATTAGCTTCGTTGTCACTGTCACTGTTATGTGCCGTGTAGGGCTGTAGACACACCACACTAATCGTGTCAATTTCCTTGTCCACACGTACCGTATCCGCGCTATTGGTGTCACCTATCTTTAAAACTGTTTTCCATGCCGGCGGTGTATTCCACCCACAATCCCGGTTGAAGTTAGGGTGACGGCATATTTCGATTGCCTCCCGTATCTTACGAGGAACGAAAAACATCGTTACGTCAGTTACGTGCTGAGGCCCGCGCTCGCCGCCTCGCGCAACCGTGACTCCCAGACGAAGGGCTACAATATAGCCCGAAACTGGTCGGAATCTATCCGGTAAATATAACGCGAGTCCCAGCCGGGTGCCTATTTAGTCACAACTTGAATTTTACATGCCATCTTGAATATGTCATTTTGGTTTTTGTCAAGTCTCATTCGACTGCTGCCATTAAAAGTTGTACGAGAATAATTGTACCGGGTCACTTTTCCTAAGGAACCCCACTAATTAAAATATATAAAATAAAATTATAATAATAGTACACATTATCACTTTTGCTATGAAAATTGAAACTATCTACAGAAGTAACGGTTCAAAAGTTACGGGTACATGCTTTTAGAGGTAGTACGAAAGAACAGCGGAGTCATACAGATGTAACACACATTTCAATCCGACTAACTACATACTAAGTATTTAACTTTTAAAGTCAAAGAGATAAAAGAGATATAGGTAAGTTCCCTTTATTTGAATGATTGGATATATAAATACCTAGAAAGTAGTTGGTCGTCTCGGAAAGTGTGTTAAGGGTATTGGGAATTGGTTCTCATTTAATTGTACAGGAACCTAATAATAACAAAATGAAATATTTTACCAAGGGTTAAAAGTCTAGATACCTACTAAAATAGGAATTAACAATGCCGTGTCTGAACTTTAATCAACTCGCTCAAAAAAGTTATTATACAGATTTTATAAATCAATATAAACAAAAGTACTTCCCCAATAAATGTTTTACATGAATTTCAATAATTTATGACTTCCAAATTAACGTATGGTAAAAAAATATTGTAATATTTCGTAAAATAAAAGCACAATAATGATGGCGTAACGAACGGCACAGATCCCACGTCCAAACGGCCCGAGCGCTGCGGGCAGACTGATTTTCGTTGCGATTTCTTCTCGCGATCAGAGAATTTTGTGGCAAAAATTCATAAAAATGTTTTCAACACAAGTTAGTAAGTAGTTCATTAGAGTATAGTATTAGCTATTTAAAAAAAAAGAATCATTGCATTTAACTCAACTATGCCTCTTAAATTAATAAAAAACAATCTAAAAAGGGTCGCCGATTATAATTTATTACAGAAGAACTAATAAGTTTTAATAAAAACTAATCAACTAATTCACTCAATAAAGAATTAAAGAATACGATATATTTTTTTCGCACATTTTGAACTCATAGTTTCAGTACAAGAAGATTCCAAAAGTGCGCGTTTCACTACGGTGATCGCCTTAATAGTAATTTTTTCATAGAAAAAGCACGCAGCGAACGAGCCGTTTTTTATTATTTTTAATGCTGATATGTTTGCTTTTGACCACAATCTCACCTGATAGTAAGTGATTATGTGGTCGAAGGTGTTAACAGTAATTCTATGGAATTACTGGCTCTAAAGGACAGCTGCCGGAACACACCGTTAGGTGCTTGGCAACAGATTTTCTACTTGAGGGTGGTCGCGCCAGGCGGGCATTCGCGAAATGCCCTTCCACCATGTGGTGAAGCTCAAGCTCGCGGTGGGATTCGGACCATGGACCGTTGACCGTTGAGGTTGAGCTTCACAGCAAAGTGGAAGGGCATAATGCGTATGTTCGTGTCGCTAGCTACCACCCTCCAGTAGAAAATATGTCGTCAAGCATCTAACAGTGTGTTCTGGCATTAATTCAAGGAACCAGTAAGTAATCACGAAATTACAGGCACATGAGCCGTAACAACCATGTCTCAGGGTTATTGCCGAAGTGTGACGAAATGCATCTGTTATAGGCAGAGGTTACCTCTTAACATCAGGTGGACCTTGTGCGAGTTCCATCACAATCCCAAGTAGAAGGGATCATTTATTTGCTTATACATCATCATCAACAGCCGTAAACAAAGGCCTCTCATAGACCGACGCAAAGACCGAAAATGCCACTTAATTGTAATCATTGTCTACCCTTGACTTTTACGATAACGTCAATAGGCCTAGTCCAGTTTTTAAAGGGCAATAATTTGCTCATTATTGACTTTGTACATCTATGACGAAAGTATTTATAAGTATACTGTCTTACAATTTTGAAAATGTCCTAAAATCAAAAGCAAGTATGGTGTCCACATATTTCTATATATTATGATTACAAGCACTACCGCGTACTAAGCGAAAATCATAAATTTACAAATTATTGGACTACAAAATGCTTTGACCCCGGGCGGGAATTGAACCCGCGTCCTTCCGATTTCGCGCCGGATGCTTTATCTATTAAGCTACCGGGGGTACGGCTGTGTCGCCGAAATTTCGTACTCCAATCGTATTTCTTAAGCCGTCATAGGGGACGGTGCGCGGCCATCAACCAGACTACTAGACTTCATCTGACCGAAAGAAGTGTTTTTCCAAACACTTAACTCTCGGAATGATGTCGCTACCCTTCTATATTTCTATATATTATGATTACAAGCACTACCGCGTACTAAGCGAAAATCATAAATTTACAAATTATTGGACTACAAAATGCTTTGACCCCGGGCGGGAATTGAACCCGCGTCCTTCCGATTTCGCGCCGGATGCTTTATCTATTAAGCTACCGGGGGTACGGCTGTGTCGCCGAAATTTCGTACTCCAATCGTATTTCTTAAGCCGTCATAGGGGACGGTGCGCGGCCATCAACCAGACTACTAGACTTCATCTGACCGAAAGAAGTGTTTTTCCAAACACTTAACTCTCGGAATGATGTCGCTACCCTTCTATATTTCTATATATTATGATTACAAGCACTACCGCGTACTAAGCGAAAATCATAAATTTACAAATTATTGGACTACAAAATGCTTTGACCCCGGGCGGGAATTGAACCCGCGTCCTTCCGATTTCGCGCCGGATGCTTTATCTATTAAGCTACCGGGGGTACGGCTGTGTCGCCGAAATTTCGTACTCCAATCGTATTTCTTAAGCCGTCATAGGGGACGGTGCGCGGCCATCAACCAGACTACTAGACTTCATCTGACCGAAAGAAGTGTTTTTCCAAACACTTAACTCTCGGAATGATGTCGCTACCCTTCTATATTTCTATATATTATGATTACAAGCACTACCGCGTACTAAGCGAAAATCATAAATTTACAAATTATTGGACTACAAAATGCTTTGACCCCGGGCGGGAATTGAACCCGCGTCCTTCCGATTTCGCGCCGGATGCTTTATCTATTAAGCTACCGGGGGTACGGCTGTGTCGCCGAAATTTCGTTAATAAGCATTTTGTAGTCCAATAATTTGTAAATTTATGATTTTCGCTTAGTACGCGGTAGTGCTTGTAATCATAATATATAGAAATATAGAAGGGTAGCGACATCATTCCGAGAGTTAAGTGTTTGGAAAAACACTTCTTTCGGTCAGATGAAGTCTAGTAGTCTGGTTGATGGCCGCGCACCGTCCCCTATGACGGCTTAAGAAATACGATTGGAGTACGAAATTTCGGCGACACAGCCGTACCCCCGGTAGCTTAATAGATAAAGCATCCGGCGCGAAATCGGAAGGACGCGGGTTCAATTCCCGCCCGGGGTCAAAGCATTTTGTAGTCCAATAATTTGTAAATTTATGATTTTCGCTTAGTACGCGGTAGTGCTTGTAATCATAATATATAGAAATATAGAAGGGTAGCGACATCATTCCGAGAGTTAAGTGTTTGGAAAAACACTTCTTTCGGTCAGATGAAGTCTAGTAGTCTGGTTGATGGCCGCGCACCGTCCCCTATGACGGCTTAAGAAATACGATTGGAGTACGAAATTTCGGCGACACAGCCGTACCCCCGGTAGCTTAATAGATAAAGCATCCGGCGCGAAATCGGAAGGACGCGGGTTCAATTCCCGCCCGGGGTCAAAGCATTTTGTAGTCCAATAATTTGTAAATTTATGATTTTCGCTTAGTACGCGGTAGTGCTTGTAATCATAATATATAGAAATATAGAAGGGTAGCGACATCATTCCGAGAGTTAAGTGTTTGGAAAAACACTTCTTTCGGTCAGATGAAGTCTAGTAGTCTGGTTGATGGCCGCGCACCGTCCCCTATGACGGCTTAAGAAATACGATTGGAGTACGAAATTTCGGCGACACAGCCGTACCCCCGGTAGCTTAATAGATAAAGCATCCGGCGCGAAATCGGAAGGACGCGGGTTCAATTCCCGCCCGGGGTCAAAGCATTTTGTAGTCCAATAATTTGTAAATTTATGATTTTCGCTTAGTACGCGGTAGTGCTTGTAATCATAATATATAGAAATATAGAAGGGTAGCGACATCATTCCGAGAGTTAAGTGTTTGGAAAAACACTTCTTTCGGTCAGATGAAGTCTAGTAGTCTGGTTGATGGCCGCGCACCGTCCCCTATGACGGCTTAAGAAATACGATTGGAGTACGAAATTTCGGCGACACAGCCGTACCCCCGGTAGCTTAATAGATAAAGCATCCGGCGCGAAATGGTGTCCACATGTCTGATCCTTGATGATATCATTAGCAAACATTTGAGTTTGTTTCGCATTTAGCGTGAGCGGCCAATGGACTGGATTTGGAGAGAGAACTGCCTTAGGGCAAGTAGCGTTTGAGTCACAATATTGTAGATGATACAGCCTACAATGGCTCAAATTAAGGATTAGGTATTTGTTAATGAATAAGAGTCCTGTAATATACGTAGGTAAATACAATTATGGAAAACATTATTTTGTATATAACTTCTAATCTAGGTAGATTAGAACTGGACTGAATATTTTCATGGATGACATAGGGATTTAAGAACTATTGAACAGATTTTAATGAAATTTCTACGAGATTAATATGCAAGTATACCCTTTAAAAAAATCTTGATAGGTTCTTACATCACTCAACTTTTAATCTACCTAGATTAGAAGTTATATACAATGTAATGTTTTCAATAATTGTATATACGTATACATATTACAGGATTCATAATGATATAAAAATTAAATGGTAATTTATTCAAAATTAGATTATTAGACTGGCTTTTATCTAAATGTTGATCATTCATTTATAATAATAATTAACTAAATAAGCACCTGGCTGGGATTCACGTAATATTTACCGGATAGATTCCGACCAGTTTCGGGCTATATTGTAGCCCTTCTCAGACGGGTGCCTATTTAGTTATAATGGACAAAACTCGCGATAGTTTTCTAAGTGAAGATATTAATATATTTAATAAAACTTGCACGTCTGCTTGCAGACAGAATACACAGACCTACCTACATTTAACACCTTTTTTTGACTGTATTCTTGCTAATAAAACATTGATTTGATTTGATTAATCTGTGAATATTTAAGCTCTTTTCACAGTGCTTACATAATAACAACGAAAAGAACAAATTTAACCACGAGCGGAAATAAATGTACAAAACGTGAGCATAGTTGTATTTTGTGCAAGTGCTGACTCCAGCGGAAGTAGTCTAGAATTGAATCACAACACGGGCGAGAATCATAAGCAGATGCATGAGACCTAAAAATTTGTTCTCTTGTGAATCATACAACTTTACAATTTCATCTCTATCAGTGAGGAACTTACTAGAAAGGACTAAAGAGGATGTAATACAGAAAATTAGTTTCCCGCCATTTCATTTATTTATTTGAATAAGAAGTTGCGTTCGGAAATTTCAAGTTTAGTATCTGATACGAAAGATGAAATAGGTTGTTAGTTGTTATAAAACAAATTCTCATTGTAACTTAACGAAATTACCGTCCACTTAATTAAATTTTGATCATTCCACCAAATGACCTATTTCGCTGCACCGCGACGGTAATTAACCAACGTCTTTCCGGTCATTACGGTCGAAAGGCGATCACAGATCGTTTTCGCTTTTTATTAAAATAATTTGTTTCCTTCCGAACACCTTTCCCTACGAAATTCGAGCACCTGATGCGACCGTTCGCAGCTGATCTTGGCAACACCTTGTCTTTTTGCTAGGACACATCCACACTTAGTCGTTATCGGCCAGTTCTTTCATTGATCGTCCAAAGCATAACCTACCTTTTGGAGAAGCTTCACGGTTGATTTCGTAAACCAAAAACAGTAAATGTTGTATAAAATTATCATGTGTGGTCGGGTTGTTGCTTTTCGAAATACTCTTCCCCCTTAATTACACTATATTTTAATGTTTCGGTTTCTCTACGGATATTTGCGGTGTCGATATCAATTTTGATAATCATTTACCGACCGTGGCCATAAAAAATGGCAAGTTAACTATATTTGGCTTGATGGCAGATGTCCAGTTAAGTTTAAGTTATTACGATAAAAGGACTTCCAATCCCAATTAATGGCCCTAAAATGTGTAACTACACCACATATCCTACGCCCAATCAGTCAATAGATGTGAATAGATGATCATTCAATAAGGGAGCAAAGTTGTTATTGGTGAGATGGTGAGCTGGAGCTACGAGTAAAGACTACAAGATGTAACTAAAAAATTGTGAGTTGAAAACTTGTGTGGAGTAATATATATTTCACCTATTGTGTGGGGTAAGATACATTTCGTTGAATGTGCACAAGAACTGCACAACTTAGTTCCGCCCTCCCCCTTCTTCCATCGGACGTCCAGACAAACGGAGAGGCGCCACCCGTACATGGTTGATATTCTCAGGACTCGTACGAAGCGCTTTGCTTCCACTTTTCTCGTGCGTACTGCGAAAGAGTGGAACTACTTACCATGGTCTGTTTTTCCCGATGAATACAACATGGGTGTCTTCAAGTCGAGAGTAAATAAGTATCTTCAAGGTAAGCGTGCTCCATCTTAGACCACATAAATGCTTAACATCAGGCAAGGTGTGGTCAAACGCGAACCTTAAAAGAAAAGGCGCTGAAAAGTCCAGCTCATCTTTGTTCTTGAATCACTTTTCGTAACACTCGCAGCAAAAATTGATTTAATTTTCGATTACCAAAAATTCCTTTGTCGTATTATAGGCGTGAAAACAAAATAATACATAGTCTTATATATGTTGAAATAAAAGTATTGATTATAATTTATAAGTTCGTCCTGATCTGATAGGCTAGTTCTGGAGCAGTACCTTAATTATAAATTATATAATATATTCTTAAAGCAATACTCACCTGCACTTAAATGATCTCTACATAGAAGCCAATTAGCATTTAGCAGGGGAATAGGCTAACACATTTAACAACTGCTGCCAGAACGTATAGCTAGATGCTGGGAGAAAGATTTTTTCTATTTATGCTGCTATTCATCGAGCTCGAGATGATTAACAGCGACCTACTATTATAGACAGGTACTCACTAAGGTAGAAACCAACGTTTACAGCGGGAAATTCAAAATTGTATCAGTTTTTTTACTCTTATATCTAGGTTTGGTGACCATTCTACAAGATAATGATATCCGCGAGTTTGAAATACCTAATATTACTCGTCTTATATCAACACTCATTTGATACCAAAGCACATAATTCAATAAATTGCCCTAAAACTATCAAACATATTAATTATTACGTTTAACCGTAACAAATATATATAATTCAATAATTATTAAGAAAATGTTTAAGATTTTGTGGATACTCTTCTCCGAGTCTCGCAGTTTACGTGCTCAAGAACCTACAGTAATTAAGTAATCTAGCAACATAACCAAAATAATAGTAATATTAAAATTTTTTCGCTAAAGAGTTCTGTGATAGGAATGTAAACATGACTTGTTTTAGAGTGCTACGGTTATGCTATTGAGCACTTGATGAGCCGATGAGAACCTTCTTAGGTCCTTCATTTATTTCTTGGTTCTCGTTCGTATTATGTTGTAAACGCTGACCAAAAAACGTTAAAGGCCTCTTTGCTACCTAACTGTATTCTACATACTATGTACTTGAATGAACTTACGTAGGATTGTGAGACCGAAGATTACTTTTGAGCGCAGATAATATATAGAATTTTTTAATTCGTAATTTTGAATATTTATGAGTTAAATTGTGACCGTAACAGTCTGTTCTATGGTCTGTTCAGGTCACACTTCACTTAAACTGAAAAATAATAATAAAAAATAAGAAATGTAAAAAATAAATTAAACATATAAAGTCTTGCATACTAACAATCTTATGTTTTGTATAAAACAATTAAGATTTTTGTATTTAAGAAGCCAAAATGGTTCAAAATGTGTACATCCTATGTAAGTTTACTTACATAATGTTCATTATCCAGAATGTTGTATACGCAAAATTGATGCGTCCAGTTCAACACCTACCTACACGTCACGTTCAAACCTAAATCTTTAAATACGTAAATATAGGCATGATGAGATCGAGTTAAAACTAACACATAGCATTACAAACCATAGACTTAGGATGTTAGCGAAAAAGTCCTAAGTCTATGTTACTAAAGAGATTATATGCCGCACAGACTACTTGCCCGAGTGGTCTGTTTTTTAAGGCACGGCCAAATTACAAATCAGGCGAGCCACCTACGCGCCAGCTAGTTTCGTTACTCATCTAACAAAAACATACAAAAAATATATAATCCCTCGTCAACCGCAAGCACCCCATTGTTGCCAGCGTTAAAAAAAACAGTACTATCGTCCAGCTGTATAGCAATAAAGACACGCGCGCGCGAAAAAAATAAAGAACGGGGGGACAAGATGGCGTCGCCCTGCACTTGACATTTCCAATTAATTTGCGCGGGACATCTGTGCGTTAGCAGCTGAGCGTGATAGCACATTGGGGTAAGTCGGATTACGTACGCGTGCGGCGCGCGCGGCGTGGCGCGTGGATAAACAGCACTTGCTTAACGGGGGGTTTGTGCCGGACTGTGGGAATAGACATTCATTAAATAACTTCAAGAACTGTCCTGCCCTCTATTTAATTTATCAATTTAACATCAACACTAAACTTATATCACATTGGTTATGTGGATAACGGACAACTTACTGACATCATCCTACTGAATTCCCTCGTTAGTAATATAGTCGCTCACACTCAGTAATCAGGGCTTTTAAATAGTGACGAACTCTATTGTGCGACTAACGTGCAGCAATACCCTACTCAAGTATAATGGTGTGCTGCTTATTCGCTTTATTATATTTTCTCCTGAGTCGCCTTATAGGATCAAGATGATTGATTACGTAATTTATCATTGCAGGCTGTATTATTGCAAAAAGCAATATCTTTCAAATAACCTATATAGTGTATAGGTAACGCTCATAATACCTACATTATTAGGGTTCCGTTAGAAAATGGGGCCCTATTACAAATTTACAACAAGAGGAAAAAATATCCGTGATTCGAACCCGCATCATCCACCCGGGGTATGCTCTGACCGCTAAGCCGACATGACATAATATGACTCATAACTCTAATTTGTTATCTCGTTCTTAACCATCGTATGGGGCAGAGCGACATCTATAGTTCTACAAAACAAGACAAATTTTTGCAATAAGCTTTAAACTTGCTAACGATGACGCAATCCTATAATTTTTTTTGCAATAATTTACTTCAACTTGAAACTAAAAGGGGGTGGGGTATACAAACGTCAAACATCGTGTGATTATAGTCTAATATCCGATGTATTTAGTTATACGTTATATATAATAAAAATCGGCAAGTGCGGATTGGCTCCCACTAAGGTTCTCGAAATCTATGGAAAGAATCAAAAAATTTTGTACTTTGCGTGTTCTTGCTTACACACGCTGGTTTTATTATAATCTCCTTATGATTACATTTTTTTCTTTACTGAAGTTTGCCTCAGACAGCAGTATGTTACAATCTAGGAATACTTTCTCCTAGTTTACAATTAATTTCTTAAGGGAGTTGATATATAGAGCCATAGCGCCATAAGTAAAGTCTATGTGTAGAGGAAGCACGTCTGGCGGGCTCTACTTCCCCAGTTCTCCACTGTACTAGTCAGTAGAATAATCATAAAATTAATTACAAGCTTGACAAGTCTCAGATGTTTATGAAATTAACTGGGTTACAGCTAGGAGTTTCTGTCATTTATACAATCTTAAATTAGAGTATTTGCCGAAGGACCATAGACAACTTCATATTTTTTTATTGGTTGTAATTTCTGCATTAACGCCTGCTGAGCACACAAAATTAGTTTACTAAATAATCGATCGCGATGGGTTTAAATTAAAAAAAAAATAGTACAAATAGAAAATATTCTATAACAAAAAAAATTACCAACCTGGAAATAAACCAAACCGTCGTATACAGTTTTATTTGCTTTTAACCGACTTCCAAAAAAGGATCTCAATTCGTCTGTATTTTTTTTTTATGTTTGTTACCTCAGAGTCTGGACTGGGTGAACCGATTTTGAAAATTCTTTTTTTGTTTGAATGCTTGTCGTTTGGTCTCATTTTA
The DNA here is from genome assembly GCA_963854805.1 of Plagodis dolabraria. Lineage (NCBI taxonomy): Eukaryota > Metazoa > Arthropoda > Insecta > Lepidoptera > Geometridae > Plagodis > Plagodis dolabraria. Next base: position 6,075,332 of record OY978457.1, on the reverse strand, counting down.
AGTTTCATCAAAATCGGTCAAGCCGTTTTTGAGTTACACTAAAATACCTGAAAAATATTTACCTATCTTGATGATATAGTCGTTAACACTGAATCATAATCGATCCCGTAAGTAGCAAGGGTCACTAAAAAGTGTGAAAAAAATTTTTTTAGCAAAAAATTGAACCGACTTCAACACCCAAAAGTGTGAAATAACTTGTCGAAGTCGGTACCATGCGAACAGTATTGAGATAATAGGTACTTTTGAACTATCATGGTACCGACTTCAACAAGTTATTTCACACTTTTGGGTGATGAAGTCGGTCCCATATTTTGCAAAAATATTTTTTTTACATCGACAAGTGAAAATGAGAACATCATCAATGTAGTCGAACCCATATAAATTCGCATTATTAGGGTTAACATCTATACCAGATCTCACAGTAATATTAAGGGACCACACGACAAGAGCCAGCGTTCGAATATAAAAAAGAACAAGAAAATCTGTACACTAAGGGCCTGTTTCAGAATGTTCGGTTAAGTTCCGAATTTCCTACCCAGAACATATTTAATAAATAAAACACTATCTTTGCGTTTCACAGTCATCGATTTAGCCTATCCATCTGTTAAAGATTGAAACGCGCTGTATATTAACTGTCAGTTTTATCATTCAGTTATTTTATGTGTCGCATAGCAACCCGAAACTTTATTAGGACATTCTGAAACGGACCCTAAGAGTTATGAGGTATCACAAATAAATCCAGCCGAATTGAGAACCTCTTTTGTTTGAACTATGTCAATTACAATAAAAGATAAAAAAAACTACCACGAGCGGGATATTTTTTCCCCTCGTTCTCATTTTGTAACTAATGAAACAGGCAAGTCGCCCGCTTGATGGTAAGCGTAAAGCCTGTCCATTACAGTTGCAGTGTCCTGTGTCACCTTCCGTGTTCAGTTTCAAATTATTTATATATATAAGTATAGTAGTATATATGTACTTGTTATATAAATTTTATGAAACCATTTTTTTTTTATGCTTGATAGGTTAGCCTTTGACCACTATCTCACCTGATGGTAAGTGATGATGTGGTCGAAGATGTTGTTCAGGCTAACCTAGAATTACTGGCTCTCAAGGACAGCTGCCGGAACACACCGTTAGGTGCTTGGCGACAAATTTTCAACTTGAGGGTGGTAGCTAGCCAGGCGGGCATTCGCAAAGTGCCCTACCACCATGCTGTAACGACTGCCATCCTAAGACACTTAACGTGCCCTCCGAAGCACGGAAGCGCTCAGTAGTAATGTCACCAGCGGTCACCCATCCAACTCCTGACCGCGGCGGACGTTGCTTAACTTTGCTGATCGATTCAGAATGGTTAAGCAAACTTCGCTACGAGCGCTTCAAAACCATGTTTTGTTTTTGTAGTTAGATAAATTGAGTTGTACTGTTTAATATCTTGTACTGTCCCCTTTCAGAATAACTTTACCCGGATACCAAGTTGACTAGATTCTAGATTCTTTATTGCTTCCGTACAGTACAAGATGTACATGTGTTTTGAGCCATACAGAGGCCTGCCGCCGATCACTCTGTTTTTCGTTTGTTTTTCTCTATCCACGCGACGTTGGTAAAATAGTGGCAAGCCCGCAGAAGCCACATTAAGAAGTTGAAGTTACTGCACCACAGATTACTTACCACAGACCATAGAGTATACACCACAGACTAAACTGCAATAATCACTCTGAGACATTAGTTGCTAAGTCTCACTTGCCCAGTAATTTTAATAGCTTCAGTATCCTTCACGCCCAAAAATGGTGGTGTTTGCTCGCTACTGCTTCGAGGCGTAATATCTAGACAGATTTTTTACGAGGAGCTGTCGACATGTATACATTTACATATACAATATGTTAAATGAACGTATACATTTACATCAAAATAATATTTTATCCTCTAAACGTACAAATAAACGTCAAAAAAATATTTCTCGGCTTTCTTGGTGTACGTATACTAAAGGCTACTAAAACTACTATCTAAAGGCGCAAAAGATAGTATGTCATATTATTATACCCTTTTGTGGTCTCAACATTACGGTATCAGCCAGTTTGCCCACTGCTGCACTAAGCCTCCCCCATCAGGGGTGGTTTGCCATAATCCGCATGCTTGGCAGGCGTCTTGGGGATCACAGTGTAAGATAGCAGTCCTTCGGATGGCGCTGTCCACCTTCCGTTTTTTTACCCTGAGTCGCCTCTTACGACACCTACGGAAAGAGATGGGGGAGTGACATTCTAGCCTAACAAACTACGGGCAACACTCTTAACATATCTATCTCTTATTAAATTAATTGTAATCGTAAAAAGGGATCAGTACTACCATAGACAAAATATATTTTTTCTATAGGTTTTCTATATAACTATTTGCCTACTTACTACTTACTAAAAATGTATACCACCATGAGCGGTTCCGGGAGGTCCTTTGGTGAATAAAATCCATGACGGAACAAAGAGCGCGTAGGCAGTGCATAATGAATTCTCAAAATTACCGATTTACCGCGAAACGAAAAGCAGGTCAATTAAGACAGGCTTCTTGCGGGATGCTTCATTTCCAAGATTTTTTGGTGTGGCAACACCAAACGTTGCGTTTTTGAGGGAAAAGAAGATAATATACTTATTCTTAAGAAATTCATCGACTTCTCGCATGGTGGTGGGGCATTTGCGAATGCCCGCCTGGCGGTCACTCTCAAGTGTAAAATCTGTCGCCAAGCACCCAACGGTGTGTTCCGAAAGCTGTCCTTGAAAGCCTGTAATTCTAGGTTAGCCTGTACAACATCTTCAACCACATCGTCACCTACCATCAGTAAGATAGTGGTCTAAGGCTCGCCTATCAGCTATAAATTAAAAAAAATATCCCTTAGTCTTAATCCCTCTTATAACACTCACAAAACAAATCGGGGGTGGGGGGTTCCCATTCTAACCAGGCATCCCACGGGGCACCATTCATGTACCTTCTCGTACTTTATTCTTTACGAATTACAGTATTATGTATACATAAGTATTTCTAAACTACGAAACTGTTTTTAAATTCTTAGTTTGAAGCGCTCTTGGCGTAGCTTGCTAAGTTTGTCCGCCGCGGTCATTACTTGAATAGGTGACCGCTAGTGACATTACTAATGAGCGCTTTCGTGCTTGGAGGGAACGTTATGCCGTCGGCCCTGTTTGTTTTCTAATGATGTTAGTCGTTATAGCATGGTAGTATTTTGCGAATGCTCGCTAAAAAACTGTCGCCAAGCACCTAACAGTGCGTACCTGCAACAGGCTTAGAAAACCTGTAATTATTGGCCTAGTCCGTTTACTATCCTCGTCCACAGCATCACTTGCCAACAGATAGTAGTAATGGGCTAGCCTATCAGCAAAAAAAAACTCTATGGTATGGTATCTAAACTTGCAATCAATAAATTTATTAACAATAATTTGATAAACGACGACTCTTAATCAAAGACCGTTTGTATTAATCGATCACCAAATATGGTAACACTATTAAAACGTTAATTGGCAACACTAAGAACTCTCCTGCAGTGTAGAGCTTACGTAAGTGCGATTTCGGCTTTGGCTTTATATGTTATGAAGAGACGAGACCAGTCGCGTGCCTGTTGGCAAGCGTCACGCCTGACGCCTGTCCATTAGTATAACAGCATATTTTAGATTTTTTGATTGTATAGTTGATTTATATTGGTATTGTATTGTTTATGTATATATATGTGTGATATAATGTACATATTATATTTTCCATATAACTTTTTATTATATACCAGACTTTTTTAATTAGTATTAATTGTTATTGTCATGACATTGTTATGTGTAATTGACATATGGTGCAATTGACATTGTTACCTATTTATTAAATTTCATTATTTATTGGGATTAAAAATAACATTTAATTGTATTGTAATTATGGACGCTGTTTTTAATTATTGACATCTATGTGCCTAATTTGTAATTATTGACATGATTTTTTTATAGAGGTAATTATTGACATGAATTTTAATTTGTAATAATGGACATGAATCTTTATTTTATTATTATAATTGACATGGATTTTAACTTTTAATAATGGACGTTGTTTGTAATTTAAATGATTGCTATTCGTTTCTTATTTGGTGAAGGTATATTTAGAATCTTAAATTATTGTTATATTTTTTTTCTCTTTAATCATAATTATGTTGCATACATAATTGAATTAGGATAGTCCTGTAAAGATTGTGTATATGAATTTGCAATAAATAAATAAAAAAATAATAAATAAATAAAAATATTTATTCTGTACTGTATGCATGCCGGTACGTGAATTCACCAAATGGCTCCAACGGAAGATCAGCGCTGGCGAACAGCTGGTATTATGCTATATTTGAGCCAATTTGTGACAATTATTGTGTAATTTTTGTAGTTATGAATTGTTTTATTATTTTTTCTTGTATGGTGCATGGGTAATGCAAATAAAAAAAAATCCTTTGCAATTTTTTCTATTCTATTCATTAGAGTTGCAGTGTCACAGTCCGCGGTCTGCTAGACACTGCACTGTGCTCGTCACTTCCAGACGTTAGTTTTTAGGTGTCATGTACCCAGTCTTTAACTTGCTACAGTGCCCTTTGAATCTTATCACAGAAGTTTTTGCACACAACTGCTTCGTTGCAATCTGCCACGCTTTGGTACTCACCAAAATCTTTGGACCTCACATTATTCTACCACCTAGTAGAATTACCTACTTAGTTCTATATTTCAGAATGAACGCAAAGGTCAGATGATATTCCTGTTTTAACAGACTTCCAAAACAGGAGGAAGTTCTATGTTGGACTGTAAGTTTTTTTTTTATGTATTTACACCGTGCCCCATTTGTTGCCCGATCTCAAAATTATATTTTTGTTGGTGAAGACCGAGGTAGTCCCATATAAACTTTTAAAAAGGAGGAGGTTCTTTTTTTACTGTATGTATATTTTTTATGCATGTTCACCGATTTTTCTCCATTTAAAGGATTTACTTTCGAGGTGGTCCCATATAAATTTGAAGCGCTCGTAGCCAAGTTTGATTAGCCATTCTGAACCGATCAGCAAAGCTAAGCAACGTCCGCCGCGGTCATGAGTTGGATGGGTTACCGCTGGTGACATTACTACTGAGCGCTTCCGTGCTTCGGAGGGCACGTTAAGCCGTCAGTCCCGGTTGTTGTCTTCGGAAGGCAGTCGTTATAGCATGGTGGTAGGGCATTTTGCGAATGCCCGCCTGGCTAGATACCACCCTCAAGTAGAAAATCTGTCGCCAAGCACCTAACGGTGTGTTCCGGCAGCTGTCCTTGAGAGCCAGTAATTCTCTAGGTTAGCCTGAAGAACACCTACGACCACATCATCACTTACCATCAGGTGAGATAGTGGACAAAGGCTAACATAAAAAAAATTTTAAAAAATGTCGGTTCCGGTTTTATTTAAAAATATTTTTTTGAGACGAGGCTTAGTTTGATTTGGCTATTAGGTCAAGTGATGTACTGCATCGCTTTATGGAATAAGGAGGTCCAGGGTTTGATTCTTTATATTTGTTACTACCGATAAATCTACAAACGTATATATGATTTGTTGTACCTTTTGCAATGATTTCATGTATTTTCTTTCTTTCTTTCTGATCCCCGGTTTGGACAGTAATTGGATTTTTCCTGACGAAGATTATTTCCGTAGCATATATGTATTGCCTGTAAGCAATAGGATCGCAAGCTATTACATGGAATCAAAACTTATTTGAGCGAAACGTGGGTACCTATTAAGACACCTATGTCTACTTGGTGATATGAACAAATCTCGGATGGACGAAGGCGCAGACGAAATCATGCTGTCTGTCTGTCTGTCACCAGGCTGTATCTATAGATAGCTAGACAGTTGAAATTTTCAGATGATGTATTTCTGTTGCTGCTATGACAATAAGTATAAAAAATCGGACTAGCGGACGAAGGCATCCTTCGTGAAAACTAAAAAAAATATTAAATATAGTGTCTTATGTTGTATAGATAATAGTACGAAACACTTCGTGCGTGAGTCCGAATCGCACTTGGCTGATTTTTAACCATTGCCTCTGAAATATTGCTCTAAATCCAAAGAATATTCGAGGGCAACAAAAAACTCTTTGTCTATGACCAATTCCACGCACTTAGCGCGGGAAGTACAAGTTTATAGCGGAAGGGCATTCTCGACTTAATTAATCATTTCCTTTACTAATCTATGGTGTTTGACTACTGCGCTTTAGCTTCCTGTGCTCTATGAGATACATCACCTATATTGTTTTTATTGGTTTGAGATGTGGCCCATAGTATTTTCGAAATAAAAGTATCGAAAATGTGTACCCAAATACTCGTACATACATTTAGACGCTTTCGGGACACATAGGGTTGCCAGTTTGGAATGCTAAAAAGTCGGGATATTGCGAATATTGGCGGGGCAAATAAATACTAGGTACTTATTTTATTTATTTATAGCTGAAAGCATATAGCCTTTGAACGCTAGTTCACCTGATAATGTAGTCGAAGATGTGATGATGATTGTTCAGGCTAACCTAGAATTAACTCCTAATCAAATTGTTACTTCAGTGTCAAATTCCGACAGTGAAAAGTAACAATATTTATATATATTTATTATATAAATTATATGATATACCAATATTTCAAAGTAGGTAACTCAACTACTCTTACAGAGTACAGTTGGTTCAGTTTCCTCATTTTAATCCAAAATTATTTATACCTACTTGACCTCATCATAGGTACGTCTTTTCTCCCGAGCGACGTATGCAATTTGCTCTCCAAAAGCTTCGGAGACCACTGTTTATTCAGTCAGTTAAAATTAGGTCTACCAAAAACACACTGCAGTTGTTGTAACATCAGGATAGAATAGTGTAAAATTAACGTGCTTTAATTTATACGTGTGTTAATCTACAAAACCTTAGAAACTACTTCAATTAAATATTTTGCGATGTGGATGTGACCCACACTAGCTTTGAACTAATAGTATTGTAACTGAGCACCCAAATACTCGTATATACGTTACGCCCGGTATATTATTACTTTTCTCTATGCGTTACGCTTTAGCGACACACCGTGAGCACAGATGAAATCTTCGATTGACAATTAATGACATTACAAAATGAGGTGAACCGCCCGCTTGTTTTGTCAAACTTCATACACCCATCATAAAAAATACCTGGCCACTACATCACTAGGCAAAAGAAAAAAACTTCTGGCCTCCTTTTTGCAGAGCGCCATCCCAGGTAAGCCCGTCAAGCGCCGCCATAAAATCTTTTTGATTTTTTTCGTCGTGCACCTGTGAATCGTGAAAAAACTCAAGTGGCCAGAGGCGCGCGAATGCGGCTGTTTTGACAGCGGCCCTTTGGCGCGCTGTGCCATTAAATTATAATTGAATTTGGAATAGAACTGCGAAATAACACCTCTTGAAAGGGTTGAGGGTATTATGGTTAGGCTGTGTATTATTAGAATTTTATGCAAGCTATAAAGGTATGTGGAATATTACGTGTATTGTATTCTGCAGATAACTCCAATAAGAGCAGTCTTTTCAGTTACTTTCGAGCGTAGTTTCGATTCTCCAGCGGTAAAACATTTTTATGTGATTGTGACAGAACAAGCACGAAGCCCACCTAATGTTAAGCAGTAATATCTGCCTATAAAAGAAGCATTTCATCAGAATTGACGAACTGCATTGCGCCCAATATCGTGAGACAAACAGTTGTCGAGTCTCATGTGCCTGCAACAATGTGTTTACTAGCTCTCAAGTACTCAGGAGTACTACGGCAGGCCGTAACACACTGTTATGTGCTTGGCCACATTTTCTATTTGAGGGTGGTAGATAACTAGGCAAGTATTCGTAATATGCCGTGCAACCTGGGAAGCTCAAGGTGTCGGTGGGATAGAACCAGGGACCTGCGGCGCGGTAGTTCATAGCTGTTACCACTCCCGAGTCTCTTGCCCGTTCTTCTCGCAGTGGCTCTATAATTTTTGTTTGCTGAACGTAGCAGTACAATGTAGTATATTTCAATATTAAAATTTGTAATTGACCTTCATAGGAGCGTCGTAGACGACTAAATTGAATAAATGATTTTGACTTTGACTTTGACTCGGAGAAGAGAAAAACTGCATCCACCGATGGTATTAAGTGTCACACATATCTGCCTGTTACAGTTACCAACAGTATTACCACGGTAATGTTAGATAACAATGTTAGATTACATTACCGTGGTATTACGGTTCTGCGAGATTCTAAATATTATACCAGTTATTCCTAAAAAGCATTTTTTAGGTAGAGAAATCATTTTGCAACGATAACATTCAAAATATTATTTTCAACACCCTTGCTCGTAAAGTGAGCTTTATTATATCGTTGTTAGGGTTATAAACCATACTATACCACCCTCGTGCATAATATTATATACTACTGCGTAATAGAATTATCCCTACAAAGTTAAGTTAGTGCCTAACTGCAAATTACATGCGAGTAAACATAGCATTTTCAATTTAACCGGGTAATACGCAGATTTGTAACAACAAATAAGTTTAATTCTAAGTATATGTAATCAACCAACAAACATATGCCGCGCGCAAAAAAAAAAAAACTTGCGCGCTATATTTCACAATTTTCGTACTTATGTTGCTTTTATCGCATTTGTGCAATATATTTTTTTTCTCGCAAGGGTGTTGAAGAAGTGGGTATGAAACTCGTGAGCAACTTGCTCATTATACACTCGGCTGATTTACGCCCTCGCCTACGGCTCGGGCTGCAACCCACAGCCTCGTGTATATTGAGCACCTTAGCTCACTTGTATCATGATATACTATTAAGTATTAACTGTTCAATTTAACTGTAGTCGGTACACAGAAACTAATTATATGTTTATTCGAAAAATAATCTAATTGTCATGGGAAGTAAAAAAACTGCAACTGCATGCTCCAACCAACATTTTTGTGAAATTGATCAGGATGGACTCCAGCCTACGACATACAGACAATTATGCTAAATATTTTAATCTGGAAGTCATTCAATAACCAAAACATGTAGACCCTTCAAATTCACTAGATTGGCTCAGAACCACTCTTAAATATAGGCACAGTAACAAGCAAGAAAGATCATACAATAAGCAGAAGCTATCACGCAAGAAAAATTAACAATCCAAATTGGTTCAAAATCGCCCCATCGTGAGAATGGAATCCGAATTTGTGACACACGATTCTGCTATAAGTTATCCTAAATATTCAAATCTGAAAGCCACTGACCGTCAGTAAAACATAATATAAAGACCTGTCAATTCTCCTTGATATCGTCCAACAGCCTAATAAAAGGAAGCTGAGAGGGGTCTTGGTATCATGGATAATCTATAGCATGCAGTGTGCACAGGAATTCGGTAATCAGTAGCTTTGGCCAGTAGTCGTCACGCGAAGACGTTCGAATTGGATCTTAAGTATTTAAGTAGGGTTCAGTAGAATAGTGGCAAATTTACGGGACTAGGTTCAAGTTGTGACATGATTATAATTAAAAATCATCCCAATTATGAAAAAAACGAGTATAGATTTAATATAAAAAAGTGAAAAACCCGCCTGTGAATTATTTATTTTCGTTGTGCGCTTTATCGTTCCATTGCAATTAAAACTGCAAGTTATATAGGTATATTTATTGATGGCTATGATAGGTTTGGAAGAAAAAAATCTCACAATATTCACAATGTGCCAACCCCACAAAATATATTCATAGATCCTTCTTCAAGCATCCATACCTTCTCCAGCATTCCCAATTCAACAATATAATCAACTATATTAGTTACACTTTTTAGTTATAATTTGTTTTTCATCCGTCGTACCTAGTTCATGCCACGCAAATCTCGCTCTTCATCTTTTCTGTGACTACATTCTCCGATATTCTACTCTCCAATTCTTCACTACATTCTCCGATCAACTCGCCATAACGATCACCTTTGAAAAAAGGTCTTCCCAAGTGGGATTTGCCATAATCCCACGCTTGGCAGCTCTTCAGAAGTGGCTGCTTCCCTCTGACTCCCACAGAAAGATTTATACTCATTTATAATCTCGTCCATTACATCACATTATCCATCTTAATATTCGTACACTTATATTTTGTTCGCCTCTTTCGTTGACCAACATTTTTGCCTAAACTACTAAAGCTTGTGAATAATATAGTGATCAGCTGAAGCCTATACATTTGAAGATAATGTCCAGGTTTTAAGAACGGATGGTCACTGTTGCGAATCTCGCAATTAATTAACAAAGACAATTTTTTTGAAGCAGATACTTAATTATTTTGCAAAAATTACATCAAAATTATGTACTGTGCATTGAGCTTCGAAAGTTAGCTCCCCCTTGACTGATACCATATTTGATTGGCGCATAGCTGCTGGCCAGTAGTCAAGACACGAATATTGTTCAATACTCGTAATTTGTCCAATTTTATTTTGTGCTTCATTTTGCTGTGATATCTAATAAATCTGCAACTTTTTGAGGCAGTAATAGCTATGTGCAAACAAATTTTAAAGCGTAAAGGGCACTGTATCAAGTGAAATTACTTAGGAGGATACAAGACAAGAACAAATGACTCGGACTAATGAGTGCAGTGCATTGTCTAACAGAACGAAGAAGTTTTTACATCTTGCTATAATTCTTCTGGCGCATCGCCGTACGCTCGCTTCGCTCGCTCGGCTGCAGGCGACTTGTCCGTCTTAACGTTCATAACATAAAAAACTAAATTTTGCGGGGCTACCACCCTTAAGTAGAAAATATGTTGCTAGGTATCTAATGGAGGTTTTTAAGTCAGTTTTTTCGACGATATCACTAACCACTCTAACAAGCAAGTGAGATTGTAGTTAAAAGATACAAAAAAAGTCTTCAATTTTGTTCAAATCTTAAAATTAACCAATCAGTGATACCTATCAATGATGACCTTTCACCTGCGAAACAAAAATCAATCACTATGTCATTTGAGGTCATACTCCGAATTGTCTTGTGAACCCTTGTACTTAGTAACTTTTGAATTTAGATAGCGAGTCCAGGCCACTAATCACGAAAATGCACAGAATTTCTTATTCTCAGATTGGACAATCCCTGAGGCAGTTACTGAAAATACTTGACTAAAACTTCACCATCTGTAGTGCAGCATCCGTGGGAAGGCCCGGGGCTACCACGCGAAGATTCCATTTTGAGCTGCACCTACGCAGTAACTTTCGTCCAATCTGTGACACACCGTTGAACATAGCAGCGGAGGTCATAGTCCTTGTGGTAACTGCGCCTTTGGTGAATCGGTGAGATTATCAGACACAGTCAAATTTACAAGAAGGAAAAAGTCTGAGCATGACACCTTGGATTTTCTACTTAATGTAATAGCTGTGCAGGTGACCATTCAAAACGCTCTATTACCATGCGAATCTGGGTTCGGTGTGCTCAGCTCTTGGAAAGGTATATTTTTAATATATTAACAAGTTTGCACCAGTTACTTTTAGTGCCATATAATAGGAAGTGAGTCTATTACCACCTACTACACTTTGAAATTTCGGGCACATACATTACCTATCTAATGAATTACAAATAAGCGGTCTACTACATTGGTCTACGAAGTGACAATACGGCACCTGCCAATTTCTGAATCAACAGAAGGTACTTTTGAAAGTGATGATTCGTCGCCAGCAATGGCGACGAAAGGGACAACGTTGGTGAGAGTGTAGAGAGGTACGCTGAAGTTTCACTATGAGCTACTCCCGGCATTATGCCCTTTAACACTTCCAACATAGGAGCTAAGTGTTTGCCCTTGCGTCACCAGACAGCAAATTACAGCAAACCGTGGGATCTCATTTAGCCTCACGGAGAATCGAGGTCCGTCGCCACTCTCCGTCGGCTCGCCACAATGCCGCCCCTACGAAGTAATTATTGCTATGTATTAATTATAATCATCGAAATATAACGCTTATATTTCGATGATTATAACGATATACTTACGACTGCAACAAAATATGTCACCAAGGCGCCACGTTGCGAAAGTTTTATCATCACCACTATCGATACTCTGAAATTACTCTAACACCCAGTAGTTAATAAAACTACTATGATCGTGCTGACGATAGTAATCAACGATAGATAAAACGTGATTTGTGTTTCCGGCTAGCCGCTACTGGTTTTATTTAGCATGGTTATTAGCAGCCGTTAACTGCTATTCAATTAACTATATTTTGTATGATGTATGGTGAGAGAAATACTATCTTAGTACAGTTTAATAATTAACAGTATTATCCTATTGGATAATAAGTACGTAGAAAAATTCCAGGAGGAAACCGACGCAAAGTAAAAGTACCAAAGTATACCTAAATATATATCGATTTCGGCCATCAAGCGGTGCACATTTTTAAACTTAAAGGATATACTTATGTTTGTGCCGTATGGGGTAGTAACTTTGGGTCCGTGGGGGCCCAGTAGGTACTCAAAAATTATTGTATCAAAGTGGTTTGTGGAGCCGAAAAGTGAACGAGTGCTGGCTTTTCGGCCAAAAAATTAGTACATACAGCGAGGTAATGAGTCCAGCTTTGTGGGCACTTTTCCCTTCACCAGAGTTTTATTAGATTTGTAGTGCACTATTTTTACCTTAATCATCTTAAGAATTGTCACATAAAATAATGTCTGTTTTCAGTACTTAAATAAACATTATAAAATTAAGAGAAGAAAGTAGCTGTGGTGTTGTATACTGTAGTATTTTGTTTAATATAGGCACACCGCCGGATAAAAAAAAAATAAAAAAAGAGAAGAAAATTATAGTCATGTGCGGGACTTGAACCCACCCCTATAGTCGTGGTACTATCAGACCATTGTAAGCTAACATGACATATTATTATGACTCATGACTAATTTGTCCTTAACCATCGTATGGGGATGGAGCGACACGTTGTACTACAAACAAGAATATTTTTTGCTTTCAGTTTTAATACACGTTAACGATGACGCAACTCTATATTAATAATAATATAATAACTAAATAATAATAAAATTTAATATTATATGGTATAATAATAAATATTATATTATATAATGATAATATTAAAAATATTCATCAGTTAAAAAAAATTACAAAATAACATCTGGAGTGGCTGCCTAATCCATTCGCACATATTGATTCACCTTGGCGACCCAAACATTAAAGTCAAAGTGAAAATAATAAATGTAGGCGTCTACGACGTCTATTTAATAAGTTAGCTAATCAAGTACAAAATATCATTAAGTATGTAATATTCTACATTCTACATACAGTTACGTTAAGCAACTATACTACATGACTGATTCCAAGTATTATTTCATAATGTTAATGACATACTTGACATTTCAATTAAATTAAACTTATAATAATATAAATTTACATGTTTGCATGGAGGATCTCTTGCGGCCACAGCGTAAACAGAAAATAATTGTTTACCCTGTGGCCGCTTCTGGCCACGTTTTCCATGGTAGTAGGGCAGTTTGTGAATCCCCGTCTGTCTAACTGCCATTCTCAAGTAGAAAATCTGTCGCCAAGCACCTAACGGTCTGTTCCGCTAGCTACCCTTGGCGGTAAACTCTGCCTATAACTGCGCCCGTCACCCTGAGACATACAGTTGTTCAGTCTCATATGCCTGTAATTACTTACTGGCTCTCAAGGACTGCTGCCGGAAGACACTGCATGCAGCCTTTCTACTTGATGATGTTAGCAGACGAGCAATCGCAAAATGCCCTTCCACTGGGGCGCTGGGGATTAACCATGGACCTGTGCCACGGCAGTCCATAATAATTACCGCTCGGCTATATTTTTGTAAGTATGCAGGTTTATTGGTAAAATGCTAACAACCTCTTAGGGTTGACTTGTGCTAGTCTTAACAAACTATTGAAGAAATTTTATTTTTGTTTTGAAAAAAAAACTTGTTTTTTCTGCCAACTCCGAGCCAAGAGCGCCCGCCGCGCCGTGGCAACACTGGACAGCGCTGAGCTCCCTTTGAATAGAGTTTTAATTATTTACATCGAGTAAAGTAATAAAAAATATGAAATAATACATTACAGGCACAAGAGACGTTTAACATCAGGTGGTCCTCGTACTTATTCGGTCAAAAAAATATAAAAATATTTTTAAAAAAACTTTTTTTTATCATAACAAAAATATCTCAAATGTTTGTTTAGACTAGCAGAAGGAGGTTGTTAGCATTTTACTAATAACCCTGTATAGGTGCTCAAAATGTAGGTAAATACTCCAAATCTTGTGGTAAACGCTGGTTACGGTTAGATAAACGCCCGATCTATGTCAGAGAATATAATTATAAATTTTGAAAAGTCATTGAAAGTTTTGCGTACTTTGGAGATTAGTATTACAAAAAATCAAAAAAGGAAGGGCTGTATATATATTATATGCTAGGAATAAATTATTTGTAGTATATATGTGATATATTTAGAAAGAGGTTTATAAATCGTAACCTTGCTTTGTTCAGTAATACTGGAAAGAGCTTGAGCTTATTCTGTTCAAGTCATCTTAGGACGAAGAGTCAAGAGGATAAAACTAGAAAGTAGGTATAATTCACCGTATCGGTAATATTAAATATCAAAATATATCATACAAGCAAGTGAAAACTTATTACTCATAGTCATAAACACTCACATTATACCTACTCAGTCTTATACTACGGTGACCTTTGATTTCGAGCATACAAGACATTTCACGCCGTACCTACCACTAATTCACACGACAAGATCACGGTAATATTACCATATTATACTATTACCGTGTATTATATATTATAATATTACCGTGACAAGATAAGATAATATACTTACGTACAGGTTAACGTAATATGGGGGAGGCGTTGATTTAACAGTGGACGTGTTCCGGCTGATGTTCTTTTATGCTTGATAGGTTAGCCTTTGACCACTATCTCACCTGATGGTAAGTGATGATGTGGTCGAAGATGTCGTTCAGGGTAACCTAGAATTACAGGCTCTCAAGGACAGCTGCCGGAACACACCAGTAGGTGACAGATTTTCTACTTGAGGGTGGTAGCTAGCCAGGCGGGCATTCGCAAAATGCCCTTATCTCTCCTGATAAGGTTTTGCTGTTTTATTCACATACTAGCAGACAGCCCCGGCTTCGCACGGGTAATTACGACCTTAAATTCAAATGTAAGCTATCCTATCTTTCAATTTGATTCAAATTGCACACGGTATGCAAATCAAATTTAAAATCGGTTCAGTACTAGTTAAGTCAACTTTGCAATATTATTCTATCGAGGAAATTTTAAGAAAACGTGTTACGGACTTTTATTGGCCTCAGATAATGTGATCAACATTAAGTAATATATAGTTTTCTTACCGTTACAAACTAAATACATTTTGCTAAAAATCTGTTCAAGTAAAGCTATTCAGCACTTGTCAGCGTTTACGTTGACGTTACAAGTCGTTAGACACATAGGCTGTCCGACGTCGGCTCATGTTTCGGACATTACGCACAGATTACAGTCACTTATTGTGCCAAGTCGCCAAAGGGGCTTTCCCACGAAAGAAAGATTTACTTGCGAAGTACCGTCGTTTCGACAAATGGTTCAATGTGGTTTTATCATGTTTACAAACATACATTGATGCTTTGGTTCCCTTCCTGCCATTGCAGTGAAATGGAAGGAACATTAAAACCCTCCTTCTATGTCGCGTTATTTTGTGTGATGAGCTCATATTCTAAAGAAATTAAACACTGGTAACAACAGGTTTCGTTCATAAATTCCCGAATTAGGGTACGTGTGATGCATAGAGATCTACATCACAGTTAGTTCTACATCACTTTAGTTTCTGTGATCTGTGGTGTGATGCTAACTGGTTAATAAGTATCTCATTTTTACCTACAGAATATTTCGTTTACTAAGTGCTTGGCTACATATTTTCTATTTGGGGGTGCGCAGATGCTCTAACACCAAGCTGTAATGACCTAAGAAACAACCATGACTTATTTAGTTGTAAAAGCCACTAGCGGTCACCCATCCAGGTAATTATGGCCGGGGACGTTGCCTATGTGGGATACACGAGGTGCGCAGGTCGGGTACGGCGGGCACCAACGTGCGCTTCGCATGCACTTCTGTATTGCAAAAATCCGTAGTCAACGACACAAATCCCAAAATTTGTCGTTTAAGATATGAATAGTCCTAATAAAAAGTAATAAACCACTCGAGATAAAATCGAGCAATGGATAGAAAACAACTCGACGTTATCGAGATTCCATGTCCGGGTCAAAGAGTATAATAGAGTACAATATTTTAGGCGTTATTTTATGATATTGATTTCTCTAACTTAATTTACAACGCCCGCCCCGAGCGTAAAAAGCATTAGGGTTAAGTACAGCCTATAGTGATACGTAGATACATTCAATTATAGATATATTTTAAGTTGTTGTGAAATAATGAGATAACAAAGTGTTAGTTCATCTAAAAATATTGCCTTTTTCTATATCAGTGCTGCTTGAACTTTTACGGATAGGAATTATGTAAGGGATAAATTCAGGCGTTACTTTGTGGAAAAAATATATCTAGTGACAATTCCGCCTAACTTTCCTGCTAAGCCGATGTGACGTCACAAACGCCATACAGCCCAACCGGAAGAATTTTTGACGCGTGTCGCTTCTACACGAAGGACCCTCGAGAGGTACTGACTCGAGGGCACCGGCCTTAACCGGAAAATTAGGCGGAATTGTTACTAGATATATTTTTTATGTTTTTTTTGTATGCCCGATAGGTTAGCCTTTGACCACTATCACACCTGATGGTAAGTGATGATGTGGTCGAACGACAGATTCTCTACTTGAGGGTGGTAGCTAGCCAGGCGGGCATTCGCAAAATGCCCTACCACCATGCTTTAACGACTGCCATCCAACACCGGGACAACAACCGGGACCGACGGCTTAAAGTGCCCTCCGAAGCACGAAAGCGCTCAGTAGTAATGTCACCACCGGTCACCCATCCAACTCATGACCGAGGCGGCCGTTGCTTAACTTTGCTCATCGGTTCAGAACGGCTAAGCAAACTTCGCTACGAGCGCTTCAAGTGTGTTATTAGCGTTCATGTGTTATTAAAATAATTGGTTAATGTTTTCTTAAAATATTTTTAAAATATTTGTTGTTATTATATAGGAATTAGTTTGGGCTTTGACTTTAAGTTCGACTTAGTACTGTCTCTACAGGACAGCAGCGGTTAGGTTAGCAACTCTGGATATTTAGCAAACAATGAAGGTTGGAAAACTTTGCTCTCAGAGAAAGGCGAAGCCGTAGCCGACATTTGGGTACAGACTAGTACGGTGCTTTTTACAAGGTTTTATTTAGTTTCACCTATCCCGATATTTGTCATTAAATCTTGCAAATTAAATTTGATCCACTTCTCGGTTACCGATTGAGCTGAAATTTTGCGTACATGTGTAAATCGCGTGAGAATGCAATATTACGATGACAAAGTGCTGATCTGATGATGGAGCTGGAAGGTAGCCAAAGGAACTTCGCAATGAAACGATACAACCTCATCGAGTTTCGGCTCAATTGAATTGTCTTGACGTGTATTTTTTTAAAATTTTCGTTATTTTTATTAACGAGAAAATAATAAAAGCTAGTTTTTGAAAAGTTTTTTTTACAGAGACAAGCTTGTTTGAGTGTATATCTTCAACTGTTTTGTTCTTAATCATGTGGATGATTGCATAATTGTTACCTGTGTGCTGTAAAGAAAAGCCAAAAGATGGTATTTGAGTCCGGTGAAAAAGCCCAGAAGAACCATTGAGATGTTATTACGTAGTACCATATCTCAATGAGAAGAACTCATCTCCTCTCTTGCTGGGAGCGGAGGGTGCTGTCGGTTAGAGCGAGCATCATATAAACCCGCAAACTTGCACCTTCTTCGGTAGAAGTCAAGGTTACGCTCTTTAGAGCATTCTGTAAATCCCTCTACACGTGTAATCTTTCGGATGACTACAACAAAAAGACGTACAGTGACCTTCATACCTGTATGCCATCATGCTGCCCCGATTCTGCAGTGCCTCTGGCATGTATACAGATGCACATACTGCATGGTTTCATATGCGACCGTGCGTTTGCAGCATCCTTGGTGCACAGTTAAAACAACAAATAATTTATACAATATAATACAAAACTCTTAACTGAACACCAGTAATTATAAATAATAACAATCTTAATAATATACAATTGAACTATGATAGTACAATTGCTATATGTGATAAGACCGCTTATCGCATACATATAGCATTTTTCGGGTTCCGTACCCAAAGGGTAAAAACCGAACCCTATTACTGAGACTTCGCTGTCCGTCCGTCCGGGCTTCCGTCCGTCTGTCACCAGGCTGTAAACGGTGATAGCTAGACAGTTGAAATTTTCACAGATGATGTATTTCTGTTGCCGCTATAACAACAAGTACAAAAAATTGGTCAAGTGCGAGTCGGACTCGCGCACGTTAAAACATAAAAAGGTTAAAATATGAAGTCTAATGTTGTATAGCTAATGGCACGGAACCATTCGTGCGCGAGCACTTGGCTGATTTTTTTCCAGACATCCTATAATGGGCACTATCAGATTTTAGGTTGTAAAGGGTCGAATTCTTCTGTTGATGGTCGCTGTCGAAGTGATGTTGAGTAGGCATTGTGTTTTTTTCCAAAATATTTATGACATAAAATATAGGTGAATGTACATTACCAATTTCATCGTAATAAAGATCACACACCAATATGATCACGCTATGTAGCTGCTATTAGTATATCAGAGTGTAGTGGCAATCTGGCAATGTAGAAAGGTAAGCGGAGAGCAGTCGACGCCGCAGGTCAACGTGTGGTGAAATTTATAAGAGAAGCGGACATACGGGGTTCTTGTATAATACCAAAAATTATAAAAAAAATGGGGTAAAAAATTTTTTTTTTTCACTCTTTTTAGTGACCCTTGCTACGGATCGATTCTCATTCATTATCAACGACTATATCATCAAGATAGGTGAATATTTTTCAGTTATTAGAGCGTAACTCAAAAACGGCTTGACCGATTTTGATGAAATTTAAAATAGGACCAAACGACAAGCATCAGCTTTCAATCAAAAAAAGAATTTTCATAATCGGTTCACCCAGTCAAGAGTTCTGAGGTAACAAACATAAAAAAAAAATACAGACTTATTGAGAACCTCCTCCTTTTTTGGAAGTCGGTTAATAAAGTAAAAGTATCAATAATTTAATAACACTATAATTAAAATATCTTTGTCCTAAGACTTTTTTTAATCTGCATACCTCTCAAAATAGTCAGCGTGAAATGCATAAAAAATTATTCATATCAACTAACTCCTAAACATAGAATACTGAAACTTTCGCCCTCCCAATCAAGAATCTAATAAACTAAATGCCTATTTTTTATATATGCAGTAAATTTACAACACCACTTCCAAGACTTTTAAATAGAGCCCAGATCAACAATATCTTACTAACCAGTCTAAAAAAATAGGGAGAAGTATTGCCACCATACCTATTTTTACCGCTAAGCAGTAATGTTCACATAATTGTGTAGTTTGAAATTACAGGCACATGAGACTTCATAACTTTCTGCCTCAGGGTGATGGGCGCAGTGCAGTTCGTCACTTAGAGGTTACCGCGGGACGTGTGCTTGTACCATCACTAAAACAAAAATAATACAGCACAAAAATCGCTAACTGCTTTCAAATTGTACTAACCTAAGCGGTCGGTTGGTACCGTCGGCAAAAAAATGCAAATTGTCATAAGCCACGGGCGAATCACGCGCAGACATTCCCACAGTCGGCTGCGGTATGGATAGCACATTAATAAATACGCTGGTATCACGACTAACAAATCCTATGGTATTATTTATTGATAATACAGGCAGGATCGTTTCTTTGCATATCCACTTATAATTTAATAGATGTAGTAGAAATGCTCGAAGGAAAAAGCGTGAAACAGTTTTATGTTTTTTTTTTTTTTATGCGTGATAGGTTAGCCTTTGACCACTATCTCACCTGATGGTAAGTGATGATGTGGTCGAGGATGTTGTTCAGACTAACCTAGAGTTACTGGCTCTCAAGGACAGCTGCCGGAACACACCGTTAGGTGCTTGGCGACAGATTTTCAACTTGAGGGTGGTAGCTAGCCAGGCGGGCATTTGCAAAGTGCCCTACCACCATGCTGTAACGACTGCTATCCTAAGACAACAACCGGGACCGACGGCTTAACGTGCCCTCCGAAGCACGGAAGCGCTCAGTAGTAATGTCACCAGCGGTCACCCATCCAGATCATGACCGCGGCGGACGTTGCTTAACTTTGCTGATCGATTCAGAATGGCTAAGCAAACTAGGCTACGAGCGCTTCCAGATTATGTACCTTTTGAAATCGGTCAGTACTCGTACGTATGTATGATCTTGTAGTTTATACGCGCTGATCGCAAAGTAAAAATGAGGAAAGCCGTGAAAATATATAATTAGGCACAAGACAAACACTAAGCATTTAACTTTAATTGCTATATTAATGAATGATACAAGAAATAATCACCTCCATATTTGTTTTCAAATGTCTGAGTGTTATGCAATCAAGGTATTTTATAAATCAATTAAGTGAACTCGACTACGACTTAATAATAATAACCTACTAAATTCATAAACTCATAATAATTATTGTACAAGTTTTCTTAATCTATATAATAACTTATATATATTACAATAATGAATAGATTCAGGCGTTACTTTGCAGAAATCCTATTTTAATAATAACAAATATTTCAAAAATATATGAAGAAAACATTAAATTAATACTTCAGTAAAACTTAAAGTCAAGAACTCCTGAGGATGCTTCGTGTAGAAGCGAAAGCGTCGCTCTCTCAGTTTGGCTTCGTGATGTCTGTGACGTCACGTCGGCTAAGCATGAAAATTAGGTGCAATTGTCACCAGATATATTTTTTATATTTACTAAGTGTTTTTCTAAAAGATTTTTTCTCAAAATATTTTTAAAGTATTTGTTATTTATACATGTATTATAGTTTTAAACGAAATAGCCCGCTATACTTGTTCATTTAAAATAATGTTTATTTTTGAATTTATTTATTTGCTGAAATAGGTACAAATATGGTGTTATATTATAAAATAAGTCTCTCTATATTCAATCAGAAATTTCAAAAATCTCTCTATATTCTGTGAAAGGTTCACATGTGACGGAGCAGAGGTTGAGGGTGCGGAAGCCGCTGCTGCGTTCGCACGCTACTTCAGTTCTGTATTTCAACGGGAGGTACCACGGCTGGATGTGGCAGCGGCATCGCGACACGGTTCTGGCAGTGATTCCGCGCGGGTTGCAATAGACACTGTAGATGCGACCGACCTTGGCGCGGCTGTGAGACGCCTGAAGTCGCGGTCTGCGGCTGGTCCATACGGCATTCCTTCCTTTTTGGTGAAGGATTGTATCGATGTGTTGAAGTTACCGTTGATGTATCTTTACAATTTATGTCTTAAGGAGTCGAGCTATCCGTTGCATTGGAAGACATCTAGAGTGACACCAGTCCCCAAAGCGAGCTCTGGATCTGAAGTCTCCACCTACAGGCCTATTGCGGTGCTATCAGTCTTTGGAAAAGTTTTTGAGTCCATTATCGATCACCGTATTTGCCAGCAAGTAGAGCATGCTATAAATGACTGTCAACACGGTTTCCGTAGGGCTCGATCTACCACTACTAACCATATAAACCTGGTTGATTATGTCGCTAGTGAAATGGACGTGGGTCGGCAAGTCGATGCGGCGTATTTCGACCTAAAAAAAGCATTCGATTTAGTCGATAATGACATCTTACTCGAGAAATTATATACATTTGGATTTACTCCTAAGCTCCTTAAATTTTTCTCGAGCTATCTGACTGACTGCAATCAGTTTGTTCGGGTATCTGGGTACGAATCTAGCAACTATTACACCAGGTCGGGGGTAAGTCAGGGTAGTACTCTAGGACCAACGCTTTTTTTGTTGATGGTCAATGACTTGCCGAGGGCTCTCAGTTCTGCAAAATGTCTCATGTTTGCGGATGATTTGAAGTTGTGCCTTGCTGTGAGTGGTGTAGAGGACACTGAAGCTCTGCAGAGAGACATTGATGCTGTGGCTGAATGGAGTAGAACCAACCGCCTGCCCTTCAATGCATCTAAATGTAAAATAATTAGCTTCACGCGCTCACATTGTCCTCTATATGCTACCTATTTCCTACCTGACGCTCAATTAGAAAGAGTTAATGAAATTCGTGACCTTGGACTGACTTTAGATAAGAAACTTGACTTTAGAACACACGTAACCAACATCTGTAAAAGGGCTAGTAGATCGCTTGGGTTTATAATGAGGGTTGCTTCACAGTTTACTGATAATAGAGTACCTAAAGTTTTATATAACGCGTATGTCCGTAGCACTCTGGAGTTTGGTGCAGTGGTCTGGGATCCATACGAGGACAAATACTCACTTATGATCGAAAAGATACAGCGAAAGTTTGCACGGTGGTTATTCAAGAGAGCCTATGGATACTATCCCTACTTATATCCGTCTATGTTTGTATCGGGTATGGTCGGCCTAGATACACTTAATCTTAAACGAAAACTGCTGCTTGTAGTGCACTATTTGTCAGTACTTCGCAATAAAGTAAACAATCAGAGTGTACTTAGTCAGATGGGGCTACAGGTGCCGAGGCGCGGAGGGACGGTCGCGCTGCGCAATGTGCCGCGGCTCATAGCGCGGCCGCTCACACGTACCCGCCGCGCACTAAATGCGCCCACAGCTCGTGCGCGCGCCTTTCTCGGTGACTTGCTTCTCTATGACGAGAATGTTGATATATTTGCTGACAACATAGGAACCCTAATAAGACATGCATATTTGTACTGAAATTTGAATTATCATAAAATTTAATGTAATCGCTTAATTTAAATATTATATTATAAATTGACATTTATTGATTTTATTGACATTTTGTATATCTCTTCTTTGTATTACTTTTCTTGTGACTGTATTTTAATTTAGTATGACATTGAATGTTAGTAAATATTAATAATAATAAGTGTATAGAATGGTATAATAACTGATATATAATGTATAATGTAGATTTAAGTAATAATGTTTTGTGTTTGCAACTTATGTTTTAGACATGTTGGCGTTTTGGACATTATAGTCTGTCAGCCACATTGTTTTTTTGAATAAATAAATAAAAAATAAATCAGAATCTTGATATGCAAATCTTGGTCCAATATTTCAGATTATATACTAAAACATACAATACAAAATCTTATCGTTAAGGTTTCAGTGCTTTTCGACGTTTTTTGCTATCCCTACCAGTATAAAGGAAGATCAAATCTCTCGCTGATCGCTCTACATAGGCGTGATACGATCCTACATCTGAACCCCTGATAACTAACAATACCGATAATAACATGCAAGTCACGGATTGCCCACGAGATCATCATGCCATATCTAAGGATCCCAGTTCAAGAAGGTCCAGATGTTATTAGAAACGTATTTAAAAGTTATAAGTATTTAGCAGTTGGTCATTGCGATAAAATATGTTACTATATTATTTACATAGTTGCGACGACGTTTCAAAGGATTCACAAATCTGATGCTGTTTTGTGTTAGAGAAAGCTCACTTATAAATACAGAGATTTTTTTATTTATATCTGATAGGCTAGCCATTGACCACTATCTCACCTTATCATAATAGAAAGTGACCTTCTTTCTACTATGACCTTTCTACCACTTCCTCTCTCACCTTCATACTACCCCTCTTTCTACTATGACCTTATGGTAAGTGATGATGAGGTCAAACATGTTGTTCAGGCTAATCTAGAATTACTGGCTCTCAAGGATAGCACCGCTATGTGCTTGGCGACAGATTTTCTTTTTGAGGGTGGTAGCTAACCACACGGCAATGCCCTACCACTATGCTGTATCGGCTACCATCCTAAGACAACAGCTGGGACTGACGGCTTAACGAGCCCTCCGAAGCACGTGTACGCTCAGTAGTAATGCCACTAACGGTCACCCATCCAAATCATAACCGCGGTGGACTAAGCTGTTAAGAAATGCTAAGCTAACTTCGCTAAAAGTGCTTGAAAATGTTAAAGGGTTCAGAAATCTTATGCTATTTTGTGATACAGAAAGTTCAGCTATGAAGAACCGAATAAATATTCAAGTAGGCAAGATGGAACACTGATGATGTCTTCAAGAATAAACACTCCAAATTGTCCAATTGTCCCAAGGGGGACGGACCGCTTGAAATGGCCATTTCTCACCAGAACTTTTTCCCTAATCTTTTCTAAATTAGCATGTGCCGTGCTTTCACACGATATCGAGATTGTAGGAGATTATGTCCGAATTGTGTGAACTGTAACCTCTCCGCCGGCAATACTTACAATAACGGTACAGTCGTTAGCATTACTGATGGATCTCCGCCTACAATACATACCGATGTTTGTGTACAACAATTTGTGGTTCAAATTAGAAGTTTGGAACGATATAAAAAATGACTGTTGGTGTTGCCGTATCAAAACTCACCCGAAAGCGAGCTATCGGATTTATTTGAGGCTTTTCATATTTTATTGAGGGGCGATTTTCTGATTTTGGTCTACTCTAAGGTGAAGTCCTTTTTGGAGGATATAGACTCAGAAGAAATAAAAATTACCGGTCGTTTTGGCAACAATCCGTGCTGGAAGTTCTTTTATGTCTGCTTGATTAATAGGCAAACAAAACTGTTAAAAAAATATTTTTCGGAACTCCTCCATCAACGATAGTGAATTTTCACGACTCACTTTCGCTAAAAGTGACCTATCATATCCGCAACGAATCCATGTATGTCAGAAATTTAAAATCGGGCAATTGCGTCCACGTGAAATGTATCTCTAATTCTCGCGCCTTTCGTACACATAAAAGCCAACGCAACGTGCAGCTCGCTTTGTGATTGAACTTTAGTTAGTTAATTCATGTTTTGTTATGTTTTCTGTTACAAGACCCTGATTTAATTGATTTGTTTTCTTAAAATGTAATAGATGTAAAAGTTTGAGTGCGTTGTTACGCAATTCAAAGGCATTATGATGATATTTTCTATAGATCAATTAGGTCTTGGCATTACACATAATATATTTTTATCTAGAATTACTTAATAATGTATCTGTATACTATCTTACCTGGATATCTCCATTTAGTCTTATTTTTGGATAAATATTAGAAGAATAGCTAGCTAGCACTGTACTACTATGTATTCCGGCAGAAATCCATTTGAGCGCTTGTTTGCCATCTTCGGACACATCATTACTTACCATCAGGTGAGAATGTGGTCAAACGCTATTAATATACAAACATCAAAATGCCTAGGGATCATGTATATTGAACTATAACTGACTTATTTGGCAGAAAAACGAAAAAAAATAGGATTTTTGTTGTTTATGGTATAATTATGTAAATGTATAATCTGTGTTTCTACCATTTATGTACACTAATCACACTAGCACAGCGATTTGGCATTCTTAAAATCAGTTCATCAAAATCACTTTGAGGAATGGCCGCCCATGTTCTTTGTAACAAGTCAAAAAGCTGTTGTGGGGTATTCACGGCATCCATTGGCAGAGCTCTTCTTTATAGCATATCCCTTGCATGTTCACTGGGGTTGTGGTCTGGCGATTGAGCAGGCCACGCAGAAAGTTGATGCGAGCATCGGCAGGAGTGCGAATTACAACTCTAGCCGTGTGTGGACGTTCAACGAAACGAATTACCCAAACGGGTTCGCAAGGGGATGATAATTTCTAAAACAATACTCACCGCATAAATCTGAGCATTGAAATTGCCCCTGATCCAAATGAGATCTGTTTAAAACTTACTTGATTTACTCGAAAACTTACTTGAATCTTAGGCACTTTTGATTTATTCTAATAGGTAGAAAGAAGAAAAGATACATAATTATCTAAATAGCTGCTAAAGAGAAGGCTTCATAAAAAATTCAACATGTGCGAATTCTTAGGTGTTTGGTCTATAAAATGATTTTTATAGACCAAATATTTACAAATCAACAAGGACAAATGCAGGTCAAACACCGTAATTTATTATAAAAATGGACATCACAGAGTAAGAGAGCTTGAGGCGTAGAAGTGGCAGGAAACAGCTACCAACAGACAGACGTTCCAATTAATGCTAATTGCATGTTGGTTCCGTATTGTGTAATAACATCCAATTGAGTGCATCGTGCCGACACATGGGAATTAACTTTTGATTATGCAAGTACTACAGTACTTGCATTATCAGAAGTCATAAGTTTGAAACACATCCTCGAAAATATTTTTCATTATATTGTTGTTTTTCCGAGTACATATTCAGCAGTAACAAAAGTATGAGATATGGGAGCCCGCGCAAGACGATACAATCACAGCCAAACAATAAATTTTAGTCTATGAACTTTTGCATTTTATCTGCACTACGTTTAATCATATTTAGGAAATACTGTTCAAAACTAAAAGAACTTTAACAATTTCTATATTATATTATGGACCTCCAAAAACTATTTCAAAATTAGTTCATACATATAGGAGCTACGATGCCACAGATACTCGCGGTAAACTTGTAAGAGCCCATTGTATCCAAGCGAATAATCCTAGGATAAGCTAAAAGATAGAGGAGCAAAGGCCAAAAACCCTCTAAAGAAGACCAATAGTGAGTTAAAAAAAATACACCGTTAGTTCCACTTCATGTCATGAAAATACTCATAACATGTCCAGTTGTACACATTGTTGGATAGACAAGCCAGAACATTCCAAATATTTGCCAGAACACTGGAATCCCATAGGCTGTGTATTTCCTAATTTCCTACTGGCCCTACCTGACCCTTCACCCACGGGCCCACGGTGTTGACATTTCCCTGAGTTCTTCAAACTTTTCAAATACAGAGTTCAACTGGTAGGGTAGCCATGCTTTACGTTATTGCGAGGAAAACTTTGAGCCTTGCCAAGCGTGTGGATTTTAACAAAAATCATCTAATGGGAGAGGTTTTGTTCAACGATGGATGTGATTATTTAAATTAGCTGTTAAAAATATTTAAATAAAAAAAAATATTGCTTTTTCATTTTAAAACTAGACTATTACAAAGATAACGAAAAATTATATGTAGGTATAGAGGAAACAAAGCAAAGGAAGGTGACTCAGCTAGCGCAACCCGAAATATACATTGCAGCCGGCGCTGATTTTAAGTTATAGGTTGTGTGCGTGAATAAGGCCGCTAGAAATCGTTAGATTAAATTTTGAACTGCATTAGACCAAAACAACACCATTTTATAATTATTGTGCGTCGTAAAGCTAAAGGAAAAAGGAAAAATATTATCAAAAAACCTCTGTAATTTTAATCTAAATAATGTCACTGATGCGAGAAGAATACTTACGGCAACGATAAAAATGTAAAGGTAGGTGTGGTGTACAGACTTGTTCACTCACGAAGGCGTGCCTATCCCCTTAAATTATTGACGCGCATATTATGTGAGGGTAAGTCTCGTTTGTACACTGCGTCTGAGTGTGGGTGTAAATGCTAATGGTCATACAGTTAAACAATAATAATATGTAAAAATATGATCACTTGGGTAGTCTGTAGTACTCAAAAATGTGTAGGTACCTAGTAGTACACCGGTCTTCTACCGGGGAGTCCCACATAACCGCCCCCATTCCCCGATGGGAGAGTATGCGTAATGCATTTTTCCCAGCGTCAACAAAAAAACAAAAAAAAGGGTCTGTGACTAGAAAGGACTAGACTAGGATAGCATATATCAAAGGAAGCTTGAATGTATCAGTACTAGTGGGGTTGAGGTGTATAAAGATTCGAGTCGTATAGGCATATGTATGGCGTCAGCTATTTTTTAAGTCATTCCTATTAGTTCCCGAAATCATGGCAGCACGAACATCAACGTTTATACAGCAAACAAATACAATCGGTATTAGTGCCCTCACGAATGGGCAACATGTTGACACCTTCAGTTGGGCGGGTAAACACGCAAATAGCCCCCGTTCATGTTGACCTTACCAAATTTTCCCAGGATATGACGAATGCCTCATTTACGGGACTTTAGATTGTAAATTGAAGGGCTTAAAGAGCAGGTTGCTTTGACGAAGGGTGGGGCACGTTTCATTCATAAAATCACGTAGGACTTTGTGTATATTTGATTTTTGGAGCTACGGGTGTTTAGATGCACATAATGGAGCAATGCAATCGAACTTAACTTATCAGAGCGACCGTTATTCAGAAGTGGCTTCTTCTAGTTCAAAAGTAGACACTATGAAAATAGCAAACTGGTCAAGAGATCACCACTTACTTCTTATCTTATCAGTAGTAATTCAGTTAACAAAATAGTTTTATAGTTGTAGAAGTGCTTAAAGCATCGCGATAGTACCTAAGTATCGTTTATCTTGATCCGAAACTATTTTGGATCTAAGTACCTATGTACCAAATTTCATAACAACCTGTACGGCCAGCTACTACAAGGGACCCGAAGTGTACATTTACAATATGCCAAAAGCAATGATCATTAACTTTATATCCCATATCCCATGGTTCTTTTTGGCGATGCACTTTCATATTCGTTTGTGAAAAACAAAAAAGATTTGTTACCGCAATTAGTACAACTCTGAATATGATAATGTACTCGTTGTCATCTAGTTATCTTATATTAATTATAAATTTTCATAAAACTTACTACAAACATAAACTTATAAAATCCTTTTTTAAAAAGAGGATCTCAAGAACAGCAGTTGAGACAAACCGTAAGGTGCTTGTTGACACATTTTATGCTAGTCAGCCCAGAGAACACGAAAATCCTACACCAATAGTAAACCCTTCAAAATAGTAAGATAATTTTGCCCCTCTTTCTCATCTTAGAAAAGATGTTTTGAGAATATGAAGCACTCGTAGCGAAGCTTGCCTAATCGCACGCCGCGCCGTCCGCTGGAGTCGTGAATACTGAATGCTTCCGTACTTCAGATGGCACACTAAGCCAACGGTCCTGGTTGTTGTCTTAATATGGCAGTCGTAATAGCTTGGTGGTAAGGTATTTTGCGAATGCTCACCTCACTAACTAGCCAAGCACCTAACGGTGTGTACCCTAAATCTTCCTCTATTATCCGGAGAGGGGATTTGTCATAACCTCCACGTCTTGGGGATCGCAATGTAAGGCGAAAGAAGGCTCTGCTACTCACCTTCTAGTAATTTTCTCTACGAACGACACGAAAGATATGGTAGGGTAGAATTCTAGCCCGGCACCCCACGGGGTGTATCCCTTGAGCGCTATGAATTCTAGGTCAGCCTGAAAAACATATTTGACGGCATCGTCACTTATCATCAGTTGAGATAGTGCTCAAGGGATATCCTATCAGCTTTAATAAAGAACGCAAAACTATTACCTACAGCACAAGATATAGGTATGTTCTTTTTAATAAAGAGACTTTTATATAGGCTGGCCTGGACTTATAGGAATTATATAGGAAAATAAACTCATTCGTACTCAATCTTCACGTCATGATACTGTATCATTTACAGTTAAGATCATGATAGTAAAGTAGTTACTCAAGTACGCATGGTGTCGGGTTCCTTACAAAATCAACAGTACGGAAGATGTGGGCGTTTTTTTCTCCGTGAGAACCACTCTACGAGAATTTATCATATGGACATAAGTAAGTGAAAGTAAGGTAATTTGGAGTACCATTTGGTTTTAGCAAATCTGAAAAATCTTAATATCAATTGAGTGAAAATTTAGTCTGAATGAAAAATTAAGTACATAATTTAGTTTATGGAGCCGAGAGATATATTTTTTTTTATACCACTAAGGTGGCAAACAAGCTTATGGCCCGCCTGTTGGTAAACAGTTACCGTTGCCTATGGACGCTTGCAACACCAGGGGTGTCACTCGCGCGTTGACCCTGAAGCAATCACTTCACGCCCTTTTTGAAGAACCCCATGCTGTACTCCATCGGGAAACCCACGGCAGGGAGTTCATTCCACAATCTGAGCGTCCGCGGAAGGAAGGAAGCTCCTTTGAGCCTTTTTTGAATAGTAAATTTTTTTCAACTAATTGTTTTGGAAACCTACCACAAAGTTATTTGGTTTTCAGAAAAAAATAGGGATTCTGATCAACCATATCTATTTCGCGTACTATAATTATTGTTCTTGTTAGCTGATCAATCCCAACTACCTATTTTAATTCCAAATAAGTATCTCACGTATAGTTACCAAAAGGCGAGTAAACACATAATAACATGGTCGGGAGTCGATCCCGCGCGGTCGAGATTCCCTCAAATTAGTGCGGACGCAGCGGGCGATGCGCTTGCGCCGCCCCGCGCCGATTGACTCCGCAGCGACCGCTGTCATTTCGTATTTATTGAGCTTTTTTGAATGAAACGTTGTTGTTATGTGGATGTTCCGAGGAAGCCAAGGCCATGTATATAGTAAGTAGCTAGCTAAAGGACTCTTTTGGATAGCAAAGCATACCGTTAGGTGCTTGACGACAGATTTTCTAGTAGAGGTTGGTAGCTTGCCAGGTGAGCATTCGTAAAATGCCCTACTGTATCAGCCGGATTGTCCACTGCTGAACACAGCCCCCATTTAGGGGGTTTATCATAATCAAATCAAATGTTTGGCAGGCGTCTTGGGATCGTAGTTTAAGATCAGTTTCTCAGAAGGCGCTGCTGCTCACCTTCCGGTATTTTACCTTTAATCGCCTCTTCTTTGAATCTCTTTTTTATTACCATCTTAAGACAACTACCGGGATCGACTGTGCCCTCCGAAGCATGTGCACAGTAATAAATTGAACGGTACCAAAGTTACCAAACGCCAAATAACACAATGACCCCAGTAGACGTTGCTAGTTGACCTGGTATGAATGACTAGACCAGCTACGCCTGTGGTTACGCTACGAGCGCTTCAACTAACGGGGCAGGTAAGAGCTTCATTTGGAACAGTTTTTGCTGCTGAAACGTGTCCATATAGGCACAGCTGATGGCAGTGTTTGTAAATATACATTAATGTACGACAGTGAAGGTTGGGCATGGCATAAAAAGGATCAAAGTAGGATGATCACAGTGATTACAAGTTTGAAAGGTATGCGTAGTATGAATTTGGAAGTTGGAGTGTCATCATGAAAGCAATGTGGAGTGAATGTGGATAAGTGGGAAAAATGGTCGAAAAAAAGAACAAAACAAGTAGGTATACAGGGTTACTGGTAACTTACGCATAACCTCTTAAGGGTAATTTCAGTACATCACAAGGAACAAGTTTAGCTCAAAAAATTTTCTCAAAACTTAATAAAAAAAATCATTAAGATTTTCTTGTACTCTCTAACACATTTTGGATCTGTTTCGTAACGTAACAAAAGATATAGCAAAAACGGAGCGTGTGCCGCTACGTAACTTAGAGAGCTACGTACGTAGACACGCACACACGTACACGCACACCCGTAGTCAACCAAGCCACAGCGAAGCCTACGCGGTAACTCCACGGTACCTACCTACATCATACATACTGTCCACCGGATGTTTCTTATTACGTGTATGTACACTGGGTCTACCATCCCTTTATACTTAATTAGTAAATTAAATAGCGACAAACCCATAAAATAAATATGAAGTACCTACGTTGCTAGACAAAGTCACATACATATTCACTAGGACTTGTACACGTGCACATTAGCGATGCAGTGTATGTAGTAGCCAGCAGGTAGATAAGTGCAAGGCGCATGGACAATGACGCGACACGACAACGACGGAGATGAGCGTCTCGTGGCGGGGCAGCGCGGCGGCGCGGCGCGGCACAGCGATCTCCTGCGCACGTAACCCATACAATACCTATTAGTACTCGTGGCACCCAACTTTCATTTGTTATTTGGTTCAGTCACATAAGAAGTCAGTAACTACAATAAAGTTGGTACACACTACACACACATACGTCTTCTTGATAAGAATCCTAACGCCTAGTGATTGCGTCGCTAAATTGAAGCAATGATGACCGCGTGGTAATAGCCATAACTTGCAATGTCTCAGGTCCCTGGTTCGATCACCACCGCCGCGCCACCGGCTTGAGCAACACCGCACGGTGGAAGGGCACCTTTTTTGCATTAGCCCGCCTAGCTACCAGCCTCAAGTAGAAAATCTGTCGCCAAGCACATTAGGTACTTGTGTGTGTTCCTTGAGAGCCAGTAAAAATTACAGGCACATGAGACTATGTCTCACAACTGTATGTCTCAGGGTTACGGGCGCAGTGCAGTTCGTCACTTGTGACAAATTGCGACTGTTATAGGCAGAGGTGATAGGAATCCTATCGCCTAGTGATGTCGTTGTTGACCCTAAACAGATTAAAAACTGCATTATTTTAATCAAGGTGGTAGTACCCACCCAGACGTGTACCTGATGGGAATCCTACCAAGTAAGGGTTGCGTTATTAAACCCTAATTGTCAACACAACTTTTATTTAACATTATAACATCTTAAGAGTTACCTACAGTTTCGGCTCGTTTACGTTAACGGTTACAACCTAAATTAAAATAACGTCAATAAAGGCAGTAAGTAGTACCAACCTATACCTCTGTCTATTAGATATTCTACCGCATAATGATGGCTTTGTTAAACGACAGATTTCCTCACAATCAGAAAATCTGTTGCTAACGACCGAAATTCTTGTTGCCGAACACGATCTTGGATAAAAGTGGCTGTGTTGCTAGCGGCACTACACGGCTTGGTGATGTAGGCATGTTCGGGAATATCCTCAGTATTCTGTCCTCTGTGGCGGCAGGTTTCAGGCACATATCATCACACCACATCTCACTGTCACTCGAACTAATACTCGAAATTAAGCACCTACTGAAATTACATCGTCTTATTATTTGCGAAATCGTGAATAACTATGCCCCGACGCATCTCAATTCGTACCTAACTCGCGAGCGCGACTGACTGATCGATTGCCGCTGTCGCACCGAGAGCAGGCCAGGCGCTCGGCTAAGATATAAAACGGGTCGGATTTCCCGGACCAAAACACGCGCCGCCGCTATTATTTTGACTTTGATCTTCCTTTCACATGCCGCCGCCGCCGCGCCATCGGCACGCGCGGGGCGGCGCGGGCGGCGCCTTTTACCACTTAACCGGCGGATTTTATTAAATAAATATCTGTAAAATTCGACTTTACCAGCAGAGTAGACTGATAAGACCTTACAACATTGTTTTTTGGAGTTTTTCTTTAAAATACAGTAAATAGTAGCAATAGGTACCGTAGAATTAATTATAATACTAACTTAGTAATACCACGGCGCGGCATGCGGCACGCAGATCAAAGTCAAAAGTTTAGGTGGCAGCTGCCACGCGCCGCCCGACTCTCGAAGCCGGCGGCACAGAATATTCATTTTATTGTAGTACCACCGCCTTTACTGACCTTTACTCACTGGAATGGATTCTTATCAGGTACACATCTGTCATCGATAGATGTCTGGCTAGGTAGGTACCTACTACACCATCTTTAGTGAAAATACTGATATTTAGTCTGTTTTTGGACCCGTTTGAGGTTCAACAACCCGATCACTAGGCGTAAGGATTCTTATCAGGCAGACGTCTTTATCGTCAGGTAGGCACTTAATTTACCTAGGCCTTTATTGAATAAAACCCTTCGATTTATGTATGTGAAATGATAGATATCTAGATACTTACCTACTTAGGACTTAGGTAGGTACTGTTAAAGTATTTTTAGATTAGAGATAAACAGCGTGAACAATAGGCTGTAAGATTTAAACCAATAATAGGTAGGTAGGTACCTACCTAATTAATATTGAAGGTTACATTCATATTAATATCTATATTGGGATCGATTATAATATCCAACATGATTTATTAACTGAAATTACTAAATACAAACATAAAACCCCACACTACACTTCTACAACATAACTAAGTACAACGTGCTTACATTTTCTGCGTCGCGTTAAGTGTCACAGTCTCGTGACAGACATATAAAATGGCTGTTTAAGGCTCTCAAACTATATCTATCTATAAAATGACATACCAAAAAGAGAGATAGATATATATTCGGAGCCACCCTCCTAAAACCATGTTATAATGGCTAAACTCTAATCTGTTTCTGGTACTATGTATTTTTTTCCTAAGCTGATCTAAAGAGGATGACGTCCAGTAAGTGAATTACATACTTACTTACTGGACTGTAGGAAATTTCAAATTTAAAATCTTGCTTCGTACTGGACAGATGTGAATAAGTCTCAGGTAAAGTGCACTTTCTGGATACTTTTTAGAGATGTTATGGATGGCAACATTACATACCATTTTTGAGAAAAAATAAATATTACAAAATTACAAATTTACGAGAGAAAATTATAGTCATGTGCGGGATTCGAACCCGCGTCCATTCACCCCTTTAGCCGGGGTATGCTCTAACCAATTGAGCTAACATGACACAATGACCCATAACTGTAATTCTTGCTCTCGTTCTTCATGCAACCATCGTATTGGGATGGAGCGACACCTATAGTTCAACTTGCGTTGTACTACAAACAAGACCAATTTTGCAATTGGTTTTAAACTTGTAAATGATGACGCAACCTTATAATTTTAATATTGTTAAGTTTGCAATGACGCCTGCTAGGCGAATTACATTACAAAATTACAAATTTACGAGAGAAAAAATTATAGTCATGTGCGGGATTCGAACCCGCGTCCATAATTTTTTCTCTCTCAAACTTAACAATATTAAAAAAAAAAAAAAATCTTAAAAGACATTGGTGAAAAATGAGTTTAGCAGACTGTTCACAAGAAAGCACTAAGTCCGAAAATTTGACTAAATGGACACTGTAGTGATGCACAAAATAATATTGGAGCCATTTTTATGTAATTTCTATTTATATTTTCCTTTTAATACAAAACGTGGCACCTTTAATGTATTAATTACTAGCTTTCTGGGCGCGGCTCCGCCCGCGCGTGTGTCGGTTATCGCGAAATAACATTAACCTCTTTTTGCGCAGTTGGATATCATACCAAATTTCATTCAAATCGGTCCAGTAGTTTTGGCGTGAAAGTGTAACAGACAGACAGACAGAGTAACTTTCGCATTTATAATATTAAGTATAAGTATATTAGTACCGATTTTATCTTCGACCTGATAAAAAAAGTCAGTAATGGAAGACAGGACCTTTGACATGTTTATTTATTTAGTTTAGTTCTGGTTATTTATAAAACCAGCCAAGTGCGGGTTGGACTTCCGCACCGAAGCTTTCGTATCAACACTGAATGTACTACAAAATCATTATGTTTTTCATACAGTGCAAGATTAACCGCACTTGGCAGGTTTTTATTATTGATAAATATTGGACTAAAATCATACCAAGTTTGAATCGTGTATGTATTACCGTTATTACTATGAAGCAAAACTAAAATTCGTTAACAAAACAGGTGTTTGTATGAAAACCCCATTATTTTTAAATTATTGTTATTATTATTACTTGTTAGGAAATTCACTATTTTAACCCATATTCTGTGAATATTTCAATAGGCTATCTATTACCGTTTCAAAGATACAGTCCTTTAAAAGTCGGACGGAGTGAAGGTTATTCGCGGCTTTATAATAGGGTTTCACTTTCTAGTACTGAACCCTAAAAAATTAACTAAATTATACATATCTACTTGTTTTAATCTATTCAACCAGTTAGTATAACGAGATGAACGAAATATATTCAGTTGTTCACTTCAACTATTCATCATTTTGATACCCATCTTCCCATCACTAAAATTCATAGACAAGATAGAGTACTTTATGTCAAGTCACTGTCATTACTGTATACAGATTTTGTGATCATTACGATAATTGATTTATATTTTGGAAAAAACTATACATTTCAATGATATTTGTATGTTTATCGAAGCGTGATGTTTCTTTTGTTAGTCCTAGTCAGTTGTGAATGGCCAAATATAGGTGATTATGACGAAAACTTGTGATTTTGTAACTGAGGTATGTTCGTTTACATTTTAAGACAGGTAAGAAAAAACAGACTTTACCTATGTTGTTTATATCATATGTTCTAGCATAAGCAAAGAAGCAATAATTACTTTTTTAATGTAGACATTCCTAAGCCTGGTTAAGCATGAAGTTCTTATAGGTATTAGGTTCACAAGCTTTCTGTATCAGTTACCATTAAAACTATCTTTGTCAGTTACAGACACGTAACACTGGCATAATTTGTGATACCTACCTACCTACGTATAGTTTTGTAAAAACATAAAAGTCAAACATAATATTACGATGGATACCTACCTATGTTGTTCATATCATATGTTCTAGCATAAGCAAAGAAGTAATAATTACTTTTTTAATGTAGACATTCCTAAGCCTGGTTACGCATGAAGTTCTTATAGGTATTAGGTTCACAAGCTTTCTGTATCAGTTACCATTAAAATCTCTTTGTCAGTTACAGACACGTAACACTGGCATAATTTGTGATACCTACCTACCTACGTATAGTTTTGTAAAAACATAAAAGTCAAACATAATATTACGATGGATACCTACCTATGTTGTTCATATCATATGATCTAGCATAAGCAAAGAAGTAATAATTACTTTTTTAATGTAGACATTCCTAAGCCTAGTTTAGTATGAAGTTCTTATAGGTATTAGGTTCACAAGCTTTCTGTATCAGTTACCATTAAAATCTCTTTGTCAGTTACAGACACGTAACACTGGCTTAATCTGTGACTACCTCATAGTACCTACCTACGAGGTACGAAAATACGAGGCAGTCACAGTTTAAGACAGAGTTCGGCACGCGGCACGTGTTTGATGTGCCGGTGTCGCTATTTAGAAGAATTAGCAGAGAAAGGGGACGGTCACTTGTCCTTTGAGCTAGTTAAGCAAGCCGAGCCGACACTCGACAGTCGCGAATTTCGCCGCGCGCGCGCCGGTTGTGAAGTGACATAATAATGTGACGTATCGCGTCGCGACCGATGCACATGGCATATCGATATACCTACCTACCAATATTGAATACACCGAAATGGTGCGTGTTTATGCTAGGTGTGGAGACAACGTGTCTGAAGCTTGCCGTGAGTTTGTGTTTGTGTGTGTGTTTGTGTTAGTGTTACGCTACTCACGACGCAATCCTACATTTCTTCGAGGCTTACCCCGCAGCGAACACAAATGATGCAGCTCAACGCTTCGATGTGTCTCAATTGTTCGCATGGACAGTGAAGGAAAATATCCGTTCCACCTTCATCGCGTCACATTCTGCAACATGCTGCTTGCCGAGAGGCCGACTGTGTTGTGGACCGATGAGGCTACTTTTGGGAGAGTGGGACTGTTTAATACTAGAAACGAACATTTGTGGTGTCACGAAAACCCCCATGAACCCGTACTCTCCTGGGTTCAAGAACAATTGTATTTCAGATGTGGACTGTGTGTGGGTTGAACCGGTGATTATTTTGAACAATTTGCACGTGATAGACTTCGTCACCCCCGGGAATTGAGTTTGAGGGGTGATGATTGTAAAATGGTATGTAAATATTTTGTAAATAGTTCAATGATTGTAAATAAGAATGATTCCACTCTTTAAATACGCCTACATAAAAAATAATCTACTTTTTATTGTTTTGCCGGTTTTATTTATAATATTTAAATAATCTAAAATTAATTTCTTCGAACTTAGGTTTAAGTTTGAAGCGTTCGTAGCGTAGGTACTAACTTAGTCGTTCTTAACCGATCAACTATGTTAAGCAACGTCCGCTGCGGTCATGAGTTGGATGGGTGACCCCTAGTGGCATTTTTATAGATTAAAAAACGTGGGAAGTTTTTGTGTACCCTAAAAGTACGCAATCGTGCCTGAATGCTACTTACGCGACAGGTAGACAATTAGACATCACATGTGCGACCGCGCGCCTCCTTTGATGCTATTTGTTGCTGAATTACTTGTACCTAATAGATTGTTTGTATTTTTATCAACTTTTATTTTTTAATCTAGCCAGTAAAGTATGAAGGGATTGTGGACTCAGTGTACATGTAATAAGAAACATCCGGTGGACGGTAAATGTAAGTATGGTGTAGGTAGGTAGGCAGAAAGATATCCATACCGCATATGGAGATGCCGCGTAGATCGCGCTGTGTTACAGAATAACTAATAGTATCTACGGTGCGTCTTGGTTGACTACGCTTACGTGTGTGCGTGTAGCTACGTTCGTAGCTCTCTGAGTAACGTAGCCACACGTGCTCCGTTGTTGCTTTAACATTTGCGACGCTATAGATTTAAAATTTATTAGAGAGTATAAGAAAATCTTGATGATTTTTTAAATTGAGTTTTCAGAAAAAAAAAAAATCAAAACTTGTTCCTTGTGATGTACTGATATTGCTCTTAAGAGGTTTTGCGTAAGTTACCAGTAACCCTGTATAAGAAGATTGTGCATGGAACAGGTGGAAACTAAGGCCTTTTTTTCTTCTGACTAGATTGCAAATAATCTGTTAAAAATATTAAAAAAAAAACTAAATATGTTTTTTTTTGTAATTGTGACGGAACAAGCGTGACCCTCACCTGATGTTAAGTGAACCAACCTCTGCCTATAACAAATGCAATACGTCACAACTTACGAATTGCACTGCGCCCGTCACACTGAAACAAACAGTTATTAAGTGCCCGTAATTTTACTGGCTCTCAAGGACTGCTGCCGGAACACACTGTTAGCTTGCAGGGCGACAGATTTTCTACTTGAGGGTAGGCATGGATACCGGTATTCGGTATTACCGAAAAACCGGTAATACCGGCCTATTTATAATACTTTCAAATACCGGTATTGGAATGAAAAATACCGATATTTCGGTATTATGACAAAAAAGAAGTTCATATGCATGAAAACTAATCAAAGGCTTAAAAACCAATACGGCGGCTTTAGATTACTTATATGAATAACATAAAAATCTTCTTAAATATTATGGTTGTAAATTAATGCGCAGTTTACGTTTTCTTTTCATGCTTTCACAAATTAATTAATAAACCGACTTCAATAACCAAAAAATCGTAATCTAATTAGGTAACGTTGATTTCTACTTAATAAAAAATGTCATTTTAAGATTGGAACCAGTCAATGTGTTTGTGCAATTTTGAGCACATAAATTGTTTTACATATGTGGTGGTAGTACTGTTTATACTGTTTTTTTATATAGCTTAACAAAACTGACATATCATCCGCTGACCACCGCACGCCCTTCAGACCCGCGCGGTTCATCTTTTTATCTCACCCATATTCTCAACTGCATTGTGCGCTCTCACTTGATTCGTCGGTTCTCTATTCACAATTATCTTATTACTACGCACATGCACGTGGTATATACGGTAATCAGTGTTTCCGAGTATATTACAGTGATAAGAACTGTGTATGAACTGATATCTCACACTGCGATCCCCAAGACGCCTACCAAGCGTCGATATTATGGCAAACTCCGCTTTAATGAAGGAGGCTGTGTTCAGCAGTGGACAATCCAGCAGATACAGTAAGAACGGTGTGGGTAGTTTCCGTTTTCGAGACAATATTACGAAAAAACTATAATTTAAGAGATAATCGGTAAGTTAGAAACTCTAAATTCGTTCAAATTTAATAAGCCTCATAAAGCGTATCTACCCTACTTAGATCAATCATTCGGCAATATCAGCAGATAATGACAAAACTGGTTGTGACGATGACGTCAAGGTGCCGGTTCAGCTTCAATTTAATAAGAATTAAATAAAACGATCGACAAATCTCTAAAAGAGAAAAAAGTACATAAAAGGATATTTTACACTAATCACAAGGGATAGACAACGAATCTAATGACTCTGATCCGAAAGATGATGAAATCTGATGCGATACATTATTGAATTATACACACGGAAATGACACAGTACGAAAATGGCGGCAATAGAGGACTTTATTGGGATGAACTTTATAAAACCTTACCTCCAATTAGTATTGAATCCGAAATAGCGTTTACAGTGACGAATTTTATCCAAACTAATATTATATCTGATTGTTTTTTGTTATAATATATAATAAATATTTGATTATTTATTGGAATAATAAAAAAAAACATAAGAAGAAGTACCAAAAATTATAAATAAAAATTTTGTTTATTAAAAAAAATACTGTTTCACGATGATTTTATTATAATAAAATAGGTATATTAATTCAGTCTAAAACAATATTAGATGGAAAATATATTTTTTCTGCGTTTTTAACATTTATAGTGTAATACCGAAAAAATACCGAAATACCGGTATTCCGGTATTGAAAATATTAATACCGATATAATACCGGTATTGCCAATAAGTCCAATACCGCCATGCCCTACTTGAGGGTGATAGATAGCCCAGCGAGCATTCGAGTTATGTCCTTCCACCATGCGGTGAAGCTCCAGCCGGCGCGGTATGGATCAAACCATGAGTCCCGTGACTAATAGGGTCGATGAAACTAATTTTTTAATTGATGGGAGCAAGTCGAACCATGGACTTGCGGCACGGCGGCAGTCCATTGCTATTACCCCTCGGCCAACATCGTTTTAAAAAAGTCCAGACTATAAAATAGCTGACACAACATCGTGAATTCGTGATTGTCACTGACGTTCAAGCTAAATGTCCAGCAACAATTCATTCAACAGTTGCTCATAATATTATGTCAAATTATTTTTCTGATTCCGCCACTTACATCCAGTCCGTCCGGAAGAAATTCGGACCCGAGCTCTATACCGAATCCCAAACAATATAATAATAGAGCAAAGTAGGTATATCCATAATATTCTTACTAACAACGTCTGCAGACCAAGGCGCCTGCGATTTTGATATATGATTAAAAAACAAAAAAATCGTTCTTCGACTTTTTATGACCAATTTTATAATTTCTCACAGAAAAGATCCACCTGTTTGCTATCCTTTCGTTGGAACCAGAGAAATGTTTTTAATAAATCTCTATACTTTCCTCAGCTGCGTCAAAAGAATTACAAAAAAAATTTCTGAAAAGAATCGGAACCGACTTCCCACACTGAAATACTTGTAAAAGTCGGTATTATACTGATTCAAAACACTGACTTTTTTATGGGGTAGGAGAGCAAATGAGCAGGTGACTCGCCTGGTGGTAAGTGATCACCGTCGCCCACAAACATCCGCAACACCAGAGGTCTCAAGGATACGTTGCCGGCCTTTAAGGAGGGAACATGCTCTCTTCTTGAAGGCACCTAAGTCGTATCTGTTCGGAAATACTTCACCTGGCGGCTGGTTCCAGAATGTGGCAGTGCGAGGTAGAAAATGCCGTGCAAATCGCAATGTTGTAGACTTCCAGACGTCGACATGAAATTGATGAAACGGCATGCTTTGTCGATGAGTCCGATGGCGAAATTGAACTGTAGGTAGTAAATCGAACAGTTCCTCAGAACACTCCCCGTATACCGACCCTTTTACCGTATGTATGAACATACGGTAAAAGGGTGCAGAGTGTTCCATCTGCACCTTTTGAAAGAAATCCATTGAGAGCAGCAGAGTTTGCACACTGCTGCTTAAAGGTACAATATTTGACACGGCGGTGGTACCCACCAAGACGGCCTCTTGCTTATGAGGTTTGTCACCTGGCTTATCACCTGATTGGCACCACCCGGGGACGCGTGTGGAGTATAGAGATTAAAAGGGTGCCTTTCCACGGAGGAGGATGGCTCAGCCTCCGAAATCCCCCATATAAGGCTTAGGTATATATCGCTTATGTTATTTGCTCTACCGTAATAACGGCAATACGTACAAACTTGTGTGAATTCGCCATATATGAGTATGCATACATAATACTCATATATTATGGCGAATAATAAAGTGCTACGGAACAATTGCATTTACACTATTTCTTGCAGACAAATACAAAAAGAACAAAAAGCAATAAAATTAGTAACGAAATCAAAGTTATAAGAAATAGATTGCATAGGTGTCTGGATTTTGATATAACGATCATTTGTTTTAGTTCACAAATCAGTTTAACATCATTTGTGTTTATCTAGATCTTTAATTTCTAAAAACAAAGAGGATTTAAACTGTTATAAGTACTGCATCACCTATCACATTAGGGGGGTTTGTCATAATCCCCACGTTTGGCAGGCGCCTTTGGGGTCGCAGTGTAGGATAGTAGTTCCTCAGAAGGCGCTGGTGCCCACCTTCTGGTATTTTACGCATAGTCGCCTTTGATGACACCCACGGGAAGGGACGAATATTCTAGCCCGGCTTTATTACATATTATATTATTATAAGTATACTAATATATAATTTAAATATAGGTTATAGGTTGTCTAAATGCTTTTATTGTAGTAGCTGTAGTGTTGTATATAGTTCGTAGTATTTTGTTTAATAAAGGCATACATACCGCCGGTAAAAAAAAAATTAAATATTCTTTATCATTATTATCAATGTAGCACAATTCTAAAAGCAAATCCGAAGTCAACTATAAGTATTTCTTATTTCGTATATACAATTCTTAAAATAACTTAAGGTTAAAATATTGTTTCTCTTTCAGAACAGACTTTTAATAATGTTAAAGTAAAAGCTACGAGTACGAGTATCAAAACAACCGCAATGGGTGGCAATGATAGAAGGGTGAGGAGTCGAGTAGATCTTAAAGTAAACTAAATAAACTTCAATTGTTTTATGTACGCAATCCGATCCGGCGTCTGAGACTGCAATAGCAGTTAAACGTGCGTGTAATGCGTGAAAAGGATCTAAGACATGAGAGACGAGCGGGGAATCTGGGGCCTTGTTGTCAAATTGGAATGTTAATGAAAACAATGCATTTTGAAATTCGACCTTCGTATGAGCATCGTTTTCAAACGAAAATGACAAAATTATGTCACAATTAAATTCTTCTGATTTCCCATTAGACAACAATTCAATAATGTTTTGACAGAATCTACATACAGAACATATGTGTCCAAACGTAGGTTCATTACTGTTCCTTAACCCAATGTATAGGTTAAAGACTTTACTTACATCTACAACAACGCATACTTTTGGCGTCCAAGGTGACAAGATGAATAAGATGAACTGAGGTTTCTTATGAGTCCTAGGGATCTACAAGACTAAAGCTGCTTAAATAGGTCTGTGAATACAGTCTGTTAAGCCATCGATTGCAGTCGCTGTAAAATGCATATGAAATGCTTGTAAATGTATCTGAGGCATGCGCGCTGTAGAATGAGACGAAGATAAAAGGGAAAATATACGAGCTAGACGAAATGCGTGTTGAATTAAATTATTACTGGATGAAATAAGACTGGGAGAAAAAAAATATAGTTATGGGCGCGATTCAAACCCGCACAAATAACAATTTGTGCGGGAATTGAATTGAATTGAACAACACCTTCGATCACATCATCACTTACAATCAGGTGAGATAGTGGTCAAAGGCTAACTTATGCGGCATAAAAAAAATATATAAAATCATGCCAATAACTTAATATTACACAAAATTACGACGAAAGGAAAAAAATATTATTATTTGCGGGTAATGTGTCTACATAATTTTTATTCTCGTTGTAATATTGTAATGTAATCCGCAGAGCATGTGTCCTAGCAAAAATAAAAATATTAAAACTTGAATTACCATTTGATCGAAT
The DNA here is from genome assembly GCA_963854805.1 of Plagodis dolabraria. NCBI lineage: Eukaryota > Metazoa > Arthropoda > Insecta > Lepidoptera > Geometridae > Plagodis > Plagodis dolabraria. The sequence continues at coordinate 6,031,639 of OY978457.1, read as the reverse complement.
TGCGTCCTAGCGAACTGCTAAATAATAATGTCAATTACTTATTAACACCAAAACTCTACGCTGTAGGTTGTATAGGGGAGAAATTAAGACTTAAATAAACAAAATAGTGTCCTTGTAGATGTTGTAGAACATGTAAATAATTATACCTAGTTAAACACTCAGTTATAAAAATATTCTCTTTGAGATGCCGGTATAAAAAATGCAATACTTATCTCCTTCGAGTAAACTCAGATTGAGGAGCAAGTTAAATTGAGAAATTGGAGAACCCACAGCCAACAAAAACAATTAAGCTTTAAGCAAATTTAAAATTGTGAAAAAAGTTAAGTGGCAGTTATAAATTCAGTTCCTCTTCTTATCATTAGCAAAAGAAATTTTTTGCGCCAATATTTAGGCATAAGTGATTTTTTTTTAAAAACATACCGTCATTCGTATATTCGTCGAAAGGGTCCCTGCGTAGATAGGTAATACATAGTCCCTCTTAGACTATGCTACATCCACTAGGGGACGAGTATATTGCTATCTACCTGGACCAACGAAACTGTTTCGAAATACTGCAACTATTTATTTATGTTTGAAATTAAGAAGATTTTTAATTGAAGTTGGAGTAAAAAAGTGACGGTATAGCAAAATTAAGAACATCAATAATACCCATGTACAATAAAAGCAAATGAACTTTGATAGCTTTAGTTAACACTTTATATGTAGGTATACGCAATCGAATCTGGCGTCTGTAACTGCAGTTGCAGAAATACGTGATGGGGCCCAAGGCAAAAGGAGCAAGCGGGAATGTAAGCTTCTTAAATGTAACTCCTTACTCTTATATAATTCATGATAATCGAAATAAAACCTGCATGTGTATAAGCCGTAATTAAGAATATTTTATTCCAGTATTTCATTAAGCTTATTAGACGCATTCAAATAAGAAGGTTATTATGTAACAGGCTTTTACTATATAAATTTAATTGAATGATTCTTTCTGTGTTCAACGTGGTACATAACCAGCATAGTAACCTAAAACTCTTTGGAAATTCCATCCCGGAGTGTAGTGTTTTAAGGGAGTAGCTTTAAAAATCCAATTGAAATTTTAATTCCTGAAGTAAAGATTATAAGTACTTCCTGAAGAAAGAAATAATTACGTGTTTTTTATTTAGGTAAGTATTAAATTTTACTATTTTAATGGTGGTATGGTAGTTCCAAATTGTCATGAAAATTACCCCGAAGGAACATAATTAATAACCCGAGTCAGATGTTTCATTATGAGGCATATTTTAATCATGAAAACACAATCGTTAGTTCACAAGAGTAAAAAGTCATTTATTTTTTTACATAATAGAGTATGTATTAGTTTGTACCGCATATTTTTTACGTAGCTGCTGTCAGTAAGTACCGATTTCGAGATAATGAGATCAGTTGTAATGTTTTACCCGCCATATCTCATAACTTACGCCACGCGAGGTGTGTCTAGCGAGCACGCGGCCACGACGAGCCAATTTCACAGATTCGTCACCGATTAGCACGCGTCTTCTACTGCTACTGTGCAGAATTGGCCGTTGAAACAAACTAAGTAATACTAATTTTTAAAATTCTATTTCCAGTTAGCTTATTATGTACCGGCCACGACCCGCGTTAAATTACCCGAAAGAAAGACCTGTTTCGGACTGTTTCGAAGTCTTTCGTCAGGGAGTTACAATTGCACAAAGTGACGAGCATGGACTTCAGCCACAGAAAAGAGATATTTTGTATCTCTATGGCTTCAGCAGATAAATATAACGCGGGTCTTAGCCGGTTCCTTAAAAGTTAATTTGGATAAAAGTCGCGATAGTTTTCAAAGTATATTTCCGATTTACTATCCTACACTATCCTGCTTACGAATAAAAGGCAGTACGATACACGTAATGTTTTTCTGGGCTTCGTTCCTTAAAATCAACTGCTATGGATATAAACTACACAGGATATAAATAATCATGCATAATCATATATAGTATATATATATTATATACTCGCTTCTTGTATATGACACTACCGATTATATACTTGGCTTTTATGTGGATCGAGCTTTAAAATGGCATCTGCACATAGACGCACTGTGTGCGCGACTTACCCAAGCTTGTTTTGCATTGAGACGGCTGGCGACATCAGCGCCCCGGCACGCCGTGCTCAGCTGCTACTTTGCTACAGTCCATTCCTTACTTATGTACGGAACTGAGCTGTGGGAAGACGCGGCAGTCGGAGCGGCCGCTGATCTTACAGAAGCGCGCCGTCCGTGCCATTGTAGGGGTGAAATGGGATGTGTCAGCAAGACCCTATTTCAGAGAACTCGGGATATTGACTGTACCATCCATCCACATATACCAGGCGTGTCTCTTTGTGCGGAACAACCCCGAACACTTCAGCCAACTAGGAGACTATCATAGCTACGAAACGAGAGCCAGGGACAAACTGCGGACACCTGCTCACTCCCTCGCTAAATCGGTGAAGTCCGTGTATGTAGGCGGACTGAAGTTATACAACCACCTACCTGCAGATTTAAGAAGTGCAGCTTCCGCCAATATATATAAACGACAACTAAAAATGCTACATATAAGTAAGGCTTATTATAATGTTAAAGAATATTTAAAAGACGACTTTTCCACTACCACTCGTGGTAAATTAATTATTTTTTTTTATGCTATATAATTACAATTTGATGAAAAGCTACTGGCTCTCAAGGACTTGGAAGTCTCAAGCTGCATTCGCAAAACTATTACCTATTACTATTACCGTGCGGTGAATCTCAAGCACGTGACGTGATTCGTATAATGGACCCTCTGAGAGGCAGTCCACAGCTGTTTCTTCTGAGCCATTACTGCTTCGGAAAACTTTTTATTTTGACACAAACGCTTCAAGCAGTGACCAATTCTCAGTGGTTGCAGCACAGCAGCTATGCACCGCGGCGCCACCGCGGCGCGCCGTCGTCGTCGCTGCCGCCACCGCTTCTCTGCAGCCGACAGAATGCACTCCCGCGTCGCGTCGACTCTTGTCGCGTGGCGCGTCTGCTGCAGATTTTAGTCTCTAATCAACTATATCTAGAATGATAATGAATAATGCATCTTACTTTCTTCTAATCATTGCCTATAGGCTAGCCTTTGATTACATTCTCACCTAAATATAATGTTGTCATTGCGGTCTAAGATAGTAAACAACCATCATCATCAGCCAGAAGTGCCAGAACACATCCGTTGTTGAATTAAGGCTTTCCGCATAGAACGCCTCAAAGCAAGGCTATAATATAAGCCACTTGGAACCATCGTCTACCCGCGACTTTTAGGAAGTCGTCCGTCAGTCCACCTAAGCGGCCTGGGAGGTAAACAATATTAATAGAATGGGAACTGACTCTTACGGACAGCTGTCCATAACTACGTATATTATGTAGCACACAACTTCGTGTTATGTGCCTGGTGATAGATTATCTACTCGGGAATGGAATATTGCCAGTCATGCCCATGGAAGAAAAACAGAAGATGCATTAGCTCAGTATTATTTGAACAGCGTTGACGTAAGCTAAGTGAAAAGGATTTTTGGATAGAAAAAGATATCCTTAGGCGGGCCTTGAATCCGCGACCCCAAGATGACGTCCAAAACCATTTCCAATTCTGATATAGAAGTGGGTGCTGGACAGTCGAATTTTATCCATTTGTTTTGAATGAAGAAGAAGCTGCATTATCATACAATTTTAACTGTTGTAGGTGTCTTTCCCATCTGAGTATCCTGCTTACCTTTATTATATTTGTTGTTGCTCGCATTGATAGCGTTCAAAGTCGAAATAAATTTCAGCTTAATCGATCCGTTGGAAGACGCTTAACAATCGTTTACAAATATTACCTTACAATAAAATTTAATACTGTTAAGCGCCATACACCATCATGCAAGCATAACTTTGCCCATAACATTTAAAAAAATAAGTAGAGCAGCTATTCTGCTGTAGAACTCTATGTGAAGGAATTCGTCAGGGGTAATACTGCCACCGTAGTTCTACCGCCAAGCACTAATGTTCACATTACTGTCTCCCGGTTTGAAGGTGTCGGTGAAGTTGCAGATACTTGAGACAAAATATTTTTTTAAATATTGGTTATTATAAGACTGAGTTACTATTGCATTTTAATATTAGTGTGGATTACGTAGTACCAATTGCTTGCAAGCAAAGATCACCAAATAGCTGGTACCCAAAACTTCGATTGCTTCGTAGACCAGAGGCTTTGAATGAATTGAATTGGCAAATTGAAAAGATACTAAGCTGGACTATCGGAGACCTCCCATCTACTTAATAATTTAATTGTACGCAACGTATATATCGTAAAATTTTAATAAAATGTAAGGTGCAGCTGTGCTCGGTTTGCAGTTGATCTATAATAGGTATCTATTTCAAAGTCAGTACATCTACGTTAATATAAGTATCTGCTCTTTCTATTTAACTGACTTTAAAAAAGGAGGAGGTTCCCATATGGCCGTTTTTTTATGTTTTTTCCTCAGAACTTTTGACTGGGTGAACCGATATTGGTAATTCTTTTTTATTTGAAAGCTGATGCTTGTCGTTTGGTTCCATTTAAATTTCATCGAAATCGGTCAAGCTGTTTTTGAGTTACACTTTTTTTTTATATGCTTGATAGGTTAGCCTTTGACTACTATCTCACCTGATGTGAAGTGATGATGTGGTCGAAGTTGTTGTTCAGGCTAACCTAGAATTACTGGCTCTCAAGGACAGCTGCCGGAACACACCGTTAGGTGCTTGGCGACAGATTTTCAACTTGAGGGTGGTAGCCAGGCGGGCATTCGCAAAGTGCCCTACCACCATGCTGTAACGACTGCCATCCTAAGACAACAATCGGGACCGACGGCTTAACGTGCCCTCCGAAGCACGGAAGCGCTCAGTAGTAATGTCACCAGCGGTCACCCATACAACTCATGACCGCGGCGGACGTTGCTTAACTTAGCTGATCGATTCAGAATGGTTAAGCAAACTTCGCTACGAGCGCTTCAAAATACATACACCATACACTCTAATAACTGAAAAATATTTTCCTATCATGTTGATATAGTCGTTGACTGGACTGACGATATCATAAAAATCGCGGGTAGCTAAGTGTGCATCTGAACTGAGGGATCAGTTCCTCAGATTCATGAGACGTAAAAGATATAATTAGTAAAAAATGGTTAAAACTTAAAAGTGGCTAATAGCCGTTCTTTGTGCAACACTCAAGAGTTGTGAAATAACTTGTTGAAGTCGGTACCATGATAGTTCAAAAGTACCTATTATCACAATATTGTGCGCATCACACCGGAACACACCATTAGGTGCTTGACAGATTTTCTACTTGAGGGTGGTAGCTAGCCAGGCGGGCATCCGCAAAGTGCCCTACCACCATGACATAACGACTGCAATCTGCAATCCTAAAACATCGAAGCGCTCAGTAGTACCTAATGCCACTAACAATCATCCATCTCATAGTCATAATTGCGGTAGACGTTGCTTACTTAGCTGATTGGTGAAGAACTGCTAAGCGAAGTTATCTATGAGCGCTTCAAAAAGTAGGCATAATAAATTTAAGAAATATGTAGGTAAAAAGTTGAAGAAGCAGGCATACTCATCAAATAGTAACAATGGCTCATTCGTGACGGTTTGGCGGCTGACAAACTACCACCTGTGCCAGAATTAATACAAAAAATGTGGATCAGAAGGCATGTGCCCTTTCTCTCATGTTATTTTATACCACCAACAGCGTACAATAAAATGTTATAAATAATTTATTTAAGAACGAATAAATAAGCGCAGCGAGGGTTCTGCCTATTCTTTATCCATACCATAGACACGGTAATGTTTATAGATAACATTATCGTGTCTAGTAGGTACTAGCCCCGTGGAGTGCCGGGCTAGAACCGTCGCACATAACTCACGTCACACAACGGAATAAATAAACTTAAAATGCCCACTTCCTTATTAAAACACTGCAAAAACAACATATTCAGTGAAGAAAAAGTTATCTGGAATTACTTTTCCCACGTAAATATTGAATTTAAAGTACTTTCTTGAATGTTATACTACGCAATTTAGGTTATAATTTCGAACCAAAATGTAAACAGTGCGATCGTAGTGTTGCCAGACATACACTTTATGTTGTTTCCAAAAGTGTGCAGTTTTTTAATAATCGGTTCGTATAATATGTTTTACTGTTATTTTGCAAAATAACAGTAAAACATAACAGTTAATAATAACGCATCGGCAGCGCAGCTAGTGTTGCAGATGTCCATAGGCGGCGGTTACGGTTACCATCAGGCGGGCCGTCTGCTTGTTTGTCAACCATTATATTATAAAAAAAACAATTGATGAAAGTATTCGCCTTGTCCATTTCATGATTTAGGTTTCAGTAAACACGAGGAAGGATACTGTTCTGTACAGGGATACTGTTCGGAACATTTGTACTACTTTAATTCAAATAAATTGATTTTTGGAATGAATTAACTTGTAATAGTTTTTGGGCTTCAGAGTAAACTATGAACACTTAGAAATTCGAAGGTCATTGAACTTTCCCTAAAATAGATATTGTACTAAAAGTAATTTATGAAAATTAAACCAACTTTTAAATATTCTAATTATCCAAAAAGGGTGCAATAACACGAAATGAATTAAAAACTGGACGTCTACCTAAGTAGGTACGAAAGATTCGAAAAAAGGGAGAAATAACCTCTTTGTTGAGGTTATTTCTCCCTTTTTAGTTATTAAGATTATAGTCGGTTTAGTTCTTTTTAATTACCTACTTTTATTCATGCATTTTCAAACACAAGGAGCTTAACACTTCTTTTGTAAGTGTAACATCAAATTTTTGCAGTATTAAGTTTGACATATCCTATAATTACATATTTTAAGTGATAAACCTACCGAATTTTGTTCAAATCCGCCCAGTAGTTTCATAGTTTGTACAGAGTCCTTGAATCGCTCAAATTTCTAAATTAAAAATGTTTATAATCTTGAATACTACTGAACCGATTTCGACAAAAATTACAGTAACTTCTAAGTTGTAAGTCTTTTATTACATGAATAAAAATTTTAGGCATACAATATGTATAACATACATCCAACTACGTAGCGAGTACCTAGTTTTCTTTTCAGTTACGGCACCTGCGACAAAACCGGTAAGGTTTTGTTTTTCCTATATACGTAACCTAACACGCCTTTGGTCAATTATTTATTGTCCTAGAGAACGTACCGGGAACGGAAGGACGCGGGTTCAATTCCCGCCGGGGGCAAAACATTTTGTATTCCAATAATTTGTAAATTTATGATTTTCGCTTAGTACGCGGTAGTGCTTGTAATCATAATATATAGAAACGTAAAGAATTTTACAAAAAATTGCGAAACATATTAAAAAAATCGTGAAGATTGTGCAATATTATAATAATATTGCACAATATAAATAATACAATGTTATTGCGAAGTATTCTTACGAACAGATTTTGCTGTATATTTATATCTACAAACATTTTTCTCCCATAAATCCTACAAATTAGTTATTTGTGCTTTCATATGGCAACACTTCTATCGTACACATGTATAGAAGTGTGGCTTCAGATTGATATTTACGAGCCTCCGTCATTTCTTCTATTAAGTCAGAGACCTACGTAAACTTGATATTAAAAATAATTTAGGTTAGTAAAGTTTATATATATTAAACATAAACACGAGCGGAACACATTCAGTTACTGATTCCACACCACCCCCCGCAGTATTGTTGATATATTAATATCCACCTTATATATTTCATTCATATCAGGAAGATGTACTCTTTCTAAGAACTTGTTCAAAATTTGCCTTGTTAACCAACTTCAAAAAAGAGGAGGTTCTCATTTGACTGTATTTTTTTTTGGTGTGTGTTACCTCATAACTCTACATGGTATACCAATTGTGATCTTTTTTTCTATATTCGAAAGCTGGTCCGTGGTCGCATTTAAATTTGTGAGAGATCTGGCGAGTAGAAAAAAACTGTTTTTTTGTTAAAATTTTTTTGAAGCTCATTTCACCTTAATAGCGCGGCGCGACTTGCACTTAGCTTTTGGAATTAAATATAGATACTATGTAATTGTCTTATTATTTTAGAAATAAACAAACTTATTCTTATACTTTCAATTCATAATCGTTTACAGAACCCTGAGGATACGAAGGTGATCTGCTTAAAAACGTGTTTATTTTAATTTGGAGCCAAATTTGTCGATTGCCATGTTTTTCTTTACGAGGTGGACGAATGATTGACTAATGGTGAATAATATTATTCACTGTGAGCCAAATTCAATACTGCATCTCTTTGGACGCACCTTTAGCTCGATATTTAATATTTATTACGAATAATATATACTATTATTGTAAATGCGGATTCTTTTTGCACCCAATTGTTATTTTATTTATTTACCGGGTATTTTAAACTTCACGGCAAATTTATTATTTGTTGATTTGATTATCAGATATATATTATTATTAAAAGATTTGATCTGGAAACAAAATAACCAAATTTTAACTTAGTTACAATCAGGGTTTCGTCGGTAAAGTACCCATTTCGTAACCAAGATTCAAACACAAACACGAGTGTGACAAAAAATTTTTATTCTAGTACTTACAATTAGGTATTGCTCTTAGGTAATAAATACATATTACTAAATAAATAACATCCTATATTATGGTCTGTCTGAAATAAATATTTCAGACAGCCCATAATACACATAATAATTAATTATTAATTAATGACATTGTTAGTTATACGATACGATAATTTTTTATTGACACCAAAAACAGGAAATAAAAAAGAAACAACAACAATAGTTAGGCACAAAGGGCGGTCTCATCGCTAAAAGTGATCTCTTCTAGACAACCTTTGGCTGGAAAGAGAACATTTTTTAAAATTGTTATTACATTTATATAATTAACGTTATGATTCATTAATTTCAATAATAACATAATTGAGCATAAGTGACTATTGAGTGATTTAGGCTCAATTATGTACTGTCTCAATATTGATAAATGTGGTCCATTTTAATAAAAATAATAAACATTAATTAAGTACCAATTTCACATGTAACTGTACATTACTGATTGGCTTCCCTGTCCTAGTCTGGGGTTCTAAGGAGACAGGTGATGAAAATAAATGTATAAATCAGCTGATATTAAAATCAGCCGATCGCCGCAATAAAAAGACATGGTTATTTAATTAATGTCCATTTTGCGTACAATAAAAAATTCTACAATACAGCTGGCGCCTGGTGCATACCATGATACCATATCAATATCTCACAGAGAATTAAGCCATAAAAATCATATATATAGCGAGCATGTTGAACGGGTTCATATTAGTTATGCAAATGTTGTGAACGCAATCCTTTATATAATAACAATTAAATCAGTTTAGCCTATGATGCGTGTGTTGTTTCAAAAATTTCCGCAATCGTATCAAAAACGATTAAGGAAACAATAGTAACACTATGTCAACCGAAACTTCACTCCAGAATAGAACCTCCCCCAAAGTTTTTTTTTTTCATGGTAGGTTAGCCTGTGACCACCATCTCACCTGATGGTAAGTGATGAAGTGGTCGAAGATGTTGTTCAGGCTAACCGAGAATTACTGGCTCTCAAGGACTGCTGCCGGAACACACCGTTAGGTGCTTGGCGACAGATTTTCTACTTGAGGGTGGTAGCTAGACGGGCGGGCATTCACAAAATACCCTACCACCATGCTATAACGACTGCCATCCTAAGACAATAACCGGGATCGACGGATTAACGTGCCCTCCGAAGCACGGAAGCGCTCAGTAGTAATGTCACCAGCGGTCACCCATCCAACTCATGACCGCGGCGGACGTTGACGTTGCTGATCGGTTCAGAATGGCTAAGCAAACTTCGCTACGAGCGCTTCAAAAAATGAAATGTATCTGCAATGTTTAAACATTATATGTAGCCGCCTGTGGTAAGTTATAAATAACCCATAATTTATAAAACTATACTTTTTTAAACACAGTTTTCAATTTTACTAAAATGTTTTATATCCATTAAAAAACATATTTAATATAAATTGTATTACACCAAAGCATAAATAATCAGGAACCCTATAAACAATAATAATAAAAATAATAATACAGAAATTATGTCAATAATAATCCAATTAAATACTTCACAAGTCTCGTTTTTATGGTTTTAGTATATTTATTACAGTATAGTCAATCAAAACTTAAACCCGATTGTGTTTTAATATATTTTTAATAAATGTTTTTCTCACTGGATTGAAAACCATTTATCAAGCATTAATCTACCAATTATATGAAACCAAATTTGTATTATTAAACAATATTGTATGGCCTTGACATGACGGACTTCTCCAAAACCAAAAAAAATAAGGCAAATCCGGCAAGACCTCGCCTGTGTTTTTTCTTGGAATAAAACTTAGTTCGCGCATGCTTACCTACATATGATGAGTCTCAATACTTTCCTGTCCAGCAACTGAAAAACAAACAGCTTTTGAAGCGCTCGTAGCGAAATTTGCTTAGCCGTAGCAACGTCCGCCGCGGTCATGACTTGGATGGGCGACCGCTATCGCTAGTGACATTACTACTGACACGTGCTTCGGAGAGCACGCGGTCCCGGTTGCTGTCTTAAAATTGTAGTCATTATGGCATTTTCTGAAAGCTAGCTTCCAACTATAAATCTTAAATCTAAATTAAAAATTCTAAATCTATCACCAAACAACTAACGCTGTGTTCCGGCTGCTGTCCTTGAGCGCCAGTAATTCTAGGTTAGCCTGAACAATATTCCGGCCGCATCGTCAGGTGAGACATTGGTCATAGGCTAGCCTATTTTATATAAAAAATAACTACTAAATACATTTTGAGATAATCCTTAGAAAGTTGACCAATAACGCAGTACAAGCTTATACTGTGCGAATTATTAATATCTGATAAAAATACTAAATATAGCAAGCTGTCCTCCTAACATATAATTCACTTATATCAGCTAAAAAACAAATGCCTAACTAAACAATTTCGCGAACGACTATTATAATAATTGCTCCATTAATGTTTTCCTTAATTTGTTCCGTTTTGGACATCTGCCCACACGCCTGACCAACTTTTGACAAGCACCTGCACAGATTTTTAAAGCCGGGTGATCTTACTTTTTACCTTTTTCATGAATCATTTGACTTTGACACCTGGCCATTCAGCCTAGCGCGTCATTACCAAGGAGATCGCAACACAGCCGGCAGAAGAGTATGCGACCGTTGCGTTTTGTGCAATTAAAAAGAAGAAATAAATAATGAATATTGACATTATGTAGCCATCGTATAGGCCAATAGGGTAAGTAAAACGTGTATGATACATTTCCTGAACTTATTTAATTATCGAACAGCTGTTTTGTAGGTAGACATTAATCGATGTAACGGTTGGGAGCGTGCTGTGGGGCAGATCCGCATATTGTCTGACAAGTTGGTTTATAATTCCTTTTTAATGGTGTTCCTAATATGGAGTAACCTTTTTGTCGGTACAGCTATAAGGTTCGATTAATAAAACAAATGAGTTATCAATATAACAGAGTCAGGCCATTCATATGAAACTTTTTGTTACCAAATATTATATTATGCAGTTTTTAAGAGCATCATATTTACCCATCGACCCTTTACATATAACCGTGGGGGTAGATCAATTCCTGTGTTAAGTAGAAAATCTTTGATCAACCACCTAACAGGGTCTGACAGCACTTCTTGGGAGCCAGTAAAGTTACAGGCACATGAGATGAGTCAACAACTTTATGTCTCAGCGTGACGGGCGCACTGCAGTTCGTCATACGTGACGAAATGCATCTGTCACAGACAGAGGTTGCCGCTTAACATCAGGTGAAGCTCGTGCTTGTTCCGTCTAATAACAATTAAAAAATAGTTTTGAGGTCTTCAGTTCACAAAGCTCTAGTTTAACTGTGTCAATATGGGAAAGGTAACTCCCTTAAGGGTATATTTTAGACGAATGCCCCCATACAAAACGCAGCTCCAATCTCATTTTAATAATAGCGAATAAAACTCAATGATTTTTTACCTACGTAATCACTACCCTAATATCTAGGTTTGTGGTGCATCAGATTTTCATTAAATTATACAGTTTTGAAATTACACTAGCTCAAAAACTCGTAATTTTAGATATAAGAAAGACCCAACTTTAAACATCTCTTTCAAGAAAAATAAGCATGTTTTTAATATTTCTATTGCACCACAAACATGGGGATTATAATGAACTTTCTATAATGGGAAGTTATTTACACATGTGTACTATACTTTTTAAATAAATCTGGAACTACGAATAACTGGCTCAAACTCCTAAAAACGAGTGCTATATACTAAACGCTATGTAATAAAAAAAATAATTATAGTCCAAAAGAAATAGGATTTAAGCCAGAAACGATAGGTCTAATAATACATTCGACGACGGACGACTTCACCTGGGCATCATTCCGACCTGTGCCGCCACGCCGTGCACACCTGTCTACAGCTCCGCCAGTATCTCCCAGTGAGACCGCAATAGTCCCCGCACTATTGCCGTCTCACTCGGGTCATCGTTCCGACGCTAGTTGCAGACCAGTGCCTTGGAATACGCAGTCCTGACGAAGTTTTGTTTTCTGTGCAGAAGCTGAGCAGCCACCGACCGCCGTGCAACGTGAGCTACGAGCTCGCCGTGCCGGCGCGCAGAGGCGCTCTAAGACGTCAGGCATTACCACCTACCCAAGTCCCTTGTTTCGGACGAACAACATCATATCGGGCTGGTGGTCTTGTTTTGACCGCACTTTTCGGTGCGCATTTCACCACTTTACTACCCGACACAACATAGTAACAGTCGCGTAACAACACACTTTGTGCTGTTAAGCGACGTCGTTCAGGCGTGGGGTAGCGTCAGCCAAACCCGTCTGAACGATCAAATCCGCCATTTGCTGCGGTCGCAGTGTGACACCCTACGGTGACAACGGCCACTGTTGTTGTTTTGGTTTAACCTTGCACCGTGGCCTTTCCCGCTTCACGGGTCAGCCGAAGCAAGCTGGGCTCCGGGATTACTGGCCTTGGGGTCGCCCCTAGTCAACCCCGGAGTAGCGCTTAGGAGCACCCCTCTCCGCCGAGAAAAAAGCTCGGAGAGGGTACACAACTAGGGCACACCCTAGGTACACACTCCCTCTCACACAGTGAGCTCACAAGGTGTGTGAGGGAATTCAAACCCTTGATAGGGCGTCCTGAGTATTCCCCTCAGGATGCAGTCCCGTCCCTCTAACGGTGAGGTGCAGGTCCTTCAGACCTTCGCCCTCCGCCACCCCGATCTATACGTTGCACATATGCAACTGCTTGAAGAGGAAGAGAATGCCCGCCTCACGGACACTCTCATCGCTCCCTCCGGGACTTCAAACCCGGAGGCCAGCGTTCCTCCCTTGACCCGATCCTATTCAGAGGATAGCCCTACTTCGCCCGCTCCCGGGCCCGACAATAGACGCACGGTGGCAGCCCCTCCCCGTGAACGGTCTCGCTCTCGCTCACCGATCGGGAGGTCAGCGAGTACCCGTCCCTCCTTCGCCATTGTCGAGACCGTTTCGGAATCCGAAACGGACATGGAGGTAGATCAGGCCGGCGCCTCACGCACGGACTCTGATTCCGATAACGACGGTTACACCGTCGTAGATCGCAAACGCAAGCGCGCGCCCAAAGCCGCTAGTTGCGCCACTTCCGCCCCTCCCGCCAAGGCACCCGCAAAGGCCCCCGCCTCCGGCAAAAAACCGACCCCCGCCCCGCGCCCCGCGTCTCCTCCCTCCGCTCCGGTTTCAACCGCCGCGTCCCCTCAGGACGCGAGCGCACGTCGCGAAAAACCGCCTCCGCCTTTGTTCATTCAGGACAAAAGCAAATGGGACATGCTGTCCCGCTTAGTTTCGGATCGTGGGATCCATTATACTAATGCCCGCTCCACGCAGCAGGGCATTAAAGTCCAAGTGCCCACTAGTAGCGACCACAGAGCGCTAACAAAGCTCCTCCGTAAAGAGAGCATAAGTTTTCACACTTATGCGCTCGAAGAGGAGAAAGTCCTTCGCGTTGTGATTCGCGGTGTGCCTAAGGAGATACATACCGATGCGGTATGTGACGACCTTAAAGCACAAGACTTCCCAGTGCATGCGGTTCACCGCATGTACAGCGGGAAGGACCGCAGTCCATATGACCTAGTACTCGTAGTACTAGACCGTACACCAGAGGGCAAGGCCATTTTTAATTTAAAAAAGGTCTGCGGCCTCTCTGGGTTAGACGTACAAGCCCCATTTAAAAATGGAAGCCCCTCGCAGTGTCACAACTGCCAATTATACGGTCACGCCTCCCGCTTCTGTTTCGCTCGCGCTAGGTGCGTCAAGTGCCTAGGCGATCACGCGACAGCGGCGTGCACTCGCACTCGGGACTCGCCGGACCCACCCAGCTGCGTTCTATGCGGTGCTCAAGGACATACTGCGAATTACCGCGGCTGCCCAAAAGCACCACGCATAAACCACAGGGTGGCAAGGCATAGGCCCGTCCCTCACATGACCTTTACCAACGGGTCAGCCCTAAGCTGTCGGTAATACCTGCTTCACAGGTAATACCCGCGCCGCTCCCCGCCCGTAACGCATGGTCTAAACCACCCAGTATGGTAAAGACCATCACTCCCGCCCGCGCCCCGGCCCGCGCGCCCGCACCCGCTCCCGCCCGCGCCCCGGCCCCTGCCCGCGCACCGGCCCCGGCTCGCCCCGCGCTCCCGGCACCCGTTGCCAACTCCGTTCGCGCCCCTCCTCCCCGCGCCATTCCTCGGCCACAAGCCCCACCCATGCCGCTGATGGATGCCTCTCTTCAAGAGGACATCAAACTAGTCAGCGACCTGGCGATGTCTATTGACATCAACGAAGTCCGCGAGCTAGCGCACAAGATGCACTTCGCTCAATCCCCAGCGGACGTGATCCAATATACATTGGAACACGCGAATTTACTTAGCGCCCTTAAGCGCTTCGTTCCCCAGGCCCCTCCCCAGTACAACCACTATGGGTAGTACAACCGAACGCACGAAACCGTACTCAGTTTCGTTAGCGTCATTTAACGCTGACGGCCTCTTCAGACAACGTGACCTCGTCCACGACTTTTGTTGTACCCACCTTATCGATATCATATGCGTGCAGGAAACCTTTCTAAAACCGGGGAAGGCGAACCCTAGGTTTGCCAATTACAGAACGGTACGTGATGATAGAGTGAACTCCCGTGGGGGAGGCACTCTTATCTATTACAAAAGGTCCCTGCACTGCATTCCCCTACCTACCCCGACTCTTGTTAATATGGAAGCATCTTGTTGCCTCCTAGCTATGACTGGTCATCAACCTATAGTCATAGCATCCTGTTACCAAGCTTGCAAAAAGCCGATCGTCCGAGCTGACTTAGAAGCCCTATTCTCATTAGGAAGCGCCGTAATTCTGATTGGCGACTTCAACAGTAAGCACATCCTATGGAATTGTAACGTCAACAATCCCAGAGGTATTGCACTTGAAAACCTAATCGCAGAACTTAACTTTGACATAATTGCGCCCACTGAGCCCACTCACTACCCTTATATGGAAGACCACCGATCTGACTTGCTTGACATGGCACTATTCAGAGGCGTAACACTCCGGTTACGCTCCATAGAAGTGGTTCACGAGCTTCACTCTGACCACCGACCCATTATACTGCGACTAGGTCCCGACCCAACGACTGACCTCCCCCGCCCCACTAAGACGATAGTGAACTGGAAGCAAGTAGGCGATGCCCTAAAGGCTATCAGTTCACCGGACCTAGACAAGATCCCTGACGACATCCTGACAAAAGATGACGTAACCCTTGCGATCGATTCGTTC
Source organism: Plagodis dolabraria (assembly GCA_963854805.1). NCBI lineage: Eukaryota > Metazoa > Arthropoda > Insecta > Lepidoptera > Geometridae > Plagodis > Plagodis dolabraria. The sequence goes on along the minus strand of OY978457.1, from coordinate 6,015,708 downwards.
ACCAATCACCTCTCCACCGTAGTAGGTGCATCCGCAAAGGAGGTCATAGTGCCGGACGACCGGCGCCTTGTCATTCCAGCGGATGTGAGACAATTGGTGACGGAGAGTAAAGCAGTGACCCGACATTACGACTCTTACCCCAGTAAAGAGAACAAAACTAAGAAACGCCACTTTGAACGCATGGTTCAAAGTCGCATGTCTGAGTTGCGTGATCAACAATGGGGCGATAAACTTTCAAACCTCGTGCCAAGCCACCATGCTTACTGGGACTTGGCGCGAGGCTTGAAAGGAAGTAACCATAACGACATGCCTCCCTTATACAGACCAGTCCCACTAGTCCCAGCGTTCTTTGACGAAGACAAAGCTGAGTGCCTAGCTGATAGCCTAGAGGCTCAGTGTTCCCCTAACGTAGATCACGTTGACCAAGCTCACCTCGATTCGGTGGATGCTGAAGTCGAACGTAAAAGCTCTGTGGTCACCTCTGAACTCCCACCAATCACCTTAGCGACTTACGCTGAGGTGGAGAGACTGATCAAGGCCCTCCGACCGCGCAAATCCCCCGGTGCCGATGGCATCTCCAACAGGGTTCTTAAAACCCTCTCTCCTCCTCTCATCCATCTCTTAGTCAGCATCTTCAATGCTGCTATGAGCCACTGCTTATTCCCAGACACCTGGAAATGTGCAAATGTCATTGGCATTCACAAACCAGGCAAAAGCTCATCTGACCCCACCAGTTACCGCCCCATCAGCCTCCTCAGTGCCTTAGGCAAACTTTACGAGCGGTTACTTGCAAACCGTCTCCAGTCCCATGCTAAGGAACACCACCTTATCCCAGATGAGCAGTTTGGCTTCAGACCCGGACACTCATGCGTCCAACAGGTGCACCGCCTCACGGAGCACATCATTGAGGGCTTCAATAAGTACCCCAAACCCCAGACTACGCTAGCAGTCTTCCTCGACGTAGCGAAAGCTTTTGACAAAGTCTGGCACAACGGCTTGATCTACAAGCTATACCAATTTGGCGTGCCAGAACGTCTTGTGCTCATCCTACAAGACTTCCTTAAAGCCAGAAGCTTTCGCTATCGCGTGGAAGGTACCCTCTCCTCCCCCCACCCAGTCAGAGCCGGAGTCCCTCAGGGCTCCGTGCTATCACCTATTCTCTTTGCACTGTATACCAGTGACATCCCACGCTCTCAGCCCAAAGTATTCCTAGCCCAATATGCGGATGATACCGCCATTTACACCACTGGGTGGCATATCAACAGACAGTCCTATTTCGTCATGCAACGGGCCATCACCGAGATCGGTGACTGGTTCCGAAAATGGCGCATCGCGGTCAACCCAGCTAAAAGCACAGCTATGTGCTTTACTGAGAAGACACGCTCCCCTTACCCGAAACCGCTTATTTTGTTCGACGAACCCATTCCCTGGGTTCCTAGAACAAAATACCTCGGAGTCACCCTTGATCGTCATCTCACCTTTAACGATCACATAACAACCGTCCGTAACAGAGCGGCCTTCATAATGGGTCGCCTTGGTCCCCTACTTCGCAAAGAGAGTAAAATGTCTCTTAGTAATAAGAAGACACTTTACACTGCCTGCATCCGCCCCATCATGACTTACGCATCAGTAGTGTTTAGTCATGCTAGTGAGGCCCACCTTCATAAACTTCAAGTCATCCAAAACCGTTTTCTTCGTAATGCAACCGGCGCCCCGTGGTATATCCGGAACACCGAGTTGCATTGCGACTTAAACCTTCCCTCTCTAGCGCAGTTCAATAAGGACTGCGCCCGCCGATACTTTGATCGAGCGCCCCACCACCCGAACCCATTGGTTGTCCAGGCATCGAACTACTCGACTGCCTCTTCTATCCCATTTTTCAAACCCCCCCGTCGCCGACCACGGCAGGTATTAGACGACCCGGATGACCCCATCGCAGCCATTACGTTGGCAGCTTTAGCGTTATCCGCAAGTCGTCGAGGTAAAATCCCCAGGTGTGAGGTAATCAGAGGTCACACAATCAAACACCGAGCTCGCCGGCGAGCTCGAGGCAAAAACAAGGTCACGATAAATTGCTCTCCAAATAGTCAAAGAGTATTATTCAGTAGGGCCCAATTGTGCAACACTGCAGTTGCACAGAGGCATTTTGCTCCGATCCCCCCCATGTCTCTCGACAGCGAGACAAGCCGAGGTCCGAACCACAGTGGTGCCCTTGAGCTCGCTGTCAACCCCTCCTATAGTAGCGGCACGTTTTCGGCGTCCGCAGGAGACGGAGGTAGAAAGCGCTTTTCGCCTTCTACGCCCGTCTCGGGAGAAGTGCCTTCGGCACTTCTCCCTCCCGGGCTATTGTAGGGCCAGGCCCTCGCCCAAAACCCGGTGGAGCTGGACGACCGCACAGGCGGTAGCCAGCATCTATGTCCTCCCTAAACAAAACAAGTCTAATAATACACTATATTTACATGTAAGTTTTTTTTTTAATAACAAGTTGAATTTATATGAAAGTTCACACTTTGGCTGGCGGGTATATGTCCTGTACAAGACCAACACTGATAGATGAATGGTGCTACAAAAAAGGAAAGGTAAATGTGTGAGTGACATAGTGTTGTCATTACTTGGGCGTAATATTATCGACAGATTTACTGGTTGAATCAAAGGACACTACTGTACTGTAACAGTCGGATCGCCCACTGACAGCCTCCCCTATTAAGGGGGTATTTGCCATCTTCCCTACGCTTGGCAGGCGTCTTGGGGATCGTACTGTAAGTTGGCAGTTCTTTAGAAGGCGCTGCTGCCCACCTTCCAGTATTATGCCCTTTAGCCGCCTCTTACGACACCCACGGGATGATATGGGGAGGTGCAATTCTAACCCGGCATCCCACGGGGCAAAAGACATACTAGTTTGAAATTATGCCCTAAGGGGGTATTTGCCATCTTCCCCACGCTTGGCAGGCATCTTGGGGATCGTAGTGTAAGTTGGCAGTTCTTTAGAAGGCGCTGCTGCCCACCTTCCAGTATTTTTCCCTTAGCCGCCTCTTACGACACCCACGGGATGATATGGGGAGGTGCAATTCTAACCCCGCACCCCACGGGGCAAAAGACACACTAGTTTGAAATGATGCCCTATATAGTACATTGAGACTATTGTATTGACCGTAAAAAGCACTGAAATCACAGAATTGCAAAATATGCAATTTAATTCACTTGGATAAAATATTTTTCCAGTTATTACGATTTAAAAACCAAACTACTTACCGGATTATGATGAAATTTCAATTGGGATGAATCTAAAAGTCCTTTCTAACAAAATAACATATTTTCAAATGAAAATCATATATCTGTACATGGATACAACCTTATTGAAAATCTCCTCTTTGTTTTGGGACCTGTTAAAAATTCCGATGAAAGAAAGGAGAATAGGGAATGAGGTTGGGTAAATCGATCGCACAAGTTAAATTGCAAATGCCGAGGTGAAATTTTTATTGTAAGAAAAATGAAAGCGTGTGTTGCTCATTTGACGCCGACAACAGATGAATGCTTAACGTTAGGACGTTAGTATTATTATATTTTTTATTGCGCAAAATATACAGGTTTAATTGTAAAATGGTACCAACCTCTTAGGGTTGCATTCTGCTAGACCTAACAAACATTATGAGATTTTTTTTGTTTTGAAAAAAAAAATAATTGTGTACTTTTTTTTTGTTTCTGACGGAGTAAGTCCGAGCCCCACCTGATGTTAAAAGTGTCTTGTGCATGTAACGTATTATTTTATATATTTTATTACTTTGCTCGATGTAAATATTCAAAACTCTGTTCAAAGCACGGCACGGTCCAGTGTTGCCGCGGTGGACATACTCCTACACAAGTCTGTGGTTTCTACGTTATGTAATTGTGAAACATCAAGTCATTTAAGTTCAAACGTCCTGGTAAAGCACATTCTGAAATCAATCGCCCTAAAAAATCCAAAAAGTGCTAAAGCACCTATTTGGGATGTTAATAAATTAAGCTCATTTTTAGCTAGCTATACAGTAGACTCAAATAATTTGGCTAAGCAAACTTCGCTACGAGCGCTGCAAAATGTTTTATACCAAAATGAATTCCTTACCTAACATCTTATCAATAAACAATCATATACATATATAAATATATGACAACTATACATATGTACTTATTGTGCCTTATTTTAATAACAAATTTATTGTCATGCGACCTTAAATTGTGGCAAATGTTCTCAAACGTGTCTTCTGCAACAAAGGTTTAAAAAAAGCAAAGTTATCGATGTCAATATAAATATATATCCTGTGCTATTTTGAGTTTTATTCCGAAGAGTTAAACATGTCCCAGGTTTCGTGTATGGTACTTATTATGTTGGTAGGGGTTGCATGTTTAGGGTGGGTTTACACCTGACGCGGTCACCTGTAGTTGACAGTTGCATCACACCTTGGTCTACAGAATAGAGTAGGGTAATTTCTTCGGCTATTACAATAATAACGGTGGGCAATAGGTCAGACTTTTTGCAATTAATTGTCAGATGTTCTGACAATTCGCCACTCGTGTGCCTAATGGCGTTGTTTAACAGTTACATAGACATTTTAATTGAATTTTTATTCGTTGGTTAATTGGTTAAAACGTTGCTTTAGAATCTTCAGGACCTGCGGGTTCAATCGTGGAATCAGACGATCTGGATATAATCTGGATATCGAATAAAAAATTATTATAAAGAGGTATATTCAGTAGACTTTGTAAGGATACCAGGCTAACAGCCACTAACTTATCTGTAGTACGGCCAAAAGCGGAACTACTGACGCCATTTTGAAAACGTCAATTTATTGATGTCAGTTTATGAAGTCTATAATCGTTTCCTTGTTTTTCTGAATTTATGCAAGTATTTTATGTGAAAATCATCCCAAAAGCGATCAAAAGTGGTGTACGAAAAATTATTCTCAAAGTAAAATCGTTCTTTTCTGCGGGAAAGGTGCAAGGATACAGGAACATGTTTCGTTTACTCGTAGTGCGAGTATTAAAAAAGACACGAGTTGTTTATTTCTGTAATAGTTGGCAACACTTGTCGATTGTGGCGCCACCGCTACATTCTATAGATAAGTTGGTTGCACAGTAAGCACCAATTTTTTGTGATATTGTCTAAATCTATGATAATGACATTAGTGACATTAGTTACAACGACAGACAAATCTGCCTTCTCTTAGGGAATTCGGGGATTCACAGACGTGGTATGTGATATTGTTTTTTATTCATAATTTGTTGCATGGTTCAGATATTACATCTGTAGGAATTTGAGTTGTATATTTTTTAATTCATTCAATTTCGTGACAAAACTTCGTTTTTACGAATAAGACTCAGAGAATTATAATGAATATTGAAATTGATTATATGTGGTATGGATAATATAATTGGTTTGGCAGTCATACAATATTATAAATACTTTCATACGTTGTAGTACAAGATAGCAGTCAACAACTGTTTCATTACGTTAATATATAGGTAGTAAAAGCGGTAATACTTGTTGGCGATTTAGCTCGATAAGAGCTAAATTCAGCTCATATCAAACAATTTAATTTGATTCAATTGATTACATATAAGTACTAATTTAACTGAGTCGCATCAAGGTGATGTGGTTGCGCACACACTTATAAAACCACGCCCGCCGCGGTAAGGTTTGCGATGTGCTGTTTTTGAGCTTGATTTACATATCTGAACATATTTATTGATAACTTTATAAATGTAGGATGATTGTTATAAATACATATGCTTATAAATGAACATTATAAAACTTAATAAAATTTACTTTGGGATGCTGGCCTCACTTAGTAAAATTACATTAAACATATTTAGGTAAATGGAGTAAATACATATGAAACAAGATATTTATAGTTAAAAGGTCCCAGGCAAAAGAAAACTAAGGACACCAGAAGAAACTGTAATCTAAGGTCTCCATCATCTAGACAAGTTCACCACGGGAATGGTCCCTGGCCCAAATTTTGGCAAACAAAACTCAAGAATATATAGATATTTCAATAACAGTGAAGCACCGGCAAATCTACTAACATAACGTGGTATGGATAATGTTCCTTTTTCTACCATCTCTACGGATAAGTTGGTCTCTCTATATATAGATATATATTGTAGGAGCACGCGTGGTACACCTTGCCACCAGGTGGCTGCAGTCTGACACACTGTCGACTAGACACAGATTACTAACTCAGTCTAGACCTAGACAAGTTTCTTTATAGGTTACCTAAATTAGGTTACCAACTATAGGTACTCTATAGCGTAAAAATTTATAAATTAAAAAAATCCGTATGTGGGGCACTTAACTTTCAACACCATATAATCAATAGTTAAATTGATACAATACCTAATAATTTATTTTTATTATATTTATGTTATTAGGTATTATTAGAAAACAGGCTTTTCAGGTGGGATGTCACAGGAACATTACTGTCAAATACTGTGCTGTCCTGTATCAACCGGATTGTCTACTGTTAAACACAGCCTCCTCCTATGAAGGGGTTTGTCATAATCCCCACACTTGGCAGGCATCTTGGGGATCGCAGTGTAAGATAGCAGTTCCTTGGAAGGCGCTGCTGTCCACCTTCCGGTTATTTTTTAGGCTTTTTATTTTATTTTGCCCATATGTAGCTATAGGTGGGTGTCATTCAAGCTCGCCACCCCAGGGGCAATTGTCAAATAAACTTTATAGTAATTTATTAATACTGTATCATCGTCGTCATTATAAAAAGCCGTTTACGCCCAATTTTGAACAAAAGCCTCCCCAAATGAGGATGGGGGTTCGCCATAAACCTTACGCTTGGCAGGCGTCATGGAGATCGCAGTGTAGATGGCAGTCCTTCAAAAAGAGATGCTGCGTTTCCTGTGGAAGTCTTTCTACCGAGATGAATGCGTTTTTACAAACGATACAAGCCAACAGTCGCCCGCCCCCCATTCTGCAACAAAAATGTTCTTCCATAGTATTTACTTACAATAAAACACTGAGGTTGAGAGTCGACTGGTGCTAGATAAATTTTATATATATGACAAAAAAAAACAAAGAAACATGTAGTAAGTATTTGTATTAGCGCAAGTATGCTAACCTTGGCAGTGGTTAAGAGCAGATTCAGATTACATTCTGAATCTAATTCTGCTATAAACTGAATTTACTACTATACATAATAGACATTTTATAGATCACTTAGAGTAGTGAAAATAGGTTTTGCTGAACGCGGTGGTAGAGACTATACTTTCACATGGATAAATTGAATACGTTGGCTTCTGACCTTTGACACACCTTGGGCAAAGAGATCAGTCGTTCAGATCGGTAATCATAGACTCAATAAAATAACAGCACACGTTATTAAACTGTTGATTGCCATCCGTGACACTCGAGGTTCTAACGATATTTGTTTGAGAATTTGTTATATTTGTAAACCGTCAAATTTACTACGTACAAACTAAGATTTTTTTAACCTGTAGATGAGTTGTATGCCCTCCATATTTACTAGACGAATTCAGGGTAATTACCTGAGTCACTACCAGTCTTGCACTTCCGAGCGTCAGGTGAATACATCGCCGCTAATAGTGTTTTTTAGGAATAATCTGTGGACAATATGCCTTCCTTGTGTCTTTGGACTCTACACCAATTATACAGGCACTGTGAGAGATAAGAAAACTGTTTCATTTCACGCGTAATTATTGCTTTTATTGTTGAAATAGAAAATATCGTCATTTTGTTTTATCTAAGGAACTAAACTCAATGAAATGGATGAGCGAGATATGTGTAGCGTTTGGTGTGAGAGAGTGAAAGAGATCGCAACATAATGGTGATCGGAACGTCTCGTGGGCCTCGTGGCAGTTCGGTGGTAACACGAATTGCTTATTTATCTCTTTCTAACAACAGATATGACGCATGATATTTGAACGTTCGTTTCTTGTCATTACAAACTGCATACATGTGCGTAGGTATGTTATGTATATAGGTAAATTCTAATAAGCTTTTAGAGCAGTGGTGTTCGGATATAACTACTCTATGTATTTCAACTCTCTGCGTACAAATATGTAATTTACTTCACTTTTTCAAGCGCTCGTAGCGAAGGTTGCTTAGCCGCCTTAACGGTTTTTTTGAGAGTGTAAATGCCTTCGCACTACACTTGCACCATAGGGGTGGTGGACGCCGAGGTGGGGCAAGATAGGGTCGCGTTAGCAGTTACCATATCGGGCCGAACTCAATCGGGCCTCCGCGCCTGTGGAGGGGCAGCCCTGCTCACCAAGGCCACCCTTCATACGTGTAGAGCTGTGCAAGCTGGTGAAGAATCCCCCAACTCTCCACCAATGACCCCACTACGGAGAAGGGATCAGCCAAGTAAAGCAACGTCCGCCACGGTCATACCTTGGATGGGTAACCGCTAGTGACATTACTACTGAGCGTGCTTCCGAGGGCACGTTATGCCGTCGGTCCCGGTTGTTGTTTTATAATGGCAGTTGTTACAGCATGGTGGTAGGGCATTTTGCGAATGCCCGCCTGGATAGCTACCACCCTCAAGTAGAAAATCTTTGCCCAAGCACCTAGCCTGAACAACACCTACACCCACATTATCACTTACCATCAGGTGTGATAGTGATCAAAGACTAGTCTATCAACTATAAATAAATAAAGCTATAAAATCAGGTATTTTAAATTAATTATTATATTAAAGAAACAAAAACTATCAAATACCTTCACACTTTATTAAGAAAGAACAATATATTATAATAAAAAAACATAAAAGGTGAAAATAATGGCACACCCAAAGATGAGAGTACATTTTTTTAACGAATATATTCAATTATTCGTTTCCCAACGCCAAAAGTGACGAATATATTGACTACATTATACGCAATGACAGTCATAAAATATCCTTACAATGTCTCCGAATACTTGTTTTTTTTAACCCACTTCCAAAAAAATAGGAGGTTCAATATTTGACATATTTTTTAAAAATCTTCAGTCTATAGGCTGTGGTACATAAGTTACATAGATACGTACTTAAAATAATCAAAATATCACAACTTTCGTAAGCATTTTTAATAAGTAATAGGGAAAATTGTGTTTATGTGATTTTTATTTTTATATATAAGTACTGATAATAGTAGTTGTACCACAAGAAAGGAAAAAAGAAATATTTACAGTGATTGCGCAATTTTTAATTAAGAGCGGAGCGAAGGATTCTATAGTAGAATCATAAGCACAGCTAGGGATTCAATATGCTTCGTCCGAGGAGCTTTGCAACCATGGGATACGAGTGTAGTGTACTTTTCATCCAGCTATGAGGAAAATAAAAATGATACTATATTAAATAGTACAACTTTATAATAAATATAGTACATTATTGCAGCGGCCAGCAAAGCAGGAATTGATGGACGAACGTGTAAATGTGGGCCGAGTCGAAGCCGAGGCACACATACGTTAGTCAATGCCTAGTTGTGGCCAAGGCTTGTATAAGTTGTATAGTGCTTTTCTCAAATAATGCGCGGAACTTAAAACAAAGTAGTACCTAGGCAGAATTTTTATTTGAAGATACAGTTGTTAAATGTACAATTTATGAATTTCAAAGTGGACTTTCCGGGGATTATGTTGGTTTGGGATAATTCTAAAGAGGTGAAGAATTTCAGGTGGCGTTGAATTAAGTTCATCACAATCATTCTCTTCACTTGAACTCATTTTGTCGAAACAATTACTTTTCAAAATCAATCACTATCAACAAACAACAATAAAATTGCCCGCGTTAAGGTGTTCATTTGTTTTTTTTTTTCAATAAACGGCGCTCTATTTGCAATCCAGATCGAAATTTAAATAAAACCTTTGATAAGTTTCCTCCTTGGTTGCCATGCTTCAAAGTAAAAGATCGTTCCATTTTTAAATTACACGACAGATATCAGTTTACTATGCAATTTATTTGGTCGCTAGACACGACAGATATAGATTTTCATACATTTTTTGCCGGCCGCTGCGCGCATGTATTTGGCCAGTAATTTCGATTTATCTCGAAGAAGGTTGTCAAAATAATGCTCACGTTTCCAGCATGTTTGAGAAAAAACTGGTACCTACATATTATACTATTATTCTTGGTTAAAAATAAAGCAATGTTGTAACGATAAATTTATATGTACTAATTCTTTTTCTAATTTGCTTGATGAATAATCTGTGAACTTTTTTCGCTGCTTAGAACAGACCGCACTCACGCGTTCTTCATTTGTTTTTATTTTCGCGCCACTTTTATAACCGGCCAGTTACATATTTTTTTATAGTAAACGATTCTCATAGGTAATGAAATAAGTCTATGATCAAGTCGGTCACGGGTCGTGGTCGTGACCAACTAGATTCTAGATTTTAGCAAGGAACAATATTTAAGTTCCTAATTCACTCCCCTCTCAAACAGAAAATACTTATTTGCTCGTTAATACACGAACCAATTGTATTTCGAATGGGTACGATGAAAAAAAATGGTCGTTTTCTAAATTCAATTGATGTCAATTGCTTACCTCTTCAATATCCTTTTTTTTTTTTTTTTTTTTTTTTTTTTCTCCCTATCACGGGATATGGTCTCGCACTTCTTGTGCATTTGCCAGTGTCCTGTTATCTTCATATAGTGCTTCTTGACGACTTCTGTTCTGGTTAAGCTGGGAAGACTTCTCAGCTTCAGAATTCTTGAATAGATTTAGACTATCTTGGTTTTATTTTTTGTTAGTATTAAGATTAACATTATTGCAAAAATTAGGAAACGATAAGATTATACAATAAATTATGGATCGGGATTCGAGGAAAAAATAGGGTCAGAGGAGTTAGGAAGGATAGGAGGATAATAAATAGGTACATAGTATTGTATAAGTAAATAAGTACCTATAATGTAGCATACCTTATCATAATTTGATGTCGTTAGCTTCAATAAATGAAGCTAACACTTGATAGATAGGGAGACAATTGCTATAAAGTAAGGAAGATATATTAGTAGGGAAAGGGACTTGAAGATGTTCAAGGTCTTTGAAAAGTGGAGCGTGATCATAACGGGGACACTTTAAAATAATATGATCGATGTCACCCACGTCTTCTCCACACTCACACAATTCCGAGTCTAGAATACGTATCCGAGCAAGATGTGCCGGAGTGCACATGTGGCCCAAACGCATTCGAATCAAAACAGACGTAGCACGTTTACTTAGTTTCACTTTAGTAAACCAAGACTTAACCGGGATCATTGGTTGTACTTTATAGAAGTATTTGCCCTTTAATCTGGCACTATTTGTCCAAGCTTCGCTCCATGCACGTTGAAGGTCTAATTTAGAGAGAGCAGCTAGATCCTGAGGATAATTCTTATATGGGAACATGTCTCCACACTGTGTTGCTTGGTTTGCAAGTTGATCAGCTTTCTCGTTTCCCTTTATTCCACTGTGACTGGGAATCCAGGCAAACGAAACTGACCACCCTCTATCCATGCACTTAATAAGCATTTCTCGGGCTTCGATTATAATCGGAAAATATGCATTTCTTTTGAAGGGAAATTTCATAAAGGCTTGTAACGCACTCATAGAATCTGAGAAAATGACGCTATTAGAGAGTTTCATAACAAGGATGTATTCAAGAGCCTTATAGATTCCATAGCATTCTGCAGTGAAAATTGATGTTTGAGGAGGGAATTTTATCTTTTCTATTCAATATCCTTAATCCACGTCCAACGACGATTAACTTTTTATTTCTCATAATGTCATTATTTATCAAAAAAAGGTTTCGTGCAGTCTTGACCGTCAATTTAAATTCCTTATTAGGAACTGTCAACTCAAATTAGGGCTGCAATAACAAAAGACTACGAAACAAGTGAAAAATGGACGAAATAAATGAAACTTATGTGACAAAAAGTTTATGTCTTTGTTAAGAATATTTATTTCGGTATTTTGCGTCAATTTGTGAATTCTTGGATATTTTACGGCGCATTCAGCTTTTGGAGACGAATTTATGGCATTATTTATTTTTTGTTATAGGTATTTCCATTTTGATAAATAATTAATATAATAAGGTAGTGCTCTGAACCTACTGTATCTATATATATTTACAAAAGAATAAAATTTTACGTCCGAAACGGAAAAACTGTTAGCTCGTAACATTACCCTACCGGTATTTGTACACACAGATTACACAATAAAAATATATTATATTCTATTCGAAACATCCTTATTATAACTGTTAAGAAGGAAAGCTTTTGACCTCTTTCTCATCTGTAAATATCGTAAGGTAAGACGTCGAGGGTAGAAAAATCTTTTTGTTTAGTTATTCTTTTGGTTTATCTGAAAGCGAGATTTGGAGGAGATTAAGGGCCTGTTTCAGAATGTTCGAGTAAGTTCCGGTTTTACTACCCAGATCATATTTAATAAATAAAACACTATCTTTGCGTTTCACAGTCATCGGTTTAGCCTATCCATCGGTTAAAGCTTGAAACGCGCTGCATATTAACTGTCATTTTTATGATTCAATTATTTTATGTGTTGCATAGCAACCCGTAACTTTATTAGGACATTCTGAAACGGGCCCTAGAATGAATAAATTTTGTTATACACATATCAAATTTTATGTTATATCAATACATTTTTTTAGATAACTATTTAATATATGTCACAAATGACGGTTTAGAAGTCATATTGTGGAATGACACTGGCAAATGCACAAGACGTGAGAAGCCAAATCCCGACAAAAAAAAATTGTGGAATCATGTATTACCAAACGTAGTTACTAACTTTAGTAGATAGGTTTACAAACTGTTCTACATGAACTTAGTATTCGGGAGTTTAAAATAGTAGATAGATAGTAAGTAGCGCGATGAACATAGAGATCTAGCTGTACCTTTAGTTTCTGTGATCTGTGGCGATGAAACTGTTAAAATTTTGAATATCGCTCCACAGACGTGAATTTCCCCTTAAAATATTTATTTTCTATAAAGAATACACATTCACTTATGTAGCAGAGAAAATAAGATAGTCCATAATTTAGGTAAACAAATGACTCTATAACTCATTTTCCAACGATAACTCGATGATGTGCTTCGGCAATTTTATCCACCCAGATACGTTCTCTTTAAACCATTTCATTCCATAAAACAAGTAGGTACATAACAATATCACATTAAAAGGAAATTTTAATTCGGCAGATTCCCATTCTTTGACCGAAAACGGCACAGGTTTTTCTTATTCCTTTTTATAAACAAGTTGTAACTTGTGCCGTCCGCATTTTAAGAAAATAACTTTGCAGAACTCGTAAACATTTACTTTAATTGTATCCATAAAACGAAAGCCATTAAATAATATTTTTATCACTTTATTGTCATTTTGTTTCTTTGTTTAAATAGAGACATGTGTTGTTCGATGTTTGTTCATTATCTTAGTGCTATTTAAAAATAATCTAATTGAGTAGAATTCAACACAGAAAATCAAACTAAAACTGTCTAAACAATCTAAGATTATAATTTTTTTTTATATCTGATAGGCTAGCCTTTGACCACTATCTCACCTAATGGTAAGTGATGATGTGGTCGAAGATATTGTTCAGGCTAGCCTAAAAGTACTGTCTCTCAAGGACAACTGCCGGAACACACCGTTAGGTGCTTGGCGACAGATTTTCTACTTGAGGGTGGTAGCTAGCCAGGCGGGCATTCGCAAAATGCCTTACCATCCATGCATATCTAGTGAATATGCAATTTGACAAAAAAAGAACGATTAAGAGAGGCCATAGAGTATAGAGTCTATTATGCTGTCACATTCTTTTGGAACGACGAAGGTATCGGAAGACGAATTTATCAATAGGTATTTGAAACTTTAGTCAAAAACTTAAACAAAAATAGGTAAATTAGAACCAAGGGGGTTCACAATTACCTTTTGTTTAAATTTTATTATTCGCCTTCTATTCGGGAATACAGGGGTCATGATCATGAATCATGATGTGTTTATATTTTATGATTTAAGCAAATAGGTAAATATTATTAACAGTAGTTGCCCCGCGGGCACAGATCAAATAGTAAGGTGCCAGATAAAAAATACCAGAAGGTTATCCAGCAGAGTCTTCTAAAGATCTGCCATCATAGGCTCGTATTCATAAATGCATCTAAAAGTTGAGATCGATGTTAAATTAAGATGCCGTATTTGACACATGCTCCATACACTAAACGTCAAAACTGCATCTGATGATCGAATTCAACTTTGAAGTGTCATTATTAATACGGGCCTTAAGTATGTTACGTTATCTTTATGAGAAAAACTATCTAAAACTTATCATATTTTTTTTATTGATGATGTTTTCCTTTGACCACAATCTCACTTGATGGTAAGTGATGATGTGGTCGAAGGTGTTAACAGGCTTAACCTAGAATTACTGGTTCTTAAGGACTGCTGCCGGAACACACCGTTGGGTGCTTGGCGACAAATTTTCTGCTTGTGTAAGGTCGCTAGCCAGGCGGGCTTTCGCAAAATGATCTTCTACCATGCGGTGAAGCTCAAGCCCGCGGCGGGATTCGAATCATAGACCTGCTGCGCGGCAGTCCATAGCCAAATCCAATGAGCTATCACTGCATAAAAAAATTAAAAATACACAAATAATGTTTGTTTATATGCGTTTATAGTTTGTTATCATTGTATTGAAAACGAATATAAATACACTTAAATTGAATTTCAAAAGAACCTATACGAAACACAGTTGTGGTTTGAATCAAAAAACTAATTTTAAGATATTACAGCAAAAATTTCACCTGCATAGCTTAAAAAGCTAAATTATCTCCGCCATTATACGCGAGCCTACTTGATAATAATTTAGTGGAACATCTGTGTCAATTTGTGTTGACACGAAATTGCTAAGGAACGAATAAAAAACGAAACTAACGAGTCGCAACAGCCTGCACATGTGGGTTCCCAACACTCAAATGTTCACAAAACTACTTGCCAAGTATGTCTCGCAAATATTTTTGATGGGTTCCGTAGCATTCAAATTAAGTTAAGGTCTGGACAAACTCAAACTTTTATTAGAGACAGTATTGGCTATACCTATACCTACTATTTTAAGTTTTTAAGGCTAGTGTCTTCGTTGCTCTTTTCATACAACCATAGTGCCGTCATATTTTAAATACCAAGTCTTCAACTTCGTTGAAATTACATGCTAAAAAGCCCTTCGACCAATATAAATTAATTTTATGTCGGTCGGAGAAAAAGCCTATGCTTCTGGTTTGCAAATTTTTCGTTGTATTATTTATTTGATCTCTAAATGTGGAATTTATCCCTTCCCTAAAAACCTAAATATGTGTATTTATGTGGATATTTATAAAATTAATTGGTTTTCCAAATTTTGACGGACATCAGAAGCATAGATTGTAGACTCAAAGACATGCAAAATTTCAAAGAGATTAAACACTTGCTAAATTAAATATGACAAAAATACGTTTGGTTAATTAAATAGGTTTGAGTCGTTACAAAATTCGATTAACAATAATAAAATTGCCTTAAAATGGTTATCTGCCTCAATAAATTTTAAGTGTTCTTGTCTTGAGTGACGTTTCTCTACCCCCGCCTTCTTTCAGTTCATTGGTTCATTGCAGTCACCACCATAAAACATGTTTGTGCCTTCATAATATCGAGATCCTCTTTTGTTCGTGTTTAGGGCAGTTAAATTACTCAGTACTTAAACCTTACCCAAATAGAAATGCTAAATACACTTGTACCTAGATACTGAGTTGAATTAAAATTTCTAGTTTATAAATAATATAGCCCCATTAACATATCCACCATTATTTTGTTAATACGTAGGTACCTACTTATGAGAGCTGTCTAATATACTAATAATGTGATGTAACTAATTCAACACATTATTAGCATATTCAAGTTTTATAACTAGAAATATTTACTTGTTTTTTTTACATAGTGAAAATTTTAACAAAAAAACTACTTCTGACATTAAATATGTATTATTAGGAATATCTCAAATACTACTAGTCAGATCACACTCAAATTTAAAAAAATACAGTACCCCATATTTGATATATTAATATATATTTAATTATTAGCAGTAGAACTGTTTGCGAACAAATTCGTCTGGGGAAAAACCTACTGCCATCATAAATCTTTCTTCTTGTATAAATCCTTATTGTTTTTTGATTCGAGATTTTGCCTGCGGAATCCTAAATAACGTATGCACATTGCATCTTTGCAATGTAATCCTTGCGTTAAAATCGCAGAGTCTAAAATAGCTTATTTATGAAGTCATTTTTTTCCGAACAAACCTTAACATTTGGAATCCACAAATTCTGTTAAATATTTTGTGTCATTAACTTATTATTTACTGCAGCTGGGCAATATTGATCCTTACTGCAATAGAGTTACAGAACAGGAATGAATACAGAAGTATCATGAGTTATGAGATATTTCTTTAACCTTTAACCCTTAAGCTCATAAGTTTATAGTTTGTATATCTATAATTACTCTCATGACGTGTAAATGTTCCCTTCGGTTGGTTGTTTCATTTAACACACATGTACCAGTCTAATGAGAATATTTTTTGTGCATTTAAGAGATGATTTTTACCCACTGCTTTGTTTAAAGTCAAGTTATTTAATTCCAATTAATTACATTACAATCTACAATGTTTACGACTGCTGTGTTCAGCCAGAGTATAGCGCTAGGTCAAGTGCTCTGCTTCAGGGGGGGGCGAATCAGAAAACAAAAGTTATTTAATATTTTGTTTTAATTGAGGACCAGGTGTTGCTTGCTGCTTTCGGCTGCACAACTCCACCGAACTTTGGACGAGGGAAGGCCCTCTTATGACCCTGGAGGGGGAAGTACCGAAGGCACTTCACCCGAGACGGGTGGTGAAGGTGAAAAGCGCCTTCTAACTCCTGTTTGATCGTGTAACCTTTAATTATTAGGTATCTCTCACCTGGGGATTTTACCAGGATGACTTGTGGATGACGCTAAAGCTGCCAACCTAATAGCTGCGATGGGGTCATCCGGGCCGTCCAATACAAGCCTTGATCGGTGACGGGGAGGTTGGAAGTAGGGATTGGAGGAGAACAAACGTTGTTTTTCTAATCAACGTTATATATAGAGCCACAGCGAGAAAAACAGGCAAGATACTCGATAACCATTATTTATAAATGTCTTTTTTCTATGCATGGATTCATTCATATCGCATTCTAAGCGAACATCACATTTACAAATATTAAGAGCATACAATTTTCGTATATTCGGTTCTTTACTCTTTTTACAATTAGGTGTATTTTTTTCAATAAAATTATTATTACAATCTTTATTTAGTTACTTACACTAAATAGGTGGTAGCAGAGGACCAATCATGTTGTTTTCTTCATAGAGTAATAAGTATTCAATTGTTATCTACTTTGGTAAGTGCCTACAGATATAAAATACTATTCTTTTCTGTGGTCTAGACCCATTTAAAAAACGTATACAATAACTATTTGCAACTATATTCTTTTTTAAAATACTTGTATGTATATGTAATCTAGGTTTATCCATATACTTTAAAATGTAGTTTCCTATTATTATTATCTTTTAATAAGTACTACGTATGAGAAATCACCTCATATTTCTCAAACGTAGTACTTATTAAAAAATACCTATTCTAGACTAGCGGCGCGCGGCGTTTACTGCTGAGCGCTTCGGCCATTGTTTTTATCTTACAATGGCAATCATTTTATGTAGTGGTAGGACACTTTGCGATTGCCCCCATGGCTAGCTACCACGTTCAATATAAAATCTGCCGCGAAGCACCTTACGGTGTATTCCAGCTGCTGTCTTTGAGAGCCATTTATTCTAGGTAAATGTGAACATTTGACTGCTACATGAGATAGTAGTCTAAGACTACCCGATAAGGAATAAAAAAAACTGCACGAGGGTGTTTAAAGTTTTATGCCCTTCTCAGCCCGGTCCCCTGATGGGCCAGTTGGGCAGTACCAAGATAATCACGTTGGTACAAGAACCCTGGACTTTGTCGATAGGCTTAGTACAAACCGTAGGAATCCAAGACAAACTTTTGGAAACAAAGATTTGGACAAAACCTTTTTATAGGGGATAGGAGGGCAAAGTGGCCGGCTTGTAATAAGTAACCTAGTGGTAAATGATCACCGTCCCCCACGAACATTCGCAACAGTATAGGTCTCGAGAATGCGTTGCTGGCCGTTGAGGAGCGAATATGCTCTCATTTCAAGGCTCCTAAGTCGTATCGGATGTGAAATACTTGCAGCTGGATCCTTATTGTGACATTGCGAGGCAGAAAATGCCGTGACAATCACAAGGTTGTGGACTTCCAGACGGCGACATGAAATTGATGAAACATCATGCTTTGTCTGCATTTCTTTACATGCTTTTTAAGGCGTCTGATGGCGAAATTGAGCTACAGGTAATAAATCGAACAGTTTCTAAGAACACTCCCCGTGATAGATACGGTAAAAGATGCAGAGTTAAACTTATTTTGACATACATATTTCACGGCACTCTTCATCGAAGTTGGGCCTACCTTATATTGTCCATGCGAGCCATAACGACATCATAATTATGATAAATGAACAACAATTACGATTGAACATAATTATTATTACAGACCACAATTATCCAAATATACAGAGAATGCAGAGTTGAAATAAAGTAAAAATGTTTTCTGGTAATTTGTTTTCCTATTAAATTATTTTGTATTCAAGGAAATAATTTGGTTATTACCTGTCTGTGTTCCTTTGGAATGGTGGCCTCCTTCGCCCGTTTGAATTACCTCCTCATTAGGAGCGATTTGCCATAGTCCTCACGCTTTGCAGGCGTCATGGGGATCACAATGAAGGAATGTCAGTTTTTCAGTACTTTTTTTTTTTTTTATGCCTGATAGGTTAGCCTTTGACCACTATCTCACCTGATCGTAAGTGATGATGTGGTCGAGGATGTTGTTCAGGCTAACCTAGAGTTACTGGCTCTCAAGGACAGCTGCCGGAACAGACCGTTAGGTGCTTGGCGACAGATTTTCAACTTGAGGGTGGTAGCGAGCCAGGCGGGCATTCGCTAAGTGTCCTACCACCATGCTGTAACGACTGCTATCCTAAGACAACAACCGGGACCGACGGCTTAACGTGCCCTCCGAAGCACGGAAGCGCTCAGTAGTAATGTCACCAGCGGTCACCCATCCAAGTCATGACCGCGGCGGACGTTGCTTAACTTTGCTGATCGATTCAGAATGGCTAAGCAAACTTGGCTACGAGCGCTTCAAAACCTAACCTAACCTAACTGCTGCTCTCACCTGCAGGTAGTTTTCTCTTCATCGCGTCATGCAACTCCCACAGGAAGATATGTGGGTGCGATTCTAGCCCGGCACCCGAGGAAGAGGATATTATACATTAACTTGTATTATACATTACAACGAAAGGACAAATTATAGAGTCATGTGTGGGATTCCAAATCGCCCCAATACAAATCCCCATACGATGGTAATGAACGAGAGGAGAAATTAGACTTATGAGTCATATGTCATGTTGGCTTAGTAGTTAGAGCATACCCCGGCTATAGGGGTGGATGGCCCGGGTTCGTATCCCGCACGTGACTATAATTTTTCCTCTGGTCATAATTTTGAAAAATAATCCGCGGAGCATGCGTCATAGCAAAAATATAAATATTAAATGGATATTTTATACTAATTTATATTAAATAGCTCTTATTCATTATATAGGTAAACTAAAGGTGTCCGTATTTCAACGAGCAACATAAAAAAAATCTCATCTAGACGTTTAAATACGTTGTATTATTTAATATTATATTACTGGTATAAAAATTCAAAGAACAAAGATAGATAATGTCGTCAACGTGCATACCATCTGATACAGTTTGCTGCAGGCATCGTATACGACAGTAATGTAGATCCCAAGAAATCACTCAACTAAACCACAGAATAAAATAACTAAACTGACACAAATGCATCGTCGTCCTACCAGAGCAGCGAGTAGTTTTGTTTTCGTTTTTATTTATTCTACTACGTTTGACCTCCAACTCACCTGATGGTAAGCGACGGTGTATATCTATTCACAGTGACCTTGCTGACACCCAGATTGTATGCCTAAGAAAAACAGAATATACCAGGGAGTTCCATTCTTGCACTATACGCAATAAAACATAGTAGAATTATAGTATATTTAGTATCACGAAGAACAAGTTTCCCTTGTGGAACTACCAGCAGGACAATTTTGTTGGACCACGAGAGAACAGTGACATGATCCAGATACAAATTCCACCACTTAAGGCATAGCCATGTTTCGAGACTTTTCAAAGACGAGATAAGATATAACTTACATCATAGTATCTGCCTAAACAAAAGGGTAATTTAGTAATTAAACAACTTTAAACGGTTTAAATACCAGAAACCGTCATACCGACTCTCCTGGAAAATGGGAGACGGCTATGGTATAACCTGGGGAACATATACGTGCGCTTCTACGCGGCCAACGGATCGCTCCAGGACGAACCACCGGAGGTAATGACGACGAAGACCGCACTAGAGGCACCTAGTGTGAGTGAGTCTCTACCTCCGGAGCAGATAGCAGAACGACCAGCTCCAACAGACGGGACGATGGAGGTCACTCCGGTTGCACCGTCTCACTCATCGCCTATACCATCAACCTCTTACGCGACGGAAGGCATGAGTGTGGATTCCGACCACCCAAAAAAGGAGGCATGGCGGAGGCCCAGGAGGAGCCAGACGGAGTCAGATGGGGAGGGAAGCTCGAATGACAGCGACCCAAACCCGTTTGACCTGTAGCGTCATCCAAATCAACCTCCAGCACAGCCTCACTGCAACGGCTAACCTGCGCAGAGTGCTGGAGGCGAACAACGAGGAGACCATCGCCCTGATCCAGGAGCCGTGGATCAGGGCCGGGCGTGTGTGTGGTCTCACAAACCTACGAGGTAAGTTAATCCTTGACAACACTTGTAATCAGCATCGAGCTTGCATTTATGTACCAAAAAATACAATAGCAGTACCACTAACCCAGTTCTGTTCCAGAGACTTGGCAACCGCCAGGCTCCCGAGCGTGATTGGGGAGGTGACTGGGGACGTTATCGTCGCGTCAGCTTACATGCCCGGCGATGAGGAGGTTCCTCCGAAAGACGTTGATGACCTGGTAAGATACTGTGAACAAAATAACCTTAATCTCATAATATCAGCAGATACGAATGCCCATCATCCGATCTGGGGCATGCCAACACCAAACAGCAGGGGAAATGATCTGGTAAATTTCTTATTCTCTACCAATCTTTCAATAGCAAACACGGGTGCGAAACCAACCTTTGTAAGAAATCAGAGCCGCACCATCATAGACCTCACCTTAGTATCAGGTAACTCGAGTCTAATCTCTAACTGGAGAGTTTCGGATGAACTCTCAGCCTCGGACCATAGGTGGATAAGGTTTGAATTACAGGTAACGAAAACTACACCAGTGCCCACAAGAAACCCCCGAAGGACTGACAGAGAAATCTTTAAGAAATCTCTGACCCAGTACCTCAAAAAGGCAAACACTACACAACTAGACAGCACTACAGACATTGAGCAGAATGTTAAACAGCTTGCAACTGACCTCACTAAAAGTTTCGAGAACGCCTGTCCTCTGTCACTGCCGAATGACGACAAGGGCAGGAAAATAGTTTGGACAAAAGCTCTAGAAAGAAAGAGAGGGAAAGTACGCAAGCTGTTTAACAGAGCCATGAACACCTATAGGGACGAGGACTGGGACAGGTACACTGAAGCTAGAGCAGCCTACACGAAACTTATCCGGTCTAAATCTCGTAGGTCATGGCGAAACTACAGCACAAACATAGCATCCAACGCACAAGCAAACAGAGTACGAAAAATAATGGCGACCAACTCGAGTAAAGATATCGGTACTCTTAAGAAAAAGGACAACACTTACACAAAAACAGACAAAGAGACAAACACACTATTACTTGAAACACACTTCCCAGGCTGCAGCATCGTGGACGCCATTCGCTGGAATCCAGATGTAGTTACTACACCCACACCGACAGACTGGTTGGTCGCACAGACTGTGGTGACGGAGGAAAAAATCAGTTGGGCAATTAACACATTCCTACCATTCAAAACACCAGGCCTGGACGGGATTTTCCCTGGGCTCCTACAGTGGGGCCTGCCTCTAATAGCCGGAGTACTCAACCCCATTTTTAGGGCATGTCTAGCACATAAATATGTACCTTTGGAATGGAGGGAGGTCAAGGTTATCTTCATACCCAAACCAGGCAAGAGTGATTACACAGAAGCGAAAGCGTACAGACCGATAAGCCTCACGTCTTTCCTCTTAAAAACCCTTGAAAGGCTGTGTGATAGGTATATCAGAGATAGTATACTCACTATAACACCTCTTCATCCTGAACAACATGCCTACAGTGCAGGTAAATCTACTGAATCTGCCTTGCACAATGTGGTTCACAGAATAGAAAGAGATTTACAAAATAAAAATCTATGCCTAGGAGCCTTCATTGACATAGAGGGCGCCTTTGACAAAACGAACTTCACCAGCATCAGAACTGCAATGCGTCGACATGGAGTTGATCCCACTCTAACTGATTGGGTCATTAACATGCTTAGGCTAAGGGCGGTACGCATAGTCTTAAATGGTGAAACTAGAGGGGTGGTATCGCGGGGCTGCCCACAAGGGGGAGTCCTGTCTCCACTCCTCTGGAATATGGTAGTCAATGATCTGATCACCAGGCTCAACTCCAGTCGATTCTTCACGGTGGGCTATGCTGATGACCTGGCCATTCTAATATCGGGACTACGTGCCAGTGTCGCATGTGAACTGATGAGAAAAGCCATGAGGATCATTGAAGCATGGTGCACAGAACAAGAGCTCACCGTAAATCCGGGAAAAACAGAACTGTTGTTCTTCACAAACAAAAAAGATTTAGGGAGGTTTACACTACCAAGTCTTTTCAATAAAGAACTTAAACTGTCAAAAGAGGTTAAATATCTGGGCATCATACTAGACAGCAAACTGAACTGGGCAAGTCACCTAGAGAATAAGTTGAACAAGGCCAGTGTCACTTTCTGGCAATGCAAAAGAATGATCGGTAAAACATGGGGGCTCAGCCCCAAGATCACCCTATGGCTGTATGAAACGGTCATCCGACCATCCTTAACATACGGAGCAGTGGTATGGTGGCCCAGAACCACACTAAAAACTGCTATTGCCAAACTGCAAAAATTCCAGAGACTAGCCTGCGTCGCCATCACTGGGTGTATGAAAACTACGCCTACTGTTGCGATGGAAGCCCTGCTCGGCATGACACCGCTTCAGCTGTTTATACAGCAAGAAGCAGCGGCTTCCGCATATAGACTTAAATCACTAAATCTCTGGTCTCTCAGTCAACAAACACCACACACAAGTATTATAGAGGAATACACTGCTAACAATAATAGCCTGATCTTATCCCTCTATGACAAAGTTAACAAGCAGTACCACTTCTCTAAGAGCTACACTATACAAATACACGAAGAGCCTAGTGATAGTTCAGGTACTCACGAATATAGAATTTACACAGATGGCTCCAAAATGACTACTGGCACAGGAGCAGGGAGCTTCTCCGAAGATTTTAACATACATATAGCAACAGGCCTTGGTGTACACAACTCCATATTCCAAGCTGAATGTGTAGGTATCATCCAGGCTTTGACTGCGCTACTCAGTAGAAAGGTAAATGGTCACAATATCAGAATCCTCTCCGACAGTACTGCAGTTCTACGAGCCCTGAAACGACATGATCTATCATCGGGGCTGATTATACAGTGTCACCAGCTACTGGAAGAAGTAAGTAGTTATAATAACAAAGTTACTCTCCAATGGATAAAAGGGCACAGTGGATCCAGAGGCAACGATGCGGCAGACGAGTTGGCGCGGAGAGGTTCTGATCTTCACCCTGCAGGACCAGAACCCCAGATTCCATTACCGTTCAGCCAAATCCGAGCGTGGATCCGCCAAAGAAATAAAAACTTACACCAAAAACACTGGGCAGGTACAATAGACTGTAGGCAATCGAGAGAAACTTTCCCAGAGTTAAACTACAGGTACTCAAGAAGGCTCCTCAAACTTAAAAGAGACAAATTACGACGGGTAGTTGGAATTGTCACTGGACACTGTAACTTAAACAAGCACCTGTTTACTATAGGTGTCACAGACAGCCCCTTGTGCAGAGGCTGTATGGAAGCAGAGGAGACGGCCGCACATGTGCTCATTGAGTGCAGCAGTGTGGCGTCCCATAGAGCAGAACACCTTGGTACGCCAGGGACCGTCCGGGAGGCCTGCGCCGGCGTCAGTGAGCTGCTTGCGTTCCTGGCCGGCATTGGATGGCTGGAATAACTACGGCCACCAAACTCCACGCAAAATAGGCCGCACAATAGCGGCAAAATTGCGGAAAAGAGCCCGCACACACCAAGTAACGGTTTAAATAACTAGTCCGCCCCGGCTTCGTACAGGTTTTTAACAAAAAAATCAATAATGATACATTTTAAAATATAAATAAACGGTTATTGTGACATAACTGTAATAGTTAAATTTATAGTATTGCAGACTATTTTTTAGATATTGGTGTCGTCTATAAAATTATAATACATCATTGTATAATATTTGCTTCATTTTCAATAATTTCCGCAGCGTACGCGATGTTATAACGATTTTCTTTGGTATTTTTTTCACTCTTTCGTTTACATTATCGAAGTTTTCATACTATGTTTCTTATTATGTTCATCAGGGATAATGTTGGATTCTCATGGTGAAAGAATTTTTCAAATCGGTCCAGTATTTTCAGAGCCTATTCAATGCAAACAAACAATCAAATCATTCCTTTATAATATAATGAATATTATTTTAGATTTTATTTGTACGTTCCAAACACTTTGCAGTGATTGTGGTCACGGAGTGACTGAAAAGGGTAACTGTTAACTGAAAAGTTAATTATAAACATACGCGATTTAAACCGTTTAAAGTTGCTTTATTACTATGTGTAACAATCGTGAAAACCTGATGATGATGTAGTCCTGACCGATTTCGGCCACAGCGACTGTTACTTCTCAATAGGCATGCTTAATTAATATATTTAAAACTAGATTCTGTTGTTCAACCCTTTGGTGCACTCTCTAGTGGCTTGAGTACCCGATTTTGTTCCAGAAGGTACGAGCGCATCTGGGGCATGTTATTACTCTGCTAATGAAGTTGTACGTGATGGCCGCTGGTGGTCGGGCATGAACTTAAACATCAAAAACACTGAAAACCTAAGACAACATTAATTACTACTCAAATTTAGTTATAGATGTACCTACGAATCGTGACTAGTTTTAATGTCTAAGGTCAGATCTGTACTTTTTATGGGCATTGTAACATAAGGTCTTGTTGTGTTATTATCTTGTGTACTGCATCGCAGCGTGGTTAAGCTACAGGTGCGCCGATATTCGGGCGGTTTGCACAAAAGGGCGGCACGTGGCAAGACTGCCGCAGCCACCTTGCCTCGACAGGTGAGGTGAGCTTAAACAATTCCCAAACGGAAATTCCGCATGTCATGGCCTGGGGTAACTATTAGACAAGTGTTCGGGGGGTATTAGACGTCCGTGACGTGCCTTTGGAATCCTGTTCATTCATGGGGTGGGAAGTTACAAGTTTGTGTGTCTCTTTCTCCGTATATAACTTGTCTCTCCTTTATTCACCACTAGCTTTCCGGCCGCGGCGTATGTCGGTGTTCGCGCACAAAAACATTAACCTCTTTTTGCGCAGTTGAATAAAAACTATCCTATGTCCTTCCCCGCATCTCAAACTATTTCCATACATCGGTCCAGTAGTTTTGGCGTGAAAGCGAGACAGACATACAGACAGATAGACAGAGTTACTTTCGCATTGAGGTATAATATTGGTATATTTATCATAATAAAAAATAGATAATAAAGTTTTACTATTACCCATACGTATTGCATCTGAGTTACAATAACTTCAATATTTCTTCTAGGCATTCTTCTATTTTAGGATTTTTTATTACTGACAGTTTTTGACCAATTTTCTACGGATATGGGACTAAAAGTTGCAAAATCACTATTCATACATTATAAAAATTATTTATATAAGAATAATTAATCGTGATTGCAAGTGAACTGAATGTACGTCTATTTTATCCACATAGGCCGCAATGTCGTGATAACAACAAATGCTTTATAATCGATTCTTACGCCAAAAGATAGGCAATTTAAAAATATAACTTCTACTAAGTCTTGATAGCTTCTTTTAAATCCCGTAGTTCTAGTGTACATTAATGTTCTGTGAGAGTTCGTGCATTTCGGATGAAAATATTAACGTAATTACCACGTGAGGGTGCGTGCTGATATGTTCCTTATTTCAACGGTATTTTGATTGATTTTCGTACTCACTAATAGTGAGTTGCTAGCTTAGCAGCTGTAAAGCCCTTAAAGATAGCCGGTGAACTGATTAGGTACATGCCAGTCACTTCTCCATCCAAACGTGAAGGGTATCATCGCTCCCTTATTTGAGGTTTTAGGTCCAGAAACAAAGTATGATATCGTAGTATACGTATACGTGTTGGCCCGTGGGGTGCCAGGCTAGAATGTCACCCCTTTCTCTACCCTGGGTGTCGTAAGAGGCCACTAAGGGTAACACCAGAAGATGGGCAGCAGAGCTTACTCATCTTCATCATTTGAAGACATTCATTTTTTTTTATTTAATCATTTGTCTTTTCCTCCCTAAAAAATAAATTATGTAAAATCTAGTTTCTCATCAATTACACTATACTATCTCTCACTGCCAAGCGCCTGCCCAAGACACCAGCCAAGCGTGGGGTTTAAGGCAAACCCTCCCATAATGGGCTGGAGGCTGTGTTCAGCAGTTGAAAATCTGGCTCATACAGTACAGTAACGTAATAATTGAAAATATAAATACTTGAAAGTTATAATCAGTGAAAACTCTGTGTTCCGGTTTGATGGGTTATAGGTACCGGTGAAATTATAGGTACATGAGACTTAACATCTTTGTCTCAAGGTGATGCGCGCAGTGCAGTTCGCAGATACTGGCAAACTGCATCTGTTACAGGCAGAAGTTTCCGCTTAATATCAGGTGGGCCTCTTACTTTTTCCATCACGATAGACTGAAAAAAAACTTATACACTTATGAATTTTGCCAGAAACGAAGTTTTACAATAAAAGGTTTTCTAAGAGTCAATAATATTTTCAGTAAGATTGATTAAAAGAAGTTTTTTTAATGTATTACACAAATATAAGAATTTGAAGCAGTGGTCGTAATATAGCTATAATATATAGAACTGCCGTACAAGTGGCCCCCAGTTTGAATCCCAATACCGTGTTGAGCTTTTGTATTAGCCGGTCGCCCGTCTAGCTACCACCCTCAAGCAAAAATCTTCCGCAGAGCATATAACGATGCGTTCCAGCAGCTATCCTGGAGTACTAGTAGCCATCTTAGTTTAACCTGGTAAGCATCCTAGACCGCATACATCAATTACCAACAGATGAGATTGTGGTCAAAGTTTAAGCTTCCAGTTGCTTGATTGATGTAAAACCTACTACTACATATGTAAAACACGAAACTTACAGGTACTTTTTTAAATGATTTAGTTACGAAACAAGCTTGACGAGGGCCACCTGGTGTTAAGCGGATTGTTGATTCAGTACTTGTTATGCATTTCATCACAAGTGCTAAATTGCACTGCGCCCGTCACCCTGAGAAATAAAATTGTTGTTTTTTTATGCTAGCAATGGAAGCAGTATTTCTCTGGACGAACTCGTTCATAGAGAAAGAGTGTTACTACTACTATGCATGTTTTAGCAATATTAAACTAAATATAAAGAAATCGGTACTCCTAGGTCTCAGTTCTGTAAAAATGTATTAACATTAGAAATTTACAGCTTACCTTCTCTTTTGTACAAAGGAAATGTGTAAAGCCAAGCAATAAAAGGAAAACCCCAAACCGCGGCGCCATGACGGCGCGAATACCCGGTCGATACGCAACCCTGTGGCAGCCTTGCCAACTTCCATATCCCTATACGGGATATTGAGAATTATTTCAACCCTTTAATAATAGGGTTACAGAATGAGCAGGCGGCGTGCCTGGTGTTGAGGTTCGCGTGATGAATGTAGAGTCGATGGTGATGATCTGAAATTTATATATTTTGGCTGACTTGCACTGGACCGATTTTAATGCGAATTATTAAATTGGATAAAATTATAATTTAGAATACATAATAATTAAGTATATGTAAATTATACAGTTTATTTTCACAGCAAATTTAACGCTGAAGTTTGTAAGGTGTAGCCAAAACTAAATTATAATTACTAAATCATTGACAAGTATGTATAAAAAAAATCTTGTTAATTGAAACTGTAGATCAGTTGATAGTTTCTTTCTGCAAAAACTGTGGCTATTCCATAGGTAAATAAATATTTTAGGTGAATCTAATCGATGCTGTGTTGTAATATAGGAATAACTCCTGTACTCGAGAGCACCATCGGCACAATATACACTGTTCATTTTACTACTATTATTATTATAATAATACTTACTTGATCATAAAGCGCTCGTAGCGAAGTTTGCTCAGCTGTTCTTAACCGATCATAAATAATATAAATAATATCATCATAAGCAACGTCCGCCGGGGTCATGAGTTGGATGGGTGACCGCTTACTACTGAGCGCATCCGTGCTTCGGAGGGCACGTTAAGCCGTCGGTCCCGGTTATTGTCTTAGGATGGCAGTCGTTATAGCATGGTGGTAGGGCATTTTGCGAATGCCTGCCTAGCTAGCTACCACCCTCAAGTAGAAAATTTGTCGCCTAGCACCTAACGCTGTGTCCGAGCCGTCCTTGAGATCCAGTAATTCTAGGTTATCCTGAACAACATTTTCGACCACATCATCACTTACCATCAGGTGAGATAGTAGTCAAAGGCTAACATATCATACATTAAAAAAATACTAGTACACTACGAGTATCTACAGACCTGTTCACTGACGAAGTCACGTGCCTCCTCAGTAAATTATTATAGAGGTGGGCCTCTATGTCTTAGCGTGGGTGGAAATGCTAATAGTAGGTACTTACAGTAAAACAATATCAAATATGACCACTTGGCTAGCCAATAGTAGTTGCAATTAAATTCAATAATTTTGGAACGGAGCGCCTTCTTCAGTGGAAAAGTTACCCCCTTTCAACTTTCTTAAAAGATCGGAACAAGAACTACCAGTTATAAACTAACTGGCTGCGCCTAAGATTTTATATTTCAACTCTCTGGGCTGCGCCCCTTGTTTTCACCCGCGTAGATAATGATGAAAAGTAATGATGATGAAAATAACATAAACTATCTGTATTCCAATAGTCATGCTAATCTGTACAGGTATTTAGGCGTGAAGTTACATACATACCAAATTTCGAATTTATACTATTAATGTAAAAAAAGAGTGAGAATATTTTTTTATTTTATTCCCAAACTGGACCTACCAGTCTTTCTCAGTTTACCAACGAACGTTTTTGAAACGTTAACAATCATAATTATCGGACATTATTATAATCATAGCAGCATATAAATGCTTAGTCACCTCAGCCCCTAGTTTATTATTGAGATCTCTCTTCTCTTTTCCGTCTCATCAACTCATAACAACAATATATATATGCTGCTGTCTTGATCCTTCGGCAAGTTTGAGATTGTATCAATGGCACAAATTCCAAGCTGGAAGCTCGTTAGTCTTATATAAATACTTGTCAATTTAATCAAATTAATTTTATGATAAACGTATGAACTGACTGCCTACTGTGGCAATGGGACAGTAGAGTTCTTGTTCTAACATTATGGGACTTTACGTATGGCACTATGACTCTCCCTACATAAATGCTCACGCCATCTAGTTACACCTCAACAGATCACAGTGTACGTTGTTTAATAAAATTCTTAGTTTAGCTACTCGACGTTAGATGGCACAATTAAATTACGCCGATGTTTTTTTTTTTAATTTGAAGTAGTGTTTTGATAAACTTTATTGCTACACTTTACCCCGTGGCGTGGAGGTTATCCCTCCATGATTCACCCCTTTCAAGCTTTCAGGCAGAATATCACGTCTGTGGTCGTTTTTTTTTTTTTAAATTTGGCGCCTGTTGCCTTTTTGGCAACCATTCTATATGATCATGTATTCGCGAATTTCCATATTTAATATTGCTAATATTACTCATTAAACTTAAAAAAAAACGGCAGAAACGGCACCCGTACCTCGAACATACAATTTCAAATCAACCTTTTGTGAAGGTATTGTTTAATTATGTGAATGTGCGACTGTGCGATTTTTCTTTTATATTTTGTACTTCTATGTTTTATTGTTCTCATATTTGTTTATAATAAATTCAAAATGTGTTGTTTGAAAATATTGGAATTAATGTTTGATTAAAATAATATCTATTAATAGAGCTTTAATAACGAGTAAATATATTGAATTATATGTTCAGTTAATATAATTGGTACTTATACCATTTTGACCAGTTAGCATCACACGCTCCTGTATTCGCGCATTAATAATGAAATTCAATTGTGATCATTATGGGAATAATTATAATAAATTGTTGGCGATGGCGATAATATTTTTTTATTGTTTAATGTCTGTATTTTCTTCAAGTCGATTTTTAATTATGTAGACGTAGTAAGTATGTTGCGTTAAGTCTCTCTATTTAATTTTCAGTTTTGTGTGTACGCTTAAAATCATCAAAATATGAAACCCAGCACGACATACCTAGTAGTTACATAAATAATTATGCGAGATTTTTACAAAATATGTATGATTAGTTCTCTCTTCACATCACATCACATCCAGCACAAATTTCAGTCTAGCAGGCATATATGACTAAAAACATAACCAATCTCGTCACCAAGATATCAGTACTTTCAGGCGGCCAACCGTCCCGCATTCTGCGGGACCGTCCCGTAATCCGAGCTGTAGTCCCGCTTCGAAATAATTAGTATTATAGTCCCGTAAAACGTTTAATGCGTCTCGCATGTCCCGCATGCCGATTTTTCAACCACCACCCACACGCGCACACAAATAAAAGCGCAGCTCAGCGCACCCACGCGTAAGTAAGTTATGTGTCCAACTACGTAAACAATGATGTCTTAAAGGGCTGCGAGGAGAAGAAGTACCTACAACTCAGAACAACGGCAGGAGGTATTTGAAAAATCCAAAACAACGGAATATCATTAAAAACTGCTTGTCCATAATTTTCCAGAGCCTTTGCTTACCAGGGACGAACGTGCCTTCCGAAAGTGTATTTTGGTTGATAAATACAAGTGGATTAATAAATAAATTTAAGTGGATGCCCGAAAAATCGTGACTAAAAGTGGTAACACTACAGCCTTGCTTGTACAGTACTTAAACTTAATATGGGCAGTTGTGAAGGCATAATAAATAAAAACCCTGAACTTATGAAAAAGCGTTTAAAAATATGATTTTAAAATTAGTTACTCATGTAAGGTTTTTGTAAGGATTTGAAAATATTATGTATGTTCGTAAAAGTTTGAGTAAATTTAAATTCAACAGTGACAATCACGATTACAACACTAGAAATAAATATAAAATAGCGGTGCCAGCAAAGACAATTAAAAATTTCTTTTTAGGTAATTGTGTGCGGTTTTATAATAAAGTGCCCAAACATATTACAACGCTCCCAGAAGGAAAATTCAAGTTGCACGTGAAAAACATTTTGATTAAGAAATCCTACTACACAGTTTGTGATTACCTAAACGACAAAAATGCTTGGTCAAGTCCGCCTCTGCCAAGTTATCGCCTGTCACCTACGTAATTTAAACAAATATATAACTAATCATTTTATTATATACCATATAACACATTGTTAAAAGAAGATTAAAAGAATGGCCCCGACTTTCTTGCTCGTTCTTCTCGCAGTTGCTCTATACAAATTTTGTTTGCTGAATGTGGCAGTACAATGTCGAATATTTCAATATAAAATTTTATAATTGACCTTCATAAGAGCGTCGTAGACGCCTAAATTTAATAAATGATTTTGATTTTGACTAAGTTTTTATGCAATTTTGGTAGGTAGGTATATACTTACAAAATTTCATACATCGCAATCACCCCAAACCGTATCTACCTACAAAAAGTCCCGCATTAAATTTTCAGAAAGTTTGCCGCCTTACAGTACTTCAGTACTAATATTATAAATGCGAAAGTAACTCTGTCTGTCTGTCTGTCTGTTACGCTTTCACGCCAAAACTACTGGACCGATTTGAATGAAATTTGGTATGGGGATAGTTTGAGACCCGGGAAAAACATAGGATAGTTTTTATCCGACTGCGCAAAAAGAGGTTAATGTTTTTGCGCGATAACCGACATACGCGCGGGCGGAGCCGCGCCCGGAGAGCTAGTGTTTCCATAAATCATCTAGGTCCTAGATGATTTATGGAAACACATATCCTAGATTCTAGGATATGTTTTGTTGGCCACGTGCATGCAACGTTATCTATTTTATTCTTGACTGTAAAGTATCTTTGTTTTTTATCATCTCAATCAGGCTGTAGGGTGGCCAGAATTTTCCAAACGAAAATGTATCACTACGTTACAAATTAAAGAAAAACTTACATAATCATTGCTTTTATTCTCTGAATAAGGAAACCTCTTTTATTAATATCATTAGAGATAATCATTGTTATCTCATCAGCCGTATATTTATCTTATTGGTCTGTGGTACTCTCTCTATAACAGGTTCAAATTCTTTTCGCGTGCTTAAATATAACGTTAAGTTCTATTTATTCCCAAAACTGTTGGACTGATTTCATGTGATGCAGTTCGAAAGATAAGCCAAAGTAAGAATGATAAATAATCGGTCAAGATAAGAATATTTCATGTATATTTTTATATAGTGTTATTGTCGCGAATACGCCCCATAATCTTGTTATGATCCTTAGCAACATTTCCCAAAAGTTGTGCAATTTGAACGCGCCATTTTTGCAGATGCGCGTGGAACCATCGTGGAACTAAATTTCATTGCTTTTTTAAGACTGGTAGACCAATGATCATCTACAATGGTTGCAGATGATTTGTCATTGTCATTAGTAGGTACTGCTAAAGGAAAACTTTTTGTGCAGTAAGTACTAATGCCCTGTAATGGGCTAGTGTCACCCCTCCAATGCTACCCGTGGGCGTCGTAAGTGGTAATGGTAAAATACCGGAAAGTGGGCAGCAGTGCCTTCTGAGGAACTGCTAACTTACACTGCAGTTTCCAGGACGCCTGCCAAGCGTGGGGATTATGGCAAACGTCCGCTGGGGAGGCTGTGTTCAGTAGTGGACAATCCAGATACATTAGGTAGTTACTTACTACGATTGTTTTGTATAGGCAGTGGGTAAAGTAATTTATCTAAACGGAAACATATGTTGCATTGAACAAGCACTGAAACTACTGAACTGATTTGAAAAATTATTTTACCATCCGTCAGATTCAGAATCCATCATTATCCCTCATGAACATGGCTATAGAAGATTTTCAGAAAAGTTAGGGATCCGCATGAAAACTTTGGTAATGTAACCCAAAGTGCAAAAAAAAAACAAAAAATTTAGTTAAATCGCGTACGCTCTGCGGAAATACTAGAAAATAGAGCAAAGTGATGTACTACAATAATTTTATAGAAGACATCAATATCTATAAAAAAAAGTCCAAAATACTATCTAACTATTACAGTATGTCACATACCTACCTATATGTAATTTTTGAAATATTTGTTAATTACCCGTGCGAATCCGGGGCGGACCGCTAGTTTTTAATATGACATGTAGTTATTCTCTAGTTTCAAATCGAATATAACCTAACCGTATATATTAAATGATTAAC
The DNA here is from genome assembly GCA_963854805.1 of Plagodis dolabraria. Classification (NCBI taxonomy): domain Eukaryota; kingdom Metazoa; phylum Arthropoda; class Insecta; order Lepidoptera; family Geometridae; genus Plagodis; species Plagodis dolabraria. Next base: position 5,981,754 of record OY978457.1, on the reverse strand, counting down.
ATACCTACGTTATAATGTAAGTTACGCCATAATTTCGACATAATTGTATGATATTACATTAAATTCGAGTCGATTCATCCCAGTATTGCCATTACTACGGCAAATTGGACAAGTATTACCAAAATACAACGATTGACGGTAGATTTTCAGTAACGGTTCGAACAGCAGCTGCTGTACAGAGTTAATACCTTCTTCTGGACTTCTTAGTCCAGACTTTCACACTGAGCGACCGTCAAGCGCTTGCGAAGCATCTCCGGTTTAGCTTGATCAAAATGCTTTCGTATGTCCGGATACCGATTTTCCGGTTATTTCCCTTAAAAGGTCGTATTGATTAACCGATTCGCGTGAAATTTTGTAACCAAATTCTATAATTATTTGGATTTTTTTGACGATTCCGTATTTTTATACTTTTCAAAACGGCGGAAATACGGTTGTGGAAAGGTGGTCGAAAAATTTTCATGCTTGAGGTCTTCAGGTCACTACTAACTAAGATATTAGGACAACGCCTTACACTTTGTATCGTTTAATTTAGTTTAATGCTACGGCAATTTTATTTACGCGGCAATTAATGATTCAGTACTGGCAACTCTGCCTTAGCTTTAAAAAGCAGTAGGTAGATATATACCTAATAGCCTAATGCTATAAGTACAATAATCACTATCGTGGCTTGCCCACACGTGTTACGTGTTCATTCTAATAATAATTCTGACGTACAGTATATTTCCGCGAATTTTATTAAAGTTTACACTACCTATCATTTTGTAAACTTACGTTTTGACCTCTTATAAATTAATTGAATTTATTTTTTCCTGTTTCGTGCTTTAAACATTGGCATTATAGAAACCGCAAGATGACGCTGAAAAAAGTTTTGATTGTAAACAGAAGTTATCCGGCTGCTGGCTTGGATATTTTGAAAAAGAAGTAAGTATGTATACACAACATATTTTTATTTAAGTTATCTTTTAAAATGTTCACTAACTAATATTCTAATATTAAATTCAATTTGATTTCCTTAACATAAATCCTAGATATGTTTAACGTAAGTAAGTATGTACCTGACAGCTTTTCAAATAACATGTGAATGTAATTCATTAATAATAATGTGTAGTGGCAATTGTTTTGTAAATTTTTAGCATAGCTAGATTTGGAATTTGATTTATTTTAGCGCCATCTTCCAATATAGTACTGTATTAATTTACAAGCATTTATGTCAGGGTCATGGTCATGGTTATATTGGTTAGTATCTAATCTGTAGGCACGGTCATAAAATACGTGATTGATATTCACTTGACGTTACAATATACATTTTATCTAGTCCTATTCATTATCGTTTCATTATTTTCATAGTTTATCAAACGTGATTAGTACTGCGCGAATGAAAACCCTTTTTAACCAGTAAAAATAACGTTTGATAAACATGATTTCCATAAAAAAATATCAAGTTATTAAAGCTTTTATGAAGACTTTTATTTTCAACTTCTTATATATATATATTTTTACCGGCGTTATGCCGTTATTAACAAAATACTACGTAGGGACTATATATAACACCACATCTACTACAATGAAATCATTTAGACATCCTACAAGCCTTTGCACACTCGCAGGCAGTCCAAATGCCCACTAGCAGTTGGCAGCGTGCCCAGCATACTGGTAGCATTGCCCCGTTGAATTGCAATGATTACCTATTCGTTGAGCCAAGTAGGTGCCAGCATTTTGATCACGCGTCGCATCGGCAAATATAAACCAAATGTGCGCGTTATTTATGAATAATATGCTAAGGGCATTTAGAAACGTCAAGAATCGGTAAACCCAAAAGACGGAGGGAACCTTTTTCGCCTAATTTTATACACAATGTTCGCATTTTAAAAAAATTTGTTCAAGGCCAATTAGACGAAACGTACTCGCAAGTCATCCATTACAGTGTTCGCATCACAAACGTTATGTTTTAATTGGTAACGTTGAATTATTTAGTGGATGGCTAGGTCCCAGCGGATCACCCTATTGACAACCTACGGCAGATAATATTATAACTTAAATTTGTTTATAACGTTTATATTATTACATGGCTGGACTATTTGGACTGCCTATGAGTCTGCTATGTCTTAGGGTCCTCACTGCCCCTAGACTCACACACCCTATCCCTACGGGAGTGGCGGTGTGAAGGTCCCCTACTCAAAAGATTAACAATTCATAAATCTGTGTGCCCTGGATCGTGGCGGTTACGACTCAGAAATGTGCACAGAAGAATTAGATATAGGTCATCATCATCAGCCGGAAGACGTCCACTGTTGAACAAAGGCCTCCCCCATAGAGCGCTACAAAAAACGGCTATAAGCCGCTTGTTACCGTTGGTCACCAGCGACATTCACGATATCGTCAGTCAATCTAGTGGGGGGCCTACCAACTCTACGTCTTCCGGTGTACCGTGGTACCCACTCGAGAACCTTTCTTCCCCAACGGTTATCAGTTCGTCGAGCAATGTGGCCCGCCCATTGCCACTTCAACTCGCAGATTCTAAGAGGTATGACGGTGACTTTGGTTAATTGGCTAATTATCACGTTGCGATTTTATATCCTCCTCCTCAGTCGCTCAACGAGCTCGTTGAGCGACTCTGAGCTCTGTCCATAAGGGCCACAGCATGTTGGAGAAAAAATACTTTCACGTGTACACTAGCTAACCGCTAAACGTTCCCTTTTTTAAAATAGTTAATGCCAAAAGTTTTAATAGTTCTTTATGTACCAGTATTCTACATGTTGTGAGAAAAAACGCGTACTAGAGTTTGTTCAGAAAGAGAGGATTATATAGGATACAATAAACTAATAGTATTTGTCTGTTATAATTGTCATAATTATTTGATATTTAATTTATGTATGAAAACTATCTTAATTATATTACCTTTCATTATTATCAATCTAGCAGTCCCAAAACCAAATCTCAAGTCCACTCTCTTTCTGAACATAGGTACACTAAACATCAGTTTTTTCATCAATTTTAAATTTAGCTATTAGATGCGCTACGATGATCATGTTGTTTAATAAAATTTCAGCGGGCTCCAAGTGACAGTACTGCCAAACACAGACGATAACCCCGAAAGTCTACCGGATATCAAGAAGACCATCAACGGTTACGATGCCCTCATCTGGAACACGAAGCATAAACTCAACTCAGAAATTCTTGATTTGGCAGGTACTTACCTACCTAGGTTACACGAATCTGCGTTTTTTTTATTGACTGATAGGTTAGCCTTTGACCACTATCTCACTTGACAGTAAGCGATTTGTGGTCGAAGATGTTGTTCAGACTAACCTAGAATTACTGGGTCTCAAGGACGTCTTGGTGCGTATACCACAGTATTGTCAGATACTTTACCTCGAAGTAGAAATGTGCAAAAGCTACTGTGTTAGTTGTTAAGGGAAATTTATTAATGATAATTGATTGTTATTAATTACTTACTGGGCGAAAGAGACCTAAGAACTGACGTATCAGAGTGACGAGCACAGTGTAATATAAAGCAAGACTAGAACGGAGACACTGCAACTGTAATGGACAGGCGAGACGCTTATCCTCAGGCGGGTGACTTGTCTGTCGTGTACTTATTAAAAAAACGAATATTTATTTATTTAATCTCACCTGATGCGAAATGATGATGGGGTTGAAGAAGTTGTTTAGGCTAACCTATAATAACTGGCTCTCAAGGATAGCTGTGCTAAGCGCCTGGCATAGATTTTCCACTTGATACTGGTAGCTAGCCAGTCCGGCATTCGCAAAATGCGCTAACACCATGCTATAACGAATGCTATCAACAAGTTATTTTTCCAAAGGACTGTTGTTTGAAGAAGACATCCGGCCGTCCTTAAAAACTTTAATAAGGCTAGCTTTTGACCACTATCTCGCCGGATGGTGGGGGATGGTCAAATAAGTTATTGAATTACTGGCTCTCAAGGACGGCTGGCGGAGCACAGCGTCAGGTGCTTTTCAATATTTTTTCTACTTGAGTGGAAGCTAGCCAGGCGGGCATTCGCAAAATGCCTTACCAGCAGTACCACCATTTGTATAATAAGGACAGGAAGATGATGGCGATGTGGCCACTAATACTTCTGTACCTAATATTCTTTACTTTTTCTTCTAGGTCCTCAACTCAAAATAGTATCCACAATGTCGTCTGGACTGGACCATATAGACCTAAACGAGGTGAAGAAACGAGGTATCTCTTTGGGAAACACTCCTCAGGTCTTGGATGACGCAGTGGCCGATATCACAGTGGGCTTGCTGATTGGAGCTGCGAGGAGATTCAAGGAGGGAATTAAGGAAGTTGAAACGTAAGGGAAATATAAGATTATCAGCTGAGTATGTCAGGTCTTGGGTGTTAACTGGTTTTCATATGTTTGTACAAGATGATAACTTTATCGATCGTTTGTAACAGCAAAGTGCCAGCATTTTGATCACGCGTCACATTGACCTAGCGCACTGATAAGCTTGGAAAATATGATGAGCTCCCGGCCGCCACGGACCCAACGTCTCTATTTTAAATTGTTTCTTTTTTAGTGGTAACTGGAAGTTTGGCGTGCAATGGTCCCTTGGGCAAGACATAGCAGGCAGTACGGTCGGCATCGTCGGATTCGGCGGTATTGGGCAAGCGGTGGTCAGGCGGCTCAAGGGGTTTGACGTACAAAGATTTATCTATACTGGGAGATCTGATAAACCTGAAGGTGAGTAACGCAGGACACAGTGATAGATCCGAGGTGAACTCAAGAGTCCTACATAGTTCAAAGCAGTCTGAGAAGGGCATAGCAGAATTTTTCAAATCGCTCGTAGCAATGTTTGCTTAGCTGTTCTTAACCGATCACCAAAGTTAGCAAGCATCGTCCGCCGCTGTCATAAGTTGGATGGGTGACCGCTAGTGACATCACTGTTGAGCGCTTCCGTGCTTCGGAGGGTACGTTAAGCCGTCGGTCCCGGTTGTTGTGTTAGGATGGCAGTCGTTATAGCATGGTGGTAGGGCATTTGGGGCGCCTGGCTAGCTACCACTCTTAAGTAGAAAATCTGTCGCCAAGCACCTAACGGTGTGTTCTGGCACCTGTACTTGAGAGCCAGTTATTCTAGATTAGCTTGAACAACATCTTCGACGACATCATCACTTACGATCAGGTGAGATAGTGGTCAAAGGGCATCCTATTACTGAGACTTCGCTGTCCGGCCGTCCGTCCGTCCGTGTATCACCAGGCTGTATCTCAAAAACGGCGATGATAGCTAGACAGTTGAAATTTTCACAGATGATGTATTCCTTTTTCCGCTATAACAACAAATACCAAAAGTTGTCCAAATGCGAGTCGGACTCGCGCACGTTTTACCAAAAAAGGTTAAAATATGAAATCCGTCCGTGTATCACCAGGCTGTATCTCAAAAACGGCGATGATAGCTAGACAGTTGAAATTTTCACAGATGATGTATTTCTTTTTCCGCTATAACAACAAATACAAAAAGTTGTCCAAGTGCGAATCGGACTCGCGCACCTTTAACAAAAAAAGGTTAAAATATAAAGTCTAATGTTGTATAGCTAATGGTACGGAACCATTCGTGCGCGAGTCCGACTCGCATATGGCCGATTTTTTTATTATTCTGTGGCCAAGGGTCAAATCTAAAGTTCGGTTCATGGAGCCGCCGCAGTCTGCGTACCTACTCATATGCTAAGGATGCAAGTCAGTTTCTTGATGAGATTATCCATTACGACCACGTAGGGATAAAAATATACATCACGCTGTATCATATATCAGAGTAGGTAAGTAGTTAAGTTCTGAAACACTCTGATAAGTTTTTATCAAGTATGCAAATACTAGAACTCTTTGTGTAGCAGTAGAACTTTTTGTGCATTCCTCCGGGGAAGTACTGCCATTTTACCTATTTCTACCGCCAAGCAGTAATGTTCACATAACTTTGCTCCAGTTTGAAGGGTGCTGGAGCCGGTGAAATTACAGGCACATTAGACTTAACGACTTCATTTATCAGGGTCATAATCGCAGTGAAGTGGGCCACTTGTTACTAATTATATGATGTGTTATAGGCTGAGGTTACCGCTTAACACCAGGAGGGCCTCGTGCTTGTTTCATCAAGATTGAATAAAAATACTTATTGGAGAGCCAAACAACCAAATAATGTACACAGATGTTCAGCTATCACTTTCAGTAACAAGAAAAGTTGTAAGGTTCAGGTACTGTAATGTACCAGCCGGATCTTCCAATGCTGAACACAGCCTACCTAAAAGAAGGATGAGGGCTAAAATCTCCACGCTTGGCAGGCGTCGGGGCATCGTAGTCTAAGATTCTGTTCCTGAGAAGACACTGCTGGCCGCCTTCCGGTACTTTACCCCGTCTTACGACACCCACGGCCAAAGACAGGGAAGGTGGACATTTTAGCCCGGCATATCATGGGTATCAATTGAAAACAAACCACTATTGCGTGTGAATAATATCAGGGAACTTTGGTATCCATGTGGATAGTAAGAAGATGTATTCAGATAGCGCGTGGAAATATTAATATTACGTCATCTTTTTATCTAAGATTGGTAGCTTATGTAACTAGTCTCGACGTTATCTTGTGTAGGAACAACATTGAAACGATTTACAAAAGTATTGAGAAAAAATTATCACCTCGGACAGGATTTTGCACCTGCTTAAAGTGGTCAATTCGTTTTGTCATACCATGGACCGGGTATATCCGACCCACTTATTTTGCTCCAATTTGTAAAGTACATTGTGTTAGTCCGTAAGTTATACCTGACGCATAAAGTTTCCTAAAAAGACCTGCTGACTGTAAATGCCGCGACACGTGCAGTTATAGGAGTTCCATTTGGCAGCGTCGTTCGGAATCGAACCTTGCGGCAAAATATCAGCCGCGAAACCTCTAACGGTGTTCAGCAGTTGTCCTTGAGAGACAGTCACCATTCTATGTCTATTCATGATACCTGTATAGTATTTGTATTACAAATATGCAGATATATACTCGTACCATAGCTCATGGGGGACGGGCTACAATTGCCCGCATATCTCCCTGTGTGAGTCGTAAGGAGCAACGGAGGGGAAAATTCTAGAGAGATCCAACTCTGCGGTCTCCGAAACGCTTGCCCAGCGTGGAGATTGTTAAATGTTAAAGATGGGACACCATACCACCCTGATCTGGTGAATTACCCATGGATACAGATAAGCACTACGACAGCATTGCCCCGGTATCCATTCCTAAGGGTTCAGCTACATTCTTACAAATCTTACAATTCCCTTATGTGTATAATCCTATATTATTATAATTGTAAAATACAAACTTTGTACAATCACACGTCTTAGCAATAAAGTGATAATGTGTTCAAACACGCGGTTCCAGTGTAAATAGCATAGAAACATACTGCTATACCTACAATTCTCTTATGCAAGTTCTGCGTCATTTTTTTCCTTTTCCAGCCAAAACTCTAGGAGTAGAGCGCTTGCCTCTGGAACAGCTCCTGAAAGAGAGTGATTTTGTAATCCTTTGCTGCCCTCTCACGCCAGAAACGAAGCACCTCATCAATGCTGAGTCCCTCAAAATAATGAAGAGCAACGCTGTCCTCGTCAATATTGCTAGAGGAGGTAAAATATATGCACAAAATGTCCTACGAATTGTTTTATACTTTTTATAGCTAGATATCTAAATATTTTCACCAGAAAATATACTTATCAGTTTAAGACACTGCCGAACAATATACCTAATTTATGTCATGAATAAACAGAATGTATAATATGATAAAATATTATCAAAAACTACTAAAGATAGGAAAATAAAATGTAGATTCATGTACAAGGGTTGAAAGGGATCAATTCCTATACGAGGTATATTAAAAGTAGGAATTGATGACTCTCACCCTTGTTAAGCATTCACTTTTCATTGCGAATTTAAGGAAAGTAGAATATACCTAGTAGTTTTCCTAAAGAATATTCATTAAAATAAAAACATAATTTTCAAGTTATTAGTGAAATTTTAAGTAAAATTTTGTTTGGAATATTTACGAGCGGCTACAGTCTGAATAGGAATTGATGACTTCACCCGTGTTAAACTCTCTGCTTTTCACTACTGATATAAGGAAAATAAAAAAATCGTAGCTTTTTTATAATATTTGTTTTTATTAAAATATTATTAGTAGTTCCTACCTATTTAAAATTAATACGGCTATGTCCAAGTAGGAGTCGATGACTTAAATCTATATTAAACACTACTTTTCTTTTAAAATATGAGGAGAGTTAAAAATAGTAGTTTTTCAAAAATATTTACGGAAAATAATAAACATGAGTAGAAGATACATAATAATATATTAAATTAATTGAGGAGTTAGACAATTTTGTAAAATGCAAGGAAAATTTTTGTTCGTCTATTTTATTATTACATTGCCAAATTAAAGTGCTTTTTTTTAATTTTAAATATGGAACATAATGCGTCTACCTCGGGGGCCATCCTTAATAAAGTGTTTTTTTATTCACACTGTTCATACATTAAATAATTAACTGAAATATTTATACATATAACATACACTAACATAACTTCACAAAGTCACATTAATTATGTTATAAACTACTTTTTTTAGCCTTTACGTAAACACAAACGTAGTTATTATTATTTGTATCATAACCACAGAGTTTTTACAACGAAAAACTTAGACATCTACTTTTGTTTATACCAATGGTAACCATGGTTTCTAGTCATTCCGGCCCTTGAGAAGGAAGCATTTAATATGAGTTTTTCCCACCTTTAGGTGGGAAACCACGACTTCCACCCGCTACTCGCATCAAACAAACACTTCTTTCCCAGTACGCGAAATGAACAATTTTTTGAAACAATAACTACACCCCACATCACTCTTGTAACACAAATCCACACTATTCAAAGGTTGCCTGGAAGAGATTGATGAGGCGGCCCGGTGTAACACATACACACCATACACGTTGTTATTTTTTTTGTTTTATTTGTATCATGTAACAATAATGTGTTATATATCTATTAAGCGTTCATTTTTAGACATTCTTCTCAATGTAACTATAATTACTATAATAATATAATCAGTATGCTTCAGGTCAGGCTCTCGATGTAAAATATGAAATAAATTCTTCCAGGAGTGGTTGACACCGATGCTCTTTGCGAGGCTTTAAAAGAACATCGGATATTTTCGGCGGGTCTCGACGTGGTAGACCCTGAACCTATCGGCAAGGATCATCCGATAGTCGCCTTACCCAATTGCTGTAAGTAACAGACCTGTTTTATTATAAGAATAACAAATATTAAAAATTTAAAATAAAAATCGATCGATACGCGCACCGGTTTCGGAGGATGCCTTGTGTAGCAGCGACACGCGTCGTTTACTACGTGGCGTTTTCGGCATAGCAGGAAAATTAGGCGGAATTGTCCCAAGATATATTTTTATATTTTGTAAGTTTTTTTCTAAAATATGGATTTTTGTGGAACTTACAGAATCCATTCATTATCTTGTTTTATATATATAATTATTGTTAGCGAGGCATAGCTAATTTTCTCTAGATGTGGATTCATTTGTTTAGATAAAAAGTTGGTGACTTGATATACGTACATAAAAGTCCAATTTTTTTTTCTTTTGAGTCAGTTTTATAATATAAAAAGAGCTTTCCATACAAACATAGTTTTGTCATATTTATATATATTATACATATATTTATATACCAAGAGTTGAAACTCGGTGAAATTGTACGCATGTTCTTGAAGTATATTAAGTATGAATCTTTTAGTTAGCAAGTTTTTCGTTTTATCCCTAAATGTGAAAATAAGAATTTCCATACAAAACTGTGTTCACGAATATTTTTGAAATATACATCATTTTGCAGTTAACTGGCAAACCAGTAGCACGATGTTAATTCTAGGTTAGCCAGGCAAACATCTTCGACCACATCATCACTTACCATCACATGAGGTAGTGGTCAAAGGCTAACCTATCATGTATAAAAAAAATGGAATAGATAGGCTCATGGAATGGAATAGACAGAGAAATTTTGCATGCATGTCCTTGAGCCTTATATCTATGCTTTTGGTTTACCAATAAAATAAATAATAAAACTGACAAACCTCAATCATAGATATTAGAATAAAGAACATGTATGCAAAATGTCACCTTCTTTGATGACTTGCATGGTATTTAAAATATGTCGATATCACACTTGTTTGCAAAGCGCTATAAATACACTTCCTGGAAGCGGATGTTTAAAAAAAGAATTATCATAGTATTTATAACCTGTGACAGGTTTTGTATCTTACTTACCTACCCTCTTTGTTCAACAGTTTTGGTCCCTCACCTAGGCAGCGCGACTATTCAAACTAGGAACAAGATGGCGTCCATCGCGGCTAACAACGTCGTCGCAGGGTTACAAGGAAAACCTATGCTTTTCCCTATAATATAAATAAATGTTATATGTCCTTAACTCTTAGGTATAGTTTGCATTGACTACCTCACTATTGTACATTTTGTAAGATTAATCGCGTAACGTAGGTAGGTATAGCATAGAAGAACACATTAAATACCGTTGTTATAAAAAGATTGTTTGTATTTTTACTCGAATTATGATTATGCCTTTCATAGCTGCAGGCGATAGGCCGACGTCGTGAAGTACCGCCTCGCCTTTCCGAGCACACCAATCTTCTTAGAGGCTAATTTAACCTTATCTTCCAAGTGACAGCGAATTGAACGACGCTCGATTGTCGGTGTCCTCGAGTGTCCAGTGACGAAATTTGCGGCATAAACGGCTGTATCTTTTGATTGCGTTGGGTTAGAAGTTTGATTTTGTTACAACTCCAAGGGACAGTAGACTTGAGTATTTGATATGAATTTCAGCTTGATACCTCCACAAGTTTCTGAAAAAAGGGTCTTGACAGCCAGGCTGACATCAAAGTGATCCTATAAGAGTTCCGTGTTTTTTTCCTTTCGAGGTACGGAACCCTAAAAACCAGTGCAAATTGGCATATTAAAGTGCTCTATCACCATCGACAACGATTTTGAATCTCGTATAATCCAAAAAACTGGAGATCTAATCGTACTAGAAGATCACCACGAAAACCATATATGTTTTGTTTTTATTTTTATGTTATTGTGATGAAACAAGCCCGAGGCCCACATGCTGTTAAGCGGACTAACCTCTGCTTATACAATATGCATTTCGTCACGAATTGCACTGCGCCCGTCACCTTGAGACATAGTTGTTAAGTCTCATGTGCCTGTAATTTCACTGGCTCTCAAGGACTGCTGCCGGAACACACTGTTAAGTGCTTGAAATACTACTTAGGTGTTTGCCTACTGGCGGACAGTTAACCAAATACCTAATTTATTTCCTAAAATACTTTTTGTATTATTATACATATTACTTATGTTATGTTGTTTGGACATGTACATATTCAGTCTGCTGGCAGACGTGCAAATTATTTATCTATAAAATAATCATTAATGTTTCGTTTTACACCTTAACTTTACCCTTAACACTATAGAAACAATTTACAAGTCAGTGAGTCAAAGATCTAATAAATTTGTTTTCATCCAATATTTTTATTTCCTTAGGTATACAGATATACGTACCTAACACTAGACACGAGGTTCATATAATAGGTCAACAAACTTTGCTCTTTTATGGCGATTAGAAAATCAAGTGTTGTTCAGTGAAAATAAACTTTTTAATTTTATATTAATGTATGCATATAACTTAAGGAACCATACTGATTCAAAATACCGACCTCACATTAGTATGGTCCAACTTCCGCAAGTCATTTCATACTTTTCAGTGTTAGAAGTCGGTTCCACTCCCTAAAAAACTCTTTTTAGTTATAAAGACTGCTTCACTATACAACTGTCTGAAAGTAGTGTTTAACGTCGACAACCGTTAATAACATTAAATCATCCAGGTAATCGAATACTTTTTCGGTTTATTGACGATTAATTTATGAACTACTCAACCGATTTTGATGAAATTTATATGGTACGACTTCGAAGTTATACCCTTTCCAATAACACATCTAGATATGAAGTTAAAGTACTATGTTAAAGCACAAATGTATAGGCGTGATAGTTTTTCAGTAAAAGGGGCCACAAAATGTTAAGTTGCGGGATAGTGCTATCACCTAGCCCGAGATCATCGCTATGTGAATTATCAAAATCGGACTGCTCTGTAAAAAGTTATGCGTGGTCATACATAAAAAATATATATAAGCGTCAAATTGAGAACCTCCTCCTTTTTTTGGAAATCGGTTAACTAATGCCTTAAATAAAGGATAAGTCCTAAATAGAGGTCTGCAGCTGTCTTTAGTAGGAAACAGAAGGTGTTCTCTAGTAGACAGTAGTATAGGATAACCTTCAGTATCTGGAATGTTTATCAAAGCTTTCATTAGACGGAATACTGAACTCTAATTGGTCAGTTATCGCGTCATAGAGAACCATTGACCAATCAGCATGCAGTATTTAGTCTGACAAGTTGACAACTATTCAAAGCCTTTGAACGTTTCAGAAACTGGAGGTAGGACAAATTAGTAAGGCCACGATAAAACGGCCGCTCTATTTATAACCTAACACATCGTTTTGTATTATAAATAGATGCTCTCTATGTCAACTGAGTTAACACAATGTCACATAATAAAAAGGACAAAATGTCAAGACAAAGTTAAGACGACACATGGCATGTATTACCAATGCAGCCTCTATCGACACAGGTGTCTAATATTCTTTAGAGCAAATACAAAACGTTCAATTTTAATATTGTTAAGTTTGCAATAACGCCTGCTAGGCTTTTCTAATTAATTATATTACTGCTACTTATAAATTATAAGGTTGCGTCATCATTTACAAGTTTAAAACCAATTGCAAAATTCTTGTTTGTAGTACAACGCAAGTTGAACTAAAGGTGTCGATCCATCCCGATACGATGGTTGAAGAACTAGAGCACGAATTAAAGTTATGAGTCATTCTGTCATGTTACCTCAATTGGTTAGAGCATCCCCGGCTACAAGGGTGGAGGAACGCGGGTACGAATCCCGCACATGACATTTTTCCTCTCGTAAATTTGTAATTTTGTAAAACGTTCAATGTTTCATAAAACATCATCAACATTTATTTTCCATAATTTTGCGGAAATACATATTTAATTTATAATCAGTACTTCAGTACTAATATTATAAATGCGAAAGTAACTCTGTCTGTCTGTCTGTCTGTCTGTTACGCTTTCACGCCAAAACTACTGGACCGATTTGAATAAAATTTGGTATGGAGATAGTTTGAGACCCGGGAAAAAACATAGGATAGTTTTTATCCGACTGCGCAAAAAGAGGTTAATGTTTTCGCGCGATAACCGACATACGCGCGGGCGGAGCCGCGCCTGGAAAGCTAGTAATATTATAAATGCGAAAGTAACTCTGTCTGTCTGTTACGCTTTCACGCCAAAACTACTGAACCGATTTGAATGAAAATTGGCACGGAAATAGTTTGAGACCCGGGATAAAATAAAGGATAAAAACTATCCTATGTTTTTTCCCGGGTCTCAAACTATCTCCATACCAAATTTCATTCAAATCGGTCCAGTAGTTTTGGCGTGAAAGCGTAACAGACAGACAGACAGACAGACAGACAGAGTTACTTTCGCATTTATAATATTAGTACTGATAGTACCTACTGATTAATAAAACATAATTATATTAGCAAAGCAAGGTAGACATAAGAATAGCAGTCGTTATAGCATGGTGGTAGACCATTGCGAGTGCCCGCCAGGCTACCTATATTACCACCCTAAAAAAGAAAATCTGTCGCCAAGTACCTGACGGTGTGTTCCGGCAACTGTCCTTGAAAGCCAGTAATTCTAGGTTAGCCTGAACAACATCTTCGACCACATCATCGCATACTATCAGGTGAGGTAGAGATCAAAGGCTATCAATTGAAAAGCTATAAATTTGAAAAACCTCGGCAGTCAAAGCCGCAGGCATGTAACTAATAAATCTAATAATAAAGTATGCTTGTATCCTCAGAACTCAAAATTTAATAAAACAGTTAATCACATGTAATTAATATACCGACAAAAAACAAGTGAACGATCTCATGTCACAGATTAACGAATACTTACCACGTTCCTCATCTTGTTTTTTATACCCTGGAATCAATAACCTTGAACCTTATGACCGGCAGATTACGTTGACGCCGGCTTCAAGCTTGGCTAGACTCACATAATCGTAGTTCACTTGAAGAAATCAAGTTGGACCGTAGCCTTACATAAAGAAACATAGCTGTCAAAGTTATAAAAAATCTTTTGTTATCCCACATTGAAACTGTCTAGATAATTACGTACTATCGATAAACAATGAAGTACGTAACTTTAGCGGTATTTGTTGTTAGTATTGTGCTAACCGGCGAAGCGAACGATACTATGACGAAGAATTTAAAGGTTTTAGTGTCGTCCATCGATTATCCTGAGAGTGGACTCAAAGTGCTACAGGAACAGTAAGTGATTATATTTTAATTCATTATCTACAGTAGGTACATTATTATACCTGTTATAACTTATAACATAGAAAAGAGTAATGAAAAATTTGCGTGAGCGTACCTACCTACCTAATACAGTATTACAACATACCTACTATTCTCTTTGATAATACTGAGTAAACGATGAGATAATTTATTTATAAATTATTATTATATGACATTGCTTAACATGTGTTTTTTTTGATGCCATTTTGTTTGTCATTGAGTTTAAATTATAAGAAAAAAAATATGAGCACCGGCCTTTAGTGAACTTACGTTACCTATAAAGATATACTATAATATCTAATCAGATAAGGTTTTACGTTTGTTTCTGTTCTGTACTTTTTATTCTGTGGTTCTGCAGGCATCTTTGCAAATAATTTGAGGTAACTTCAGACAGTTGGTTTTAAAAAAGATATTGGATGAAATTCATTTATTTGTTCTATCTAGTAAAAGTTTTAACAAGCTACAATTTACGTATCATACTAATATTACCTATGTATGCGAAAGGTTGTGAGTGAGTGTGTAAATTTGTTACACCTTCACGCTGAAACGGCTGAACCAATTTGAATTAAACTTGGAATATAGATACTTAGTTTAGGTCCTAGATTTACATATAGGATACTTTCATCATCGTCACTGTTCAACATTGTCTACGCGGGTGAAAACGAGGGACGCAGTTAGCTAAAAATGTAAATACCTACCATTATATATTCTTGAGGTGCCACCCTTCCTTTTGCGTACCTACACATACCTACCTTCCATTCAGTAAGTATAAAATCGGGCCTTGATACCCTTAAATCCAATGGTCCAAATTGGAAGTTTCGGCGAGAAATTCGGCAATGCGGCATCTAATTACCAAACCTACCCATAGCGTCATTCTAAAAACTTGTTTTGATTCAATTATTATCCCCTTGGCAGCATTCTGTTTTGGTCAAACACCCGGTTAAAAATCTGAGAACAGCTGAAATTGGGCTGTTTATACTAGAAAAGATATGACGGGTCTTTTAAAATGTCCGATTCTTATATAGTAATCGCCGATAGCACGTCAATGTTTGTATCTTGACTCAATAAAAATCTTACATAACCATGACGATAAGAACTTTATAAAATCGTAAAAATTTGTCTACACACAAGTCAAGTACCTAATTAAATTGTTTGCCCCATTTTGCAGTTTGGGGGAAAGACGTGTGCACGTAGCGTTACCCTTACACAAACGTAGTTTCTCTTCATGTTTTAATTATATCATACTAGCTTTCCGGGCGCGGCTCCGCCCGCGCGTATTTCGGTTATCACGCAAAATCATTAACCTCTTTTTGCGCAGTTGGATAAAAACTATCCTAAGTTTTTTCCCGGGTCTCAAACTATTTCCATACCAAATTTCATTCAAATCGGTCCAGTAGTTTTGGCGTGAAAGCGTAACAGACAGACAGACAGAGTTACTTTCGCATTTATAATATTAAAGTACTGATAGTGTTCAAACTGATGAATTTTTGCACGCATGTCTTTGAACCTAGTATCTAAGCTTCTGGTTTCTCAGTTTTACATATTAATATATATATTTTGTATCCTAATGTTAAAATAAGAAATCCCATACTAAATGATATTTCAGATTAATAAAGAAAACTGGCCAACCGGAGCATAGATAAGTATAAAGCTTCTTTTCCTGTCACACGGATAGCCATCCGCGTGCTGTTCTAGCCCGCATGTGGGCTGCCGGCATCCTATAATTTCATACATGTTTTTCCTATCACGCGGGCAGCACGCGCGCGGCAGGAGTATGCTATCATCCGCATGCGGACCAGATTCGCGCGCGGTCGAAAATACGCATCACAGGAAAAGAGCCCTTAAACTCAAAGACACGCATGCAAAATTTCACAAATTTTGAACACTTGGTGCTCATTTAAATTATGACGAAACCAAGTTTAGTATGAACTACGGTATTTTGGTTCAATGCCGCACCTACGAAATTTACATCTCATTCTTCTAGCATCTCTACGTTAACATAACCAGCAACAGGAGCAGCGGGTTCGATTCCCGACTGAGGTGAACATAATAAAATGGTGCTGGTCATATTTAGAAAAAAATATATATTTCATCATTGTAACAAAAAAAATAATAAAAAAATGATTATAAATCACTTCAACAATTTTAATTGTATTCAATGCCAATGATACTAGTCTGCGGTAACCACAATCTCTCACTCGGACTTCGGGATAAAAATCATAATATTAAAACGCCTTCTTCATCAGTTTCACAGTCCTGCAGACCAAGTATGCAAACTTCGGAGAGGAAGGCTTGACGAAGACGAGGGAAGACTTGCTGAAGCTTATCCCGGGAGTATCGGCGCTTGTGTGGGTCTCCAACCTGCCGATCACCAAGGAACTCCTGGATAGAGCTGGTAGGTATATTAGAGAACGTTGTGTGTGCATCCCCGTGAGATGCCGGACTAGTCTCCCCCAATATCTTTCAGTGGGAGTTGTAAAAGCCGACTAAGTGAAAAAAGCAGATAGTGCGATTAACACCAACTGAATAATTGCCAAATTAAATACACTGCGATCCCCAAGACACCTTCGTGGTAATTATGGCTACGAATGGGGGAGGCATAGGTCGGTGATGTGTCTCTTAGCTAGAGAAATTGGACACGTAACATAACAAAATATATCAAATATCAAGACAGAGGTTTCGAAACTTCGAAGCACCAACGTCAGATAGAATATATATGTAAATAATAGTTAAGCGTATTATTCCTCATGACAAGGCTTCATTAGATATAGGTAAAGTACTATATTACTAAATTAACTAGGATCTTAGTAGTAAGAAGTCGTTTTGGTAACAGTAGAACTCTTTGTTTGAATTCGTCCGGGGAAATATTGCCACCATGCCTATTTCAACCGCCAAGCAGTATTGTTCGCATTACTGTGTTCCGGTTTGAAGGGTACGGGTGCCGGTAAAATTTCAGGCACATGCGAATTAACAACTTTATATCTCAGGGTGATGGGCGCAGTTCAGTTCGCCCCTTGTGACGAACTGCATCTGTTATAGGCACACGATACCGTATAACACCAAGCGGGCCTCGTGCTTGTTCCATCACGATAGCATATTATTTTTCATGATTTCTATTTGATTTTCGCAGATATTGCTCTTATCGGATAGCATTGTGATAAGCAACGTCAATAACTGTGACAGACATTACAGCACTTCAACTACTGATTGGTTTTATTTGTATACAAGTCGCACCACATCGAGCCTAATGGATTTTTTTAAACTTTAAGAATCTCGGAATGATCAACTGACAGGGAGTCCGGGTTTTTATCTTCATTCTTCAGAGACATTTAACGGAATGCCCTCAATTATTATTCTAGTTACATACGTACGCCTGCTAAAACAATACCAGATGAATTAAAATAAAAAATGACAACATACAATCTCTAGGCACTTCATTGGTTTGAAACTATTCTTCCATGTTAAGCCAAAGGTATCTATAACCTAAATTATGCACAAGATAGGTACATCGCATTTACACAATACATTCAATAGTAGTTTAATAAGCAATAACATTATTTTAAATCTGTAGGAACAGAATCAGAAATTTCTGGTAACCTTATGGTCGATGGTTTTATTCTTGCTTGTGAGATATCGTGCTTGAATTAAGGCTGATGATAATAATTCTTCCTTATGCTGACGGAAGACCACATCGTAGTTATATTACAGAAGATATTTTATTTCATTTTGAATATGGTCCGTAAATAATTGGCATTATGACTGTACAATATTGTTATTAGGTGGAACACGGGTCCATGGAGAAGGTCATGTATATCACATAAATTCATAGGTCCACAACTGAAGCTAGTGGCGACTGTATCCGCCGGGTACAACCACTGCAACCCGGACGAACTCCGAGCCAGAGGGATCAAACTATCCAACACTCCTAATGTACTCAGCGCGACGGTGGCAGAGATTGCAGTCAGTTTAATGCTGGGAGCTGCTCGGCGATTCACAGAAAACTTGGACCAAGTGCGCAGGTGACAAAACTGTTATAATTTCAACCTAGACCTCGCGGTAATCCTCGTAATAGCATACACCTACAGATTCATACAGCATTAATTCAAACAGTACGAGGTGCGAACTTGAGAATACTAGGTGATTATCTAATACGACCCAGCTGAAACAGTAAACTCATCGATGGCTGGAAAATTAGCAACGGGAACTCCAGATAACCCTAGGTGTAGAGGTGACAGCAACTATTGCGTTAGTCATAAAGGTCTCCCTTGGGAGGCGTCGCGTCGTCATGTCAACTTCCCAGTATCTAAAACCAGTAACATCTCAGTAGAAACAGGGCACATGCTTAAAACTTCAAGGACTCTTGAGAACTTAAGCAATTACTGGATTGGGCTACGTCTGTCTCAATCAAAGAGTCATTAATTCTCATGGTAAGCGTATAATGGCTAGTAGTAGCAGCTTCTTGTTAGTTCATAGATGTTATTTTTTATTTACATATTACTATGTGTTTTGTCAATTTTGTTGGCTATTAGTATTTTTTCTTTTTTATAATGAAGATAACAGTGTCAATACAATAGATTTAGGACAGGTTCATGTGGTAGATATTAGAATGTATATCTATTATCTACTAATGACAAGTCCTACTAATTATTATAAATGCAAGACTTTGTGTGATACCATTAACTTCATACAGCTTAAAGGATTTTGTTATACAGATGAATCTACGTCCCTGGACATAAATTCTTTCTCTCTCTAGCCAATCTTTACAATATCTCTTGATATCACCCTCAAGTAGAAAATCTGTCGCTAAGAGCTCCTAAACATGTGGGGCTTGAAACTGCAATCCCAAAATACTTTCCTGGTCCATTTCCAATTATGGTATGTTAGCGGGGGCTGCCCAGTCGAATTTCCTTCATCCGTTTGAAGGTATGTCTTTTTGAAGTTAGCGACATCTACCTAAATAGCAGAAGACTATTTACATTGGCTAGTAGGTTGATATACCATCAACACTGAACCATAGAACATAATCTGAACACCAAATTGGATGGAGCCATTTTTTAATTTGATGCGGTTCTGCATGGGGTTGCGGTTCAAGTCTCGCTGGAAGTTATCTTTTTCCTTTCGAAATAATTTCCATGTTCTCGCTTAGCTCAATATTCTTTAAAATAATACCAAGCCATGTTCGGGCCGATGTCCTTGAGAGCCAGTAATTCTAGATTTAGTCTATTAGCATTTTTGACTACATTATCATTTGCCAACAGGTTAGCTTGTCGTCAAAGACTAACCTTTTTGATATATATAAAATATAATTTCAGAGGTGAATGGGAGATTGGTTTCGACAAGGTGCTGGGTCAGGACCTGCGCGGAAGCACAGTTGGAATCATCGGGTTCGGCGGCATTGGACAGGCGACCGCCAAGCGACTAGCTGGATTCGAGGTCGCTCGATTCTTCTATTCTGGACATAGGGAAAAGGCAGAAGGTACGCACTCGAAGCAACTTTAAAATTGGTTCTTAAACTCTTGGGCTTTCTCTCAAATGCGTAACTCTGCAATACTCAATCCCAAACAAAAGCTGAAATGGAAAATATTATGTGATAATTCCCCCAAAACCCGGGGCGATACAGTGTTGCATTTTGTTATATACGTAGTGACGATATATGACAAGCCGCTCTGTTAGCTGCAATTCGTCGCAATTGTTATGATTTTCTTATTACGTTTTCAACTACCATAATCTACGCAGCATTGAAAAATATCCAAATCTGAATCGACAAAAATAAACAAATAATTGTCGAAACTGCATACAAAATTTCATGAGAATCGGTTGAGAAATGCGACCTGTAGATGAGAACTGCCGGACATCTGCCGTAAAGACATATGTTTGGGGAGGGGCCGTTTTCAATCCCCGTAGTCCCAAACTTTACCACGTATGTCGTGGCGTATTCGTCTGGGCTCCTGGAAATCACAGGAAGACACCAGCCGATCTACGTGCTGTAATAGGCACGTGGGTACAAGAAATGGCGGGAACCACTTAGTTTACCAACTAACGGCTCGCGAGCCGCTCCGTCGAAGGGGGTTTATGTCAAAACATCTACCTACTTGATTGCAATCAGACTTAGTAAGGAATTATATTTGCATAACACTTCCCTCGATCCCGATGGTGACGTAGTGACCCGCAGACAGGAATCCGCCTTGTCGTTAACCTATTCACTATAAACTTCACACTGTAATATGCAATGTTAAATGCTGACGTCCTGCGTCAGAAATCCCTGGGTTGCCGCAACCCAAACAATACGATTTGTCATTGGTTAGTACTATTTCCGCTCACAATACACTACTCGTGGGTAAAACTCTTTTATCCTCCACTTTTATATCAGCCCTCGCCTTTGTTATACGTCTCGGACACAAATGCATATTTTAAGCACTCATTCTTCTACCATTTAATTTTTAGGTAAAAAAATCAGGAGCCAATCTAATAGTCATTACGTCACCTTACATAAATAAAAATATAGTAATACATCTGACAGCTTAAACTTCAAAAGCGAGCAGTGCTTGCATTGAAGGAGTACCAGACGACGTCTCTTGCAGAGGCTATTTCAAATAGCTCGGGATCCTCCCGAGCTATTTGAAATAGCCGTGCGAGCTTATTTTATATAATGTAGCAGTAGTTGTATACGCCAATATTGACAGATACCATCGCAGGGATGTGAACCCGTTTCGAATTGCGCAGTAATAAACATAGGGACCGTCTTTTCATGCCATCACACAATTTTTTTATAGTCCAGAAAATCCGTCTTTATATTGGGGTCAGTTGGCAAGTATACAATAGATTGCCGTAAACTATCAGAGATGCAACCTCCACCGTGCTATTTAAAACTAAACTAAGAAAATGCCTGAATGTTTAATTAAATATGAATAATGTTAACAAACGAATATATGTATATATTTAAATAATAACATTTTACTTAGTTTATTATTATAATAAGACAATATTGATTAAGAATATGTTTTATTCTCAATGCGACTTGTAACTATGGTGTTATTTATTAATAAATTATTTGTATGTGCAATAACTAAAAAGTTTTTCTAAATGCCTTACATGAGTAAAGCTGCGTATTCACCAGAGATGTTCGTGGAAGATTGGGCTTAGCGAGGCCAGGAAAATGGGGCGATCTTATTGGTGAATTTTTTCCTCGCACACCGCTCATATTCCTACCATATAGGTGGATACGCAGCTTAATTCTGCTATTAGAACATCGGCCCACATAGAACAGTTCCGATTCTTACTTAGCCGGTAACTGTATGAGCACTTAATAATAATGTGTATTAAATGTACATTTCAGCCAAAGCCCTGAACGCGCAGTTCGTAAGTCAAGACGAGCTCCTGAGAGAGAGCGACTTCGTCGTTCTGGCAGTACCATTGACCAACGAAACCAAACACTTGATCAACAAAGACACCCTTGGCAAGATGAAAAAGAACGCCATCGTCGTCAACGTTGGCCGTGGAGGTAATTTAGTTACAAAATTACAAATTTACGTGAGGAAAAAATATGCGGAATTCTAACCCGCGTCATCCACCCCTATAGCCGGGGTATGCTCTGACCGAATGAGGCAACATGACAATGACTCATAACTCTAATATTTCCTCGTCCTTTAACCATCGTATGGAGACGGATTGTAATCGGCAGACCATGCGTTATTGCAAAAATGTATACAGTTTTTTATTTATGGGATAGTGGCGGAGCAAGCACGGAGTCCACTGGTGTTAAGCGGTAACATCTGCTTATAACAGATGTATTTCGTCAGAGGTGACGCACTGCACTCATCACCTTGAGACATGAAGTTTTTATTTTTTATGCATGATAGATTAGCCTTTGACCACTATGTCACCTGATGGTAAGCGATGATGTGGTCGAAGGTGTTGTTCAGGCTAACCTAGAGAATTACTGGCTCTCAGTGACAGCTGCCGGAACACACCGTAAGGTGCTTGGCCACAGATTTTCTACTTGAGGGTGGTAGCTAGCCAGGCGGGCATTCGCAAATTGCCCTACCACCATGCTATAACGACTGCCATCTGAAGACAACAACCGGGACCGACGGCTTAACGTGCCCTCCGAAACACGGAAGCGCTCAGTAGTAATGTCACCAGCGGTCACCCACCCAACTCATGAACGACGCGGACGTTGCTTAGCTTTGCTGATCGGTTCAGAATGGCTAAGGAAACTTCGCTACGAGCACTTCAAAAGTTAAAGTTGTGAAGTCTCATGTGCCTCTTATTTCACCAGCCACCAGAAAACAGTAATGTTCGCATGACTGTTTCCTGGCGGCCGGTGACACTCACACAGGCGGAACGACAGCTCTATTTTTTATGCTATCGTGATGGAACAAGCACGAGGCCCATCTGGTGTTAAGCGGTAACCTCTGCCTATAAGAAATGCATTTCGTCGCAAGTGACGAACTGCACTGCGCCCATCACCCTGAGACGGTATGGCGCGGCACGGCATTCTATTCGTGATCAAGTTAATTTCACCTTATGACATGTAGGACTTTGTTCGTGGACTGAATTTCGAACCAACCTCTCGATACTTCGAGAACTCAATATTAAGAACGTCTATTTTCAACAGCACAATCTCGCATACTTAATTTCTTCGGACATGTTTCCTGGCGTGACAATCAGTACTTAGAACGCCTCGTCCAAGGAAAATTGGAAGGCACTAGACCGCGTGGAAGGTCACCCACGCGTTGGACTGACCAGATCAAGTCTGCCATCGGAGGTTCACTGAACCAGTGCAGCAGAATGACCTTCAGCAGGCATAGGTGGCAGAACGTGAAGTGCATCACATCTGTCCCTACCAGTACTACTACTGCATAAAGATCAAGACCGCTCCGGTCTAGTTCGGCTAGTCAAGAGCGTACGGGAAAAGAAGACATGTAATGTTGTCTTAGGTTCCGCGATTATTGAACATAGTAATCGAACAACTTTAAGTTGTATAATTCCTATATATCTATACTTATAATAAAACTGTAACAGGTCCAATTCTGTACATGGCAGATATTTTGAAAAAAAAAAATTTACAGTACTCTGTAGCTGATACTGATGCCGAAACTATATTTTTTTTTATTTTTGTCTGTCTGTCTGTCTGTCTGTCTGTCTGTCTGTCTGTCTGTATCCCGGCCGCGTATCACTCCAAAACTACTGGATGGATTTCAATGAAACTTAGCATGATTGGAGTTCATACTACAAGGTAGGATAATTTAGCTTTTTATCCCGAAATTCAGCATGGTTCCCTTGGGAGAGGGGATGAAAGTCAAAATATACACTTAGTTGTAATTTATTAACGCGTAGTCCAATTTCAGACGTTCTTTTTAGGGTTCCGTACCCAAAGGGTAAAAACGGTCTGTCCCGCTGTCCGTCCGTCCGTCTGTCCGTCCATCCGTCCGTCCGTCTGTCACCAGGCTGTATCTCAAGAACGGTGATAGCTAGACAGTTGAAATTTTCACAGATGATGTATTTCTGTTGCCGCTATAACAACAAATACAAAAAGTTGGCCAAGTGCGAGTTGGACTCGCTCACGTTAAAACAAAAAAAGGTTAAAATATGAAGTCTAATGTTGTATAGCTAATGGTACGGAACCCTTCGTGCGCGAGTCCGATTCACACTTGGCCGATTTTTTAATTAGAATAGTGGTACTTTAAAATTTATCACGGAAATATTTCAAAGTTATCGGATTTGCAGTTCAGAAATTACAGACATCACAACCTAAATATTACGTTCCAAATAACTTGACACCCCGAATGTACAGGAACCTTTCAACGTACGGCTCATCTTAAGCTGGCGATTGCACTTTATCGTATAGGTATAATAGATAGGTCTGTAGTCGGGCCTCTCCAAAAGACTGATTTTTCAAACGATAAAACACAGTTTTTTTATTACGATAAGCACAACTTCCCTACGTATATTTTTCATAACATGCAATGCTCTAATCAGTCTAATCTATACCTATAACAGGTTGCAGAAGGCGAATAGGGAAGCGCGAGGGAAGACGCTTAAATTAATATATTTATACTTATAATAAAACTGTAACAGGTCCAATTCTGTACATTGCAGATATTTTGAAAATATGTTTTGAGAGCAATCCGTAGCTGATACTGATGCAAAAACTGTTTTTTTTTTTTCTGGCTGTCTGTCTGTATCCCGGCCTCTTATCACTCCAAAACTACTGAATGGATTTGAATGAAACTTAGCACGATTCGAGTTCATACTACGAAGAAGGACATACGATACTTTTATCCCGAAATTCAGTAAGGTTTTCTTGGGAAAGGGGATGAAAGTCAAAATGTACATTTAGTTGTAATTTATTAACGCGTAGTCCGATTTCAATCATTCTTTTTTTGTTACAATAGTGGTTATTTAATTATTTTCCCGTAAATATTTCAAAGTTCTCAGTTTTGCAGTTCAGAAATTACAGATATCACAAACTAAATATTTCGTTTTAAATAACTTGGACCGCGGAATGTTGAGAAACCCTTTAACGTACGGCTCATCTTAAGCCCACAGGCAGCCCGGAACCCCACGGGAAGCCCGACACCCCACGGACAGACCGGCATCCCACGGGCAGCCTGGCGCCCCACGGGCAGCACGGCACCTTTATTTAGTTTTGCAAGCTTGCTACGATAAAACTCTAAAATGTGGTACATTTGAAGCAGTGATAGCTCAGTGGCTTTGGCTATTGACTGACGCGCAGCAGGTCCATGGTTCGAATCCCGCCGCTGGCTTGAGCTTCACCGCATGGTGGAAGGGCATTTTTGCGAATGCCCGCCTGGCTAGCGACCACCCTCCAGTGGAAAATCTGTCGCCATGCACCTAACGGTGTGTTCCGGCAGCTGTCCTTGAGAGCCAGTAATTCTAGGATAAGCCTGTTAACACCTACGCCCACATCGTCACTTACCATCAGGTGAGATTGTGGTCAAAGGCGTACCTATCAGCAATAATAAAAAAAAAACATTCACCACAATCAGTTTTTTAAACTACATAATTATCTTTCTTTTGACGGATACATTTCGGAGACTGCGAAATGAAAGTGCACAATGTGTCTTAGGTTTCCGCGATTGTTACACTTAGTAATTAAACAACTTTAAACGGTTTAAATCGCGTATATTTATCATTATTTTTGTCCCGACGTTTCAAAGACTTTGTAGTGATCGTGGTCACGGGGCGACTGTCGGGACAAAAATAATGATAAATATACGTGATTTAATCCGTTTAAAAGTTGGAAGTGCACAACTTTAGTAGATTGTTATACAAGGGTCGAAAGGAATTGGTAACTTTCACCCGCGTTCAGCTCTCTACTTTTCATATCGAATTTAAAGAAAGTAAATAAAGTAGCTTTTCTAAAAATTATGTTTGATAAAATAACATACTTACTAAAAATTTATTGAGAGGCTTGAACTATTTGTGAAATTTTACGTAAAATTTTGTTTGGAATATTTACGGGCGGCTATAGCCCGAATAGGAATCTCTCTGCTTTTCACTACTAATATAAGGAATAAAGATATAAATATAGTATGTTTTTTTAGATTATTTATTTTGATTTTAATAACATGAGCAGTATGTTTTTTAAATTAATGCGGCTATAGTCCAAGTAGGAATCGATGACTTACATCCGTGTTAAAAACTCTACTTTTCATTTAAAATATGAGGAGGGTAAAAAATTAGTAGTTTTTCTAAATATTTACTAAAAATAATAAACACGAGTAGAAGATACAAAGATACACTAGGAGTTAGAACAATGAAATTTAGGGAAAGTTAAATATTTTTTTTTACCCACACTTTCTACCTTATATTTAGTTACTACCCTGCCAAACATAGTTGTTATTAATTGTTTTACACCAACAGAATATTTTACAACGAAAAATCTTAGACATATAACTTTGTTTACACCAATGTTTTTCCCGGCCTTAGGTGGGAAGGAGCGTCTCCCACCCGCTACTCAGATCAAACAAACACTACTTTCCGAGAATGAGAAATAAAAAAAAATACGATCTACCGTCAATTTTAATTTTTTTTTTAGATTTTAAAAACGCGGTTATAAAATCGAAATTCTAAAGAAACGCAGAAGGTACTTTGCTTCAACATTTATTGTGCGAACCGGGAAAGAACTCTCTGAGTTACTTAACTACTGTCTTCTGGAAAATACAACCCGGGAGTTTTGAAATCCAAAGTAGAAAGCTCCATTCTGAGCTATGGTTTACTATAAGAGTGCTTCACCGCAGACCACAGTGTTGCTTAATATGAGATAAACAGTGCACAAATGTGAATAATTAGTGTGCAGGTACGGCAATCGCGAA
This sequence comes from Plagodis dolabraria, assembly GCA_963854805.1. Classification (NCBI taxonomy): domain Eukaryota; kingdom Metazoa; phylum Arthropoda; class Insecta; order Lepidoptera; family Geometridae; genus Plagodis; species Plagodis dolabraria. The sequence continues at coordinate 5,954,877 of OY978457.1, read as the reverse complement.
CGAAGTCGCGGGTACAGCTAGTTCTTTAATATTTCTATAATTCTATAATATTTCTAAATATACTTTAAGTTGTATGCTCCTTCTCTCTATCCTATCTTCCTATGGAGTATAATTCCTATCAGAAGACATGTAGTTTGGAACTCCTACTACTTTACTTCAATACAATGAGACCGTAGCTTCACGTTTCCAGGCCTTCATCCATTATTATAATGGCTTTCTTTTTATTATTACATATGTCAATTTTAATGGTATGATTTGTTTATAACTTAATTATTTAGTAATAATTGAATTTATTATTTTTTTTTTATTGCTGATAGGTAAGCCTTTGACCACAATCTCACCTGATGGTAAGTGATGATGTGGTCGAAGGTGTTAACAGGCTTAGCCTAGAATGACTGGCTCTCAAGGACAGCTGCCGGAACACATCGTTAGGTGCTTGGCGACAGATTTTCTACTTGAGGGTGGTCGCTAGCCAGGCGGGCATTCGCAAAAATGCCCTTCCACCATGCGGTGAAGCTCAAGCCCGCGGCGGGATTCGAACCATGGACCTGCTGCGCGGCAGTCCATACCCAAAGCCACTGAGCTATCATTGTTTCAAAAATGCTGTAATTTTAAGTTTATAATGAATATATAATTACATGTTGGCGTTTTGGAACATTTCTGTGAGCCACAATGTTTAATAAATAAATAAATATCACTCATAGCCATATCATAGATTTACCAACAATTAAGATAACGCTAGACGCTCTATCGACGGACTAGTCTCGCTTTTACCGGTACTTTCTACTTTTTCGTTGTCTTGCGTATTTTTAAACGCACAATTTTATATTATATTTTTGCAATGCTCTAGCTGGTAACCACGAGGCGCCTTCGGCCTGCTACGTACTAAAGCTATATATCGCCGTACCGTACACAAGTTGCTCCGGTGTTAAATAATTCTCAACTCTGGCTATGGAAATAGCAATTTGGTGTCATATATAACGTCAGAGCGTCTTATAAGTCTAATGAAATACAAGATTTTTTAGATAATTTAAAAAAAAAATACATACTTTAATAGGTATATATTTTGTACAGATCTTGTGGACCAAGACGCGTTGTACGACGCACTTAAGAACAACCAGATATATGCAGCAGGTCTCGATGTAACCACACCAGAGCCTCTTCCAAAGGATCACAAGCTTCTGACCTTACCCAATATCTGTAAGTAGCCTTTTCTAATATACTATATCTTGGACAAACCTAAATCATAACCCTAAAACTGTAGTAATATTTGCTCTTGGTATTTCCTGATTATATATAAACCTTTTGGGTTGAAGATATGGGCTATGAACTTCTTTATTATGGTAAAATGGTAAATGTGCAACATTATCTGTCTGTCTTTAATCAAATAAGTTGTAATATTGGTCTATTAAAATAACTGGATATTAAACTAATCAGTATTTTAACCGACTTCTAAAAAGGAGGAGATTCTCAATTCATCTGCATTTTTTTTCATGTTTGTTAAGTACTTTTGACTGGGTGAATCGATTATAATAAAAAAAAAATATATTTTAAAGCTGATGCTCGTTGTTTGGTCCAATTTATATTTCATCAAAATCAGTCAAGCAGTTTTTGAGTAACACTCCAATAACTGAAAAATATTTTCCTATCTTGATGATATAGTCGTAGACAGTGAATGACAATCGATCCCGTAAGTAGCAAGGGTCACTAAAAACAGTGAAAAAAAATTTTACCCAAAAAATGGAACCGACTTCGACACTCTAAGTGTGAAACAACTTGTCGAAGTCGGTACCATGCGCACAATATTGTGATAGGTACTTTTGAACTATCATGGTACCGACTTCAACAAATTATTTCACACATTTGAACTGTTGGTTCCATTTTTTGGTTAAATTTTTTTTATTATTGTAAATCAATGACAATTTTTATATTAAACTTTTTGTGAAGTCTTAAGATTTTACCATTAATAAAAATCTTTTTTCCACTTAACAGTTATACTTCCCCACATCGGCAGCGCCACCCTGCGTACACGCAGCGATATGGGAGTCCTAGCTGCCAACAACGTCATCAACGCACTTACTGGGAAACCTCTTCTTACGCCAGTTCAACTGTGATTCTCTTACGACTTAACTTTAAAACTACTCATCCAAATATCTCCGTAATAGGCAACTAGCAAAATTCATGCATGCTAAGAAAAATAACTCCAATATATTGTTTAAGATTACAGGAATAAAAATCGTTTGGAACAATTAATTAAACTTTGAAAACAAAAAAACAATAACGACAAAACTTGTGCACATGCTTTAAACCAAGAAGAATATATAAAAGAGATCACTCTAATTGGTGCTGGTAGTACCGAATGTTCTGCATTTAAGCAGTTGTGGTTTGAGTTTTAATAAACACTGTATCAAATGAAATCACTTCAGAACCTAAAACTAAAAAACTAAATTTAACTTAAAAACTCAATATAACCCATATTACGGGTTAGTTTTTACATATAACAATATCTTTCGAATATAATATTATGATAATCTAATTAGATATAAATAAAATGTTTTATCTTAATTAGTTTTTTATTTCAATCCTTAATCCTAACAATATAAAACTTATAAATTTTTAATTTATGTACAACATGGAATATAATTTTCTTTATCATAAAGTATATCTTATTTTAGTAACTACAATATTTAATGTGAGAAATGTTATTTTAATACTTAAAATTTAAATTTATATTTTCTTTAATTTTACTATTAAAGTTAACCTTCCTTAAACAAGGGTTTTATGAATTATTGTTACACAAAATCTGTTCTACATGGAAAAGTAGGAGCATACTCTCACTATAACTGTTGTTTAAATATGTAAATACTAAATACATAACGATCTTTATTCTGTGCCATTAATAAACATATATAATTAACAACGATCAGCACTTATGATACTTATGAATAGTTCTGAAAATCAAGATTTTTGACAATTTCTTTTCAATTTTGTGTTACAACAATCACAGAACTGTACAAAAAGAGATATATACTTGTATGTACTACCCATCATTATCTTGTGATCAGGATATCAGGCTTTTATATTCATAACTATTTCCCAATGCTTACTTAAAAATATATACCTAGCAACAAATAAACAGTTGTTTTTGTCTTTCTGGCCTGGGAGTTATGTATTTTTAATTATTCTTGAAATAACCCTTACCAATAGTCATGTGGAAGTTGGACTAGAGTGTGTAGTTTGGCAGGGCAGGTACACACACTAGTGTAATGTTTCTATGTGCAATCTGACAAAACAAGTTACTGAACCATTCACAAAAACACTATTTATAAAATTTCATAGTTGAGTTCTGTCCATTTTTGTTTCAAACTGCATCTGGATTTTGTAGCTGGTATTATACAAGAACCTTCTTATGACCATGATTATGAAAGCCTTACTGTTCAGCTTACAGGGCTTCAAGTGAAATTATACAAAATAACTTATAAAATTAATAGAATATTCCTCAATTTATAAAACAAATATGCAAGTCATGCTCATCATGGTGCATCTGCAACTACTGCTGCTAAGTCTTTGAGGTACGGCTCGATCTGACTCTCTAGCGACAGGATATGGCCAGTGTTGCAGTTGTCACTGCCAATGAATGTTATCACAAGCGGAAGTTTGTTCATTTGTATAACCTGAAATAAGCAATTATAAGGAATGTTAAATTAATAAGGGGATTTTAAATTTCAACATCCCCACATACATTTTGCTAATTTGGTTTGGTGGTAACATAATAAGTTTATGTATATACTCATTCTATTCACCAATTTTACAGACATGATGAAGGCATTGCATTGGTGGGAGCATTGGGAATAAAAATATCTTTAGCATCTTAGGACCCTCAATAACCAAAAAGTAGCAGATATGATAGACTGAGATATATTGCCAACAAAAGCATTCTTTATTCTTATTGAGTTAGCTACAGACAGATGGCCAGTTAAGAAACCAAAGCCAAAACCTTCTACAACACCGTTAGCAGAAAAAATAAATTAAGCTTACATCAAATGGCATAAGGATAGTAAGACGGTGAAGATGATTCGTGAAATATTAAGAAGAAAATAGAGAAATAATTGTATAATTGTTTGTTTTTAAAGATATGTGACACAAAAAATCATTCGAATCTATTTAAGATACTACTTTATAGGTACTGGAAGGACTTTAGAATCAGTATACATAGTATACATTCATATTTACTATATGAAGGGGGGGAGGGTGGAGAGGGGAGTTGTAACATCCCCTCGGAGGGGAGGGGGGTACCGGAAATCATTTTTTTTAAATAATAATAATTAAAAAATATGTTTATACCTACATACACTGAAAGGACTTTAGTTAGATATGGTAGGTATATGTAAGTACATATTATGTATTGTGGTTACAGAGAGGGAGGGCGGAATATTTCCCACTGAAGGGAGGTGGATTTCAAAAACCAAGATTTTCAATACAAATGAAATTTCTCAAAACTTGCTTCTTCTTCTTCATGAAAATAATTAGTCACAAATCACAAAAACGTCAACCAAAAAAGGTTAGGCATAAGACATGAATGTCTAATTAAAAGTGAAGTAATTCTAGGACAGCTCCGGCGCTGTGGGTACACAGCGCTTTAGTCTTCTCGCTACCTCGTCACAGCGTACTCGCTACGCCTCCGCTCCCGCTATGGTCATATGGTGGGTCATAACCAAATGGTTATGACCCACCATACGACTTAATCTAAGCTACCTGAATAATTCGCAGTATTTTGAATCCATTAGGCTATGCCATGTACTTAGTAGAAGTGCAAAATACACAAATAATCAAGGTTAAAATTAAAACTTCAATAATTTATTTCTCAAAAACTATTGATTTCCAGGAGATAAAATTTTGTGTGATTATTAGAAATACCTATATCTATCTGTAAAAAAAGAATGAAGGTACATTGTGGTGTATACCGATTCTAAAGACGAGCCTAGGTACTTCTTGAACAATCATGTTTTATTATCTCATACATTTAATAATGCGCTACAGTTCAACATGTAACAAACACAAACTGCTTGAATCATTTAAATGCCGCACAGAGAGGTAACTAGAGTCCATGACAAGGCCAAAGTTACTAACCTGATAGCTAGAATACATCGATATAATAGTCTTATTCCTGCCGAGTCCAAGTTTGCTTGCTTGATCAGTTGCCATCCCGAAAGTGGATATAAAATTTGGCCTCAGCGCCAGTTGGGGTGCTCTCTCAGTGACCGCCCGCACCAGGGGCACTCCATCTCGATCCGTTATCAGGATACAATGAAGACCGTTGACTCTACAAAATAACATTCATAATTTATCACAAAGATTTATAGAACTTGTTCAGCGTTGGTATGAGCATTTGTAGTGAAGTACAAACTTTTCCAGCAAATGGTTCAAATATTTTCTCAGGTCATCTACCATATTGTTCGCTGGCCTAGACTACGAATTAACAGAGAAAGGAAACAAGGATCTGCAAATATAATAAAAATCTAAGTTTGGTTTAGGAATTTGACGCACGACTAACAGCTGATGACAGAACAGCTGATAATGACAAATGACACTTAATATTTGATATAGATATAGTACTTAATTTTTTTTTTACCGGGCGGTGGTATGCCTTTAATATAACAAAATTCTACGAACTATATACAACACTTGAGCTACTTCCAATAAAAGCATTTATACATCGTATAAGCATGGAAGTAATAAGTACTACGTACAACAGGCATGAGCTGTTGTCGCAAAATTGAAGCCGAACGAGAGCTCAGTAACTGTACCTTTTATCCCACTCTGGCAATGGTGACAATATTGAAATATGAGTTACAATATTTTTATTATAAAAAATGATTTGTGATCTGACTTCAGCAGATCATTGCTTCAGATGGATTTTAATCGAAGATGCTAATGATAAACTTGCTCTTTGCGGCACTGTACATTTCCTGTTTTTGCTTGCTTTTCACACCCGCGTCATATTGGTAGGTACGTACCTACTGGTCCTTGTTGTACATGACATGCAGTTGGACTGAGATAAAATTACGATAAACTACCTATTGTGGTATATTTCATTAATAAGGTAAGAAAAACAGTTAAGTTTACAATTAAGTGTAATTATAAATCAGATATTGTTAAATAAAACAGTCTTGTGAAATTTCTGCCGCAAACCCAGCTTATTCCTTATATGTTTCATTGTTTCTAATTTTGCATTATGAGTTAAACCAACATAAGGAAATCCGAAATTGATTTAATAGAAAAAGGAATAAAAAATACATAGGTATTTAATTTATTAGTTCTTGAACTAGGATTGGATAGTCATGCATGATCACCGTAATTCCTCACTAATAAATTATGTTTAAAACTATTACCTGTGAATATATAATCCACAATCAGGATAATACTCGCTACCGCAAGCCTCCACGACACAAATTCTCCCCATTTTTACTAAAATTCTACAAAAATATCACGAAATCAAAAAACACTCCGCTATTAACGTCCGAGTCGACAATTTCATGTGGGGTTGTCAAGTCAGGTGTCCGTATTTCATACAAATAAAAGAAAACCTAAATACGCCAATCGCAAATATTTTTAGTAACGATTTACACGTAGCAACAAATAATATTGCTTTAACATGTTGGTGCTAAATTATTATTTATGTTTAGAAACATTCTAGTAGTAAATGTTTTTACTTCATTACATTATATCAATGGCATATTTTTCGACAAACAACGCAAGGATCGAAATCGACTTAACTCTGGCAACTCTAAGTTACTGTTAGAACGGGACACAGAGTTCAGTGGTAGCCTTCTCACTCGGCTTCATTTATATTTTGCGCGCAACAAGACTCTTACGACCTTTGTATAAGGTTTGATTTTCTTAATTTTAGCTGCAGGATGCACAGATAGAGCTCATTCCTGTTGTACGTAGTACTTATTACTTCCATGCCTATAAGTCATTGCAGACTCACAGGCAGTCCGTATCCTTCTACCGTCATTTTACGGTTAGGCGTAGAGGTGGGACTATTATTATTAATAGAATGGCTGCAGAACAAAAACTATGAGGATATAGAAAACATGCTCGTAAAAAATAAATAACATTCTTTCATGAACATACTCTATAATAATAATATATAAAAATACACTAATGAACACACACTCACACACACACATACACACACACACACACACACACACACACACACACACACACACACACACACACACACACACACACACACACACACACACACCCTAAAAACTCACATTTAATGTATGATTTTGTCTGAGCGTATTAAATATTTAGTGCAAAATTTTTCGGGAAAGACACTGCCCTGCTGCAACACAGTAATTATACTAAAGCAGCAGGCAGGGCTTCAAAATTAGTAAGTAAACTTATTTGTATTGAACAAGAATAAACATTTTGTATTTGTATTTGTATTTAGTCGTCTTGCACACACGTCGTAAACAAAGTCAAGTATAACAAAAACAAAGCTCTTAAGTTCGAATACAAACAATGCAACGCTATGCCTTAACGTAAATATTGATGTCGTATGTCGTCTTGCACAGTGTATGTGCATAGATTACTAATGAGGGTTTTCTCCATTAACTTAAATCTTTTTTCTTAACACACCTCCGTAAGTTTTTGTAGAAAATATACTTTTAAAACCCAAGAACAATAACTAAGATAAAATACACAATTATTAAAGCAAAACATTCATAAACCATTAACTAATAATAATTACTCATTTAAACTCTATACTATTATAAAATCAGTAAAATGTGCACATATTGAATAGCTAACTAACATACAATACACGCATTATCATTAACCAAAAACTTTCTTAATTAATATTAAGCAGCTCTCTTAACTTAACAAACCTAATTTTACCCAGTGCCTTTGTTAAAATGTCTGCTAACTGTTTCTCTGTATCAATTTTAGTTACATCAATAATACCTTTCTTTTCATAATCATTTACAAAATGAAAACTTATATCAATATGTTTAGGATTTTTACAAAATGTTCCGTTTCTGGAAAGAGCTATGGCACTGCTATTATCTTCATACATTTTAACAGGTTGTTGTTGTGTAACACCACATCTAAATCATTAAGAACTCCTATGACCGGCAATATCTCTGTAACACATTCTGCTAATGTATAATATTCCGCATGAGTTGATGATCTCGACACAACCTTTTGCTTATGTGTTTTCCACATTACTGCATTGTTATAAACTCTTAATAAAATAGCAGTGGTTGATTTTCGATCTGTTTGGTCTGCTGCCCAGTCGGAATCGGCGAATGCGTCAAAACATTCCGCAAACTCTTAGTTATAGTTTAATATTAAATTTCGAGTGTAATACAAATACTTTAAAATCCGTAGTGCATACTTGTAGTGTGTAACATTGTAACAGTTTTGGAAACGCCTTAAGTAATTAACACTGCATGAGACATCTGGTCGCGTTCCACCAGCCACATATAGCAGTGCCCCAATCAAGTTTGATATTTCAAATCATTATTGTTTACTACACTACCTTCAATAGATAAATTCTGTTCCATAGGCGTCTCATATTTCTTGAATTCTTTTATATTATATTTCTCTGCTAAACTTTCTATACACTTGCTCTGGCTCAAAGTCATTAACTTTAATTCTGGCTTGTAATCGATGTCAATCCCTAAATATTGTTTAACTTTTCCTAAGTCCTTCATTCAAAATCGATTATTTAACTTCTGCTTAACCTCCTTTATAATATAACATTTCTGCTTATTACTATTTTGTTGTCCACCAAGACCAGACCAGAGTACCCAATATCTGTATAACCAACTAAAATACCTATCATGCCTTATGGATTTAATTTTGAAGTTCGTACTTCTTTGGGACTCTTACAAAACATTGACTTCCATAAAGTTACAAATTATGTATGTCCGGTTTCTTACCATAAAATATTTCATATGGACTTTTCTTTTCTACTGTATTTGTAAGTGTTCTGTTTCCAAGATATGCCGCAGTCAATACGCATTTTGGCCAGTAATATTTATTTATATTTGCTTCTGTCATCAAACATCTAGCTCGATGCATTACTGTCCTATTATATCTTTCGGCCACACCATTTAATTCATGAGTATAGGCTGGGCTTGGCTTTAAGTATATTCCCTGTTCTTTGGTAAATTCATAAAAATCTCTATTTAAATACTCACGTCCATTGTCACATCTAATATCCTTCACTCTTTTGCCTTTTTAGTTGTGCATCGCATTCACGTAAGTTCTAAAACAATTAAACACTTCACTTTTATTTTTAATCACACATACTGCCGCGTGTCTGCTATAGTCATCAATAAATGAAACAAAATATCTTTGTCCGTTATAGCCTACCGGCGTAATTGGTCCGTTAACATCGGTGTAAATAATTTCCAAAATATTCTTTGCTCTGCGTCTATTATGCTCAAAAGGTAAATTTGTCATTTTATTTTGCAAGCAAATCTCACACTGTAGGTATACTTCTTCAATTTTATCTGGTAAACTTTACGTGTCCTAAAATTCTGTGCCATTTCTCTTTCACTGACATTGTCTTATCAGTATAAATATTTATATTCTCTCTTTTATCTACCTTGCCTTCTAATTCATACAGTCTATTCTTTTTCCTTGCTACAGCTACTAACTTACGCTGCGCACTGAATATTCCTGCAGTTTCATTTTGAAATTTTATCATATTACCTCTATTCACAATGCATTAAACTTTGTACAATTTGACTCATTACAATACATACTAATACTGCCTATCTTTTCCGATTTTAGAGCAAATCCATCTCCTACTATTATATTAACTGAATTATCTAACTTAAAAGTGACCCCGAAAATAAAATAATGAAAATAATATATAGAAGATATAGGAACTACTGTAATAATTTAATTAAAAACCTTAGAAGAAAATTTGAAAGAAAAGAATTAGCAAATTCTGCAACAAACAATAAAGCTTTATGGAATACGATTAACAAAATAACACCTTACAAAGCAGCGAAAACTCCAAATATCCAATTACTCAATATAAAAACCTCTGCTCTTGATTCCGTAAACCATATTAATACGTTTTTTTCTAGTATTGGCAAAGAGCTAGCAGAAAATATAATACAGAAAAATAATAATTGTTATGAAAACCTTCCCTTTAACTTACCAGAAACTAGACCTTCTTCATTTGTATTACTAGACACGGACCCGGATGAGATAAATAGTATAATTGTAAATTTAAAATCAAAAAGCTCCCCTGGCTACGATAACATTCCCACAAGTTTTCTAAAACTATCAAAAAATGCTCTGATCCCGATCATTTGTCATCTAGTAAATTTGTGTTTCTCTCAAGGTATATTTCCCATTACTCTAAAACAATCAACAATTACCCCGATATACAAAAATGGACACATAAATGATATAAACAACTATAGACCTATCTCAGTCTTGCCATGTATCTCAAAAATATGAGAAAAATCCCTAAATAACAGACTAATAAACTACCTAAACAAATTTAATATAATTTCAAAATCACAATTCGGTTTCAGAAAGAGTCTCTCAACCGAGGGTGCTGTTATAGCTTTAAGTGATTGTATCGTAGAACAAGTTGATAAGGGAAATAAATGCCTAGTAGTGTTTTTAGACCTCAAAAAGGCCTTTGATACCGTCTCTATTCCTATTCTTATTCAAAAACTGGAAAAACTCGGTATACGAGGCACTTCCCTTGCTATATTTAGAGACTACCTAAATGAGAGAAAACAAAGGACTAGAATCGGTGGAACTATAAGTGACGATGTTTCAATTAATTATGGGGTGCCTCAGGGGAGTGTGTTGGGACCTACTTTATTTTTAACTTATATTAATGACCTTTGTGACCTAAAAATTCACAATGGGCATATAATATCGTATGCGGATGACACCGCTATAATTTTTACTGGATCCTCATGGAACGAAGTCAAGATTAACTCAGAAATAGGTCTACAACAGAGTGCTATATGGTTGAAAACAAATCTTCTTACACTTAACGTATCAAAGACTATTTTTATATGTTTCTCCATGTATGTTAGTTCTCAATCTGATCCAAACTTTAATATTAAAATACATGACTGTAATAATCGCAGCCATTGTGAATGCCCAATACTGGAAAAAGTAGGAACTACAAAGTACCTAGGCGTGGTCATTGACCAACGTCTATCTTGGCAAGCCCATCTTGAACTGCTCATGACGAGAACCAGAAAATTAAATTATATCTTTAAAAGTCTCAGACATGTGGCACCACCTAAACTTCTTAAACAAATTTATATTGCTATAGCACAATCACTGTTAACATATTGTATTCCTGTTTGGGGAGGTGCCATAAAGACAAGATTTTTGGAGCTAGAAAAAACGCAAAGGTCTTTACTAAAGCTAATGTTTTTCAAACCTTACCAATATCCAACTGACATGCTTTACTCTACTACAGAAGTACTAACGGTTAGAAAACTATACGTGCTAAATACAATATTAAAATTACATAGAAATCTAAAATTTGACCCCAATATAATATATTAATAAAAAGAAGAAATTATATTGTAACCTGCACACCAAATAGGAACTCAACATTTGCTAGTAGACAGTATACAAGCCAAACCAGTTACTTATATAATAAGATAAATAAAATATTAAATCTGTACCCCTTAAACAGTTACAAATGTAAAAAAACCCTCTCAAACTGGCTATTACATCTAGGGTATGACGAGATTGAAACTCTTATGGAAAGAGTAACTTAGGTTCGTTAAATGGTTTGTAATAGGCAAATCCAAATTACCATTTCCACTTACACTTACACTCACATATACTCAAAAAGACTTTGTCTTTCTATTGTCCAGACTGTCTATATGTCTATGTCTATCTGTTCCTAGCGTATATTAATGATCTGCCTTGCATGGTCAAAGATTTCTGTGATATTGTTTTATTCGCGGATGATACCTCTCTGATTTTTAAAGTAGATAGGAAAGATAGTGAACTCATTCATGTAAATAATGTGTTATCTATGATCTCTGGATGGTTCGCCGCTAATAATCTTCTGTTAAATTCAAAAAAGACCAAATGTTTAAAGTTTTCATTACCAAATGTTCCTTATGTTGAACCAAACATTAAGCTTGACCTAGATAAACTCTCTATTGACAAAGCGACAGTCTTTCTGGGAATCAAAATGGATTCAACTTTACAGTGGGATCCACATATACATGATCTAGCCGGAAGACTTAGTTCTGCTGCATATGCAGTTTGTAAGATAAGACAGTTAACAGATGTAGCTACTGCACGGCTAGTTTATTTCGCATACTTCCACAGTATTATGTCGTATGGTGTATTGCTGTGGGGAGCTACTGCTGAGATAGAGACAATCTTTATCTTACAAAAGCGTGCAATTCGAGCCATATATGAAATGGATCCTAGGGAATCTCTAAGGGATCTTTTTAAAGAAATTGATATATTAACTTTACCGAGTCTGTATATATTTGAAAATATTATGTATGTTCGGAAAAAATTGAGTAAATTTAAATTAAACAGTGACAACCATCATTACACACATCATTTCACTACAACCGAAGCAGCCAAAGATCTGCGAGACAAGGTAGCACAACGCATCGGCGACGGAGTAAAATCCAAAGTGCGTACCTTGGCCTCCATATTGGCCAATGGGTTCATGGAGCGTAGAGAAAAACGTCTTTTAATAGACGAAGCTCACATGAACCATTTTGGGGCCATCATAATGGCTGCACGGTTGCTGGAGGCTGAGGATGTCGTCATCATCGGAGATGTCAACCAACTGCCCTATATTGACAGAGAGAACCTCTTCGATATAAGGTACAGTAGTCCAAAGACATTGGTTTCCATTAGTCAACAACTGTTCTGCACCCACAGAAACCCCTTGGATATGGCATACGCCCTCAGTGAGGTGTACACGGGCATTTACTCATCGCGATCCCAGGTTCATTCCCTGAAGCTAGAACGTTATACAGGTGCAAATATACCAACTGACCTCCAGAACACCCTCTATCTAGTGCTGACGCAGGAGGAAAAAGCCTCCCTTGTCAGCAAAGGATATGGGTCTGGTTCAGGTTCCTGCACCTTAACCGTACACGAAGCGCAGGGATTGACTTATGAGTCGGTAATCATCATACAGATGAGGGAAAGAGTCACCAAGCTCCGAGACAGTGTTTCTCATGCGGTAGTAGCAGTGTCACGCCATACAAAATGCTGCGTTTACTATACCGATGACAGCTCGGACGCCATTGGAGGCTTCGTTAGGCGGGCAACAGAGGCAAACTATAAAAACATAGTCGATCACAACCTAAAAATGGCAATACGAAACAGAAACGAAGAGATCGTGGAGGCTCTTATCAAAACATCAAGGGCATCGGCGGAATCTGTGGCCGGACCCTCAACGACATACTGAATAACGTAATATACTACTATACAAACTAGATATAAGGAGAAAATATACATATAAGCATGGACTCACTTTAGCTTTATGAAATATATATATATAAATATATTTTATAACTAACATTAGGCTAACTTCCCTTCAGGAGGAATATTGATAAGCTGGAGAATGATGTAAAATTAAGAAATGTATTTAAGTGAAACAAAATCAAACAAGTGTACGGACCACGAGTCTGTAGTGTATAGAATGTGTTAATAAATAAAAAAAAAAAAAAAAAAACATCATTACTACACTAGGAACAAATATAAATTAACGGTACCATGTTTTAGATTAGCAAAGACAAATAAAAGGTCCTTTTTAGGTAATTGTGTGCGGTTTTATAATAAAATTCCCGAACATATTACAATGCTCACAGAAGGAAAATTCAAATTGCACGTGAAAAATATTTTGATGAAGAAATCCTACTACACAGTTTGTGATTACTTAAACGACAAAAATGCTTGGAAAATTCCACCTCTGCCAAGCCATCACATGTCTCCTACGTAATTTAAACAAATATTGTAATAATTGTATTATATTGTTTATAACACATTGTAAAAAGACGTTTAAAAGAATGGCCCCGAGTTTCTTGCCCGTTCTTCTCGCAGTGGCTCTATAAACTTTTTTTGCTGAACGTGGCAGTACAATGTAGAATATTTCAATATTAAAATTTGTAATTGACCTTCATAAGAGCGTCGTAGACGCCTAAATTGAATAAATGATTTTGAATTTGAATTTGAATTTGTCTGAAAAATGTGCCTTAGTAGGATTCAAGTTTGTCTTCTCTCTCTCTCACACACACACACATACACACACACACACACACATACACACATTGAAACTAACACACACGCATATTCTCATACATGCACACACGCTATATCATTCGTATTTTTCATGCATTCTCAAAAACTTATACACCAAATTATTAAAACGCACATAAACGCAACATCTTTATACTTGGACCACCCGTAACATCACACGTACGTCTGCACGGACCCACACAAATGTATTCGCGCGGTCGGCAACCGACTGGCATTTATACTGACGCTTTTAATATTCGCGAATTGTGGGTACTTATTTAAAAAAAAAAAAAGTTTAATTGTGTTTATGTATTTTGATTTTGATTCATTTTACAATGTTTTATATAAATATACCCGACGCCTAAATTGTAAACCTAATGATGTGGAAGAGCGAAAACGCCTAACACAAGTATTGTCAAAATACTTAAAAGGTGTTTTTAATCATGGTTGAACCTATTTGTAATCTTTATTACTGAATAAAACATTTTGTATTTGTATTGTATTTTTGTATCTAATATTTTGTACTTACAAAAGTATTTGTCGTCATTCACAATGTGGTCGCTGCAGCCGCTGTCAAGGAGCCAATTTATGGAACCTGTGTTCGCTCCGGCTGTCATCACTTCGACGTTGAAACCGATGCAAGAATTTCTAGGTGTAGATTCAATGTAAGAATTGTTACCTCGGCCTCATTGTCCTCTGTTGGTACCACTGTGTTCTCTATACCTTCGGTAACCTCTACCTTGACCACCACGACAATAAGTGCTGTGTCCACGACGACTGTTGATGAAAAGCTTGGGACAATCTCTTTTAAAGTGTCCTTCTTGTTTGCACTCATAGCACACCTTTTAAATGGAATTATTGCTTGCAAAAGACTGTTCTAAGTTTTCAATTTCATTTTTCTTATAATCCAACAAGAGCTTTGATTTAAAATATTCTACTGTTTGTTCCTTCTGTGGTAAAGCATATACAATATTAATGATTGTTGAAAATTTTTCTTGTAACGATAATAACAAATAATTAAGGCTATCCTCTTCTGAGTCTACTTCGTTTATATTTTTTAAACCATTTATTTGTTTTTCAAATATTTGAAAGAACTCTGTCGGATTCACGTCTTTAAATTTTGTTTCCAATATTTAATCAAAAGCTTATTTGCACATCCTCTAACAAGATACATATCGTCAAGTTTTTTAATCATTCTGTACGCTGTCTGCTCAGTTATGATAATATCTAATTGCGAGTTGCTAATACTATTTACAATATAATTTTCTGCTTTCAGCTTCATCTTTTTCCATTCATTATCCGTTATTTCCTCTGGCTTAACTTCATTTTCTATACATTCTAAACAATTTTTCATATTGAGAAAAAGTTTTAAACGAAACTTCCATTTGTCGTTATTCCCATCAAATATTTGTAAATGAAATTCGTCCTTTCCTTCCATGGTAATTATGTTCTAGTAGGTACTTACTTAGTAAACCCATGATACAATAATATACTACGCCAGGTATTACACTCCGAGACCGGATGTCACGTAACCGGGACACAAGCATTCTATCATCACTTCTATCTACGACTCTCAAACTGTATACCTTATATGAGTAAATTGGGGGGCAGTAAAATAACAGTTAATAGATTTCACCTTTTTATGAAATTGGTTTAAGTTACACAGATTAATGATTCTTGAATAAATTATGCTTATCAAGTTCGTACAGAGTGTTTGACACAGTTTTCTTATATTAGGTACCGTAGATGCTAATAGGCCTAAATTTTTCATAGATTGAAATCAAGTAATTATTTTCTATGCCGAAAAAAAGCCAGTTATCTGTATTTTGGTGTACAGTTTGGTTTCAAAGAAAGCTCAAAAATATCGGAAGTAAAAACCAATTAGGTAGATACGTTATATAACCAAAGAAATTTTACATTACATACCATATTTAGTAGTCACAGTAAGAATGGCTTCGGTATTGTGGACCTCAAAGGTCCACAATACCAAGCCATTCTTCGGCTACAGACAATTTTGCAGGGAATGTAAAAAGCTTCAAATCACTACTTTTTCTACTTTTACTCTTACAGTTACTCTTGCATGGTGGAAGGGCACTTTGCGAATGCCCGCCTAGCTAGCGACCCCCCTCAAGTAGAAATCTGTCGCCAAATACCTAACGGTGTGTTCCGGCAGCAGTCCTTGAGAACTAGTGAAATTACAGGTACAGAGACTTAACATCTATGTCTCCTGGTGACAGGCGCAGTGCAATTCGTGACTTGTGACGAAATGCATCTGTTATAGGCAGAGGTTAGTCTGCTTAACATCAGGTGGTTGTTCCGTCACAATTGAAAATAATTATATGTTTCTTTATTATACTCGTAGCTTCCAGAATAGGCTGACCACAAAGTTTGCGAATCACTGCGCATATGTGCATGAGCGAGAGCGAAACAGATGCAAATCATATACGTGAGACAGAGATGGCGATATTTGTCAAAATGGAGGAACCATAGGGAGACAACTTTTTGATACCATTTACTGTGATGAACATTGATTCATGTGTGACTTTCTATTAGACGTTTGAAATATTATATTGATATTTTAAAACAAAACATTCACATGAAAAAGAACCATGAACTTGTACCTAAGCTGCTGCAATCATGTTTTAATAAAGAGCCAATTTGGTAGTGACGCAAGCTTGTGATTCTTCGGGAGTAGAAGACCGTGTTTTCTTAGACCATGAGTAAACCTTTCTTTATTTGACACAAAATTTTGATCCCATAGAAAATTTGTTCCTTTTAACGCTCTGCTACCATGTTAAAATACTTCATAGGTATCCGACCTAACTTATTTACATATTTGTGGATCTTTTAATGAAGAAAACTAATTCCTTTTACTATACCAGATTTATTTATAACATTGAAAATATACAATTTTATGCTATTATTTTTTGCACATGACAGACAACAAAAAACAAACTCTCTTGTTCCTCATCAAATTCATTGTGTATGTGCATAGATTACTATAAGAGGATTTTCTCAAATAACTTAAATTGCTTTACTATCAATTCGGACCATTATTCATTATATTTTTAAGGATTTAGATTACAATTTTGTTCGTAACTATGTGCCAAGTTACGATGATCTTACCGTAGATACACAATAGAAATTGATCAAGATCTCGATATTTATTGCACGTGTAGCATTCGCCATAAAGGAGAATTTCGCAGTCACGAATGCAATCTCATGTTCGATAAAATTAAATATTGTTATAACATGGAAGTAATAAGTACTGGTACGTAGTACTTATTACTTCCATGTGTTATAATCATATTCTCTCTGCAAATCATTGTACTTTGAGTCTGACTTTTCACAAATTAAAACTAAAACAAAACTTGTCTATTGCCAAAATGGCAGAATTGGATTGACAGTCCTGTGATTTTCGAAATTTATTTTTGGGCACAAATTAAATTGCCTTATTTAAACTAGTAATATTGTTTTTGTGATTCTTTATGTAATGTGAGATCTTTTATGAAATTGTGATATCGAATCGGAGCCTAATACAATTACCCGCGCATGCTGCGATTTCCCGAAATGTAGCTTTCGTATGATAACAAAAGATATAAAAATTTAGCCTTGTCTCATTAGGCTTTATTTTTCGTCACATGTGTACCGTGAAGATTAACAAGGCGAGTGAGATAATTCCTGCAAAATCTCTGTAATGCAAACGTAACAAGGTGTTTACGTGATTTTTTGGTTTGTGACGTCACAAAATAGACTAGTTATAAATATTTATCCTGCAAATGAAGTATTAAAATGTTAAACAGCACAAGACGGTGAGAACCGAGATCAGTGCCACAGAGTTCCCACGAGTGACGAGTGGCGGGCGAAGCGGTGGGGCTCTGCTAGGATGGGCGGCGATGTCTGCCCCGTCTGAGAGCGCTGCGAGCCCTGCGCCGTGCGCATGCACCAATATATCGCTTATGCAATTGTTCCATGAGCTGAAACAGAAGTTTCCTGGTGTCCCTGATCATGTCGTATCGAACACAATCGAGCTATATTGCCACGACAAGCAAGCATGCGAGAAACACCTGCACAGCGAAGTCAAGGCCTCCCTAACGCACGCCTATCATGCTTCTTCATCGGCAGCTGCGCGTCAGCTCAATCAGCTCAAGCTCAACCCCCCACTGAAATGCAGGAATCAACCAATAGTCAAGCACGAAGCTACTAAACCAACACCAATCCTGTCAGTACTAATCCCTGGGCCCCAGAAGGGTATATTGAGTGCTGAAATTGAGAAAGAAAATACACCCAACACTGATGCTAATCAAAACATTGTTGAAGCAAAGAATGATTTCATTCTTAGAAATAATAACACTTCACCTGTGACTGTAATAAACATTGACAACTGTCATGTGAAATATAATGCAGACTCGCCAAGTGATCTAGAGCTCACAAATGAGAATGTAAAAGATAATACTGAGAAACAGAATACACCACAAGAAACTCAGGATCAACCAGAAAGCACAAATTACAAAATTCTAAAAAGTAACAAAATTCTAAACTTGAATGAAAGACTAACAAAAGGGAAAGAGAAGAAAACTATCAAAAAAGAAGAAGTCAAGAAGGAAGAGCAACCTAAACAAGTTCCTCTAGAGAAGCAAAATCGTCCGAAAACTTTAGATTTCATTAAACCTAATCCAGATATTGCATTTAAACAGACATTAAAGGAGCCTGAGCCGGAACCATGTCGAACTGTGTCTCCCCTGCCATCTTCTTTGAAGAATGACCAGCCTTTGAGAGAGGAGAAGCCACAATACCGACCAGAGCGAGGGTATCCAGTAAATTTATCTGTGAATGTGAATTGTCATATGGACTTGAGTAGAGGATATACTGATCCTTGGTTAGAAGATTATGAGAGTCCAAGGGCAATAACATCTGTTAATTTGACTGTGTGTACTCCAACATCAAACATGGCCAGCCCAGTGCGTGATACAAGAGAAGAAGACGGTGGGTTTGAAGGCCATGTCACAGTGACTGTGAGCCCTAGTACTGGACCGCCGCTGAGACGCCGGGCTCCACCCCCACCGGCACAGCAGCCCTCCAGGATTGAATCACCACGACCTTCTAGGGCTGCTCCAGAGCCTCCTCAATCCACTATAGGTAAGGTTATTTAATGACTATTTTCATAACACGTAATAATTTAATAAAGTCTTATTTTCCCTTGTTGTCTATTAAATAATAGTTATAATGCCAAATATGTATAAAAAGTTATAGATGCATGGTTTTGTTTGGTATATTTTACATAACTAGCATATCCTAATGTACACATTATATTGGGTAGGTAATTATTGTTGTTGAAGTTAAATGGTAGTATAGATGTATGAAATACATTTTCTATAAATGGTATATATTCCCAAGGAACTTAAAAATATCTAATAACAAACTTTATTTTACTATAGTTAGGTATATCTTCAGTAACCGTTAACCATTTGTTGTCTACTGCTATTCTGTTCAGGGTATTTTTATTTGCTGACTTTAGACTTATTTTAGAATACATTGTTATTGTTACTCATGTGTTACCTTTGGTTCCACCTAGAACATGAAAGTGAGCTGTGTGGCACTAATGACCGTTTGTTTGTCCGTGTTTGTGTTTTGTACAATATTTTTATATCCCTCACATGATGAGGAGGCTGAGTCACTATTACTGGTTAGTAATAAATATCCATACTGGCATATGTACTTAACTGTAACAATGCACTTATTTGGTAGAAATTTTATAGCAAAACAGACCTTCAGTTTGTATCATAATATGAGTAAATTAACTTGTTGCACAATAGGGAACTGAGCCTAGTAGATAGCAATGGGCTCGCCCCCTGTAATATGGGATATATACTGTTACCAAGTATCCAAGATGTCATGGACTAAGTCTATCTCGAATAATTTTTAGTTCAGTAGAATCACAAGCACTGGAATTCAGGCATTTATGAATGAAATTCTATTGTTCTCATTGCATGCGCAAGAATTAATCTTTAATGTGCAATACACCCCATGCGGGACTTATTACCCCCACTCACAATAAAAATAAAGATTCATCTGATACTGTTGTTCCGGCTTACCTATTATTCCATACCTAGGAAGTGACATTAGTGTAGCAGGTCCGCAGAAGGCACATAAAAAAGAAGTTGAAGTTGACATTAGTGTCACTACATCAAAGAGGTAGTCTAAAGCAAACTTTGTTTTAAAAATCATAAAAGACAGAGACATATTACTTAACATGACATGAATTCACCATGCAGGAGCTGGGTCCGTCATGTTGCAAGGGATGAAGCTCAAATCTTGCCTGGAACTTGCAACTCAAAGTACAGGAATACAATATTGTCTATGTTAGGAAATATATGAACTTCTATTTTATAAAAGAAATCCAACATTATAATCATTTAATGGATACAAATCAAACCAAATTAAAAACATTGATAAGAGTCGAGTTTATCACACATGCTTCACCCTCATCCTCTATTGGTATTTATAATGTGAAGTTAGTTTGTAGTAATCACCAGTCGCTGAAGCACTAAATTATGTAATTATTGTGAAAAATTTTATATCAGTATTATGTATCTAACTAAATTTTATTTGGAACATAATATTTTGTAGCATAAACAAAGCAATATAAATGGGTAATGTGGAAAGTGTGCCTTTGAACAATGGTATGTATATCATGTGATGTATTTAGATTTTGAGTAATTTGTCTAAACGGTATTTCACCGGCCTGTGACTTTGACTGTAACCGTTATTTGTAGTTGAATTGCTTATAATAATACCTGGACATGATACTGGCATGATTGTTCATAGACATATAAGCTGCAGGTGCTTTCTATGCTTAACATTTTGAGCTCAACAATTTACCTCTCAATCATAGGCGTTTGCAAGGTCCACGAACATCACATGTTGGTTTTTGTGCGCACATATTATTTTTCACATGTTGTCCCTTGTCCTGCCATAAACACAAACTGATTCTAGGTCTCCTTTCTCTCATCTCTTTCTTATGTCTCAGTGGTGTTGATTTTATACCAATTCTCTTAACTTCAAAATTCTCGAAATTATAGTTTCAATTCGAGAGATGTAATGATTTGCGGGCCAAGTGCGAGCCTGACTCGGTTCCCAAACTGTGCAAAACCACGCCTTTATGTATATAAACATATATTATTCTTGCATTGAGCAACAGGGGGGCCATTTTGAAAATTTATTGTAATTAAATACCTTGTACAATTACAAGGTTTTACTTTGCTTGCATTAATCATCATGTAATTTAGTTAGGTATTGAGTTTTATTTTAAAATGTTTTTATGAAATTTGATTATGTATTTGGACTACACCCGCCTCTATTGTTTTATTCGTTCAACTCCATCCTAAGGTTGCCTGGTAGAGATCACTTTTAGTGATAAGGCCGCCCATTGTAACACTATGTTATTATAATTTAATGTGTAAACTTTTATATTTCTAAAGTGGTGTAACAATAAAGAGTTTTCTATCTATCTAAATTAAAATTTTGCACTTACCACATTTAGATTTCAATTTTTTTGATTCAAGCCTTATGAATAATAAAATGAAATTTTCAGGGTTGATAATGACTTGATGGATAGAGCAAGTTTTTAATAGCCAAATGGTAATTTTTTTGTGTGATTTTATTTTTTAGGTGCCCTTGAAGTTGTGAACATACTGGGTAATTTTATATTTCTTGGCATTTAATTTTTTTTTTATTCCATTCTAACGATAGTAAATACTGAATCGGCCTATCTATCAGCTTAGTACACAAAATAAATCAAGCACCTACCGCAATAATTAACGTCACCATAAATAAAAACTCATAGTACTCGGGATAAGTGAAAAATTTAAAAAAAAATTCATAACTACGAAAATATGAAAAATCGCGGAACATACATGGGGGTGTTTCAGATAGCCCTCTAGGTCCTCTACCTCCCAGCTTCAGTATATCACTAATTCTTGGGACATTCTGTGTATGTATAGTATTGTACAAATATATTGTGGGCTGATATGATAACCTAGCTAAACCAGCTAAGTGTGACTCACACTTAGCCGGATTTTTTATGATGGATGTTCAATACCGATGAAGCCCTATATATAACAGGTTACGAATCGAGTTATTTGAGGAATTTTGATCACAGTGATATTTGGTCACAGATTTTCAATTCCATACTTTGAGCGAATTGGTCACAGGCATAATGTAATAATGTAATCAAACTAAATATTACTTTTGTGTGCAAATTGGTCACAATATATTTAAAAATAAAATAATACAGGGATTGAGGTAGTGTAAATATATATTTATTAGTAATTAATATTTGTTGAAGAGGGATTCAATCATGTAAAAGTTAGATACCGTCTTAATACTTCTGGTAAAACCTTTTTGTAAGCCATGGTATTTATTTAAACTCAATAGATATATTAGACCACATACGTGTTATTAATTAAGGCATGCTCAGACATAATGTCTAACTAATAAACATATATATACCTACTATCAAATAGTGACGTCTTCGCATCGCCGCCGATGTGGCTAAGAAACCGCAATCAAATGCACGCCACGTCGCATTTCGAAATAAATCCGCCGGAATGAAAATAAGCGAGAACAATCATTACCTACGACAACCGCTCGGTAAATAACAAAAAACATGCGTAGGTGATAATTTATTGGCACTTTGTGAAACTCATGTACGGGCGTGTCCACACAAGAGCCCATAAAAATAATTATTACGACCGCAGTGGGTCCAAAAATTAGCATTCTGTCAAAAACCGTCCACTGGATGACGGAAAAATTCGGTTTACATATTCCCTTGAGTACTAAGTACGTGACAAAACGGAATATACCTACTTATTGCAATATAAACGTGTTATAGTACTCTATAATTTGTATATCAGAGTTTATTAGTAGTGATAAACTAATAACTATACTATACAGCATTATATTATGTCAGATATGCAACACGCTCGTATGGTCGCTAGTAACGTTATTAATATGGCTTACGGTTGCTAAACACAATTCAGCATAGACGCGCCCTTATTTTTCAGGTAAAATGCAATTTCATGTTTCCAGTTGGGTAGTAGTCCAAAAATTAAAAATAGTTTGTGTGCTAGCTTTGTTGAATTACTTTTCGTATATTAATAAAAAATCTATTATAAATTTTATTTCGTGATAAAACGGTAATTTATCGCTGAGAGCGATCGCTTCCAGTCATATTTCTGAATATGATTACAAGCATTAACGCGCGCTAAGCGAAAATCAAAGTTACAAACTATTGGAGCACAAAATTTAAGGTGCGGGAATCGAACCCGCGTCCACCATTTTAAAGGGCACCGGTAGCCTAAACCATTCGGCTACCGAAACATACTCTTTCGAGCCGAAGCTTTGTTCTCCAATTGTATTACATTAACCGTCATAGGGGAAGGTGCGCGGTTATCAACCAGACTACTAGACTTCTTCTGATGGAAAGGAGTGCTTTTTCTAAAACTCAACCCTCGCAATGATGTCACTACCCTTCTATATTTATAAATATGATTACTAACACTATCGTGCTAAGCGATATAAAATCACATTTACTTTAAGAGCACATTTTTTTTTTGTCCCGGCCGCGTTTCGATACCGTATTCTCCAATTTCGCGGCCGATTGTAAATGTTCTGCTTAAATAAAATGTAAATGTCCCTTCCAGACATCCTTTAACCTAATAAGCCTCATAACATAAGTAATAACTATTATATGTAGTGATGGAATTCACGCAAACTACACGTCTGTACCCACAAGTTCAATTACACCTGGCTTCTACCTCTGGATATTCAATTAAAATTTCAAACTTAAAAAGGAAATAAAAGTACTAGTAAGATTTCTTTTCTCTTTTGTTCATTTGAAAATAAAACGTGCTCTTGCGCCTACTTTCGTTTTATTTCCATGTTTTAATTAATTTATTCGGATGGAGTAGTTATAAAAATAGGGTCAGTAAGATGTTAAACTGCCAAAGTACTAGGAGTCCATAAACAGTACAGAAGTAGCTTAATGTATGTGCCATAACTTAAGAAGTATGAATTGGTTATATAATTTTGTTTGGTGGGGTCATAATCTCTGATATCTGAACAAAACAACCGAGAAAAAAACTCATTAGTTCAATCAAGTGATCAAAGGAGAAAATTAATCTTACTAGTGTGAATAGAAACGGGTTTAATTTGTCATTTTCCTGGGGCATATAATTTTTCTACAAACATTTTTTATTTTATTTAAATCTGATAGGCTAACCTTTGACCACTCTCTCAACTGATGGTAAGTGATGATATGGTCAAAGATGTTGTTCAGGCTAGCCTAGAATTACGGCTCTCAAGCACAACTGACATTTTCTCCTGGGCAACGAAACACGATGCGACAACTTTCAAACCGAATCAGTAAAATAAACATTGGAACCGGTAACGCAGAAGTTGTCTTTATGCGTCACACATTATCATCACAACATTATTTTATTACTACATACTATCAGCTATACAGTTGTTGTGAAACGACAAGTCTTGGTATTCCCAAGTCTTTGAAAACACGTTCACGTTCCATACGTACTTGTATTGATTATCTCTACACATAGTAGATAATACGAACTGAGTCAATCTGGTACCTCTTGGTACGGAAACTTTCTTAGTAACTAAGGAATATCTTCCTGGGTGTTTAGCCAATTCAACTGTGCGTAAGCTTATCAAGTGATGGTGCGGTTGAGTATCCTTAACAGACTTAAGAGTACAGTGCACGGAGCGCTTTTATAAACTTAGTTTCCTCATATTTTAAATACCGGGTTCAAACGATAATTTGGTGAAATTTTGTATGCATATTGGTGAGCCTAATATGTATGCTTCTGGTTTGCCAGTTTTTAGATTTATTATTTACTAGCTTTCCGGGCGCGGCTCCGCCCGCGCGTATGTCGGTTATCGCGCATAAACATTAACCTCTTTTTGCGCAGTTGGATAAAAACTATCCTATGTTTTTTCCCGGGTCTCAAACTATTTCCATACCAAATTTGATTCAAATCGGTCCAGTAGTTTTGGCGTGAAAGCGTAACAGACAGACAGAGTTACTTTCGCATTTATAATATTAGTACTGATTTTATCTAGGGATGTCAAAATAACAATTACCATACAAAACAAATTTTCGAATTATTTTTCGATATTAGTACTTAATTTTAGGGAAATCTGGAAAACCAAACGCATAGATATAAAGCTCAAGGACACATACATGCAAAGTTTCACCTGGTTTGAGCACTTAGTATTTAAAATGTGACGCAACTACGTTTACATGGAAAGTGCCACGAGCACTCTAGCCTTGACGTAGATGGCGCTGGCTCAAAGTTAGCTGCTGGAACACAACATTGGGTGCTTGATAACAGATTTATACTAGAGGGTGGGTAGCTGACCAGGCAATCATTCGCAAAATGCTCTCCCTCCTGAGATTCCAACCATCGACTCACCAACGCGGCAGTCAAGAGTGTTGCTACTGAGCTGTCACTGCTTCAAAAGTATTTTTTTTCTGGTATGCAAAGAAGGAATAATCGCGAGCCTAATGCTAAGCGGTTACGCCTGTCACCATCCTCGTTCATCTTGGCACTGCTCTGCTACTCATTCCTGACTTTAGTTCTTATAGTAATTAAACAACTTTAAACGGTTTAAATCGCGTCTATTTATCATTGTTTTTGTCTCGACGTGTCATACTCTTAGCAGTGCATGTGTTAACGGCGTGACCATTCGGTTTTATATGTCACTTGGGTCCACATATATCACGGATAAGTTATGATACATCACCGTTTATATAATTGATCACTTTGATCAGCCTTGACCACTAATCCATTGATCACCTAACATAAGTTAATATTTATTAAATTTTTTGCCTGATCCGAAAACACGATTCCATATATCTCTCTATATACAAAAATCATAAATACAGCTCTAAAATTTCACTTAATATAATTTTGTGTTTATATAGTAAATCATATCAAATCAAATTTTATATAGCAACAATGTGATACAGTACCTGAAAGATTTTTTTCTTCAATTTCAAATAAGGCACGACGCATTTCAGTTCTCTAGTCGCTGAAAATCTTGATGTCCATCATTGACCACTGATCATGGACAAGTCATGATCAGTGTTTGGAGTAGGTAGAACTAATTGGGGTCATCAACCTCAAATGTATATATTAATATGGATATAACACCATGATATTATACACTCATAATATACATTACCGTTTAGATGTTGATCAGCCTTGACTACTAATGTAAGTAAATATTTATTACTCTTATGCTCATGAAAAATCTTTTTCAAAGTGTCCAGCTTTGACCACCCTCAAATACGCCTTTGAATAGTCATAAACTCGGAAATTCAAGTCAACAAGCAAACAAAGAACTCTCATAAACAACATCACAGAAGTTGCCTTGCCATCATCGCATGCCCAATTTTTCAGATCGAGCTCTAATCGAGCGCCAAAAAGAGCGGCTGGGGAGGCTCGCCATGGCTTTAAACCAAGAGAAAGGGCGGCTAGTCCAACTGAACCGCGAGACCCAGATCCTAGCCGGTCCTCCCCCCACGCCGTCTGCGGCGCAGCGGTTAAGGGACTACGTGGATCGGCTGCGGGACCAGTGCAACACCCTCGCGAAACGACTTGAGATGTCCGGAAACGGTACGTGGTAAAGTACTTTTTTATCTAACCTCTTTTGTGTAGCATCCATCGTTTGACAGGCCAAATCTGACTCAGGTACTCCATCGTTATACCGCAGCTCGTTGTTTTCTCTTTCACTCAGGGTCTGCGCAAAATGAGAATGGTCGTGGATTGATTTATCACTTCGTGGCTCAGACCAAATAAAAAGTCAAGATAGAATGTTGTGAAAAGAGAAGTGAGACCGGTTTTCTAAACATGTAGTGCGTGTGTCGATGCCATGATAAATCAAATTACCCCATAAAAATGACGATACCAGTTACTATATTTAACGATACCAAGGTATATCGTCATATAAGCATAGTTTTAATATAACAGTTCTAACGTAAGGTGTCGGTAAAAGTTGTGTGGTTAAGTAGAGGAAAGGAATGGAAAAAGTGTTTCAGAAATAAAAATAATGAGTATTTAATTTGCATTCATTTATTTCTTGTAACTAAATAATGACGGTTCTTTATGCAATCGTGATGAACATTTTTGATTATTTGCAAGCAGGATTGCACCTGGTGTTAAGCGGTAACTTCTGCAGTGGCAAAATAACAGATGCAGTCAGCAAGTGGTAAACTTGGTTGGCAGTGGATATAGGATATTTTCCTGTAAGAACTCGTTAGAGTTCTACTTAATGTTTTTTTTACGTTTTTACCAGACGATGTAGCCCTTTCTTTGTGTAGTATAAATCGCTGATTTTAAAATATGTTGAACAAACTACGCTCCTGGAAGTTGCTTGCCATGATAGTTCCGTCCTACTTTTCCGAATGACTTCGATTCAAATTTATTTCATTTTTTTATCTCGATTCGGAAATGAAAAGAACTGACGAGTCAAGGCGTAGTTTCATTGTACGTGTGTGTGTAATTGTGTTTGTACACGGCGAGGCGTAGTTTTACCGGCCTCACTGCTCTTTTCACAACATTCTGTCTTGACTTTTTATTCAGTCTGAGCTTCGTGGCAGTACAAGTAAAAAAATAAATGTAAAATTATTAAATCCTTTTTTTTTTTTGTTATATGTATATAAGTGAGGTTTTATTAAAATTTCATAATAAGTACAATTATTATGGTCTAATATGTCAAATTATATAAATTTAAAGATTATTAAGAAAATTCTAATTAGAATATAATATTATGAATGTAATTAGATAAAATGTTCATAAATTACCCCCAATCAATTGTTATTCTAGGCTAGCTTTGGCTAATAAATGATTTTTGTTGATATTTTGATCAAAAAATAATTATAGCTGATTAACATTTTTGTCATTATTTAACTTAACTATATTGAATTTCATTATACTTAATGAAATTATATATAATAAGTATTATAGTAAGCTAGATTCTGTCCACGATAATTACTTGGTAAATCGAAATTAAAGTCAGTTCATTAAGTAATAGTATAGGATGGATGTTTCCTAAAATCATGACCTTTCTTTTTTTGAATGCTTTGGCTTGAAGATTCAAGACCTGCTGAAGACGCGTCGTGTAGAAGTATAACGCGTCAGAAATTGTTCCTGCTAGTTTGCGTGGATTTTCTGTCGTCATTTCAAAACGGTCAATTTTGGCGGAATTTTCAATAAATTATTTTATAAATATTTATGATTTGTGATTGTTATATTTGGCCTGTCTAAATGTATAGTGAAACTAACTGGTGGTGGGTTCACCGTTAAAAAAATATGTGTCTAGTGGGACGCATACTTGTTTGGAGTAAGACCTTGAAGGTGAGATTAAAAGATTTTTTCATATTACGTCAGTGGGCCGTTCTACGCAGAGCTTTGACGTGAACAAAACAAATGCATGGATTTGTTACATGTATATACCTAACTAGTGACCCGCCCTTGCTTCCCACGGGTGCAATGCTGATACTAAATATACCATAAAATATCTCTATATAATCTCATTGGGTAATATTCTAATTATGAAATGAAATACAGACTTTTATTGGCATATTTTATTTACATACTTGTTTAAGAAAATAAAAAAGTTAAAGCATTATTCTCCAAACATAACAATGCTTTAGAACATTTTTTATTTACACAAGAACATTAAGTACAATGTGTACCGACCAAGGAGGTTTCAATTCAATTTAAGTAGGTACACATTATCTGTGGAGAGCGCGCTGCGCGCGCAATGCGCTTGTTCCGAACCAATATACCATTAACAGACTTTTTTCCATTTTGGCGCTATTTCGTACATACGAATTTAAGTAATATTTTGTTGGATAAAACTTTAGTAGCAAAAATGTCAAGCAACACCGACGATACTGACGAAAATTCAACTCGACCTGACATTCTAGAAACAGCTACTAAACTGACGAATAGTTTTATGCCAGAAAAAACAGAAAAGCGTAAAGCCATGAGATTAAATACAGTAGTGTATGCAACTGCATATAATGAGGTATTAAAACACTCGTGTAATCTTATTAATTATTAAAACTACACTCATGTTTTAATGCCCTCTATTATATGACAGTTGCATAAACTACTATTATATACAACGTTCAAAGCTTTTTGTCATTAGACAATACAAACATGTTTTCTTTGGAGATTACTCTTGAAAGATTAGAAACCTAAAATTATCAGTATTATGCATGTATTGAAACCGATGCGGAAAACAGATCCATAAAATGATAACTAAAGGAAAAAGCACAATATATATTTTATTTTAGATGAAAAATACTTATTCACATCATCACTCAAAAAAAAAAACACTATTACATACTACTCTAATGAATTCACTTCTTATGTCAAATTATAGAAAAACAGCCAGTATCAAAAGAGGTAGAAAAACAGCCAGTACTAAAAGAGGTCAAAACTTCAAAATTTACTTCAAAATTGGCTCAGCCGTTTGGAGCTGCGACGCCACTAGACAAATACTTCAAACTTGCGAAACCTTATATTGGCATCGGGCTTAACAAAGAATACTAATGAATAGGCGTTACTTTGCAAAAATGTATGATAATAACAAATATTTTTAAAATATTTTTTTTAAAACATTTAAATTATATTTCAGAAAAACATTTAAATGTATAAAAAATATATCCAATGACAATTCAGCCTAATATTCCTGTTAAGCTGACGTGACGCCGTAAACGCCACTTTGCCGAACCGGAAGAATTTTCGATGCCTTTCGCTTCTGCACGAAGCATCCTCAGGAGATCTTGACTCTTCAATCGCACGATCGAGAAAGATCGTTTCAAACAAGACTCTTTAAGGAAACTTAAATCTTACTTTCATCGTCATACATTTCAAAGAAGTGTAATTATAGATAACATATTTCGATGTGAACGTCATTAAAACGAGTGTTTAACACGCGTGTTATTGTTTATAACACATCACATGATTTCAGAATACAGTTTTATACTCATAACAACTTATTCATGATGTACCTATTTCACTCTTTAGGGTTCCGTTCTCGAAAACGGGATCCTGTTTTCTAGTACGAAGATAAATATCGCCTTTATAATCTATACTTATAATAAAACTGTAACAGGTCCAATTCTGTACATGGCAGATATTTTGAAAAAAAAAAATTTACAGTACTCTGTAGCTGATACTGATGCCGAAACTGTATTTTTTTTTATTTTTGTCTGTCTGTCTGTCTGTCTGTCTGTCTGTCTGTCTGTCTGTATCCCGGCCGCGTATCACTCCAAAACTACTGAATGGATTTCAATGAAACTTGGCATGATTTGAGTTCATACTACAAGGTAGGACAATTTAGCTTTTTATCCCGAAATTCAGCATGGTTCCCTTGGGAGAGGGGATGAAAGTCAAAATATACACTTAGTTGTAATTTATTAACGCGAAGTCCGATTTCATTCGTTCTTTTTAGGGTTCCGTACCCAAAGGGTAAAAACGGTCTGTCCAGCTGTCCGTCCGTCCGTCTGTCCGTCCATCCGTCCGTCCGTCCGTCCGTCTGTCACCAGGCTGTATCTCAAGAACGGTGATAGCTAGACAGTTGAAATTTTCACAGATGATGTATTTCTGTTGCCGCTATAACAACAAATACAAAAAGTTGGCCAAGTGCGAGTCGGACTCGCGCACGTTAAAACAAAAAAGGTTATAATATGAAGTCTAATGTTGTATAGCTAATGTTACGGAACCCTTCGTGCGCGAGTCCGACACGCACTTGGCCGATTTTTTTATATGAATAGTGGTACTTTAATATTTATCCCGTAAATATTTCAAAGTCACATCACAACCTAAATATTACGTTCCAAATTACTTGACACCCAGAATGTACAGGAACCTTTGAACGTAACGTTTGCACTTTATCGTATAGGTATATCAGATAGGTCTGTAGTCGGACCACTCCAAAAGAATGAAACTTAGCACGATATGAGTGCATACTACGAAAAAGGATATTGGATACTTTTTATCACGAAATTCAGTACAGTTCCCTTAGGAAAGGCGATGAAAGTCAAAATGTACAGTTAGTTTAATTTATTATCGCGTAGTCCGAATTCAATCATTATTTTTTTGTTACAATAGTGGTAATTTAAGTATTTTCCTGTAAATATTTCAATGTCCTCAGTTTTGTAGTTAAGAAATTACAGATATCACAAACTAAATAATTCGTTTTAAATAACTTGAACCGCGGAATGTTGAGAAACCCTTGAACGTACGGCTCTTCTTATGCCTACAGGCAGCCCGGAACCCCACGGGAAGCCCGACACCCCACGGACAGACCGGCATCCCACGGGCAGCCCGGCACCCCAGGGGCAGCACGGCACCCTTATTTAGTTTTGCAAGCTTGCTACGATAAAACTCTAAAATGTGGTACATTCACCACAATCAGTTTTTTAACTCCATATCTTTCTTTTGACGGATACATTTCGGAGACTGCGCAATGGTAGTGCACAATGTTAGGTTTTCGCGATTGTTACACTTAGTAATTAAACAACTTTAAACGGTTTAAATCACGTATATATATCATTATTTTTGTCCCGACGTTTCAAACACTTTGTAGTGATCTTGGTCTCGGGGTGACTGTCGGGACAAAAATAATGCGTCATAACGTGTTACGTGATTTAATCCGTTTAAAGTTGGAAGTGCACAACTTTAGTAGATTGTTATACAAGGGTCGAAAGGAATTGATAACTTTCACCCGCGTTTAGCTCTCTACTTTTCATTTCGAATTTAAAGAAAGTAAATAAAGTAGCTTTTCTAAAAAATATTCATTGAAAAAAAAACATACTTACTAAAAATGTATTGAGAGGTTAGAACTATTTGTGAAATATTACGTAAAATTTTGTTTGGAATATTTACGGGCGGCTATAGCCCGAATAGGAATCTCTCTGCTTTTCACTTCTAATATAAGGAATAACGATATAAAAATAGTACGTTTTTTTATATTATTTATTTTGATTTTAATAACATGAGCAGTACCTATTTAAAATTAATGCGGCTATAGTCCAAGTAGGAATCGATGACTTACATCCGTTTTATACACTACTTTTCATTTAAAATATGAGGAGGGTAAAAAATTTGTAGCTTTTCTAAATATTTACTAAAAATAATAAACATGAGTAGAAGATACAAAGCTACACTTGGAGTTAGAACAATGAAATTTAGGTAAATTTTTAGTTAGTTTTTTTTAACCTACAGTTTTTACCTTATATTTAGTTATTTCCTGCCAAACATAGTTGTTATTAATTGTTTTATAACAACAGAGTATTTTACAACGAAAAATCTTAGACATATAACTTTGCTTACACCAATGGTTACCATGGTTACAAGTCATTCCGGCCCAAGAGAAGGAAGCATTTACTATGAGTTTTTCCCGGCCTTAGGTGGGAAGGAGCGTCTCCCACCCGCTACACAGATCAAACAAACACTACTTTCAAGAGAATGAGAAATAAAAAATCGTCCACTGCTGAACACAGCCTCCCCTATTTAGGGGGTGTTTGCCATAATCCCCACGCTTGGCGGGTGGCTTGGGGATCGCAGTGCAAGATAGCATAGTTCTTAAGAAGGCGCTGCTGCCCACCTTCTAATAGTATTTTTCTCTTAGTCGACTTTTACAACACCCACACGGGATGAAATGGGGAGGTGCAATTCTTACCTGGCACCTCATTTTCGATCTACCGTCAAATAAACCGCCATTTTAAAATCGAAATTCTAAAGAAACGCACAAGGTACTTTTCTTCAACATTTATTGTGCGAACCGGGAAAGAACTCTCTGAGTTACATAACTACTGTCTTCTGGAAAATACAACCCGGGAGTTTTGAAATTCAAAGTAAAAAGCTCCATTCTAAGTTATGGTTTACTATAAGAGTGCTTCACCGTAGACCACAGTGTTGCTTAATATGAGATAAACAGTGCACAAAGGTGAGTAATTAGTCTGCAGGTACGGCAATCGCGAACGAAGTCGCGGGTACAGCTAGTAATAAATATAGTGTAATTGACCGTGAAAGTCTTTAAACTTATATACGAAGGTTCTTCTCCAACCGTCCGTCCTGTTTTACAGTAACAGAACCCTAAAAAAAATGTAACCTCCAAAAATGGAACCGACTTCAACACTCAGTGTGAAATAACTCGTTGAAGTCGGTACCATGATAGTTTAAAAGTACCTATTAGCACAGTATTGTGCGCATGGGACTTCGACAAGTTATTTCACACTTTGGAGTGTTAAAGTCGCTTGCATTTTTGGTATAAAAAAAAAATTTCACTCTATTTAGTGACCCTTGCTACTTACGGGATTGATTGTCATTCCCTGTCAACGAGTATATCATCAAGATAGGAAAATTTTGATCGATTTGATAAAATTAAAATGATACCAAACGATAAGCATCAGCTTTCAAATAAAAAAGGCAATAAATAAAACAAAGGTAACAAACATTTAAAAAAATACAGACGAATTGAGAACCTCGTCCTTTTTTGAAATCGGTTAAAAATATTATTCCATGTATAAACATTATTCCTTTTTTTTTTATGCCTGATAGCTTAGCCTTTGACCACTATCTCACCTGATGGTAAGTGATGATGTGGTCGAAGATGTTGTACAGGCTAACTAACCTAGAATTACTGGCTCTCAAGGACAGCTGCCGGAACACACCGTTAGGTGCTTGGCGACAGATTTTCAACTTGAGGGTGGTAGCTAGCCAGGCGGGCATTCGCAAAGTGCCCTACCACCATGCTGTAACGACTGCCATCCTAAGACAACAACCGGGACCGACGGCTTAACGTGCCCTCCGAAGCACGGAAGCGCTCAGTAGTAATGTCACCAGCGGTCACCCATCCAACTCCTGACCGCGGCGGGCGTTGCTTAACTTTGCTGATCGATTCAGAATGGCCAAGCAAACTTCAAAGGTTAATTAATTTCATTGACATCTTTTATATCATGTATTTTTTTTTTATTTTAAAATATCTCGTAAAAAAAACTATATCTTATTCTGATTATATAATAGTTGTATGTATAGTATGTATATATTAGGACCAACAAAAGTATAGCTACTACCTGTTGCTCTTAATAATTTTTTTTGTGAATTGCCTACCAAATTTTATTCGATTTTTATGTTAACATTAAGTTCCTTGTAAATTGACTTGCCTAGTATAGCGGCTAATGATATAAGGCTGATAAACGATTCTATTCTATTTTGAGACTGGTAAAAAATCAAATCCGCCCATTTCTTATGCAAGTGAGTTTGTGGCGAGACACATGGACTTTGGTCACAGTAAATAGATAGGTAGGTTATATATAGTATTATATTATATATAGTAGTCAATAATGTTTGTAAAGAACATTGCGACTCACAACGCACCAGATTTATGATTGATGAAACTGTGTCATTGTATACCTTATATTATTGCCACTGTTGAGAAAAATCCCTCTAAAACTCGGTGCCTACATTTCGTAACAGATGTCTGATTCCAAAGCGTGTATTAAAATCAGAAGGTATAAGTAAGGTAGACAACGGTCTCGTGTGTTTCAGAACCAGAGGACGCGGACAATTTCTACAGCAACATATACACGGGGCAGCGGCCGCCGTCGTCGTGGCAATGCCACATGTGCACCTTCAGGAACCATCCACTCCTCGACAAGTGCGAGGAGTGCGACATGCCGCGGATATTCGTAGGTACGTCTCCGCCACGGACTCACGACTCGGGCTTCGGCTCCTTCCGAGACCGGACTCGCTCCGGCATACAGACTATGTCCGACATGATGCTCGAACACAGCCGCTCGACCCCGCAACTAAACTGTTGATTTTAAAACTATTTTCAAGTGTTCAGTGTGACTTAACACCGGCATGTTCGCATGGCGATATAACTTTATCAGTGCTGTGTTTTGTGAACGGTTTTGAATTACATCCGCCAACTTTACTGGATTTTTTGCTCGGAACTGTGCATGTATGTTGTACCCCTGTCGTATTTTTTATATGGACTAAAAAGTTTTCCTTATTTGTGTGTATATTTTGTGTATTCTAAGTAATAGATAAGTTACAAGTTATCCAAACATCTGGGCGTGATAAATTTTGATAACTCGTGTACGTGTGATTGATTCCGGAAAAGGGTTTCCGAGAATCGCTGAAAGTGTTGAATCGTGACACGGTGGACTATGTCGCAATTAGTTTGCGTAGGAGGTGCGTAGCTGTATTTTTTTATCTCTGGCTATATGTACAATCTTACTATCTATTTTCATAATACAAAATGTAGGCGTATATAGCACGTATCGTATGTTTAAAGGTGGGAACACAACAGTCTGCCGTTTAGACTTGGAAAACAGAATTTCGAAGCATGTTTAACATAATTAAATCTTAACATTACTATTATTGGATATTGTTAGGATTTCAAGCTTGTGTATTACAATTTGAGATTACAAACACTATCATATGAATAAATCGCGCGTAGCTTTACTTAGTAACAAAAAGGTTTTTGAAGCTTATGAAGTACTCATATCAATATGCTATTTAAGATTATCTGAAGTTATGCAGGTACTGAAAAGTAAAACATACAATTTTTCATTTCATTAAATAAAGTTACGAAGAAAGTTTTCAATTTATTTAGAATTGACACTTGAAAAATTGAGTTGTAGTATAAAATTGTGTCTTAACGTGTGCCTTACATACAATTAAATATTGTTTTAAACAGCAGGGTTAGGTTAAATATACGTGCTACTTAGTTGTTTGGTAGCTTAATTATTAAGAAATTTATTTACTATAGTGCTTGTTATAGTTATTATATCGGAAATTATTAGGTATTATTTGTAAAAATATTTATTGTTTTAAATGTTGTATAAGCAGAAATACATCACTATTTTTGACTGGTCATATCGAGACATCACAAGATCTCATTTATAGATTATTTATTGCGCCTTGCCAAAAAGAAATTAAGTTTATACGCTTTAATAGCGACGAGCTTTTAATACGATATCGTACTTAATACATTTTTTCAACGTCATAACAGTTCTTGTAATTAACTTTTTTTTACCGAAGTGACAGCCGCTGTCAGTTTTACTGACAATCAATTTTTGACTTTGTTCCTATCGGTAAAATGTATGGTATTGGATGAAAGAACTGACAGTGAATGACCGTTAGTGGTCGCACTGCAGTCCGTGTGAGGCCGCGCGACTAATGTAAGTCTTTCAACCGATACTATGCATTGTACTGATAGAAATAAAGTCGAAAATGCTTTGACAGTAAAACTATCGGCAGCTGTCACTTCGGCGGGAATTGAGCTGTAGGCTCGGTTGCACCGTTAGGCCGCGTACTATGAGGAAGATCGGTGAAAGAGGCAATGTACCAATGAGATCGCTTCATTTTCCTAGCCTCGCTGATCGCAGTGCTCTATTGGTAGATTTTATTCGCAGACCGCTCATCTTCCGCGCACATATCGGGTAGGTAAGCAATCTAAGCAGCCTTAACGTCGTATCGCTTGTCAATTCAATTAAATATAATTTTGAAATATTTTCACTAGAGTCAAATTTGGTTCAATCTTGTCTTAGGCTGACATTCAGATACGAGTTCGAGTTCAGACTCAAACTTCATTATGTCAAAATATGAGTCAAGACTTAAACTCTAGACAGGTTTAAATTCATTGACGAGTTTGGTGTAATAAAGCTCGAGTAAGTGTAATCGAGCTGTAATATGCTCAGCGAAGAATGAGATGGGCTGAGTCACCAAATCGGTTGCGGTTATGTTTGGGAGTTATACTTGGGCGAAGGGCCGGAGAGAAAAAGAAAGAAATCTTCTGCTGCAACCTGCTTGGTGCACGAGTTTTCCGTCTCTCTTTGTCTGTATCTTTCTAATGACATCGATCTACATCGAGTCGAACTTGAAGGAGTAGACATGACAATCTTTCGCTCTCAACTCTGAATATCACAAAGCAAAGTAAGCTCGCCAAACCTGGAGTTCGTACTCCGGTGAGACCGGTCGGAGTAAACTCGGACCACTGTCTCTGAATGTCAATCTTAGTGTTTACCCAATAAAGCATCATACAATCAAAAAAACATTGGCCAAGTGCGAGTCAGACTCGCGCACGCAGGGTTCCGTATCATTAGCTATACAACATAAGCCTTCATATTTTAACCTTTTTTTGTTTTAACGTCCGCGAGTCCGACTCGCACTTGGCCAACTTTTCGTATTTGTTGTTATAGCGGCAACATAAATACATCATCTATGAAAATTTCAATTGTCTAGCTATTACCGTTCTTGAGATACAGCCTGGTGACAGACGGACGGACGGACGGACAGCGAAGTCTCAGTAATAGGGTCCCGTTTTTACCCTTTGTGTACAGAACCCTAAAAACTAACCTTCAATAAAATATTTCTGTAATATGTTACTTTTCTTAATACATATTTCATATACGATAGTAAAACATTAGATAATAATCGTATTTTATTGTCCATAGACTCTCATTACCGTTTCACAAAAAAGGTTAAGTAAAATAGTTAAGTTTATAGTACCTAAAATTAAAAATATATCTATTTCACACGTGTGTTAGTCTTTATGCTACTAAAATTATTTATAAAAATTGTTGCCAGTTTAAAGTTTACAATTTTAGCGTTGAAATTAATGTTGCTCAAGAGTTACTTGCTCAGTTGATCATATCACAATATTTTATCAACGCGTAATTACATTGATCTAGTCAATTGGATCGACCGCTGTACAGAAATGTTCCTTTATGACGATTCAATAATTTCTATAGATGATGTACTGGACAAACTGCTGGACCAATGTAAATTTGCGTTATCACTATAAGATGCAGCTAACTTTAAAAATAATCAATAATTATCTTCATAATCAATTATAATTTTAGCGATTAGAGAAGCTCTCCCGTTTTCTCGTAAAACGTGACATATGGTTAGATAAAATTAGAAAAAAGTTGAGGCTCGCGCCACGCCTCCTTTATCTTTCCTGATCAGAGATGGCACAACTTACACTACGGTTTAAATCACGCACACACAGATGTCGCTGAATTCATTGCAAACGCTCGGTCCATAACTGAAATACGAGAATATGCACTGTTTGCGCGCAACAAAGTGAACCAATCCGCGCTTATATAATCTGTCAATTTGCTTCTTCGCAATTAACCCAAAGTAATCTTCACTTCAATTACCGACAGAAGTACTTATTTTCAAGGCATTGTTTTGTGAACAAAATGATTTTACGTATAAAAATTTAACCACAACAACAAAAATCTTCTCATCTGTCAAAATTTGAGTTTGACGTTTGTGCACACACGTCCACTACCACTTTTCTGTGATTCTTTGCAGCTGGAGTTGACGTGATAATGATATCGTGGTGTCTGTTAAGCACGTTATGAACCGACCGTTTGCGTGAATACAGTGCAAATAGCGCATATTTGCGTGACTTGAACCGCAGGGTATTTCTAAAGGTCAAATTGTTCAAACTTTTCATCATGTGGCAATCAATGACGCATCTTACCGTTGCCACAGAATACATAGGACCAGAAGGATAACCATACGTATATTTTCCCAATCTCTATTCTAGGGCCTTGTTTGACAAGAATTCTGTGTGTTTTATAAAAAAAAAAAACAACCGATTCGTGCCATGTCATGTAACAAAACGGGATTAGTTATTCAAAGCAGGTACTTATTGTAAGTTTTCGAATTTAACTGTGATAGACGTAGGCTTCGTACATTTACTTAGCCCCGTGCACACTTGCGTTCCCCAATCGCGACACTTGGAAAAATAATTTTGTCTAACTATTTTTCACTAGTTAAGTTTTCCATAGTGTAAAGTTATATGGACCAAGTATTTTTTTATTAATGAATATCTCAGTCAGCTTGCGGATCATAGAGCTGTAAGTCCTGGAGTAAATAATATACTCGCTTGAAGTGTTTTCTTTATTCTTCCGGTGTCTCATAAACCCTTCTTATACCTAACGGCGAAAGTAAAAGCGTGGCTCCGGCTATTTTATATTCGTATGAGGCAATCCTTTTATTCTCTAAAGCCAGGAACTGTACAGGGAGTAAAAAATGTAACTTATTTGGTCCATATTACTTTTTCCGTATTATATCTTGCCCTATTTCTTTTCAACTAAATGTCGGCATTGGGAACGTTGAGCACAAAAAGGGCGTATTCCATTATGTTACTTAACAACTGTTTAAATGTTAATACACTTGTCTTAAGGTTTTTTAAAAGACTTAATGAAATTATGTTGAATTAAGTAAAATAATAAGTAGGTTATTATCACAAGATATATGAAAGAGGCATAATGATTGATTGTTTTATTTAATAAGAAATAATATATAATTAAAGATTTTAAAAAATATTATCAAATGTGGCCAATGCCAACCGTTTTATTCACATTATTTGCCAGATATCGCCCTTTTAGTTAGGTATATAAAATTAATATACAAATTATAGTTTTGATTTCGTATGTTCGTGCTGAACTTGATAATACCGGAAACGGTAAACTACAAATTGTGAATCACCGGAAATTGTAAATGACCACCAAACAGTTTTTGTCCCCTTTTCCGTTAACCCGTTTAAATAAAAGTATTTGTAACTGCATAGGCGTGCTTCAAAAGAATATGTCGTTCTTTTTTTACAAGGTGACGATTTGTATTTGTATGTATTACAGTTTTTTTTATTTAGTCTAGTGCAACTGAATCCATCGCAAAAA
Source organism: Plagodis dolabraria (assembly GCA_963854805.1). Lineage (NCBI taxonomy): Eukaryota > Metazoa > Arthropoda > Insecta > Lepidoptera > Geometridae > Plagodis > Plagodis dolabraria. Next base: position 5,914,775 of record OY978457.1, on the reverse strand, counting down.
TACTGTATATAGTTTAGCAAAAGGAAACTCCTATGCTATTAAATTTTTCTCAGCTATTTTTTCGGAATATAATAATATTTGTTTGAGAGGTATTGTGATGAAATTGGCATTAGTAATTCGCACAATCAGTAAATAAGCTTTAGGTAGTTACAATTTTATTGAAATTTTACAAAGTTCGTGTTGAAATGAGTTTCAAGTTACTACTTATTTTGTAGTTAGTAAATACGTGATCAGTTAACTTTATTATATATATTATGTGTTATGTGAAAGAATAAATTTTATGATTGATGAGAAATTTTATATTATTTTATATTTCTAGCACGGCAGTCGCCGATAATCTAGACAATAACTGTAAGATCAGCCAGGCGATCATGTAACTTGTTAATAATAATTTCTGATTGAAATAATCATGCTGCCTGACAGCACTTGTTATCAACCGAGTTCAAATGCAATGTAAATCTGGAGGCACTAGACAAGTTTAGAGCCAGAAAATTACTTTCGACCAGTGGGTCGTCCATATGACGATAGTTCCATAGATGCATATATACAGACTGATTTTAAATACAGCGTACGATTACTAATAGAAGTCAGTGAACTGATACAATTTTTGATTTTTAGTCCATTACAATTAAGTAATGTGATTACAGACGATACATCGCCTTGCCGGTTTCACGGTCGTTTGACACTTCGAACTATTCCATATAAATTAGTTTCTCTTGTCCTTATGATCCTTGGCGATGATAAGTGTTGGAGTCACATCGGTCTAAGAAAGACCGCTCAGAACCTGCAATCACATGAATTAAGAAAGGAACAGAATGAAAGCTACGAAAACTGCCCGCTTACTGCGCTTAATCAAACTGGTTAAGCACCACGCACTGGCCCGTGACCGATACAACCCCGCGCGTCTTATCCGTGACTTATACTTACGCACTCATAGATATGCATGTAGTAGTAAAGCTTTCCTTCTGTCCCGTTCTTTATTAATCTGCTGCTACATCAACTTATAATTACCATAGTTGGATTAGCATACCTAATGACTTTTCACATAGTTGCCGCTAAGAGAAGGCTCTCATGGCTCACCTTAAACCAGTAAATTAAGATTCTAAAATCAAGTATTGCCATGAAGTCAAATTCAATGAATCTGCTCTTTTTAGTAAGAACTATTTTGTGTTAATATGCAAGCCGGATCAAACCCAATATATTAATAATAATTACTTCTCTCTATTGCCACATTGTATGTGTCAAAATAGGCTGAAACAAAAAATATTATAATAGGTACCTACATTAAGTACAGTCGCTCATAGAATGCGTTAGACAGTTTGTGTTCGTATTGTCGTTGTGGCTTTTAAATGGAGTAAAATAACCAACTCAGAAATATGTTTAGACATTTACATACCCGAATGACACAATATTATTTAATCAGCCTGTTATGTTACTATGAATTGGGGAAAACATATTGATAAAAATAACTGTCAAACGCATTGTCCCAGCGATGGCGGCCGCACTGCAGAGCATATCGTTGTCTAACATTTCGATAAGATAATTTCTGTTGCCGGCAGAACTGTAAAATCGGCAAACATTATTCAAGGTAAGCTGTTTTCTTTATTAATCTTTTAACAAGATGTCGTGACGTGAGAATGTTTTATTTTGTATGAGTGTTCAAACCTTAACTTCTAACGAGACTTATTAATATTATTTATAGACAATGAGTCCCCAAACTTAGATAAACTATAAATAATCTTTGCACCAGGTGAGTTGGTTTCACATTCGTCCTTTTGCATTCGTCCTATTGGTCTTTATATGAATTGTTTGAAGAACTGTTTTTGTGTTTTTTTTTAGATAATTTTATATGAAAATGGTCAAGTGAAATATCAATATAGAATAATAACCGAAGTTGTCTGAAGTTCACATGAGACAAGTTCAATTTCATCTCAGTATAGATTTTAAATAGTTTTTTTTTTTATATTAATGTAAATTTCTGTTTAGTGCGCGCTCGGGATGGGATTACTGTGCGACTAATGCCAGGACGACGGAGTAAGTATCTTATCTATTTTTTAATGTTAAGTGTTCTGAGTTTATAGCAGTTTTATTTAATTTAGTTGATCCTTTCCTAAAATTGCAGATATATAACGATGCTGCCACATTTATGAACATACTGCAATAGATTAAATTTAAATGAATATATGGCTTAACCTTTGCCGTTGGATGAAGGGCTAGAATAGCACACCCTGTATCTTCCTGTGGTAGTGTAGACAGCAGCGCCTTCTGAACTGCGATGGGCCTGTAAAACTCCCCTAATAAAGGAAGCTTATTAACCGACTTCCAAACCAGGAAGAGGTTCTCAAGTCGTCCGATCTTTTTTATTGGAAAGGGTATATGTACCTCCGAGGTAGTCTCAAATAAATTTCATCAAAATCGGGTGAGTAGTTTCCAAGTTATAATAGTCAATAAACTGAAAAATGTTTGTGCTGTTGTCGAAGATGAACACTATTTTAGGCGAGTCAATAATCTTGTAAGTATTCTTTATCAATAAAAAGAGAAAAAATAATTATACCATGCTGATTTAAAACACCGATCTCATCGTAGTATTATTATATGTTCTATGATATTAGCATGGCCCGACTTCCACAAGTTTTCCAGCTGTCCTTGAGAGCCAGTAATTCTAGGTCAAGCTTGTGATCTTCGACCACATCTTCACATACAATCAGGTGAGATTATGGTCGAAGGCTTACCTATCGTTAAGTCGGTTCCGTTTTTTGTTGAGAAATATATTTTCGTTAAATAGTGGTTGTTATGGCTGACGTTGGGATGTGAGAACTGACTGAAATACTTAAATTCTATAACTACCTACGAGTAAATATATTAATGCTAATTACCATTACCAAATCATGGGGAACCATTTGCATTGAAGGGTTAGAATGCATGTCCAGCGCCCAAAACATTCAAATAGAATAGGTAGGCCTTGACCAGAATCTCCTCTGTTCTTAAATGTTGATGGCTTTGTAGAACATGAAGAAGTTCATGAACGTGAGCTGCCTCTCAGGGATAGATAAGGGAAACCACCGTATACGTGCCAAACATTGTTATGCTGGGCTTGACTGTTGCTACAAATCTCTATATCGTATACAGTCGTAGTACATCTACTTTCTTTACCGTATCTATTATGACATGTTAATCAAGGACAAGCAAGTATGAGATGTAAAAAAATATTAAAAGACTCATAGGATATAATAATAGGTTTTTTACAAAACTACGTACAGCTGCAGCTGAAAGGAAAGCATTAATATGACCATTTGATTATTATTGAATACACGATGTGCGATTGAGAATTTGACAGGTGTAAAATTTTATTGCCGTCAATATGACAGCTGTCACATTTTATGTTTGCTTTGATAATATTTATACAAACTGATTTTAGTGAATAAATACTCATTGCATCCTTACTATTAAGATAACATTAAATGTTAGGATGGTTAACCTTGGTGACGTTTCATACTGTTTCATCTACGGACTCGAACTACAAACAAATATGCAGATATTGCCACTGGCGAAACTTGGGACTTCTTTTGAAAAAACAAAACATTGCCTTGTGTAAAAAATATATTTTTCTAACAATTAATTTTCTATATTTTCAGAAATAACTCGCTCGTGGGTGTTATGAGATGCGGTATCAAGTTGTAAATCGGAGACGTCGACGAACCAGACTTCATCGAAGGTTTTAATGGTTTTAAACTTAAAATTAGATATAGGTTAATAATTAAATTTAAGTTTAAAATACAACTCGGTCCAGTTTCACAACATCTCTATAATTTGGCATTATCTTGCTTAAATCGCAATAAACAATTTCACGGGTTAAATACTACGTTACGATAGACAATCTTTACAGTAATGTGTAGTTTGATAAGAAAAGTAAATTTAACCAGGTGTTTTGAAACTGGGTCTGGCTTTGATGTGTCTGTCCCTTAAGTGCAGTAGTACAAGAACAAATCTGTGATATTCGCATTTGGTAATAAGTCTGATTTTAAAATATGATATTTAAAAGTGTCTTTGAAACAATGCATTCCATTTTAATTATAAAAAGTGTGTGCCTTTGTTTGAAAATTAAATTACGTTCGTTAACCGACTGTTTTCATAATCTTGGAGTTTGTGAAGATAACGAGCAGGAAATTGCTATTTTTTGGACTGATTACAACCCACATAATTTGCTTAAATACCATTCTTGATAGTAAAAAATGTATTAATAGGAGGTCAATTGATTACAATGTAATTGCTATTACCAAATTAATATCGTTGCGCTATCTGACAGTTAACCAATGCCTACGATGGTAAAACCGGACACAATTCCTATCACACTGAGTGCCCAATATACCAAATGCGGATAGTAAATGCGATTCGTTGCTGCACTTAAGGTGAATAGGAATAGGTGAAAATATAACTTTGTGACTCTTCTGTTTATTGACAAATTTCACAATATCGACGAAGAATTTATTCTACTGACTTTTTCCACATGAAAAATTGATTTGGCTGTAAGTGCTTACGTTTCCTCGTGGCCATGTTTCAGTAAATACAGGACCCTGTAATACAAACTGTCAAGTGAAGAAGTTACCTAGGCATTTCATCTCATTCAAGTACGTAATAAAATAATTGTCGTTTTTATCATTAATAAAACGGGATTTTTTCTCTTTTTAGCAAAAGGTGTCGCGGAATATATAAATTTTTTTCATCACAGTATAGGAATTAGCAGGTATCTAATACGAGATGGAGTAAAAGTCGCAAATAGAGTCCGTATTCTAAAATGCAAATCTCGACTTGAGTCGAATTTGAGCGTTGATCTCGGATCCTTACATTCGTGAATATAGAGAACTTTGTCAATATTATTATGAAACAAATGCGAACTTATGTAAAGGCAGATTTTTTTATATTACCCTTTTGTACTGTGTTATCATAAATCTCTTGAATTCTAGTGTTTAAACGAACCATCGATAGATAAATCGAATCAAAGCAATTTGTTATCGTCGTGTTTATACAAAATTATCTATGATTTAGGTATTGATTGAATTGCGTATTTTTATAATCACACGGCTGTTAAACGTTCAATATTTACTACGAAATACATGAGCTTGAGGAAAAATGTGTTAAAAATTATATAAGATCATAGGTACGAGCACCTAACGATGTATTCCGTAAGCTCTGCGTTAGGGTTAGTTCCGGTTCTAAATTTTGCTGCCTATAACTTCTTTGGCCACATCAGGTAGGTATGATGCATTATGAGAAAGCAAGATGAGACAGTGAGAAAAGCGTAAAGTTAATACGCCAATTTTCTTTTCTATATGCGTTTTGTTTTTATTAGAAACTTTGTGAATATCTCGGAAGTAGGAATGATATGTTTGCTACCATCGGGACTTATTGTAACAACATCATATATTTGCTCTATCACTGTCAAAAATCAAAGCTCGGGGCGCTCCTAGTCAAATACCGCTTTCTATGACATCATCATCAGCCAGAAGACGTCCATTGTTGAACAAGCCTCCCCCATAGAACGGTTCAAAGAACTGCTATTAGCCGCTTGTAACCATTGGCTACCTGCGACTTTTACGATTTCGTCAGTCCATCTAGTGAGTTACATGGGACACCTTATTTTGTCGTATTTAAAACTCAATATTTTTAATTAGGTAAAACCTTGTTAACGCATTTTTCCTCACTCTTCAATCCGATTATGTTATATAAAGGACTATTTCACTACACTATTTTATTCCACTACGAATTTATTAAACGATATTATTTAAAGGGCTTATAAAAACTTACCAAACAAATAAAGCTACATGCGTATATTAACAGGTTACTTACATTAGTTAAAAAATTATTTAATGTTTTTATCTCAGATGGAAATCCAATAGGGAACTTCAAAATTCTCTTGTCTAGCTCGAGGTTTACTCAGTAGTATAGGTAGGTAAGTAGGTACCTACCAACCTTAGTAATTAATTCTTACTCAAGTTTTTAAATTGTTTAGCATCGGATCTAAAACAGACGTCTCTATACCGGTTTTGTTTAAGTAGATACCTAGACCTGCCTAGTAGGTATACATTATGTTTTGATATTTTCAGACACAGATTTGCACTCGCTTTACTTAGACTTCCGGGTGCTTCAGTAGTGAAATAAGTCCCTTATATATATACCTACTTACGAAAACGAATCCGACACGATTTACCTACCCACATTACCGTAAGGACCTTCATATACCTTGGATGTGCAAATTATTTCGGACAATGCAGATATTTTGTTTGAGTACCTAAGGATACACTGGGCGTTTTATATTTTAAAAAGTGCGAGCGCGCAAACAAACATTTTCACGCACAGATGTGTTTCGTATTGGAGTAGTATAAGCAGTGATTTGAAATATTAGTATAAGTACATCCATTTTCGTTGAACACATTCGTTGCACATCCTTTTTTTATGTTATGAACCAATGAGACGGACGCCTATCATTAGAGGTACAGTGTCACCATTCTCGTTCTGCTTCAGACTGCACTGCGCTCATCACTCCGAGACGTTAGTTGGCATCGTGTACTTCCCGCAGCACTACCAAAAGTACAGTATAAGTTTATGAACCAAGCTACACACGAATAAAATTAATTTAATAAATAACATTGTTACGCTTGTGTTTCCAGAAGGGGTAGGCAAAGTGTATCTATACAATCACTTTATGCCAGATATGTTTTGGTCCTATGTAATATGACGCGAGAACATTGGCATCGACCGGGCGCAAAACCAGAATCTAAACTGAGAATAGAGGTAAAACTTTGTACGAGTTCATGTACAAACTTACAAGCATAATAAGTACATCATTAAGTGGGGACTTAAGAATAAGATCTCTGCCTATCCAACACTTAGGGCCTGTTTCAGAATGTTCGAGTAAGTTCCGGTTTTACTACCAATTACATATTTATTAAATAAAACACTATCTTTGCGTTGCACAGTCATCGATTTAGCCTACTCATCGGTTAAAGCTTGAAATGCGCTGCATGTTAACTGTCATTTTTATCATTCAGTTATTTAATGTGTTGCATAGTAACCCGAAACTTTATTAGGACATTCTGAAACGGACTCTTAGCCTAAAAGTCAGTCTATATACATAGGTACATATAACACTGACACCTCTTCAGATTGCTCTTTTACTGTATTTGTGAACATTTTATAATTACTAGCAAAGAGATGAGCTTTGTGAGGGCTCGCCTTTATTTTACAATCTGATTCTAGTGGTGACATCTAGTGGTAAGTAGATTAACTACGATGTATTGAGTTTAGTTCTGTTGCAGCAATGTTTACTCTTTGATTTTCTAACAGATGACGTTATTAGAACAATAACATCTATCCAATTAATACAAAGTTGTTAATTTTTTTAATGGTCTACCAACTTATGCTCAGATTGTAGGATAGAAATAGAGCTCGCTTCGCTCTCCCTAATAATTTCATGTCTTTGTATACTACATACCTAACTTAGGAAAGGTTAGGAAGATTTACTAAAAAAGCCTGCTCGGAGAGGTTTCTTTTTCGGACAAATTAGCTATTCCTAACAGGTATCCTCTTTGGTTTTTAGTCAGTACACAATAAGGCCTTATGCCACCTTGCAAAATTCTAAACCCTTTGCACCAGTTCCTTTTATTGGTATTTGTACATTACCTGCTAAACCTACCTCTTTATGCCTTAGGTCGAAGGTGGGTTCAACTTACCTACCCCAACAAGTGTAAAATTACGTGTAAATCATACAAACAAAAAAGTCCATTACATACTTGTATTTATTTCTATTTACACTTACAACTAAATTACAGAACATTATAGCTTTCATGTATTTTTACACTATATACATATTATGGTGCTGCTATCACTTATTCTATAAAATTAACTGCATGAAAACTTTAGGACAAGTTAAGCCTGATGGATGGCCAAACTGATTAAATTTCCTCATTAGAGAATGTATAATCTAAGGTCCTCATAAATTGTATTGCAGGTAGGAAAATTAAATTTTGCTTCCATCTGTATTATAATATAACGTAACAGTAGGATGAGGCAAGCAGTTTTGTTGAAGCATTATGTAATATGAAAACACAAATTAAGAAAATATTTAAATTATGATAAAAAAAGTAATATGATGCATGCAAACGAAAACATTTTATCACTTTGATAGGATAAGTACTTAAAAGTATTAAAAAAACAGATTCATTGATATCACTCAACAGAAACATTGCAGCATCATGCATGTTCATGTTTAAATTTATTACGATAATTTTGCCTGTGGCAATGGCAATCTTGGCAAACAATTTAATTCAATAAAATCACAGATTTATCATCAAGAAAAGTATATTCATTGTGGATAGGAAGACTGCCTTGATGATGGATCAGGCTGAATTTTGTTAACTGTTTACAAATAAAATGAAAATTTTTTCACTAATAAAAAAAATTATTTAGTAATTTTAAAAATGTTTTTAAAATTACTAGATAATTTTAAAAACATTTCAATCTGAAAATAAAACTAAAATCCACTTTAAATAAATAAGTAAAGATGCCAATATCGCCATTATCATCGTCTTTTATCTGTATCTAACATTGGAGTTAGTTTAGACTAACTCCAATATTATATATATATTATTATATTATTATACGACTTTCACTGACATGTTGATATTGCAAAGATTTCGGTTTCAGTTCTATGGTTTGTCGCATGGCTGAGCCCAATACTCTATTATCAAGTAATAGTACCAAAAATGTTAATTATCCACCAGGGATGTGCAAGGAAGATGACAAATGAGGAACTAATCCACCAATCACAGAAAGGATTAATAATTTTAGTCTCACATCTCTGGTGGATATGCAAACAAAAACTGGATTAATTACTCTGACTCACACTGTTGCAAGCTAAACATAGCAACACTCACTTAGAAACAGATTTTGGCTGTTTTATATGGAACAAACACTGTGATTTCTAGTCGAAACTTCCGAACTTTTCATTTATCTTGAATGTAAGTATACAAAAAGCATTTCTACATGTTAAACTTGTGCTCACATTTTTGTACATATTAAGTATGTGTGATGAATATTGTAATATCTAATTATGTATTCCTATTAGTGGGTTGCTCCATGTCACAATCCTAAAACAATTGCATATTATTATATAAACATTATGTATTTTTTACTGATGATTTGTCAATTCTATTGATTATAAATAAATTACAAGCAGACGCAAGTCTAGCAGAGCTTGGTACTAGTTTGTACTCACTCTTCCTCGGCATTTATAGTGAAAAACTTCAAGTCACCAAATAAACTTCTAAACATCACCGGCAAATATGAATTCGCACAGAATAACAATAGATTCAATCTTTTTCATTACCAATCTGCATTATTTATAATAATACCAGTTTTGCAACATGCTAGAATTCAATATTTCTAGAGACATGGGCTCCCTTAATATGTGATTAGGTGCATGTAAAATTGTTGTTGTGCAAGTATAATTACAGTATAATTGTGGTAACTTATAATTACAGGGACTCATAGGGATGTTCTTTCACTCAACTGTACTAGGTATGAGAATTATTTTTATTTTTGTGGTTTACAATGTAACAGTGTCACTTTTCAATAAAAGGAATTCATTTTCCATACCATTCCTATTCAAAGAGGTACATTATTCTAAAGTAATTCATAAATTTATATGCTGACTGTACTTGCACAGCATTTTGGCACATTTGTAAAATATAAGTATTTAGCGCTTTTATATTAATTATTATAAATTGCATTATGTAATATAGAGCATTATCTATTTCTGTATGTACTTAATATTTTTTATTTAATCGGCACATTTATTGAAATAAACTTGTTACTTAAATTGTTTAATTTATTTGTTTCACTTATAATATTCCCTTAATGTTTCAATCAAAATTTATTACCATACAATTTGTTTTACTGATGATTTTTGAGCCTTTGACCACAAGTTTTGATAAGTAACATTGTGGTAGAAGATGATTAACAGGCTGAACTCTCTTCATGATTTAAATCTTGGCATATGTTGGTTGGGCATTGTTTGAATGCTCATCTAGCTAAGCTCTTAAGTGTTTTAACTCTTAAGGCCTGTCAAAGCTATTAGGTGTTTTAAGGAGATTTCTAATGAGCTAGTTCTATATTATGAAGCCAAATCATAGGGCCCAGCTAAATGATATGTCTTTAAAAATACAGTTTTTTTCTACAACAATGCTGATTATAAACCAAAATATCTACATCTAGCACAGTATAATGTGGTCAATGATTTGCAAAGAAAACAAAAACACATAGTACTATCTAACTATAGAGTAAATTTCTATAGTTTAGAATTTTTGCTGAACCAAAGAGATTAAAGCCTGTTTTCTGAGACAGTCAGGTGCAATGCATGGAATTAATTCTACATCTTACTTCTACGTAAAGTTTTGTTTTAAATCTGAATGATTATCTGTACTAAATATTTGATCACTGCCTCACCCATTGATAATTAATGAACTACATCATTGTTTACTAACAGGTGATGCACTGGTATATGATGGTAGCAGACTCCACCTAAAATGGGACACTCTCGAGGACAGCTTCTACACAGTTTTTTTAAAGTTTTTATTTGAGGATGGAAGATAGACGCCCTACCCCTAATACACACCATTTTAGCTCATAGTAGTATGATGTAGATATCTGTGGACACTTGAGGCATTTTAATAAACATTAAATTGTTTATATAGCAGTTCCTCTCTCCAAATTCTGCTTGATCTCTGTTGTATGTTCACCATAGAACCTCTCTAATTTCTTATTGAATTTAGCATTCCTTTCATTAATATAATCAATGTCTGCATCATCATTATGGGTACGCCTTCGAGAATACTTAGCCCTTTTAGCAATTTGCCCTTCTATATCATCAACCATTCTGTTGATTGCATCCTTACGATCTACATGCATACCATGTATGATAACATTAGGACCTCCATAGAATGCATCACCATATTTTTGCTTTTGTTTCTCATATTGCTCCATGTCTGCAGCAGGCATGTTCTTTACAAGTCTATTGTATTGACGTATTGTCGCCTGTTCGTAAGTGGAAAAGCCTTGATCAGGATTCTTCTTCTTTTTCTTGCGCTCTAATCGTTCCGCTTCCGCCGCAGATATGTTCAGAAGCTTTACTCGATCGTAGTCTTTACCATCTTTTTGAGCATCATCCCGTTTCTGTTGATCGTCCAGGAGCCATTCTGCCTGCCTCCTTTTGGCCTCGTAGTTTGGCGGCAGTTTATTTCGAGCCTCTTCTGCCACTACCTCCTGGTGATTGTGAGTTCTGGCCTCATTTCGTGCGTTATGCAGTGAACGCAATCTTTTCATGCGTTCTGCTTGTTTATCAGCAAACGACAGTTCCTTGGATGACGATGAAGAAGCATCTATAGTAGCACTCATTTTAATACTTTTCTAGCAGAGAATAAATTGTTAAAAGTGTACCTTATATAATTGATTTATAGTCCATATAAGTTTTGGGTACAACAAAACAGGCACAAAGCAAAGATTACATTTCATTATTTTCAGTTGACAGTTGGTTTGGTTGCATTGCATTGCATGGCATGCATCGATGGTAAATTGGTAAAGTAAAAGCATAGATTCCATGCATAGCACAGATCAGATAGAAATCATACTACGTAGTAAAAGTTGCTACTAAATATTAAAAATCTCCAGGTTGAAACATAGTTTACATACTGTTTAAATTCTCTTGGTGGTAGTTAGATCCCCTAGTTAGATCCCATATCTATACTTCCCTCAGATAGGCAGTTTAATCAGGAAGTGTCAATGAAATTAGTTCTCCATACATAAACATAATGAGACAACTGCCAAAACAATATGTGTAAGTCTCCAATTTAAGCTGTGTGCACACCAGACGCGGGGCGTGCGCGGTAGGCGGCGCGTGGCGGTCCCGCGCTGTCTGAAATGTATGGGGTTGTATGGAGGCGTTCACACCAAGCACCCGCGCGGGACCTGCGCCGCGCGCCGCCCGCGCACGCCTCCAGCGCTGCCAACATCACCGCAACCGCGCTCCTCGGTGTTACTAGTTTTGTTGATGGTTCCGATGTTTTCATTAGGATAAAATCAAAGAACTACTATTTAATGACGAAGTTGCTTTTTCGAAGCTCTGCTCTGTATAAATTTGTATGCGTGTGGTTGTGGTTTAAAAATGTAAAATTGGTAATCGGTTTTGTAAATCTAATTCATCACAGCGTGTAGTAAAGTCTGAAATGCTTAAGCTAAGGCTTATTACTTTTAAAAAGTTGTGTAGAAGTATCGATTCTGATTTTAGGTTCGATATGTCAATTGAATTTTTTTGGTGATTCAGTTTTTTGAAACTTTACAAAACGATAGTAATATGGGGTTCTAAAACTTTAAAATGATCTTAAATCTGCCATTTAAAAAAATTATTGACAAAAGTGTTGATTAATTATTGTGTCTATTTTAAGAATATTTCGGAGCAGGTTACACTTGGATTTTAACTACTTACCAACTTTGGCTTTTCTTTATGCACTACTATTTTATTGACTTTGATTTTACCTACTGTTTGGAATAGGTATTATGGAACAGAGAATTGATAAGGAAATGAGTGCCAGACCAAACAAATTGAGATTAGTGAGCACGAAGCGTCTCCGTTTCAGCTTGGACAAAAATGTTTTTCTATCTGTCCAGGTATTCTCCCCTACAAGTCGCAGTTCGCAACTGAATCTCATGCAAAATTGTAAGTAGGTTAGATAATTACATAAAAAATTAGTTGAATCAGTTTTTAGATTTTTTTACCAAAACGGAGGTGATTAAATCGTAAGAAAAATATGGCTACATACGAGTCGGACTTGTGCACGAAAGGTTCCCTGTCATTATCAATACAACACTAGACACTGTGTATATGCTACCTTTTTTAACCGACTTTAAAAAAGTAGAAGGCACTCAGCATGTCTTTATTTTATGTTTGATACCGCAGAACTTTTGACTGGGTGTACTGATTTTGAAGATTAATTTTATCTGAAAGTTGATGCTTCCCGTGTGATCCCATTTAAATTTCATCAAAATCGATCTAGGTATTTTTGATTAGTTGTATTTTTTTCCAATAAGTAAAATGTATTTTCATATCTTGATGATTATATTCATTGACAGTGAATGGCAATCCATCCCGTAAGTAGTGTCACAAAAAAATAATGAACCTGAAAATTAACCGAATTGCACACCCAAAATTGTGAAACAACTTGTAGAAGTCGGTACCATGATAGTTCAAAAGTACATTTTATCACAACATTGTGCGCATGGTACCGACTTCAACAAGCTACTTCACACCCTTGAGTATTGAAGTCGGTTCCATTTCCCGAGTAATGAAGAAATGCAAATTGCCTGTGTCACATCAAATTGTGACCCATTTCCCCATGCGCGTGCGCAGTGCACCTTTACTCAATTGTAAGCTATGCAAGGGTAGAAATTCGAGGATTATGGTTCCGAGAGCCACTAGTTATAAGAGTCATGACTTTCTGATTACACATATCTTCATGAATTATAAGCTATCATTACAAAAATATGAGAGTTGACTTAATGAAGGAATTCCGGAAGTTATTAGATGGATGATTATGGAGTTATATCAGAAGAATTGATCTAAGCGTGAGTCTTGTCGCATCTATATGAAATATTGATAGATAGGTTAGTGACGTAGCGTTATAGTTGCTGATCAAGGCGATGAAGCGAAGCACGAAGGAGTGTGGTAGGCGTGACGTGAGGTAGGTATAAATAAAAAAAATATCAAGAATGCGTACGTGTGGCGTGTCTTGCAGTACAGGGCGCAGTGGGCTATGTCGCCAAAAGAGCAAAAGTTATCTATCTACTAGGTCAAAAATCGATAATTTATATATACAATACTCTAATTTGGATGGGTCACTATTAGTGGGATTTAGAATTACGCTCCTATATGCCTAGAAGTGCACGTTAAGCCGTTGCGTCGTCGATCGATCCAGGTTGTTGTCATAGGATGGCAGTCGTTATAGGATTGAGGTAGGTTATTTTATTAATGAACGCCTGGCCAGATACCACACTATACTAGCAAATCTATCTATCACTAATCACCTAACTATGTGTTACTATACATATCCATCAATGTTTCTTATAAATGCGACAAGGCTTGATAAGATATTGCTGACAACATTTAATAATAATACAATACAATATTAGTTTATTTCAGAAGTCATAAGCACTATAATTACCGACGGCATGAGTATGAGTAGATTATTTATTTTGATATGTTTTTAAGCAGATTGCTGCAATTAGGTCACTAGAATGTGAAAATTCTTAAAATTTGTAGCCAATGGTAATCTGTATCGCACATCGAAAATCATTATAAATTAGGAGAAATCTGTATATATGGCAACGCTGGCGGCGGGCACGCGCCCACACGCGCCGCCATTTTGAATTTGGTGTGAACGCCTACCGCGCGGCAACTGCCCCGCGCCCGCCAGCCCCGCTACCGCCAGGCGCTTGGTGTATTTACTCCTTTAGAAATAAAAAGAAAAACAAAAATGTATGGATACGTTTTGATATATTATGTACTTCATAGGGATGTGCCCCCTTACACGATATATCGACGGAATAAAAGTTTAATCACATACATATTCTAGGACGTTTATGATACGTATATTGAAATAAAAACAATGTAAGTAGTCAGATTTTAGAAAATCAGTCAGTGTTCACAAATTTTTCGTACTGATTGGGCCATGTGGAACCTAGCAATTGGATTCTGCTTTGGTCTCAGTAATTATAGATTACAGAATATTAAGGCATGCCAAAAGAAGGAATTTACGAAAAATCCTATTTTGCCCAAATCAATATTGCATTATTTGTCAACTTACTTTTTCTTTTCAATATATTATATGCATTGTTTATTTTTTTTTGTTTATAGGTTTCCTTCAGATATTAAGTTGAGAAATGAATGGATAAAAAATATAAGAAAAGACGATACTTGGAGGCCTACACAATATACGAGGATATGTTGTGAACATTTTGAAGTATCTTGTTTTCGTGAAGGATATGAACGTAGGGTACTACATTCACACGCAGTGCCAACAATATTTCCAAAACAGCCAGCATCTTGCCAACCAGTAAGTATATAAATAACTCAACATCTTTAAAGATAATTATTATTGACTTATTGATTTTAGATTAGATTATGACATTGTCAAATATGTATTTATTATTAATTTGTGATAATGTTTTATTTAAAAATATAGTGATAAAAGGATATTTTTTATATGTTATCTTATAAGTTATTAAAATTATATAGCATCTTCAAAACCTAACCTTTATTCCTTTTTTTTTTCAGAAATTGCCTTTAAAGAGGAAACTGGTAGCTAAGTACGATGACGCAGTTCCATCAACATCCTCAAGTCAGGAAAATCAAGTAAGTCCATTTTTTGTCTTGTAAATTATTATGGTCACAGTGTACCGCAATATTTATGTTGTAACCTATACAATATGTATGATTAATAATCATTGATTAAGACCTATATCTATGTATAATCAGAAGGGACCTCATCGCAGCTGTCTATTACAACCTTGTTGTCAAATTGAGCAGCAGCATATGACATGCTGACGGCTGCAAGAAGAAATGTTGGTATGATTATGCCTGCAACCATAAGGTCCCTATTGATTTGGAACGATGCATAAAAAATAATTTCTGTGATGTTGAGATTTTTCCTGTTCATATTTACAACCTTATTTGTTTTATTTTTAGTTTCATGGCACACTGCCAAAAATGAGTCGCAAAACTCAAACGGAAAATTCTGATCTGGCCACTAAAGAAATGGATGCTGCACTTAAACAAGCTACTAAGCTAGCGCAGCATTATAAAATGATTGCCATAAGACTTGGCAGAAAATTGAAAAATACACAGCGAAAGTGTAAAAGACTTGTAAAGAAAAATACAGATTTGGAGATAATTATCCAAACGCTTCATCAAAAGATGGAAGATGACCACGTGGCAATTCTGAAAAATACCCTCGACACAAAAAACCAAATTGTGTCACGATATTTGTTTAAGTTACAGGGTGGTTCCTTACCAAAAGAATATCCAGATGAAGTGAAAAAATTTGCATTAACACTCCATTTTTTGTCGCCAAAAGCTTACAGTTTTGTACGAGACTCCTTTGACACAGTTCTGCCACATCCAAAAACCCTATCGAGGTGGTATAGATCAGTTGACTGCAAACCTGGTTTCACCCAAGAATCGTTGGATATCATACAAATGAGGAGCACTTGCGCCAACAAACCATTATATTGCGCACTAGTTATAGATGAGGTCGCCATTAGAAAGCAACTGCAATGGGATGGCACCAAATACTATGGTCATATTGATATCGGAACCGAAGTCTCTGGTGATGATTTGCCTTTAGCGTCTGAGGCATTAACCTTCATGCTAACCTGCATTAACGAATCATGGAAAATACCCGTGGGATACTTCTTGATAAATGGGCTATCTGCACAACAAAAGAAAAATTTAGTGGAACAGTGCCTGCGCTTGTTGAAGGACAGTGTTACAGTAGTCTCACTAACATTTGACGGTGCTGCAGCTAATGGAGCCATGGCTACACAATTGGGCTGTAATTTAAATCCGGGTAATTTAACAACTAACTTTGAAGTGGACAAGCATGAAGTGGCTATATTATTTGACCCTTATCATAATATTAAATTAATCAGAAATGCTTTTGGTGAAAAAAAAACAATACTGGATGCTGACAACAATGTAATTTCTTGGAATTATTTAGAAATGCTTCGTAACTTACAAATGGAAGAAGGTCTCCTTGCTGCGAACAAACTGTCTGCCGCACACATCAGTTATGATAAACAAAAAATGAAAGTGAAGCTTGCAACCCAGCTGTTTAGTAATTCAATTGCTGATGCACTAGAACTTTGTGTACAATTGAAAGTTCCTGGTTTTGAAAACTGCAATGCAACCATTAAATTTGTAAGAAACTTCAATGACTTGTTCGACATATTAAATTCAAGAAATTTAGCTGCAAAAGGATACAAGAAACCGTTGTGTGAAATAAATATCAACAGAATTAAAGAAAAATTTGAAGAAATTTACGATTATATCAACGGTTTAAAATTGAGTGATGGTACATATATTGTGAATTCCAGAAGAAAGACAGGCTTTATTGGGTTCCAAATTTGCATTAAGTCGGTTTTATTCATATATGACAAATATATTGCCACTGTAAACCCACACCTCCACTTTCTGCCCATATATAAACTGTCCCAAGATCATATTGAAATATTTTTTGGAGCTATCAGGTCTTTGGGAGGTTTTAACAACAACCCCTCAGCAAAAGCCTTCATGACAGCATATAAAAAACTGTTAGTGCACGCAGAATTCAAGATCAGTCGAAATGGCAACTGTCTGCCACTTGATGATATACGAATACTTCATGCTAATAAAAAACAATATATACAAGCTATTAATGATACCACACAAAGATTCAAAATGCTGGATGATGAGCTGAAAGATAATTATGACAAAAATTTAGACCATGACTATATTCCCGATCCTAGTTTACTAACTGAATACAGTGAAAATGTGATTACATATATAGCTGGATTTATTGTCAGAAGAATGAAAAAAGACATACTATGCGAACACTGTTTCAAAGCGCTTACCAACGACACAGTGAACAGTTGTTTGATCAAGGTAAAAGACAGAGGCGGCTTAATCAAACCGTCAAATGACGTCATATACATTTGCAAAAATACCGAGAAGGTTTTCCGTCACTACCTACGATCAATAGGAGTAAGTCAAGTCGGGAAACCTTATTATTCGCAGAAAATTATCATGGCAGTATTTGAAATATGCGCCAGATCAGAAATATTTCCCCAAATGATAAGTCATTGTTACGACAACTGTGTACTTAATAATCACTTACACTTAATTATCAAAGCAGTTGTAGACTTCTATCTAAAAATTCGGATACACCATGAATGCAAAAAAGCTTCTGCACCGCACGGCGAAATTGTGAGAAATGACTATAACAAACTTGTGCTGTTTAAGGGCCAATAAAATTGTGATTAAAATATGATTGTGGTTTAAATTATAGATGATAGAACTAATGTGAGAAATTAAACGACTAATTTATAGGTTGTTTTCATTTAATTACTTAATATCATTATTTAATTAGGTAGGTAACTACTTCGTTAAAGCGAAAAATAACTTTCATTTGTATTATTTTTGTTGTTAAAAATTGATTTCTCTCTTTTTACTGTTAGTAGGTGCCTCAAATTTCAATGAAAATCATTTAATTACAAAGTACATCTCACAACGATTCCAATAAGCCCAAACATGATTAGGATACATTGTTTTATTTCGACGTTCCAGTGCCTACCTGCCGGCTTCATCATCAGATCAGTTCGATGGTACCATTTTCATAAGTAGGTACCAATTATTTATAAGTATTTGCTTCAACACAGTTGGTTAACTATTCGAGATATCTTATACCCGTGAAAAACTTTTCATTGAGAAGTTCCGGTGACACTCGGTGGTTTTCTTCATCATTTCCACTTTACCAAATGATAGAGTGCAAATGCATGCATTGTTGATGGAAATACCAAAATCACTATATGTACCTATGCCTATAATATTTGCAAACTTCGTCGATTTCTCCAGGATGCCATCATCACATCCTGACCTGACGAACTGATGATGATGATCACCAGATCCATTTCAAATAAAAGAAGAATCTGAAAGATTCTTCTTTAATTATTAATCGGTGCAGGCATCTTAATCGGGTAACATACATAAAAAAAGATACCGACGAATTGAAAACCCCTCCTTTTTTCGATATCGGTTAAAAATGAAACGGCAGATTCGGTTTCTTATAAAAAAATATGGTTTTTGAAACAGTAAAAAAGTGAAGTACTGTAAAACTTACTAGTTGCTTACTGATTATTAGAAGCAAGCTTCCCCGCAGACTGATTTACCCGTTTGCAGCTTCACCTATCGCGTTCAACTATACAACTAAACCATCAAGGAACCCATTGATTGATTTGCCCTAGTTCCATTTTTCTCTATGTCTGGCTCAAGACTCCGATCACATTACCAATAATAGTCATATCCGATTAATTGTTCATGTTTTTATTATTACCTATTATGTAACTTCTTAATTACCTACGTA
This sequence comes from Plagodis dolabraria, assembly GCA_963854805.1. NCBI lineage: Eukaryota > Metazoa > Arthropoda > Insecta > Lepidoptera > Geometridae > Plagodis > Plagodis dolabraria. The sequence goes on along the minus strand of OY978457.1, from coordinate 5,895,552 downwards.
TTGTAATATTTTGTAAAACGTTACTTTTTACTTACATAAAACACATTTTATAAGGAAATAAATAACCATCTACATATATATGATATTTTTTAGTATAATACACACAAACACAAGAGACTTACAAGACACAAAAACATAAAGTTATCATACAATTTTTAATATTACCAATCATATTATAATGGAATAAATAACAGTACATGGCGCTCACTTAGCGAATATTTTTTATCGATTATCCACAAAAAAATACTTACACATCACTATGTAGTGATATATCAATAGATAGAATTGTATAGCAGGGCCGCGTTCCGAGGGTCAGAGTGCGTTGTTTCGTTGCTTTAACTTACTGGAAGGTTCCGAACGGCCGGTTGTTTTATAACCTCAAATATCGTTTTTGGCGGGGAATTGTGCAAAATTTATAGACTTTTTAAGATATTTGAATAGCAATAACTACCGTTACCTGCAAAATATAAAAGATTGCTTATAATTTACTCATCCAGAAATGTCAAGGTCATGTCAGTTCAACATTCAACATTTTAACGACGTCTTTTGATGGTTAAAAAGTTGCGCTCTACCCGAAGGTCGTGAACGACGTTAGAGTGAAAAGTTGCACTCCGAGTGCACTCCGAGTACGCTCTAACCGAGGTTCGGAACGCGCTCCAGAATTGGCGACATTCTATAATTTTCGACCCACTATAGACACTATATCTTTCTCTTTCAAGCAGATGACATTTTGCTTCTGTAAAAGGGAGAAGGAACGTGTTCGTAAGTTTCGGCTAAATGTCATCCATCTAGTACTATTCTTTATTTGAGATACTTCCATACCGGAGGGTGGTAACACTACGATTAGCCCACAGAATACTAAATACATTAGACAAAACTAACGCCATCTCTGTAGTGTCCCTTAAAACTAATTAAGTGTGGCAAAAAGGCTAACGTTATCTACCAGACCATCATCGAGGGTTCCATACCCACAAACAATGAACCATCAGATCGTTGTTTTTTTATATCATATACATAAGGTGGATATTAATATATCAATTCATTAAATGTTTATATCATACGCATAGGATAAAATCTGTTGATAACGCATCCAGGGATAACTTGTTTTAGAATACTTGGAAACTCTGAAAGGTAAGACTATAGAATAATTTTACTTACTAGTAGGTAGGTACATAATGTGTGTCTTTTAAATGAATAACAATTTCCTTTTTACCACACCCACCTAAGATTTTTTATTTATTTTTTTAGAAGACGCCCTATCAAATGAGAAACCGGTGCTAGCGGGGGTGCCACAAGGAAGCTGCATCTCCCCGTTTTGCTATGCGTGGTACACCGATGACATACTTGTCAATGGGCACGCAAAGCTGGCCCTTTACGCGGATGATGCAGCTTTCTATACGACATCATTCAAGGCGGAGAATGTGGTCAAAAGACTGCAGCCGACCCTAGATGCTCTGCCAGAATGTCTAGAAAAGTGGAGGCTATCTGTCAATGTCGGGAAAACCCAGGCATTGATCACTACAAAATGCAACCTTCCGACTCGCCTCAAACTCAAAGACGAAGAGATAGAGTGGAAAACAGAAGTACAATACCTCGGAGTAACAATTGACAGAAGCCTCCACTTCAGAAAGCAATCCATCGTAAACAAGGCAAAGGCGGCTAAGGCAATGTTGAATCCCATCTTCAGATCCAAGCTACCACTCCGGACCAAAATCATGATCTACAAAGCGTATATAAGATCAAGGATAACATACGCGGCTCCGGCGTGGTACGCACAGATTTCCAATTCGTCAAGAAAGAAGCTGCAAACGATACAGAACAGATGCCTCAGAACAATAGTTAACGCACCACGATACGTGAAGAACGCAACTATTGCCTGCCGATAAGACCTGAAAATAGAAACCATCGACAGTTTTATCAGAAGCTTAACAACAAAGATGTTCAGTAGAACAGACGCCTCGAGCTATGCACACATAAATGGCATAGCTCCACTACATGCGAGACCTCCGGAAATAACAAGGGGAAAAAAGTCGAAGCCACTCGCAAGGGAGCTAATAAGAAGTGAGGGGAATGAAGATGAAGTAGCGACCAAAATGACGGAACCCTCGGCGGTCCCAGTCTTGGTCGCAGATCGGCGCGCTGGGCTTCCCACCAGCGGGATCAACCTGGCGGTGCCTCCGGGATCGCCCAGACAATCATTCGACGCTGAGCGGTCGAGTCACGAGGTCAGACTTTAAAAGAGTCAATGAAGAGACTCACTCATAGCAATGAGTGAAGATGAAGCCAGGGAAAGAGGGCCCCGCCCTGAAACCCTTTTCCTCAAGCAGGGAACTGCGCGAGAAGAAGACATCAGTCACCCACTCGATAACCTTTCTTTCCCATCGGTTATCAATTCTTCGAGCAATGTGGTCCGCCCATTGCCACTTCAACTTGCAAATTCTGAAAGCTATGTCGGTGACTTTGGTTCTTTGGCAAATATCCACGATCTGGATTTTATCGCGCAAAGAAACTCCAAGCATAGCTCTCTCCATGGCTCGTTCAGTGACTCTGAGCTTGTCCATAAGGGCCACTGTTAAGGACCACGTCTCGGTATGTCATCACTGGGAATACACACTGGTTGACGACTTTGGTCTTCAGGCTCTGCGGGATCTTTGACGAGAAAATGTCGTGTAACTTCCCGAACGCTGCCCATCCGAGTTGGGTTCTTCGGGCGTCCTCTTTTTCGAAGTTGGACCTACCTAACTGGACAGTCTGTCCCAGGTAAAATTACATAAACTTTGCCCCTTGGCAAAAATTTTAGCGCCTAGATCCACGACGGCTCTGTCCAGTGTCGTTCCTTGCAGGTTGTGCACTGTCACAACCCAACAATATAATCAGTGGTTGCATGTACCGCTCGACTTAACCTTGACTCCGTAACGCGTCAAATTCGACAGTGCTAGGCTCAATTTTGACACCCAAACTGACTGTGTTGCCACATATCGTTTTGTCATAGAACTCAACGAAAACGGCTTGCGGTAACTCTCCCGGCTACGACGTAGCGCTGGCCATACGAATTTTCGGATGACCCTTATAGCGCCCTTTACCAAGCCGTGTCCAAAATTAATATTTTTCCGCAACATTACCGTAGAACCAATAGTAACTTTTAGGAATGGAACAATACCTCCTCTTTTATTGGGATCAGAAAGTATAAATTCGGGTTTTGGCCGCTGTCCGTTGGTTTTAGCTTCTACGGATGTATCTGATGCTACCACGTCACACATCCGGCAAATTTTGGCCAGTTCGATGGTCATCGTTTGATTTTAATTTGGTGGTTCGAGTAATCCACCTGTTTTGTCGTGGGAAATTTTCGCACATACTCGCCATCTGGTCAAGTAAGTGGTACTCTACGATGATCCAGGATTTAAAACCGTTAACTATTCAAAATATCGACAAATGTGGTGTCGTCTGCTTGCCTCACATTCTGTGGCAGTTCGCAGAAGCTATATAACGCCCATAAATCTATTTCAGCAATTTAATGTGGCGGTTGTTTAAAGCAGTAGTATGCAATAAATGATTCTGATTCTGATTCAGTATGCCCCGCTGACGGATTTAGCTGCATCAAGTCATTTAACAGTACAATATTAACACTGCCAAAGTAATCATTTCTTGTAGTTGTGTATAAAATGCCTTTCTCTCTGAAGGCGTTCTCCGGTCAAAAAACGCATGGTCTCTGTCCTGCCGCATGCCAGTGGTTTATTTATTTGTATTACTTGTGTCTACAAGAAGCAAGTGTAGAAACGGATAAGACAATATTTATTACTTTTGATATTAGTGAACCAATGTATATTGAATACTACTATTATATATTTTAGTTATGTACTAAGCAAGCTCTAGACGGTGATAGTAAAATTTTCACGATATTTTTTATTTTTTTATTTTAATTTCATGAACTATGACCCCATCTTTAATTTTTTTTAATTTTCTCTAGCCTATGTTACCCGGGAATAACTCGACGCTTCTAATGATATCACAAACATCAAAATCGGTTAAGCCGTTACGAAGTTATGGTGGAATAAAGAAACCCACAAACATACATACATACATAAACCCTAAAAACATAACTCTCCTTTTTTTGGGCAGTCGTGTGAAAACAGTTAAGTTTACATTTAAGTTTAATTCTAAATCAGATATTGTTAAATACAACACTCTCGTGAAGTTTCTGCCGCAAACCCAGCTTATTCCTTATTATATTTATGTTTCATTGACTCTTATTTTGCATTATGAGTTAAACTAACATTAGGATCTTTAGGAAATCTGAAATTGAAACAAAGTTATTTTAATAGAGAAAGGAATAAAAAATGCATAGGTATTTAAGTTATTTGTTCTTGAACTAGCATTGGATAGTGACCCGACTTCTCTTTGATGGCCATCACTGTAAAGATGGTCGGTGATGAGAGGTCTTGGGAGGCGGTGGCTTCGTTTTCTGAGACAATCGTCTCACAGAGGGAGGCGGAGGAGCGGGAAAGGGAGAGAGATCCTCTCTCTGCCCCGCGCCGCAGAGCGCGGACACGGAGGCGAGCCGATTATACTCGCACTCCGTCGATGCATTTTCCTCATGACAATAAAATAAAAAAAGGATTAGATAGTCATGCATGGTCACCGTAATTCTTCACAAACAAATTATGTTTAAAACTATTACCTGTGAAAAGATAAACCATAATCAGGATAATACTCGCTTCCGCAAGCCTCCACGACACAAATTCTCCCCATTTATATTAAAATTCTTCAAATATATCACGTTATAAAAAAACACACCGCTTTTAATATCGAGTCGACGATTTCATGTGGGGTTCTCAAGTCAGGTATCCGTATTTCATACAAATAAAAGAAAACCTGTACGCCAATCACAAAATATTTGCTTTAGTACGGCTTGACAAATAATATTGCTTTAACATGTCGGTAATAAATTATTATTTATATATAAAAACATTTTAGAAGTAAATGTTTTCACTTCATGACAATACATTAATCGCAATATATTCTACAAACAATGAAAAGATTGAAATCAACTTAACTCTGGCAACTGTAATTCACTGTTAGAACGGGACACAGGGTTCAGTGGTAGCCTTCTCACTCGGCTTCATTTTTGTTTTGCGCCTAACAAGACTCTTACGACCTTAGCATAAGGTTTTATTTTCTTTATTTTTGCTGGATGATGCACAGATAGAGCTCAATCCTGTTGTACGTAGTACTAATTACTTCCATGGGTTCGGCACATAGATTAGGCCTCAGTCTCTAGAGTCTATAAACTCTTACTGATCTATGGTTAGTCTAGTACAAAACTAAAAACTTAATAATCTGTCGGAGCGGACGGAACCTTCGTTCGGTTGGCATGGCAGTCTGTCGATATTTTGAAACAGTGACGGTAGTGTGAGATTGTGTGGAAAAAATAATTTTATTTTGATAAATTTTAAGTGATTTTGGAATTCACGATGTCGGATGAAATCGCAGAGAATGGAACAGCGAACGGAGACGTCCCAGAAATCGAGCTGATTATAAAGGTAGGGTTTTAACGTTATATTATATCACAAGATTATAGTTAGCCGCTTACTTACATCTAGGCACGCGTTTTGTTGGCCTTCGGAGATGGGTAAGAAGATGTGGCAAATGTCATGTAAATTATAATACCCGATCTTCAAGAGCACGACGACAGTTTTGTAGTTATTACATAGATGAGTTCAGAGGCATTGCTCGTTCGCATTAACATGATCGCGTCGTCTCGGCACTTTACTGTTGTCGTATTCCGGAGCGTATGCATGAAAGTATGTTATTACTGCATTCGTACCGTACATAATGTGCGTTATTTAGGTCAGTTGCGACGTCTGTTTATTGTCAGAAATAAGCTGTTTTGATCTTGCAGTTAAGTTCACATATCAGTTTTAGGTGAACATCACTGTTCATTTCAACATTGATCTCTTGTTGACGTAGGTGGCTTGATACTCATCAAGTTCATAACATTGCAATGTCAAGGTCACATAAACAATACACTCACAATATGCAATTGTATAGAATAGATTTATGTGACTACTAAATGTGTATATCCCTTATTTCCATAATCAAACATCAAATGATGAGACGCTAATAAGTCCAATTTGATGACTGAAGTCCTAAGATATTATTATATTTTATTTGGTATATATATTTTATTTATGTCACAATTTGTGAAGTAAACTTAGTATATCTATCTAGTGTTGGCGGTTTAAATATGTCAGTGATTGATTTAGAATGAAATCTTTCACCCCAATCAAAACAGTATTTTGTTCAAAGTCTTATATAGTATCTCTTAAAAGAAATAAAAACTTATCATTGAGCATATGAAATATATATCAATATATTTCATAACCACGCAATTATAACCACATAATCCTTTTGTATCATAAATAATCACAATAATTGAATTTCATTCATAAATACTCAAATGCAGGTGCATGTGATGCTATTGAGTTCAATTTAATATCTATACATGTACTATGTCTACAACATGTGTAAATAACTAACTTTTTAGAACTATCACATATTCTTTTTTCTTGATAAAATGGGTTTTAATTTATATTTCACAAACTAATGGACTAAACATTTATTTATTTTAAAACACTTAATGTGATGCAGAAACAGTTTGTAGTAAAAACCATTATTTAACTCTAAACTGGTTTAGGGTAAAAATTAAATAGTTAAATTTATGATAGGTTCGTTTCCATGTATAGTAATAGATTCAAATCACACTTTTCTTCCATTTTCTTCATTCATTCCATTCTATCTTCATTCCAACATAACATAACAGATTTGCTAATATTGTTTAAATATGCAGATAGTAACGTAACAGATTTGCTAATATTGTTTAAATATGCAGATAGTTGTTATAGTCTTGAAAGAATATTAATTTAGTTTTTTAATCAAGAAATTGGTATAATGTCAATGTTGGTTCTATCTTATTACCCAAATTATTTTTATATCACTTATAAAAATAATCATAATTGCATTATTCTAGTTTTCTTTATTAAAAAGTATTGCCTAACAGGTGATGGAATTTAACAGTATTCAGACTTCTTATGACATTTTCAGCAGATGTGTTTTAACATATGATATTTTGTGAATTTTCTCCTTACCATGGTGTACTTAACTACTTGAATTAGCAGAAGAGAACTTAAGGTAACCAGTATGACTGGTCCAGTGTCGTTTGTATTGATTCAAAGTCTCAAGCATCAGTATTTTCCTTGACACATTTCAAGGAGTGCACCCTAGAGTTACATGATTTGTTTCCACCATTCCCATTGTATCTCCGGACAAGCAGTTAGATGGAAATGCACCAATGTTACATGGTGAATATTCCAACTGGTATAAAGCAGTTTGCTGTTTCATTTATCACCAAAGAGTTAAATTTATTATCTAAAACTGTGTTAGCTATCACAATCTGGCTTGGTTTAAGGCAATAGTGAATAGGTATATTTTAGGCGAGCATGTTCTGTTGACTACTTAATATCAGGTGAGATTGCATTCATAAGTTTCATAAAAATTATTTCATACAGTATAATATTTTGAATAGAAAGGAATACAAATATGATAATGTAATATATTCATAAGTGTTATAACTTATAAAAGTTGAAATTTTTAAAAACAATATAAAGAGTATCTGATGCTGAAGTAGGTTTAACAACTGTGTTTCAGTGCACAGCGCTCTCCCCTAGGTTTCTAATCACTTAGTAGCCTCATGCTCACTTATATGAGTGTTATTTTATAATGTAACTCTCAATTATATAATCTCTGATTTAGATGATATGAAAATAAATTATTTCCTGTTTTATATAAAATAATTATTTATAGCCGAATCTATTTTTGTTCATGTTCATGTTAATGTATGTTGTCCCTCTCTGTGTGTATTGTGTTAGTGTGTGTGTGATGAGAGTATCTTATACAGTTGGATTTTTACACAGGTAATATTATCTGCTTACATGGCTGTCTGTTGCTCCATAGCATTTCACTAATAATCTCATTATTATCTAATTCTTGAACAGCGATCAAGTCCACAATTTAACAAATACCTTCCCTTTAGGAGGCGTTTGTCAAAATCCCTATATAGGACCGGAGTCTTGGGGATTGTCAGATAGCAGTTCTTCAGAAGGTGCTGCTGCCCAAGCTCTGTTTTTTTTTGTTGCCTCCTATGACTCCCACGGGGATATGTGGCAGGTGGTGCAATTGCGTTTACAGATATCCATTGTCTGGTGTACCTTACTGATTCATTCACAGCTATTATATTCATTCTATACATGAGTTTGGGGTACTCTTGGCTGACCTTTTCAAAAATGTTCAAGCCAGTAGTGGTCCATTGTACATACACAACGCTTTATTCCTCTGTTGCCTTTCGAAGTTTTATGAAGTAATTTTTCAGAACTCTGTGTGGTTGCTTTGTTGGTCGAGTGGCACAAAGCATCACTTTGATATCTTTAGGTCCTAGATTCGATCCCCAGGTCATACTAGTAAGTAACCATAATGACAAAAAATATCTCCAGAAACATGAAAGTTTTCCTGTATCCGTTATTTATTACTTGTTATAATTTCTCACCATTACATTGGACCAAAACCTATCTGGCACATGGATATTTACTTATTAAGATACATCTGCCAATCCGCCCCTTCGGGGACATACAAGTTTGATGATCGAAGGTGACAGCAGCACTCCTTTATTATTTCGCCATTTAATCTGTATATAGTGTAGTGAAAAATTTCCTTTACATGCTACGAATATAGGAAAAAACATTAACTTACTGACACTAAAATTATCCATCAACTTTCCAGAAGGTAATCTGTCATGCCTTTGCCAAAAGCTTCGGTGCCCTACAATTAAGGCTTCAGTATAAAACATCCCCTTTAATAACTACCCTCCACCTGCCATGCCCACACCTGCGACACCTGACCGCCATCGCCCTCCTTTTTATGTCTCATCAATTAACTTGTACCTGTTAAAAATTCATCATAGAAAAAAAATACGCCATGTAAGGAGGGGCACCTCACGCGCAGATAATTTTCGATTAGGAACGAGCCCGCTCTCTTTGATAGACGTCTACATTATGTCTCGGGGCATAAAAATAATACAAAGGACACGTAAATATGGGGTGCAGTGCAATGTAGAGCGTATTTCTTCTATGTGCGCGTACGCATCTGCCTGACTGTCTGTTGTCGGTTATCCAATAAAATATACTTAAATAGATTTTGTTTAGCAGTCTGAAAAGGAACTTCATAGAATTGTCGTTCCCTATATTGTAATATGGTATGATAAATAGATTGTAAAAACCTGCTGCCAATTTCTCTGTTGGATTTATTCGCAACAGCAGTGAACATTGCTACTTAGCGATATAATCACTAGTCACCACACGTGCGATGGTGTGGTACATACATGCGCCTATATCGACGAAAACGATATTTACCGAAATATTGATTTGAATATTATAAACTGATAGCAAAATCTCGATATACCCCAAGTTTCTGGATCGTTTGTGAAAGCATTGATTACTGTACAGACTAAATACTGAACGTTCATTGGTCAATGGTATTCTATGACGCGATAAGTAACCAATGAGGCTCAGTAGGTATTCAATCTCTTTGCTGATCAAGTCTGCCAAATGTTCTAGAAACTGGCGTTTAGGATTGGGTAAACAGCATAACAATTGACTGGTAATTTACAGGGAATATGCGATTTATATCTACAATTTTATTTCTCCTGACGTCACGTCCATATTGTATCGAAGCAGGACATTTTGAGGAATAGATGAAAGAAAAGGTGCATCTTTTCTTTTATTTGACAATATGACGCATAGTAACGCGGTATTCGTAATGATACGTAGATAGCCATTAATAAGCACGAAACGCCTTTGCTCGACATTATCCCAGTCGATAGTCCCCTATAAGTTTTATGGAAAATTCTACCGGTGTCACTCTCCGATAGATATAATCTAAGAGTCTTCAAGTACAGGTGAATAGATACTTTGGCAGGCATGTTTTAGAGCAGTCGTCCGGTAAGACTGCAGACAAATGCCTGAAGCCTGAACACTACAAAAACCGCGTAGCACAGATCACTGCTACTAATTCAAGCCATACCTTTATCAACTGGTTCTTAAATTATCTACAGGAAGCAATGGCACGGGGCATCGCCATATCCATCTTCTAAACACTCGTAATTTCTAAGATGGTGGCACATTGATCGACGGAGGGCATTCCTTGCGAGAGAGAACCCTCCCACCATTCAGGGGAAAGTGACAACTCACGCGACACTTCGTGCCTCAGGGGCTCGGTGATTAGCATGCTAACCCGGCATATCAATGAGCTTGAACACGTCAACCAGTTTTATACGACGACTTGTAACTCGACAAGCATAATACAAGATTGTTGTACTTGTAGCAAAAATGACTGTTTTGATCACAGCTTGAAAACTACATTGCGAATCAGCGTTTTCTGTATTCGTTGCTCAATTTGGGGAATACAGGGCATAGTAAAAGAAATCTGTTTCCTAACCCGCTTCGTGTTTCAAAGTTCTTGCTATTCCTCTAACTACTTATTAAGTTCTTAAGTAATTTTAAAATAGATTTTGCGCACACTTTTTCCATCTATCAAGGCTGGCCAAGACGGCGATCGCAGTGACATTTTCGGTAGCCCGTGACTCCCGTGAGATTAGACGAATTTAAACATATAGCAATAACATAGAGTAAAAAAGTAATCGCAATCCGCAACTCAATCATAATCAAGAACAATATACACGTAAAATTTAAAAGACAGGTGATTTCTGTTCTATAGTTTAAGCTGAATAGAATCCACCAGCGTCACAAAGATACCTAACCTAAATAAGTACACTGGTAAAGCATTAAAAATAAAAAGTGTCGGCACGCATTACACCAATTGACAGCTACGGAGAAAACTGAAGATCTAGAATTATCGACTCATTATATACTTAAACGGTTGAAATAAATTTAAGTGACGTGTCTCGTCACCCGGCACGCCAACAGCTCGTTAACTTTGTCGGCACTCAATTTACCAAACATTATATTAATCAGTACTAATATTATAAATGCGGAAGTAACTCTGTCTATCTGTCTGTCTGTTACGCTTTCACGCCAAAACTACTGGACCGATTTGAATGAAATTTGGTATGGAGATAGTTTGAGACCCGGGAAAAAACATAGGATAGTTTTCCGACTGCGCAAAAAGAGGTTAATGTTTTTGCGCGATAACCGACATACGCGCGGGCGGGGCCGCGCCCGGAAAGCTAGTTACTTATATTAATGAAATACATTCAGTGATCTTATATATTTCTTGATTGTGCGCTCGTATAGTCCTAAAGATAATTTGTGTAGAATCGAAATGCGTCGAAAATCGTTACGGCAGGGTTACGAGGCGTTTCTGACGCCACGTCCATATTGTATCGAAGCAGGACATTTTGAGGAATTATCACTAAATATTTGTTATAATTAATTATTGAATATGTTTTCCGCATAATAAAGTCTGGAGCTATATCAATTCCAATATAATTATATACAAATACTAAGTATCAGAAGTCAGAACGACTGCAAAGCCAATCGATTAAGTAGGAAAATCGTCCAATCAGTAGAATGTCAATATCGCAATATGTCTATATAGTGGTAAGGCTAAATATTAGTATGTCAGAATCGTAATGTTTTATTAAATATAAGAAGAAAAATTGATGTTAGTCTATATACTCGTACCTGAAAAAGGCTTTGTCTATAGTGACTGACTCATAGACAACGTTTCGAGACTAAGCAAATATTATCTTAAGGCCTAGAGGAGATATTGAAAAATACGTTGAACTCCCTATCTACAAAATTGATAAGGAATACTAAAACAGCTACGTCATGGGCAGGCAAAAAGTTATAAATTATTGTAAAATAACGTGGTTCTACTTCGATTACTTCATAAATGTGCACTTATAAAATATAGATACGATAAGCACGATCGTGATGTCATCTAGCACAATCGTAGATACACAAATTCGCGGAGATCGATACACATTACATAATGTTTTTTTGTTATTAATATCTGTTCGAGAAGCTTTGGATTACAGTCTCACTTTTGGTTAAGACCTTCATCATCATTAGCCATAACGTTCACAGTTGAACAAAAGACCTCTCCATTATCGGAAAATCCCCTGGTTTGCCATAATCTTCTCGCTTGGCAGGCGTCTTGGGGATCGCAGTGTACGATGGCTGTTCTTCAGAAGACGCTACTGCCCATCTTCGGGAATTTTCCTTTTCGTAGCATCTTACGAATCTCACGGGAAACAGCAATTCTATCCCGGCACCTTACGGGCCCCGGTACCCCAAGGCCTTGGATCCAATATCTCACTAGCCAGTAATTATCAAGGACAGCTGGCCGGAACACAATTGGAACCAAGGACTTTCTTTGAGGCAATCTATCGCCATTGCCACTGAGCCATCACTGCTTCAAAATATATTTTAACAAACATATAGAAATATAAAACAAAATTTCAATACTAAAATCTGAAAGTTTCTTTGATAAAAAATAATACGTTTTATTGTTTAATATTTTGACTGGAAAAACTCTTTTCTGCTTTAATATGATGTATGCCAAGGAATATAAATAGGTAGGTAGGTACATAATGTTAAATATGATCATGACTAAAATTAGGTTGTTACTCAATGAACACAGAGGAAATAGAAACAAAATGCCAGAGTTGGTCGCCCACTATGAGTCAGTTCTTTCGTTACTTAAACTAGATGGATGTCGTTGTGGATATAATAAAAAAACATGCAGAAGCTCACGAACATAGACTTCACCACCACGTGAATGTTGAGGCAATCCAGCTCCTTGACAACACAGACATAGTGAGAAGTCTAAAAAGGACAAAACCTTTTGAGTTAGTGTAGTGAAGTGATACTGCTAAGTAGTGAAGTGAGTGCTACATACCAAGAACACAAGAACACATAGAGATAGATAAGATAGATGTTAATGGCCACATTCTTAACTTTACTCTATTTAGCAGTTTAAGTCAAACTAAAGTTACTCATTAGTCCGTATTGTTGGCTAGATTGTAATATAATGACGTACTAAGTACATCATAAGAAAAAAACTTAAACTAGTGTGAGAAAATATGGAGTTGTTACATGACAAATTACAAAAATATATAATTAGTGTAATGTTATTAATTATACCTCTTATCCTTTTTAGGTAGCCGTACTCAAAAGGTAAAACAGCCCTATTAAGCATTACGTATGTACACAGCTTTCCATACAAACTCAGTTTCGCCATATCTTGAAAAAATTATTAATCTCTCTGAAATCTAGAGGATCCCTATGGACCAATCAATATGCACAACTAGTTGTGCCATCTGACACATTGGTTCCTTATGGCAGAACATGTAGTTTTGATGTGTTGTGTTTATGACACAACTGAACTCGAGGTTTAACTTCTAGTAAATTGTTGTGCTTCTCTGGTCAATATACAGGAGGCGTTCTTAGAACTGTAACTGGGTGTAACGTAAAAGTAAACGTATTTTTTTTATTTAGTTATAGATGATAGACTAGCCTTTGACCACTAAATCACCTGATGGTAAATGATGTTGTGGTCGAAGATATGGTTGTTAACCTAGATTTACTCAATGACATGCAGCTGCCGGAACAGACTGTTAGGTAGTAATTAAATAACTACGGTTTAAATTGCGTGTATATATATATATATCTTATTATTTTTGTCCCGACGCCGCGCCGACGTTTCAGTAGTCAGTTTTAGTAGACATTCAGTTTTGCTTCGATTTGCGATTTTAACAGTTTAGTTGGTTAACTACGATGTGTAATAATCGCGACAGCCTAAGAACACAGTTAGGAGCTTGGTGACAGATTTTCTAATTGAGGGTGGTAGCTAGCCAGGCGGACATTCGCAAAATGCCCTGCCACCATGCTTATTTCCACATAAATCATCATAGACAATATTGCATATATTATAGTAAATAACTAAGTTACTACACACATCACATTTACCCTTTTCCGTAGTGTAAGTAAGCTTCATGTAGAGAAACAGCGTCAATATTGTGTCTGCACTCGAGTGGTGTTTGTTTAGCCACATCCAGTCCACAACTCCGAAGGACACTTCAACACTTCCCTCGCATTCGTGCGTGTGCGATAGGATAGCTAACGCTAATTCGTTGACTTTAGATCTTAACACATTCAGGCCGTTTGGAGAAAGTATCCGGAGAACAAACAGTTTGCAGCTTACAAGGTGATTTTTTCCAGCGGTGGCTGAATTCGGAACTACGATGAATAATTTTAATTTTTTTAGTGCATATGTTTTTTATGTTATTGTGAAGGAACATGCACGAGGCCCACCTGATGTTAAGCGGACTAACCTCTGCCTATAACGGAACATTTCGTCACAAGTCACGAATAACACTGCGCCTGTCACCTGAGACAGTTGTTAAGTCTCATGACTCTCAGACTTTTATAAAATAATGTTGCATACCCAAAAAAGGTTGGAACATGGCGAACGGAACATTATTAACAATAACATATGTTATTTAATTTTACCCATGTTTAAGCAAATAAATAATTTGAATTTGAACATGTGCCATTTTACTGGCTGGCTCTCAAGTGCTGCAGGAATACACTGTTGGGTGCTTGGCGACATATTTTCTACTTGAGGGTGGTGGCTAACCAGGCGAGCAATCGCAAAATGCCCTTCCACCATCGAAAATGTTAACAGATATAAAGAATATAAAAATCAGAATTGTAAAGAAGTGATAAATTAGCTCTAAATCCTAAGTCTTGTTTAATGACATCATTTATAATATTTGGACGTCTACGACGCTCTTATGAAGGTCAATTTCAAAATTCAATATTAAGAAACTCCATATTCTACTGCTGCGTACAGTGATAAAGGTGTGGTACAAAGCCACTGCGAATAGAAAGAAAAAGAGCGGGAATTAAACTAGGTCTTTCAACGATGTGTTACAAAAAAATAACAATAAATATAAAAAGTATATGAAAAAAAGGAAATTAATATATAAAAAATACATTTAAAATCTATATCGTGCGGTGCTTCTCAAAAATTGAGTTAATATTTTCTCAAAATATCTTTTAAATAATAGTTTAATTTTTTCAAGTAATTGTAACGTAAATAAAGTAATTGTAAATACGTTGTAACAATAGAGATAAAGTCGAAAAGTTGATAGGAAAACTATCGGGCATAGCCACTTCAGTGGTAATCCAGCCTAATCTCGTCTGATGGAATATGTGACGATGTGGCAGAACATATTAAACAGCCTTAATTTACAATAGGAACTGGACAGCTGCCGTAATACCGTTAGGTGCTGGGTGGCAAATTTTCTACTTGATTGTGGAAGCTAGCCACGCATGTAATCGCAAGATATCGCACGACAACGAATTGCCACTATTTTTTTTACGTTTAATCAAAAGACGGATGTAATTTCAACGGAAGAATTGCCAAAATAAAAGACTCAATTTGGATAGAATATAACGTAGCCATTAAAATTATAATAATAAAAAGTAGAAAGGTAAGTGCAATTTATCCTCCTAATCGGGCTATAAAAGATACTGCTATCTGACCAGAGAAAGCATTACCAATTTGTACAACTTGCCAAGAAAGTAATCAAAGCAACAGTATATTTTTTCGGCGCTTCCAATCTCAGACTAATATTGAAGTCCAGACAGAGCACAGCGTGCGATGCAATTGATTCCATCTGAGGCCTTCAATAAGATAACTGTCTCTTTTGCAACAAATCTTGCGATTGGTTGGGTCGGCAGTCTCGACCCACATACCTACTTGGTTTGCGAGTAGAGATTCCTTTGGTACATTCAAATTCGCCCGCTTGTCATAAATTAAAATAATAACAAAAAGAACTAAAATATGTGTATACGAAATGCATATTCTTTTGAATAATAACAATTATTTTAAGAAAACATTCAATTAATATATTATAAGAATACTTGAAAAAAATATATACTTAGTGATTTTCATTTTCAATAAAAATTCAACCGGAAAAGTTTTCGACGCGTTTTGATTCTACACGAAGCATCCTTTAAAGGTCTGGACTCTTCGAGTGCACGATGGAGAATCTTTTAAGTATATTATCTAAAATATGATTTAACGTTTTCTTCAAATATTTCTTACTAGCTGTACCCGCGACTTCGTTCGCGATTGCCGTACCTGCAGACTAATCATTCACATTGGTGCACTGTTTAGCAACACTGTGGTCTACAGTGAAGCACTCTTGTAGTAAACAGAATTGGGCTTTTTACTTTGGATTTGAAAACTCCCGGGTTGTATTTTCCAAAAGACAGTAGTTAAGTAACTCAGAGAGTTCTTTCCCGGTTCGCACAATAAATGTTGAAGCAAAGAACCTTGTGCGTTTCTTTAGAATTTCGATTTTAAAACGGCGGTTTTGAGAACAGACAGTTTGTTTTATTTACGCAAAGTATAGCTTGAATCTATTCATATTATTTCGTTTAACAATTATGTAGGAAATACATTCTTGCAGCAAATATATTCTGTGTACAAAACCCTCGATGTGAGAGTACGATTCGCACTTAAACGGTTTTCATTAATAACATCGGTTCATTGCCCCCTGGTAATTGTCTCAATGAATTTGTAACAAATTAAATGTACTTACGTGATTTGATCAGGTTTTCGTGTCGGCGTCCAATTATAAAACAACACCGGTGGATAATCTCAGAAAAATAAGTTTGATATGATATCTTCGTTTGTTTATTTACGCAAAGTATAGCTTGAATCTATTCATATTATTTCGTTTAACAATTATGTAGGAAATACATTCTTGCAGCAAATATATTCTGTGTACAAAACCCTCGATGTGAGAGTACGATTCGCACTTAAACGGTTTTCATTAATAACATCGGTTCATTGCCCCCTGGTAATTGTCTCAATGAATTTGTAACAAATTAAATGTACTTACGTGATTTGATCAGGTTTTCGTGTCGGCGTCCAATTATAAAACAACACCGGTGGATAATCTCAGAAAAATAAGTTTGATATGATATCTTCGTTTGTAAAAGAATTTACCGCGTGTTACATTTGTAGAGCTACCAACAACAATGTCGTAAAACCTCATTAGTGCACGCATATTGCCAAAACTAACGCAGGGTTTTTTTATGTTATTGTTGTTTTGATGTTAAGCGGACTAACCTCTGCCTATAACAGATGCATTTCGTCACAAGTCACGATTAGCACTGCGCCCGTCACCTAGAGACATCGATGTTAAAGTTTCATGTGCCTGTAATTTCTCTGGCTCTCAAGGACTGCTGCCGGAACTCACCGTTTGGTGCTTGGTGACAGATTTTCTACTTGAGGGTGGTCGCTAGCCGGGCGGGCATTCGCAAAATGCCCTTCCACCACGCGTGATTATTAAATATCTTTGTTGTGTGTATTATTGATAAGTATCTTTGTTAAAATTTCGAATAGCAAAATGTGACTCGAAGTTAGTTTACTACTTTGTTCCAAGGTGTTGTTTGAATAAGAACTTTATAAGTACACTTATATTGTTGAAACTATCATGAGGTTACTATTGATATCAAATATCTTTGTTGAATCACATTTAAAAATTATTGGAGCCGAAATACCCAGCTTAGTGCCTACTGTTTCTAATCATATTTAGATATATTTCTCAAAATTTCGAGTAGTAAATATGTTTACTATTTTGTTCCAAGGTTACCTTGGAATAATAACTACATTAGTACACGCACATTGTTAAAACTTCTACTAGAGTTGTTATTGACATCAAACATCTTTGTTAATATTTCGAATAGTAAATGTGACACGAGGTTTGTGTAATACTTTGTTCCAAAGCCTTCTTTGAACAACTACATTAGTGCACGCGTATTGTTGAAACTTCTACTGGCGTTGTTAATAGCATTAAATAGCATTGTTAAAAGATTGACTCTCAAAGTCGAGAGTCCTTCCAAGGTCTTCTTTGAATAAGACAGGCAGTACTTATATTCTGATAAATTCATCGTTTCTGCTAAACCTAATATATACGAGTACGTATGTTATTAGTTTCTTATGTGTATTGTTTTGCCGTGATCAAAGGTTTCAAAAATCATTTAAGATATCGGAAAGGAAAGCTAAGCAAAGAGAGAAGAGCAAAGCACATGCACGCTCAATAGTAATGTCACTATCGGTCACCCATCTAAGTCATAACCGCTCAGGAACTAAGCAAGCTACGCCATGAGCGTTTCAAAATATACAGTAAAGTGAAATATTTTTTTTCCTACATGATGTTGGCACAGAAATGTGTGATGTATTTGTTCTCTGTGTTTAAAACATGAATAACATAATTCGTGTCGAGACGTGATGGTTGCCAATGTTGGCATTGATTTGTTCAATAAATATAATGTCTTATTTCGGGCGTCACGTTCTAAACCTGTTTGTTACGTAAATTTGAATAGCAATCTTCTGTTGCCTATACAATAGTACGATAGTGCACGAATGAGAACGAACTCCACGGTATTGCAATAACTGCAATATGTTGAAAAATAAATAACATTGCAGTAATATATCGTGAACGCTATACTACTAAAAAAAAACAGTTTTTAGGTCTTTTGTTTTTTGAACTGAGAATACATTGAATATAAGAAAAGATACACTTAAAAATCACATACTTAACACCATTGAACTTACAAAAAAAAGGAGAAACGGCACCCTCACCTCGAGCATGGCCATGTCAAAGGACACGCGATGTCTCCTGATTGAGTATCAATAGTGTGCGTATGTGCGACTACTACATGCTTGTCTTCCTGTCTTTGCCATTCATAAAAACGTATAATATACGATGGAAGTGTAGCTGTGTGCATTATATGCATGTGTTAATAAATTTTCTCCACATTATACATATTAGAGCGAACCCTCTTTTTTATTTAAATCGATGCTTAACATTAATGTTATTACTGCGAGAGTGTTTGTGTGTGTGTTTTATAATTTATTGTCACTCATCTCCGAAACACTTAGCACATAATATTCCTAAAGTCTTAGGTTTTCACTTGGACGTTTTATCTAAGCAGACAGTTCTCGCTGCGGCTAGTCATGCTACCGTTTTATTACTTCGTGCTTAGAGTATCTACCTATATTATTCCAGGACTTTTTTCTGAACTAATAGGCGTTTTTAATTGGGCTATGAAAAATTGATGCCGCTATGTAGGTACTACGGAAAGTGAGAGGGATGAACGTTCGATTTTTTTATTTCGTGCTCGTCGAATCGATGATCACGGTTGTTAAGCGGAGCATTGTCGGATAACCAACTGCGCTGCCACGTCAAAAGTATTTCGAAATCAGAGCTCTACACGAAATGATATTTGTCTCATTCTTACAAACGGTAATTATAGTAAAGCTAGAATTCTGATCGTTCAGTATGATTTTCAATGGTGCCAGTTATTAGTAAAATACCTTGGTATCCATTTAATTTATTATCATTAAAAATACATTTCAAATAGGCTTATTTATGTTTAATATAGAAATAATATTAATTTGCACCGGAGGTCATTATTTTTCCACTACTTTGCTGCCAGGTGCAAAGTTTGTGTAGATATCATTTTTCAAATTACCATTATTGGTTCTGTCGACAGTTACATTAATGAAATTACATTCTACAATAATAATGTTATGTTTTTAATCATTTTGAAAACCTTTTAGACATCTACACATTGAGATCGTTAATTTAATTTAATATACAGGATGCATGTCCATTATTGATTACAAATTTGTTATTTGAGCATTTATTATAAAATTGACTCGCACAATCGAGAAAATTTTCGATTCAATCGTGCTTTGTCGTGTAGAATTGAATTTCGTCGTAAATTGTTCTGACTGGTAGGTACACAGACGACGTCTTTTACTGTAACATTGATGTTTAACTATTAGTTACTGTACAACTCGATCTTCCACTGCTGAACAGACACCCCCATTACTAAATGGGGTGTTGCCATACCCACGTTAAGCAGCCGTCTTGGAGATCGCAGTAAGGTGGAAGTTCTTCAGAAGCTACCTTCTGGTATTGTTCTTCTTTCGACGCCTCTTACGACTTTCACATGAAGAAATCTATTCTAGCTCTGCACCCCATGGCTGGCCTGTAAGTGCTATAACAATCTCTCAAAATAATTCCAACAAGTCATGTTAGCCAACTTAAAAATTTACAACGAAAAGAAAAACTTGAAATATGAGCGGGATTCGAACCCGCAACCGTCCATCCCTATAGTCAAAAGGAGGGGAGGGGATTTGAACGAAAGGGTACATTTTAACTATGACTGGTGGCCCCACGATAGCTCAATTTGGAGATCATGTTAGCCAACTTTGACATGCGAGAACTCATTGAGCTAAAGCTTCTCTAAGGTTAAAAGTCATGTTTAACATGTACATTGATTAGAAATAATTTAAACCTATATTTATCAAGATACCATTCGCAGTCGTATGATTCAGCGATAACGTCAAAAATGATACATTTATGACCCGTAATAAAAACCATTAAAATTAAGTGTATTTTAAAATAAGCTTGATGTAGGATTCGGTGTGTTTCTAAGTACCTAGTTCTTGTTGAACATTATAAGCACCTTATTTGCTAGGACAGGTGGAGGGTGGTACGCGAGTTAATAAGTATATCTAGTGAGGGGAAGCGGCCCGTTCGCAATCACGAGGTAAGGCTGCGCGCACGCAACTTTTGTCTTGCATCTTTAATAAATTCAATAACAATTTTATCAGAAACTTGTAACTCGTAACTCGTTTGTGGGCGGAGTTATGTTGTTTTATTATATGTAATGTGCTGGACTGGTGAAAGCTACGTTTACACAACAATGTCAACAAATTTGCAATACATAACTGAAAGAGATCGGACGGAAAACGTATTAAATTTTTCTGTGTAACACATTCTGTTTCTACATGTACTCGTGATTACCATATCTATAGACGTAGGTGCCATGTAATTAAGTGATATCTTATTTCATTAGTTGCCACTCACGGTAAACTATACCAGGTGATCTAAAATAATATAAAAAACGGAACCGACCTCCAACACTGAGAAATATTAGATTTGTTGAAGTCGATACCATGCTGTTTAAAAACACGCCAAGCTCCCATTTTCATGCTCCGACTTCTACTGCACGATCGATCGATTGTCACTATTAATGGCAATACTGGTCACCATCATCGACAAAAGTTGCAATTTCCACATGATTCAACTGGATACATAAGTTCTCATCTCACCTAAGGAGGCATACACAGTGTCACACGGCTGTACTCCCTTTCGTTGTAATTTTAATTAAGTTAGGCTTATTTGCTTAGCAGGTGTTAATTCAAAAATTACTATGACAACAGACTATCGTTAAGATTGTAAGATCAAGCGAAAAACAATGCGTGATGATACGTAAAAACAGAATAAATTTAATGATATATTCGCGTCGACTTGCCAACCTTCCTCCTTTTAATGGGAGGAATTCGGTTAATAATAGCCAGGCATGTGCTAAGGATCACGATGGTGGTACTCTATTCCAGTTGGTTTGCCAAGGAAATAAATATAACGGTACCCATATTCATTAAAATAATGACTCAGCTTTATCGATATTTATTATCTGTTTGAGGGTGACTCTTAAGTGCCGCATGTGGCCTGTGCTGTCCGCCGACTATGCCATCTGTCAGCCGTTATTTTTCAACGTTCCAAATTTGAATTAAATAGTGACGTGTTTTTATTTTTCTATTATAACGCTGTTTATGAAGGGACGAAAGTTTGATATTATTATCATGGTATTTTTACTTTAATTAGGCTTGTTTTTTCTTGCATCAGGTTTAGTTATTTTTCCTAAGAAATAGTTTATTTAGTAAATTAAAAATAAATAGTTGGTTGTTTAAAGGTAAGGTTTTTCATGCAACATATTTAGTCACTTTTCATTAGAATAAATGTAAAATCAATAAATTTATAAAGTACGAATGTTGGTAGTTTACACGAAAGGTTTATTTGTTTTAAATTTGGTCGGTTAACGTTTTATCAGGCTTTTATTTTTTATCTAACAAAAACCGGGCTATATTTTTATGGTAATTCCATACAATGTTTTTCTTTTATTTCAATTTTAATTATCTAGAATCCTTGGTCCTACAATTGCTTAACATACTTTGATAAAACTTAAGATACAATTAAGTTCACTTTTATCTACATAATTCTAGGTGTTTTGACACTTTCGTTGGGTTCTCCATTATTTTCTATAATATACCATGGAAGTTTATCAATTTATAACGTTTGAGGATACGTTGGTCAGAATATATTTCAAATGTAACGATAAAAAAAAACTGATGTCTAATTATATTATAATAAATCTTGAAGTGTAGTAACGATCTTATGTAACAAATTTTCACAGTAAACTGGTAAGCTTTATCATCATCTTCCCACCTTTACCCCACGTTTAAGGTGGGTCAGTATTCGGTATATCTTTTGCTACAAAATTCTTGCCGCGTGTCTTACGCTAATCCTCCTTGGGAATGCTTTTGTTGCGTTGATAATATAGTCGTTATCTTTCAGTTAAATGCGTAAAGCTGTATCATGTTTAAATATTTTTGAGATAGTAATAAAACCTACATTCTTCATCATATCTACGTTTACTTTTTGATTTCTTTGTCTTTGCTTTCGTCATTATTTATATATCTGCGTCTTGTTTTCTAACGCTCTGCTGCAAGCTAGAAGCGCGGCGGCGACGGCGGGTGGATGATGCGAGTAGAGGCACACCGGATCCGGTTTGGCGATGAGTCACGCACGCGCCGACCTCACGACGACCTCCTCCGACCAAACCGAATGTCCTCTTAGTTTTATTTCACAGCGAATTTGATGTAGATTTAGATTTTGCGTGTATCTCCCTACAAAAGCACTGCTTTGAATTGCAAGTGCTTCTTTATAATGTCAGATTTAGCTGATAAGTTTTGATCATTTGTTTAAGTCGATTAGTGCTGATGTGAGAACACCTAAGACGTATTTCATTTGGTTTATGATGATGCGTGGTTGAAGCTTGATCTCAAGGGAGTTGCCAAAACACATTGCCTGCAAAAGGCAGAATACAGTCAAAAGACCCAAAATGCTATTTCACCACGCAAAAGAATATAATAACAATTAATGAATAGATTCAGGCGTTACTTTGCGGAAATCCATATTTAATAATAACAAATACTTTTAAAAGTATCCTAAAAAACATTAAATAATATTTAAATAAAACACTTAAAAAAGTATAAAATTATATATCTAGTGACAATTCCGCCTAATTTTCCTGTTATCTACGTGACGTCATAAACATCACGCAGCCTAACCGGAAGAATACCCGACTAGTTTCGCTTCTAAACGAAGCATCTTCAGGAGGTCTTGACTTACCGAGCGCACGATCGAGACTAAACGGCCAGCGGCTAAACACGCCTTTATATAGGCCCGATCGTGACTCACTGTTCTTTGTTGTAGCTTACAATTGGTAAAGATATACGTGTTTATAGTGATAATTATATAACAATGTTATTGAATTGCTAACAGAATATTTTTAAATTATATATGGTATGTTTAGTGTTTACAAATATGAGAAATATTGAATAATATAGTAAACAATATTAGGAAACTAGTTTTAACTTAAAATTATGAAAGGGTCGCAGAGTGACGTCAACACTGGTTCGGCGGGTAGCTCGGTTCGGCCAGCAGGCGGCTTCCACGATGAAACAGTCACAGGACCTGCTTGTAGCTGCTCGGGACACGTGGGGATGACACGGTGGGTGGCGTGACTCGTAGCGTGACGTCATCACTGGTAGCTGGTTCGACGGGTGGCTTGGCTCGGCACGTTATGAAAAAATAATAAACAAATATTACAAATAATGTTTAAATTATTAGGTTTCAATTTGATTTAATCTGTACTTAATTAAATGCTTTACATTTTTCTTGTAATTATTCAATTTGACTCCTTTAATGGCTTATTTGATAATTGCGTAGTCCATTAGACATTGATTTGACTCGTTACGTAATACTTGGAGGGGAGAGCAAACATGGCCAGTTGTAGGGAGAATTCGAGTCAGTCTTCAAAAGATTCTCGAAGTGGCCGGACGTTACAGTACTTAATACGTTACAGTACTTTATACACGGCACTTTGCGTATTAAGTACTGTAACGTCCGGCCACTTCGAGAATCTTTTGAAGACTGACTCGAATTCTCCCTACAACTGGCCATGTTTGCTCTCCCCTCCAAGTATTACGTAACGAGTCAAATCAATGTCTAATGGACTACGCAATTATCAAATAAGCCATTAAAGGAGTCAAATTGAATAATTACAAGAAAAATGTAAAGCATTTAATTAAGTACAGATTAAATCAAATTGAAACCTAATAATTTAAACATTATTTGTA
Source organism: Plagodis dolabraria (assembly GCA_963854805.1). Taxonomy (NCBI): domain Eukaryota; kingdom Metazoa; phylum Arthropoda; class Insecta; order Lepidoptera; family Geometridae; genus Plagodis; species Plagodis dolabraria. The sequence continues at coordinate 5,871,120 of OY978457.1, read as the reverse complement.
ATATTTGTTTATTATTTTTTCATAACGTGCCGAGCCAAGCCACCCGTCGAACCAGCTACCAGTGATGACGTCACGCTACGAGTCACGCCACCCACCGTGTCATCCCCACGTGTCCCGAGCAGCTACAAGCAGGTCCTGTGACTGTTTCATCGTGGAAGCCGCCTGCTGGCCGAACCGAGCTACCCGCCGAACCAGTGTTGACGTCACTCTGCGACCCTTTCATAATTTTAAGTTAAAACTAGTTTCCTAATATTGTTTACTATATTATTCAATATTTCTCATATTTGTAAACACTAAACATACCATATATAATTTAAAAATATTCTGTTAGCAATTCAATAACATTGTTATATAATTATCACTATAAACACGTATATCTTTACCAATTGTAAGCTACAACAAAGAACAGTGAGTCACGATCGGGCCTATATAAAGGCGTGTTTAGCCGCTGGCCGTTTAGTCTCGATCGTGCGCTCGGTAAGTCAAGACCTCCTGAAGATGCTTCGTTTAGAAGCGAAACTAGTCGGGTATTCTTCCGGTTAGGCTGCGTGATGTTTATGACGTCACGTAGATAACAGGAAAATTAGGCGGAATTGTCACTAGATATATAATTTTATACTTTTTTAAGTGTTTTATTTAAATATTATTTAATGTTTTTTAGGATACTTTTAAAAGTATTTGTTATTATTAAATATGGATTTCCGCAAAGTAACGCCTGAATCTATTCATTACCTTAAGTCGGCAAGTATAGCTGAGCAGGCGAAATTGTATATAAAATTGACTAAACTCCATCGGTTAGCTTCCCAAAATGTCTGGTTCAATCAGCAGTGTAAACAGTTAGGTGTCATTCCAAATTATATTAATTTACGTACCAAGTCACACACTCGGGCTAGTAATATCGCGTTAGATAAAGCCAAAAAAGTTTGGTTAAACGAAGAAAGTAGACGTTGGTTTTCTATTAGGGACAACCTCAAACTTCACCTAAAGGTGCTATATTCGGAACTTAGTTTTAATTTACATAATATTGAATTTGATATTTTGGATAATAAAGCTAGGGATTTAGCTTCTAAAGTTACCCATGAAAAATACATACCACAATCTAGGAAGTTGGAGAGATTATCACGTGATTCACGACCTAATAATAGCAATGTTACCTCAATTGACCAGAGCCAGGCTCATACGTTTCACCCACGTGTTGAAAACTTAAGTAATACACAATTTCAAGCGTCAGAACTTTCTCTTTTAGAAAAAGGTTTAAAATATAATTTGACCCCTAATTTATCACAGAAAACTCTCGAAACATTGTTGGTAGATTCTGAAATCTCTTGTGTTAAAGGTAAAGTTGAGACTGCAGTGAAACACCAAATAGCTGTTCAAATTAAGAAAGCTTGCTCCTCTAGTAATCACCATGGCTCTGAGATTGGGCAGTTTCATTCTTTACAAAATAAATTAAGCCAAAACAATCTAGTGGTTTCCAAATCAGATAAAGGCAACAGTGTGGTTATATTAGACAAAAATGATTACAATCAAAAAGTTAACGATATTATTCAAGGTGAAGAATTTGAACAGTTGAATTCCGACCCAACTAAACATTTCACTTTAGATGTCAAAAATGCAATTAAGTCTACTTCATTTATACCTACACATTCACTCAATAATATAGTACCAATGAATCCTAGATCTCCCTGTCTATACGGTTTACCTAAAACACACAAAGTGAACATTCCTATTCGACCCGTTGTCTCTTATGTTGGCGCCCCTGCGTACAACCTAGCAAAACATCTCAATATTTTGTTGTGTACCAAATCATCTTTTCAACCTAAATATAGTTTAAAGAATAGCCTAGATCTGATTAACAAAGTTAAAGATATTGACATCCCTTCCGGTGCCAAATTATTATCTCTTGATGTCGACAGTCTATTTACCAACGTTCCTTACGAAAATTGCTTACGCGTCTTAGAGAATCATTTTGAGAAACAACGATTACATCCTGGGGAAGTAAATGACCTTATAAATTTGACTACTGTCTGTATGAAGCAAAATTATTTTAGGTTTAATGATGAGTATTATTTTCAAAAAGAGGGATTAGCTATGGGGTCACCTTTAAGTCCACTTATGGCCGAACTTTTTATGGACGACTTTGAGTGCAAACACATAGTAAAAGAACCTAGAATTTTATTTTATTATAGATACGTTGATGATATAATCATTTGTTGGACTGGTACTTCCCGCCAAATTGATATCTTTGTGAAGAAACTTAACAATATACACCCAAAAATTAAATTTAAACTGGAATTAGAATCAAACCAATCTATCAACTTTTTGGATCTAACGCTTACAAGAGTTGACAGTAAATTGCAATTCCAAATATATCGAAAACCAACACACACAGATGTTGCTATTCCCTCCAGTTCTTGTCATCCTATTCAACACAAATTAGCCGCTTTTCGAAGTTATGTCCATAGATTGTTATCGGTTCCTCTGACCCAAGACAACTATAATAAAGAGCTTAATATAATATACCAAATTGCTATTTCCAACGGCTACAATAAACAGTTAGTTGATCGATTAATTCAGAACAAACAACGTAATAGGGCTAGGTCACTTCTTTATTCTTGCCCTTCTGATAGAAATATCAAGTACGTAGGCAGCTTAACGTATATGGGGCCAATATCTCAAAAAATTTCCAATATATTAAAGAAAAATAACGTCCATGTAGCTTTTCGTACAAATCAAAATCTACGTCATTTATGTAACGGTAAAGATCGACTGGAAAACGGTAAAAAATCCGGTGTGTACAAACTTACCTGTGACGAATGTAACAGCGTTTATATTGGTCAAACTGGCCGTAATTTTGATATCCGATATAAAGAACATAAATCCGCGTTTAGAAACGACCATCCCGAACAGTCTCATTTTGCCAAACATTTAATTGAAAGCGGTCATCAACTCCTCGATTGTAATACGTTTGAAATCTTACACTGTTGTGACAAGGGGTTTAGGTTATGTGTATTAGAACAGTTAGAAATATCGAAACATAGTGTAGGCTTCGCGCTGCTGAATGAACAGACTCAATTGGTTTCATCCCCACTGTTACGTATTTTTAGTGATAATCTGCCGCCACAAACTATTTTGTGATAAAGTTCCGGCTTACCATGTCACAACTGCTATATTTCACACTTATCTTCCACAATTAGGGTAAACTCACTATCAAACACTGTATACCTATATTACTGTCGTATATTATACACGGCACTTTGCGTATTAAGTACTGTAACGTCCGGCCACTTCGAGAATCTTTTGAAGACTGACTCGAATTCTCCCTACAACTGGCCATGTTTGCTCTCCCCTCCAAGTATTACGTAACGAGTCAAATCAATGTCTAATGGACTACGCAATTATCAAATAAGCCATTAAAGGAGTCAAATTGAATAATTACAAGAAAAATGTAAAGCATTTAATTAAGTACAGATTAAATCAAATTGAAACCTAATAATTTAAACATTATTTGTAATATTTGTTTATTATTTTTTCATAACGTGCCGAGCCAAGCCACCCGTCGAACCAGCTACCAGTGATGACGTCACGCTACGAGTCACGCCACCCACCGTGTCATCCCCACGTGTCCCGAGCAGCTACAAGCAGGTCCTGTGACTGTTTCATCGTGGAAGCCGCCTGCTGGCCGAACCGAGCTACCCGCCGAACCAGTGTTGACGTCACTCTGCGACCCTTTCATAATTTTAAGTTAAAACTAGTTTCCTAATATTGTTTACTATATTATTCAATATTTCTCATATTTGTAAACACTAAACATACCATATATAATTTAAAAATATTCTGTTAGCAATTCAATAACATTGTTATATAATTATCACTATAAACACGTATATCTTTACCAATTGTAAGCTACAACAAAGAACAGTGAGTCACGATCGGGCCTATATAAAGGCGTGTTTAGCCGCTGGCCGTTTAGTCTCGATCGTGCGCTCGGTAAGTCAAGACCTCCTGAAGATGCTTCGTTTAGAAGCGAAACTAGTCGGGTATTCTTCCGGTTAGGCTGCGTGATGTTTATGACGTCACGTAGATAACAGGAAAATTAGGCGGAATTGTCACTAGATATATAATTTTATACTTTTTTAAGTGTTTTATTTAAATATTATTTAATGTTTTTTAGGATACTTTTAAAAGTATTTGTTATTATTAAATATGGATTTCCGCAAAGTAACGCCTGAATCTATTCATTACCTTAAGTCGGCAAGTATAGCTGAGCAGGCGAAATTGTATATAAAATTGACTAAACTCCATCGGTTAGCTTCCCAAAATGTCTGGTTCAATCAGCAGTGTAAACAGTTAGGTGTCATTCCAAATTATATTAATTTACGTACCAAGTCACACACTCGGGCTAGTAATATCGCGTTAGATAAAGCCAAAAAAGTTTGGTTAAACGAAGAAAGTAGACGTTGGTTTTCTATTAGGGACAACCTCAAACTTCACCTAAAGGTGCTATATTCGGAACTTAGTTTTAATTTACATAATATTGAATTTGATATTTTGGATAATAAAGCTAGGGATTTAGCTTCTAAAGTTACACATGAAAAATACATATCACAATCTAGGAAGTTGGAGAGATTATCACGTGATTCACGACCTAATAATAGCAATGTTACCTCAATTGACCAGAGCCAGGCTCATACGTTTCACCCACGTGTTGAAAACTTAAGTAATACACAATTTCAAGCGTCAGAACTTTCTCTTTTAGAAAAAGGTTTAAAATATAATTTGACCCCTAATTTATCACAGAAAACTCTCGAAACATTGTTGGTAGATTCTGAAATCTCTTGTGTTAAAGGTAAAGTTGAGACTGCAGTGAAACACCAAATAGCTGTTCAAATTAAGAAAGCTTGCTCCTCTAGTAATCACCATGGCTCTGAGATTGGGCAGTTTCATTCTTTACAAAATAAATTAAGCCAAAACAATCTAGTGGTTTCCAAATCAGATAAAGGCAACAGTGTGGTTATATTAGACAAAAATGATTACAATCAAAAAGTTAACGATATTATTCAAGGTGAAGAATTTGAACAGTTGAATTCCGACCCAACTAAACATTTCACTTTAGATGTCAAAAATGCAATTAAGTCTACTTCATTTATACCTACACATTCACTCAATAATATAGTACCAATGAATCCTAGATCTCCCTGTCTATACGGTTTACCTAAAACACACAAAGTGAACATTCCTATTCGACCCGTTGTCTCTTATGTTGGCGCCCCTGCGTACAACCTAGCAAAACATCTCAATATTTTGTTGTGTACCAAATCATCTTTTCAACCTAAATATAGTTTAAAGAATAGCCTAGATCTGATTAACAAAGTTAAAGATATTGACATCCCTTCCGGTGCCAAATTATTATCTCTTGATGTCGACAGTCTATTTACCAACGTTCCTTACGAAAATTGCTTACGCGTCTTAGAGAATCATTTTGAGAAACAACGATTACATCCTGGGGAAGTAAATGACCTTATAAATTTGACTACTGTCTGTATGAAGCAAAATTATTTTAGGTTTAATGATGAGTATTATTTTCAAAAAGAGGGATTAGCTATGGGGTCACCTTTAAGTCCACTTATGGCCGAACTTTTTATGGACGACTTTGAGTGCAAACACATAGTAAAAGAACCTAGAATTTTATTTTATTATAGATACGTTGATGATATAATCATTTGTTGGACTGGTACTTCCCGCCAAATTGATATCTTTGTGAAGAAACTTAACAATATACACCCAAAAATTAAATTTAAACTGGAATTAGAATCAAACCAATCTATCAACTTTTTGGATCTAACGCTTACAAGAGTTGACAGTAAATTGCAATTCCAAATATATCGAAAACCAACACACACAGATGTTGCTATTCCCTCCAGTTCTTGTCATCCTATTCAACACAAATTAGCCGCTTTTCGAAGTTATGTCCATAGATTGTTATCGGTTCCTCTGACCCAAGACAACTATAATAAAGAGCTTAATATAATATACCAAATTGCTATTTCCAACGGCTACAATAAACAGTTAGTTGATCGATTAATTCAGAACAAACAACGTAATAGGGCTAGGTCACTTCTTTATTCTTGCCCTTCTGATAGAAATATCAAGTACGTAGGCAGCTTAACGTATATGGGGCCAATATCTCAAAAAATTTCCAATATATTAAAGAAAAATAACGTCCATGTAGCTTTTCGTACAAATCAAAATCTACGTCATTTATGTAACGGTAAAGATCGACTGGAAAACGGTAAAAAATCCGGTGTGTACAAACTTACCTGTGACGAATGTAACAGCGTTTATATTGGTCAAACTGGCCGTAATTTTGATATCCGATATAAAGAACATAAATCCGCGTTTAGAAACGACCATCCCGAACAGTCTCATTTTGCCAAACATTTAATTGAAAGCGGTCATCAACTCCTCGATTGTAATACGTTTGAAATCTTACACTGTTGTGACAAGGGGTTTAGGTTATGTGTATTAGAACAGTTAGAAATATCGAAACATAGTGTAGGCTTCGCGCTGCTGAATGAACAGACTCAATTGGTTTCATCCCCACTGTTACGTATTTTTAGTGATAATCTGCCGCCACAAACTATTTTGTGATAAAGTTCCGGCTTACCATGTCACAACTGCTATATTTCACACTTATCTTCCACAATTAGGGTAAACTCACTATCAAACACTGTATACCTATATTACTGTCGTATATTATACACGGCACTTTGCGTATTAAGTACTGTAACGTCCGGCCACTTCGAGAATCTTTTGAAGACTGACTCGAATTCTCCCTACAACTGGCCATGTTTGCTCTCCCCTCCAAGTATTACGTAACGAGTCAAATCAATGTCTAATGGACTACGCAATTATCAAATAAGCCATTAAAGGAGTCAAATTGAATAATTACAAGAAAAATGTAAAGCATTTAATTAAGTACAGATTAAATCAAATTGAAACCTAATAATTTAAACATTATTTGTAATATTTGTTTATTATTTTTTCATAACGTGCCGAGCCAAGCCACCCGTCGAACCAGCTACCAGTGATGACGTCACGCTACGAGTCACGCCACCCACCGTGTCATCCCCACGTGTCCCGAGCAGCTACAAGCAGGTCCTGTGACTGTTTCATCGTGGAAGCCGCCTGCTGGCCGAACCGAGCTACCCGCCGAACCAGTGTTGACGTCACTCTGCGACCCTTTCATAATTTTAAGTTAAAACTAGTTTCCTAATATTGTTTACTATATTATTCAATATTTCTCATATTTGTAAACACTAAACATACCATATATAATTTAAAAATATTCTGTTAGCAATTCAATAACATTGTTATATAATTATCACTATAAACACGTATATCTTTACCAATTGTAAGCTACAACAAAGAACAGTGAGTCACGATCGGGCCTATATAAAGGCGTGTTTAGCCGCTGGCCGTTTACACAATCAAACACCGAGCTCGCCGGCGAGCTCGAGGCAAAAACAAGGTCACGATAAATTGCTCTCCAAATAGTCAAAGAGTAGTATTCAGTAGGGCCCAATTGTGCAACACTGCAGTTGCACAGAGGCATTTTGCTCCGATCCCCCCCATGTCTCTCGACAGCGAGACAAGCCGAGGTCCGAACCACAGTGGTGCCCTTGAGCTCGCTGTCAACCCCTCCTATAGTAGCGGTACGTTTTCGGCGTCCGCAGGAGACGGAGGTAGAAAGCGCTTTTCGCCTTCTACGCCCGTCTCGGGAGAAGTGCCTTCGGCACTTCTCCCTCCCGGGCTATTGTAGGGCCAGGCCCTCGCCCAAAACCCGGTGGAGCTGGACGACCGCACAGGCGGTAGCCAGCATCTATGTCCTCCCTAAACAAGCTGGCCGTTTAGTCTCGATCGTGCGCTCGGTAAGTCAAGACCTCCTGAAGATGCTTCGTTTAGAAGCGAAACTAGTCGGGTATTCTTCCGGTTAGGCTGCGTGATGTTTATGACGTCACGTAGATAACAGGAAAATTAGGCGGAATTGTCACTAGATATATAATTTTATACTTTTTTAAGTGTTTTATTTAAATATTATTTAATGTTTTTTAGGATACTTTTAAAAGTATTTGTTATTATAATAACAATTATTAATCCGTTCACAAAAAAAAATAAAAGTAAAAAAAGCTTTGGCCAGGATCCCCGGGGGGTGCCGTGCTACAGAATTCTGCTGCAGGCTAGACCTGGTGGACCACAGCATGGTAATAGTTAACATTGCCTATCCAGTGGAAAAATCTAATTCTAAATTTGAAAGAGGCCTGTCTGGTGGCAAATTGTCTGAAAATTGTCCTCAGAAATCCAATACTCATGCTAAATTTAGCCATTCAAGTTTTTAGAATCACCTTACAACAAATGTGTAACAAATAGTCCCTACCACCTAAAATACATATATATATATATATATATATATATATATATATATATATATATATATATATATATATATATATATAAATACATATATATATATATATATATATATAAATACATATATATATATATATATATATATAAACAAAAAGCCTTGACTCAGGTGCAGGCTTTTTTCAATACCAAATCTAGTGGTAATTATTTTGAAGCGCTCGTAGCTTGCTTATTCGTTCTTGACCCCTCTGCTATGGTAAGCAACGTCCGCCATAATTTGGATGGGTGACCGCTAATGACATTACTATGTCATTACTATGTTGAATTTTTATTCAAATCTGTCAAGTAGTTTCAGAGCCTATTCAATGCAAACAAACAATCAGTCTTTCCTCTTTATAATAATAATCAGTACTAATATTATAAATGCGAAAGTAACACTGTCTGTCTGTCTGTCTGTACGCTTTCACGCCAAAACTACTGGATCGATTTGAATGAAATTTTGTATGGAGATAGTTTGAGACCCGGGAAAAAACATAGGATAGTTTTTATCCAACTGCGCAAAAAGAGGTTAATGTTTTCGCGCGATAACATATACACGCGGGCGGAGCCGAGCCCGGAAAGCACGTATAATATATTTGTACAGCCTCATGTAACCGATACATAGGTAAGTACAATATTATTTGCTTGCCCATTACAAAACTTATGGCTCCTAAGCTGTGGTATCAAAACACGATTACGAAATACTTGCACAAACGAGGATGGTCTTGGATCTATTGCGACTTGAAACTTGTAACGCGAGAATATTGATAATATTAGTATTTCAATATGCAGCTGCTGGCAAAAGCAATATTTACTCAGAGGAGTTGTTAAATAAATACCAATGATTAACTACACTGACCAAGTAGGTATGTACTCCTTGTTGGTAATAACTTCGGTCGTTTAGTTTCATCAACAACATACATATTATTGAATTGTCCGTTTTGCTTGAATATCTTAGTTTGACTCTGATATATTAATAAGAAACGATGAAGAAAAAAATTCACGAATTCGTCATTTTGTATTACCCTGTTTTCTCCTCCAAAACAACCGATTCGATTTACTTTATGTGCATATAATCCCGGGGGGTGCCGTGCTACAGTGTCACCCCTCGATTGCTACCTGTTACGCAACAGGTGACTAAGGTGAAATAGCAATGGGCAGCAGCGCCTTCTGAAGAACTGATACCTTAAACTGCTTCTAACTACTTATTAAAAAAACCCATTCAATTGGGAGGCTGTGTTCAGCAGTGGAAAATATCATGTGTAACCGCCATGTTCAGAGGATACGAAATATCGCTTTCGTAAATTTTCTTTCTATTCCTCGCAGGCATCGTTCCCTCTTAATGCATAGAAAAATATTCCTTTTTCTACGCTAATAGTAGCGAGCAAAAGTAATATTTAATATTTTTAACGGTTTTAGAGGTAACTTGATATGGAAGAAAGGTGCTTAATATTGTAACTTTTGAAATGATGCCAGTAATATTTTTAAACTGACGAATGCTATGATCATGTAAAATGTTTACCAAACCTAGCTTAAAGCGCGATAAAACTAAATAAATCTGAAATTTCACGCCACAAACGATCAAATCTTACCAATTAAATTTGAACCACTTTCCGGTTACCGACTTAGCTGAAATTTTGCATACATCTATAAATCGTGTGACAATGCAATATTATGATGACATGGTGCTGATCTAGTAATGGAGCTGGAAGGTGGCCAAAAGAACTTCGAAATGAAACGACAATCTTTCAATGGTAATCAGGGTCTGGTGATGGAGTTGGAAGATGGTCAAAGAAACTGTAATGAAGCGACGCAACCCCATAGTTTCGGCTCGTTTGATTCACCTTGGCGAGTACTTTAAGATGGTTACCAGGGTCTGATCTGATGATGGATCTGGAAGGTGGCCATAGGAATTTAGTTCTTCTTATTATTAAAAGGAACATAAGAAAAGCTTGTTTTTAAAAAGGTTTTTCTTGATTTTTGTATAAAATCCAACAGGTTATAGAATAGTCCTTATTTTCTTAAGCCGAGAATTGTACAGCTTAGTCGGGAACTGTTTGTTCGGGAACCAAATGTTTCGCTGTACGAGTAAATACTATCATTACACAATCCGTCAGGCAAACTCAACAGTGGTTACCAATCGTTCCGATTCCCATAAAGCCAAGCATTTTATCGTACAGCTTCTGAGAAAACTGCGTAAAATATAAACCGATTATTGTAGATATTACTTACATTCCTTTCTATTTGTCGGTCTATATGTATTTTTGGCGTTTTGTTTGAACTTAAGTATATTTACCCTTGAATTGACTAAATAAGATTTTAAAATGCTAAGTGCACAATAATTAAGACACGACAGCACATTTAAAGCCGTTTTAAATTAACATATGATTGAGTTTTGACGCCGATGTATGGACGATGGCTACCAATTGTAGCTGTATAAAAAATCGGCTAAGTGCGTGTCGGACTCGCGCACGAAGTGTTCCGTACCATTAGCTATACAACATTAGACTTCATATTTTAACCTTTTTTGTTTTAACGTGCGCGATTCCGACTCGCACTTGGCAAACTTTTTGTATTTGTTGTTATAGCGGTAACAGAAATAAATCATCTGTGAAAATTCCAACTGTCTAGATATCACCGTTCTTGAGATACAGCCTGGTGTCAGACGGACGTACGGACGGACAGCGAAGTCTCAGTAATAGGGTCCCGTTTTCACCCTTTGGGTACGGAACCCTAAAAAACAAGTCTTAAACAAAATACTTCTTGTATATTTTATTTATATTGACTTTATTTAGAATTGTGTGTATATATTGTATTGTTTCTATGGATCTTGTGTCGGCAATACATAATTATTATTATTAAGATAGAAAAACTATTCAACGATTCACTTGAATGATTCACACATTTTTTTAATGTGCGATACGCTACGCACCATCACGCGAGATTGTGGTCAAAGGCTAGCTTTTCTCCTTCCAGTCCTGATACCATGCAACACATTTCTTACACTTTCTTTACGCAGATTGGCTGTATATTTTACTTTTTTGCCATTTTTATACTCCGTTATCTCTTTATATTCATAATAAACACTTATCATGTTACATGTGTTTCGATTCTCACCGTGACATGCCCATACCACGCTAGTCACTTAAATTACACAATTACTCTTAAGTTTTACGTTAACTGGTGCTATTTCCAAGCTCCCTCTAAAATTTTTATTTCTGTCCATTTTGGTGACATCACACATCTATCTTAAGGCCTATCTCGTTCAAGTATCAACATGTACTCTTATTTCATCCGCATCTATCGTTGCCTAAAATCCAGATCCATAACGTTAAAATGGGTCTTTCACTCGTAAACGTATCTGGGAGGACGTATAACCCAGTGACGTATAACGTGGCTCATGATTCATGAGCCTACGTCACTGGGTTATACGTCGTCCCCTATACACTGTCTACACTGTCGCCATTTCCTTATTCCTATTCCTCACGTCCCGGTCAATGTCGATATCAATAGGGTATATATAGGATAGGAAGATACTGACAGGGATACATAATTAAAAATGTAAGGAAAAAACTGTATGTACTACCAAAGTTGCAGAACAGGTGTACATTTATCGTTCTGCTAATCTTCAGTCCGTCAATTTCCAGTTTTGCTCGCCATATTTGCCATCTGTTCTAGACCTTGGTTGTAATTTGAAATAAAATGTTGATTGAACATGAATTTCAAACAATGTAGATTGAATGACACCATAGTGCCTGTATGTACGGTATCAGCGATTGAAAAAAACAAGTGGAACAGCTCCCTGGTAAAGCCTACATCAACATTTAACATGTGGGTCAAATAAAAATAAAAAGAAAGCACATTGAACCTAAAGCGGCATGTGCAATTACATGGTTCTCACCCACACGTAGACTTAATTTAAGTAGGTTGTTAGTTATAAAGAATTTCATCATCGCCGGTAACATTGTTTCTGTACGCGCCTCATTCCGTGATAATGCTGATAATGATAACCACTTGCCCGATTAGATTAGCGTTGTTGGTATATTGTAAATATTTGGTCCAAAATTTGGTTATATTCACATTTTAACTTTGCATTATATTCATGCCCGGCCAGTTCCCGGGGTAAACAATATAGGGACTGTATGTATGTGTATTCACACATCCTCTTGTAGAATATTGTAAAAGGAGTTAAGGGAAAGAATTTACTGAATGTGCAGTGTGCCCCTCACTTCGATGTGAGTCGCTGCACATGAGGTGCTTAAAAGGGCTCATTACATAGGACGTGTGATTAATACAGGAGTAAGTGTTACATACTGGATACATATAAAATGCTTGCACAATTAAACGGCGGATTTTATGCGGTTTTATGTGAGATCTTAAAGATTTTTTTTACAAGACCCTCGAGTATGATAATTATAGGCTTATGTTATGTGTATACTCAGACCGAATAAAAAGTCAAGACAGAATGTTGTGTAAAGAGCAGTGAGGCCGGTAAAACTACGCCTCGCCGTGTACAAACACGATTACACACACATATGTACAACGAAACTACGCCTTGACTCGTCAGTCGAACTATTGCGGCGTGGTGGCATTGGTGTTGCCGTTATTAAGCCTATAAGGTTTACCCTATTATTGGGTGATAATACACAACGTATTGCTATTAGTTTTTTTTAATAGTTGATCAATGTGTTTTAACCGACTTTAATAAAGAGATGGTTTTCAACTGTACGACGCAATATCATTAACAAAATCGGTTCAGTGGTTTAATTGCAAATTTAAAACATGGATTTCATTAATTCGGTCCATTTTCAACCGACTTCAAAAAGGACCAGGTTTTCTATTCAGTTGTTCAATTTATTTTATTTGATTAAATCTTTGTTACGTCATAACTCCGTCATTATAATTGGAGATACCTTTAATTATAATTGCTGATTGGATTTTCGGTTTTGGAAGTGAAGTAGATGATGGTTTTTTCGTTATAAAATAAACATATTTCCATAGTTCTTTTTTGTTTTTAACGTTGTTGTGTATAGAGTTGAATTATAACCTTATTATTATTGATATTACAAAGGCAAATTTAAGTTCCCTCTTAACTGTTCACGCTCTACTGGTCACTTACCAGTGTTACTGTTTAATTATTTTTTCATTTTCCGAATTGAGTCCAAAAATTAAACAAAATTGGATCGAAATCATTCGGAAAAGTAAGAAGGAACTATCATGGGAATATTTTAAAATCGGCGACTTATATTTATTTATACCTATTACTACCGCCAAGCAGTAATGTTCACATTCCTATTTTCCGGTAAAATTACAGGCACATGAGACTTAACATCTTTATGTCTCAAGGTGATGGGCGCAGTGCAGTTTGCCACTTGTGACGAACTGTATCGGCAGAGGTTACAGCTTAACACCAGGTGGGCTTTGTGCTTTTTTCCCCGATTGCATAAAAATCCCGTCACTAATTAGTTACAAGAAATAAGTGCATGTAAATTAAATACCCAGTAATGTTATTTCTGAAACACTTTTTCCATTCCCTGCCCCTACTTAACGACACTACTTTTGCCAACACGTTACATCGGAACCCTATTGTTGTATTAATACTAATTACGTTATTAAATTGGTAACGTTATTTTCATAAGGTAATTTGATTATCATGGCAACACCGACACACGCACACATGTTTGGAAAACCGGCCTCACCTCTCTGTTCACAACATTCTGTCTTGACTTTTTATTTGGTCTGAGTGTGTATATATACAATTTGAAAACAATTTTAAGTGTTAAATCACAGAAAATCTTTTCAGAAACTTGCTTGTTTCTAAACTCTAAACGGTAAAGATCTAACCGAAGAGCAAAGAAGCATTCCCAAGGGAAGATAATTTCTACCAATACTTTTTACGATACTTTCCAGAAGGTATAAATTTATGTGATTACAATAACAATTTTTAACGACTCCAAATATGCAGGACAAGTGTAGCTATATTATGACTTAACTGACATAACCAGTTAGGAGTCTTATACAATTAGTTTTGCCTATGGTTTTATCATATAATGTATTTAAAAAGTTAATTCAAAGGTTGGTTATGTAGACATCAAAAAACGAAAATGTAACTGGGATTAGATAGGGAGAAAATACATTGCAATTGACAAAGTCATTATTAATACATTCATTAATGAATGTTGTTGAAACGCGAATGTTATGCAAGATGTAGTAATTACACTGAGTTTGATTGCCTTCAAATATTCCTTTAAGACTAATCAATTGTGAAAGAGCTGCTTGGAAATTATGAAGTCTGTCCCCGGGTCGGACTGTTATTTATTATTTTGTTAATATCTGATAGGCTAGCATTTGACCACTATCTCACCTGATGATGGTAAGAAATGATGTTGGCGAGGATGTTGTTCAGGCTTACCTAGAATTACTGGCTCTCGAGGACAGCTGCCGGAACACACCATTAGGTGATTGACCCCAGATTTTCTTCTTGAGGGTAGTAGCAAGACAGGTGGGCATTCGCAAAATCTATCACCATGCTATTGTGTATATCAGTTGCCATCCTAAGACAACAACCGGAACTGTTAGCTGAACGTGCCCTCCGAAGCAAGCGCTAAGTAAAAATACCAGTTGTGGTTACCCATCCAAATCATTACCGAAGCAGACGTTTCTTAACCTGGTTCATTGGTTAACAACGAATAAGTAAGCTAAACTGCGAGCGTTTCAAGTATTAGGGTATCCTGATAGGAATTCTCATTAGCAGTCAAGAAATATGCCAGGTAGGTGACATAGGTTTCGCCCCCTATATACCTATCTACCAAAACGTGTTAAGAAACCTGTCTTTTTTTTTTATGCTTGATAGGTTAGCCTTTGACCACTATCTCACCTGATGGTAAGTGATGATGTGGTCGAAGATGTTGTTCAGGCTAACCTACAATTACTGGCCCTCAAGGACAGCTGCCGGAACACACCGTTAGGTGCTTGGCGACAGATTTTCAACTTGAGGGTGGTAGCTAGCCAGGCGGGCATTCGCAAAGTGCCCTACCACCATGCTGTAACGACTGCCATCCTAAGACGACAACCGGGATCGACGGCTTAACGTGTCCTCCGAAGCACGGAAGCGCTCAGTAGTAATGTCACCAGCGGTCACCCATCCAACTCATGACCGCGGCGGACGTTGCTTAACTTTGCTGATCGATTCAGAATGTTTAAGCAAACTTCGCTACGAGCGCTGTCTACGGGGAATACAGATGTGACAATGAATATTATGACATTCTTACTTAAATGTAGGTTATCAAATTATGCAAACAAGTTACAAGACATTGGCGGAATGTCGAAAAGGATGTAATATTGACCGAAATTCGTAGATAGTTTATCTTTAGGATATCAGCAGTATTTATTAGTGATAGTATAAAGTACTTTACCTTGGATTTTATCGATTATGTACTTGTGTTGTTAGTAGTCACTTTATTTTCCAAGAATATAATCGTAATAAACTTTCCTTCATTAAGTACTGTAATTTAGATTGTATATGAATTCTCTTCAAAATTTTGGCCAGGTGATGATTTTTATAAACATACTGCAATAGATTAAGTTTAAGTTAATAATAACCGTTGCTGTTGGATACCGGGCTAGAATTTCACCTCCCCATTGCTACCTATAGGTGCCGTAAGAGTCAACGAAAGGAAAAATACCAGGTGGGCCGCTGCTTCTGAAGAACTGCCGTCTTACACTGAGGTCTCCAACACGCCTGTCAAGCCTGGGGATTATGGCAAAGCACCAATCTTAATTGGGGAGGCTGTGTTCAGCAGTGTTTGCTACAGTACAGAAAAGTGTACATTGGAAACTTCAAAAACATCTGGTGTACTGTAAAATTTAAGTACATATCTGATTTTTAGCTTCTGTGACGAACGAAAACTGTTACAGAAAAAGTGACTATAGCCAAGACGACACTATCCCACAGTCTTAGGTACTTATAATTTTATTTTCAATAGGTTTAACGATAGTAATTTTAAAGTTAAGTCTAATATAAACCAAAAACAATAAAAACCGGCCAAATGCTAGTCTGATTCGTGCTAAGGGTCCCGAATTAAATAAAAAATCGGCCAAGTGCGAGTCAGACTCGCCCAAGAAGGGTTCCGTACCATTAGCTATACAACATGAGACTTCATATTTAACCTTTTTTGTTTTAAAGTGCGCGAGTCCGACTCGCGCTTGGGCAACTTTTTGTGTTTGTTGTTATAGCGGCAACAGAAATACATCATCTGTGAAAATTCCAACTGTCTAGCTATCACTGTTCTTGAGATACTGCCTGGTGACAGACGGACGGACGGACAGCGAAGTATCAGTAATAGGGTCCCGTTTTTACCCTTTGGGTACGGAACCCTAAAAAGGAATGACAGCTGCAGTGCCCTTCATGCCTGAATATCTAAATATAGTCGAGGCAGAAGAGGCCTAGACCTGGCACGACTTTATTATAATATTTGATATGACCCTAAATTATTCCTCTAGAAAAAATACGCGTCCTCTAAAGACATGTCTTTCCCGAATCTGTTCACGCACATGTTAGTGTGCAAACTGAATATGAATTGCCTTTGGTTACGCCGTTTATCGTCGCTGTGTTATTCAGGTTGAGGTATGCGCCATCTAGGGGTGGGCGCACCTGGTTTAGTCGACGACGCTAACCCAACGGTTTGACCACTGGTAATCACCGCGCCGTGACCCCTACCTTGACATTGACAGTCAGTCTATCAAGAGATCGCAACGATTACGCACCTCCACATCAACTTTTATACCTGTTCCCGCGCAAACTAATGGACATTTTATTTTCTATTGTGCTATATCTGAACTTTACCATTTTCTGGAGATTAAATCATTTGCCACGCTGTGTGTAGCCTAGTTAAAGTAGCTTAGCAATTCTTGACGCTTGTGCTAGTGAGTGCCTCCGTTGCCTGGATGCTGATGAACCTGAACCCGCCAAACGAAAGCAAGTTGGCAACGCCAGGTTAGTGCTCATTCCCTATTTTGGTGTGTATTCTCTTCTCTTGTGTGACACAGCATTCATTTCTATTATACATATACCGCCCGCACCATTCGCATTGATCTTCCGATTCGCGTCACCATAAATTTTGGCCCAATCGAACCGGATATGAACTGGTTTCTGTAGCTATCGTTGGTTTAATATCACCTTTTTAACCCTATTATTTACACCGCATACATATTTCTATAAACGCATAACTATTAACACCGCATTATTTATCATTATATCATATATTTACACCGCATAGTTCATCAATCTTACCGCTTACTTTGCTAAGAATTACATTATAAAACGCATTTTTCGATCATAATTACGCATTTACATAACCGCATTCCAATCCTATTATTACACTTTTACCGCATATTTTTTATTGTTAACGCCTGGTATTTGCATATGTCTCATACAATTGCATATAACGCTATTTGAATTGCATTTATAACTGTATTTCTGTGCTTAATTACGCAGTTACTAAGCAGTACGGTGTGAGTATTTTTTCACATTCCTTACCTTATTCTTGAGTTATTTTACTAAACTAAGTGTTACCTATATTTTCTGTAACGTTTATTCCACGAAATACTTGCTTAGTAATCGTCTGTGTTGCATATTTTCGATCATAACATCGCATTTTGCCTCTTATTTATTGAAATAAACTTTAAGTAGGTTCGTGCTTTCGCGGGTAGGCATATTATTTCGCACGCACCGATTAACAAAAAACGCTTTTGATCGCACGAATAAACGTTCATAATAACATCGTAGTGTTACAAAATAGAATGGTTGTATTGTCTTGTGGAAACACACTTATTCTGGAAATAAGGTGTAAACAGACATATTCTGGAAAGGACATTGTTAGTATTCGTTTCGATTTGTCTGCTTTTTAAACTGAATAAGGGGAATTTTACGAAGGGGAATAGGGTTGGTCATTTGTGACTTAATGTTTACTTCATACTGTACTTTGTGTTAAGGGACTGAATACCGGAATAATTTCCGCGTTGTTTTTATTTTAATATTGTTAACTTTTCTTAACCGGTATTCAGGAAGTAGTCTTAAATATTAAATAAACGCTATGAAATGGCATTGGAAGCTAAAATTAAATTAGTTGTTGCAAAAAAGGAGGCTATTTTCGCCCATATCACAACCTTATACGATTCCTCGAAGAAAATATCTAGGTCTGATAGTACTTTAGACACTAGAAGTAGACAAGAGTTTCTAGCCGCTTCATCAAATATTGAAAAATTATATGCGACGTTTAATACGCTATGCGATCAACATAACACTTTATCGTTGGAACAAGACCCTGATCACAAGTTTGATTTTAGTAATTGGACCGCTTTCGAAACTTTGTTTTCTATGATACAACACACCCGTTCGAGTTTATTGGCTCGAAGTCATGGGGCTACCGCCTCGACCAGTAGTGATAAAAGTAGTCAAGATTTTGAATATATGTGCCGCCTACCACCTTTACAGCTCAGAGATTTCTCTGGAGACGTAACTACGTGGCCATTGTTTTACCAGAGCTTTAAAACAAATGTGCATGATAACGAAAAACTGAATGATAGTATGCGTATTCAATATTTAATTTCGAAACTAAGTGGTACAGCATTGAATACGTTTGCAGGAGTGACCCCAAATGAGCAAAACTACCGGATTATATGGGACTCACTGGTGGCTCGTTACCAAGATAAGCGATTGTTAGGCTCGGCATATTTAAATGAAATACTCGATGCTAGACCTGCAGCTGATTCTGCCACTCCATTAAATAATTTTATAGAACGAGTACACTCTTCTTGGGCCGCTTTGAAACAGCTGGACATTGACAACCTAGCTGATTTTATGTTTACACACATAGCGTTAAAAAAGATAGATACGAAGGTAGTGCAAAGCTTTGAACTATCGATTCGCAATAAAGATATTCCTACTAGCACTGACTTAGTCGATTTTGTGCGACACCGTATAAAAATTCTAGAACGGACGGCAGGTAGTCTAAAGCCAGCAGGTTCCGCGAGTAACAACAATAAAGCACAACTTCGTTCGCATAACCCTGTTCAGACGAAAGTTTCTCATACGTTCGCTGTGCTAGAGGATGAGAATAAACGCTCTTGTGTCTTCTGCAAAATGTCAAACCACAGGCATTTGTACGAGTGCGTGGCGTTTAAGAAAATGCCCGTGACTGATCGCTTTAACTTCACTAAAGAAAACCGCTTGTGCATTAACTGCTTCAGCCCATCTCACAACACTATGAAGTGCGCGTCCCGCAATCTATGCAAAATCTGCTCAAAGCGCCACCACTCATTATTGTGTAGAAGTAGTGCACATAACTCCGCAACTATGGGCACGGAAGCTGTTACCCGCAGCCCTGCCGCTACTACTAACAACTCCCATACCGCAAATTCACACTCTGTATGCTTGCACACACACAACAATACAGCAGTACCACACCCGCATATCGAGCACACGGGCATCACTTCGTCTGAGCATGGTGCGCTTGTTTTACATTCGCATGATGAAAATAATACCCGCAACCAGTTGGACAAAACAATTGTTTTACCTACCGCTGAGGTGAACGTGCCTGTTGATGGAAAGCGTTTCACATTGCGCTGCCTGATAGATAGCGCATCACAAAACAACATAATAACATCGGAGTGTTGCAAGCTGCTGAACTTAAATATTCAGCCGCTCGCCAACGCTTCGCTTAAATCTGTGGGGTCGTCGTCAACACCCATTAAGGGTTGTGTCACACTAACAGTACAGTCGCGCGTGTCAGACGCTCATTACTCCGTTACGTTCTTAGTTGTAGATAGTATTACGGATAAATTACCTACTAGAGTGATCAGTACCTCAATGTTGGATCACTTTAAAGACCTACCGCTTGCAGATGAGCACTGGAGCTCGCCAGGAGTTGTGGATGCAATTCTGGGGACCCAAATGTTCGCGATCATCTTACTCGGGGGTAAAGTATCACCTCCGTCAGCGCACACCGTACAGGATATACCTGTTGATTTTCCGGATCTTGCCATGCTGGGTTTATATGCCCTACAGACATCGCTTGGATATATTATCACCGGCGAAATAGTCAACAGCCGTGATAATATTATGTCCTGGTCCTTCGGTCCCTTAGTAAACGAGCTAGATAAAAGTGTAGAAAAGTTCTGGGAACTCGAGGAAGTTCCTGCCGCAAATATCATAAGTCCAGAAAATCACGAGTGTGAGCAACTGTATATGTCGACGGTCACCAGGAAACCTTCTGGTCAGTACGTCGTCTCGCTACCGTTTAAGGGTGATCCACAGCTGCTAGGTAATTCTTTTACCACTGCTCAGCGCCGATTAGCGTCGCTTGAACGTAAGTTTCATGCCATTCCCGCTTTGCGTCAGGCGTACAATGATGTAATCATAGATTACATCACTAAAGGCTATCTCACAGAGATGCCATACACACCTTCCTCAACCGCTGAGGGATATTTCTTACCGCATCACGCAGTAGTGCGTCCAGACAAGTCCACAACTAAGACTCGCGTTGTTCTGGATGCCAGTGCCAAGACGGACACGGGCGTGTCTCTAAACGACTTGCTGCACACCGGTCCTAACCTGCAAGCAGATCTGTTCTCACTTCTTTTAAAATTCCGCTACCTTAAAGTTGCCATTACAGCGGACATACAGCAGATGTATCTGAGAATTCATTTGAATGAGAACGATCACAAGTATCAAAAAATATTGTACCGCTTCAACGACAATGAGCCACTACGTATATTTCAGTTCAACTCTGTGGCTTTCGGACTTCGTTCAAGTCCGTACCTAGCCATGCAAACGATCCGCAAGCTGGCGGATGACGAACGTCAGCGATTCCCTTGCGCAGCTGAAGTCGCTAGCAGAGAATTATACATGGACGACCTCAGCACTTCTGTACATACGGTCGAAGATGGCACTCGTTTAGCAGATGAATTGCTGGCCTTGTTTGATGCTGGTGGATTTAAACTAGTCAAGTGGGCAACAAACTCACCTGAGCTTCTTACCCACTTGCCAGAGTCACACCGCGCAGTGATCGAATTCACCGATGACAATGACACTTTAAAAATATTAGGTTTAAAGTGGGTACCTACAGCTGACACGTTCTCCTTCACTACATCCACTTCTACTGTAACCAATACCAAACGCGCCATTCTTTCCACAATTGCTCGCTTGTTCGATGTGCTTGGGTTCGCAGCGCCTGTAATTCTCTACGCAAAAATTCTCCTTCAAGAGCTGTGGACCACCAAAATCGGATGGGATGAAGTTCCTCCCTCGGAGTTAACAGATCGCTTTATAAAATTCAAAGAAGAACTGCCTCTACTATCTGAACTGCAAATTCCTCGACATCTAGGGGTAGTTGCAGGCTGTGTAGTGAATTTGGTTGCATTTGGGGACGCTAGCATCAAAGCGTTTGGATGCGTCATATATATGCATGTCGAGCACCCAAACGGCAACATATCTGTTGAGCTGGTTTGCTCGAAATCTAAAGTCGCCCCGCTTAAAACTGTATCGCTAGCGAGACTTGAACTGTGTGCTGCACTTCTCCTTGCTAAACTTGTCAAACAAGTTCATACCGCATTGGATAACCGCTATCCTATCAAGGATATATTCGCTTTCTCAGATTCCACGGTTGCTCTGTCCTGGATCCACTCATCACCGCACCGCTGGCAAACCTTTGTAGCCAACCGAGTCACTAAAATACACGAAATGCTATCTCCTGGGCGTTTCTTTCATATAGAGGGGATTTTGAATCCGAGTGACGCCGTGTCAAGGGGCTTGTTGCCGTCACAATTAATAAAACATCCACTCTGGTGGCACGGGCCATCATGGATAAGCTGCCCAATAGTTGAATGGCCTATTATTACATTTGATCCATCCCGCACGGAGGGTATTATACCTGAAGCGAAGTCCTCGGTCACTTTAACGGCAATTTCGAATTTGGAAAACCCTCCGCTTCTGGAACTTGCTCTGCGAATATCCTCATGGAAAAAACTGATACGCATTATTGTGTATGTATTACGCTTTTCTCGTAAACTACCGCGAGCGTCTTCAATTCAGGTTTCTGAGTTGGAAGTCGCTGAAACTACGCTATTGCAGCAGCTGCAAAATAAATACCTAGCGGATGAAATAAAGAGCATTAGAAAGGGTAGCTTACCCTCACCTCCATTAAGGAAACTCAGTCCTTTCATTGACGACATAGGGCTACTAAGAGTTGGTGGAAGATTATCGAACGCTGACATACCATACGAAAATCGCCATCCAGTATTGTTACCTCGTCGCGACCACGTAGTGGACCTGATTATTGACGACTGTCACCGCTCTAATTGTCATACTGGCTCTCATCTCGTCATGTCTTTGCTCAGGCAGCGCTACTGGATCATTTCCGCCAGAAATATAATCCGTCAACGCATAAGAAAATGCAACTTCTGCTTTAAGATTGCACCGTCTCACCCAACGCCCCTTATGGCAAACCTGCCCACGGCTCGTGTGCAAGAAGCCAAGCCATTTGTGCACTCTGGAGTTGATTTTTCGGGACACATAAATATTACCCTCACTCGCAAACGTGGTGTACGCAGCCAGCGCGCCTACATTGTTCTTTTTTCGTGCTTAACGACCCGTTCAACGCATATTGAAATCGCATCGGATCTCACTACTGAAACATTCCTAGATGCGTTCAAACGTTTTTTGGCTAGAAGAGGACCCGTTTCGTGCATGTACTCGGACAATGGTACCAACCTGATCGGCGCAAAAAGGCATTTAGATGAGCTACACACGTTCTTAGCTTCACAAGAAACGTCAACCGCTATCCGCAATGAACTGAATAACCGAAGAATCACGTGGAAAACCATTCCTGCCAGGGCGCCTCATTGGGGTGGAGCCTGGGAAGCCAACATAAAGTGTGTCAAATCGCATTTATATCGCACCATTGGTCAACAACTCTTGTGCTACGAAGAACTATTGACAGTTCTTACTCAAATCGAATGTATTTTGAATTCACGTCCTCTGTGTCTAATGTCTGACCAACCACATACTATTCTGACACCAGCCCATTTTCTTAATGTTACTCCATTGCAATCTCTACCGGCTCACGAAGTTGACGCCACTAAACCTATATATAATAGAAAAAAGCTTCTAGACAGCTTAGTCCAAAGCTATTGGAAACGGTGGCACGTTGACTATTTACACACGTTGCAAATGAGGCAAAAATGGAACAAGCCTGATGTTCAGTTACAACCAGGCACTCTGGTACTCATTCACCAGGACGACACATCACCGCTTAGGTGGCCAACAGGCATTATTGAGCAAGTGTATCCTGGTAAAGATGGGATCATTCGTGCCGCGTTAGTCCGAACTGCTTCTGGAACTTTTAAACGTCCAGTTGTAAAACTGTGCCCCCTTCCATCGCAATAGTAATTAGCAATTTCTAAATATAGTTATAATCGCATTCATACATATTTATATATTCACTTTTCATTTTATAGTTTATATATCAACACGTACATATAATATACACGTAAACCTCAACACATTTAATTTTGTATCTTTTTTTGGATACCTCGCACATACTCTTTTGAAAACCCTGCGGTCTTTCAAGCCGGGGAGTATGGTTACGCCGTTTATCGTCGCTGTGTTATTCAGGTTGAGGTATGCGCCATCTAGGGGTGGGCGCACCTGGTTTAGTCGACGACGCTAACCCAACGGTGTGACCACTGGTAATCACCGCGCCGTGACCCCTACCTTGACATTGACAGTCAGTCTATCAAGAGATCGCAACGATTACGCACCTCCACATCAACTTTTATACCTGTTCCCGCGCAAACTAATGGACATTTTATTTTCTATTGTGCTATATCTGAACTTTACCATTTTCTGGAGATTAAATCATTTGCCACGCTGTGTGTAGCCTAGTTAAAGTAGCTTAGCAATTCTTGACGCTTGTGCTAGTGAGTGCCTCCGTTGCCTGGATGCTGATGAACCTGAACCCGCCAAACGAAAGCAAGTTGGCAACGCCAGGTTAGTGCTCATTCCCTATTTTGGTGTGTATTCTCTTCTCTTGTGTGACACAGCATTCATTTCTATTATACATATACCGCCCGCACCATTCGCATTGATCTTCCGATTCGCGTCACCAGCCTTAGCATAGTTCTCATCAAACTTCGTGCCTCAAAACCTGTGCGGTCGCCTACTTTCGGAGTATTTTGTTAAAAGTTCGAAAGAAAGAGATATTGACATTTTATGGAGTCATTTGATATGCCCAAACGAGTATGGAGTTTGCTTGATGTTATTGTACCTATTGTGTTCGCATTCTATCATCATATACAGAACGACTGGAATATTTTCATGTTACCCCACTTGCATAAAATATTATCGACACCTATTATAACCCTATCGTAAGAATGTGTCGTGAAATTCTCGTCTCAAACTGAGACATTATTTCATTTTAATTTGTATAAATTCCGGAAGCATTTAAAACACATTTATTTGTTTGATTTCACGAAACTTTAAATAAAAGAATATGAATTATTACAGCAGATTTAAGCTCTCTAGCTGTTTATATATACATACATATAATATTTACGAAGCTCTTAGGCATACATAGTTTAGGAATACTGACTAGATCTATGCAGAATACTTGTATTTATTTCATGTTTTGATTGTATTCTGTATTGTGTGCTATGAATAAATAATTGAATATTGTCTTATCCTTAGCTAGATAAAGATCGATATATTAAATTATAAGTTTAATCCTGCAAAATTTCAGCTGCTTCTCTGTCTTTCAATCCGTAACAATTCATTGCTCTACCCCGTTTACCTATTTTGTTCAAAGTTCAACGATACTCCGAGGTGTCGAACGATTAGAAAAAATATAAAGTTCGTAAAAAGCTTATTCGTCTTATCGAAACCTCCTGAAAATTATTTACCTCCTGGTTTTTTAACCTCCCTTTTGACGACATCATTAGTTTCGTATTTCCGCTGTGGCTGCACATAGTCTGTATACTGTGGTCATATTTCTTATTTATTCATGGATCTACCGTCGTTATGGTTTTGTGATCACTAGAATTTGTAACTATGCCGGAGATAACTGTTTCAACGCTTTGCATATCTAGTTTTGTCTTTTTGCATTTCTCGTTTCCCGTTTTTCGAATCGACTAATGATCGTCGATCTCAAAATAACCGAACTGCAGTAGTGTTAACACCTGTTATAATAAAAACAAACAAAGCTGTGCTTGTGGCTGTAGCTGTGCGATTTGTTGTCGTTTCTGTGATTTCGGGAGGATTGCCAGATCGGGAAACCGAATATGTCACATACATTACATCGTGTTGTTTATAGAGAATATCTCGAAGCGCTCGTAGCGAAGTTTGCTTAGCCATTCTGAATCGATCAGCAAAGTTAAGCAACGTCCGCCGCGGTCAGGAGTTGGATGGGTGACCGCTGGTTGGGCATTACTACTGAGCGCTTCCGTGCTTCGGAGGGCACGTGAAGCCGTCGGTCCCGGTTGTTGTCTTAGGATAGCAGTCGTTACAGCATGGTGGTAGGGCACTTTGCAAATGCCCGCCTGGCTCGCTACCACCCTCAAGTTGAAAATCTGTCGCCAAGCACCTAACGGTCTGTTCCGGCAGCTGTCCTTGAGAGCTTCTTGTCGAGTTACTCTAGGTTAGTCTGAACAACATCCTCGACCACATTATCACTTACCATCAGGTGAGATAGTGGTCAAAGGCTATCCTATCAGGCATAAAAAAGAAAAAAAAAAAAAAAGAAATACACACATCAAAAGTGCCTGGGGATCAGTATATTTTGAACTATAACTGACTTGCTTGACAGAAAAACGAAAAAAAAATAGGATTTTTGCCATGTTTATTGTAATATTATATTGTGTTTCTACCATTTGCACTAATCACACAATAATCACCAAGCACAGCGATTTGGCATGCTTAAAATCAGCCCACGTTCTTTGTAACAAGTCAAAAAGCTGTTGTATGCACGGCATCCATACTTGGCAGAACTCTTCTTTGTGGCATACCCCACGCATGTTCAATGGGGTTGAAGTCTGGCGATTGAGCAGGCCACGGCAGATCGTTGAAGCGAGTATCGGCAAGAGTGCGAGTTACGACTAGCCATGTGTGGACGTGCATTAGACGAAACGAATTAGCAAAATTACTAAAAAAAGGGATGATCACTACTGAAACAATACTCTCCGCATAAATCTGAGCATTGAGGTTGCCCCTGATCCAAATGAGATCTGTTTAAAACTTTCTTGATTTACTATAAAACGTATTTGATCCCTAGGCACTTTTGATGTATGTATTAATAATGAACTCTATGATAATTTAAAATTCACTAAGTTCATAAATTTTTCAGTGTAGTAATAATAATGAGATCAATCAAACTTATAGCATTGTTTTGTTGTATTAACTTTAATTTTGATTTTATTTATAGGTCTTACGGATTCAAGTGTGTTTCAGCAAGAGTTTTTAAATTTATTCGAGTGGCTTAGCAATAATGACCTATTGGCAGATACAGAAGCTTACCATAACCTGGCAATCTTAGCCTATCAGACAGTTGAACCAGTTTACAGTTGTCTTGCTTAGACATCAATTGTTTCTCCCAGACGGTTCTGGTCGTTTACCCTTAGTCTAAATTGTTTGGAATTGTCTTAAAGTGGTCGTGTCTAACTCAATGTGTTATGCAACCTCTTAAAATGTACATATGCGATGTCTTAGTCTTTTTTTATGTTATTGTGACGGAACAAGCTCGAGGCCCACCTGATGTTAGGCGGACTTACATCTGCCTATAACATGCATTTCGTCACAAGTCACGAATTGCACTGCGCCCGTCACCTTGAGACATACCTAGTTGTTAAGTCTAATGTGCCTGTAATTTCACTGGCTCTCAAGGACTGCTGCCGGAACACACCGTTAAGTGCTTGGCGACAGATTTTCTACTTGAGGATGGTCGCTAGCCAGGCGGGCATTCGCAAAATGCCCTTCCACCATGCGGTGAAGCTCAAGCCCGCAGCGGGATTCGAACCATGGGCCCGCTGCGCGGGAGTCCAATGTCACTGACTGAGCCATCACTGCTTCAAAAGTCTATCTTATTTTCAATTTGTAGCTCGTGACTCGCACAGATTTGTATCACCATATTATTTTAACTGGCATCATGGGTCTTATGTTACTTAGAAATTAGCCCTGTTCATTCACTGTTCCCAATCAGTACAATTAAGTTCGAAAATTTTTATTTCGTTAAAATAAGATAGTACCTACTATGAATTGATACAAAAAACACAGCTAACAACTTCACGCAGTTGTGTACGATGTACATGAATGCAGTTTTGCCGGCAATTAGATATACCTAATTGACTGATTTTTTCGGTAACTAGTTCGGCGAATTCAATTTTTGAAATAGCATTAGTTCGTTGACGTATTTCTAGAAAGCGAATAGTGTAGCAATTGCAAAAAATCTCGATCAACCTGTTTAGTGTAGAGTTAGATCCAGTAAGTTAAGTTCGCTTTCAACTTGCGCTCGAAGGCATTCACCTTATCTCGGAGAGCTTGTCGATTTTATACCTTAGAGCTTTTAAAGAAACTTAATTATAGAAACGTAAAAAAAAAATTAACCACAAAATGGAACCAACCTCAACACTCAAAAGTGTGAAGTAACTTGTTGAAGTCGGTACCACGATAGTTCAAAAGTACGCATGGTACCGACTTCGACAAGTTATTTCACACTTTTGAGTGTTGAAGTCGGTTCCATTTTTTGGTTAATTTTTTTTTTCACTCATTTTAGTGATTGCTACATACGGGATCGATTGTCATTCATTGTCTACGACTATATCATCAAGATTGGAAAATATTTTTCAGTTATCGGACTGTAACTCAAAAACGGATTGACCGATTTGATGGAATTTGAAATGGGACCAAACGACAAGCATCAGCTTTCAAATAAAAAATAATTATCAAAATCGGTTCACAGTCAAAAGTTTTGAAGTAACAAACATAAAAAAAACAGTCGAATTTAGAACCTTCTCATTTTGTTGAAGTCGGTATATGTATTACCTGTTCAGTACAAAAACATTGTAAGTGAAATATTTTTTTAAAGAGAAACAAATTTAACTGCGCGAACTTATTACATAAATATTTTTTACTACCAACCTACCTACCTATTGATTATTCATAAGCAATGCTGATCGTAGACTAGTTATAAAGTTATACCGCTATAAATTGAGTTTATAAAGTAGATCTATAAAAATAAAGATGTTTTTATTATCTGTATTCTGTATAGTGCATTCAACGTCAAGAATATGGTCATAAAAAAGCGGTGTCGGCGCTAAATTCTAATACTCTTGGAGTAGAATTTTAGCGATGTTAATAGTACATTGTTCACCGAGAGGAGAAAGTGACCGATTACCGTCGAGGGTGTCGTTTGAAACACCCGAGATCGGGAATCGCACTTTCTCTCGAGTGATACATAGTGCTTTATACTACACCTACCTTTTATTTTACTTTTCTACGAAAACTGAATCCTCAAACAACACAAAAATTGAAAATGGCGCCAATGGCGTCTGCAATTTTCACATGTTCTTTTTTCAAATTGTTTGACACCACCCAACACACAGCTAGTGGCCAGTGTCATTTTGCGAACATGGAGATAAAAACTCACTGTAAAAACTTTTTGGCTTTTGATATTTAGGTTACCAGCGCATAGTCTTACCCAAAATTAAAAAAGAAAAGCCACGTAAGAAATGGATTTTCATACACTTTTCTCTCCCGCTCAGATGCGTTTTCTCCCCGCATATTTGTTCGATATGCAATGACGTACTTTCTACCGTAAATTTGATAAAGTATCAAGGTACTTTCCAAGCAGGTGTAGTATAAAGAATATTATATACGTGCCAATTTGCATGTATGACTATGAAGGCTTTAAGGCAATTATGCATATGCTTAGATAAAAACGAAACGGAACCGATTTGCGACTCTCTCTTCCATGGTGACCAGTAATGTTATTTATATGAAGATATAAAAGTTTTATTGGCCCTTTTGTCAATTTTTTTACAGACAAGTCCAAGGTACATTAAAATATATTTATACTTATGAATAGATTCAGGCGTTACTTTGCGGAAATCGATATTGAATAATAACAAATATTTTAAGTAAACATCAAATTAATATTTTCATAAAACACTTAAAAAAATACAAAAATATATGTAGTGACAATTCCGCATAATTAGGCGGAAATTTAATTATAGCAAATTAATATTTTATTATTATTTAGTAATGAGAAATATTTTAAAAATATTTGTTATTAATATATTTATACTACTTAAATTAAATTCTAATTACGTCTATGTAAATAATTGATTAAAATTTAAAATCATAATATTTTACACTTAATACAGTTAAATACAATTTACAGTTATCGCGTTTGCACTTGTCCTAAGAAGAAAGATTCTAAAAGCTGCATTGACATATATTCTTTTAATGTGTAGAAGGGATTGTTTTCAAAAAAGTGTTTTAAGTTTTAGTTTGAACAAACTGTATTTTAAGGTGGTCAAGCTTTTTGGTAATTTATTATACATAAGTATTTTCGAATAAAGACCTTGTTTCTGGACTTTAGCTAATCTGATTTTTGGTACAGCCCGATTTTCATTATTACGTAGATTGTAAGGTAGAACTTTTTCCTGCTTTTCTGGAATATTGCTATCTCCATGAATTCTTCATTGAGAGAAAATCAATCTTGCAAGCTGTACTAATTACTGAAAAAGGTTAAAAAACTGAATCGAATCCACTGAAAAGTCTGAAGTAACTTATTGAAGTCGGAACATAAAAATAAGGTTTTGAATCAGCATGGTGCCGTGTTCAACAATTTATTTCATAACTTTCAGTATTACTAGTCAGTTCCGTGTTCTTTAATGTCATTCTGTAATCCAAGGAAATGGATTATGCTTAGGGCATAAGAGTACTTTATGCTTAATAACGACCACGTCAGAAATGGATAGTAACATATGAGATTATTAAATTATGTAGGTACACAGCGACCTAGAGATTGTAATGCTTATGCGGTTATGCAACAGTAATGTAGACATTGTTCACAGTACAGTGTAAAAAATAACGCTCAGGTACTATCAACACAATCAACTGCTAATGATGTTAATCGTTTGAGTTTTACATAATATGCCTACGTCAACTTATAAATATACTAGTATATAATTTACATCAACTTAGTACTTCTATTCTAGTGATAAGAATAAAATATTTATTTAATTATATAAAAACCGACTTTATACATAAAATACGCATAATGAATACCACCAGATTTCGACTGTAAAAGTAAAGATTACGGGCTCAAACACACACAAAAAAAACTAGTTGAAATGAGATCCTCCACGTTTTTTTTTAAGTCGGTTAAAAAAAACTACTTCCACAATCGAAAAGTATGAAACGCATTTTTTTTTTTTACATTGACCTATATATATGATTTTGTATTAATTACTTGGACGATTCTTACCAGTTATTTTTGTGCAAAAATAAACAGTGTTGACCCGATTTTGTAAAAATAAAATTTATATAGGACCTCTGAAGTATGAGCTACCTAGCAAAAAAATATTTATTTATTTATTATTATTAATGAAAACTGTACGAGGACCAATTACATTAATTAATTACACATTAAAATTAACATTAAATAGAAATTATCATTAAAATGTCACTTAAAAATAATAAAAATGTACAAGAAAAACTACACATCATAATTGTGATTTGTCAATAGTACAATACAAATAAGTGTAACATTATATATAAAATTAAAATAATAACAATTGAAAAGTAGCTACTAACATCAGTCTCTTTCGCAATGTGTGTTTCAAACTATGAGTAATCACGTATAAAAAAGGGCTGTCATGAGGCAAAAGCGCTGTATTTTTTTTACATATATGTTTATGTCATTATTATTATTACATATATGTATACGTATATAGCAACAACTCATTCAACGTTACATTAGAAGTATGTTATGTTGTTATCGGCGTCAAGGCCAACCCAATTATCACCATAAGTCCAAGTGGTAAACTCGCAGTCATGACAAGTCTCGTGTCAAATGCGAAATGGCTGGCCTTAGCTTACGTCACACACTGTATTTTAAATGTCCTCTCTCAAGGCATCAATTGTGGCATTTTGCAATATTGTTCACTTGTAATTGTCACCCGTTTGTACGATTCTGTTGTTTTTTTTTATATTACTGATTGGTAAGCCTTTGACCACAATGTCACCTGATGGTAAGTGATGATGTGGTCGAAGGTGTTAACAGGTTTAACCTAGAATTACTGGCTCTCAAGGACAGCTGCCGGGACACACCATTAGGTGCACGGCGACAGATTTTCTACATAGGGGTGGTAGCTAGCCAGGAGGACATTTGCAAAATGCGATGAAGCTCGCGGTGGGATTCGAACCATGGACCTGCTGCGTGGCAGTCCATAGCCAATGCCACTGAACCATCACTGCTTCTGAAATCTCATTTTAAAGGTTTTTGTACTAGAAAACATAACCCAATGCCTAAGACTCCGCTGGCGCGTTTAAAGGGAATGCATCTTTGGAACGGTAATAGGTAGCCAATTGATATTTTTACAGAATATGCGTTAGAGTCTGTTAAAAAGAGAGTGTACTTGGGATTTGATTTTTGGACTTGTAGTACAGTTGATAATCATGATAAATAACATATAATGATTTACATATTTTTTTAGGTGGGTACACTTTTTTTTATACAGGTGGTATGCTTTATTAACTATATACAACGCTACAGTACTATAACATTGAAAGCATTTAGGCGACCTACAAGTCATAGCAGACACACAGGTAGTCCATATGCTCAAGCCCACTACCAGTTGGCTAGTTAATAATGACAATGATGACGAGAAAAAGGCTATGGTTATATTTTTTCATAGTAAATCCATGTTTTATAGTAAGTCTCTTTTTGAACATACTCATAAAATTGTTCAGAGGTTCAGTTTGTAATGTATTTCATGTAGGAGGTTTGCCTGGGTCTTTAATAATACCGATAGATTATGGGTATTAGTAAAGACCCCAGATATTTTTTTTCGAAACAATGACAATCAGAACCTTGTTCAAGTAGTACGTTCAATTTTTATTTTTTTAAAGAGATTATTTCCATTACTTGTTTCATTTCCTCACAAATAAAGTGAAAATCAGAGTGTATGATTCGTGCTCAAAACCCATTTTTGCCTCGATATTAATACCAAGCCTCGCCTCAGGCTTGGCCTATTACTTGTCGGCTAAAATTACCGGTTTTATGCACTCGTACAATCTACTATTTAATTGTCATTGAACTCGTTGTGAGTAGAGTTGGTGCATATCCCATTTCTGTTTTTATCATTTTGTCGTCGCCAAGCATGATATACTATTATCTCGCTTCCTGGCTGGTGATAGTGATAGCCTAGGCATAGAATGGAGGATTGCAACATCAAGTATTTTAAGGGGAAGTGTGTCATCATAAAGCAAATTTTGAACATGTTTTTTATAAAGAGTGTTACGCGTTAGGCACTGATATAAATTAAAATAAATAATATTCTACAACACAAAAATGTTGCTTTATCAAGTTTTATCGTGAATTGTATCAAATCTAATTTTATTTCGATTTATTATGTTCTTGTGTTCTGTTTTATATGTTGTTAGCGTAAACATATGATTCGTAAAATGTTTTTGTGTTTCGTCCAGTGTGTTAGAGAAAACATTTTGTATGACCTTGAAACAGTGCCCGGTGAATGGCAATATGCCCTACGCCGCATGGGACCAAAACCCAATTGGTGAAACGTGGGTGCTTACACACCTCTGCCTACACCTTCGGGGAATACAGGCATGATTATAAGTATGTATGTATTACAAAGACTTGAAACTACGTTTATAAAAAGCTCATCTTATGAATTTATGTAAAAAAAATCGCTCACTCTATTTAAATGCCGTATGGAAATTGACAAAAAATATTGTGTTATATGAAAAGTAGAGATGAAAGCTTTTTTTTTACGTTCTGTACCACTTTTCCTTATAACGTATAGAATATAAAATTATGTATACTACAGAATACAAGGTAAGTACGAATTTTCCCCTCAGCCGCAGTCAAAAAGTTTTGAAGTAAGCGGTATGCTTTGAATTCGTAACGTCTAGTTTGCAGTTGGTATTACTCAAGGCCTTTAGACGTACATACATACTCGTATGATTCAAATGTATTCCGATTGGCATTATAAGTATTATAACACTTATGACAGAGCCCTGTGATTTACAAAACGTCGGTTACGATGACGTCACCGTACTCGTCTCCTCGTACAAGGTCACAAACACAGATAAGCAACCATACGAGTACATACATACCATTTGGAATAACTTATTGAATATTGTTATAATTCACCATTTTTACCACATTTTTCATTTATTTTTGTATGCTTATCAAAGGGGGCTTATAGGTTAGCCTTTGACCACTATCTCACCTGATGGTAAGTGTTGATGTGGTCGATGATGTTATTCAGGCTAACCTAGAATTACTGGTTCTTAGGGACAACTACCGGAACACACCGTTAGGTGCTTTCAGATTTAATACTTGAGGGTGGTAGCTAGCCAGGCGGGCATTCGCAAAACGCCCTACCACCATGCTATAATGATTGCCATCCTAAGACAACAGTGCCCTCCGAAGCACGGAAGCGCTCAGTAGTAATGTCACCAGCGGTCACCCATCCAACTTCATGACCGCGGCGGACGTTGCTTTACTTTGCTGATCAGTTCAGAATGGTTAAGCAAATTTCGCTACGAGAGCTTTGACATAAGTCGTAATTAACAAGTTAGTACGACAGGTGATGTGACCTTTTCAAAGAAATTAATATTACTCATATTTCTTATAGAACGTTAAAATTAAACCATATGTGTTATGTATTCGTATGACACATCTGTAACAAGATGGGAACAGTCCCCTTTATTGGATGACAGTTATTAAGAGTAACTAATTTAAATACTCAATTATTTATTGCAACATATGTAGTTACATGCAGGTCTTATTTATCATGTTGGTGTGTACATGTATGTATTTTCCATGTTTGTTTACATATGACCCTATAAGGGTATGGTAATGGTCGGATCGGAACGATCTATTTCTAAGTCATCAAATTTATAGTTCAAAAATTCGTCTAAGGTTTTAACATTTAGATTCAAGTAAGGATTTAAGATTTTTTATTAAAAAATTCTACCTTTTCCATATCTTTATTAGGCAGTATATATCTATAGCCATTGAGTTAGGGTCGGATCTGTACATCTCTAGATTGGACTTTGGTTTTATAAGGTTATGTCTATACTGTGATCTAATATCACGTGATTGATCGCCATATTTTTGAAATAAAGATGGGTATTTTTTTATAAATTTGCAAATTTCTAGTATATAAATAGATACTAACGATAGAATTTTAAATTTTATAAAATAGGGTTTATGAATATTTGGTATATTTATGTTAGGTGCTTTTATATTGGCAAGTATCCGAATGCATTTTTTGAGCAATAGTATTAAATAATTATATTAAGAAAGTTGTGATACGGGTCGTATCGTTATGGAGGCTTTTTTTTTTAATTTAAATTCAAACACCCGCGTTCGTCTGTGACATCTCAGAATTAATTAGGCTTCTGAAAGGGGGCTTTCCGTTTTCTTAGCACTTTGTATACGCTAATGGCAATTTAGGTACAATATTTTCCTGAGTTTACGTTATATTGTATTATAACGCTTATTTGACATTTTATTAAAAAAAAATAGGACCTCCTCCTTTATTTGAAGTCAGTAAAAAATTTGATTCATCAGTTTTCTTCAAATAAACTTAGGTACCTACATTTTTGAATTAAAGTTTTGATTATTTTATATTAAGATATATGATATATGCCATTATCACACACAAATTGACAATCATAAAATTAACAGTACGTATACTAATACAAAAATATATAAATAATTTAACTATATCTACTTATGACCTAAAATTATAATATTAAAATTATTATTATTATTATTATTATTTATTATTAAAATTATTATTATTATTAAAATTATTATTATTATTTATTAAATATTATAATATAAATTATATTATATATACATTTTATTTCATTTTATTATTTTTCTTTATTTATATGAATAATGTATTGTTCAAATTATTCTTAATATTATTATTTGCTTTATTGTAGTAGCTGTAGTGTTGTATATAGTTCGTAGTATTTTGTTTAATAAAAACATACCGCCGGTAAAAATAAAATTATTCTAATATATGTAAATGTTCTTATTATTCATATGAAATATGTAATTTTTCTATTTATATAATCTCATTCGGTAATATTCTAATTATGAAATTAAATACAGACTTTTATTGGCATATTTTTTGTACATACTTCTTTAAGAAAATTAAAAAGTTAAATTAAAGCATTGTTCTCCTAACAAAACAATGCTTTAAAACAATTTTTTAATTATTAAATTACAATGTGTCCCGACCAAAGAGGTTTCAATTCAATTTAAGGACACATTATCTATGGTGAGCGAGATGCGCGCACAACGCGCTGCGCTGATTCCGAGCCAATAGACCAATAACATTTTTCCATTTTGGCGCTATTTCGTACATATGTACGAATTTGAGTAATATTTTGTTGGATAAAACTTTAGTAGCAAAAATGTCAAGCAACACCCACGATACTGATGATTTAACTCCACCTGACATTCTAGAAACAGCTACGAAACTGACGAATAGTTTTTTGCCAGAAAAATCAAGAAAAGCGTATAGCCACAGAGAGTTGAAATACAGGTAAAAAAATGTTTAATGTAGCCATGAGATTAAATAAAGTAGTGTATGGATTAAATAAAGTAGTGTATGCAACTGCATATAATTAGGTATTAAAACACTCGTGTAATCTTATTTTGAAACTCGCCTGCGGCTCGTTTCAAAAACTACACTCATGTTTTAATACCCTCTATTATATGACAGTTACATAAACTACTATTTTTATTTAATTCTATGGATTGTAATCTTGATTGGATATTTAATGCTTAATTTGATTTTTAATTAACGAAATTATGTTTTCGTACATGGGTAATGATACCTGAATTAAAGTGATTTTATTACTTATTTATTCTACTCAATGTCTTCCATAGCCATAGTGTTCCGTTTTGCTCTTTGGGTATGTAATCCTTAAAAGGGTATTACCAGAAACAGTTTAATCCCCAAGACTTCCTTACACTGTGTTCTGTAAGTCTGTCAATGTTATGATTGCAAGTTGTAGCTTCAAGACGTATAAAATAAGTTAAAAAAATGTAACCAAAAAAATGGAACCAACTCCAACACCAAAAGTGTGAAATAACTTGTGGAAGTCGTTACCAAGATAGTTCAAAAATACCTATTATCACAATATTGTGCGCATGGTACCGAACTGACTTCGACAAGTTATTTCACACTTTTGGGTGTTGAAGACGGTTCAATTTTTTGGTAAATAAAAATGTTAACTCTTTTTAGTGACCCTTGCTACTTACGGGATCGATTGTCAGATCTATTCAACATAAAACTGCAAGTTATATAAATTTTATTGGAATTGTGTTTTACCCACTTGATAGGTTTGGAAAAAAAAATCTCACAATATAGCACCTTATATCCGCCAGTTTGTTTTTTATTTATTTTATGTACTAGTGTCACTTGCGGTGTCAAGACAAATCTAACGATCGCTTACGGTAAAATCGGTTAGACCGCTTAGAAGTTATGGTGGATTAAATAAGCTCACAAACAAACATACATGAACCCTGAAAATATTATTCTACTTTTTTGGGCAGTCGTCAAAAAAAATTGTGTTAAATTTACTCAAAACGCTTAGTGTAATTTGTGTTGATGAGAGAAACTGTGACACTGATTGTAGCAGAAAATGTCGGTCGCGACAAAAGCTCGAAACAAAACGGATTGGAGAGAAAGTCACGTAAATTAGGCTTCTTCACGGTCCATCGCGTTTACAGGGAAAGCAAGCCGATAGAAACTGCAGTGTTGCCTAGCGA
Source organism: Plagodis dolabraria (assembly GCA_963854805.1). Taxonomy (NCBI): domain Eukaryota; kingdom Metazoa; phylum Arthropoda; class Insecta; order Lepidoptera; family Geometridae; genus Plagodis; species Plagodis dolabraria. The sequence continues at coordinate 5,833,558 of OY978457.1, read as the reverse complement.
TTACAACCTGACGACTAAATATTAAAGAAAATATTATTTTTGAACCAGTGATGGCTCAGTGGCATTGGTAATAGACTGCCGCGCATCAGGTCTATGGTTCTATCCCGTTGCTGGCTTGAGCTTCACCGCATGGTGCAAGAACATTTTGCGAATGCCCGCCTGGCTAACAACCACCCTCAAGTAGAAAATCTGTCGCCAAGCACCTAACGGTGTGTTCTGGCAGCAGTCCTTGAGAGCCAGTGAAATACGGGCACATGAGACTTAACAACTATGTCTTAAGGTGACGGGCGCAGTGCAATTCGTGACTTGTGACGAAATGCATCTGTTAGAGGCAGAGGTTAGTCCGCTTAACATCAGGTGGGCCTCGAGCTTGTTCCGTCACAATAACATAAAAAAGACCTTGTAAGAAAAGTTTAGTTTGCCATAACAAGAATCAAGGATCTAGAAAGCAATTTGTAGAAGGATTAAATTATGTTTGGTGTTTTATTTTGTTTACGACAAAAATCATTATTACAGTTTTTGTACCTCTATAATTATTGTATATTAAATTGATAAAAGTATGTACATAGTGCTAAAATGTTTATTTTTTGTTACAGGTAATATGATGACTAGTATCCTGATTCTGGAAAATACTACGATGGACCTGATAAATATTTTACGAGGTTAATCATTATTGTAAGTTAGAATATCAGCAAATTTTGAATCGCTCGTAGCGAAGTTTGCTTAGACGTTCTTAAACGACCAGCTTAATTAATTAACGTCCGCCGCGGTCATGAATTGGAAGGGTGACCGCTAGATATAACTACTGAGCGTGCACGTGCTGCGGAGCACACGTTAGCCGTCGGTCCCGGACGTCGACTTAGGATGGCAGTCGTTATAGCATGGTGGTGGGGCATTTTAAGAATGCCCGACGCCTGGCTAGCTGCCAAAGTACCAAGCTCCTAACGGTATGCTCCGGCAGCTTTCCTTGAGAGCCAGTAATACTAGGTTAGCCACAACATCTTCGACCACATCATCACTTACCATCAGGTGAGAGAGTGGTCAAAGGCTAGCCTATCTAAACTAATATAATAAAGAGGTAAAATTTGTTTGTTTGTTTGCATTGAATAAGCTCTGAAACTACTGGACTAATTTGAAAAAAATCTTTCACCATTAGAATCCAACATTATCCCTGATGTACATAGGCTATAAAAGATTTTTAAAAAAGTTAGAAATCCGTATATAAACTTCGATAATGTAACCCAACGTGCGAAAAAATACCATAAAATATCGATATATCGCGTACGCTGCGGATAGGTATATAGAAAATCAGCCAAGTTGGAGTCGGACTCGCGCACGAAGGGTTCCGTACCATTAGCTATACAACATTATATTTCATATTTTAACCTTTTTTTGTTTTAACGTTGGCCAATTTTTGTATTTGTTGTTAAAGCGGCAACAGAATTACATTGAAAATTTTAACTTTCTAGCTATTACCGTTCTTGAGATACAGCCTGGTGAAAGACGGACGGACGGACGGACAGCGAAGTCTCAGTAATAGGGTCCCTTTTTTACCCTTTGGGTACAGAACCCTAAAAATAGAGCAATGGGATGTACTACAATTTTATAGAAGGCATCAATATCTATAAAAAAATCCGGTTCAACAAACACAATAATATCAATTTCGCTGTCGGCATCCATAATGAAACGGCATTTATAAGATCGTATCGTATCGTGGGAGTCGCGCTCGCGGGGCTTCAGCCATCCAATGTCACCTCACCTCAGCATATCTAACTGCTCATAATAACAATTGCAATTATTGTTGTGGCAATTACCAACTCGCTGCCAACCACGACCGGCGCGGGCGCGGGCGCGGGCGTCGCGTCGGGTGATTCTAGGAACTGGTAGAAATTTCTAATGTCGTGCTGCAGAACTGTTTATATTACGGCTAAACATGCTATTTGATGTTTTCTCTCCCAATCTGAATGTTGAATATATTTTTTATGATGGCAAGAACATTTTTCTAGAACTTTCAGGATAATAATAACAAAAAAATTAAGAATATAAAAAAAACTTGAAACTAATATTTTAGTAAAACGCTTAAAAAATATATCTAGTGACAATTCCACCTAATTTTCCTGTCAATTAGACGTGGCGTCACAAGCGCTACGCAACTAAACCGGAAGAAATCTCGACGCGGTTTGGTTCTACACGAAGCATCCTCAGGAAGACTTGACTGTAAATATTGGGCGCGACTGTCACTAGATATATTTATATATATATATATTTAATATTTTTTAACAGTTAGTTGCAACTCCATAGTTTTCAATTTGAATGTCCGTTATAATTTATCTTATGGTTACATTCATTAATATTTGCCTCTCTATTGTTGTTTGGAGTGTCGTTACTGTTCGTTTTATTTGATGTTATTTTAATTATATTTCGTTTTTATGTAAATTATAGACATTTCCGTTTCTCATCGGATATAGATTTCCTGTCTGTCATTATCCAACTTCTTCTCAACGTCGACAGTAGTAAATAATATTAAGTTCTTTAAACCTTATTATAGATCTTAGTTTTTTTTTATTTTTTTTGTTTTTTTTTGTATGCCTGATAGATTAGCCTTTGACCACTATCTCACCTGATGGTAAGTGATGATGTGGTCGAAGATGTTGTGCAGGCTAACCTAGAATTAACAATTAGTATTAAAAAAAACATTAGTAATAAACACTAAATGCAGCAATAAAAAAAAAAATATGTGCCAAATTCATGGTAATCAGTTTTGTAGTTAAAGAAGTCCCCTCGTCAAGTACCGGGTTACCGGGTACAAGTACCGAGGAATCACGCCCACATATATTCCTGTGGGTGAAGTAAGAGGCGATGGGAGGTGGACGCAACTCCTGAAGGACTGCATCTCTAACTAAGATCCACAAGACTCCTGCAAAGTGGCAAATCCAAACTGGATTATTTTGGTTAAATTGAGTTTATCCCGAGAAGAAAGTCCTATTAATATCAAGAATAACGACATTATATCAATCTCTATGCGAATTTACTCAAATATCGAAGTAGTAATTCGAAAGTATAGCATGGTGGTAGGGATCCATTTTGAGAATACCGCCTGGCTAGCTATCACCCTCAAGTAGAAAATCTGTCGCCAAGCACCTAACGGTGTATTCCGGCAGTTGTCCTTGATAGCCAGTAACTCTAGGCTAGACTGAACAACATCTACGACCACATCGTCACTTACCATCAGGTGAGATAGTGGTCAAAGGCTAACCTATCATCTATAAAAAAGACGGGAAAATTCGGTTGAAATGTACCGTTATCTAAAATTGTTAATACAACAATAGAAATAGATGATCAACCTACCCGCCGTTCCCAGCCTACGGGCATTCAAAATGTTTAATGCCCGCTGACAGCGTCCAAGAATGCGGGCAGTATTACATCATTAAATTATAATTGAATAAATATGTTTTCAACTCCTATTAATTATTACACGGAGCAGCTGCTTTGTAATTTTCACCTTCAATTTATACGTTCATATGCTGGAAGTATTTAATATATACAGCGTTAATAAGACGCTTTTATATTGTATTAATTTACTATTAATTTACTATTTATTAATTAACTAGTATTAATTTACTATTTACGTCACTAACTAGATCCTGTTTCGTGACTATCATACATAGTATAAAACAAAGTCGCTTCCCACTGTCTGTCTGTCCATATGTATGCTTAGATCTTTAAAACTACGCAACGGATTTTGATGCGGTTTTTTCAAATAGAGTAATTCATAAGGAAAGTTGCATAATATAGTAGAGAAACAGTGATAGTTTTAGAGGTTTCTAATGTGATGTCGTAAATAAACACATGTTTTGCGGTTACATTGCAAACGCTGGCTGAACCCTACGAGATAGATCAAAATAATGTAATGCAGTATTGTACGCCTTAAAAAGGGCTTTAAAAAGTCTGCAGTGGTATATGTCTTTTCGGTTCGCTCTGTGTATTCTACAGGCTCTATAACGGGGAATGCTCTCAGGAGCTGTTTGATCTTTACCGGCTTTGCGATTCTATCATCGTACCTCGCGTCACCGGTTGAAAGCTCATCCACACATAATCGAGTCCTGGAAGTCTCACACAGCTCGATTTATGCGTTCCTTCTTACCGCATACTTGCAAAATGTGGAATGATCTTCCATCTAGCGTTTTCCCGCAGAGCTACAATATGGATTCCTTCAAAAAGGGATGTTAAGAGTCTTACAGGGTCGGCAACGCATTGGTAACGCCCCTGGTGTTGCAAATGTCCATAGGCGACGGTAACCGCTTACCATCAGGTGGGCCGTTTGTATGTTTGCCACTCCATCACATAAAAAAAAAATTCTATCTCTTAGGGATAACCCATTTTTTTATCCGTTACTTTTTACGAGAAAGAATGGCTTATTTACGTAGCGATTAAAGAATACAGCATTAATCCTTATACAATGAAGTACCTTAAATACATTGTGCATTTAATGTAGATCGAATGGCCCTTGACAGCATGTTATTTAAATTAATATTTTTGAAGATATTACAGATTATTTAGTATCAGCGTTGCGTCCGTGCGAAGCCGGGGCGGGACGCTAGTCAGTACTATCAGTACTAATATTATAAATGCGAAAGTAACTCTGTCTGTCTGTTACTCTTTCACGCCAAAACTACTGGACCGATTTGAATGAAATTTGGTATGGAAATAGTTTGAGACCCGGGAAAAAACATAGGATAGTTTTTATCCAACTGCGCAAAAAGAGGTTAATATTTTTTGCGCGATAACCGTCATACGCGCGGGCGGTGCCGCGCCCGGAAAGCTAGTTATTAATAAAACAAGGAATGACGCTTACTGATACTCTATTAATCATAAAGAGAAGATCGCGATAACAATCAAGCAATGGATCTTCAGTCTTATTTTAACCTTACAATAACGATCTTATTTTGCACTACCAAATTAATATAATTAGAGTAAACTTACATTAGAACTGCAACGTGAGAGCGGGCTGCACGTATTGAAACAGTTATTTTATGTGATATTTTAGTGAATAGAACAACGACGAGGCTCACCTGATGTTTAAGCGCCAAGCGGTAACTAATGCCTATAACAGATGCATTTCGTCACAATTGATGAACTGCACTGCGCCCATCACCCTAAGTCCCTTAAGACATACAGCTGTTGTTGTACTTTTACTGTTTGCCTGTAATTTTACTGGCTCACAAGGACTGCTGCCGGAACACACTGTTAGGTGCTTGGCGACAGGTTTTCTACTAGAGGGTGTTAGGTAGCCAGTCGAGCGTTCATAAATCGCCCTCCCACCATGCGGTGAAGCTCAAGCCGGCGGTGGGGATAGAACCATGGGCATACAGCACCGCAGTCCATATCTAACCGCACGGCTATTAATGCTACATAAGATAGCGCTTTAACCGGCAAAAACACTCTCGTTGGGGATCGAACGGGCACTGGTGCCCGTCAGGAGCTCACAGACGCAGCTGCGCGCTTGGCCTGATGATGAGCATCTGATATGCTCGAAACCCGCGAGACGTATCCAACGTGAGTGTTTTTGCCGTTTTAAACAAATTTCAATAATTTGATATAATCATGTTTGTTTTGAATAATAGTTTTTAGGAGTAGATCCCCTCCTTCCAATATAACGTATTCGAAATACAAATGAAAGTTGGTTGCTCTCTTTTTGTTTGTCATAGACAATTAAAAAATAATGTTATGTTTTTATATTAAATTTCGTGCTGACCACCTGTAGAACTGAAGAGTAACACGTCTTGGCTGTATGTGATCGTAGAGATCTTTGAAGGCTCTCCATAGATGGTGCACTGTATAATGACCGCCAATTATCATTGTCAGGCACTAGTTGCTTTCGGAATATCATTAAAAGTTCGATACTTGGCGCGATTTCTAATGGGGACCTGTCGAAGTCGATACAAGAGTGTTGCATGTTTGTTTATATTTATATTATTAGATTACCATATAAAATCCCACTTCGGTACCATTGATAATCGGTTTATATATGGCTTTATAACATAATGTTATCTAGTAGACCCTCGATTTCATATGTACTCATACAAAAAATCTGGATATGGAAGTCGTATTACTTATAGGTTAGGTACCTACAGTAATTCATCAGTGCATGCACCACTGTTTCTTCAATTCTACGAGAAGAACGGGCAAGAAACTCGGGGCCACTGTGCTTTTTAAATGTGTACTCTTTATATGATAAGTTACTTAAGTATATTATAAATTACTAATCACAAATTGTATAGTAGACTATTTTTATTCAAAGATTTAAATTGCCTCTGAATTTTCCCTTTCCATGAAATGTCATCATGTAAATATCTAAGAATTTTTTTATTTGTTTTGTTAATCTGAAACCTGGCACGTATTCGTTCTCCTAGTTTTGTTATCGTGATTACCAGCTACTAAATTAAATACACTTAAAATGTATTTCCTCTTTGCCTTTTCTTCAGTGTTGTTTGGCGTACATTTTTGCTTCGTATTTCTGAACCTCTGCTGACATCTATTTGAAATCCTTTTTCAACTAGCTGATAGTTGCGAATAACAAGGATCGAAACACTAATCAGTCTGTCACATGTATCTATTTGATCTGCACTTACCGGTTTCATTAAAAGGACGTCAAGCCTGATAAACAACACATGTATGGTACGTACATATTATTCTGTAGCCTCTTTTTTCGTCATCAGCGCTTACCGTATCACATTGCATAGCACCTGCCTCTTCAAATGCTTCGTTATTACGTCTCTCACAAGGCACGCCACTTTGTGCATTCTCATTAGTCGTTTGATCTCAACATTTAGCGTAGGTCTACGTTTAATTACTATACTTCATCTTTACGATACTACTCAGTTATTATGAGTTGAGTTACCTGTTCCATGAATAGTGACGATGATTATTAAATTTTTGATGTGTTCGGAATCGTTAGGTGTTATTGTGTAGTCATTAAGCTCTTCTTTACCTTAGACCTTTTCTAGGTCAACAAAATCAGTGTACTTGTCTTTGTATAGCATTACCCATCTTAAGGTCAGTGCTTTGAACTTTCCAGTCGAATGTAGTTTCGTAATAATTTTAATACCAATGTTCAAACTCAGCGAACTTTTGCATGCATGTCCTTGAGTTTAAAATCTAAGCTTCAGGTTTGTAAAGTTTTTAATTAAGTGGAAAAATCGTTTTGCGTGGGAATTATTTATTTCACATATATACATAAAATACATAATACAATGAATATCTGGCAAACTACAAGCATATATACTAGGCTAAAGGACATGCAAGTAAAATTTCAAAGATTTAGAACACTTGGTATTTAACATATTACGAAATTACGTTTGTATGGAACAAGTAGCGAAGACACTAACCTTAAGCTAAAGTCAAAGTAAAAATAATTTATTCAATTTAGGCGTCTACGATGCTCTTATGAAGGTCAATTACAAATTTTAATATTGAAATATTCTACATTGTACTGCCACGTTCAGCAAACAAAAATTATAGAGCCACTGCGAGAAGAACGGGCAAGAAACTCAGGGGCATTCTTTTAAACGTTTTTTAACAATGTGTTACATACTATATAGTAAAATTATTACAATATTTATTTACATTACGCAGGGTACAGGCGCTAGCTTGGCAGAGGCGACACAGTCCTAGCATTTTTGTCGTTTAAGTAATCACAAACTGTGTAGTTAGATTTCTTTATAATAATGTTCACGTGCAATTTGAATTTTCTTTCTGTGAGCGTTGTAATATGTTTGGGCACTTTATTATAAAACCGCACACAATTGCCTAAGAAGGACCATTTATTTGTCTTTGCTAATCTAAAACCTGGCACCGCTATTTTATCGACTACTAATTTACAATAACATCAGCAAGTTACAGTTAATATTCTGACAAGTAAAAATAATTGTAAACCGGTTGCAGTATTGTTGTTGCAAGCTGTTTTCCCAATGATTACCTTGTTTTGACTTCTTTTGACATAAAGAGATCTCTATTTATGTTTACGTGTTCTAATTTCAAATCGTGCTTCAACCTCTATGCAGTACAATAGCATGTTGTCCTTTACCCATGGCTTTATAAGTGTATAATATAATATTGCACAATGTCCTTTCTAAGAGATCAGCTGGGCGGTCGGGCGCCGCGCTGCGCCGGGCGGCGACGCGCGACGTGAGGTCGCGGTCGCGCACCACCCTTTCTAACTATTGCTACATCGTATTAACGAAACGGTACAGTTTTGTAGCTAATGCCTTTTAGATGTTAGTTTGAACTTAAATAAGCGGCCTAAATAGCTGTACAGGAGATATTGTTTACTTTTAATTGACTTTAAAAAGGAGGAAGTTTGCAATTCGGCTGTACCTCATCACGTAACTTTTTGCAGGATGTATCGATTTTGATGTTTTTTTTTTACGAAAGTTGTTGTTTTGAAAATATAGTCCCAATTAAATTTCAGTGAGATCTGAAGAGTAGTATTAGAATTATCCCTAATTATGCGTATTTAATTGACTTCGACTACATTGATGATATTGTCATTTTCACATGTCGATGTAAAATTAATAAAAAAAACTGTAGACGATGGTTTGGTTTATTTACTTTTCAGTGCATTATTTGTTAAGTATAGTATATTTTAAGTCAGTTTTTTTATTTTTTTTAGAATGTGCATATCTGAAATATAGCTGATAATCTGACTTGGATGGAAATAAATCGATTACTTGAATTTTTAATACTTAACATTTTAACATACTCCTTCGTAATAAACTTACGAAGCATTATACAACCACCAACACAACCTTCAGATAACCACACAACTAAAGCATAATCACTTGAATAGAACATTTAACTAAAAATATTTTCCTTGTCCTCATGATAGCCATGTAAAAGTTACGAAGAACATTCAAGAGACTAAGAACGTTTGTCGTAAGACTCGTAAGTCATAAACCATAAGTTACGAGTCAAGGCCATGATGTCATTGTCATCGTCAACATATGACTAGGTACTAGTAGTACACAGTAATGAAGTTGAGATCATCACAATTTAATATATTAGCGGGAAACATCGTCGTGTAAACAACTGGTAAGGCCATCTGCGGCTCGTCGGGAGTTTGTGCGTCATATTAACTTTATTCATAAACCTAAATGTGGAGTCTACCGTAACAGTGTGATACTAATTTTAAGCTTTGAGCGCTTCAGCCGTTCTTAACCGATAAGCTAAGTTAAGCGGTCGGATGAATCGGATGGGTGCCCGCTATTCACACTACTGAGAGTGCACGTTCTTCGGAGGGCACGTTACGCTAACGGTTCCGGTTGTTGTCTTAGGATTTCAGTGGTTACAGTATGGTGGTAGAGCATTTTAAGAATGCCCGCTTGGCTACCAGCGAAAGTACCCTCAAGTAGAAAATCTGTCGCCGAGCACCTAACGTTGTGTTAAATGTTGTTCAAAGAGTAGAAAAAATATTTATTTATGCCTGATAGGTTAGCTTTTGACCACTAAGTATCTCACCTAAGTGTAAGTGATGATGTGGTCGAAGATGTTGTTCAGGCTAACCTAGAATTACTGTCTCTCTATTTTAATTAAAATCGGAACCATTTTCCAATACTAAAAAGTATGTAACAACCTGTGGAAGCAGGACCATGCTAACAGTTTTTGAAACAGCATGGTACCGGATAAAACAAGCTGATTTACCTATTTAAATATGTAGGAACTCGTTTCCTTTTTTTTTTTAAATATATTTACTGAAGTCAAAACCTCCAGTACAAGGTTTTTGCAAATCAAACCTGCGCATTAACAAATGCCCAACTACCATCGGCTGTTTTTTTTTTTTTTTAATGCTGATAGGTAAGCCTTTGACCACAATCTCACGTGATGGTAAGTGATGATGTGGTCGAAGGTGTTAACAGGCTTAACCTAGAATGACTGGCTCTCAAGGACAGCTGCCGGAACACACCGTTAGGTGCTTGGCGACAGATTTTCAACTTGAGGGTGGTCGCTAGCCAGGCGGGCATTCGCAAAAATGCCCTTCCACCATGCGGTGAAGCTCAAGCCCGCGGCGGGATTCGAACCATGGACCTGCTACACGGCAGTCCATAGCCAAAGCCACTGAGCTATCACTGCTTCACTGTTTAAAAATAACTTAATCACTTGTAGCATACTTGGCTTCTGATTTCTAGTAAACATTCTACCACACATAATATGGTGATCGGTCCTGCCTGTGCATAGAGATACCTTCCCGGATAGAGCTATTGAGAATCCACGCGGACTCCCGCTGCTTGTTCCGACATTCCAACCCCTTATCTGAACTTAAGGAATGGTGCTCACTCATTAGACTATTGCCAAGATAATATAAGCTTATCTTAAGTTAAACTTAAGTAGCCCGTAATAGCAAAAGTATTTTCAACATACGACTAAATATTTTAATATTTGTCATATAAGTTGGTAAATTCGTTTGATACTAATATATAAGGTGGATATTAATATATCAACAATACTGCAGAGGATGGTATAATTGACCAAGGCCATTTAAAATAAAACTCCCGCAATATCCACTTAGCGGCAATATCCAATATCCATGTGCCAATATGTCTGCACTGTACGAGAGATCAGTCTAGACTGCTAAGTGCTATGTTCCCAAGTAGAATCTACTTTTTCCCGTCGAGAAGTGAAGTCAGTTTAGCTACTGAATAAATCGGAAATGGCCTCGAGTCAATTGACGAACACGTAAACATCAATGGTATACCTTGGAAGTCAAATGCATTTTTATAATAAATAGTCAACGGAACTAGTTTTAGACTTGGAAACATATTGACATATAATAAAATAAATTACACTAAGTGGAGATTTAATTATAAGATAATACTTAATTATATAGTTGTTAACTAAATTATCACAATAGCTAGCAGTGGTGTGTGTGCGAATGGAACGAATCATCGCTATCTGCTTATATAATAGATGTACTGATTTTGTGTATGTGAAAATTAAACATGAGTGCATTCAGTTATCGATTCTACACCTCTCCCGGAATTATTGTCGACATATTAATATCCTTATATAGATTATCATCTATAATAGACCGATTATAGATGATAAATTACAATATTATCATAAAAGATATACTATATACTTTACTAAAAATAAATAGAAGGACCATATCTAATCTTTTCAAAAGGAGATATCTAACAAGAGATATAAATATATAACCATTAACGATAGACAGAACATAGTCATTATGCTTGTATCAGCAATAACTGAAATTTTAAAGAAGTGAATGTTATCTATACTCGTTACTACAAACGAGAATATATTAAAACCATACGATATCTCTTTTATACCCCGAGCTTCGCGATTGAGCCATGCCTTTAAGCCTTTCCCGTGTGCCGTTAGACAAAGAAGTGGTACTCGAGACACGATCAGAATTTAAACGACCCATTTCATTCCTTATTCAAAGTGAATCATTCTTAATTAGATTGTTGTTGGTCGTCGCCGCATCGCTGTTAGCGTACGTGCACCAAATCGAATGACTTGTAATGTTGTAAACAGCGTTTTTATCTGTCGACGTGCAGATATGAGGCCCTGCCCTGCGAGTTGATTACTGTATGCATGGAACATGTACATTGCATGTGTGGTATCCGGATAGTCATTGTGCAATTCGCCGCGCCCGCCGGTTTCCGTAGCCACACTTTTTGTAATATCCTTTAAACTCAAAAGAGAATTGTCAAATCACAAAGCCCACAATTTTCTATTGAAGATTGTTCTCTCGATGCTGACCTAATCATCTACAGAGGCCACTGACCTGGCGTTCCATCCATCTGTATTTATAGGTGCCTATACAAATACAAGGTGATTTCTGTTGCTTTGTATGAAAATACTGATAAAAGCAATCAATCATTCTCTCTCTGAATTCTGCCCTTTCAAGTACATATCACTCAATTGGATACGCCAATTTCATGTTGTTATTCAGGTTCTGGCACTGTTCCAAATGCAATTAATAATATAACCATGACATGGCCGTCGAATGCTCCCGGAATAGTGATGAGACCGCTACCTAAAACCAGACCAGTCATATTTGGTTTCCAATATGACGGTTGAACGTGTGTTGATAAACTATTAATTGAGCTTGTTGCATCAGTGAGAGTAATGCAAGGCCGTAAATACGGCAAGGTGTGTAAATCACGCGGAAGTGACAGCGGCTGACAGGAGCAATACATATCGCACCGGGAGTTTCACTCGGACTGATGCAGGCGTTTTGGCTTGGCACGCGATACGATTCACGTTCAACACGTGCGCTATTTGTTGCTGGCTTCGCATTACGTAAATTTACAAGAACACTAATGGCCTGTGATGGTTTTCAACGTTGAACGCTTGCTGGACAGGATTCCTTTGTGGACAAGACTGAACGTAAGTTATTCGAGAGGAAGGCGATCGGCGCACTTTCGCGACAGTGATCATGTCGGCATTGTCGGCTATGGTTACTGTACACGGCTAACTGCACTAGGATGCTGTTCTAATTGTACTTTGAAATGCATCAAAAGTATGCTGTTTTTAAGTTAATTTATTAAAATTGAACGTATAACATTTGCTGTCAACAAACAGTTTATTAACGGAGAAAAACTTAATGAATTTGAAGAAGCAGGAACTAGTAATACGGAGACGAATAGAGCGACTAATGATGCGATGGAACAATACAGTGGAATGCAGCAGACACCGGTGTAAGTGCGGCGCATTGACAAATTGATGGCTAGATTCCAGTACCACACAGCTCGGTAACGGATAATCAAGTTTTTTCGCCGCCATCTTTGTAAAAATGGCGCGTCTTGCATCTCGCGGTAGATGTATGTGCCACTTTCGATTTCACGAAACTGAAAGTGCTGTATATATGTTCGGGTGCCGGGTGATGTCGTTGACTCCGATGTTTGTTTGTCATGGCTGGTTGGTTATATATCGTTAGTAGCTGCAGAACTTATCCTATCGTGTAAACTAGAATGCTGTAATTTGGCGTTGTTGCAATTTATTTTGTTTCAATTCTGTCTTCATTGTATCATGCTTCGCGCTTCGTTGCCTACTGTTACTACTTTTTTGCATCTTTGTTTTTTTTCCTACGCATTGGCTACCATGTATGAAGCATAACTTATACTAATCATGGAACATTGATTTCGTGATTTATCTTTATTGCATGCTTATTGACATTGTCTTGTTCTTCGAAGTGGACTTAGATACTGAAATGTCTTTCTTTTCTAATTTAAATTTCATTAATACCTACGTAATCAGATCGTTCATTCCACCATTAAGACAATTTTATTGCACCTTAATAATCAAATAAACCTTGCTTCCGCAATAATAGTAGATTTTATTATTATTAGGCATTGCTAGAAAGTGATATTTTATGCGGTTAAATATACGATGGATTATCATATCACGTAATTCTCTATTTTAGCATATTTACGTAACCTTTCTAAAGATAAGCACTGCTCGTAACGATTGGCAATGCACATTATGTCCATTCATTATTTTTACTACGGCGGAGGCGATGGTGATTTGTTATTCTTAGCTGTATTTTCCAAATGTAACATACCGATTTATTGTGTTTTTTCTTTATCACTTGTTGCTAACAGCTCCATATTATCAATATCTATTGTTCTACGCTTGACTTCTAGCTGTAATAATGTTCTTTTAAACTGTGTTGTCAAACGCCGCGATAATGTTCGAGAATATTTCACAGTCCATCGAACGGTTGCCGACGTCATGTCTGTGCGTCTATGTAGGTGCGTCACGCACCATCGCACCACCAGGTTTCTACTCCACTCGGAGCTCTTGCCATGCCACTGACACCATTATTAGGTGGCTTTCATGGCATTGGTTGTTATTAGTACTATAATGGACGTAGACTATTAAGGTACTTTACTGCTACAACCTTTCTCACACGAACATACATTTATAAATATGTTGTGTTGTTTCAATGTGTGAATCACTTTTTTATTTAAAACAGTATTAACTAGTACGTGAAATCAATTATCAAAGCGATAATTTTCAGCCTTGAATTGTAGAGTTAGTGAACTAGCTCACTAATACTTACGTGTAGATTTATAAAATACCAGTGCAAACAGATTTTTTTTCAAAAAACAGATATTGGTATGGAACATTGGCTGCTTGTACTTTTATTTTAAAAATAATATAATTTTAGTTAAAAAGTAGAAAGCCCAAATTTCATTACCAATAAACATTTTATTACTAATTAAATTATCATTATGTTAGCTCATTGAAAACTGTAACAGTCTCGACTCGAGATCATTTTTGCGCAATGATATTTTACGATTTCTGAATGTGGCGTAAAACAGGAAGAACGTTTCTCTTTTTGACTTCAAATTGCATTAGTGAATGGAGGCCCTTCTAAGTCAACTGTGTACCGATGGTTCAGCGAATTTAACCGAGGTTAACTTTGGCTGATGAAGGATGATGTGGTCTCGGAAGGTACCTGCATCGGAAGGTACCTGCATCATATCGCTAGACGGGAGGCGACCCCCGCCTGTCACGAGTGTGGAGCGCCAGAAGACACGGCGCTCCACACGCTGGAGGAGTGCGCCGCGTGGAGTCCCATGCGGCACACCCTCACAGCGGTCATAGGCGCAGATCTGTCGCTGCCGAGCGTGGTTAACGCTATGCTCGGCAGCGACGGATCGTGGCGGGCGGTAGTCTCTTTCTGCGAAGCGGTGATGGCGCAGAAAGAGGCCGCGGAGCGGGCGAGGGAGGACGACGTCCTCGCGGACCCGCTCCGGCGTAGACGAACTGGGGGGAGGAGAAGGCGGTTCGGGCGCCTTCTCGCTCTTTCCTAGTGCTGTGCGGATCATCGGTGGAGAGTCGGGGGATTCTCCACTGGCTTGCACGATCCCACACGTCTGGGGGATGGCCCCAATGAGCCGGGTCATCCCTCCATTGGCCGGGGCCCGTCATCGGTGACGGGCCGGCCGCTGGGGCGAGATGGTGACTGCTAACGCTACCCCATTTCGCCCTACTAGGCGGCAGACTGCTCATCCCGGGTTTTTAGTGGGTAACCTCACTTACTACCCCCCCGTGGGGGTAGTAAGGCCCTTCAGGCGAGGACTCCCACATAACCACTCCGCCCCCCCCGGGGCGGGTGGTATCCATAAAGGATTTTCCCGGGTGAAAAAAAAAAAAAAAAAGGATGATGTGGTCTAAGGGCAACTGTGACCTTTCCCTTGTCCAAGCGCAAACGTGGAACACCAGGGTGGTTTTAGTGGGTATTCCTGCCGAGGGGCAGCGAACTTAGCCGCCGCGCTGCCCGCCGGCAGGCGAGTCCCACATAACCCGTAAGTTTTTCCCCAGAGCTGCGGGTATGCGTAACGCATTTCCCAATGTTAAAAAAAAAAAAAAAAGATGATGTGGTCGCCCTTTGACGGCTATTGCAGAAGAAAACATTTTAGCAGTTGAAAATCACTGCTTAACACAAAGAGGTCCACTGCTTAACACAGTCCCACCAATGGGGGGAGGGGGTTTACATTTTAGGTAATTTCGTTTACGATTCAATTATTTCCTAAAACTGTTACTTTATAAGACGCCTCCTAAGCGTGGGGATTATTGTAAACCCTCCCATAATAGGTAAGGGTGTGTTCATTAGTTACAGTTCCCCCTATGCTTATCGCAAACTAATTGCATTGATAGTATTTGAATGTATTACTATTATTGCAAAAAATTACAACGTTCTTTTGTCATAATCTTAAAGTTGTCTCACATGATAACACCGACAATATTTTTTTTTATATTATTGAACAATTTGCGTTTACTTTGCTTCCTTTACCATGCCATCGATGAAAAGTATTATTTACTCTTATATCCGCGCATATCGCCACGTTGCAGAGCGTGGTTGTATTTCAAAATATTTATGATTGATTGCATACTCACCAGCATCGATCTGATACTATTGCCTGTTTATTGCTTAAAAAGTGTATCATATTTATTATTGTACACAATGAGCGTTGCCTGACCGCTATCAAAAAATGTTGTCTACCGCGATAGTAAAATACGAGCGAGTATACGTAGCTTATTGATATGCTGCGGTCATTTGACCGTAACATCGGCAAAACAAGTAACAATGCCACGGGCCGTGGCCTCGATAGAATATCTGGTTCTACTCTTGCCTGTCCTGTTTATGTTCGCTGGAATGGGTGCTCTCTTTTTATTGTGATTGTATACAGAACCTAGATTATCTCTCCTCAGATATATATTGATTTGTAGGTATGCTTTCTTTTACTTTGATATATTTAGAACAGATACAAAATCGATGCAATGAAACTCGTCTCATTCATCGTGGACCCTATTTTTGAGAAATAATTACTACTTCCCCCCTTATACGTACAAACCGGGTGACCGGCTTTCCCGGTTGGCGGGTTATAAAATTATCCTGAAACTTGTGTTGCTCCGATTCTCATAATTCAAAAGATTTTAGAAAGAAGGTATCTTTGGCTATACTATAAAAAACTATATTACTCTACAATAAAGGAAAGTTAAATCTTGAAATGAAACTTGAAAACAGCTCAAATTACATTTTGGGGCCAAAATATTACGGTATGTAGGTTATCTAGTAACTAATTTTACACTAATCCCCGTCCACCAGAAGCGATGAAAAGTTTCTGAAAATCATTTTTTTTTAATCTACTGTAAATACGCATGTCTGTAGATGTGTGCGGGTTTATTACTTTTCTCCGTAACAGCTGAATATATTTTTAAATCATTCAGTACACAGTCTTCAGATCTGGTAACACATATAGGTAACACTTGAAATGATTTGATGATAAAATTAAAATTATGTCCAGTTTTCTTAAACAGTTAAAGCACGATAAAACGCTGACGGAATATAGTACTAAAATATAAACAGGCACATATAGGTACATCAGTTTCAGATTGATGTGTGTTTACGTAGTCAAAACATCGTAAAATATCTCGCAAGTTACGTGAGTCTCTAGTCGCAACAAGTCGCGACAAACTAAAAACTTAAAATGGCTGTAGAAAGTTGGCAGAAGCGTATTGCACAACGTCGAAAGCCCTTTGACCCCGAATCGTAGACAAGCCGATAGTCAATGAGTCATGGCAAGAAACATTCGACAAAGCGCTTTCAAACTACAAGTAGATAATTAAGTTAGTACACGCTAAACAAAGAAATGTGTGAATGATAAAGTAACATGAGAAGCACAATTTGGATCGTGTTAATAACATTGGGGAAGTAATCATTGTAATTGATGTGTTGATTGACGATTGATTCATGGTCGAGTTCCGTTTTGCTGTCATATAATTTATAATCATGAAGTTAAAACTACATTAACTGTTTCAGACGAATTATTTGAATGCAATCGTGAAAGCTGCGTTCTTTACAGAAATCAAAGACATTCAAATGGTTAAAGTTTTTTTGTCCATTTCTGTTTGGTGGCCACTGTACTCTGTACTTTTAGTGTTCGTTTTATGTAGGATTGTGACGTAACAAGCACGAAGCCCACCTGACGTTAAGCGAACTAAGCGTTGCCTATAACACAATTGACGTAATGCACTGTGCTCGTCAGCCTGAGACATTCAGTTTTTAAGTCTCATGTGCCTGAAATTTCACTGGCTCTCAAGGACTGCTGCCGGAACACACCGTTAAGTGCTTGGCGACAGATGTTCTACTTGAGGGTGGTCGCTAGCCAGGCGGGTATTCGGGAAATGCCCTTCCACTATGCGGTGAAGCTCAAGCCTGCGGCGGGCTTCGAACCATGGTCCTGCTACGCGGCAGTCCATAGCCAATGCCACTGAGCCATCACTGCTTCATAGTATCTTCTGCTTATTAGTGTTATTTCACAGTTAACACACAATTAATGTCCTTGTCTAGGTAAAAACGAGAGTTGTACGAACAATCGGCCACGGCTCCATCTGTCGTGTAACAATGGAGCTCATGAATATTCACCAGGAGGTTTCCATCTTGTTTACGCTTAGAAACTACGCTATGTTGTGTTTTTTTTATATGTTGTGTACGCTCTTTTTGCCGGCGAGCCAGAACTGCTAATGAAGGAAAAGCTGCTAAATTCTGCTGAGTTACGTTAGAATCGTTATATGAAGTACTGTTGGATGAATGCAGACTGTGTTCTTGCATCTTCATTTTGTTCGTAATACTCATACTTTTTTTTTGTTAGGACGACCACTTGATTTTTTTTCAAGCTCTTGTCTGGGTTTTACTTTTATTTAGAGTTGTATTTTAATTACTTACAATAAGTTTGGCGTTTGTATGTCTTATCATTTTTACGATAGAGCGTATTCTTGAATGGAGGTGTTGCCCGTTTTTTGTTTGCAAGGAAATGCCCTTGATGATGAAGTATGTCTCATATGCATAAGTACAAAGTAATGTAGTCTTATGCTGTGCTCTGTACTGTAATTGAAAGTATTTGTCTAAAACTATTTAAGAACAATTGGCTCAATTTTGGAGGATTAAACAAGGGAAACGAAACTTCTCCAACGCATCGCTCTCTCTGTAGGTGGAAACACATACCAATGGTGAAATTACAAATTTTAAGAGTTTTGTCGCGCTTCGAGCAGATTTTGGTGAACATTCTACATGATTATGGTATTCGTTTGGAGTTGGAGTTTTATGTAATAACGCTCGAATTGGCATGAGAGTAATTGAACACCACTGCATGCCATAAATTACCTCTACAACCGTAAAAAATATTTAAATTATTGTTTACCCGTAACTAAAAAAATATAGGTAATCAATCAATAAAATATATATATATATATTGTAATAAACACTCAAAATCTCGCGTATTACGTGATCAAATACAATAGTTAGATGATCTAGCAATAACACCATAAAAATGTTTAAATTTTGAATTTCCCGCAGAAGACATCAGCATCCATCTTAAGGGGCAAGGTCATCAGATAAATAGTGAACCATGATCACAGTATCTTCTGCAGCTTTCGAAGCGCTCTTAGCGAAGTTAGCTTAGCCATTCTGAACCGATCAGCAAAGCTAAGCAACGTCCGCCGCGGTCATGAGTTGGATGGGTGACTGCTGCGCTGGTGACATTACTACTGAGCGCTTCCGTGCTTCGGAGGGACATTAAGCCGTCGGTCACGGTTGTAGAATTAAGGTGGCAGTCGTTCTAGCATGGTGGTATGGCATTTTGCGAATGCCCGCCGGGCTAGCTACCACACTCAAATAGAAAATCTGTCACCAAGAACCTGTCTGTGTGTGTTCCGTCCGGCAGCTGTCCTTGAGAGCCAGTAATTCTAGTTTAGTCTGAACAACATCTACGATTCATCATCACTTACCATCAGGTGAGATAGTGGTCAAAGGCTAACTTATCAGGCATAAAAAAAAAAGCTAGATCAGACCATTCAACAGATCAACCATTATTTAATTCATCACCGTTCGCAACTATTACATTAGCGTTAGGTAACTTTTTTATTTCTTAACGTGCGGAAATAACACATTATAGTTCTTAATTAGCCAGCCTAATTAAACTCCTTAGACTAACAGCCGTATTTAATATAATAAGTGGACGATTAATGTTGCCATTTTATACGAATGTAACTGCCGTTTTGGGGAATAAATCGCAACAGCATATTTTTCAAACTTTCTTTTCTATATTGGTTTCTCGTTGCGAATTTATGTTTGCTTAGGACAACTCTATTAACTGACGGTTAATATTTCTAAATATGATTACAAGCACTATCGCGTGCTAAGCGAAAATCATATCAAACAAATTATTGGAGTACATTATGAGATATGATTTTCGCTTAGCACGCGATAGTGCTTGTAATCATATTTAGAAATATAGAAGGGTAGCGACATCATACCGAGAGTTAAGTGTTTGAAAAAAACACTTATTTCGATCAGATGAAGTCTAGTAGTCTGGTTGATGGCCGCGCACCGTCCCCTATGACGGTTAAAGTAATACAATTGGAGCACAAAGTTTCGGCAGAAATGCCAATGCCCAGGTGGCTGAGATGGTGTTAACATCCGACGCGATATCGGAGGACGCGGGTTCGATTCCCGCCTTGGGCATAAAATTTTGTACTCCAATAATTTGTTTGATATGACGGTTAATCTTAATTTGTGTAGCTCAAAAACGGCTTGACCGATTTTGATAAAATTTAAAATGGGACCAAACGACAAACATGAGCTTTCAAACAAAAAAGAATTTTCAAAATCGGTTCACCCAGTCAAGAGATCTGAGGTAACAAACATAAAAAAATAAATAAAAATACAGACGAATTGAGAACCTCCTCCTTTTTTGGTAGTCGGTTAAAAATTGTGAAATTTCGATACTTTTTGGATAGCAAACTTCCAGATACGTGTTACGGGATATATATGTATTTCAAAACTGAACACGCTCTATTTTCTGCAGGAAACATGTAAAAACTCCTTGTTTTTGTGTTTTGTCCTTACCATTCGCCTTAAAACATTTCCGATGATAATGGTTAAGTATCGTGGGTAAAAAAATTATTAGTACCATATTACACATCAAAATTTGCGCAGTACGCCTATTCCATTAAATCGCACACGTTTCATACAAAAATATTACACCCGACTGCAAAAAAATCTGAATTTTCTTTAATATTACAGTAGATTTCGACTACATCATGACTGACCGTCAGGTGAGATAATGGTTAAAAGCACTATATAGTTCCTGACTGACAAATTCTAACTATATTAAATCTAATTATTTAAATTCTAATTTGACATTTTTGTATCTTATATAATTTACCGAACTTCTTCTATTTAGGTAAATTGACATCATTATTTTACATTGAATTTGATTATTTTAATTATCTTTAAATTAATTTATGTTATTTTAAATTCTAGATTTGTATGCCTCAGGGCGAAAAATGTATGTGCTAACTACCTTATAATAAGACCTTGCATGCTAATTTAGTATGTATACCTACACATGTTTACAAACAAATAAATGATTTGATTTGATTTGATATAAGGCATAAAAAATATGCATTTTTAGATAAATTTGGCCTATTCATAATCTGAAATAGTCAATAGAATAAGCAACACTTACGGGTTTCCTAGCTATACCTACCTGATTGTGTTTTCGCACAGTCGATTAGCTCGTGTCTAGAAAGACGTACACATGCACAATGTTTACCTACTTTTTTTTTTGTTTTTCAGGCATCGACGATTGACGGGCGACGGAAGGGCGCTTGCTTGTTCTGCCAGGAGTACTTTATGGACCTTTACCTATTAGCAGAACTCAAAACTATCAGCTTAAAAGTAAGTATTATAATAATATATGATTTCTAAAACAATGTATGTACGATGACTTAAACATTTTTGGAATGAAATTCTCGTGAATTTCGCACATATATTTAAATATTATAAAGTCACAAGCAAAATATTTCCGTTAGGCATCGAATACGTCCTCTCGGGCTTCGAGCATAACAGATGCTCATGATCAGGGTAAGTGCGAGGATGCGTCTGCCAGATAGCAATTAAAAAATCATAATACATAATGTTCTATTTTTTGAAAATCTTAATAATAGAGTTTCTTAATGTTTGTCAAAGTACCACACATACTTAAACAAAACTCTTCACATTACAAAAACTTCTTCAGAAACTAAATAAATAGCTACATATTTAGAAAATGTAAATAGCTATTTTTCAAAAAAGCTATTTTCAGTATATTTTCTAATGTGTAATTTTTTGTCATAGAAGTAACAAAGTATGTCATTTTTGACTTCGCTGTAAAAAGAAAACATTTCGTCGGGTTACTTATGTTGTTATAAAAATCATCAGTACTAATATTATAAATGCGAAAGTAACTCTGTCTGTCTGTCTGTTACGCTTTCACGCCAAAACTATTGGGCCGATTTGAATGAAATTTGGTATGGAAATAGCTTGAGACCCGGGAAAAAACATAGGATAGTTTTTATCCAACTGCGTAAAAAGTGGTTAAGGTTTTTGTACTCTAAAGATAATTATGTCATTCACAAAAGCAAGCATCGCGGCGAGCCAATTAAAAAGTCTACCTACGTCTGAGTCATTGCATTGAAGGCGTGGGAATCTTGGATGAAACTGGCACACCAATTGGAAGTGTAAAATGTAGTTCAAATGCATACAATAAAGTGTACCGTTTTAGTGAAAAGATCAAACTGCGCAACAATACAAGTTTGTGCCATAATAGGCCATACGTGCCATGGTAGGAGACTCGTGCCGTGGTACGTAGAAAGGTTGAGCGTACCCTGCACGATTTACAATCGAGTTATACTTGTCGGCGCCGGGTCAACACCCACAATGCCTAGCTTAGAGCCGGTAAAGTTCATATTTTTAACTGACTTCCAAAAGAGGAGGTTCTCAATTCGTCTGTTTTTCTTTTAATGTTTGTTACCTCAGAAATCTTGACTGGTTGAACCGATTTTGAAAATTCTTTTTTTTGTTTGAAAGCTGATGCTTGTATTTTGGTCCTTTTTAAATTTCATGAAAATCGGTCAAGCCGTTTTTGATTTACACTCTAATAACTGAAAAATATTTACCTATCATGTTGATATAGTCGTTTGACAATGAATGACAATCAATCCCGTAAGTAGCATGGGTCACTAAAAAGTGGTGAAGTCGTTTAAATTTTTTGGTTATTTTTTTTGTACGTTGTACGTTCATCCAAACCTAGCTGACTAGTCACAGAGTAGTCACAGAAAATTTACGCGTTGATTTCGTCTTAGAATTCTTTATATGTGCAGCTTATATGATTGCAATAACCGCCTGTTGAGAGAAAGTAGGCCCTTTAACAAGTTTCTATAAAACGCCCCAACCGATTCAATCAAGGGCGTGGTCTTGGCATGCAGCATTATTCATTTAAAATTATTCAATTGCACTAAAATTACGCATCAATTTGCAATATAACCGCTAAAATTACTATAATTTCAATGGTTGTGCGTTAACCGCTATCGAATGAAACTCGATCGGTATCTGAGAATTAATCCGGTCCCGTCCGTAGTAACCCCGTTCTTGGTGTGTCAACTGAGGTCATGTATAACTCACGCTTTGCAAAATGACACTTGAGATTGATGACATTGGGTGGAAGTCATCTAAAGACATAGTGAAAGGCCCTCGTGACTTGTTGTAAAAACTTAAAAGTTAAGCATAGCTAGAAATAATATAATGTGAGAATCATATCCGCCCTTGCAGCCTTATTGACTAAGGTAATGAATTTAATTTAATTTGTATGGTAATGAAGAAGAACTTCATTCTCACTTTGAACTTGATAGAACTCTCCAGGTGGGCTTTGTTTTCGTAGGAATTTTGTAAGTATTTGGTGGTAATAGGCTTGGAGAAAGAGCGAATGTAAGCAGATGTAAAATACTCTATGCGTTGTTTAAGCAGATAACATTGAAACAGTTCAAATGTCAAAATGGATTGCATCATCATTGCCATAATACGTAGTTAGGCAATGAGGCCGCTGGTAATGGTTATTAACGTTTTCTTTTCCGCTTCTGTGTTTGCATTATCGCACTCCACCATGTCTTCTGTGAGAAGGAAATAATGCTTAAAGCCTACATTTCAGCGCAGCGCCTTCTGAAGAACTGCATTCTTATACTGCGATCCCTCGATAGCATAAAATAGCAGAGTTGACTCTAAATTACACGTAACGTGTATAAAAATATAACAATAGGTTTGTGTTAATAATTGTGCTTTCTTTTGTTTTTCACCCAAACTTATCGTGATTTAAACGTCGCTGCCTCTCTTTCACTCCTATGCGCTCCATTAGTGACGGAGTTTCAGCAATTGACAGCGTCTTAGTAATGTAATCAGAAATGTAATCAGATATCTTTCTTGACGGATGAAGAGAAATATGAATGGATAGTACGGGCATGTTATGACATGAGAAAACCATATAACCAGAACAGTGGAAAGCCAAAGAAGTTGTGGAAGAACTGCCGTGAAGGGTGATCAGTACTAAAAACAGTAACAATAAGTATGGACTGCCGCGCAGCAGGTTCAAAGTCTGAATCCCGCCGCGAAGGCTTGACCAGATGGAAAGTGTTTTGCGAATGCCGGCCTGGCTAGGTATTTCTAGGACCACCCTCAAGTCATAAATCTACCGCGCCTAACGGTGTTTTCCGGTACCTGTCCTGGATGGAGAGCCAGTAATTCTAGATTAAGCCTGTTATCACCTCCAACCACATCATAAATACGAAAAATGAACATTTTGTCGACCCCACTTAGCCTGGCGCAGGAAAAAGAGTATTGGATATAATTCATTGAGCAACATAGAAATCACTGTCTAATTTTTCAGCAATGGTAAGCAGTATCTTTACTCTTGTGTATCAATTCCAGGTCACAACAGTGGACAT
This sequence comes from Plagodis dolabraria, assembly GCA_963854805.1. Taxonomy (NCBI): domain Eukaryota; kingdom Metazoa; phylum Arthropoda; class Insecta; order Lepidoptera; family Geometridae; genus Plagodis; species Plagodis dolabraria. Next base: position 5,809,207 of record OY978457.1, on the reverse strand, counting down.
GCAGAAGCCGCCGCCAGACTTCCGCACGAACTTCGAAGCGACCCATCCTCCTATCCTGATCGACAACGGACTGGCCATCCTAGAGAACGAGAAGATAGAACGGCACATCATGAAGTCGGTACCGGGGGGACACAATCTGTTCGTACAGGTCAGTGCAGCGTCTTTTTGATATAAACTGGTACATTCAGCGCAAAAAGTGATAGAGTATTTTGTATACGTGATAGCACTTTATGCGTGAATATTCCGATCAAAATCCCTACATAAAATGAAAACCTTAAAAATACTATACTGTGCATATGTCCGTAGCCATCTGGAATACGCTAGCCAAGTATGGAACCCTAATTACGCAGTTCACTCTGATAGATTGGAACGTCTACAGAGAAACCAGGATACCTTGTAAACTTACAAGGTATCCTGGTTTTAAATTCAAAAGGTGTTCACGCTTCCATTTGCTACCGCTAAAATGTCGTAGACATATATGTGACCTGCGTTATCTAACTAAACTGGCTCAGTCAAAGGTTGATTGCCTTGAATTAGTCTCTAAGCTATCATGATATGTTCCGTCCAGACTCCAGACCCGACAAACCAGAGATTTGCTTCACACCCCATTCACACGGACCTCATTTTTATTACGTTCCGCAACTGCTCTTAATAATACTCTTGAAGTACACCCCTCCATTGACGATTACTCCCTTATTTATAATAATAAAATCATTTATTTGGCAAAACAAGGTATATTGCACATAAAATACAAAGGAGCCCCTGGTTCCTAAACTATACATATTTGAGGTTTTAGGGCCAGAACTCAGCATGATATCGGTTGATCTCTTAATATCTAGGATTGTATTGTTAGAAATTTGTTAAAATTTGATTAACTTGCAAGTTAAGAGCCTGGAAACATTTTCATTATTATTTTTTAACTAAACCAAGTTCAGCAATGCCCTAACATTGACTGACATAATTTTAGAAAGCCTCCTTTATCAACCACATTATATGTATTAGAATTATCTTATAATGTAAGATAAAAAATTGGTATATCAAGAAATCTAGAATCTTAAAACTAACTATTTGACTATTTTTGTCCGCATAATTTTTGCCTAGAGTAAATAGTTATCGATTTAAAAATGTGTTGGTAAATTGTTTGTTTGTTATGCTATGGAATTGTATAGTATATTATGTATTTATTATTATATGCATATTTTTATAATATGTTATAAAATATATTCTGTTACCTTATACCAACCAACCACCGTCAAGTAGAAAATCTGTCGCCAAGAACCTAAAATAAGAATGATGGGAAAATCTAGACTCTCAAAGACAGCTGCCTGAACACACGTTATGTACATGGCGACAGGTATTCGACTTAAGGGCGGTTGCTAGCCAGGCGGGCATTCACAAAATGTCTCCCATCATGCAATGATTTCTCAAACATCTACTTGTTATATCCACCAGAAAAATTATGTTATTTTCATTAAATTTCCTGCATTACAGATGTAGAAATAAAATTTGCAAAAAAAATAACAGAACGAAAATCTTAGAGAGTGATCTTTAAAATATACAACTATTGACTATGCTAGTAACAGTAAAGTGTAAAAAACAAAACAAATAAGCTAATATTTATTTACTTAAGTACTCTCGTATTTTGTTAATTTTTCAACAAAATAACACTCGTAGTTTTAGAAGTCCACGGTTCAAATCCCGTCGCGGGCTTGAGCTTCACAGGTGGAAGGGCATTTGCGAATTCCCGCCTGGCTAGCGACTACCCTCAAGTAGAAAATCTGTCGCCAAGCACCTAACGGTGTGTTTCGGCAGCAGTCCTTGAGAACCAGTGAAATTACAGGCGCATGAGACTTAACAACAATGTCTCGAGGTGACGAACGCAGTGCAATTGTGACTTGTGACGAAATGCATATATTATAAGCAGAAGTTACTCCGCTCAACATCAGGGGGGCCTCGATCTTGTTCCGTCACGATAACATAAAAAAAAATCAAGAAAGTAAAAAAAACTTTTAAAGTAGCCGTTACATTATTTAAACACGTTTTCTCCTAGAACAGGTTGTCCTATCTATGATAATGTTATTCATGAGTTAAAACTGAGATATATATGTTAATTATAGTATTCATGTGGTTTAATTTTACTATATTTTGACCATTTCTGTTTTATGGTACTACTTACTATTCGGCAGTTGTAGACCATTACATATTATGATGTAGTCCGCCAATTTAAATTTGCACTTAAGGTAAAGTGAGTCTCAAGAGGGAAAATATTGAATATGTTTTGTTTTAGAGAGAGCATACGCCTTACAGATTTGAATAAAATACGTCCAATTTAAATTTGCACTTATGGTGAAGTGAGTCTCAAAAGGGCAAATTGTTAACACGTTTTTTAGAAAGAGCATACGGCTTTCAAATATAAATAAAATATGTAATATTCTAGAGGATATGTACTACGCCTTAGAAATACTTTGCCTGATCAGAAAACACGATACCATTCATTTGTTTCTAAAGAAAAAGTCCGGCTCTAAAATATTGTTTAACCAAGTTTTGTGTCTGTATTGTAAATCTTATCAATACAAATTTTATTTCTAATTACTATGTATCAACCATGTGATACCTAAAAGATTTTTACTGTTACTAGCTTTCTGGGCGCGGCTCCGCCCGCGCGTATGTCGGTTATCGCGCGAAAACATTAAGTCCAGGCAGTCAAAAATAATTCCCACGCTAGCTCCGCCCATGCGGCGCAACGATCCCCGCTGCACCGAACGACGCGATGTGCAGCGGCGCACGCGTCTCGCTTATAAAAATATTTGTGTACTTGATATTAGATTCGCGAACACAGATACCATTGAGAGGATTTCAACTTTTTTTATAATCTTATTCACGTGACGAATTTCGATACATAAAGTAACTTTGTATATACTGCAATTGATGTCACGTTTTTATTTTTATCAACATTAATTTTATCATTCAATTTATTAATATTTCTTAGTAAGAAATTGATTATTTGATTTACTTTCCAAAATTATTGTTACGGACGACAGTAGCTCATAAAACTAAAGCCAAAAGTTTTACTTTTTACAATATGATCATGTGTGCTCGACTTTATTAGTATATATTATTATGTATGTATGTATTGGTATATATATTATACATATTTAACTGATTTCCCAAAAGAAAGAGGGTTCTTAAATTGACTTGTCTATTATTTATTTTATGTTTGACCACACATAACTTTTTTACTGAACCTTACAAGCTTGAAGATTATTTATTTGCTAGTACAGTTTAATTCTTAATTGGTTTCATTTTAATATCATCAACATCGTGTCGAAGCGCTCGTAGCCAAGTTTGCTTAGCCATTCTGAATCGATCAGCAAAGTTAAGCAACGTCCGCCGCGGTCATGGCTTAGATGGGTGACCGCTGGTCGGCCATTACTACTGAGCGCTTCCGTGCTTCGGAGGGCACGTTAAGCCGTCGGTCCCGGTTGTTGTCTTAGGATAGCAGTCGTTACAGCATGGTGGTAGGGCACTTTGCAAATGCCTGCCTGGCTAGCTACCACCCTCAAGTTGAAAATCTGTCGCCAAGCACCTAACGGTGTGTTCCGGCAGCTGTCCTTGAGAGCCAGTAACTCTAGGTTAGTCTGAACAACATCCTCGACCACATCATCACTTACCATCAGGCGAGATAGTGGTCAAAGGCTAACCTATCAGGTATAAAAAAAAAAAAAAAAAAATCTGTCGAACGGTTTGCCAGTTACAGTCAATTTACTAAAAAGTTATTTGCCAAAATGCCTTGACGATCGCAGCGCTTCTAGCAACTAATGTAAGTGACAACTATGAATATAGGTGAAAGTTATTGTTAAATAGTGATAAAATCTGTATATAATATGTGAATAATAATCTCTCTAGTAAAATCTGTAGTCATCAGTATATCAAATAACCTGTCAAAGTAAGTTACATGAGCACAAAATTGAGATTATATTGCACCGATATCAACCAGTTATTTCAGACTTTTTAATTTGGAAAATTGTCTTTTTTTTTTCTTTGCTATTTTGTTGTGCCGCAGTCTCTGTGTTTAAAGAGAAAACATATTGCACCAAACCAACATAAAGTGAGACAAGGGTCGGAATATGATGATGGTACATAACAGCCCAAACGGCACGATATATATTGTTAAATGAGGGGTGTTTTTAAATTCTCCGTAGTAACGAAAGTGATTTCATGAATCAAATCCATCCACGCATCCGTGTGGACTATAATTTATGAATGAATCAAAATTGTTCTCAGTATCTTGGAATGTGATTAATCAGATAACAGATCATTAGAATAAAGTAAAATACCATCAAATTGAATGAGCATAATATTATATTATATTATATTCGGTGAATATGGGTACAATTGACCTGAAAAAAATGGATTTGATTTGATTAAATTTTAGTTGTGGGTAATATATTTTACCATGACTCGTCATACAAATATGAATTATAGTTTTTCATAACTGTGCTACGGTACACGTTCCCATAATAATATAAAGTAGGTTGTTTTTTTTTGCTATAATATAATTTTTAACTATTAATTACTAATGTTGAAAATATGTTCGTATACATCCTATTACGTTTTATTTTTCAGTTACGGTGGTAAACAGAAAGGTGTTATTTTACTACCACTCTGCTTTTAGATACCAACTATGGTAAAAAATAGACCAACCAGATATAGATCTAGCCACTTCTAAACAGCAGGATAAGATTTTTTTTACCAAACTTGCAGAAGAGTTTAAATACGCAATTGTTAAAACTTTGCTTAAACTTTGGGATATTTAAAAAAAACACACAACTGCAGAAACATTGTAGAGAACATGTTATACAAGCTTCTTTTAATGTAACATGGCAGACAAGTGAGAGTGGCACTGTAACAGGTGACTAAATTAGACATTAAAATAAAAACAGTGGTTTCTTAGATTGTTAGAAAGTGGTATAGTATACAAAGGTTATAGACAAATTAAGTTAAGGTGTATATAAATTAACAAAAAATCATTTATGAAATAAAAAATAAATTGTTTTCAATTTATACAGTATTAATGATTATACAGAATTAATGATATGCAAAAGTGTACGTGAGAAATAACGAGTATCGGAACGGAAAGTCAAGTTTTTTTTTCAAGTTAGCAGTCCCCCCGATCATCACCCTGTGACCCACGACCACTGCAAAGTGTTTCAAATGTCAGGACAAAAATAATAATATTTATACGCGATTTAAACCGTTAAATGTTGTTTAATTACTATGTGTAACAATCGCGAAAACCTAAGACAACATTAAGTTAAGTCTTCTTTTTATGGCGGGAGGAAGTACTGAAGCACTTTGATGTTGCTTCAGATAGGAGGCCGGCCATAAAATTTAAGTCTTACTCCGCACAATTATGTCAATGCATTGTCTTTTGTGAAGGTACTCAGAAAAAATATATTGTTTATACCGACCATACAGAGGTGTGACAAGTGCAGGGCGATAATAATGTAAAGTTTTTTTTTCAGTTTAAAAAGCATGATAGCTCAGTTGCTTTGGCTATGGACTGCCGCGCAGCAGGTCCATGGTTCGAATCCCGCCGCTGGCTTGAGCTTCACCGCATGGTGGAAGGGCATTTTTGCGAATGCCCACCTGGCTAGCGACCACCCTCAAGTGGAAAATCTGTCGCCAAGCACCTAACGGTGTGTTCCGGTAGCTGTCCTTGAGAGCCAGTAATTCTAGGTTAAGCCTGTTAACACCTTCGACCACATCATCACTTACCATCAGGTGAGATTGTGGACAAAGGCTTATCTATCAGCAATAAAAAAAAATGTATATATACATTTATACGTTTTTTGTTATTTAATTTTACCTGCTGCTCTGCTATGGATAGGTCAAAATATTTTTTTGCCTAATATAGGTAGTATATAAAATATTTCCTTTACGAAATTTCCTGTGAATAAAATGTGCAAATTTAGTAATACTTTATTCAAAGATTATTCACTTATTTTCATGTAGTGGAAGAACACAGTCTAAATTTATTATATGAGATGGCGACTCCGACAGTTCTCCCTGTTCCGAGTGATCTCGGACTTCGACTGATTTATTATTTTTTTTCCTGAGAAAGAAGGTGCATTTTATGAGCGCAGTCTATTTTATTATATATATGTACAGAATCTATTTATTCCACTCTATTATTTTTGTATAAATCGATACTTATATGTACATGTCTAAGTGATAAAATGTATATTTAAAAGTACCTATGCAGGTGACTTTGTAGATAATCTCTTGAATATATACCTACTTGCCTGATTCTGAATATTCTTTCATTGATATAAATCTACATCTAGTCTTGAGGGACATAAACAATGTTCGATGTTTTATTGCGATATACCCACCAAACCAAATGCTTTGATTTGCTACGCTTGTGTTATTATTATTTAGCAACACTCAACTCCATTTACGGTTGAACGGCAGCTGTACTTTAGAGCCAGATAATTTTAGTTTACACCTGTTTGGTACCTTCTACCACATCACTTACCATCAGGTGAGACCATAATTATACATATACCAGATATTATTATAGTATCCTACTAATCGTACTTAGATTAGTATAACATATAGTTATTTTGTAGCTCCATTACAGTACTATAGGAACCTAGTTGGTATAAAATCTCTTAGTTCGGTAGAGATAATATGTTTCATGAATAGAATAAACACCGAAACACAAACGAATATTAAATTTGCATAGGTACAATAGGTAAAAAAAAACTGAAATATTATACGCTCTCTCATAATTCTTGCAAAGTCTTTGTATCGACTCTTCTGCTTCCTTTTTTATTTTTTAGTTATCTTTTTTTCCCATATTGATTGATATACCTACCAAGATACGTATTTATACTGCACAGCAGAGGTGATAGCGCGCGAGCGATAGGTCCACGTCCAACGGCGCACAGCGCGGCACTGAAGGACAGCTCCTACGCATTGATTTTATTTCGTAATCGTAAGCTTATAAGGTTGAATATTGAATCGTCCGATTGACCGCTATCCTGCACAGAACTAAAGGTCGTAAGTCTAAAACACAATTTAATTTATTATGAGAATACTAATAACTCTAGGTAAATTTTACTTCTACAGTGGATAATAAACTACATTTCCTTTCTATGTGTATTTATTATTGATATGTAACTGACGTAGTTTTTAAGAAAAATCGAATAATTAAAAGAAAAGGCTTCATTTAAAAAAATTAAAACTATCGAGTGAATTTCTTTCAAATGTGTTTCTGTCTTAACAACGGATAGAAAAAGGTTTGAAAAATCAAATACTTAAGTTATTGTGTCGATTGCATATTTAAGTTGCTTAAAAATACTAGTCGAATAAGAGTGTTTTTTCCGCAGCCTCCTCTTAACCTCTTTTTGCGCAGTCAGATAAAAACTATCCTATGTTTTTTCCCGGGTCTCAAACTATCTCCATACCAAATTTCATTTAAATCGGTCCAGTAGTTTTGGCGTGAAAGCGTAACAGACAGACAGACAGACAGAGTTACTTATAATATTAGTACTGATTGAAAAGCTCACTTTTAAATCAATTTATTTAAAAAAGTTCACGCTATTTAAACTGCTGAAAGCACTCGCATACGAAACGAGTTCTCTCGATACTACGCCTTCAGTCTGACTTTAATGATTTTTTTTACAAAAATCGTACTTCGTCTTAAGTATCACATAAATCAGCTTGATAAATTACATTTACATACAATATTAGGTAACATAATATTATAGTCAATAGTTAAGAATTTAATTACATATTATGAATGTGAATTATATTCTTATGATTTATTAGAAATTCTTTCGAATACATACAGTGCTAATAGTCTAGTGGCAATGTCATTAGGGCTTTAGCTATACTATATGGTACAATATGATGGAATTTTTTTAATGCCCGCCTGGCTGGCTAACACAAGTACCTCTGTATCGTAATCTGTCACCAAGCACATATCGGTGTGTTCCGGCAGTTCTTAGAGCCTGTTCTCATACTAGACTACGCCTGTTAATCATCCGCGACCACGTCATCCCTTACCTACGGGGAGAACCTGATGACGATGTGGCGTAGTGGGCAAAGAATTACCATAAATAAAAAATACGCTTGATGTTCTTTATAGTTAAAAATAAGTTTAAACTGGCAGTCAAAATATATATAATTATTGTTAGATAGTACACGTAGCTCCTCAACTGATGGTAAGTGATGATGCGGTCGAAGATGTTGTTCAGACTAATCTGTAATTTCTGGCTCTAAAGAACAACTGCTTGCCGATAGATTTTGTAGTCAAGGGTGGTAGTTAGCCTGCCTAGAAAATAGTAAAATGTCCTACCGCCATACTATAACGACTGCCATCCAAATGCGACCGAAGCACGGAAGCGCTCAGTAGTAAATATCACTAGCAGTCTCCCATCCAAGTCATGACCGCAGCGGATGTTTTTTAACTTAGTAGATTGTTTAAAAACGTCTTGGAAGATACTCTACGAGAGCTTCAAAATGTACTGGCCGGATTATACAATACAATAGAGGTGTGGTTACGTTGGTGTAGTAGTGATAGATAATTGTGTGTGTGTGTGTGTGTGTGCAGGACAAGGAGGTGGCGTCGCTGATCGAGAATCTGTACTCGAAGCTGAAGCTGGTGTTGGTGCGCAAGGACGAACAGAAGTCGGCCGCGCTGCGCTCGCACCTCGCGCGCATCGACGGCCTGCTCGAGCGCAGGGGGACCAGGTACCCTTCCATTACTATATAACTTCTGCACACAGATACCTCAATTTACTTTTAAGTTTTTACTAGCATTAAAAGTGAAGTTGGCGTGCAATAATCCTTACAAATAAACCTATTATCTTTCTGTATAATGGTTCTGGAGCAATTTTGTTTTTGCATAATATATAGGCCAGTTTTAAACACGCTGCCGTTTACTTTTTTCAGCAACTAATTATTACTAATGAAAGATGACCCTGGAAATTACATCGCCATGATCAGAGAACCTCTAGACAAATTTAAAAAGTTTTAATATGAAAAATAATGATAGAGGAGCCTAATGATACTCTTTCTTAAAAATTTTGTGCCAAAAAAATATTGTATCGGGTCATTTTTGAAGGAGAAAACAGTCGATTTCGTGATTTTTTTCGTATTTCTCGCACGCATTGTTCTCGCTTGAGTGGTTCATTTTAAACTGCTTCTGGTCTGAGTATTAAATGCCGATTATTGGTGTCTCTGTGTACTATAATTACTCATTTTGAAGCAGCGATAGAAGGATGCTTATGAGCCCTGGGGGTCAATTAACAACTCATTTAGTCATAGTTATAATTTTACTTCGCATTAACAAGTATTATTATTAAAGTAAATAATAATTACATTTAGGGCCCGTTTCAGAATGTCATGATAAAGTTTCGGGTTGCTCCGAGGCAGCGATACGAAATTGTGGTTTGTTTGATCCCTTGCTGTATCTTTATTTCTTAATTTTGAGTTATGTAATTAATATATATTATATTTAAGGATTCATTCTATAAATCATACACTTTGGAAACATGATTACTTAAAATTTTCTCGATCGAAAAAAAAACCAAAGTTACATCTAAAAAACAAAATAAACCTTTAGTACGGCGTAAATACTTAACGGAGAGTCATCCGTATTTGAAAAATAAAAAAAACAACATGTTTCCTATATCGTATACACATTACATTTTTCAAATAGGTATTTGTTTTTATTATACGAAGGAAATACTCAATTCCACGCATGTTCCGCCCATTTTAGTCAGAGCCGCGATGCTTTGTCCCTATCCTCTTTAGTAATTCTTCGGCCGTCGGACAGGGACGGATGCTGTTGGCGTGCCTTACTTACGCACACATACGCGGTACGCCTAAAAAGCTCGGTGCGCCCTTAACCGATGGATAGGCCAAATCGATGACTGTGAAACCAAAGATAGTGTTTTGTTTAATAAATATGTTCTAGGTAGTAAAACCGGAACTTACTCGAACATTCTGAAACAAGCCCTAAGACTGTGAATTTATGAGATTTTGGCGTTTTGCTAATGTAGGTATTTTGCGCTCTAGATATCGCGGTCATCAACTGAAGTAAATTAATGTGAGGGTAGTTGATACTTTCGTCAAGTTATTTGTGCGAGAGAGATGTGAATATTATTGTTTCGGTATGGTTATAGTACAATATCAGTATTAATATTTTAAAATTTCAATTGACAAGTTGATTCTTTGTGATAGGAAAGATGAGCCCCTGTGTGCAAAATGCTCCTACCGCAACGACTAAGTTATTAGCTCCATGTTGTGAAGAGCAACTTTTTTTACGCAATTTGGAATTTGGTTTAATTAATATTGATTCATAGGCCATTTTAGTGGACAGGAGCAAAGCGGTACGAAAGTAAACAATCGCATATTCGGTGCTTGACGTGTTTTTTTTATATTCCATTGGTTGTGTCCGCCACTCTTCGCTCCAGAACAGTAACACCCTTCAAGCTGAACACTGTACAAGTTAGAAACTTCCAGATATTATAGGGCCAACTGTCCTCTTTGTTCAGGCATCATTTAACTTTACAATTGCAATTTTATTTTGCACTACCAAATATGATTAAAGTAAACATACATTAGAACTTCAACGTGAGAACGGGCTTTATGTATTGAATTGAGTTATTTGTGGGGTACAGATAGTGCTATATGAACATTATTGTTTCATGACGGACATGGTACGAATCTCGGTATTAATACTTTAGGCTTGAAATAATGATGTTTGTTTTTCATAATAGTTTTTAAGAGATGGGAGTAGGGCCCCTGGGCGTCTAAAGAGTAGTGTTTGACTATTTGTGTCTTGCTTCATTGCCGCAGGTTCCTGACGGGCGACACTATGTGCTGCTTCGACTGCGAGCTGATGCCGCGGCTGCAGCACATCCGCGTCGCCGGGAAATATTTCGTTGACTTTGAGATACCGGTTAGTATATTTCTTCGTATTGTATTCCCTTTTAATTATGACGCATAATGTCTTATCTTACCACATCTCGAGATGAGGCTGGTACAATATGTCATATAAACGATAATTCAACATGGAAGTATTAACGGCACTTGCGTTCCGACAAAAGGCGCTTTATGTGCACCCTTCACGCATTTTTTTATGTATAGGTGATTTCGACCACTATACATCATCATTTACCATCAGGTGCGAACCTGATGGTAAATGATGACGTGGTCGATGATCTTGTTCATGCTAAACTAGAATTACTGGCTCTCAAGGACAGCTGCCGGAACACACTGTTAGGTTTTTTTCTACTTGAGGGTGGCAGCTTGCCGGCCGGCTTGGCAAAATGTCCTACCAACATGCTATAACTACTGCTAAGACAACAACCAGGACCGACGACTTAACGTGCCCTTCGAAGCATGGAAGTAGTAATGCGAGACTAGCAGTCACCCATGAAAGGGTATATTTTAGACGAACGCGCCCCATACAAACGTAGCTCCAATCTCATTTTAAGAATAGCGAATAAAACTCAATGATTTTTTGCCTACGTCATCACGATCCAAATATCTAGGTTTGTGGTGCATCAGATTTTCATTAAATTATACAGTTTTGAAATTACACTAGCTCAAAAACTCGTAATTTTAGATAAAAGAAGGACTCAACTTTAAGCACCTCTCAAGGCGGATAGAGACGGTTATAGGACTGTGAAATACCTACCGCGCTTAGGCTGGCTAGCGGGTATATCTTCTTAAGCAATGGACACAGCGGAGCTGATCGGTTAAGAGTAGAGTGCACGGAGCTCTTTCCATACAAACGTAGTTTCGTCATAATTATGTTAAATACCAAGTGACCAAACTCAGAGAAACTTTGTATGCATATTGTCGACCCTAATATCTATGATTTTGGTTTGCCAGTTTTTCGATTTATTGTTTACTAGCTTTCCGGGCGCGGCTCCGCCCGCGCGTAGTACGGTTATCGCGCAAAAACATTAACCTCTTTTTGCGCAGTTGGATAAAAACTATCCTATGTTTTTTACCGGGTCTCAAACTATTTCCATGCCAAATTTCAGTCAAATCGGTCCAGCAGTTTTGGCGTGAAAGCGTAACAGACAGACAGAGTTACTTTCACATTTATAATATTAGTACTGACTATATTCCTAAATGTCAAAGTTTGAGAAATCAATTCCCATACAAAACGAATTTTCGAATCTGAAAATACTATATTATACGGAAATCTGGCAAACCAGAAGCATAGATATTGAAGTTTAGCATAGATATTAGGCTCAAGAACATACATGCAAAGTTTCACTGAGTACACACTCAAAACATACATGCAAAGTTTAAAATATGACGAAACTCCGTTTAAATGGAAAGCGCCACGAACATTCTGGCCTTAAGAACGACTAAGCAGGCTACGCTACGAGCGCTTCAATAGTCTTCTATCCGTAGTTTCCTCATACGGTAATACAATGTGATTATATGGAATATTCCATAGACTTAGATAAGGAATTGACAACATAATTATACATACATACATAAAATCACGCCTCTTTCCCGTAGGGGTAGGCAGAGACCACAGATTTCCACTTGTTACGATCCTTACATATCTCTTTCGCTTCATCTATACTCATCAATCCTTTCATACATAATTATACAATACAATATAAAATATTCATACCCTACTAATATTATAAAATTGACACCTTTTCCTCATATTAACAGCTGAGTTTTCTGAGAGCTATGTATTAATCAAGTATATGTTGTAATTGCAGACGAGTTTCGGAGCCCTGTGGCGCTACATGTACCACATGTACCAGCTGGACGCGTTCACGCAGAGCTGTCCCGCCGACCAGGACATCATCAACCATTACAAACTGCAGCAGGTACGTCCCTCTCTACACCACCGGGACTGCCACTTCACGCTACTGGGACGATACACTTCAAGTATATCGGTCCAGGAAATATTTTTGAACGATTCTCAAAGAGAACGAAATGCACATTGCATCTACGTTATTGGGATGACACAGCACACAACTGAGACGATAGCCTTATCGTCATGATATTAGTGAGCCGGCACACTTATACATAAACGGGACAAAAGGCCTATTGTCTTGATACTAGAGGGTCAACACACTTATACATATGCCGTACAAAAGGCATGTTGGCACTATATTAGTGGGTTGACACACTCACACATAATCGAGAAGAAAGAGATATTAGAGGGCTGCCACACTTATACATAAGCGGCACGAAAGGACTATTGTCCAGATAATCGTGGATTAACACACACATAAGCGACACGAAAAGCCCATTATCACGATATTAGAGGGTTGACACACTTATACACCAGCCAGAAAAAAGGTTTATTGTCACTTTAGTAGTGGATCGACACACTCATACACAAGCGGCACGAAAGGCTTATTTTCTCTATATTAGAGAAACGACAGAATTACACTCAACTAAGATGACATACCCATGGCATCTACTCCAGTGGGTCGAAACATTTACACCCAACCCATACCGATAGACACATGAATAAAGTAAATTACAGAAGGAAAGCTTCACTACCATAGATAATGCCATCCTCGAAGACGCGCCCCTCTCTTTTTCATTAGAGGGAATCGCGAGGTGGGGGTCTAACCCGATTGCCAGACGCGAGCTGACACACAGTTCGATGCACACGAGTAGCCTAGTTCACATTGAGTTAATCGAGACATGGCTAGAGGTTGCTTTAGTCCGATTAAGCGATCATGAAGAAGAGTGGGGCGCGTCTTCGTGGTTGGCACTATCTATACACACACAGCTATGTGTGCGTAACTATGTCCGGGACGAAAGGTATGTCGCCTTTATATTACGGGGACGACAGGTCTGAGATTATCATTGGTCAAGCTGTATCATAGTATGTAATATCGAGACAATAGGTATATCGTCCTGCATGTAAGTGTGTTTCCCTCTAACGTATATTACTGAGATGACACGCTTCACACTACCGGGAAGGAACACACTATCGGCTCGAATGAGAAGAGGCCTAGCGCTGACGTTTCACGTGACATAATTTTCTTCGCGACCAAATTGTTTCCACGACATTACTAGAAAAGATGGCGGACACAGTCACAGTCAAGGGTTGACCCTTTATTGCCAGAAATTATTTAACGTTTAAAATCTATTTGAGCTATTTCATTTCAAGATAGTTAACCTTGATATCCAATCTAAGCTCTGGACTATGAGAGAATTGTGTGCAATGTCACAGGACAAATCCTTTGACACTATTGAGGCGTCTTCAAAGTAATAAAAAATAAATGTGACAGTCTCGACACTTGTCGGAAGCAACATTGCCTGGGACTGTTTGTCACAAACCACATACCGAAGCGGAACGATGGGATCGGTACTGTCGCTATGTTACCACCAGGCGGGACGACAAGTCCTGGGCGATGTCACATTTCATAAATGGGACAATTTGGTTGGGACTATAATATTAAACACAAATGGAAGGATACGTATGGGTCTGTTGCGTGAATACATGCGGTGATATACTGAATACCAATTACGATCTTTTATGTGTGCCTTCCTTTTCTATGTGTTCTTTTCCTTGTCGGAAAAAGAACGGAAATAGCATAATAAAGTATTAATCATATCCAGAGCTATCCCCATTCTAGACCTGGCCTACTAAAATCTGAAACCTCATCAATCACTTATTAAACAGGTGAGATAGAGATCAGAGGGGTCATCTGCTAACCATAAAAGGGTTGCTGCTACATTGGTCAAGTACCACGACCATCGAGAAAATAACCTCGAGAGTGGAATTGAAAGTCCGGCTAATCATGCAACTAATGTGTGATATTGCACTCATTCGACATTTAAAATATTATTTTTCCTAGTGAGGTGCTTACAGTATCATACTAATGTGCAGTTTTTTTTTATAACTATAAGTTTTATTATAAATCATATTGAATATCACAGGTTATTAGTCATTGTACCATATTCAGTTAATATTAGTGATGTGAGACATAATCCTTGCTTTATTTCTTTCGTATATAAAAATTAAAACTTATTAAACTATATTTTTTAAGCACTCATTCTTACTTTTTTTTATGCCTGACAGGTTAGCCTTTGACCACTATCTCACCTGATGGTAAGTGATGATATGGTCGAATATGTTGTTCAGGCTAACCTAGAATTTCTGGCTCTCAAGGACAGCTGCCGGAACACCGTTAGGTGCTTGGCGACAGATTTTCTACTTGAGGTAGCTAGCCAGGCGGGCATTCGCAAAATGCCCTACCGTCATGCTATAACGACTGCCATCTTAAGACAACAACCGGGACCGACTGCTTAACGTGCCGTCGGAAGCAAAGTCATGACCGAGGCGGACGTTGCTTAACTTTGCTGATCGGTTCAGAACGGCTAAGCAAACTTCGCTACGAGCGCTTCAAACTCACTACGATTTTATCGATATCGATTAAATTTGCACATTAAATTACGTCCCATCACTATAAACCACGTGATGGTGGCTTAGCCAATTAGAAAGCGTTTTGAGAAGAGAAAAATTGAACGAATTTATTTCGTACAAAGCAACTAGGATGGCTTCTCTTGAGGTTAGTTTCTCGATGACCACGACAGTCCTCTTATCTTATAGATTCTTCTATTATCATAGATTATTTCTACGTACTTAAACTTGGGGATTGCAGTGTGAGATGGCAGTTCTTCAAAGGACCCTGCTGCCCACCTTCTGGTATTTTTCCCTGCGTCGCCTTTTACAACACCTTTAATGGGAAGATATGGGGTTGCTATTCTAACCTGGCACCCCACGTATACTACATACTGCTACCACTAAAAGTTAGTTAAGTTGGTCATTTGCCATGTATTCCGTCTGCATGTCTTTACTACTGGCCTTATAATAGACCCTGTACTAGCCTGAGATGATAAATTAGGGAAGTGGCATTCCATAGAGTGGTTTTGTTATAGAAACAGCTGTTCAACTATTCTTCCTTCTCTTCTATTTTGTTTTCATATCTATTGGGGTTCTCTTATATCTTGCAAAAAATGGAGCTTTGTTGGGGGTAAAAGAATAAAAATAACCTATTGATATCATTGGGATATATTTTGGAGTGTAACTGTCATAAAGGTATAAATCTCATAACTAACATTAGCTACATATCCTCACGGAAGGCAGTTCGAGACTTTATATGCATCTATGTTTATATAATATACAACATGGTACTTGTTGAGTGGACAGTAACTGTACCAATAAATGTTGATGATCAGTAGTCATTAAATTTCAAATCGAAACATTGAGACGCTGACAAGTGCTTTAGTTGAACAGATTTTTAGCAAAATATATTTAGTTTGAAGCAGTAAGAAAATTATATGTTAATCTTGATCACATTATCTAAGGCCAAGTAAAGTCCGAAACATGTTTCCATAAAATTTTCTCGATGGAATAAAATTGCAAAGTTGGCTCTAAATTACGCGTGTAACGTAAATATCTTAATTATTTACTTATTAATGTGTATGAAAATATACCAATAAAATAGCTAAACCTTATCGAGAGGGACAAGAAAAGTTACATTTTCGATTTACGTTACTATACTTTTTACCTAAACTGATCGCGATTTCACCATCCCTGCCTCCTTTTCACTCCTACGCAGTCCGATAGCGACAAAATTACAGCATTTGACAACGTCTTAATATTCAAGTTACCTACCTTTGAAAACAATTTATACCTTTATAATTACAGCATGATTATTATATTTTTTTATTATATTTTTATAACATAAATATATGGTTATTATAATTATGTTTGTTATTGTATTAGAATGTAATATATGAATACTCTGGGTATTTCCAATTTCCAACTTTTCCACCTTTGTGATACGTGTTACTATCGCCTGCAGCTATCGGCTCAGGGTCTGGTGTTGTCACCGACGCTGACCCGCCAGAGGAAAGACGAGGCTCCACAATCGGTACGTGAGATGTGATCGTGCAGCATCATAACATCGCATCTTGTACTGTATACGTACCTCTGTCCACCTCATTACCTACTCTTACACGAGTCTAGAAGTAATCACAATGCATTCAAACTAATCACAAAATTCTTACAAGATATTGTTAAGTCATCTAAAATAATATTAGTATTATAAAGTTGTGATTAATCAAGTCTAAATAAATCTTACCAGCCAATTCTTTAGAGGCTATAATTGCTTATAACTGGATAGTCATTTGACACATCCAACTTACTCAAAGCTCCTGATAAAAAGCATTAAACAAGGTGTATGAGTTAATATTGCTTCTTAGCTCCAAATGTAAAGACAGCTTTGAAAGTTATTATGCAATAACTGAAATATAAGTATTTATTAAGTGAATTTTTCATTTGTCAAATTTACTGTTTGAATGTGATATACAAAAGACCCCCTTAAGCATATAAAATACTGTTCACTTTTCTGATAGCCCAAAATCATAATTAAGACATTCACTTTCATTATATTTTTTTAGCTTTAAGCCGTGGCTTTGCTAAACTATTCAAATCAATTTGTGTTTCATTACTTACCTTTGTTCACTCACATATTATGTTGTTTGTTGTCCCCACATTGTTTCTTCTGGTTATTTTGGAGGTTTCGGGATGGGATGGCATATATTAATATTGTTTAACTCATATTTTTATATTGGGTATGGTTTGACGTTGAACACTAACAGAGATGAATTTTATTGTTTTAATTGATGTTATTTACAATTAATTGTATTATTTTTCTGGTGCATTGTTTACAAAAACATGTTTGATGTGATTTCATAAAAGCCAGGCTAAGCCAGGCGAAGACTGCGTATCCACCAGATGTGTGAAGAAGATGAGCAATGTGCAAGAAAAAATTCCACTAATAAGATTGCTGCCCTCACTGAGGCTAGAAAATGAAATGATTCCATTGGTAGATTGTTTCCTTGCACATCTCATCTTTCTCAGGTGCGGATACACAGCCTTATTGATAGAAATTACACATAATCCTCAAATTGATTTTTGTTTGGTAGGCTTTGAAAATGAAGAAACACGAAGAGCTCGAGACGCCCACGTTTACGACGTCGATCCCCGTCGACGTCAATGACCTGAGGCAAGCCGAGTAATACGCCACGTGAAGCCGTGACCACAGCCTTGGTACAACACATACGCCTTTTGACATACTTATGTCACAGTCACCAGAAATATGGTACATCGATACAGAATTAATTTTATACCAAGTTTTTATGGCTTCTGACATAAACCTTTGAATTACAGTAAACTCTGTACTACAGAATTTAATGCAATCATTCTTGTTTAATACTGATTGATGTGCCATATTTCTTGTAATATACATTATAGTGGGACGTAAAATTTGTTTTGATACTATACAACCATTGAAAATACTTTTTATAGCTGCATTTATGGCCATTTAGATGCGAATGCTGCAGTTCAAGTTAGCATTCAAGTTGCAATGGCTATTAGTTTTATCTTGCAGTTATGTTGCAAAGTAAGCAGTCTTTGAACAAATGACAAGCATGGCTTCGGTGTCATACAAAGAATGCAGGGTTGTGTCAATAATATTTGTTGTTTTGGTTAGGTACATAAGTTTCCACAATGTAATATTTTTTGTGTTATTATTATTTAAGAAAATCTTGATTTTCTTTTTGATTGACATTCATTTGATGGATACTGATGTTTAATCATGTCGATTTCATCTTGGAAAGTAATAGGAAATGTGAAATTATTCTACATTTAGTAGTGTTGATTAATTGGTACAAAAATCTATGAGATTGAATGTATGGTTTGGTGCAATCGGACATAACTTGTAATTGTATGTGTTGGTAGTGACTTGGATAACTGTGGGTAAATTATTCTGGAAAATTGACGTAATTATAAAACTGAAGCATTTTAAAGACCTCTCTCATCATCAGATATTTTGATATAGAAATGCTATTTGTGAGAGGTAACAGTGGCCATTAGTATTTTGGTAAAAATAGTTTGATTGAAATGATGCCCTTAAAACTAAGTATATCTTTTATTATATTATGTTCGGCAGAGGTGCTAACATTTAAAAACTACCTTATTCATAGTATGTAGTAGTTTTTTGTATACATATCTAAAAATCTGGGTATTTAATTGTTTTATGGTAGTTTTAGGTGATTAGTGTTCAAACACAACGAAAAGATATATTTATTATATCAAAATAGTTAATATAAGTTTGGTAACATACAGTATTTTATATTTGTTCTTTTTGGACTTATTAATATAAGATTTAATTAAAACATGATCACATAAACGATTTGGTTTAAATGCCTCTGCCTCAAATTTAATTTGATTTAAGTTGTATATTATTTTGTGTTTTCCTTACCATGAAAAAACCATAAAAATATTTTGTGAGCACTCTTGCCTGCCTTGTTACCTTTTCAGGTAGTTTTTACATATAGTAAGTATGTATTTTTCTTTTTGTTACATATTTATATTCTATTCTGGACCTACAATTAAATTGTGAGGCTTTAAGTTAGACCACCTATTTGAATAGTAGACACTCCATGCTCAATTGTTGAGTTTATCTTGTCTACAAAATGATACTTTCTACAGAAGATAGGCTCAAGAGTAACAATTAGTACACACTCAATAGAGACAATGGCGAGAGTCAATCAACATGTCAATTGGACAATGTATAAATATTAATACTAGATTATAATGTTAATGTTAAGGAATAAACCTGGATAAATATTATTATTTTTTTCTTTGCGTTTTATTTTTGTATTATTTGTGTATTCCTTTTATTAACCCTTTTAATTTTCTTTAATTTTTATCATTATATGATTTGGCATTGTGGCAATCACAAGTTAATAATTATGCTTATTGTGCCTTGCTTAGTTAGCTTTCTACAATATATAACTGCCATACAAAAATGTGATAATTTGTAGCTTTGATACAATAAACATTTTTTAAGTAAATGGTATAATTTTATTTATAAAACTAACAATATAAATAAAAAAAAACAACAAGAAATGGCACTATAAGCCAAAAGCTTTGTCAGTAACAATTTTCTTCTTCATCCAGTCATTTTTGTAAATCTCTTTTGGCAAAATACAGCTCAGAAAAGCATGTGTGATATATGCTGTTATTCCCCAGATTTTGTACTGCTCAGCAATAAATACAGGTAACACAAATCCGTTTTTAAATTGAGTGTGGAACTGATTTTTAGGATCGCACAACATTTCTACTGGCACAGTGAATACTTCTGCTACTTCTTTTCTATTTATGTGGAGGTCTTCTTGAACAAGGTTAGAAATGGAACCTATGATAGGTGTTATCAATATTTTGTTATTTCGGCCCGGCACAGCTGGACCCGCACCCCACACTTCTATCTTCGTTGGAGATAGTCCTATTTCCTCGTTGGTTTCCCGTAAGGCTGTTTGTGTAGGGCTTTCATTTGGATCTGCTTTACCACCGGGAAACGATATTTCTCCACTATTAGTCCGTAGATCTGCAGATCGCACAGTGTATAAAATAGACGGAGTCTCGTCAACATTACACAAAGGAACTAAAACAGCCGCATTAGCTGTGGGAACCTTTCCGAATTTTGGTACTTTTATATTTTTTAAGTTTGACATGCATCGCTCGCGAGCCGCTGGCAAGAACATATTCTGTAAAACAAGTGGAACTCTTCCTGTCATGTTGTATTTATATTTCAATACTTATTAATTTTCTATTAATTTATGTTCAAAGTCCAAAAATGAAAACATTTTTCGCTACTCGCTATACTTTTTTTGTTCTTTAATAGGGCGTTCGGATAGCCTATCAGTTCCAAAAATAACACTCACAAACGCTACAAATGATCACACAGGGCGTTCGGATAGGGACTTCGTGAGCATAAATATCGTTTTCGCTCACCGTTCGGATAGCTTTGAAAACGCTACCAATGACAGAGAAAAGTGCTATTTTTGACCCACGTCTTACCGTGGGATCGTTGTGATCGTTTTTTGACAGCTAACATTTTATGAGAAATATTGTTGTTCCTATCATAATGAATAGAACTGGCGATGCCACCGCCAGATTTAATTACAGACCGATATCTTTGACTTCAGTTGTTGCACCTATATCTTTAGCTGCAGTTCCAGAAAACGTTATTTTGGGTTTCAGCGGTTGTCAAAATAAGTATAAGACGTTCGGATAGCATACAGTCATTGGTGGTCAAAAATAGCAGAAGCTTCTTTCCGAACGCTAAGATACTAATGCCACTTTTGAAACTGCTACAAACGCAACCGAGCCAAAACGAACGCACCATATGTCAGTACATTATATTAACTGCCACTGTCAGACACTGTCGGTGACTATTAATTTAGCGTTAACACTTACATTGGCATATTTTGTGACAGTATTTTATGCCCTCATTCTCTATTACATTCGCAAAACATTGCATACATTTGCTCAATATTACATTCACAAAATAATAGATGTAAATGCGAGCACAGATTACACGAAAAATTAAGAGCACAATTGGGACCGATTCTTCTTATAATATACTTAGCTGATATCACAACGTTACACACTGCAAATATCACATGCAGATGACATACAGGTACATTATATCTTGTGAACCAAGCAATATCGATGACGCTATACGCAAACTTAACGAAGATCTCTCGAAGATAAGTTTATGGGCAACAAATAACTGTATCTTGCTTAATCCGATGAAAACCAAATACCTACTTAGTTTTCGGAAATAAACAACAACTTGAGAAGCTTACTCAATCAATCAGTGTAACGCTCATGGGTGAAGCTATCGAACGTGTATATGAAGCACGAAAATGGATAGTGAGATACGTTATGAAAAACATACTACGAACGTTGTTAAAAATTGTTTTTATAAACTCAAATTCTCTACAAAATAAGACCATATGTAAAAGAAGAGTTGCGAAAACAGCTGGTGGAGTCGCTAATACTTTCGACATTAAACTGATACTGTGATTGGTCCGCGGTTGTATGTTAAATCACAAAAACTCGTACAACGTGTCCAGAATACGTGCGCACGCTTCTGCTTAGATATTCCGTTGAGGGCACATGTGACATCATATTTAAATGCGCACTCTATTTTTAAAATGAAACACCGCCGTAAATTTCATCTGGCATGTCTACTTTTCGAGGTAATAATATATCATGCACCGATATATCTCTACGAGAAATTATCTTGGTCGCGTCGAGGGCCTTATGGGTCTCGTCAATGTGCAATACAGCTAGTAACAGAACGGCGCAGCTCAGCTGTTTTCAAAGGGAGTTTACGCTACGCCGCGCCGCCTCAAAGTGTTGGAACAATATACCGCCGCTAATTAGGAACCAGCAATATTTACATAGCTTTAAAGTTAAATTAAAGATTTTTTTACGCGAACATCAAAACAGTGAGGAAACTCAAATAAATGACACAAGCGCTATTTAGGACATATTCAATTATATTTTCTTCATAATGTTTAATAGAATAGATTCTTCTGGTTCATAATTATTTAATTTTCTATACCTAGATGTATTTTTATTTTTTAATATGTTACAAACTTTGTGCCATGTTTAAATATTTTTTAAAGTTATTATTTATTTTGTTTTTCTGAATAATCTGTGTTAGCGCGGCCACCAAGCTATATGGCAGAGCACGCCGAACTGCGGGCGCGGGTTGAAAGGACACTGGTAAATCGAAGGAATGCGGAACAAGGTGATGAAAAGTGGACTGTATAGGAAAAGGAGCGAAAAACGAGCGACTAACCTGGATATCTTCGGGCCGACGACGAGCACCGCTGCGGCACTCCAAGGCGTCCTGCTGCTGTCCAGATGTAGTGGCTCTTCAAATTATTTCACGCTGTTGTAGACTCGCGGCGCGAGCGCGGGAAGCTGTTAGTACACAGCTCCAAAGAAACGATCGCGGATATCCCAGTGCGATGGGGCACACAAGAAAACAGCGCGAGCGCGGTTAGTAACAAAATGGCGGTTTCCTTGGCTTCGAGGGAGCTCACAGGAACAGACGCATCCGCCGTCAACAAGGGTCGACCGCAGACTGCTTGCAATGACAAGCAGTTCACTCATCCGCCACGAAATGTCAACCGTAGATAGTCGTCGTTTTCGTGAGGGTAGGAAAAGGTAAGAGGTACAAAGAAAGAAAGTGCCAATAGATGGCGCGAACATTGCCCCCGGCCTAAAAACCATTGGTTTTTAAAGGTAGAGAAAGATTGGATAAGTTAATAATAGAGCGGGTATATGAATAGCGGGTTGACCAGGGGGCAAGTAGGTAAGTTATTGAGTGGGTAAAATGCACAAACGAACGACCGGCCGTTTGTAAACGGAAGTCGCCGTTCGCACTAGACAGACTCTACATATTCCGTCGGCGCCTAGAATTGTCTCTTCGACAACACCTAGCGGCCAAGATAGCGGGGGAAGATTGTCTGTGATAATAAGCACGACGGAACCTACTTTGATTGGATTAGAAAGTGTATTCCATTTTCCTCTAGATTGAAGCAGGTGAAGGTACTCTAACTTCCATCGTTTAGAGAACGATTGGATCATCCTATCCAGCAAAGTGTAGCGTTTAAGAAGATGCGCGGGCTCGTCGGAGATCGCGCACGCGGGTAAGTGGTTAAGCGGTGCAGCCATCAAGAAATGCGCGGGCGTTAGTGCAGTGGGCTCAGAGGGATCCTCACTCAATAGCGTTAGCGGTCGCGAGTTTATGACACTCTCTATTTGCGTAAGCACGGTTAACATTTCCTCATAGGTTAGTAACTGTGAACCTATTGTTATAGCTAAGTGACCCTTGAAAGCTTTCACGAAAATTTCGTAGTTTCCGCCAAAGTGTGGGCTTCTTGGTGGGTTAAATTTCCAAGTTATGCGGTTGGCGGATAACTCGTCTGAGAGCGACTTATTATACTCATCTGAGCTTACAAGTTTATAGACGTCAGATAGGGCATTTCTTGCTCCAATAAAAGTGCGGGCATTGTCCGAATACAAGACAGAAACGGTACCGCGACGAGCGAGAAAGCGTTTAAAAGCAGAAAGGAAACTGCAGCTGCTTAAATCTGTCGTCAGCTCTACGTTTACCGAACGCACTGACATACAGACGAAAATACATAAATAAGCCTTAATAGAGCGCACACCTCGTTTTCTAATTGGAATAATAGAAATTGGGCCAGCGTAATCCACAGCGGTGTGAGTGAACGCTTTAAATTCGTTCACGCGGTTTAGCCTTAAAACAATAGTTACACTTATGTATAACCGAGCGGACGATATTACGGGATGCGAGTATCCAATATCGTTGTCTGAGAATTGACATCAAAGCGTGCGGACCTGTATGACAGTTATGACGATGGTAGTGCTCAATTATCATTTCGATTATGCGGTCTTTACGCGGTAACAAAATGGGATGCTGCTGATTGTACGATAGATCAGCATTTCGGAGACGTCCTCCGACTCGTATGAGTCCGTCGGCGTCTAGAAAGGGCACGAGTCGCTGTATAGCGTTTGAACACCGGGTGTTGGTTTTAAGGTTCTGAATAATGTCCGAAAAGTAATGCCTTTGTACAGCTTTCAGGACTTGAATTTCTGCGAAATTCATTTCATCGGCTGTGAAGTATTTAGAACGCGGCAGCTTCTTGATGAAGCGATAGATGCGGACGGCTATGTGTAGGAGCATCAGCCATGAAGATACACGGGTGGAGAGTTTCAACAGCGGGTTGGAATTCTCCGCGGCGGGTTGTGTCACAGGAAGTGAAACGATTTTCTTCGACTCAGGTAGGTTTAAGTCAACCTTAGCGGGAGCTACTGTCTTAGCGGGCCAAGCAGCAGGCTCTTGGCTTAACCAAGCGGGGCCGGTCAACCACAGCGGGTGGTTAACTAGCTGAGCGGGTGACAGCCCTCGCGAAAGTGCATCAGCACAAGGGTTTTCCGTTCCAGGTATATGACGGAAGCTGTCAACGGGTATAGCGGAAGTAATTTTTGTAATACGAGTAGCAACAAAAGTTTTGAATCTGTGGGGTGAAGCGGTAATCCACTGCAACGCTACCATAGAGTCGGTGAAGCAATATACTTTGTCTATGGTATGACGCTTTACGTAGGTATCGAGAACGCGGCGAACCAGTTTTGACATGAGCAAGCAGCCGCAAAGCTCTAGCTTTGCAATTGAAATTGTTTTCAGCGGAGACACTTTTGACTTGGCGCATACTAGACGGGTGAGCGGAGTAGAGTCATGGTCAGACTGAGTTCGAATATACACTACAGATCCATATCCATGCTCGCTAGCATCAGAAAACGCAACGACGGTGATTTTCGAATTTTCTTCCACTCCTAGGTGGCGAGGGAATCGCAGTTGCTGAATGGCGGGAAGTTCGCGAAGATAATTATGCCAAATATCTACCACTGCTTGCGGCGGTTGCTCATCCCAGTCAAGCTTCAAAACAAGAAGCTTTTGTAAAATTAATTTAGCGTACAAGATGACAGGAGCTATGAGTCCGAAAACGTCATACTGACGCGCTATCACGGACAACATATTGCGTTTAGTCGCAGGCCGACTTTCGACGTTCACGGTGAACATAAATGCGTCCGAGCTTGGCAACCACTGTAGCCCTAAAACCTTCAAGTTCGAGTCTGGCTCATCGAAATTGATAACTGCGGAGTGCCGATCGGAGACCGGAAGCGATTCAGTGAGCTCGGGTACGTTACTAGCCCATTTCACTAGCTCGAAGCCCCCGGCCTTGAGCAACTCGCGGAGATCATCGTGAAGCTGTACGCTACCAGGTATGGACGGCATGGAATAGCACACATCATCCATGTAAGTATTGTTTTCGATGACAGACGCGGCGTGCGGGAAGCGAGCGCGCTCGTCAGCACACAGCTGGCGTAGCACGCGCATCGCGAGAAAAGGACTGCTGCGCAGGCCACAGCAAACACGGTTGAACACGTAAGTGCTTAGCGGCGAAGCGGGATCAAACCGATATAAAAACTTCTGAAATTTGCGGCTCTCTTCGTTGACAAGTACCTGTAGATACATCTGTTTTATGTCGGATGTGAAAACGATTGCATAAAAACGAAATTCTAAGAGTATAACGAAAAGGTCATTTTGCAAATTATCCCCAGTATGCAAGACGTCATTCAATGATAAGCTCGAATCAGTTTTCGCACTTGCATCCATGACCATGCGCCATTTAGTAGTGGTTTTATCCAACCTGGCAATCGCATGGTGCGGAATGTAGTAACCGGCTAAACTATCGTCGTTATTTATCAGCGAGACATAACCTTTCTGCAAGTATTCCTGGATAATTGCATCATACTCCACGCGAAGGGGAGGTGAAGCGAAGAGCTTGCGTTCTAAATGCATAAAGCGCTTCTTAGCGGTAAGAAAAGAATTACCCAAAGCGGCAGCGGGGTCGCGGGAGAAAGGCAACGCTACAGAGTAGCGGCCCGTAGAATCGCGGGAAAAATTATTTGTAAAAATACGTTCATTTTCGAGAGCGGTAGGACTTAAGGTCGGTGTGCATTGCACTTCCACAAGTTGCCAGAATTTCTGAAGAATGTCATCCAAGCGCGGTTGTTCTGCGAAGGCGCAGAGAGAAATTCGGGAACGGTGACTATCATCATTAAAAGCGGTACATGTTTGAGCGGTCGCAACGGGAGCGGTTCCGATTACGATAAAACCGAATATCGATTCGAAAGCGGTAGGTGCACCAGGCGGACCAGCGGCACGACCCGATAGCAAGATATCCGCAAACAGCGGAGCCCCAATAAGTATTTCAATCTCGGACGGTTCCGAGAAATCCTTATCAGCAAGCGGCAAGCCGTGTAGATATGCAAGACAAGAGGTATCAACTCTCACAGACGGCAGGTTGTCGGTGATGCGGTCAATAACGAAAGCGTCGACCGAAATAAAATTATTATCAAGTCGTGAATGTAATGTGGTTGAAATTACACCCTTAATTGGGTTTGACGCGGAACCTATGCCCTTAACAACGGTATTTGTAACCTTGTTGCATTTTAAATTAAGCTTTGCGCAACAATTCGCTGATATAAAATTACTCTGAGAGGCAGAATCTATTAAAGCGCGCACTACATGCTTACGACCGTTTGAATCAGTAGCGTAAACTTGCACGGTTCCCAGTAAACACGTAGTATCTGCGGTCGGTTGCGTAACAGGGCGCATGTTATTGCATAGCGAAATGTTTTGTTGTTGCGACTGATAAGCGGGAGGCTTCGGAACATCTGCAAGCGGGCAGTGAGCGGTAACAGCGCGCGGGGCAGAAGGCAGGGGCGCGCGGGCGGCGGCGCCGGCGGCGTTGTCAGCTCGTGCGCGCGAAGACTGCGCTGGCGCAGGATTGCGCGCGGATGACGCGACGGCAGCTCTGTTGAGAGTGCGGGTTCCTTCCCGGGAAGGTAACATTTTACGACATAACATTTAATGATGTTTACATCCACAATGACGGCAACTATATTGCGAGTTGCAAGCGGTATAGTTATGCGAAACACTTAGACAATTAGTACAACCTTTATGTTGTTTTATACAAGACAACCTGTCCTCTGTGGAAAGATTATTAAATGCAGGGCATCTATATAAATTAGCGTGTTCAGATTGATTACAAAGCGGGCACTGTGATGCGCACGATGCAGCGAAAGAATGCGTAGACTTAGGGATAACCTGTTTGTTATTGTTGACATCAGAAGTGCGGCTAGCGGGCGCCGTACGTTCTAATATCTTACTCTGCTCGCGAACAAACTTAATTAGATCGTCGTACGTAGGCATACTTTTACCTCGCATATGCATTTCAAACGAGCGGGCGGTACTCGAATCTATCTTTTTCAAAGCTAATTGCAACAACATAAAATCCGATAAATTATCGAGCTTGAGCGAATTTAAGCTTGACACTGCTGTGCAAAACTTATCTAAGAATAGCTCCAGGTTTTTAGCGGAAGCGGTAATGCTAGTTGGTTTGAAATCGAGCAGCTGATCGAGATAAGCGGAACCTAAGCTACGCTGGTCATCGTACTTGTTGACTAAAGTCGACCAGTTTAGATGGTAATTATCTGCGTTTGGAACAATACCTGAAATAACGGATAATGCACGACCTGACAATTTATTTACTAAATACTGTATACGTTCGTGGTCAGTTAAATCCGCATTTTCATGAATTGTGCGACGGAACAATTCATGGAATATTTTCCATGTCATTGGATTACCATCAAAGGTCATCAACTCCAACTTAGGTAGTTTGACAGATTTATGTTGCGGTGTAACATGCGATTCCGTACCTTTGACGTTCATAGCGGGAGGGTTGAGTTTATTGTAAACAAACTTACAGCGGCAGTACATGTCTTCATCAAAAACATTAATTGATTGATAACTTACGGAATACGTGGGATCGATTGTCAACTCGGTGACATTTAAATCGTTTACAATGTCATTAAACTCAAATTATAAACGATCCAGTGAAATGATTCCACACAGAAATAAATCTTTCTCAGTATCATCAGTGAAAGCGTTCAACGAGCGGTTATAAATTTGCTGTAAACGAGCAAATATGGCATCACGTTTGCCGATTAAAGTTAAACGTTTGACCGCCAAAGCATCAAGAGCCGTCGCATCTTCAAACTCGCCTACTTCTTTCCCCTTAGAACGAACGCTTTTAGTATTAGTGCTCGCCATTTTTTAAAGAGAAACGTCAAAGTGAGACAAGCCGGTGAAGTGTTAAAACTGAGTGAACAACGTCACCGCTCACGGTAACAGATTAGATGCGAAGCGAACAATGGGTCAAAAAACGTTAACGAATACTCGCAGATTACCTACACACAGAATGAATTTAATTGTAAAAAAATATAATTTTTAGAAATAGCGAAATTAAATGCGGTTTTGGAAAACGGAATACACAATCTGATATGCAAATGATACTAACAGGTTATAGAATGTAATTAATGTAGGGACACAAAACGGGAAATTACGCGGGAACACAATATTTTAGTACAAATATCGTGAAATATTAGGCCTTTTTAGAATAATACGGCTCGAAGGAACCAAAAGAATGTTAGCGCGGCCACCAAGCTATATGGCAGAGCACGCCGAACTGCGGGCGCGGGTTGAAAGGACACTGGTAAATCGAAGGAATGCGGAACAAGGTGATGAAAAGTGGACTGTATAGGAAAAGGAGCGAAAAACGAGCGACTAACCTGGATATCTTCGGGCCGACGACGAGCACCGCTGCGGCACTCCAAGGCGTCCTGCTGCTGTCCAGATGTAGTGGCTCTTCAAATTATTTCACGCTGTTGTAGACTCGCGGCGCGAGCGCGGGAAGCTGTTAGTACACAGCTCCAAAGAAACGATCGCGGATATCCCAGTGCGATGGGGCACACAAGAAAACAGCGCGAGCGCGGTTAGTAACAAAATGGCGGTTTCCTTGGCTTCGAGGGAGCTCACAGGAACAGACGCATCCGCCGTCAACAAGGGTCGACCGCAGACTGCTTGCAATGACAAGCAGTTCACTCGTCCGCCACGAAATGTCAACCGTAGATAGTCGTCGTTTTCGTGAGGGTAGGAAAATGAGGGTAGGAAAAGGTAAGAGGTAGAAAGAAAGAAAGTGCCAATAGATGGCGCGAACAATCTGTTATGTAACCGTGCGTGACGTCACCTACCAGTCTCAACGGCAGACCAACGCTAGCACTATGTTGAGTTGAGGCCATTTTGTGACAAGGGACTGCAAGAACTTGTCCTAATTTTATATTTGTTTTTAAATTGGTTTGTTTTAATATGTTTTTGTCAGTTTTTTATCATAAGTATAGAGTATATCTATTTCATTAAAAAATAAAATTGAAGTTGTTAGTTTGTTTTACAAACAATAAACCGGTATTGTTTTTATAAACCGGCGCGCGGCGGTATTGGCTTTATTAACAAAATACTACGAACTATAAAGGGAGTTTGGGTCATGGACCGACAGGATTTTGAGGGGCTGGAAGGGTAATGCGCTAGTTTTCCCCGATGATCCTATGTCCTAAGTGTCACGGTAGTTTAGATATATTATTTTTTAGTAAGTATTTTTTTAAATCACCCGGAATCTTGCCTTTAAACCGTCATAACATTTTTGTTTGAGGTATAATACCACAAAATAACTTATGCTTGTATCCTGCTATGTATCCTTATTCTAAATAAATTATTACTTGATACAATTAATTTAAAAAAAACAAACGAGCTTTCAAAGTGGGAAATCTGTGTAAATATTATGAAAAGTGTCAAGTTTTAAATTCATTACAAAAAAAACTAACAGACATTTAGAATTATGCTATTCCAAATGCCCGTACGTTTCCCGTAGTTCTAGTAACGTATTAAAGTTAAAATCTTGTTATTGTTTTTTGTTTAATCTGTTGTTGAGTTTATCTTTGCGTAGTCGTTACAATGCCAATAATACACTACAAATGAAAACTAAAATGATCAGTTTGGAAAGTCTGGTCCGTTCTTCGCGCAGATGGACGGCACACATTTCACTACACTCCTGTTCAAGTTAACTACTTACGTACTTATCAGTACTTACTAATATTATAAATGCGAAAGTAACTCTGTCTGTCTGTCTGTCTGTTACGCTTTCACGCCAAAACTACTGGACCGATTTGAATGAAATTTGGTATGGAGATAGTTTGAGACCCGGGAAAAAACATAGGATAGTTTTTATCCGACTGCGCAAAAAGAGGTTAATGTTCGCACGATAACCGACATACGCGCGGGCGAAGCCGCGCCCGGAAAGCTAGTTTAAAATATGACATTCAAACATTTTAACCGATTTCAAATCTTAATAAAATTTCACTTTATTTGATAATTTTAAATGTTTTCTTGTCTTCCTTTCTTGCTCTGTTTCTCAGCGAAGTTCTTTGCGTGAGCTTAATTTAGAGAGAAAAATGTAGGTATTGCGTAAACTGACGGTTTCCATTTCATTGTTCCTGGTCTCGAAGAGGGTGATAATGCAAGACGGTTAGAGTCCTGCCGATATTTATTGCACACAGAATATGTTGAAGATGGACTTTGAATGATGAAACGAAATTTGTGGACTGAAAAAAAAATTTAGCCATGAAGGCATAGAGAATCTGCTCAATTTGTATTACTGGGAGAAAAAGGACCAATTTCCACACAAAAAAGGCAGTTTGTTTCAACAAAAACTCGGCATTAAAAATATGGCCCGACAAGATTTCGCGCAATAAAATGTAACAATGGTATTACCGCCATATTTTTTGCCAAAACGACTGAACGTAGACAATTATTTAGAGTTTCTTCAAAAGGAGTAATCGGAACTGGTACTACTAATTTTAGAAGATGTGCAAATTGTTTTTCACAATATTACATTAATTTAAAAACTCGTTCTAAAACTTCCTTCATATATCTGTGTAGATTAACTAGAGAGCTTGTATTGGATTTGATAAAATAGCTAAATATATTTATTTCAATTTCGCATCATTCTCTAAGTCTAAAAGGAAGCGTGCTATGCTGTGTAGATTAACTAGAGAGCTTGTATTGGATTTGATAAAATAGCTAAATATATTTATTTCAATTTCGCATCATTCTCTAAGTCTAAAAGGAAGCGTGCTATGCACTGAGCTCTATGTTATTTCAGATTCTTTAGTGCTACGTTTATAAATTCTCTAATGTTTTTACACCCTAAAAAATTTCACAAGTGGCTAAAATAATAATGTGGAACTAGTGATAACAGCATTAAAAACTAGTTTATTTTCGGAATCTTTAAAATGGAACTATAGTTCGGCCGTTCAGAGAATGCGTTCCTGACACGTCGCGATTGAACTGACGACGTTGCTTTGTAATGGCGTTGCAGTTACGATAAAAATATTTTTGCTAGTTGTTTACCGTTTTAA
Organism: Plagodis dolabraria; assembly: GCA_963854805.1. Classification (NCBI taxonomy): domain Eukaryota; kingdom Metazoa; phylum Arthropoda; class Insecta; order Lepidoptera; family Geometridae; genus Plagodis; species Plagodis dolabraria. The sequence goes on along the minus strand of OY978457.1, from coordinate 5,777,349 downwards.
CAATTGATGAGCATTAAAAGAACATTATTATATCAATAATCAATTAATGTTATAATTTTGTGCCAAACTGAGTGTCAAATAACTTGGTAAACAATATTTTTCTAAATCTATACTGCGCTGTCATAACCTTGTAAAACAAGGTTATGTCAGCGCTTTCTATTTGTAGTGCTGTGCTAACAATAACAGGCAATAATAGTCTCGTAATCTGTTCTTATACCGTTCTCGTAATGTATTCTTATAAAGTTATACTTTATAAAATAATACGTTTTGTTTTTCTTTTTAAGAATTTGAAAATAATGGACTATAAGATAACTTTTATGATATATAAAAATAAAACTACGACCAAACCGAACGCGCGAAAGAAAGTAGCATATTTATATATGTAGGTTGAAAATGGTAACCCCCACACAAAATGGCGATATGGGCCGCCATTTTGTGACGCTAAAACAGTCATCTGTCGTCGTTTCGTGCGCGTAGATCACGTTTTTCAAGTGTTTTCGATCTGTTTTTATTTGATTACCCGGCTCGATTGTGTTTTGTATTGCGTTCTTTTTACTTTTGGTGCATAATAATGCCTAAACGTGGACAAACATTGAAAAGTGGAGCCCGTGAGTTAATCATCAAGCTGCAAGATTACTTTGAGCGGGAGCGGCAAAATTGCGGACCCCTGGTACATGTCGAACAAGTACAAGAACGCGTCTCTGAGGCGCTTGGAGCAAACGAACGATAACAAATATTAATAAAGAAAAGTTCGGCTCTATTGGCATGGAAGATAATATTTTACGTACTCCGAAGAAGAAACGTATAACTAAACCCGTGACAGATATTGACACCGATGCAATCAGAAATCATATATATTTTTACTATTCCAGAAATTAATATCTCAACAGGAAGAAGCTTTTGGCATCGTTAAGAGAAGCTGGACTGTTTAGCAGGGGTAAAACTGCTTAAACCAAAATCTTAAAAGATATTGGTTTTTCGTATCAAAACAGACAAAAGAAAAAAATTTGATACGACATAATTTTAAAACGGATAAGTTTTTTGAGAGAAGCAAAAAAATATTATAACTGGGATAATGTCGTGTTCATTGGCGAGACATGGCTAAACGCCGATCACACGGTTTCATGGGTAAGGGGGCCCGTCTGATAATATGCCACGCAGGTTCTGCAAAATACGGCTTTGTGGAGAACGCGTTACTCGCATTTCAATCAAAAACCACAAATGACTACCACGAGCAAATGAATGCCACTACATTTAAAGAGTGGTTCCAGAAAGTGCTTTTGCCCAGCCTACCAGAGCATTCTGTAATATTCATGAATAATGCCTCTTATCACTCGGTTCAAATACAGAAACCACCTACCCAAGCTAATAAAAAAGAAGAAATGGTGGCTTGGTTACAAGCAAAAGGCATTGACGCAAATATGCAGATGATTAAAGCAGAGCTAATTAAATTAGTTAAAGAAAATAAAGCGGCAAATGTACGATATGAAATCGATGAACTGTCTCGAGTACGGTCATCACGTTCTAAGAATTCCACCGTATCATTGCCAATATAACGCGATCGAGCTAATCTGGGCTCAAATAAAAGGTTACGCCGCCCGCCACAATACTTCCCCGCCATTCAGCACGAAAATTATGATGACCCTATTAAAAGAAGCCTGCGGGGAAGTCACAAGAGATGACTAGGCAAAGGTTGTTGAGAAGACTAAAAACCTGATTTTGGAACATTTTGACCGAGATATCAGGATTGATTCTGTTATTGATAATAATATAATTATAAATGTAGGCGAAGATGATGATGAAGAAACCACCTCCACCTACTTTATTGCATAGAAATACAGATTGTAACTTTGTAACAAAGAATAAATAAAACAATTTTATTATATTAATATTACCTTTTTTTGGTTTCCACTTAAATAACTAAAATATAAATTTTAAATGATTCCGCCAATTTAAAACGAAAATAATCTTAAAAATAATGCGGCGGTTCATTTTGGAGGAACGGTAACGAACTCGTTATGATGTGCCCATCACTAGTCGTGACTAACTGATAGGTGTCAGGAACGCATTCTCTGAACGGCCGAACTATAGTCACGGTAATGTTAAAATAACATCAGTAGTAAGATACGTATAGTTTATTATGCGTCACTAAATAGGCACGTTTACTCTAACCCTTTTGACTGTGATTGTCCAATGGGATTATACTCGGTGTCTTACACGTGGTATAGACAGTTATCTGTGGTTCACAGCACTCCTGGATCTTGTACGTATTATATTATGTATTTTATCTGATCATTCTGATCTATGCATGCACTAGTTGGTCGGTCGTATCGTACGATACGAATGTATCAGGAAATGGAATGAAATTAAATGCGGTACGAGAATGTGTTTGACTATGATTCGACAGATAAGTAAAAACATATTTCTTTGGTTCTAGTTTTAATCACTATTACCAAACCGGTGCCGGTGGCACTGTGTATCATAATTATGATCATCACTTGACGAAATATACTTAAATAACCCATGGCCATTTGAATCGAGAATTGAAAGGTGCTAAATACCGTAAATAAAACAAAAAGTACCTTTCACTCAACTTAATATGAAAACGTCAGTCAGTTTAATTCACTGTTCCCGGTGATGTGACAGGTCCCATGAAATTATTCGTAGGTACATAAGTAATATTTTAGTTTTGTAATTTGTTTACCTACACATCGAGATAGTTTTAGAGGTTGTTGTACCTACATAATTATTTTAAATAGATTGTATTGAATAGTCTGTGCAACGTTGTACCTATCACTGTTTTATGATTGATAAAGAGATAAAAGATTCAACAACTTGTTTCTATATTGTACTCATAGACCTATCCAATCTAGTTTCCGTAACATAGTAGGTACATTGTGCAATCTAGCTACGATTGTATTTTATTTCTGGAGACTACTGTAATCTCTGTTTCATTTGATTACCTATATTGTGTAAACAGGTTGGTATGGTATTGTGTGTTGGTTGTGGAACTTGTGTGAAGTTGACCTTGTTGACGCGCGGACTAAAATATTAGACTTTGGACAATGGCTCTGCGGCCAGAAGTGTTACTATCAAAAGCAGCTCGGACAAGATGTATTGCTAAATTAAAAGAATCACCAACATTCATTCATAAGGATATACACGAAATTAAAAATGCTTCAGTTTTGATTCCGTTATGTGAAATAAATGGAGAAGTTTGTCTTCTTTATACATTAAGATCGCCAAATTTAAGCACTCACAGTGGACAAGTATCATTTCCGGGTGGAAAACAGGATCCAAATGAAAGTGACATTGATACAGCGGTACGGGAAACGGAAGAAGAAATCGGTTTCCCGCGCGAAAATGTTGACGTTTGGGCGGAAATGAATCCCGTTCAAGGACGTGTAAAAAATCTGATTATTACACCCGTAGTAGGACAACTACGGAATTTCGACAAAAGTAATATTGTCATCAATGCGGATGAAGTAGATGAAGTCTTTACTGTATCGATGGCTATGTTATGTGATACAAATAACCATGCTCATTTTATGTTTGAAAATTTACCGCTGCCTGTATATTTATGTGGAAAACATAAAATTTGGGGTATTACTGGCATGATCACTCATTTATTTTTGATTAATTTTTTACCAAATGACCTGTACTGTCCTAATTTTATGCGAAAATCGTATTTATTGGAAGAGTTGCTCCCATCAAAACTCTAAAGATCTTGATCTAAAGAATTGTAAGTGAGTAAGGTGAGCAAAGAGTCTAAAGAAGGCAGTTCATTGAATCAATTTCAATGAGCAATCTATTGACCCAACTACTATTCCCTTAGGTATATCATTGCCTAACTGCACGAATTTTATGTCCACTTACTGGAATTGCTGATAGTTTTCTAAATTCAATATATTTTTAAAACATGGGTGATGTTTTGTGAAAGGTTCATGAATAGCAAATAGTTCGCCATATTAAAGCTTACAAATTTATACCTAGGTATTACAAATATTTATCTCTGTTTAATAAGTATGTATATAGTACCTAGTATATTTTAGGTCTATATGAATTTAATACAATGTAATTCTAATAGATCTTTGTCATTTTGTGTATAAAAACTAGAGTAAAAATAGTTTTTAATATGGTATAAATTTGGTAGATAATCATAATAAATTCCTTATTTTTGTATCCAAAAACAGTATTATTTTAATCTCCCTTTTGCTCGCAGCTTCGCCTGCGTTTACCACAAGATATATTTAAAAATAAGAGAGATTGGCATATTATTTCATTTAAATAAATCGTTTAGAAAAAAGTATGATACCTTAATTTATTTAGTTCAATTGTAAAATTATGTAAGTTTAAATTTCCCGTTATCTAAAAGATCATTAGGTACAACAATCAAACTTTGTAACTGCATTTTTTTAATATAATAAGATTAATAAGTAATCACTAGGGATACGATTTTAGGCTAATAAATAGAAAGGCGTAAATTGTACTTAAAGTCAGAAATTTCTTACAGGTAAACAAAGAATAATATAAAATTGGCAAGGTTGGGCTTCTCATTAACACCGACTCTCAATTTCGGCTCCTATATAGTCTAAAGCCCAGCTGGCCTCAAAAAAGCTTGGTGTTTTGGCTAAGGTGAGACAATAAATAAATAACAATAAACTTCACACCGGGACAGCTGCTTAATCTTTATCAAGCGCAAGTCCGGTCGTGTATGGAGTACTGTTCTCACCTTTGGGATGGTTCTGCCAAATACCAGCTGGAGACACTGGAAGCTATTGAGAAGAGAGCCAAGTGACTCATTAACGACGACGAACTTGTAAGCAAGAGACTCCAAAGTCTCGAGCATCGCCGCAAAGTCGCTTGCATAGCGGTTTTTTATCGGATACATTTCGGGGAGTGTGCCACAGAACTAAATGAGTTGATTCCGCCATCCCCATTCTTTAACCGGACATCCAGGGATACTCAGAAGCGCCACCGCTATATGGTAGTTATTCCATTAACCCGAACAAAGCGATTTGCTTCTTAGTTTATTATACGAACCGCCAGGGAATGGAATACCCTGCCTGAGTCTGTGTTTCCGGTTAAGTACAATATGGGGGTCTTCAAAACCCGAGTGAACAGGTATCTTCTGGGTAAGCGCGCTCCATCATCGACCGCATCATTACTTAACATCAGGTGAGATAGTGGTCAAGTGCTACCCAGTTCAGGATTAAAAAAAAAAACAAATTATACCTACCTAAATATAAAACATAAAAAATAAACCATTTATTTTTGCGCTTTAAGTGCTTACGTACAATTAGTTTTAAGAAGATCAAATAATATTGTCCCTTTTTTGAGCCAGCATTCTTCACAAAATATCTAAATTTCATGTTTGCCCTTTCGATGTGGAGAGAGTTATTTTCGCGGAACTTCTATCAAATCCTTTATAACGTTGTCCGTGAAAGTATCGCTACTGAATGCCCTGTCAATGGTAGAAGACGACATTGCCACATATTTTTTTTAGGCTGTATCAAATTTTTGATAGGAACTTAAAAAGTACAGTTGCGTGAGGCAGACTTCTTAAATCACTTCTGTTATCTCTTCAATTTCAAAATTCTCCTTAACGTATTTATTTACAAAAAATGCGCAGCTTGTACATTGTTGCAAAGAGTAAACGCTGGTATAAACATTGATTTTAATAAGGATGACAAGATGATGGGGATGATCCCAAATAAATCATGAACAGCTAGTTAAGTTAAAGTTTTATTGCAGACTCAGCCACCTCAGCTTTTGCGAGGAGTTATTGGCCTCTTCGTGATCGGCTCAAACGTTAGACAGTTTAACATTTGTAACCTTGAGAAGCTATATTTAGCCAAATAATCGTTGAAACATTTCATGTAACATGCATTTGTGAATCGGCGGCTGTACAGGTCACAGACAGGGTTGTACTGGATGGTGCACGTTTTGCACTGAACGGGGCTCCATGATGGGATCTTGTTATCTTGTTCAGCTGCAGCCGAGGACCTCACCATGTTGCATATTAGTAAGACTATAATCACTGGAATTACAAATATTACCTTCAGTAGAGATAAAATTAGGTATCATAAGTGTATCTATAAAAAAAAAGTTGTTTTTATGCCTGATAGCTTAGCCTTTGAACCCTATCACCTGATGGTAAGTGATGATGTTCTCGAAGGTGTTGTTCTGGCTTACCTAGAAGGCTCTCAAGGACAACTGTCGGATCACACCGTTAGGTGCTTGGCGATAGATTTTCTGCTTGAGGGTGGTTGCTAGCCAGGCGGGCATTTGCAAAATGCCTTAATACCATGCTATAACAACTGCCATCCTAATACAACTGAGACCGACGACGTCTTGATGCGCTCAGTAGTAATGTCACTAGCGGTCCGGTCACCCATCGAACTCAAGTAGAAAATCTGTCACCAAGCACCTAAACAGTATGTTCGGGCAGTACTCCTTGAGAGCCAGTAAATATACATGAGACTTGTCTTAACAACAGTAGGTATGTCTCAGGGTGACGGGCGCAGTGCAATCCGTCACTTGTCACAAAATGCATTTATTATAGGCAGAGATTAGTCCACTTAACATCAGATGCACCTCAGGCTTGTCCCGTCACAACCGTATAACAAAAAAAAAACAGTTAATCACTCTTATATTATAAATGCGTATATAGTTTGTGTGTAGGTGTGGTTTTTACCATTCACATCCGCAACAGCTCGGATTTTAATAAAATTTGGTATCTAGGTAGATATACTATTGACTATTCGCAAGCATCTTGGGGATCGCAGTAGCAGTAGTCATGCAGTTATTCAAAAGGCGTTGCTTCCCACCTGGTATTTCCCTTAGTCGCCTCTTGCGACACTCACGGGAAGAAATGTTAGGGTGACATTCTAACCGGCCCCGACGACGCGGCAGTTCCGTAGGAAAGTATGATAGGAGCATGGTTTTTTTGGCCGCAGTTGTATCATGCGTGCGCCGTGCTCGGTGCTCCATAGTTTCTAAATAACTAGTACCTATGAGATTGGATATAATAATAAATATACCAATATAATCCCCACATGATGGTTAAAGAACGATAGGAAAAAAATAGAGTTATAACTCATTGTCATGTTAGCTCAGTCGGTCAGAGCATACCCCGGCTATAGGGGTGGATGGACGCGGGTTCGAATTCCGCACATGACTATAATTTTTCCTCGTAAATTTGTAGTTTTGTAATGGATAAGTATAACAAATTCTAACGCGGGAAAATATAGATAAATACTTACATAGGTACAACAACAAAATATTATCGACAATATTGCATTTCAGTTCTTTCTACTTGTTGTCCATATTTTACAGTAAAGTACTTATATGAGGTCACGAAGGTGCTAAAAAGCAAATCCTACAGTCTACACTACACAAAGCGATCTGCCTACTCATTTCTCAATAGGTATTTTTATCAAATGCTTTAACGAATAAATAAGTAGTTAGTCAATAAGTAAGTAGTACATAGGTAGATATAATTAACACAATCAACGCTTGTGCAGTGCAATGGAAAAACTTTCACAGGTAGACACAGACCTTTCCAGTCACGAAGAGGCTATAAAGCAAATACTACAGTCTACACAAAGCGATCTGCCTACTCATTTCTCAATTGGTATTTTTATCAAAGGGTTTAACGATTAAATAAGTAGTACATAGGTAGATATAATTAATACAATCAACGCTCGTGCAGTGCAATTGTAAATCTTTTACAGGTAGACACAGACCTCTCCAGTCACGAAGAGGCTATAAAGCAATTACTACAGTCTACACAAAGCGATCTACCTACTCATTTCTCAATTGGTACTTTTATCAAAGGGTTAAACGATTAAATAAGTAGTACATAGGTAGATATAATTAATAAAATCAAAGCTCGTACAGTGCAATGGGAAATCTTTTACAGGTAGACACAGACCTTTCCAGTCACGAAGGGACTAAAAAGTAACTACAACATACACAAGCGATCTGCCTGCTCATTTCCCAGTAGGTACTTATTATTGTAAAGGGTTTATCAAATAAATAAGTAGTTAGTCAATAAGTAAGTAGTACGTAGATATAATTATTACAATCAACACGCGTGCAGTGCAATGGGAAATCTTTTACAGGTAGACACAAACCCTTCCAGTCACGAAAGTGCGCCCCTTCATATTTTTTGAGTGTAGTTGCTGCTCCAGCCTACCCAAGCGACTATATTTTACATTTATCTATTGTTCTGCTGTATCAAAAGTATGTAGCATTCCCTTACAAATGAGCATAGAAGAGAATGAGCAATGAGAATTAACTGTGGAAGGGCGCGCCATCGTGATGGAAGAGGACCTACTTCAAGATTTCTAAGTACTAAACAAGTATTTTTGTCATGTGTATACCCTATATAATAAAGCATGATGCTTTAGCTTATCCTAATGATGTGAACAACGCCCAGCCTTCAGTATCTTGAGTTGTTTGCCGTAAGTCTTGTACATATAGTTAGATCGGCATTTGAATTCGCAATCACTGTTCGATGTAACCCCATCCGAGGCGCAGACTGGGTCGTAAATCTTAACGCAGCGGCACGGCGGGTAGTCGAGCGCACAAAGCGACGATGACACCATCAGGGACAGGAGAAATACTGAAATCGTAAAAATGTGTTGTGTACCTAAGATTTTTTAAAGGTTTTCACTTATTGGTAAGTGACGATGTGGTCGAACGAAGATGGAATGTGAGCTAAAAAACTGTCGCGAGTTTTGTCCATAATTATCAGGTTACGTGCTGAGGCCCGCGCTCGACGCTGTGCACAATCGTGACTCCCAGACGAAGAACTTCAAATAAGTTCGAAACTGGTCGGAGCAATATCCGGTAAATATTACGAGTCCTAGCCGGTTACTAAATAATAATTGAAGATGGAATGTATTGTGCTTGACGTAGAATTAAAACGAAACTCTACAAACGTTTACGTGGAACTCATTTTTGTTTATAGTGAAACTACAGAAGTCGAGTTCCAGCAACACAGAGCTATTCTCTACGAGTAAAACAATTGAAGTTAATGATAGTTTAAATTATACCATAACCAGATCACTACTTTCAAGTGAAAAAGGAGAAGTTTAGAGTGGCTACCGGTAGAAACCTTGGGGCAATTGTTTGATTTTATTAAGTACTATAAGTTCAAAAGTTTTCATTCTTATCAAGGTACTTCAATACTTAGGTAGGTACTTACTCAAATTCGAAAGCGTTTTTGATATTTGTCCTATTTTTACAGCGCAGCGGTAGATTTTTAATTACAAACCTATTTGAAATTTGAACAACCCCAAAATGCGTGACGACATAAGTCGATGCAACTATTGCTCTCAAAGAAATAAAAAAATAAACTGACGTCCTTTTAAGATAGTTTTTTTCTATGTACCTAATATTAACTTTCTAAAAACAAAATCTTTATACCTACCTGATTTTTTCTAATAATAATTCCATTAATGTATAAATGTTATTATGTTATTATAGTATTGTAATGTTGTGAATAGTTTAGTGAGTAGGTATATAATATGCAATGCCTACATAGATACTACGCCGTGTTTACATAAAATATGTGTCTGCTTTGTTAGGGATTTTCCCGTTGAAAAAGCAGGTGGGCCGATGGGTCATTTAGTTCGTTGGAGTTCGGTGAATCGATGTTCCAGCGGCGAGCAAATATAGGAATGCCATGAATAACAAAGTATCTATCAGGTATCGCAGTAGGTAATATCTTGTGATATCATTAAACTAAAATATCACTCAAAAAAATCTCACACAAAATTTTGTATTCTGATACATTCATTTTTATCTCTAAAGTACCTACTTACAAACTTTACAAACTTTTTAAGAGTATATTAGGTACCTAGACTCCTACGTTTTAACCAATATGTGACGATGTTTTCTTTTAAAATGAAAATATGTTTGACATGTAGACACTTAGAGAATTTTAGGTGTGTTTTAAGTTAGTTTTAATGTTTGAATCAATACCACCTATAAATCGTGAAATTGTCTACTAAAAGTGTAAGTTATCTGGTTGTAAAATTGTATAATTTCAATAAATTAAGAATTTGATTTCTTTTTGTGATAAGAATGTGCACAAGTAAATGGTGCCGTAAAGTGCTGCACACACACTCCAATGTGCAAAACAGGGCAAATTATTGTAGTAAGTACATAGTAGATAAGCAGTATCAATGTATAGATCATTACACCACCACAATATAATTATAATTTGTTATAATGTAAAGGAAATAAGCAAAAAAATTCAAACATAAAATACGCATTATTATGGATAACTCAATATTACTCGTTAGATCTCACTCAAATTGAAATGGGACCGAATGACAGAAAATTCACCAAAATTGGTACACCCAGTAAAGATTAACTCTAAGTTATCAGGTAAGGACACGCAAAAAAAAGCATTTAAAAAAGAACTTCTAAATTTTTTGTTTGATATGTTGTAAATTTTGGTAAACGGAGATCCACGATGGCTTATTTCCTGACTTCGAAATATTTATAATGTACATACTGAAAACCAACTGATCCTTCAAATAAAAAAGCATCTATTAAGTATATTTTACTTGAAAGTCAGTAAATTTTCATGTAATATATATAAATTTAATATAATACAAAAAAAGTACATAATAAGTCCTTACCAATTCTGTAATCCATTTGGGGTGCTTTTTGCCCTGCGATCAGCTCGTATATTCTCGTCTAAGACTACGCTCGATGCACTTTCACAATAACTGACGCCGCAGGTGTTGACACCTATATACCGGCTCCTATTGTTAGCAAACCAGTGTTATCTGCGTATTTCCTTTCAATATCCAGCCAGGATAATAAGACTGCCGATTAAATACTCGTTCACGGCGTGTATTAATTCGCAATAAGTAACACAGCATGATTCGTAACAACACAATGCCTTCGCTTTGTTTGTCGTCACCTCACGCATATATTATTGAGCTAGTCTTCCTTGTTGAGGTTTTACCTACTTGTACGAGTAAAATGATGAAGCCTTAAGCTGATTTTTCGTTGCTTAATTGGCAGTTCGTTGTCCGAAGCAGTGTAAGTGCTCTTTTCCCATCATGCGTATTTTCACCCGCGCATGATTCCGGTCCGCATGCGGGTGATAGCCCTCTTGGCCACTCGCAGGATAAAGATTTCGTTTGCCACTGCAGTTTGTGCGTGTCGTCAATCCGCGTTCCGCGCGCGTGCTATCCGCGTGATAGGAAACCTTGTATGAATTCATACATAGCATAGCCCACATGCGGGCAAGATCCGCACGCGGATGGCTATCCGCGTGACAGGAAAGTGCCTGTTACGATACTCCGCGTTCAGAGGCGAAAATGAGAGAAAATATATATATATATATATAGGTAGGAAATTGAATAAAACGCCGTGGGCTTTAGATTATTTTATGAGAAATTGATCCATCAATTGTCATGGTTTGGAAGGTAGATATGAAATTAAACCTTAGTAACTGACATAGACTACTTAGGCGTAAGTACTTACGTTGCGTAAAGCATGCATTTAAACTTATTTTGTTTTTCATGAAATTCTCTTAGTCATGAGATGTTCTTTTCTCCCAAATCAAGACATGTTCTTTTCTCCCAAAGAGGACGATGCTCGTCTACACTAAGCTTCGACAGTTCTTAAGTCCATACTTATCTTACTGATGGCGTTCGTACAAGAAATTGTGCTGCACCAATCTTAAAAAGTTGGCTTAATTTGCTCTGTTTCTTAGATACGCAATGTGAAGTGTTGAAGAAAGAACAGTACCACTGAGATAAGAAGTGTGGAGAAAGTTGTTCATCTTAGTTTATGAATTTCCTAGTTAAAAATCGATTTTGCACACTTTCCTGCCGCGATGGGCAGATAAGAGAAGACTTAAGTTAAACCTCCAACCATAGCCAGTGCTAAAATGGACATTAGAATTAGGCAGAGCGCACGCAAAAAGTGATAGATACTATTTTTTTTTTCAACATGTCATCAATTTTCTGTATAGATAGAGCCCAAATATTTTTATTTCTAACAAAATGGCAGCCAATTCACATTATGACATTACTTTTGCACCTCCCTTTTCTATGCACCCATTACATACCAATCTAGGTTCTAAGTTCCAACTTGAAAGAAACCTACTAAATGACCTTACATTTCATTCTAGAAGTTTCCGATGGGAAATTTCCACAAATGGTTATGATGGGTAATGGTTATTTATTATTACATTGTTAAAGAGAAATTTATTCATTTATCTATAACATTATCGAATAACTACCCTACCTTACAAGGACGGATCTGCGAAGGTAGTCGCGGTGCGGCGGCGGCATGACCTGAGCCCAGCAGCCCTATGTATGACAAAAAATTTTAAAACAAATACATAAATACAGGTATTTTAATATAAAATATATAATTTAAAAAGAAACATCAGGCTGTAGCTCAATGCCTACCTAACTTAAAGCAACTCAAGACAAGATTAAAGTAATTATTTATTATACATACTACGTATAAATATGGCGGTAAACAGGGTTGCATTCAACATGTAACGTGTTAGCAGTTGAATATTGGTCACGTCAGCCACATACAGCATTATACTTCTTCGTTTCTAAAGTACTTTACTTTTAAATGAATAGATTCAGGCGTTACTTTCCGGAAATCCATATTTAATAATAACAAATATTTTAATAAAACACTTACAAAATATAATAATATATCTATAGTGTATCAATTCCGCCTGATGACGTCACAAACGCCACGCACCCTCGCTTTCTCGATCGTGCGCTCGTAGAGTGACGATACCTCCTGAGGATGCTCCGTGTGGAACCGAAATGCGTCGAAAATTAGGCGGGATTGTCACTTGATATATTTTTAAGTGTTTCATTAAAATAATAATTTAATGTTTTCTTAAAATATTTGTTATTACTTACTTTACTTTTTGTACCAGACTTATCAATCCTCAGAAATCTCAGAATGGTAATTCGATGTGAAATATTGAAAAACTATTTTTTTATTTGTAGCCAAGCACCTAATGGTGGGTTCCGGAAGCTGCCTCTAACGTCAGTCACCATTCTAGGTTACGGCCTGCCTATACCACCCTCGACTACTACATCATTCATCACTTACCATAAAATGATATTGGGTAAAAGGCTTAACTGTCAGCAGTAGGAAAAAGCCTCTTATTTTATTATACGTGGTATTATAGATAACTAAATCTACGCCCCGTTCAATAAAAGAAAAAATCTGATTCAAAATTTTCCCTACGGAGAAAGTTCCAGATAAATTTTGTATCAGAGTCTGGACTTCATAGAATCATATAATAATCTGACGTATACAATTTTGAGAACTTTTCACGTGCTTAGGGCTGCATTATTCGTCATATTTTGTTATCAGGATACTACGGATAGTTTTATAGGTGATTGTCCGGATATCCGAACAATTCAGAAAGGTAATTGAAAATTTCATAAAACCAAATACAAACTGCAATAACATTTATAAAAGTAGCATTGTTCACGTAAAAATCATACAATCATTCACAATAAAACTATTATTAATAATCTGTTAACAAATGAGGTAGGTAGGTACCTACTAATAAAGTACTTTTTTCGTTTCGAAGTGGACACTCGCTTTTATATTTCTATTCGCACACGAATTAACATCAAAAAAAAAATATTTTTACTAACATCGACGGAATTTCGATCAAGTTTCATTGACCGTGGAGGGCGGCAGCGATTTAAATCTAACCCTGTTAGGTTTTGGTCCATGTCTTTATCACTTTCAGTCACCTCGACACTCTACACTAACAGTATCGGAACTTGCACGCTGAGACTATGATAGTAATAATGAGATCATAAAATGTCAAACAAAATCAAAAAACAAATAAAAAATTACAAACTTCTTTCCTATAAAGTACCTACTTAAAGTTAACTTGTTTATTATAATATTTTTTGCGCATCAGGTAACATTTACACGTTAAATCATTATATAGCAATAAAATAATCACTACCTACGAAACTCTTTTTCTAAAACTTAAACGACTATCTATTTTATATAACTTTGCGATGAGATCATAAAAAATCAAGCAAAAATATATAAAATATATACGGAAACGACTTTTAACACTAAATATTATGAAATAACTTGCAACACTACGACGAAAGGATTTTTTTAACTACGAGCGGAATTCGAACCTCCGACCAGCCATCCCTATAGCCGAGTTTTGTAAGCTTATTTTGGTAAGAACTAAATAACCTGTGAAAGTCAGTACTATGTTGAGTCAAAACACTGCGCTCAGATTTTTGTACAAGCTACTCCATACCTTTCAATGTAAGAAGTTGGTCCCGGCAATAATGTAATAAAATTATTTTTAAGTCATACAGGTAGGTATAGGCATACCTACTAGTAAACACACTTTTCAGAAACAATATGAATCCAGATCGAAGTCGATGGGATTTAAATGAGAGCAATTTGGAGGACTACCTACTAGCGGTATTTTATTCCACAATCAAACAGCTTCAGAAGTAAAAGAACAATGATAGAAGGAGGTTCTACTTACGGGTGCCTGCAGCCATAAATTATCTGATGACCGTAACAATAAAGCATGGGTAGTATGGAGGAATTTAAAACGTCCCTTGAGGTAGGGTAGAGACGAAGGAAGGAACAGAATACTGTTAAGGAGATGTGGTATATGAGCGAAGACGAATAGGTAGCCACTTGAGCTTGGTACGAAATTGGGAGACATGATCTTATTTGCGGAAGCCGTATATGAACTTTATACAAACATTTTGGAGTCGCTCAAGTTTATTTAGCTGATCTTGTGTGAGATCAAGATAGCAGACGTCAGCATAATTAAGAATAGGGAGTAGTAAAGATTGTACAAGCGCAATTTTAGTGGTGGTAGGTAAAAAGTTGCGAAGTCTCCGTAAAGCTCCAGCAGATGCAAACATTTTACGACTGGTTTCAGCTATTTGAGCGCCCCATGCTAGAGTTCGGTCGATGGTAATAATGGATAATGGATTTTTTACATTTTCGCTAAACGGAATGACAATTCCATCGAACACAACTCCCGGCAATAAGTCCCAGCCCACTCAACCCTGATGATCAAGCGGGAACTTTCTACTATGATAACTTGAGTTTTAAGAGGGTTGACTGGCAACCCATATGCTTTGCTCCATTGCAATAAACGAGCAAGATCCCTATTTGTATCTTCTACTGCTTCAGGCAAGTCAAGCAGTGATGAATGTGAATATAATTGTGAATCATCTGCGTAGAGGTGGTATAGGACGAAGAAATGTTTTTATCGTGATTAAGTCCCATTAAATACTTATAAGTATGTGTTCAAGTCGAGAAGGTCTTAAAGATAGAATTATTGGATTTTAGGGGTATATTATTTATATATGTAATCAAGTTCATAATGTTTATAATTTGTTAAAGAAAATTAAAGCACTTATGTCAGGAATACTCGTACTAATGTCATCAAATACTATAAAAACAAATACAATAGCGAAAATACTAAGTTAATTTGTCCGCCACAAACGTGAGTTTACTCCTTAGTTCTAGGTATCAGTGCTATTATATTAATTGAGGAAAACGCTTCAGCCCTGATAATTATCTGGCATACGTAGGTAATCAATCTTCATCACAATCATCTCAAAACAGAGGCAAAGTTTACAAGACGGTTACTAATTAAACGTCTAATACTTAAAAAGAGTTTAAAAAGTTACACATAATAAAAAGTACTTATATGTCACATGAGATACAGTAAACACTTGCTAGAATGTTCATTATTCCCGTGGGTGTCGTAAGAGGCGATTAATGTAGCTACTCCCCCACTCCTGGTACTTAAAATATACTTCTTACACTATTCTCAGTAGGTATACATACCTATAAGCCTTGAGCAATAAAAAACTGTATTTTTTCTGTGTTGAATAAAATTTGATTTGAAAAAAAAATTGATTATAGTTGTTATATATAATAAATAATAATAATAAATAATAATATTTTTATTGTTCAAAAAAGTGAATATTAAACATACATAGACAAAAACTTTAAAAATATATATAGTCTTATTAGGTACATATTTACTTACTTATTTAAGTTAGGTAGGTTGTACAAATATAAGTATCAAGGAAAACATTGCATAAAATGATAGTCAAAGAATATTTTACTATGTACTTACTTACTAGGTATCTATAATATTTTTTTTAACAAAGTTGTCTACATGTCACTCTAGCCCCCACACTAGGATACCCTGTGTTGTGGGTGGACTAGTCTCTTCCTAGCACAGTAATATTTGTTGCAGATTAAGTTTGGAATAAACTGTGGTTGGTTGGTAGATTTACAATTAATTTGGCAAAGAAAGAACAAAGAAGGGTACCTAACTTGTATATATAATATAAAAATATATCCACTCAATTATTAGTAAAAACCAAAACAATATCAATTCAAACTAAGAAAAATAGAAAGGCATCCCAAATAGTTAGTAATCCCTAATATATATTTTATTATTAAGCAGATACGTAGGTACATACCAAGTCTTAAGGTACAAAATATCCAAATGAATATTTTACATCATTACGTCGCAATCGTCTTCATCGAATCACTTTTTAATTTACGAACTATACACTATGGGCGAACATCAATCATTTGGTAGGTATTAGTCCTTAGCTAATATTCTTTATGTACAGATTATTCGTTATAATTTTTGTTTCACAAACATCTACTGTTTACTACAAGATACAAAACAAAATACTGTCTTAGATCAAATGGAGGTAGTAAAAGAATAGAAAACATCATCGAAATTATTAGTGTTCTGGTGAACACATGTTTGGTTATACTTGAGTGCGTGTTACATTCTAGTGAGCATTTTATGATACTAGCTTTGTGTGTGCGTAATAGTTATGAGAGTGGCTATGTGCAAGTACGCATGCAACGTTAAGGTGTTACACATATTTAATGTAATGAATGTGTGAGTGAACTTTATGCGATAATGTTGAGGAAAGGTGTTTAAGTCTGGTTAGAGTAAGGCAGAGTGCACAACGAGTATTAGAAGTATGAAATAAATTATAATTGGTTTGATGACTTAGTGTATTATATTCATATTAGTTTCATACGTTATGAAAGAGGTATTTGTTATGTTTTGTATGAGTTATATTTAAAAGAAAATGGTATGATGATGATTATTATTGACTGTATTGATTATAATATACCCTTGCAAAGTGCACCCAAACCATGAGATGGACAAATTATATAAAAATAATAAACAACCTTCACTTGTGTTCGTGTAAAGATATAATATAATAAATATATGTATTAGGAATATGAAAGAATAGCATATTTATTAACAATTTGTTATATTCAAAGGTATGAGTTTATTTTATGTAGGTTTATTTTTTTATTTAAGATTATTATTGTTGGACATCCAGTAGTTTCTCAGTTTCATAGTAGTCAAGGCTATGTAGCCAGTTTTTTATTTTTTTCTTACACAATGATTTTACACACCATACAATATTAAGTTGCTTTTGCACCTTATTATATAAATATGGGCAACGATATAATGGAGCTCGTTTAGCAAATTTAGTGTTCAGATTAGGAGTATCCCATGTTAAACGGCGCAAAGATCTTACTGAAGGCTTAATAGAGGCCAAGGATTGTTTGAGAAATCTTAAGATAGCAGCAACAATATAGATTTGTCTTACACTTGAGTGGTGAAAATCGCTATACAAACTGTATGTAGGATATCTAAATGGCTTTTTATAAGCTATTTTAAGTATAGCCCGTTGAGCCCGTTCAGCCTTTATTAAAAGATAGCCGAAAGCAGCGCCCCAAGTGACAGCACAGTAGGATAAAATTGGTTCACACAACGAAAAGTACACCAAGCGAATTAGTTCACAGTTTGCAACGTGTCTTAGTTTTAAGAAGATATACTTCAGTTTTTTTACTCTTGTACTAACAACATTTATATGATTTTGCCATGAAAGTCTATCGTCTAAATGAACTCCCAAATATTTGATAGACTTTACATTTTCTAAAACTGGGCAAACGCAAATAGTTGAAGTGGCACCTATACATCTGTGAAGCTTAATAGCAATTGGCTCTAGTGGAGCAGTACGCTGGGAGATACTAAATGTCAAATATTTGGTTTTTGAAGCATTTAAGGTAAGGAGATTATTTTGGAGATGGATTATAAGAACTATAATCAATCTTATGGATACAGTTTTTTCTAGTATATATGGATATTTAGGCTGTGCTATACGAGCCTGATGAACACAGCCTAAGTATCCAGGTATTACCTACCATCAGGCTTCTTTCATCAGGCTCGTATAGCACAGCCTAAATGACCACATAAATATATTTCTTACACCATGCTGGAAGGTAGTAAAAAAGCTTGTAAGCTGACCGGGATATTTTCAGTGTTCCGATCGGTACTTCCATTGGTAGAATCACGAATATTTATTTCCAATATCCCGATTGAGAATTTTGATTGGCAATAGAATCAGGGATACTTGTACCCATTCCTCCAATTGAACACTTTCGAAAAAAGACGGCAATTTTTGGGCGGCTGGCCTCGCCTGTTGCTAGATATGCGATTGGTTTAATAAAACAGCGTTTTTTACTCCTATTTAATGCAAATTATATTATAAATAAACTTAATCGATAGGAAGATAAGATAACCTTAAAAACTACCACGCAACTCTTGCGATAAGTCTTGCTAATACTTTAAATACTTATTATTACACCTACTTGACCGATATGATGATATGATTTGTAACGAAATAAGTAAGTACAGTAAAACTACAGTAACCTAGATAAACTCGCGATAAAACTGTATACATCTATACTAATATTATAAAGCGCGAAGATTTTTATTTTTGTATGCAACGAATAAACTTAAAAACTTCTTGATTTGGATGAAATTTGGTATGGAAATAGTTTGAGACCCAGGGAAGGACATAGGATACTTTTTAACTAACTGCGAAAAAAGAGATAAATTGTTTTGCGCGATAATCTAAATACGCACGGGCGGAGCCGCGGCTGAAAAGTTAGTTATATATTTTCTGAATTTCCCATGACAGAGATGCGTTTCACTATCCTTCCAAAGCAGCAATGTTCTCAGAATCGAACAAACAGGTCTTGTAGTGAATAGTATAAATACCGCGGATGAACCATTCGTCCGAGTTAAATACACAGTTCAATATTGACCATAGATATTTACTGAATAACTAAGTCAGGGTTTACATTTAACAACTTGATGTTTTCCTTGATTTCTACTTTTATCTTTTAAGTATCATAACAGGTACTTGTCTTTCAGTACCGTTTAATTGTGATAATTCGGATAGCCGATGCTTAATAGTAGATTGATTCTCATATTTTAACCTAACATTTATAATTTTAATTCGCACTGGGCTGTACCACGTAAACTATTACGTTGGCAACCCTGGATGAGAGGATGGCATGTAGGATGCTTCTCCTTAGACCCCCGGACACAGAATCCCCGGAGCGTAAAATATTTTTATTCTTAACTATAGTTTATTTTCTTAATTGAGTTGGGCACATTGATCTATCTATGGTTGGGCCTGCGGCTTTTTTTCTATACGTCTCAAATCTGATCAGAGTATGCCCATTCTTCACCACTTACCATTATTCCATCTTACCCGCATATAAGCTGACTTAACTTCGTAGTACATAATTTATTATTCTGAGCTTAACTTACCGTTTTCATTCGTGCGTCTTTTTTATGCATATGTCCGAATTACCATAAAAAAGTTGCATTTCTCGACTAAAATCACTATATTCTCAGTGTCATTGCATGAACATGTTCGCGAAAAATATGAGAAAATGCAAAATCAAGTAGGTGCTTATCTACGAATAAATAATGTATCAGGTATGGTATACTCCAGAAGATAAAAATATATAACATCTGCAGATATGATGCAATGCAAGTTGCCGTGGCACAGAATATAAAAAGGCTGCTTGTGTTGTAGGTAAGACTATTGCATTCCAACTCATCGTCGATGCGATAAATCAATAATGATTGTTTCCTCAGTTTCTTTAGCCTCTCAAGAATCTATTTTTATCTTTTTTATTTGTAAGAGAACTCGCTCTTTTTCCCTAATGCCATCTGATAATAACCGGTAACTTCCGCTCGTTCCACTATGATCCGCTAATTCAGTCCCCCAGTACAGCACTCACTATTCCACTACAGTACCCTATTCAGGGGACTCAAGTAGTAATAACAAATGCAAATCCACTTCTATCCCCTATGCTTAGGACCAAACCAGTACCATAAAACAGAATTCCTTTACAGTAAAATGACGAGCCTATTCTCACTCAAAAATATTCTCTAAATAGGTCTTAATTCTGACATCTGTCAAAGTGATAGTTTATGCCAGATAGACAGATGTGATTTATGACAGGTGTCTAAATGACAGTTGATGTCGTATTTTATGTACTCAATTACTTTTCATTTATAATCTGCCTATAACATATGCATATCGTCGGACTGCACTGCGCTAAGACATACAGTTGCGCAAATCTCTTACGTGATAACATTCTTATAGAACTTTTTAAGAGCTCGTAGCGTAGCTTGCTTAGTCGTTCTTGACCGATCATGACCGCTAGTGGCATCACCACTGTGAGTGCATTTGCTTCGGAAGGCACGTTACTAAATTTATGATATTGTATATTTAATATGTAGGTAGTTGATGTTTATTTTTTTATAGTTACCTATAGCTAGTTTTAGTAAAATACTTTCTGGACAGCTGTGAATCCGTATGAATCTTTTTTTAAATATCACCAACCGGAAGGTTTGAGAATGTTGACCCAAGATCCATAAAGGAGTAGACAATCGATTTTATTATTTTTCATGACGGCTCCAATTCCAATATTTAAGAGATTAAAACATAAAAAACAACCGCCAAAAGTAAGTACAAGTGTCATCCAAATGATGCAAATAAAGCTAGGTACGTCAAACATTGTAATCGCTGTAATGTGGTGTGTAGGGATGCGCAAAGACGCCATATCTTTGAATCCGTTCAAAATGGGAATTCAGCAAAAATCTGGAACTTCCTAAGGTAAATAGGAATTGGTAAATCTCGTTAGGAATCTTCCCCAAATTTAGATATTAACTCTTTAAACCAACACTTATCCTCATCGTGTAACATTGATTACACGGTAAAAGCTTGCACTTTAAATTCTCTTTCTAACATTTCATATAGTATTCTATTTCACCCCTCTCCCCCGCGTTATCTCAAGGAACGTTTTCGTTTCCTTCATACTACTCACTCATGTTCTCTACGATCGTCTTTAAATCTTCAGCTCGAAGTGCCTGAGCGTAAAACTAAATTTTACGATGGATCATTCGCCTCTGAGGCTGTACGTCTTTGTTGCCTCTTGCTATTAAACGCTCACCATCAATTAATATTTTCAAAAAGCTTAAAAGATCATTATCTTTCCCCATCATGATTGTACACATTACTGTTTGCTATAAATTGCTACTAATAAGTTCTTACTTTTATGATTCTGTATGTTAACTACTTACATTATTTAATGTTATTGATATAGGTATATGTATATATTGTATGATCTTATGTATATATTTATTTATTATTTTATATATGTATTTTTATATTTATGTAGGTAGGTATATTTAGGTATTATTAATGTAGTATGAATGAACTGTGTTAAATCTTTATTACTTTAATTGTATTTATTTTATTTATAATTATACATATTTTAGATGCTATCTAAGTAATTATTTTGTTTGTATTATGAAGACTACCGTCTATGTATTTTTAGTAAAATGTTGTCCTCCAGTTATAGGTCGTCTGGAACAGATCGCTCTAAGCGATAAGACCGCCTATTGTTACATCATATTTTGTATTGTTATAAGTTATCTTTATAAGTTTTTTTTCTCAATAAAGTGTTATCTATCTATTCACGTGAAGGCGGCCGCCAATTTTTTTTCTAGATCTAGCATGTGAGGTTTAATTAGTAGAAGTATACAATATTGTAGTAAACAATTTTGTTTAATCTACCAAACTAATTAAAGTAGGGACTGTCAAAACAGGGTCTATCACAAAAAACTATACTTTGAATTTGGAAATTTAGTATATTACCTACTTACTTCTATTTTACCAACAAAATATACCTACTGAAAATGACGATTATAATGTATAGTTATTAAATAAATAATAAATTAATTAAAAAACTAGGTGTTCAATATATTTATAAGATTATATTGTATAGTTTTGAAGCTGTAATCGAATATGCACAAAACTTTTTCCTGACTGTAAATTAAGTACCCATCAACTAATCCGAAATTTTAAATAAATCTGTCGCTAAGTACCTAACGGTGTGTCCCGGCAGCTGTCCTTGAGAGTGATTCTTGGTTAGCCTGAACAACATCTTCGACCACATCATCACTTACCATCAGGTGAGATAGTGGTCAAATGCTAACCTATCAGGCTTCAAAAAAAAACAAATATACCAATCTCTCTCCGATAAAACGAAAAATATGGTCGAGGGTATAGTGGAGAGCTTTTATAAGCATTTAAATTGTATCTGTCATACATTCCCATAAAGAATGAAAACCTTGTCCAAAACTCGTGGCCCTTGGATTACTCCCTGTACAAACACGATGATGTAAACAGGTAGGTACTTACCTACAAAGATTACGCCCTACTTCAGTCCGTAAACAAAAAGAGGCAATATTTGCCAATGACGTGTCCTTAAATTTACTAATTTACCAATGCGTTTTTCCAACGGGATTTTAGGTTAACACAACAAGTTTCGTGTATTGCTTTGTTTTCTTAACATAATAACCTATATATTTACTAAGTTTTATTTAACGGTTCTTATGATCTCAATTACAAACTGTAAGTACTAAGTTCCACCCTTGTAAAGCGCTCCATCCAGGTTAATTGGTTAGAACACTGAGAAAAATAACGTTTAAATTAGGTAAGTGAAATGAAAGTTTTTATTCTCCATGGTTTACACCCAATTTTCCTAAATTTAAGCATAGGTGATTAAAATATGTATAAATCGATTAGAATTAATAAAATATGTAGTAAGGATTTACGTCAAATGTTGAGTAACATAATTTAAAACATACCTATATATTTTAATACTAGATGGCCCGGTGTACTTCGTATCACCTATCCTAACGGACGAACGTCAAATGTTTGTATAGGTAAAACAGTTAGGTACTATGGGAAAATGAAATTGTTGTTTTTTACTACCTTCCAATCAAAATTAACCCTGACATATAGACATATTAGCGTGGTATATTTCGTCTCCCGTGGTGTGCCGGGATAAATACCAAAAGGTTGGTAGAACAGCAGCGCTTTCTGAAGAACTGCTCTCTTAAACTGAGATCCCCGGACGTCTGCCAAGCGTGGGGGTATGGCTTTCGAACCACTTAACTATCATTTAATCTGTGATATGACAACCAAAATAGGGAAGGCATTTATTGTGGTGGACGTCTTCAGACTGATGATGTTGATGTGTTTTTTTGTCATAGTATAAATTAGTAGTTTTTGTTGGACATTTAAATATAATTATCAAGAAATTTGTAAGCTATCTTTCTATAATGTATAGTTTAATGTCTGTAAAGATACTAAATTGTAATCTTTTTTCAACGATTAAGTTAGCTTAATCCTTGAAAAAATTAATATATTTTTGACGTACTTTTTCTTCTGATATGGATTGAAAATAAGGTCTTCAATAGAGCGTACTAAACTGTAAGGATATATCTAGTAAAGTTTTTATTAGCGAGTACAATTCGCATTTCTCTCATGTTACGCCTTATCAGCATTATACCAAGAAAGAGTCACTTAGGTCGCGTCGGTCTAAGCTTATTCAACAATTAATATTGTCCCGTAATGCAATATTATCAAAGCTCAGAGGCGACGCTTAGAAATCACGAAACGAATTTTCTTCAACAACATTGATTTGAGGCAAATAAGATAAATAAGCATAGACGGAGTGGTCTTTAAAAAAAATCCAGACCGAGGAGGGCGCAGGAGGGAGAGACATCGCATCGCATGCGAGTTAGCGAAACAGTCAAAATTAAAATAGCGTGAGCGTATTTTTTTCAATAAATTCATATAAAAGTGAGCTTTTTAGAAACGGAATAAATCTTGCATGGTTGCTAAAATATGATTAGGCGAAATTTCAGAGCTCACTTTTGATCAATTTTTGGAGTCAATCTGTTATTTTGACTCCAAATAATAGGCGACCGTTCAACATAATCTTCTTCTTAGACATAATTATGTCTACACGTATGTATAAAAATGTAGTTTACCTTTTGCGTGTAGAAAATTATTGTTCAACATCGTTTCCTTATTGTAGATTAGGATGATTTCTTTAAGGTATTATTTGTATGTTTTGTTAACAATAAAATGACAGATATGAACTTCACGCCTTTTAAACATTGGACCTTGTGAGGTACCTGCCCTATTAAGTCTTCTGGAAAACTATAATTCTAACTTTAAGTTACTACGATATAGAAAAGATCTTAGGTGACTGAAGTGTATAGCAGTCGTATTAGCATACGATAGATTTTTTTCTATTGTCGATAAGAGTAGCTTTTGGCCACAAAATAATGTAAATGTAAATAATGACGTGGTCAAAGATGTCAAACAATATTAACCTAGAATAGGAACTGGCTCTCTGGGATAGCTGCCGAAACTTAGGTGCTTGGCGACATATTTTTACCTGAAGGTGATACCTGGCTAGCCAGTGTCGGAGTTATTATGCTGCCCGACGAACTCTGTCCTGCCAAACGGGTGGCATCCTATTACAATAATCGAAACCGGCAGCTGATTCAGTACTTCAGCTTCTTCTTTTCACAGTAGTAAAGTAAATACCACGATCCAAGTAACGACCGCAGTCCTTTTTATTCTGTGCCGCAGTGAACATAACTCGACCATAGAATAAATTGACCTTAGTTGATCGATTAAGAACAACTAGACTAGCTCAAGTAACAAACGCTTGCTTCTGTCAAGTATCTATGATATTTCGTGATCAAGGAAGGTGTCAATTAAATTTAATCATATACATATGCCGCAGTGCTCGTGGCGCTCTATAATACAATTGATCAAATATTACTCGTATAGCGTAAGACATATTCAAATTTATACTGTTTGTGCACATGATGCCTTTACTTTTCCAATCTGCATTACGACGGTTTGCGATTAAGAATAATCTTTATGCTTAAAGGTTTTTGACCCTTAAAACCAATGCACAACAATTTAATTTTTAGCAATTTTTATACAAACCTAGTATTGTCATATTTTAAATACCAAGTGTTTAAACTCGGTGAAATTTTGTATCTATGCTTCTTATTTGCCAATTTCCGTAAAATTAAGTACTTATATTCAAAAATAATTCGATAACTCAGTTAATTAAGTGCACTACATACTAATCTGGAATCGATTGCAATGACAGTACTTGCCGAGTTTCCTTAAAAAGTAGGTTTTTTTTTGTTATTGTGACGGAGGCCTACCTGATGTTAAGCGGACTAACCTCTGCCTATAACAGATGCATTTCGCCACAAGTCACGAATTGCACTGCGCCCGTCACTTCAGACATAGTTGTTAACTCTCATGTGCCTGTAATTTCACTGGCTCTCAAGGAATGCTGCCGAGACACACCGTTAGGTGCTTAGCGACAGATTTTCAACTTGAGGGTGGTCGCTAGCCATTCGCAAAAAGCCCTTCCACCATGCGGTGAAGCTCAAGCACGCGGCGGGATTCGAACCATGGACCTTTTTTATTATAAAAACTAACGTGGTTTTCACTCATTTTTAGTAAATAATACGGGATAACTCACGTGAATCAGTCAGATAGATCCGACTATAGTTTCAACCACATTCGGTGGTCTTTTTCAAGGAGAGCTCGGGACGCCCGCGTTGACGTCTCGCTTAGCACTCAAATAAAAACTATAGTCGGAGCTATCTGACTGATTCACGTGAGTTATCCCGTATTATTTACTAAAAACCATGGACCTGCTGCGCAGCAGTCCATAGCCAATGCCACTGAGCCATCACTGCTTCAAAAGATATATACAGAAAAACAATAAGAATGACGCTGACTTGACTCAACAAAAATAAAAAATATTTTTCTCGTTATTCCGATGATCACTGACGCAGAAACATTATTTATTTTGTTTTATGTTTATTACCACAGGTAGGCAAGTACTAGATTTCTTTTGAACTATGTCTTTACAGATATGTTAGTGGTTTGGTATGTTGTTTTGACGTATTTAGACGTTAAGAGCCAAAGAATAGAGAATAGTGTCTATTAGTAAAGGCAATATAGTTTGCTGGAGGCAGGTGTGTGCGTCACAGACAAATATGAGTTACTACGTGAGACTAGCTTGTTGACGCGCTCGGGGATTTACAGAGCAAACAAACGAGAACCTTGCAGTTTCCCGCTTGGGAAACAAATAATTTCTTATATAAACCTGCCGTAGCAGACGGAAGACGTCATTATCCTCCTGCATCTTGGCATCTTCAGACGAATATTGTACAGCAAAACAACAAAAACGTATTCCTAGTATCTCGCAGTGATATGATAACCTTTTGAGGCGAAGAGTATAAATACAAAATACTTGTGGAGAATACTAATCATCAGTCATTTGTTTTGGAAGAAAGCAGTGAAGATGAGCTACAAAATTGGTGAGCGTTTCTTTTAGCTGCATGTATTAAAATAATGAATAGATTTGTGTGTAGCCTGTTTAAAATTATTAAAATTAAATGTTATTTTCTTCAACTGTAAATAAATAATCATCTGTGATTGCGATTAACGATTGTTTACAGTCTGAGAAAGAATGCTAATAATTTGTTTAATTATGCAAGTTCAAAAAAAAAACGTTTTCATTGACTGTACTTCATTAATTAAAATGTTTGTAGCACATTAATTGTTCTACAAACTCAGATAATCTTGTGGTATTTTCATTTAACTGAAAAATCGAACTGATTTATTACCAAATAATTTCATATAATCAGTATTAACCGCACGGGGTTATGAAGCGCTGCCTCGGGCATTACGCAGTAAATCGGGATTAAGCATCATATATATTGTAATTCATGGCCTTTTTAAAAAATAATAAGCAAGCATTTGACGACAGTGTCACCTGATGGTAAGTGACGACGCGGTCGTCGTTGGAACAGACTTGCAGATACTTATTCTCTCATTTACAGATTATATTTATCGGGTAATAGAGACGCTTGCGCTCTGGTAGGGTGATCCGTTTTTCAGTCGTGCGCGTTATAAAGCTGAATTTCAAGCGCTTCAGCGTATTTTCTGAGACCATGTCAGGGACCTGTGCCTCTTGTTTTCCGATGAAAGAAAAGAAACGAGGGAAAGTTATACAAGGTTGTGTAGATCGATCGCACATTTTTCGCAATAAGAGGAATATATAAAAAAATTAAGGTTCATGAAAATCCTTCAGTTGTTTTGTGAGTGGCTAATTCACATATAAGTGTGATTAATATTAGATAAAAGAATTATTTTACTATGGATACCATATTTTCATAGAGGCTTTTAATAACAATATTATTAGCTTAAAAACGAAAACAGTATATAAATGCGCTACTATATAGGTAAAAATTATAAAACTATAAATTACTTTATCCATTCCGGCCGGCTAAGCTTCCTGTGGGAGTCAGAGGCGACCAAGGGAATTATACCAGAAGGTGGGCAGCAGCTCCTTCTGTAGAACTGCCATATTACACTGCGTACCGATTATGGATCACCCTTGTTGGACAATTTGTGTAGAACGTCTACACACAATTCAATTAAGTACTTACTAATTTTTCAGACATGAGAAGGTAGCCTAAAAAAATCTTATGAGCCCTGGCATATAGGGTGTCTTTTTTATAGAGCTTAATGAGTAGAGTACACACACATATGTATATATAAAGGAATAATTATAAGCCCAACTCGAATTTAGCCAATTTGCTTTGTTGCGAAACTGTCTATTAATCATTATCATCTTTACATCAACCGGAATGTCCACCGTTGAACACGGTCGCCCCCATTGAAGGGATTTACCAAAATACCCGCACTTGGCAAGTGTCATGGGAATCGCAGTAGAAGTTGATAGTTCATAGAGGCTATGCTTCCCACCTTCCGGTACTACCTATTCCCTTAGTCGCCTCTTATGAGACCCACTGGAAGAAATAGGGAGGGTGACATTCTAACCCGGCACCCCACGGGTAATATTATTCCTAATATGTAGTATCTAGGTTCTAGATACGTATAACTATAGATAAATGTAACATGTATGTAGCTAGTAGTAGGAAATGATTAATTAATTAGGTATTTCAGACTTTTAGTCCAAAAATTCCAATTACACGCTCAATTGCAGATTTTAGGCAGAATTAAAAAAAAACTCCATACTAACTCATTCAAGTATCTACTGGTAAATAGATTTATAAATTTCCTGGAATATTTTCTCGGAACAAAGATGTTTACTATTCTGAGAATATTTTAAATTCAATGGAATTCTACTTTGACAAATAATCGTCTTACATCAGGTTCTTTTCCTATATACTAATATTATAAAGAGGAAAGATTTGTTTTTTGTATGCAACGAATAAACTCAAAAACTACTTGGCCAATTTGGATGAAATTTGGAATGGAAATAGTTTGAGACCTGGGAAACGAAATAGGATAGTTTTACTCACTGCGCTAAAAGAGGTTAATGGTTTAGCAAGATAACCGACAAACGCGCGGGCGGAAAGCTAGTATTGGATAAACCTTGCATAATACACTGTTTAAAATCATGAAGTCATTGCTATTTTTAGCTTTGAAAGTAAAACAACAGTTCTAACAAGTATTCTTTAGGTTGTGTGTAGGTACATGCGTGCGTATCGCGTGACCTACATCGAGTTCATTGAAAATTATCTATATAAGTATTTGTAATCTTTTGTAACGTTACGCAACATAAGGTTTACGATACCTTTACGTTACCAATGTCATACTTACTCGTAACAACACTAACTCACTTGTGGGTGAGTTATAACGTGTCTGGGATAGTAAGGCTTAATCTAAAATGGGAACCGGCACGTAGGATTTCTTCGAGAATATGTTGTTAGCTTGGTCTCAGATTTGTGCTTGAGGTGGTAGATTCGCAAAATGACCTACCACCATGTGGTGAAGAAGCTCAAGCCCGCAGCAGGAATCAAACAATGAACTCCTTTCGCGACAGTTTAAAGCTGAATCATATCTGCCTGTTTCAATTCGTAACGATTTAGGTATGATACAATTTTAATTATGACTTTTTCGGGAAACACAATCTTGCCCGGCAAGTCGATTAAAATTTATTAATATATAAAACAAAAATAAAAATAAAATTATACAGAAAATAACATCATTTCTAACGTTATTAAAACGCTACGAAAGTCGTGACATTAATAAGAAAAGAATATGCGATTCAAATGGATCAGAACTAATTTAAATATATTAATTTCGAAATATTTTCTCGATGGGTATGCTTCAAATTATGAGGAACCATTTTAAAGAAGATCTTTTCATTTCAGTAATCCTCGCGCTGATAGCACTTCAAGCGTTAACCACAACCGCGCTATCCCCCTGCGTCTGCACGCGTAACTACCGCCCCGTCTGCGGCTCCGACGGAAACACCTACGCAAACGAATGCGTCTTAACCTGCGAAAGGTCCAAAGGAAAAACTGACCTGACACTTGAGAGAGACGGCCCTTGCCAGACAGGATGCATATGCACATTCGAATACAAACCAGTGTGCGGCACGGATGGCAATACATACTCCAACAGATGCACTTTGTTGTGCGAACGTTCAGCCTATCCTGACATCGACGTGGTCTCCGAAGGTCCCTGCACTGATCACGTCACAGAGCCACCTTGCATCTGCACCGAGGAGATTGACCATGTTTGTGGAAGCGATGGCAACTCTTACATAAATCCTTGCAATCTAAACTGTGCGACAGCCAAAAACCCGTCCCTCGGGATCGTGCATAAAGGAAGATGCCTTGACGCGGTGAAAGTCGCAGAGCCTCCCTGCATTTGCACGGATGATTTGAGACAAGTTTGTGGAAGCGATGGCAACACCTACGACAATGCGTGTCTCCTAAACTGCGCAACAGCTAAAGACTCTACGTTGGGTATCAAGCACGAAGGGCAATGCGACAATAGCGTTCTAGTGGTGAATCCCGTTCAAGGTGACCAGCCTGTCTGCTCATGTCCTAGGGACAGGAAACAGGTTTGTGGTTCCGATGGAGTCACGTATAGTAATGAGTGTTTATTGAGATGTGCCGGCATCACATTAGCTAGGCGTGGACCTTGTAACTAATAAGAACAAAAATTATAATTAAGTAACGTCAGATTTTACTCCGGTCGGGATGAATATGAGAAAGAACGACTATGAA
This sequence comes from Plagodis dolabraria, assembly GCA_963854805.1. Taxonomy (NCBI): domain Eukaryota; kingdom Metazoa; phylum Arthropoda; class Insecta; order Lepidoptera; family Geometridae; genus Plagodis; species Plagodis dolabraria. The sequence goes on along the minus strand of OY978457.1, from coordinate 5,746,943 downwards.
CTGGCAAAAGATCTTATCTTTTATCAAGCAACTTAAGAAAAACAAAGTAGCGTAAATCAAATAGGACTTATTGCCAGTTCAAAATAGATAAGTAAATTTTGTTTTTTTTTTTTCATTATAGTTTCATTATAGTTTTAAATGTACTAATGTGTTTCAGTGTAGTGAATAATAAATTTGTGATATGTTTTTAATATTTGAAATTTTTATAATAAGAATTATATGAGGCAAGTGTTTATCTACGATATTTTTTGTATCACGTGACCGAATTGTTTTAAAAGCTAAAATAATATTGAATGAGTAATTTATTCCGCAGTTTGTATGCATTGAAATCGACGCTACTATGTGCACGCGCACCCCCCTCACACATAGAGCGATGGAATGATACCCTGAAATATTACAAAAATACTTTTATTATTATTTTTTACTAGAAAAATATCAAGTTTGTGTTCGTTACACTTGGATACTACTACTTATGGAGAGCGAGCTATGCCTTCAACCACTGCACATTCGTAGAATGTACTTAGCTGGCAAATTTTGGTTGAGGTTTAAAGCTATTGATAACGATATTAATTCTGTTGTTATTGATGATTAATAAATCAACTTAGTGAAGTCATCCATTGAAGATACTGGACAAAAAAAAAAGAAGCCTTTGTTAACAACTATCAATTCAATGTTTAACAATCAACACATTCATTCATCGCAGAAGCTCTATATTTGTACATTAAATTCGTGGATAAGTAGTTTCAATTTATCAAATATGATAGTTGTAAACAGCCTATGTTTACAACTATCATATCTGATAAATTGAAACATAACAGTAAATACTTCTAACAGACAGAACAGAACATCACCGCTAAGAGTATTATATAATAATTATCTAAATAGTGAATACGAATCCCATTACAAAAATGTTTACCGACGGTTCCAAAAAAGGAAATACTTCCGGCGCGGCATTCTTTGACCCTCAGATTGGCTTACAAGCAAAATTTCTAATAGACTCAGATATATCTATTATGCATAGTGAACTTATAGCGATTTCTGAATCACTATCTTACGTCTCTTCTATTGATGCTTCTAAAGTTGTGATCTTGTCTGACTCAAAGAGTCTGTCTTTACATTTAGCTGGGCTAACTTCGAATATTCGAAGTCACCCCATAGCTTATACTATTCTGAACACCATTTATAAACTTCGGGAATTAAATAAAACTACAGCATTGCAATGGATACCGTCACATAATGGAATTATGGGTAATGAGGAAGTAGATCGGTTGGCAAAAGAGGCTACAACTGACGGAATACCATTTCACTGTGTACACACATTGTGAGGTACTGAGCAAAGTCAAAGATAGGTGTAGGCAGGAATGGCAAGAGTATTTTGATGAGAGATCCCGTTCCAAAGGGATATGGTACAAAACAGTCCAGTGTGATCTGCCTCGTTACCCATGGTTTGATGTATTGCCTATGAACCGGAAACATGTGATGGCTCTGTTGAGACTTCGTTCCGGATACTTTCCGTCAAACAAGTTTAAATTTTTAATGGGCATATCAGATTCACCTAATTGCCCAGAATGTGATACTGAAGAAGATGTACAACATTTATTGATAGAATGTGTCTGAATTGATGAGATACGACAGAGCTCACTACTAATTAATGCCAATGTTGGTGCTTGTAATAGTCTTCTGGCTTCGCCCTCTTCAGACAAAGCCAGAATACTACTAAGATTATACTTGTTTCTCTACGGAGTAACAAGTCCTAGTTGAAGTAATTAGCCATTAACATGATGTGAGACTTACGGGGGTGACATGGTCAAGTATTGACAAAACCTCCAAGGAAAAAAATAACGAGAAAAAACAGTTCTTTACATTATTTTTATTCCTCCTGTACTTACCTAACTATTATGGTGGTGGACTTAAGCTCTGTTATACTTTGGAGTGTTCTCCAGAATCCACAAGTATTGCGAATTTTTTGATAGATATTGATGTTCTCTATAAAATTGTAGTATGACTTTGCTATATTTTCAATATTACGTTATAGATTTCGTACGGTTCCCTAACTTTTATGAAAATCTTCTATAGCCTAATATTCATCAGGGATAATTTTGGATTCATTTTGTGAAATATTTTTTCAAATCGGTCCAGTAGTTTCAGAGCCTATTCAATGCAAACAAACAAACAATCAAATCGTTCCTCTTTATTTTATTAGTATAGATGAAAAAATCGTTCTGCTAGACAGACTGAATTTATCTGGTGGTGGGTTCTGGATACCACTGGAACTTGGTATAGGTGGCGCTAGTGGTTTCGAGTTTGGGTTTGTTTTATTAGTTACAATGAGATCTTTCTGGAAGAAAGCATGGGTGGATCTAGTGGTATCGACTTTGGGCTCGTTCGATTAGTTATGAATAAATCTTTCTTCGAGATTGACTGAACTGATCAGATGGTAGACTTCGGATACAATAACTGGAAATGAGAGATAGGTGGTGCTAAAAGCATTGCGTTATGCCACATTTTATTAATAATGACGAACCATTTCTGATAAACTTACTGAACTGACTAGGTAGTTGATTCGGAAGATAGCTACGGGAAATCTTTTTTACTATTTTTTTTTATAATTCTTTTTTTTTGCAGATAAAGAAGAAATCTATACGTGGCAATTGTTAGGTTGGCTACATTTAGTTTCACTTGGTCACAAATTCTGCCATAAAACAGCTTATTTATATCAGATATACAAACGCTTCCTTAATAGCAATCTCATTGTACCTTATTAGGCTCGTATTAATAGATCCATCTCTAAGTTGAGATCGATCTTAGGATGCAGTTTTTTTTATGTTTACTTAGGTCCAACTGCATATTAAAATCGCTCTCAACTTTAAGATGCATTTATTGATATAAGCCTTAAAATAATAAAATTAGAGCGCAAAATTCGCATCAGTCCAGTCAGTTTGGATGGCCGAGCGGTTAAGGCACCCGGTGCATTCTCAGATACAATCTCGCTCGAGATAGAAATATTAATTATTAGCGCTATATAAAAGTAAAAGCGGTAAGTATGCTTAATTTAATAAAAAACACATATTATTGATGCTTTTTTGATAAACTTTAATATTTCAATTTTTTTTCATGTTTACGGAAATTACTAGACAAGGCACGACACATGCTGTATTATGATGATGACATATATGATTTATACAAAAACAGTTGTTTGAAGAATTAATTTATTACTACAACTATGTAAAACTGCTGAGAATTTAGTTGGTCCTCATTAGTAATTGACAAAATATAAAAAAAATAATTTATCAAAAATATACACAATAGCTATCTGTAATATACAAAAAAATGTTATAAATCAAGTGTTGCCAGCAAAGCGTCGTCTTCGTCGGCATCAAAAAAGGATTTTTCAAAAACATCACTAATATCACAATTTGAGTAATCATTCCTACAATCTCTGTTTGAGCAATTTTTATCACTATTTAAAACATTATTACCGCTAATTGATGTTTTGCAACCACTGTTTAAAGAATTATGATCACTAATTGTAGAATTATTATCACTTTTTGAAAAAATATTATCACTATTAGATGAATTGTTATCACTTTTGGAAGAACATCCGTTTAAAATAGCACTGTTTGATACATGCCCATTTGTATCACTCGCTGATCGTTTGACAGCGTCTTTCCTTATGTTGGTGCCGGGGATATAATCGTTTTTGTTTTTAAACGGCTTTGACGGAGTTAGATACTGCACAATGTGGTTTTTGCTTTCCTGAAACAAGATAAGTCACGTTGGCTGAAAAGACACTATCCCCGCGCTACTTTTTTATAACTACTCGTACGTCTTTAGACCTGCCTAAGCCATTAATGTTGTATTCACAACTTGCACCCTTGTTCCCTCGGCCAGGGTGCTCTATTTAACTGAACTATCTAAATAGTTACGCTAAAACATGAGTTGGAATCTTCTCTTATTTTTAACCTTATTCGTAAGTATGAATTAAAAATCAAATCAATTCAGTGTGAGAGAAGCCGGAATAACTCTGGGTCGTTTAGTGGGTATACAGGTCTTCTACCGAGTCCCACATAAACCGCCCTCCATCCCCCGATGGGTGGGTAAGCTTAATGAATTATTCCCAGAGAAAAAAAGGGGTAAAACCACGTGTGGTGTTGCTGCGCAATAAAGTAAAAGTAGGACCATCGTGTGGTTTTTAGCCGGTAGAGGCACATGCTGCTGTGGGAGTAATCGGTGTCGAATCGGACATATCCCGTCCACCTCCCTCGTGGGTGGACGGGAATGCGTAAATGAATTAGACCACATGCGACGTCATGGTGGCTTTTATAACCTACTACAGCGCATGGTAACAAACAAGTTCCTTTCAAAGAGTTATTGCATAATTTTCATACCTGGTGCTTCATAGTGGTATCTTCGAATGTGTCTTTACTAAGTCCTACGTTATTGAGTACCTGAAAATACAAAAAGGCATATATACTAGTTACTGGCTTTCTTATTAGGCAAGGCGTATAAACATACATACTTTTAGGGAGTAGTTACAACTATTACAAAATTACAAATTTACGAGAGAAAAAGTTATAGTCATGTGCGGGATTCGAACCCGCGTCCATCCACCCTTTTAGCCGGGGATGCTCTAACCAATTGAGCTGACATGACAGAATGACTCATAACTTTAATTCTTGCTCTCGTTCTTCAACCATCGTATCGGGATGGATCGACACCTTTAGTTCAACTTGCGTTGTACTACAAACAAGACCAATTTTGCAATTGGTTTTAAACTTGTAAATGATGACGCAACCTTATAAGTTTATTATTGTTAAGTTTGCAATAACGCCTGCTAAACGAATTACATTACAAAATTACAAATTTACAGAAAAAAAAATCCCTATACGATGGTTGAAGAACGAGAGCAAGAATTAAAGTTATAAGTCAGTGTCATGTTAGCTCAATTGGTTAGAGCATACCCCGGCTAAAAGGGTGGATGGACGCGGGTTCGAATCTCGCACATGACTATAATACTTTCTCTCGTAAATTTGTAATGTAATTCGCCTAGCAGGCGTTATTGCAAACTTAACAATATTAATAGTTACAACTACTATATTATGTACTTGTTTTACTATATTATGTACCATTAGAATTTACACTCACACTAAGATGTAGTGTAAGAACGAGGCCTACCCGCATAAATACTTATCAATATATTGCACTTAGCGCGCCATTGTGAGTGAACACTTCTGTACATATTACATTCATAGAGGTAACAAATACACCATACAGGTGGTAGATCTCTTTAGGAAGAGTCCAACTTGGTGGGTATCACCGCAGTATCAGATATTCTGCCTCGAAGCATTAGTGCCAACAATACTGCGTCTAGGCATGATGGGCACTGTGCAAGTGGGTGTAATTCTAGGCCCAAGGGGTAGTTCATGTAGGGGCAAGGAAACGCTTATGCGACAGTTTGCACTAGCACCTCGCTCGCCTTTCCTCGCCCCTCCCCACTCGTCTCCAGATATTACTACGTCGCGCACGCGGCTGTTAAGCTATACCGCTAAGTACACTCACGCGCATATTATAGTGTTAGTTTTATACCTGTGTACTGTAACGTGTTAAATAATAAAGACAGTTCCTAGAATCGGTGTTCGCTTTGAGTTCCCACAGTACAGGCGAATACGCATACGCGGGCACAGACGGTCAGGGTACCTAGTTAGATTATACCCCTGGCAATGGACCCGCGACAGTTAGTATCATAGCCAATCATATTCATTACTAAAGTCCATAACGAAAGTGTGAAAAGACACCACGATATTGTTGTCATACCAGTAACCTAAAACGATCCTCCTCGCTTCATTCGTCGTTGCTTCCATATACGACTGTTCTCTGACTAGATACTTTGCATTAAGTGGGTGTAGTCATTTTAGCGAACATTTGATCAAAATGGGAGTTAATCTGTTAACTCCATTTTGATCAAATGTTCGATATTTTTATACGCAAGCTTGTTTATACAACAAACCAGCAAAAGTTGGTGAGTATGAATAGAATGTAATAAAAATAAAAAGTGGGTTACTTCCACTAATACACCCAATTAGTTCAACCGTTGAACTGGTGGGAATTTTATATTATACTTATCTCTTTAAAGTGGTGAACTACTAGGACAAATTATTTGAAATCATATTGGTTCAATTCAATTAAAAGATGAATTGTATTTCTCTTTAGAAAAGTTGTATATACGTGACGGACATTTACAATCACAAATTATTGATGAAACACAGCAGATAACATATCTGTTGACAAGACACGAACACAAAATTTATGAATTTAATAATCTTGCCAAGGGAAATTGTATAGCGTATCTTGGAAATGGTAAGAGAGAGTAGTGGTAGTTTGAACCAATGTCATTGAACATTGGGAGAGCTGTGGAATGACACCTGTCAAAAGAAAAATATAAGTATCATTTATAAAAAATAAGTCCGTAATTGGCCTTAGGTTTAAGTTCATTATTATATAACTCTGTATTTAAGGGCTGTGGATTTTGTTAATAAAGAAAATAAAAAGTCTCAAATGGCATATTCAATGTCCATCATACACAGTGCTCCAACTCCACTGAAGGTTGGCCTAACATATTAGATGATCCGTGCGAAAGTAAGAGATACGAGTGTGTAGTTAGTTACATTAAGTTTGTCCTGCAGCATGGGCCACATGAGATCGTCGGCAGTGCCGGCCGCCAGCAGGTACCGCACTGCGACTGCGCTCGTCTGCCCGATGCGGTGCGCGCGCGCCTCCGCCTGCGTCATTATCTGTGTGGGACACGTGACATACACGCATTATATTACTTGTTATGACGGCTGACGCTGTCCTAATTCAGTGTCGAAATACGACTCGACGTGTGTTCTCCGTACGACGAAATTCAATCTTTGCAAGGTCGAAGGCCATTTTGCGATTGCTCGCCTGACTAGCGACCACCGAAGCGCGTAGCGAAGTTTTCTTAGCCATTCTGACTCAGCAAAGTTAAGCAACGTCCGCCTCGGTCATGACTTGGATGGGTGACCGCTAGTGACATTACTACTGAGCGCTTCCGTGCTTCGGAGGGCACGTTAACCCGTCGGTCCCGGTTGTTGTCTTAGGATGGCAGTCGTTATAGCATGGTGGTAGGGCATGTTGCGAATGCCCGCCTGGCTAGCTACCACCCTCAAGTAGAAAATCTGTCGCCAAGCACCTAACGGTGTGTTCCGGCAGGTGTCCTTGAGAGCCAGTAATTCTAGGTTAGCCTGAACAACATCTTCGACCAAATCATCACTTATCATCAGGTGAGATAGTGGTCAAAGGCTAATCTATTGGGCATAAAAAACCCTCCAGTAGAAAATCTGTCACGAAGCACCTAACAGTGTGTTCCGGCAGCAGTCCTTGAGAGCCAGTGAAATTACAGGCACATGAGACTTAACAACTACATCTCAAGGTGACGGGTACAGTGCAATTCGTGAATTGTGACGAAATGCATCTGTTATAACAGATTAGTCCTTCACAATAACATAAAAAAAAATACAGCACCTCTATCTAATGGAACTGTCCTTTGGGCATGGAACCTCGCATTTGTTCGTCGGCGCGTTTGATCATCAAACCGGTACCTATATCTTTCAGTCAGTCGGTCGTATCAACTTTAAGCCTTTTTGTGTGCTATTTGCATGAATAATTTAATATATTTCTGCAGTTATTTTAGTGTACAGGTAAAATTGCTGTTTTTTCATAGCTAAAACTTTTTTTTTTTAATATCGTCGTATAGTTATGTCTTGTTGTACTCTATCCCGTTAGCGATTTAGTTTCTTTGATATAATATTATTATTATTATTAGATAACTTGTCATTTAGTTAAAGGGCATATAGGGCATTGATAAAGTACTACATCGACTGACGACTTTCTGTGACCAGTTTGAACGCGTTAGTACCGTTGGGCTATCGACAAAACTAATTTTATTTGCATCGTTTGATAAGTTAGCGATGCCGATTCTTGTGTTATTATATAATTTATCATTACATAAACTCAACAATGAGCACACAATGACCTTTTATGAGACTCGAAAAAAAAAGTTAGAAGTCTGGCCAATCAATTTGACAGTACTGTACTGTATCAGCCGGATCGTCCACTGCTGAACACAGCCTCCGCTATTAAGGGGGTATTTACCATAATCCCCACACTTGGGAGGCGGCTTGAGGATCGCAGTGTAAGTTAGTAGTTCTTTAGAAGGCGCTGCTGCCCACCTTCCAGTATATTTTTTCCCTTAGTCGCCTCTTACGACACCCACAGGATGATATCGGGAGGTGCAATTCTAACCCGGCACCCCACGGGGGACAATTTGACAGTTCCTATAGTTATTAAAAAAATAATATTCGAATATAGAAACAGAGTGTATGGGTATACCCCTGGGTTCCAGTGCAGTTCCGCAAAGAGAACGAGCGCGGCGGCGGTGAGCGTCAGGCCGGAGTTGGCGGCCGTGATCGACAACACGCAGCAACGGCATGACGTCATGTGCTGGAACTTGTCTACCAACTCCTGTACAAACAAACACATACGAAAAAATATATGTTAGTTAATTTTAATTGATATAGTTACACTTCAATGAACTTTCTTAAACAAAAATTTTTAACCTATTCTATAATATACGGTTTTTTATTATATTGTTGGCGGAACAAGGAGGCTCACCTGATGTTAAACGGCATAAATCTGCCTATGACAGATGCATTTCGTCACTAGTCACAAATTGCACTGCGCCCGTCACCTTGAGACATAGTTGTTAAGTCTCATGTGCCTGTAATTTCACTGGCTCTGCCGGAACACACCGTTAGGTGCTTGGCGACAGATTTTTGTACTTGAGGAGGAGGCGTGCATTCGCAAAATGACCTTTCACTAGGCGGTGAAGCTCAAGCTCGCGGTGGGATTCGAACCATGGACCTGTTGCGCGGCAGTCCATAGCCACTGTCACTTCAAAATTAATCAAACATAGACCTAACGAAGCGCTTTTGAAGCGCTCGTAGCGAAGTTTGCTTAGCCATTCTGAAACGATCAGCAAAGTTAAGCAACGTCCGCCTCGGTCTGGAGTTGGATGGGTGACCGCTGGTGACATCACTACTGAGCGCTTCCGTGCTTCGGAGGGCACGTTAAGCCGTTGGTCCCGGTTGTTGTTTTAGGATGGCAGTCATTATAGTATGGTGGTAGGGCATTTTGCGAATGCCCGCCTGGCTAGCTACCACCCTCAAGTAAGCCAAGCACCTAACGGTGTGTTCCGACAGCTGTCCTTGAGAGCCAGTAATTCTAGGTTAGCGTGCTTCGACCACATCAGCACTTACCCTCAGGTGAGTATATATAGTAGTCAAGGGCTAACCTATCAGGCATAAAAAAAACCTTGTATTAGATTGAGGACCAACGCTCTTGACGTGTCCAGACAAATGGTGAGCACAAATAATCGTGTGCTTTTTCTTGCATTATTTCAAAAGAGTATGGCAGAGACAATATGCGTAACGATGTGTTTACAAACTCAAAGAACTGGTATAGACGCGGCTACTTTAAGGCAGTCATTTTATAAATTACCTTAAAAATAATTCGACCATTATTACAGATACAATTAACTAGTTCTCCGGCCGCGGCTCCGCCCGCATATATCGGTTATCGCGCAAATACATTAACCTCTTTTTGCGCAGTTAGATAAAAACTATCCTATGTCCTTCCACGGGTCTCAAACTATTTCCATACCAAATTTCATCCAAATCGGTCCAGTATTTTTAGCATGAAAGCGAGACAGATAGACAGGCAGCGATTTGCATCTTCTTTCATCATGCGAACCGCCAGGGTATGGAATACTCTGCCTGAGGCTGTGTTTCCGGTTAGGTACAATATGGGGGTCTTCAAGAAGCGAGTGAATAGGTATCTCCTGGGTAAGCGCGCTCCAACATCGATCGCATCATCACTTAACATCAGGTGAGATAGTGGTCAAGTGCTACCCAGTTTGGAGTAAAAAAAAAAGACTTAAAAAAAAAAAAAACTTAAAAAAAAACTTTTTAAACTTTCGCGTTTATAATATTAGTATGGATTATACCCACTGACGAACAGAGCCTCCTCCTTTTAGAGTGGGTTTGCCATAATCCCCATGCTTGGCAGTTACCTTGATCACAGTTTAAGATATCAGGTCCCCAGAAAGCGCTGCTGCCCACCTTCCGGTATTTTACCTTCAGTCGCCTCTTACGACACCCACAGGTAACAATGGGGGATGACATTCTAGCCCTGCACCCCACTGAATACATAAGATAATTCTTACCTCAATTACTGAAAGAAAGAATAATTAATTTTGGTGGAAAAGTAACAAGGAGGCAAATCCTCACCGCTCTAGCATTGGCCGGCGTGGAGCCCACGATGCAGATGTAATGCACGGCGGCTTCGTCCAGCTCGTTGCAGATGGCGTCTATGACGCAGCGATGGTGCGCGAACACCAGGAACTTCTCCGAGTGTTCCCGAACCAACGTGCGGATGTATTTGCTGGAAATAAATTATATTTTGATTTAAAGCTGATAGGGTAGCCTTTTACCACTATCTCCTTTATGGGAGGAGATGATGTAGTAGAAGATGTTGTTCATGCTAACCGAGAATTACTGGCTCTCGAGGACAGCTGCCGGAACACACCGTTGAGTGCTTAGCAACTAATTTTTTACCAGAGGGTGGTAGTTGTTGAGGCGGGTTATCGCAGACCGCCCCACCATCGTGAAATATCAATGGCATTTGGATGGCATGCTAAGACAACAACCGGAACCAACGGACGGCTTAGCGTGCCCTCCGAAGTAATGCCACTAGCGATCACGCATACAATTCATGACCGCAGCAGACATTGCTTATCTTAGCTGATCGGTTAAGACCGACTAAGCGATCAACGCTACGACCGCCTTAAAAATCACTTGAGTAACTATTACATTTCCATTTCTTATAGTGGGGAAATTTGAGAGAAACAATGGTAAAGAATTGATGACCACATATAGTCTGTTTCAAAGAGTCCAATGACTATGGCCCATAATAATAAGGAGTACGCCAAGAAATGATTTCTATTTTCATTTACTGTTTCTTACTAGATAGTTGCACTAGTAACTGCTGCTTACGATAATACCGCCTCATTAAAACCGGGCCGCCGGGGCAAAAAATATTGTGCTCCAATAATTTGTGAAATATGTATATATACCACTGTTGAAGATTTAGACAACCTAACCGTGGCTTTCCAGACAACCGATAGATTTGATTCGCACCAACTCAATGATGTAAGAAACATCAAATTAAAGTGAATACTGTGTTAACTACGAATAAATACGTAGAGAAATGTATGTCAAGCTCAAAAACAGCAGAACACAAACATTACCGCGACGGGCGTGGTTCAAAAAGTGCACCGTGCGGGGCAACATTACCTTGACGCGACCAATCGGATGCGATAATTTCTAAGCGCCAAATTAATTAGTCAATACAATTGAATTTGTAAGATTGTGCGTTTCATGAGTGCGAAATCAAAGCTATAAACCCCATTTGTATTCTGAGATGTATTTAGTACGATACCGTAGTACTGACTCCTAAACACTGAACGACAATGAATCACCAAATATCCGCCACCTTGACTCGCACCAACTCGCTGTTGAAACTGGTATCTTTAAACCATCACATAAAGGTGAGTTTTGTGCTATAAGATGGCTGCCACAGCGTGGCTCGTTTGGTGTGACTGATCTTGAATTGAAGCGCTCGCAGCTAAGTTTGCTTAGCCATTCTGAACCATAACTTGGATGGGTGACTGCTGGTGGCATTACTACTGAGCGTGCACGTGCTTCGGAGGGCACGTGAAGCCGTCGGTCCCGGTTGTTGTCTTAGGATGGCAGTCGTTATAGCATGGTGGTAGGGCATTTTGAGAATGCCCGCCTGGCTAGCTACCACCCTCAAGTAGAAAATTTATCGCCAAGCACCTAACGGTGTGTTCCGGCAGCTGTCCTTGAGAGCCAATAATTCTAGATTAGCCTGAACAACATCTTCGGCCACATCATCACTTAACATCAGGTGAGACAGTGGCTTATCAGGCATAAAAAAAGGACTGGCCTTAAACATACCCAGTTCTTCAGAAGGCGATGCTTATCTTTTTCTCCCCTTCATCGCCTCTTACGACTCTCACAGGACTATACGGGTGAGTTGTGCAATTCTATCTCGGCACCCCACGAGGGCGAGTGTATTCATAACTGAGCATAATACTGACTCACCAGATAGCCGGTATCTTGACTCGCGCCGACTCGCTGAAGTAAGTGATGAGGGCCGAGTGCCGTTCTGAACCCTTAGTACTTCGGTAGGACTCTGCCGCTTGCGATAAGCCCGCATTCTCCTCTGTACTGAACTGCAGGAGCGTTTGGTCAAGGAGAACTGTTTCTCTAGAAGTGAAAAAGAATATTTATAGTCAGTAACGTCACATTCTCATACTTTAAACATACTTCCCACGGGTTGCAAAGCTAGAATTGCACACCCCACATCTTCCCGTAGGTATCGTGAGAGGTCACTAAGGGAAAAATACCGGAATATGGACAGCTGAGCCTACCGAGGAATTGTCACCTATTAACAGCGATCCCCATGACGACTCAATACGTATTAACTTATTAGAAACCTGCTAGGACTCGGGTTATATTTACCGGAAAGATTCCAACCAGTTTCTTTAAGTCCTTCGTCTGGGACTCACGATTGCGCGAAGCGACCGGCCTCAGTGCTTAACTCAGTTAAAACAGTCCTTCGTCTGGTCGGAATCATTCCGGTAAATATAACGCGGGTCCTAGCAAGTTAATATGGATAAAACTCGCGATAGTTTTCAAAGTGAAGACTCCACGACACGTACACCCAAGGGAACAGATGGGGGGAGGGGTAACATTGTACATCGGTAGCGCACGGCCTAATAGTTCATTATACTTTGTTAATTATTTATGAAAAATTGTATTTTATTTGAAGATTCATATAAAAAAAAGCAATGGCGGTTAGACATGCACAAAATTTATTATATGGGGACAGAAAATTAACATTTCTCTAGTTAGGATAGTATAAATAAATGCATCTCAAAGTTTTTAATATGAGCTTTAAGAACAACATATATTTTTAACCATTTGATACCTACAAATATTCTCAGTATAAACATTAAATCGCTACAGATCTTTATAGGGACCACTGGAAACGTATATGCCCCTTGCCAACTACTAATCAAAATGTTAGGACCTTGATTAAGTTGTCACCTATCAGCTATTAAAAGGGAAAATGCATACCTGGTCTTCTCCTCGAGCTTGGTGAGCACCTGTTCCTTGGTGCGCCTGATGAGGAACCTCCTCTGCAGCACAATCTGCAGCTCGGCGAGGTTGGACTGGCCCGTCATGTCCCATCCGAAGTTCGTCTGTTTGCCGTCGCAGTACCGCTTACCTGAGATTCGCCAAACAATAATACAGTATAAACAAGACAAGTATAAACCCAGCCAAGTGCGAGTCGCCCACCGTTCTGTACCAACACACACAATTATACAGGGTTATTGGAAACATGTTAACAACTTCATAAAGGCCACTTCTGTACATAATACTAACAAACAACTTTAGCAGCACGATTTTTTTCAAATTACAGGCTGTATCGGGCAGACCGCCTACTGCTGAACAAAGCCTCCGCCATTAAGGGTATAATCCCCACGCTTGGCAGGCGTCTTGGAGAAAGCAGAGTAAGTAGCAGCTCCTCAGAAGGCGCTCCAGCCAACCTTCCGCCATGTTACCCATATTCGCCTCTTACGAAGACCACCCACTGGAAGAGATGAGGGTGACATTTTAACCCAGCATTCCATAAATGTCACTTTGACAGTTGTCACACCCAAGACATATTTCTTTAATATTTTCAAGTCGAATGTGGCCCAAATGTGAAATCTAAATCGAAAAATACGACATCAAGTGTCACTTTGACAGCTGTCACATCAGCGACCCATTTCCATGTATTTTTTGTTAATTGTTACGTTAATGTAAAATTAAAATACTAAAAATAATAATTCTAGGTCTCTGCCCACCCCTCCAAAGGCATCCGGCAGCTGAAACAATATTGTAAATGTACTACCAAAAACACTTAGTACAAACTATTATCTAATTTGTGTCTAAGGTGTTCTACGACCCACACAATGAATACAGTAGATACTCACCAGGAGAACACCGCTAGTATAAATGCAATATACTAACTATTATCAAATCTATGTCGCAGTTCTGTAATTTAATGCTTGATTGTTTGCCTGCAGAACAACAAGACGATCGAGTTGGGGGTTCCACCACCCACAAATTAAAAAAATCGGAACTATGGCCCGTAGAGTACCCAAAACCGTAGGTATTCCACGGGAAATATTTTTCACCAGTGGAACACCAAGGTGTTCTACGAGGTGTTCTGATATATACGTACCACAAGTAGCTTTATTTTTCATTCAGTTCGGAATACTCTGCACATGTCCGGCACACACTTAACCGGTTTTTACGAGTATTATATTTGATGTTTATTGGAATTATAAGTTTAACATAATCAGACAAAGTTTGACACTATTTATTGTATTTTTAACCAAAAAATCCGGGACCGACTTCAACACTCAAAAATGTGAAATAACTTTTTGAAGTCGGTACCATGATAGTCCAAAAGTACCTACTATCACAATATTGTGCGCATGGTACCGACTTCATTGCATGGTGTCGTGTGTAGGATTGCACCTCCCCATATCATCCTATGGGTAGAGGCGACTAAGGGAAAAATACTGGAAGGTGGGCAGCAGCGCCTTATAAGGCTATATAGAACTATGCAACTTCTCCACGGCGGCAGTCCATACTGTCACTGGGCTATCTGACTGCTTTAAAGTTGGAATCAGTTGTGTATGGCATTCATACACAACTGATTCCAGTCTTAAGTTGTCGTCAAGTTAATACCGTACCGTATTCTGTGAAGGAAGGCATGAGCCTTGGCTCTATCAGTGCTAGCTGCGTGAACAGCTCCGCCGGGCGGGAGAGGGCCGGCGTGCCGCTCAGCAGCACGCAGCGTCGGCAGCGCCGCGTGATACCCGACAAGGCGACGGTGCACTGCGCCTTGTGAGACTTCAGGTAGTGGGACTCGTCCTATACAAACGTAACACTACTAAAATATACAATAATCAACTGAAGTCAAAAGTGTTTAAACGGGAACTTCGGAAATATGCCATATTCGATATTGTTTTATTGCCAAAATTTGTTCTTTGTGCAGACTTATATTTCTATATATGAATACAAGCACTATAGCGTGCTGAGAGAGAATCACATTTACACATTATTGGAGCACATTTTTTTTTCGATTGCCACGTTCGTCAAATATTGGAATACTTGGTTACAGTCCGGGGCCTAGACTATGGACGGTAGCTGGCAATAGGCTGGCATCTTATTACATGGGACAAAAACGTATGTAAGTGGCTAATTTCTCATTTAAATGCGTGTTGATATGTCACGGTAAGGTTCTTTACTCACGATTATAACAAATCCAAAATTCTTATTTTTGAGAAGGTCGGTGTGCATTGATGTGATCTTATAGCTCACTATAACCACTTCTGTCTGAAAATAACATAAAAAAAATATTGATAAATTATTAACGACATGATTATTTGAAAAAAACTCGTCTCCCACTGAAAACTTTGTAACACGCAATTTTGTTTTGTTGGATGACATAGTTTTCCCAGTTACTTTGATTGAAAAACTAACTTATTAAACAGAATTTGATAAAGTTTCTATTGGGCCAATCTGAAGTTAAATCCTATCAAATAAAAAATATTTTTTCACATCGGTTTTTCAATGACGAAGTTCTGAGGTAACATACATAAACTATGATGAATACATTTTGACATGTTTAATTACTAGCAAAAGCTGAGCTTTGTGAAGGCTCGCGTTTATTTTTCAACATTATTCAAGTGTTTCATGTATTATTGAGAAGATTTACTATGATGGTTTTAGTATTGAGTTTATTTCTGTTGCAGCGATGTTAACTCTTTGGTTATTTAACAGATGGCGTTAGTAGCACAATAACATTCTATCCAATGAATACAAAATTGTTAATGTCGATTTTTTAATGGTTATAACTTTTTTTTTGACAGATCAATTGAACACATCTAGATTTGAAATGAAATTACAATGTTAAAGCACAAATCTATAGGCGTGATAGTTTTTCAGTAAAAGGGGCCACAAAATGTACAAGTTGTGGGATAATGATAGGGCTCCCTTCGCTCTCCCTAATTATGATTTTAATTACACTATTATTGTTATTAATTTTAAAATTTGTTTGTTTTAATTATATTCATTCCATTTTATAATTTTTGAATTGTTTTTTTTTATATATTTAACAAAATTCTTTTATAATTGCCACAAAATTCACATGCCGAGTAACGGCAAAATAGGAGACCTTAATTTTAAATACCTTAGACCTATGTGATACCCTATTTTTTTAATTATATTCATTTCATTTAAAAAAAACTGAACTGAGCACCAACATCTTAATTTTTTTTGTAATTTTGATTCACACTTCATGTTTTTCCCACAATTTCACTGTCTTTGTACCATTTTCTACTTATTGTCTATCATTTTATGTATAGTATAAATATAAAAGTTCAAAAATTGACGGTGATAGGCCAATGGCAGCCGCGCGACTTATGTAAGTCTTTCAAGCAATACTATGCATTGTAGTGATAGGGACAAAGTCGAAAACTGTTTGACAGTAAAACTGCCGGCCGCTGTCAGTATAGAGCCTAATAATCTGATCGTTTGCATATTCTGAAAAGCTTGCAGTGCTTGACGAAAATGCTACAGCACTGCAAGCTTTTCAGAAATAATTGTTTTTTTTTATATAACAATAACATTAATAAGCAGTAATTAATATGCACAATACATTACTGTTTCAGCCAGATTTCCACTGCTGAACACAGCCTCCCTATTATGGGGGTTAGCCGTAATCCCCATACTTGGCAGACGTCTTGTGGATCGTAGTTTGATGTATCACTGCGTCATAAAGCGCTGCTGCCCACCTTCTGGTGTGTTATCCTTAGTAGCCTCTTACGACTCCCACAAGTAGAGATGGGAAGACAATACATTAATTTTGACAATATTTCATACAGATTTAATGACTGCCTCAATTTCTTGAGTTCGATCTCCGACCCCGACAAACTAATGGGTTTTTCTGACAAAAACAATTATTTACTGTCCACGGTGTCAAAATCAAGAACTGTCTTTGAAAGGTTCACATGTTTGGCAAAGCGTTTGTGTTTGGACACCATTAGCTACCCCTTCAGGAAAACAGACATGACGATATGTTTTTATGACTATATTTTAACCGACGGCAAAAAGAGGGTAGTTAGCTCAATACGGTTGACATTTTTTAACGTTTATTACCTTGGATCTCCGTCATTTATTTCGATTTTGAACACATTTTTTTCTTATTTGAAATTATTATAAAATGAAAATAACTTAAAAATATACCTTTGTCACCAAAGTATAAAAAACTAAATTTTGTTTCATACTTTTCAGTTGTGAGTTTTTTTTTAAATTTTCAACTATTGATACCTGTTTATCAGCGACCAGCTGCGCGTCTTTACTGCTTGTCAACGTGACAATGTTCATTAGAGGCACTGATGGAAGCAACTCGTGGATTTTGCTCTGCCATGTCTCCCTGTTAGATGACAAAATAAATATCAGTTACTAGCTCCGCCCTGTTGTTTTATCTGACAAATAACAGTTTTTTAATGACAAAAAGTTATGATGTTATGTAAAGTAAAGTGTGTTGTTCAGGCTACCTAGAATTACTGGCTCTCAAGGGCAGCTGCCGGAACACACCGTTAGGTGTTTGGAACAGATTTTCTACTTGAGAGTGGAAGCTAGCCAGGCGGGGATTCGCAAAATACCCTCCCACCATGCTGTAAATACTCCATCCTAAGACAACAACTTACCACAGATTAACGTGCCCTCCGAAGCACGGAAGCGCTAAGTAGTAATGTCACTAGCGTTCACCCATCCAAATCATGGTCACGGCTAAGCAAACATCTTTACAAGAGCTTTAAAAATTATAATATTATTGTTATATGTTCTACAGTATTCAAAAAAGAATATGAAAACATCTTTTTAAAATCTATACCATATTGTTTTAATGGAATCCATTTCAATGAAGTTATAAGGAATAAGATGCTGTTATAGGCTTGAGACATACCTACCTCATGGAAGATGTAGTGACAATCAGCAGTGGCCAGTCATGGCGATAATAGCTGGCCACCGCTAGAGCTTGGAATGTTTTGCCCAGACCCATGTCGTCGGCAATCATGCACCTGCCACCTCGCGCTATGGCAAACCTGTAATATTGCAATTATAAATCATCAACCCTAGTATAATTTTGTCTAAATAAGAAAATTATATGTTTATCTTGATCACATTATCTAAGGATTCTAAGGCCAAGAAAAGTCCGAAACATGTATCTTTTAAATTTTCTCCATAAAATAAAATTGCAAAGTTGACTCTAAATTACGCTTGTAACGTTAATATCTTTATTATTTACGTGTGAATGTGTATGAAAATATATCAATAAAATAGGAAAACCATATCAAGAGGGTCAAGAAAAGTTTTAAAGATTTTCAATTTACGTTACTAGTTACGGGTAGTAAGCTTACTTTCGGATTTTACCTAAACTGATCACGATTTCACCATCTCTGCCTCTCTTTCATTTCTACATAGTCCGAAAGTGACAACTATTAGCACTTAACAGCGTCTTAAGCGTTGAAAGTATGGCTTTGTTTAAAATTAAAATGTTAAGTTTTATCTTTACTTTAAAATTTGTATAATATATCTACTTATAGACCTTAGTGTATCGTAGGAAATAAACTTACAGACTTCACAATAAAAACAAACAAGTGTTACGACTTAACAATAAAGCATTAGAAAAAAAAGTCGTGTAGTTTATTTATATGCAGAGAGCACAGCAAAGGGTATACCAGCGAAATTCCTCTATAACCTACTAAAAAGAACTTGGCCTGTCAAGAACAACCGCAACCCTAGAAAGCGCATCAAAAACGCAGAAGACATTAGCTAAGAAGAACGGCTTTTATGAGATGTCAGGGTATGGGATTAAATTGGGGTGAATGTTTGAATGGAAGCCCTATGTTTTTGAAGTTAAGTATTAAGTTAACTGATATTCGGCACATAGGTAGTTTATGGGCAAGAGACATCAGGTTCTCAATGGGTTCGATGAATGGGAAAAATTAAGAGGATCAGGATAAAATTTTGTATAAAAATCATGTTTCTGAAGTCTAAGAAGCATGAAGTTTCGTAAAATAAAATAGTTTATACATTAATATTTTTAAAATAAGGACGAATTATGAGACACAAATAGGGATTGATTTGTATCGATCATATAGTTAATATGATATAGTACCTAATTTTTATTTAATTGATGTTTTAGTTGGTTGTTAGTTCAATAGAGGCACATTCCCATTTTGTGTATCATTTCTTTTCATTTGCATAATTCTCAATTCATTTGCATAATCTTCATTTTATATAAAAGTTAGGTATTTAGGGTTATTATTTAAGGTTTATACGGGTAATGTTTTCAAGGTTAGGGTTTAGTTGGTATGGTATGGGAGCAAGTAAGGGATGTGGATAATGAAAACGGTAATTTTAAGTCAAAGTCGAGGTTTAGGTAGAAATAGATATGAATGAAGGTCAAGTTTGAGGCAATATTAATTGAAATGTTAATATAAATGTAACATTGTTTTTTTTGTTTTTGTAAGATTTTAAAAAGACCAAGTAAACACGGACAAAGTGTGAGACAAATGCAGTAAGTGTAGTACATATGATCAAGATTAAGTCCATTTGAAGAGCATTTTTCGAATGCACGCCTGGCTAACTACCCCCTTAAGTCAAAATCTGTTACCAAGTACATAACTGTGTGTCCGCTGCTTTCCTTGAGAGTCAGTAATTCTAGGTTAGCGTGAACATCTTCGACCTCATCATCACTTACCATAATGTGAGATAATGGTCAAAAGCTAGCCTTTCAGTTATAAAAAATATATATTGGATATGTCAAAGCGTACAATATCATCTAGCTCACAATGGTAGTTTCATGGACATTCTTCGGTAACATTGTCTAGTTACTTAACTAGGAAAAGAAATACCAACCTAACTCCATCTTCTTGAAATGGCATTAACTTGTGTTTTAACGTGGCTTCCACAGGACACAAGTCTATGTTAATTGGATCCATAGTTTTTTCTTGGAGAATCTAAAACATTTAATCATCAAAATAGTGTTTCTAAATATGGTTACAAGCACTACCGCGTGCTGAGCGAAAATGATATTTTACAAATTATTGCTGGCCGCGCACCGTCTCCTATGACGGTTAAAGAAATACAATTGGAGCACGAAATTTCAGCAGAAATAGCCGTGCCCAGGTGGCCGAGCGGTTTAGGCATCCGGCGCGAATTCGGAGGACACGGGTTCAATTCCCGCCCGGGGCAAAACATTTTGTGCTCCAATAATTTGTAAAATATCAAAATGTGTAATGTAATTTTTTATACAGCTTTGTAAAGTATATAAATAAAAATATGAGTTTTGATACTGTATGTGTATAATTATGTTGCTTGTCTATAAGATAGCATTCCAAACTGAACAGTAAATTGTAGCAAATTCACCAAAGAATCTAAATATTAAAATATGAATACAAATTATATATTTACAAACCTTATAAAACAAAGCATACACCACAATGGAACAAAAGAAATTTTGGTTTATTTTTTACGGACCAGTGTTTCGGGGCAGTTCAAAAAATGCCATGCCATAGTTAACCACAGCTCACTGCAAGCTGGCTGGTCGTATCTTGCCGCCAGTTTTCATGAAAGTATAACGAATCGATCGACGTCGATTGCGTTTGGAAAAATATTATGGTTTGTAGCAGGATTTTTTTGCATAGTCAAACTCACACTTGTTACATAGCGAGAGTAAACGGTTAGGACACCTCCATTCAAAGTATTTGTGAATTTTGTCACATAAATTGTTCGGTCCGACAATGCATATTGTATTGCTACAGGTAATTAAGACGTCAAGCATGTGCAATTATCAAACTTGGCAAAAATACCAGAATTAAAGTTAGAGGCCAAAAATATATATTTACCTTTAATACATAAGGTGGCAAAGGCCCTAGAACCACATGAGGATTTAAGGGAGCAACTTTTGACATCAAAGACTCATAATCTTCTAATGAAAAATTCCACAACTTTGAATGAGGATCTGAAATAAATAAAGAGAACTTACTTAACTTTTTTAATCATTACACATTCTTTGAAACTTTTACTGCAGTTGCTGTCATTATTTACTTGGATAGTTTTTGAAACTGACATAACTAATCTGACCATTCTCCGTTATTTATTTTCTACTCATATGATCTTGATGAGGAGGAAAGAACTGTTGGCAAGGATACCTACCATGCGAAAGGAATGCAGAAAATTATTACAACAAGGAGCTAATAAAAAGCCTTTATGGTACATCTGGATTGTCCACTGATGAGCACAGCCTCCCCCATTCAGGGGAGTCTGCCATAATCTTGGCAGGTTTCTTGGGGATTGCAGTATAAGATAACAGTTCCTCAGCAAGTACTGCTGCTCACCTTCCATTATTTTACCCTTTCAAGGGAAGACCCTGGGAAGAGATTGGGGGGGGTGACATCCTAGGTCAATCACTTCAGAAATACATGTTTCGGATACAAAACATGCATAAAATGTTTAGAAATCTGGAGAATAAATACAATTAACTACAGGTTTTCAAATATCATGTGCAGGTTTTGTTGCCTACTGAACTTTTCACCCAATTAAGTATTTAGCTTTGATCCACCGTACCCAAAACTGTGACTTGTCAACACAACTTCTACATATGTTTATTATATAACTTGACTAAAGGGTGATTGTCAGGAATTATTTAAGTCAATTATTGTGGAAGTGTGGCATAAGAAGTATCTTTTATTTCTGACTATGATTAAATGCACTATCGCATGCTAAGTGAAAATCAAATAAGCAAATTCTCAGAGCATAAAATATATAGCTCGGGCGGGAATCGAACCCACAACCCCCAATTACATGCTGTGGTTAAGGCACTCTTGTATCTTTTACTTAAGTATATATTTGTGTACTAAATTAATGATTGTAACTGAACTAAAGTGCTTATTGTGAAACTGTTCTAAAAGCAATTGTTATAAATCAAACACTTAGCGAAAGAAGGCATCCTTGGATATACTATTTAAATATTTATATATAGCGGAAGTAATAGAGAGAAAAGATTTAACGACTGTTGATACATATTCAACGGTGCACACATGCTCCAAGAGTAGAAAAAAAAAAACAAATGTGGGACGATTTTTTATCGTCTTCCCGGCGAGATATGTCTCCGGTCTGGCCTAGGCCCGCAGCTCAAATTAGATTTAGGCACCAATATATTGCATGTGTATTGACTATAAGTCAGCAATTATATTAAAAGAGATTTCATGGATAGGGTTAAAAAGCCTCTTTTTTTAAACGTTATCCTTGACTTTAAGAAAAAAAATTTTTTTCTTCAATTCACATTGGCGGCAAACTATCTAATAAAAATTGTGTAAACAATAATTTCTCATAACTACTTTTAAAGTAATTAGCCTAGAAAAAGATGTAATTCATGTTTATAGATAACCAGTAAGTTTTGAAGCGCTCGTAGCCAAGTTTGCTTAGCCATTCTGAATCGATCAGCAAAGTTAAGCAACGTCCGCCGCGGTCATGACTTGGATGGGTGACCGCTGGTGACATTACTACTGAGGGCTTCCGTGCTTCAGAGGGCACGTTAAGCCGTCGGTCCCGGTTATTGTCTTAGGATAACAGTGTTTAGAGCATGGTGGTAGGGCACTTTGCAAATGCCCACCTGGCTAGCTACCACCCTCAAGTTGAAAATCTGTCGCCAAGCACCTAACGGTGTGTTCCGGCAGCTGTCCTTGAGAGCCAGTAACTCTACGTTAGTCTGAACAACATCCTCGACCACATCATCACTTACCATCAGGTGAGATAGTGGTCAAAGGCTAACCTATCAGGTATAAAAAGAAAGTAAATTATCACAATAAAGGAAAAACCAAAGTTATAAGTGAAATAGTTAATTTAGGATTAAGTATTCCTAGTAATTTGGGATTATTTCTCTTCTTCTTCTTCTTCTTCTTGAGGTGCCTCTCCATTACTGGAGGTTGGCCGTCAGCTCAGCGAACTTATTCCTGTCCTGTGCCAAGCGAAATAGTTCTTCCACGCTGGAAATACTCGTCCATTCTCGGATGTTACGCAACCAAGACTTTTTCCTACGTCCCACGCGTCGCTTTCCTTCAATTTTGCCCATCATAATAAACTGGAGAAGCTCGTATTTCTCGTGACGTAAGACATGGCCGAGGTACGCGACTTTTCTTCTCTTGATAGTTTGCAACAATTCGCGGTTGTTGCCGACGCGCTTGAGTACCCGCTCATTGGAAATTTTCTGTGTCCAGCTAATGCGTAGCATTCTACGATAGCACCACATCTCGAAAGCTTCCAGGAACTTCTGGGTATTAGCTTTCAGAGTCCAGGCTTCACTACCGTATAATACTACAGGCCAGACATAACAATGGAGTATTCTCACTCGGAGCTTTATGCATAATTGGCGGCTGCATAACACTTTTTCCATTCTCTTCAGAGTGGCTCGGGCAATTTCAATCTGGGCTCGAATTTCTTGTTCACTGTCCCATTCTTCATTCACCCAAACACCGAGGTATTTATACATCCGAACTCGCATTAAATCTGCTCCTGCTACAGTAAGTCTGGGGTTCAGGTGGTTTTTTGATATAATCAAGAATTTGGTTTTGGACACATTCATGTTCAGCCCTGCCCTCAATCCGCACTCTTGTACTCTGTCTAGTAACGTCTGGAGGTCCTGCTCGGATGATGCTATAAGTACCGTGTCGTCAGCGTATCTTATGTTATTTACGACTTTGCCGTTTACCTTGACACCGATCTCTAGTCCCTCCAGTGCTTCAGATATAATCGCTTCTGAGTACAAATTGAAGAGAAGTGGCGACAAAATACATCCCTGTCTAACTCCTCGGCAAATCTCCAAGAGATCTGTTTTTGAATCCTCGACTCTGACAGTAGCCTTTTGGTTCCAGTACAAGTTTTTGATGATTCTAATGTCTTTACCATCCAGACCAGCGTCGATCAAGCGCTGCAAAAGGATATCATGCTTTACGCGATCAAACGCTTTTTCATAGTCAATGAAGCAGAGTATGATGTCAGTCTGCATATCTCTGCATTTTTGCACTAGAACATTCAAAGCAAATAATGCCTCGCGAGTACCCATGCCTGACCGGAAACCAAATTGACTCTCGCCCAGCTGTTCATCAATTTGGATTATTTCTAAATTACCTATTTCACCTACAATTTGGGTTTTCCTTTATTGTGATTATTTACTGGTGGTTTATAAACATGAAACAATGCAGGAAACAACTTTTATGTTATTTTATAATAAAATAACAAATCCACAAGTATTGTGAATTTGTTATTTTTTTATAGAACAAAATTAAAAGTTGTTTCCTGCGCTTTTCCTCATGTTTTCAATAAGACTTTCCATAGAAAGTGATATTTATGTAAAACCTATATGGTCAGGATTGTAATGGTACAAGAAGTTTATATGTGCCACTGGAGATTGCATTGACTTAACTTGAGGAGTAGGCGAACAAAACGTCACATTTCAATTTTTTTACATTTTAATTTTTTTTAAAGATTTGTGTTGGCTGTCCTGATACCTATTATTTCATGAAATGAAAACTCGACGTAACGCTATTACTATTGAACAAAACAGACATTAAAAAACTCCTATTCCTTCAAAACGATACTTAAAAAAAAATATGTCTTACTGTTCTAAGCCTTCATTCGAATATCTATCAAAAAGCTTCTTTTCCAATACAAAATAAGCAATCACACATAATGTGTTTTTTAAACGCGATCTTTTACATTTTATTTATTTGCAATACCGAAATAAGATGTTAGTGTCAGTGATTTTAAATCTACCCTCAGTTAAATTTCATGTTTGCATTGCGACCTGAGATTTGTAGATATTTTTGACTTTGCAGTGGTTAGTGTTAATGGAAAAAGTCTATTGTTTCTATGGAAGAAATAAACAATGGGATAGTAAAATAAAAGTTGCTGAGAGAAGAATGGTTGCAATCAGGAATAGCAAGTAAGCATAAAATAAGAACTCCCACATTATTCATGTTAGAGTATAATGAGTATTACTCAAAATTTGGGCAAGTACACGTCTTAGACAATGATTGGGACTTACGTGATGTTAAAGGACTTGAAGATAACTTCAAGGGGATTGAAAAAATCCAAAATTATAAAAGAATATCGATAAAAAAAACATGTCAAACCAGATGGCATTGTAGAAGCTAGAGTGCAATGTTTTGAATATTATAGATTGAGCTCGGGGGATGAGCCCATATTAAATTTGCTAAAACTACGCAATTCTTTTGAGAATGTTACTTTGAGAACACTGCGAATTTAATGTGTATTAAGTAGTGCCAAAAAATTGACGTGAAATTATTGCTGACGAAAATATATGGAGAGAATTGGTCAAATAGGAAAGAATTATGCTGGTACAAGCTGATAATAAACGGCGAAGACTACGGCGAAGACTACGGCGAAGTGGGTGACGGTGATGAGGAAATGAACGAATCCAATAGCTGAGTCTCTCTTGAACATTGTCCCCTTCACATTTAATTCGTAATCATTTTAAGATTCATTTACAGAGCAAATTTTATTTTTATTGTCTCAATAAATGTTACATTTCCATGGATATCCCTATCAGAAAGTCACTTTTCCATAAAGTGGCCTAACAAAGAGGCATTTTTATTTATAACCCAACAAAACGTCACTTCGACAATTTTATATTGCAAATAACACAAAACCTATAAATAATATGGAAAAGATAAGAGATGTGTCAATTATATTGATTTTTTGTCTAATTTGATGCTAAAAATATATAGCTTAAAGATTTAAGGCTAAGAGCCCACACAGTTTTTTTTTGTTTCTGTAAAATCTTGAAAAGCGTAAATGTGACGTTTTGTTCGCCTACTCCTCACTTGATTCTATAAATAATCCTAATATTTGGAAAAAAAATTATGTTGTGTTTTGCTCAATCTATAATATTCAAAACATTACACTCTAGCTTCTACAATGCCATCTGGTTTGACATGGTTTTTTTATCGATATTCTTTTATAATTTTGGATTTTTTCAATCCCCTTGAAGTTATCTTCAAGTCCTTTAACATCACGTAAGTCCCAATCATTGTCTAAGACGTGTACTTGCCCAAATTTTGAGTAATACTAATTATACTCTAACATGAATAATGTGGGAGTTCTTATTTTATGCTTACTTGCTATTCCTGATTGCAACCATTCTTCTCTCAGCAACTTTTATTTTACTATTGTTTATTTCTTCCATAGAAACAATAGACTTTTTCCATTAACACTAACCACTACAAAGTCAAAAATATCTACAAATCTCAGGTCGCAATGCAAACATGAAATTTAACTGAGGGTAGATTTAAAACCACTGACACTAACATCTTATTTCGGTATTGCAAATAAATAAAATGTAAAAGATCGCGTTTAGAAAGCACATAATGTGTGATTGCTTATTTTGTATTGGAAAAGAAGCTTTTTGATAGATATTCGAATGAAGGCTTAGAACAGTAAGACATATTTTTTTTTACAACCTCAAAAATTCTTTGGGGAAACCATGCATAATAATTATTGCATGGTGTCACAAAAAAATTTTTAACAGATTTCGATAAATTAATGATATGCATAGCAAATACTAAAATGATAATATTATTGGCTCTCAAGGAGAGTTGCTGGAACACACTGTTGGGTGCTTGGCGACAGATTTAGTAGTTAGTCAGCCAGGGATTTGCAAAATGCCATACCACCACTTTCAACCCATTATGTACAAACCATATGAAACAAAATTATAATTTAAATAAATTGTGATTCTATTTAAGAAATATTTATACTATAAGGAATATAGGATTTATGTCAATAACAGTAGCGATTCACATTATCATACAAGCTATACCAACCATAGTTCTTAGAAGGTAAAGTTTTGAAAATGTTGATAAGTGGCGTGCAGAAATCTGAAGGGTTCACTTCAAATCTTGTTTCTGATATTAGATATATGGTGCCGCTGACTACTTTGCCAACGGGAACGTTATTTGCATAGCTATTTGTCTCTTTAATAGACCTGGCAGTCTTTGCGTAAGGATGGCAGCTCTTTGACTTTGTATCGCCGAACGTTTTAACAGGACCCGCTTGGGACTGACCGGCACCGGGATAAGTTAGTACATTTGAACAATTTCCGTAAAATTTACTGGTAGAGCAAAATTGTGGCGAATTGTTTTCAACAACTACTTTTCTCTTGCGTTTCTGTAGTGCAGCAAGACGTTTCTTCTCGATTTCTTCTTTACTGCACGACATCTTTGTTTGTTTACACTAATTCAGGGTACCCGGTCCCGGTACAGTAGTATTATTGAATAGAACTTATAGAACTATAAATTATCTTTGAGAACTATCTTTTCGTCGTTTGTTTTGTTTACAATAGATAGGGTTAACAAACCACAGATTAAGTATATGTAGCTAGCTACAAACTTGTGTAAGTTTGTAGCTGCCCCCTTACACGTTACTTTTCTCTATGGTTACACTGTAGGTAAATCTGTACATAGATAGAATCATGGATCTATGAAATCGTAATCGATATTATTATCATTTATTATGTTATAACTTATAAGTTATTATGTCCATGGATGGAATACATAATGTAGTCTACAGATATAGCTACAATTTGTAGCCATACATCTCGGCTTCAGAAATATTGTATCTGAGAGATTATGTGTAATCTCAGAGCAATAAGTAAGGAAGAAGGAGTCTAAATAAATATCAAAAGTGAAGCATAAAATTAAGCCAATTTTATATACGACACAAACTCACTCACACAAACGTATCCGGGGACGATGGCCCAACAGGCAACCAACACCATTAGACAAGCCAGCAGCGCAAGTAAGATTTTAGACGATTGTAACGTCAAATTTAGCGATCGGTAAGTTCGGTACTTGCGCTGCAGAGCAGCAAGAGCTCTGCTGAGGCCAGTTCTAGGCTCCACGCTACCAATCAGTACCAAGCTAGGATTCTAAAACGTACATCAGATCAAGACTGACATACAACCTATGTTCGGCAAGCAATAAGAAGAAGATCCAGGCTCAGCAGAGCATGGCACTCCGCATACTAACAGGGGCAGGACGATACGTGCGCAATACCACAATAATCGCGGGGATGGGGCTATAGACGGTGGACGATTTCATTGTCCACCTGTCAATAAAAATGTTTGAGAGTGTGGACAATGGCCCTCACCAATACTTACACGGGATGGCCCCATGGCCCCGCTCCACGCAAGACCACCCGAAACCAAACAAAGCTGACGTCATATAAGAGAGGAGGCTCTGGATGAGGATGATAAGAACAACATTATTTAATTAATCACCAAATAAACATCATCAACATCAGAGAAAAGCTAACTTATACCAAGGTAGGCGCATATTCTACAAGCATAGGAAGCACAAGAAAAAAAAACAATAGAGATTGAAGCACGAGAAAAGTGCAGACAGACACTGCGCAAAGCGACCATAACCTAGGGTAGCCTGCGCAGTGAAGAGCGACCGTGGGGCTGTGGCCCCGTGAGGTACCGCAGAGGTCGAGAGCCACGGCTCGATACCTCTACCAGCCAAACGTAAGGCTGAAGAAACACTTGACTGATGGGTTTTTGAATACTTGCAGCTGAGAATCATCATGTTGTATCTGAACCTGACAATCATCTTGTACCTGAACTTGAGTATCGAGATGGTTGTATATGCTTTCTGGTATTTCAATTGTATATTCCGCTGCACTGCCTGATGATCGGGAATTATTTTCCATGTGGCAAATTCGTTTTCTTTTTGTTATATGTAATATATCTGTTTGAAGATAAAGATCACCTTTCTGTAGTCTGATCGTGTCAACGCGGCTTAACGCTCGAAATGAGACCAAAAAATTTAACACTAAAAGTTATCTATCAAATAATATTGAGGGTGAAGGAATATGAAAGAATATTGCGAATTTATTTAGAAATTATTTTAACATTCATTCTGCCAATTTAGGTACAAGTAAAAAAATCTGTAAAGATGAGAGCGTGAATGTCACGGTGACTCTCCGCTGCTTTTCCATCTTAGTCATATAGTCCCAATATGTCTATATACAAACTTGTCATGACTCCTTTTACTTCTTCTTACTTAACTGCGGTCAGCAATGTGCGAACATTCCATGTTGCGTTCCATGACCTGAGTAGCCTTGTTTCTACCCCTACCGGACGTGGGCCGCCACGGCACGTTACATCTTGAAATTGCTTGTCAAGAACGTTGTTATCATTTAGCACCTACATAGGACTCGCAGAATATTTAACAGCTATTGCTCCCTATCGTGACTTCCAGGCGAAGAACTTCAAATAAGTTCGAAACTGGTTGACGCAATATCCCGTAAATATCATGCAAGTCCTTCAAATTCAAATTCAAATGTTTATTTGCCAGAATACATCATCAAATTACATTTTAAGTTCGTATATAATAATGTTAGTCACTGTATTCAACCTGCAAGCAGGCGTGCAAATTTTTAATATTCTATGTTAATTTAATAAGTCAAGTTATTTCAAATGTCATATCAATATAATATCAATTAGCATTATAAAAATAATTAATTAGATTTACATCACTTAGTGAAGTTTAAGTATTCTTTCATGCTTTAAAAACAATTGTCAGTTAGCCGTCTATTTAATTTAGCTTTAAAAACATTACCATTCAAGATTTTAATATATTCTGGTAAATTATTATACACCACTATGCACATATTAAAAACATTTCTCTTATAAATACATTTACAACAGGGAGGTTCATATAGTAGGTTTGTGAACTTGGCACGTTTTTGCCTCGGCATGATTTCATTTCGTTTTTTGAACTTAGAGAAATGAATAAGAAAGAGGGAGACAAATGAAAATCTAAAATGAAGCATCAAATTCGGCCAATTTTATGTAAGACACAACTGACTCACACAAACGTATCCAAATTCGGCCAATTTTGTCCTCATTCACGATAGACCATCACACGCTATGCACGTCACACATAACAGAATAAATAAAATAAAAACCATCTTGAGTATTAAAACACACGTAAGTATTGAATATAATGTACTTTCTTTAATATTAAACAACGCAATTTAGGTTATAATTTCAAATAAAAATGTAAACAAAAGTGTTGCCAGACATACATTTTAGATTGTTTCCAAAAGTGTGCAGTTTTCAAAAGTCGGTGTACGTATCACTACTTACTAAGGTAATAAATATACTTTAAATAAAGAAGCTAATGTTTATTAGTGAAATCTTAGAGGCTATTGTAACTTTTGATTTTCTTTAGACTCCCTCTTTGCTACTTATTGCTCTGAGTTAGGGATGTTAAATCAAAAATGTATCGATATTTTTTTCGATATAATATATCGTAGTATTGTATCGATACTTTGCGATATATCCGAGAAACATATCGATATTTTCGATATATCATAGAAAATGTCCTTATTGTTTAATTAATTTTGCTAGTCTATAATATTAAATATTTGACAGATTGATATAAGTAAAAACAGCTAGGGTAAAGAAACAAATCAACCTTATTTTTTTAATTCACATTATTTTTTCTCTAAACCTTGGATTAAAAATATAGGCTTGCATAAAATAATGCCGTGACGAAGGTGTGAAGGCTAATTATTCACAATTCGTGGTTTTACTTTTTAAATACTTTGCCAACCATAAATCAGTATCTAATTATTTATTTATATTAATACACAAAACAGAATACAATCACTAAAAGAAAACATATGATATAGGTTAACATTTACGAGCCGGACTATATTCCTATATATGTGTAAACATTATGATCAGCATAATTAGCAGTATGCACTTATATTATACTGTTAAAAGTTATTAGAAAATGATAAAATTAAAGTATTATTAGCAAATTGATCGTAAACGTTTTACGATCAATTTGCCATAAAAACAACTTTGCCAACATCCCTTTTGAAAATGTAAAGGTTTTGGTCAAACATGTCAAGTGAGCTATGGTGTTGTATAGGTTGAATAATATCGATTGATGTATCGATATACATATCCGAAGCGATATATCATGTTCATATATCGCAATTTTTTTGTAATATCGATATATATCGTGCAATCCTACTCTGCGTTCACGATACTTCGTCGCACATTACTCACGTCACACAACGGAATAAATAAACTAAAAATGCTCACTTGCGTGTTAAAACACTGCAAAAACAGAACATATTCAGTGAAGAAAAATTTATCTGAAATTACTTTTCACACGTAAGTATTGAACTTAATGTACGTTCTGCTTATTCCGTCAATAAAATATAAAAAAGCACACAAAAAACGGCACCTGCGGCGAAACCATACCATATACGTAACCTAACACGCCTGTGGTCAATTATTTATTGTCCTAGAGAACGTAAAGTCTTGAATATCTTTCTACACGGAAGTGGCAGAATATTACATTGTTTAAATAATGGTTTGCAACTGTCCATAACCCATGCCTTGTATATAGCCCTCACACACTTTTTTTGCATTATGAAAGCCCTGTCTGACTTTTTTTTTTTTTTTTTTTTTTTATGCTTGATAGGTTAGCCTTTGACCACTATCTCACCTGATGGTAAGTGATGATGTGGTCGAAGATGTTGTTCAGGCTAACCTAGAATTACTGGCTCTCAAGGACAGCTGTCGGAACACACCGTAAGGTGCTTGGCGACAGATTTTCAACTTGAGGGTGGTAGCTAGCCAGGCGGGCATTCGCAAAGTGCCCTACCACCATGCTGTAACGACTGTCATCCTAAGACAACAACCGGGACCGACGGCTTAACGTGCCCTCCGAAGCACGGAAGCGCTCAGTAGTAATGTCACCAGCGGTCACCCATCCAACTCATGACCGCGGCGGACGTTGCTTAACTTTGCTGATCGATTCAGAATGGTTAAGCAAACTTCGCTACGAGCGCTTCAAATATACTACTACAGACTCTACTGAGTTACCCCACAATAAAATACCGTAGCTGAGGACAGATGATTCGTACCCGTGGTAAGCAGTTAGGGCTGCTTCTTTAGAAACTGTTTGTCTTAGTTTCTTCAATGCCAATACAAAGCGACTAAGTTTTTGGCAAACTGTGTTAATATGCATTTTCCAATTTAAGTACCTGTCTAAATTAAAACCTAAGAACTTATATGTCTCTACTGCATCAACTTTTTGTTCTTTATATGCAATTTCCATAGATAAAGGAGAAGTATTATATGAATCAAACTGAATTATTTTAGTTTTACTTACATTAATGCTTAAGTTATTATAATCTACCCACCTACTAATATCAGCAAAGCTTCGTTTACAATGCTCTGAGATTAATTATGATGATCACACCTTACTACTGCCGTAGTATTATCAGCAAATAATATGCATTTGTGCCTAGTACAATCTGGAGGATCATTAATATATATCAGGAAAAGCAAAGGGCCCAATATACTTCCTTGTGGCACTCATTTACTATTCAGCAGTGGTTCAGATGTAAACTTCAGTTTACTGAAGCATTTATTGGTATTTCTGACAATTTTTGTAATTTCTGTGCATTGTGTTCTATTGCGTAAATAACTAGTCAACCATTCCAAAGATTTGCGTCTTATTCCATACAAATCCAGTTTACTCATGGGCATCGCACAAAGCGGCACATTGGGGGGGGAGTTATTCTCAGAGGCTGGGCCCGCTTAAGCGGGCAGCGACGTCGATGGGGGCTGCGGATGAGAGCGCGAGTGACCCCGTGCCACCAGTCGATGATGACGGAACTCCATGAGGTTTTTAGTTAGTAGTGGGGTCCCTATTGACCCTGAGTCCAATATAACACCTTGCTCCCTGGCATGGCGGGTGTGTATGCGTGAATGCATTTTCTTCATGACAGAAAAATAAAAAAGGATTAGATAGTCATTCATGGTCACCGTATTGCTTTACTAAAAAAATATGTTTAAAACTATTACCTGTGAAATGATAAACCATAGTAAGGATAAAACTCGCTTCTGCAAGCCTCCACGACACAAATTCTCCCCATTTGTACTAAAATTTCAAAAATATCACGTGATCAAAAAACACACTGATATTAACGTCGAGTCGGCGATTTCATGTGGGGTTGTCAGGTCAGGTGTCTGTATTTGATACAAATAAAAGAAAACCTATACGCCAATCGCAAAATTTTTGGGTTAAAAAGGCTATACACATAGCAACAAATAATATTGCTTTAACATGTCGGTAATAAATTATTATTTATATTTAGAAACATTTTAGAAGTTAATGTTTTTACATCATTACATTACATTACATCAATCGCAAATTTTTCTACGAACAACGAAAGGATTTAAATCAACTTAACTCTGGCAACTCTAAGTCACTGTTAGAACGGGACACAGGGTTCAGAATAGCCTTTTCACTCGGCTTCATTTTTATTTTGCGCGCAACAAGACTCTTACCATCTTAGCATAAGGTTTTATTTTCTTTATTTTAGCCGCATGATGCACAGATAGAGCTCATTCCTGTTGTACGTAGTACTTATTACTTCCATGGTTTTTAAATAATTCTAAACTTATATTTTTGCTTTATTAACTAACCCATAATTAACCGCGCATTCTTTATTTAAACCGTACATTGGCCACACTCTGACACTGGCAGAAAAACGCCAAGCCATCTAAAGAAGAAGAAGAAGAAAGTAATAAACCAGGGGTGCGTTCCTCCTACCCGTCGGCCAAGACAAATTATGGTCTAAACGCAGATATACGCCGTTTCAGCACTCTAATCGAACTTAATTTGATCCTGTCAAGATTTGATCATACCCGTTCCGGGCGACCTGTCAGAACAAATTTTGATCTGCCTGGCCAAATTTTTACTACCTTTTGAATCGGCCAAATCTTGGCCAGCTGTCAAATGTGACAGATTCTACAGTAAATAATAGATTTTGTACAAGCTAAGCCAAAGATTAGTGGCATACTATGTTAACATTGCTTAATTACGTATTATGCCCCATTTATTAAAAATGTAGACTGTATTTTATCACCTAAAAACATCGCTGTCAATTCCATATTTTGAAAGGACCTTTATAGGTCGTTCCAGGTGCCTTAGAGCAAATATTGCTCGACCAACATTTACTGGAACGCGCCCCAGTGTAAATGGGCCTTACAGATAAGAATGGTTACCTTAAAAAAATTACTTTGTGAAGAATGGAACGTAATTGGACTTTGACATTTCTAATAAAACCAAACAGCTGATTGGTGGTATTGAAATTTGAAAGTAGACCAACTAGTTTTCACGGTTATTTCTTTCGTCTCACCTTTCCGTAAATTGGCTTTGAAGTGAATCTAAAATGTCTGAAAATAGCAGCCCCATAGCATATTTCCTTAGTGGTGGTTTCGGTGGGGTATGCACTGTTTTAGCAGGCCACCCAATGGACACGATAAAAGTTAGATTGCAAACTATGCCATTACCTAAACCTGGCGAAATCCCGCAATACAGAGGCACCTGGGATTGCTTTACAAAGACTATAAAGAAGGAAGGCTTCCGTGGCCTTTACAAAGGCATGTCAGCGCCTCTTACAGGAGTTGCCCCAATCTTTGCTATCAGCTTCTTCGGTTTTGGCCTCGGCAAGAAGTTAATCAAAAGTGACGAAAATCAAGTCCTGACAAGAGGAGAATTATTTGCTGCTGGTGCGTTCTCCGGTATATTCACAACTTCAATCATGGCCCCTGGGGAGCGTATCAAATGCCTGTTGCAGATCCAGCAAGGTGGTAATGTGCCCCAGAAGTACTCTGGTATGCTTGACTGCGCCAGGCAGCTATATTCAGAAGGAGGTATTAGGAGTATCTACAAAGGCAGTGTTGCCACTATGCTCAGGGATGTGCCTGCAAGCGGTATGTATTTCATGACCTATGAATGGGTCAAAGAAGTGCTAGTAGACAAAGAAGCTACTGCTAACAAAAAGATGATGGCAACAATTGTAGCAGGAGGATGTGCTGGAATAGCTAACTGGCTGGTGGGCATGCCAGCTGATGTTTTAAAGAGCAGGCTGCAGACTGCACCTGAGGGTACATACCCTAATGGCATTAGGGATGTATTCAAGCAGCTGATGGAACGGGAAGGCCCTACAGCTCTCTACAAGGGTGTGACTCCAGTTATGATCAGGGCTTTCCCTGCTAATGCTGCATGCTTTGTTGGATTTGAGTTAGCTGTAAAGTTCCTTAACTGGGTTGCCCCAAATCTTTAACATTTGATGACATGATAATTGTTTACAAAGCTGCGGCTTACCCATACAAGATGTTAAGGTAATCATAGGTGCTAAGTGTTATAGTTTAATTAAGTGAAAGTCTAAGTAATACGGTTTTGTATATTCACAAAAATATACTCTTTATATATACTTTTTATCATGAGGTCTCTCATAGGGTTCAAGATTAATGTCTTTTATACCTTGAGGGATTTTACATTTATTTATACTGGCAGTATGCCTTTATTAATTAATTTAATTAACCTAAGGGCCCATTTTAGAAAAGCATTAAGACAACCTATAGGCCATTACAGGCCTACAGTTAGTCCAAATGCTCTAGCCCACTACCAGCAGGCAGCATTGGGCAATGTTGTTGGTTTGCAATGCTTTGTTGAGCCAAGTAAGTGCCAGTATTTTCATTTTACATTATACAGATTATGTTGTTATCAGGATCGAGGACAATTTTTGTGACATGCACAACTTTATAATCATATTGAAATGTACAACTTAATTAAAAAGAAATTAATTAATGTCTCCTAGTATTATTTCCTTGTTTTTATCATTTTGATGTACCTATTAGTTGAATTATTATACATAGATGTACAGTGCCTTAGTAAATAAAGTTATTTTTAATATATTGTTAAAATTCCATTCATTTTATCAATATTTATTATTTATTGCCTTTACATTTCCAGATTGAGGTATCAGACTATCCTCAATTTTCCAGTTACTTTTGATCCCATAGAATAAGAGCCAAGACAGTCATGGACCAGGTAGATGTCAATATCTACCTGGTACACAGCCAGACTTCAGACGGCTACTTAAAATATCTTTGTCAGAAAAACCAAATAAATGTCTGGACCCCAAGATAACAAAGTAAAGATAAACACCAGTCGCATCAATTAAGTTAACAGTTGATGTATTAACGATTAGCCACAATATTTAGATTCTCATTATCATACAATAACTAAGTCCACTACTTCAGGTAAAATTTATTTTCATTAATAAAATATAGTTTAGCATGATTTAAATACTAAGTTTTACATTTTAGACCATTTTCGTTATTGGGTCTACATATCTGAAAAACTTAACTAGTAAGGAATAACAATATCCTCTATTTTAACCAACAATCCTAAACACTCCAATAAAATGTAGTTCCAACTACAACTCCAAGGTTATGGCATCTGCGGGATTTCCACATTATTACCTATCTCATATGGTTTAGTCTTTCAAAACTAACAACTTTATTTTATTGGTTTTTAATAATAGAGGTTTAAATATGATATTTCAGTTTTATATCAGCCAGCATAGCGTTCGATTTCAGTGAAACATTTTTCACACGAAAACTACAACATTGTGAATGTACAATAAGAATTGCTTGCTTGGATGCTTGTCTTTCAATTGTTTTTAACTTTTGTAATAGGTAGATGCAAGCAAAAATTTGTACCTGTTCATAATCACCTAAATAATGAACCAAAAGAAGGACCAGCCACTAAGGTATTATAAATATGATATAACAATTAATTTGTAGTGTATGACTCAAACATAGTCGACATAGCTATTAAGTTAGTAAGATATTACAGACATTCATCATGTACACCAAGAGCATTACACATTCTCTTAAAAGAGTATTTTATTATATACCATAACCAACAATCGTCATCATCTACTCAAGACAAACCTAAGTTACCACGGGCAGTGCCCCCACATTACTACAAAGGTGATGATAGTGGAAGCAGAACCCTGTGAAATTACCAAATAATGAGCATCATGGTTTAATGTTAATATAGGCACAATATTGACTTGTTTGCAGGAAATCGGTTCATTTAAAATCATTGACGAATGGTAGCCTCATAATTTGACCATAGATATCATAGATATGTAGTGAGCAGCATGCATTGAAGCTTCTCTTACCATGTTAAACAAGTACAGAAATAAAGATTTTTGAACATATTAGAGATATATGATGATAATTTATCTGTATAAATGTTGGACTGCCTTTTCCAAGCTGTGGACAACTTATTCCACAGAAAAAAAAGCAATACAAAATGCCTTCACTTAGTTTCTGTAGTCTAGATCTGCAATTTAATTTTCCTATTAGATGGCAGAAATGTGTAGACAATAGTAGCACTAGAGTAATATAATAGAGGGTAATAGAAACTCAGATTAAATATATTAATTCTGCAAAAATAAAATAAAAACATTATGAGATGGCAATTTCATACATTAACCCCTAATATGTTAATAAAATTTAAACAAATATAATATAAAATACAGTTCTTGACCTTATGGTATGGGTGTTCAAAATATAAATTTTGAATAAAATAAACATATAATGTTTAAAATAGAGGCAACTACACCACTAGTAACTACATGAATTAAGAAGGGAAGAGAAAGAAAACATCCTACTGACACCTTGTCTCTGCTTGCTGAGTTGGTTCAAACCGGTCCCGCGTGCCTTGTCAGTGACTGGTTAGGTACGCTGTGCATGTAGCAGTGAAGCTTTCATTCAGTTCCTTGTGTATTTGTTGTAATACTATGGATACATCTTGACCTTTTGTACTTTAATCAGACTTATAATGACAATACTGAAATTATCTGAACTCAAGTTTTTATAACCCTCATGGGCAGTGCAAGTTATTCAATGTTAATTAACAATAGTGTCTTACTTTATTTGGCAATTTACAAACACCTTAAATTTGTGTCCTATATACCACATTATAGGCCATATATAACAATTGAATAATTAAATTAAGAGGATATATATGTATAGGTAAATTGTATCTCATCTATTAATAATCATATATAAGTTAAACAGGAATTTCGGAGAACAGGATTTGAGCAACAGAAAATCCATGTAATGCTAAGTACCTACCTAATTTGTCTCTCAATCATTACCATCTTCCTACCCTTATTCCACCTCTGAGGTAAGGTTGGTCCATGAATTCAATCTTTGAGGTGAATATGAAATGAATGGCTGACAGGCTCAATTATATTATCTAATATCTTTCAGTAAAATAATCTCCTAAAGTTAATTTCCATACTCTTACTGTTCTTATATTCTCTATCTAGCATTTGTCTATTCACATTTTTTACAGGTTCTTTCCTCTCCTCCGGTTTTCTTTTTCTTTTGTCAAGTCCCAGTCCTTTCCTATCTGGTTTTTGAACAGTTTTTATTGGGTACTTCTTTCCAGAGCCATCAGGGCCCAATCCCGACTCTTTATCCCAACCAACTTTTAACATAAGTTGATAACCTTTATTTGATTCTGGAATTTCATATTTTGTAGGTATTTTCTTGCCTTTACTTGCACTCATATTATGTACAGTAGATGATAGATGTTCTTCTTTATCTCGGAATTCTTTATTACATATTTCACACATATATATCTCTTTCCTTTTTAATTCCGGTTTTCTGAATTGTCCACCTGTTTTTATAGACTTTCCTAATTTACTTGATTGATATGTAAGCAGAATATCAGCCAATACAAGGTTCCTGTTATTTATCACAAGGCTGCGAGCTGAATTTCCCCCTTTGTCCCTCACAGAAATATCTACACCCCTTTTCAACAGTTCTTTAACAATATCTACAGAGTTCGCTTGGCATGCAATCATGAGCAGACTCCAACCATATTCATCAGTAATACTTATTAAACTCGGGCAGGCTTCCAATATGAGATTCAATGTTACGGTGTCATTGTTTTGGACACAAAGAAACAAATCATTTTTCGAAAATTGGGAGTTATTTGTAGTGTTTAAGTCGGAGGAGCATGTTCTATTTTCACATCTGTTGTCACTCTTGAAGTGATTATAATTATCTGCTTCTTTGATTTCTTCCAAGTAGATTCTTTTCGCTTCCTCACCAGTGAGCGAGGGGAGAGAAATTGAATTGCTCGATTCAATAGCAGACGAAGGTCTCACGAAGTTGCCGTATCGATAGCGATTGTTCATGGTACACTCGTAGTAAGCAGACAAAAGGTAATGAGATGTTTTTATTGATTTATTAGACCAATCAATTCTAAAATAGACAAATTAGTATTGGTAAATTTGTTGAATATTGATACGCGGACATGGTATGGTATATCAATCACAAAACTTTATCTACGATTTTAGAAATGAACGGAGCGGACTGTGACCGATGAACGTTGGTAGGCTTTTGACATTACTTGCTCTGTGGTGGTATCATTCATTCTTTCCTGTTTCAGTTCAT
Organism: Plagodis dolabraria; assembly: GCA_963854805.1. Lineage (NCBI taxonomy): Eukaryota > Metazoa > Arthropoda > Insecta > Lepidoptera > Geometridae > Plagodis > Plagodis dolabraria. Next base: position 5,707,205 of record OY978457.1, on the reverse strand, counting down.
TTCCCACCATTTTATTTATCAATTTGCTTGTGAAAATAAGAAATTCTGATTGTAAATGTGGATGGTTCTTGTTTTATTATATTACAAACCAGGATAAAAAAAATACTGTTGCTGCTGTGTGTTTTACAATAATGTCTTCTCGCTCGTGTTGCATTGCTAGTTGTAGCTGTAAAATAAATACGTGCCAGCTATTTCGTTTTCCTGGCCATCAAGACAGGAAGAAATTATGGTTGGACTTGGTGCAGCCACACAGTCCAAATGTAGCTGGTATAAATGCTCCAAGGATATGCAGGCATCATTTCGAGGACAAATATCTTCGGGGGCGGAGAAGATTGCATATAGGTTGCCCAACCTTATTTACACCGAAAGAAATTGAAACCAGGAAACCTGACAATCCTGTATGCTTGAGTAAGTACCTAAATATTCTTCTGTATGTTCTATTGAAAAGTATTATGAGTCTGAGGTGTTTATAATTCTATAAGGATTATAAATGCTACATTAACTAACCTAACATTTGACAAAATCTAAAAAAGCACTATTCTCTTACATAAAAAACAATTAATAGCTAATGTTTATATATTAAGTGATTGATATATTAATGGTGCGTTCGTTTTGGCTCGGTTGCGTTTGTAGCAGTTTCAAAAGTGGCATTTGTATCTTAGCGTTCGGAAAGAAGCTTCTGCTATTTTTGACCACCAATGACTGTATGCTATCCGAACGTCTTATACTTGTTTTGACAACCGCTGAAACCCAAAATAACGTTTTCTGGAACTGCAGCTAAAGATATAGGTGCAACAACTGAAGCCAAAGATATAGGTCTGTAATTAAATCTGGCGGAGGCATCGCCAGTTCTATTCATTATGATAGGAACAACAATATTTCTCATAAAATGTTAGCTGTCAAAAAACGATCACAACGATCCCACGGTAAGACGTGGGTCAAAAATAGCACTTTTCTCTGTCATTTGTAGCGTTTTCAAAGCTATCCAAACGGTGAGCGAAAACGATATTTATGCTCACGAAGTCCCTATCCGAACGCCCTGTGTGATCATTTGTAGCGTTTGTGAGTGTTATTTTTGGAACTGATAGGCTATCCGAACGCCCTATAAGTGATTGGTATTGTCTTCGCTGATGCAAAATGTCATATGTTTTAACAAAACTAATCACTAAATTGCTAATAAATCATCGCTATTCAAAGATCATGCAAGGATATATGCATATAATAGTTTATCCTTCCAATATGACACATTTTGTAATTTTACTGAACATGATAATTCCCAGGTAAACAAAATTAGATATATAGGACCACTATTTTTGAAATTAATTGATTCAAGAAGCTAATCACCATTAATTAATTATTTTAAATATATACAAACTATTGGAGCACAAAATGTTTTGCCCCGGGCGGGAATTGAACCCGCGTCCTTCCGATTTCGCGCCGGATGCTTTATCTTTAAGCTACCGGGGGGTCGCTGTGTCGCCGAAATTTTGTGCTCCAATAATTTGTAAAAATTTATGATTTTCGCTTAATACGCGGTAGTGCTTGTAATCATAATATTTAGAAATATACAAACTATTGTTCAGTGTGGAAATAATATGCTAATACTTTTTCTTTACTCCGACGTACTGACCACACATTTTTGTTTTGGTAATCATTTATTGTATAATATATATATAGTAACATTTTCATAGACTGTACACTATTACATACTGGTGGCCCACCTCGGTTTTGCACATGTATTTAACAAAAAAAAAACAAAATAAAAACTTATTTTTTGATAATATTTAGATATTAGTATGGACATGTTAATACAGAATAGATATGTTTTAAGTTTACATATATATGGGTAATTGTTTAAACAGACTTATAGGATATATAGGCAAGTAAATTGCTTGTAGCGGAGCTATGTCGTAGATGCAACATAGACAGCAGTGGTATGTGATGGTTAAAACTGTACTATATGGGAAGTTTGCTAATTTATCCACCATGATCTCAATCCCAACTTCATTATCAAATAAATAGTACATTTTTAACAATTTTGCATGTTATTTTTCAGTGTACACTGACCAATATGCCGTTCCAATGCTGACAAATACTGACCAGTCTTCTATGGCAAACAGTAAGTTACATCTTATAATACATAAATAAGCTTACATAATTGTTAATAGTACAAAATATGTTTTTATATATTTCTGGTTTGAATGTGTCACACAATAACTATGTAATGGCTAAACAAATTGAAAGAGTCAGTTGGAACCTATTTCTATAAGTTATTTAATATCCAGGATGCCGGGCTAGAATAGCATCCCCCCATCTCCTGCCGTGGAAGTCTTAAGAGTCAATTAAAGGCAAAGTGTGCTAAATGTTACGTATGTTCAGTTAGTAATACCTTTCCATAAAAATGAGCAGCATGCAACTACTCACATAGCTGTGGGTGTGGTATGTTGCTCATTTATCATATTTTTCCCTGTTGCTGTTTATTGAATGCATGACTCCTTCTTTCTTAGCACCATACCAGGCTTTAATACAGTATGAGCTTGTGTTCCTGTCTTATGTCTTATGTGTAAGCGAAAACTATTATTCATAGTATATTCTTGTATTTCGCCCAGTGTGATACAGAAAACATATTTTAAAGCTATTAGATGAGACCAAAAACAAATCTTGGAAATGTGGGTGTTACATGTTTTGGATTAATGTCTTCTCGCTCGTGCTGCACACAACACACTTCTGTATTCACTTTCGAGGATATGAAGATAATTTTATTGTAGTTGAATTATTTTACATTTACTGCTACATTCAGAAAAGTAAGGGTTATAATGATATTGCGAGAAATATGGGAAAAAGTCCCTCATTAACATGCTTTGTAATAATGAATATTAACAGAAATAATATTATTTTCAGCTGAGCTTACGGAATGCTTAATAAAGGTTAAGCACGACCACACCTATGCTAAAAACACTGCATTGATAGGTATTTCTGAGGATAATTCATGAATGTGTAGATTGACACTGTAAAGAAGTAGTTTAGTTTTTTCTTAGTTAGTATCATTATCTTAGTTTGTAGATGGTGCATGTTCAGTCAACACTTATCTTATTTTTTTTTAATAAATTATTTATTTTTTAAGTATATATTGGGGTATTTATATTTTATAAATTAAATGCATTGAACATGTTATCTCCATATGTATCAGAATTATAGGAGATACCATAATCATAAAAATTATCCCTTATTTTAGTTTCTCAAATGGCATTCTTTTGTAAAACTTAAAATTATTATTAATTTTTTGTCAGTGCTTGCCATTTCCAGTTAGTAATACCTTTCCATAAAAATTTCCAGAGCGTTTCTATTGTTTCAAATACAAAATCAAAGTAAACAAGGTACAAGGTCATGGTATGGAATTGGCTTTTTATTTTGATGACTTTATTGCTTGAATATTTCAATCAAAGTTAGCAATGTACATAATAGTTAAGAATCTATGGCCTAGTTTCATTTGGGCCTTAATCACCACCCTGTAGAAGTAGATATTTTGTTTAGTTTTAGATAGATAACTTTTTATTGTTCTAGAAACTTACAACAAAAATATGTTCTAGTCAAATAAATAGTTTTCTGTAGTTATGAATTATTTGTTAGTAATAAATATACATAATACAATTATAAACAGACAGTTTAATAAATATCCTTCACAATAACATTTCCAGGTCATCCACCTATATCATGGACTGTGGAGCCGGAAGTTCCAAAAGAGACTCTACCTTCATTTGGGACTTCAAGGATAGCAGAGGTAGCTACAACTTCGAGACCTGCTGAAGTTGCTTCTACATATGGGACTACTATCACAATCCATCAGGAATCTCCAGTTGCGTCAACTAACTCTGGAACATGTAAGTTATATTAATAGTTCGCTCGAACTGAACCTCACAATATCTCGACATGCACTTAGATGATTTGGCTCATATTCAAATTTAAAAATTCCATTGGCATAAAGTATGCGCTAATAATTCATGACTATAGGACATGGTTCTCAAATTCTCGTCGGACAAATATAATAAAAACATTAGGTTAGCCTTTGACCACTACCTCACCTGATGGTAAGTGATGATGTGGTTGAAGATGTTATTCAACCTAGAATTATTGCCTCTCAAGTGCAGCTACCGCAACACACCGTTAGGTGCTTGGCCACAGATTTTCTACTTGAGGGTGGTCGCTAGCCAGGCGGGCACTTGCAAAATGCCCTTCCACCATGCGGTGAAGCTCAAGCCCGCGGCGGGATTCAAACCATGGACCTGCTGCGCGGCAGTCCATAGCCAATGCCACTGAGCCATCACTGCTTCAAAAAACATGTTCAAACATTCTTTATTATATTATTTTCTTAGTAACCTGACTCAGAAGGGTTTATGTGTGTGTATAATAAATAATATTTTTTGTTAAATACCCTGCGAAGCCGGGGCGGGCCGCAAGTTAGTAATAAATATACATAATACAATTATAAACAGACACTTTAATAAATATAATTCAAAACAACATTTCCAGGTCATCCACCTATATCATGGACTGTGGAGCCTGAAGTTCCAAAAGAGACTCTGCCTTCATTTGGGACTTCAAGGATAGCAGAGGTAGCTACAACTTCGAGACCTGCTGAAGTTGCTTCTACATATGGGCCTACTATCGCAATCCATCAGGAATCTCCAGTTGGGTCAACTAACTCTGGAACATGTAAGTTATATTAATAGTTCGCTCGAACTGAACCTCACAATATCTCGACACGCACTTAGATGATTTGGCTCATAAAAACTCCATTGGCATAAAGTATGCGCTAATAATTCGTGACTATAGGACACTACTCAAATTATCGTCGGACAAATATAATTAAAACATATAAACATACAAACGCCGATATTTCTCTGAGACCTTGCTCCGCTTGGACCATAATTTTTAGAAAATTACTAATTTTTATGCCTCATAGGTTAGCCTTTGACCGCTGGTACCTGATGGTAAGTGATGATGCGGTCAAAGATGTTGTTCAGGCTAACCTAGAATTATTGGCTCTCATGGACAGCTGCCGGAACACACCGTCAGGTGCTTGGCGTCAGATTTTCTTCTTGAGGGTGGTAGCTATCCAGGCGGGCATTCGCAAAATGCCCTTTTTCGGTTTTCGTCTTATTAAGCATGGTGGTTTTAACGTCCCAAGACGAAAACCGGGACTGACAGCTTAACGTGCCCTCCGAAGCACGGAAAACATGATGAGAGTGAGGACAAAATAACTCGGGTAACCAACTCTGTTATGTCTACCGGCGGCATCCAGTCTCAAGGTGCTGTTGGGTTTCACATTCACAAGTCTCTGACTAAAAATATTGTTACCTTTGACAGTGTGCCGAGCTGTGTTGATACACCAAACAAAGGTCACTGACATAACTTTAGAGCTTTTATTTAGTAAGTAAAATAGCAGTGGGCAGGGCTCATAGAACTCTGGCGTCTGCAGGAAAGTACCCTAAAATGGATTCCCTACACATAGTCCCTGGGTGCTAAAACAGCACACAGCAACAAGGTAGATCTTTTAAGCAAAAGGTTGTCTCATTGGGCAGTCTGCAGTGTCCTATATCCTCTTTATGTTCATGCATCTTAAATGACGTCTGTAAATAATGCTTATTTATCTCTAGAAATGAATGTGAATGAATTGAGTAGAGATATGATTTTAATTTGTCCATGAAGGTGATGTCACAAGCAAAAGCTGGTTAGTAATAATTCTCATCGTAATTAATTTCAGGTTTGACAAAGGCTGGAAGACAGAGAATAGTTCGGAGCATTCAACAGCTTACTCCTAAATGTAAACGGTTGTATACCAAATGTCTAAACATCATGAAGTCAAAAAAAAGGCTTGCTTTCAGTTGCGAGAAAAAAATAGAAGTACTTAAAAAACTATGTGATAAAAATTCTTTTGACTCCCTAATTGAGAGTATGACACCTGAAGCGAAAACATTTTTACAGATGCAAATAAACCAATGCAATAAATATATAAAGAGGAGGCGCTTTACCAATGAAGAGAAAATATTTGCTTTATCTATAATGAAGCAAAGTCCAAAAGGTTATCGGTTTTTAAGAAAACTGTTTGTTCTACCTTCAAAAGTGACTCTTAACAAGTTCACCAAAAATATGTCACTCACTTCAGGGCTTAACGCAAAATTACTTGCTCATCTGGAACAGTTGATAAGTAGCTGGGATGACAAAAAGAAACTTTGCTCGATAGTTTTTGACGAAGTAGCACTTACACCGCATCTCAACTTTGTTGAGTCCCTTGATGAAATAGAAGGTTTTGTGAATTTCGGACCAAACAAAGAACGAAAACTATGTGATCATGCATTGGTTGTTATGTTGCGAGGTATTTGTACATCATGGACACAACCAATCGCATATTTTTTTTTTTTTTTTTTTTTTTATGCTTGATAGGTTAGCCTTTGACCACTATCTCACCTGATGGTAAGTGATGATGTGGTCGAAGATGTTGTTCAGGCTAACGTAGAATTACTGGCTCTCAAGGACAGCTGCCGGAACACACCGTTAGGTGCTTGGCGACAGATTTTCAACTTGAGGGTGGTAGCTAGCCAGGCGGGCATTCGCAAAGTGCCCTACCACCATGCGAACATATACATGCGATATTACATGTGTGAAGGTGCTACTCCAGCATTAGTTTTAAAAAACATTCTAAGAGTAAGTACCATTGTAAACATTTAAAGAAACAATTAGTGTGTAGACATTTCAAGGACCATTCAGAAAGCTCATACCCGTTTGATTTTAGCCAGACTTTTTATATGGTTTTTTGTTTCCAAATTAAAGTGTAGAGTAGGGCCAGTGTCTAGTGTAGAGCAGCAGTGTTAGCGTGCAAAATGATTACAGTAGAATATTTTTGATCTAATTTCGTTTCTTATACTTTATAAATAAATGAGCTAAAGCAATTATCTGACTTAAAATACGATAGCTTTGAAAATATCCGATCACAACTGTAAAGTATATGGCATGCAAGGAATAAGAATATTAATTTCATGTTAACACAGCTTTAAATCATGAAGTAATTTAATTTTTCGTTTCATTTCAGGATGTCGTGGATGCTGCTGTTAAAATTAAACTTAAACCTATAGCTGTAATTTGTGATCAGGGCTCTACATTCTTGTCATGTATGAAAAGTTTCCAACAGGAAACTAGACGACAAAACTTATTAAATGATGTCCCTGGGGGTAAGTTACTGTATTCTTATTGTTATTCTAAATGGGGACCCTGAGCCCTGCATTGATGTCCCGCTTGGGGTGTATTGTACATATCCCCTTCCAGCTGTCCTAGCCAACCTAACTCCTAACCTATAACGGAGTGTTTGGTAGCTGGCACAGTTGTTGAAAATGCTTCCTGCCCATGAAAGAGATTCTTCTGTAACAATAGAGTCTAAAAAACTCCAGTCGTTTTTGTTTAGTATATATGGGAGACGAATTACTTAGCATTCCATGGATCAACCGTGCGGGTGCCGGGTCCATCGCGTTGCAGAGGAAGAGGCTAGAGAGACCTGGGACTTGCAACCTAGGAGTAGGGTTAAGGGGCCCCTTTACGATATATCTACTTGACAGAATTTCTACTTGAGGTTGACAGCTGGCCAGGCGTGCATTCCCAAAATGCCCTTCAACCATGCGGTAAAGCTCAAGCCGGCGGTAGAGATCTAAACATGGATCTGCGGCAAGTCATACCATAGCTATTACCGCTCGGCTATCATTGCACACATAGTACACATAATAACACATTGGAGACATATAATAAAAACTATTTGTATTGATTCAATACTATCGAGTACTGTATATGAGTAGGTTACTATATTAATAATATTTTCATGAAACATGTAATGCTTTATTGCGCTTTCTACCGTTAAGAGAGGGTGGTCCTTCTTGCTGTGAACACAACATGCTTAAAAAACTTCTTATAACAACCCCAATCTCGTGTCCAGAAAAGAAATGTATAATAAGTTTTTTTTCCAGACAACAAAATTTACATCAATCATCACAAATTGAATATTATTTATGATCCACCCCATCTAATAAAGGGTATTAGAAATAATTTTTTGACCAAAGACATGGTATTCCGTGGCAAGGTGGCTAGATGGGATGATATTGTAGAAGTATATAAAGCGGATTGTGAGTTGGGCGGTATACGTTTATTGCATAAACTAACTGACGAGCATGTGATCCCAGCAAAAATAAAAAAAATGAAAGTAAAGAATTGCACACAAGTTCTAAGTGAGAGGACCAGTGCAATGCTTAAGTATACTTCGAGATATGGTAAGTGATTAATAATGATTTTATTATGACTTTTCCTTTGTTAACTTAGGTGTTTTTCAAGCCAATTTGAGATTACTAGATAGGTTTTCGTAGCAACAAAATATATGATCGAGTTGATGTTTTCTGTGGGTAGGTAAAATTAAAGATTTTATGAGATTTTTAGCTGGTGATGTGCGGAACGCATTGTTCTATCTAGAAATAATATTTTTAAGATGGTAATTACAAAGGTTACTTGTTTAATGGCTTATTTCTGTGAGATTGGACATCATATCACATATATAGTAAGAAGCTGCTACGCAGAAGATCATGGCCCAGTTCGAGCTACAAGCCTAAATGGTCAGAAGAAGAATGCATACAAAGAAAACATTATTATCTTTCGTGGTCTTGCTGGATACGTGTGACATGCCACAAAAAATGCAATTTTGCACTTATAATATCAGTCAAAATAAGATATTATTTTTTCCTAGAAAATCATGCAGACGGGACCCTGGTGAGCCCTACGATGAAAAATACTGCGGAGGGAGTGCTGTTCTTTGACAAGCTGTTCGACAGCGTCAACGGGTCTCGTGGAGGGGCAGCGCCAGGGAAGATGAGAGGACCGGCGAAACTGGATAAAACAGGTGTATCAAAACATGTTATATTTTGGCGAGAGGCAATTAATATCTTAGAGAATATATATTTTATTGATAGGAATAGTAAACAGGCCCAGCAGTTAGGTCATTCAATTAACAAACAAGTGCCTAGTATTAAAAATTGGGTAACAACTTTGAAAAGTTTCATTGACATCTGGACTGATTTACAGGGATCTGGTGTCCAATATTTCTATACCAGAAATCTTAATCAAGATCCTCTAGAAAACTTTTTTGGCCGTATTAGAGCATTAAATTACCGCAACACAAACCCAGACTGCTATACTTTTCAAAATGCTTTTAAATCTCTTTTGCTCTCTAAAGCATTGATTCCGTATTCTCCAAATTTTAGTTGTGAGAATGACTGACTGAAAATGTAGTCCGATCAGAAGTTATACTAGGAAATAATGATTCTGCCAATGTATTTTTTGTTGCAGGTCAACTGGCTGATACCGCAGTATGCTCCCAAAGATCTGCTGGACCTGTTGAAATAGTGTCATCAATGACACTGTCACAACAAGTCCAGCAAGAGGGCATACCTCTTTTTTCTGTTTCAGATCAACTGGCAGATAATGCAGGATGCTCCAATAATTCTGCTGGACCTGTTGAAACAGTGCCACCACTGTTTCAACAAGTCCGGCGGGAGAAGATTCGCGCACAAGCTTCAGCTTTTACAGCAGGCTATGTGACGCGCAAATTATTGAAAAAATTTAAATGCCAAACTTGTAAACATCATTTTTTAACAACAGACTTATCTGGAATCCACGATTGGATTACCCTAAGAGAGAGGAGAGCGTTACGGGGACCAAATCTTTGCTATCCTACCGCGAAATTCATTAGACTATTTAGAGAGCTCATTGGAGTTATCAATGAGTATCTCGAATGTTTTCCTCACAATCCGCATATTGTGAAAAATATTCGAGATATATTTCTCAGAAATGCTGTTGTTGACTGGTTTGGATGTCAACAGCATCATGTAGAATTACTAAAAAAATTTATCTCATTAGTTTGCCGCTTGCAAATACACAATTGGTGTAATTCAATCAACAGAATTTTGAAGGGTACTGATATTGAACGGTTATCGTCATCTAATATGACAACAATGCAAAGTTTGGCATTTAAAAAATTTAAAGCAATCAGATGTAAGAAATAACATGTTTTATTTCTCACCTGTGATTGTTTTTTTATATATTATGTCGTAGCCGGATCTACCGTCATTTGTTTACTAAAATATACTGTCTAGGTCGTCTTTTCCACTTATCTGATCTGTAACATCACATCACACATTGTTGATTGAATAAATTAAATATGTTCGTGTTAAAATTAGTCACTTTCAGTGTATTTAATGCAAATGACGGTAGTATTTACTGTAATAAAATTTAAATGTTTTTTTGTATTTTTCTTTCAGATCTTTGGTAGAAGCGGAAATGTTGTTCCTGCTTTCAAGTATTATATTGTATTGTTATTTGTTTATTACTGAATAATTGAGTTTATATAATATAATAAATATATAGTTAATTCATTTGCAGGGTACATAATCTTAATTTGATTATTGTATTATTTTAAGTTGATATGACTGCTTTTGATTTGTATTGATCAGATAGTTAAATATGATATAGTACCTAATTTTTATTTGATTGCTGTTTTAGTTGGTTGTTAGTTCAATAAAGGCACATGCCCATTCTGTGTATAATTTATTTTCTTTGCATAATTCTGACAGTTAAATATTGTTTGTCTAATCTTTATTTGATTGATGTATAAGTTAGTTAGTGGCTAGTACAAAAGAGGCACATGCCCATGCTGTGTATAATTTCTTTTCATTTGCATCATTCTGACAGTTAAATATTGTATGTCCAATCCTCACTTAATTGATGTATAAGTTAGTGGTTAGTTCAATAGGGGCACATGCCCGTTCTGTGTATAATTTCTTTTCTTTGCATAATTCTGACAGTTAAATATTGTTTGTCTAATCTTTAGTTGATTGATGTATAAGTTAGTTAGTGGCTAGTTCAATAGAGGCACATGCCCATTCTGTGTATCATTTCTTTTCATTTGCATCATTCTGACACTTAATATTGTATGTCTAATCTTAAGTTGATTGATGTATAAGTTAGTTAGTGGTTAGTTCAATAGGGGCACATGCCCATTCTGTGTATAATTTCTTTGGATTTGCATCATTCTGACACTTAATATTGTATGTCTAATCTTAAGTTGATTGATGTATAAGTTAGTTAGTGGTTAGTTCAATAGGGGCACATGCCCATTCTGTGTATAATTTCTTTGGATTTGCATCATTCTGACTATTAAATATTATATGTTAGTCTTAAGTTGATTGATGTATAGGTTAGTTGTTAGTTCAATAGCGGCACATTCCCATTTTGTGTATCATTTTCTTTCGATTTGCATCATTCTGACAGTTAAATATTGTTTGTCTAATCTTTAGTTGATTGATGTATAAGTTAGTTAGTGGCTAGTACAAAAGAGGCACATGCCCATTCTGTGTATAATTTCTTTTCATTTGAATCATTCTGACAGTTAATTATTGTATGTCCAATCCTCACTTAATTGATGTATAAGTTAGTGGTTAGTTCAATAGGGGCACATGCCCGTTCTGTGTATAATTTCTTTTGTTTGCATAATTCTGACAGTTAAATATTGTTTGTCTAATCTTTAGTTGATTGATGTATAAGTTAGTTAGTGGCTAGTTCAATAGAGGCACATGCCCATTCTGTGTATCATTTCTTTTCATTTGCATCATTCTGACACTTAATATTGTATGTCTAATCTTAAGTTGATTGATGTATAAGTTAGTTAGTGGTTAGTTCAATAGGGGCACATGCCCATTCTGTGTATAATTTCTTTGGATTTGCATCATTCTGACACTTAATATTGTATGTCTAATCTTAAGTTGATTGATGTATAAGTTAGTTAGTGGTTAGTTCAATAGGGGCACATGCCCATTCTGTGTATAATTTCTTTGGATTTGCATCATTCTGACTGTTAAATATTGTATGTTAGTCTTAAGTTGATTGATGTATAGGTTAGTTGTTAGTTCAATAGCGGCACATTCCCATTTTGTGTATCATTTTCTTTCGATTTGCATCATTCTGACAGTTAAATATTGTTTGTCTAATCTTTAGTTGATTGATGTATAAGTTAGTTAGTGGCTAGTTCAAAAGAGGCACATGCCCATTCTGTGTATAATTTCTTTTGATTTGCATCATTCTGACAGTTAAATATTGTATGTCTAATCTTAAGTTGATTGTTATATAAGTTAGTTAGTGGTTAGTTCAATAGAGCGACAAGCCCACTCTGTGTATAATTTATTTTGTGTTGCATCATTCTGACAGTTGTCGCCAAGCACCTAACGGTGGTTTCCCGTGGGGTGCCGGGCTAGAATGTTACCCCCCTATTATGACTTGTTCTGTCATAATAACATTCTTAAGTTGATTAATTTATTAGTTAGTTGTTAGTTCAATAAAGCCCGTTCTATGTATAATTTCTTTTGATTTGTGATACATATCAAATAGTTCAATATTTTTTTAAGGAACCGTTTTCTATATATATTTTAGTATAATTGTAGAATAGAATAGAAATATATTCTATTCTACTCTATTAAAAGAAATTGCACGCAGAAAAGATGAATGCATAAATTGAACTATTAGCTACTTACAATTCTAGAATAGAAATCTATTCTATAATTGTATGTAGCTAATAGTTCAATTCATGCATTCGTCTTTTCTGTGTGCAATTTTTTTTATTAAATATTTAATTCAACTTGTATGATACTGATAGATCCATAACTGTATGTAGGTACCTAGTTCAATAAAGCCACTTGCCCATTCTATGTAGCATTTAATTTGGTGTGATAAATTGTTGATTTATTGATCCATGTAAAATTACATTTTGAATGTGTATGTTAGTTATGCGATTCAATAAAATGTCAATTTTAAGGCTGTATACCTAGTCAAATTTCATTTTATTTTTGTAATATAGACTAAGATAGTAATCGGAGAAATCGTCTTTTTTATTTAAATTTAAACTTTGTTTTAAGGTTAGTACCAAAGAAATGTACCGCTGAATTCAAAGGTAAAGTCTGCATTTAAAAAGAAATAGCGGTCATGACAGTTTATCTGAATAAAAATTTATATATAAAAATAAGTGTTTTATTTTTTAAATCAGGAAACTGAAGTCGAATAGGTTACTATAGCAGCTTTGATATAAATGTCCCATCACTAGTTTACATAAATGTCAGTGATTTCGCCCGTTTTCAAGCACTAGACAGTCGCAGAATACATAATAGTTACTGTCATCAGTCCCAATTCATGTTCACCTTTAACAATGGCTTCGTTGTTCAGTTGATTTGTATCTATACGTAGTATATATTCTATTTGATCTATGATATCAATGAGGTGAGTCATAGATCAAATAGAATATATACTACGAGTGAGTGACATACGGAAAATGGGACATTGACGATTTTGACGTTAACATATAAGCTACGTGACATTACTAGGGTTGGGTTATAACTTATAATCATAAAAAACGGACGATATTGAAAATAGATCTTATCATCGAATGTTCTTCTTGTGATTTTTCGGGCTGATGATTCACATTATGAGAAATAAAAAAAAATATTTATGTTAGTAATACCTAGTTTATTGTGCAACAAGAGAGCAAAGTCGTTTATTGCTGCGAGTGCTGATTTCACAGATTACCTGGCTGATTTCGAATCCTGAGCAAGCGAAGATTCAGTTTCAGAGTTATTAAGGCGTGTTGGAAAATAGCACCCATGATATTTTATCATTCAATATATTTTTGAAACTAGAATCTGATATTTACAGGTTAAATATCAGTTTTATTTGCAGTAAATACTGATATTCGTAAAATAATAAGTTAAAAATTCAACAAATTACATAAAAAGCCATAATTATCTTTTTCGCAAAATTTCTTTAGTTAGTACGACACTCCGAACGTGTTTGTCGGAACTTTGAAATCTTTGTATCTCTCTCTTTCTAATGGTGGGAAGGACATAGTGTGAATGTTTCGAATTGTATGATGAACCTATGATGAAGCTTAATAGGATATTACACCCAGGTGTTCTACGAGGTGTTCCACGTGCAAGTACCGTATTCGCGGCTATCAAAAAAAAAAAACTTTCTCACGCAGTGAGCAAAATCGCATTTTGCTCTCTGATGTCAGACAGCAAAACCTACATCTTTGAGCTACCGAAGTGAATTAGTTATTTGTTATACAAGAGTGCAAAGTTGCTTTTTAACCGCGTGTTCAATTTTGATGACCGAGCAAGCGAAGGATGCTAAAATTGAATCACGAGCGCAGCGAGTGATTCAAAATTAGAATCCTGAGCGTTAGCGAGGGAATCAAAAGAGCACGAGGTGAAAAATCTTTGCACTCGAGTGCAACACGTAACTTTTCATTCCACCTGAGCGAGGAAATGACATAATAATATGCCGCGTAAAGAACCACGTACAAAGCAAATTGAAAAAAGAACACCAAGAAGGTTCCGAGTCTGAGTTTTTAACAAATAAAAAAAAAGTTATATGATATTCGGCACCATAGAGGTAGCAGTAAATAGGTTTAATGTTTTTTTTAATTCACAAACTTAGTGCACACGATGTTCTAAATTCAATTTACTTTATCCTCTAGAGAATAAAAACGGCTTTTCCACTCAGATATTGAAGATTAAAAATACTCTTTCCGAGATGGTGGGATGAAAAAAGTATTTATTATACCAACATCAGTTTTAAAATGACATTTACTAAATGATTGGAGCACATTTTTTGTCGCGGGTGGGAATCGAACCCACGTCCTCCAATATCGCGGCGCTTAACTATTCCACTCAGCCAACGGAACATACTCGAACGATCCAAAACTTTGTGCTCCAATTATATTACTGTAAGGCTTATGTTTAACTTACCACCAGATATAGTAACATAAAAATAGTAAATGATCACCAAAATGAAACCCGCATTTTAATGTAAACTTATAACCAAAGTTTTGACATCTGGCTATCCTATTTAAGCAAAATAAATTATTGTTAACCCAAAAGTAGTAATTGATCACCAAAATTAAAACAGCATTTTAATGTAAAATTATAACCAGTTTTTACATCTTGCTATAATGCTTCTGGCTTCGTTGTTCTGGTCACAAGTTACCTAACGTTCCTTCTCGCTTCGCTCGTCGTCGTCGCACCTAAATTTGACTTTAGTCGTAATTTACTCCATTTGGTGTCCAATTACAATTTTTGGTAAAAGGACTAAGGGTATCAAAGCATTTTATCGTGGTCATTATTTTTAATCCCGTACTTTAAGCTTTATAGGGAACAGCGCGCCGTCACTTGCCAACACATTTTCGTGAGCATGACCTTTCCGAATGTCCGCGTCAATCAGCTTACCAAATGGTGAGAAAGACTATACTTATTAAAATTATAATTAAACACTACATTTATACACTTTACAATAAACAGGGAAATTATAACAAAAGGATTTTGTAGCAAGTGACCTACACATTAACAGTAGTAAGCTCCCTCCTCGTGCAAACATAGGTCAGAAGCCTCTACGTTGTTTTAGATTAAACTCGTAAGTAAAATGCTAAATTTTAATCTCGCGCGGTGCCCTGGGGTTTCCTGTATGCTGCCAGTAAGGTCACGTACGCAATGTACGCATGCCGGCCCAGCGGCCGTCTCTATGGCAACAGGACCCCCGCGCCCCGCGCCAGTCGTTCTACGCTAGAGAGCCGTACCCACGCGTTTTTACGGCTCACGCGCCATTTTATTCATTTTGTGATTGTGTTTTGTGATTTGTTTTAGGACAGTATAATAGACTGTTTACGATACTCCTGTGTTTTACTGCCGTCCAGGCCCACGCCCCTACAACTTTCATCTCTAAACTTTTAAATTCTCTTAGAATAAGTCGCCGAAGTCCATTTTCCACCAGGGACTCTATAACCACGCTGTTGCGATCTTGATTGCCATATTTAAGTTATAATCGCGGATGTCTTTGCGCCTTGCAGCCACCGCTCTCCGAACGAACCGTCCAAGAGCATCATTTGTGTCGTCAGCGTAGTACGTGAAAGTACCGGTGTGCTGTGAGACTGCAACGACTGCGTGTGGGACGTACAGCGTCATTCTAACCTTGGTTTTGATTGCGATTACTGACTCTTATGTCAGTCCCTGTGCTTCGTAGATTGTGAGGATGCGAGATCCCGTGCTTGCTCCGTAACCCTCGTTGGTCTGGGTCTCCTTTTCTTCCTGGGTGTGAAGGATTTTGGGGATTTTCGCATCCGTATATCCTTTCTGCTCTAGGTGCTAGATAAGGGGAGCCTAGGAATATAAACCTGAATATTCCTCAGCGCATACGCGACATCCATTGGGTTCCGGTGCGTGCATAACAACTCTTGGCTGATGTTTGTATGAAAGATAAGAAGTTCTATTTCATACACTCAACTGTCGCAGGGATGTCGCTACCCTTCTATATTTTTAAATATGATTGCGAGGACTGTCGGGTACTAAACAAATATCGCATTTACAAATTGGAGCATGTTTTTTTATTGTTCCGGGGCGGGACTCGAAACCTTGTCCTCCGATTTCGCGGCGGATGCCTATTTCACTGGGCCATCGGAACATACTCGTTCTATACGAGCTATTACGGACGTGACATATACTATGACATACGGACGGGCGAATAGTATGATATTGTATTATCGTATATAGGGTCCGTGTTGTCATTTGTTGACGGCATCCTAATAACTATGCTACCATAAAAAAAACTATGTACGGAAAATTATCCGACTAGACTTTCAAGAAACCGACCTCCATAATATTATGTAAGGACTGCAGCTAGAACACACTTGGCGACCGATTTTCTACTTGAGGGTGGTAGCTAGCCAGGCGAGCATTTGCAATATGCCTTCCACCATACGGTGAAGCTCTAGCCGGGCGGCGGTGGGTATCGAACCATGGACCTGCGGCACGGCTAAACCTACTTACCTAATTAAGCGAGCTTCATCGGTTATTGTAGTTCGGTCAATTTAGACATTCGAAGCTACATACATTCCCACCAAGCTGAAAATCAGTAAGATTGTTTATAATATGATTAAAAATAAAATTTGAAAGTCCCATGTATGGAAAAAAATTCAAGGTCAAAGGTCAAAAAAAATAAGTATTATCATAAAAATACTTTACACATTGTAGATCATAAAATTATCTACAAATATGAATTGATACTTTTTTCTACGAACCACCGTTTTTGAGATATAACGATTATAAAAAGTTGTAATCGTCAAAAAATACACATTGCCTTTAAAGTGAACTGACAGTCACCGCTATTTTCAATGTATGTAAATATTTCCTCCAGTACGCGATTCGTAGCTACCTCATTAGGACGACCGACATATTATGACGATTGCAACTTTTTGAAGTATGCATTACCCCAGCAAGAAAATCACTTCTGGAATAAATTGAGTTCTACAAATAATTAGTGCGTTATACGCTGTAAATGTGCACCAAATAAAAAAAATTGTGCACTTTGCCGTTTTGTTAAAAAAAAGGAAAAACCAATTCTGCTGGAGTAACGTTGTTCCAGCAGGAAAATTTTAATCGAATGATCGGAAAGAAAAATTGAGTATATGGACAGATAGCTTATATTTGTGCGTAAATGTGCGCCAAAAATTAAATTTGTGCGTCGTAAGGTTTTCGAGATATTTCATTTCCTGCTGGAGTAACGTTTAGCAAAACCTTATTTCTCGAAAACCAATAATTGTGCGACTTTACAATCAAAGTATATTAGTAGCTCTTAATTTGTGCTTATTTGTGACACCATTAGGTTTTCAAAATTCTGTACCATTTTTATGTAATTATGCAATTACGAAAATAAATAAAATATGTCTAGCGCTAAAACAAACAAACGGTTGTACTTACTAAAAACGGAATTGGGTTCTTCTTGTTATTCCATTCATAAAAAGTAAACTTATTAGACAAAATATACACGCATTTATCAATAATATCAAAATATGTTGCAACCGACAGTGTCATAGTTAGATATCAAAATGCAAGAAATAGAATTAACTTAACATATTTCGGTGTTAACCAAAAATTAGTGCGCTTAACGAAATATGTATACTGAAAATTTCAGCTTCATATGTAAAGTATTAAAGAAGATATGAACAAAAAACTAAAGCAACAGCGAGATTTCTGGTTATCCGACCAAATTCGAAAGATAGCAAAAAAGCGGCGGTTTCATACATATTGATGGTCTTCTTTAATAAGTAGTATTAATGGAAGCTTTTGTCCGTACAGTCACACATAAAATACTTAAAGAGGAATTTGTGTATATTTTTATAATAGGTATTGTTTAGATTTTTATTTTGACGAAATATTTTTTTTATTGTATATTCCTACGCTCAGGCAACTTATAAGATATCAAATGAAAATGCAGTTTATGCTTACATTCTTTCTATTTTTTTTATGTAATTATAGGTAACCTACCTACTAGTAAGTAAATTTATTTTATAGTCTTAACTTTCCGAGTTTCCAGGTAATCTAAAAAAAGTTATCTCTGGGTGCGTTATTGACGAATTCATGCAACAAAAACAGCACAATATATCCTATTCGTCATATTTAGTATGTACATGAACTTATTTAAAGAAAATTACACACCGTCCATTCGTCACTGCGACGCAATCGGGACTGTCTGCGTACTAAGCGCGGGCTGAGATCGAGGCGCGTAGGTATAACACGCGTTTCGTCCGTTTCTATGAAGTTGAAATACTGTACAGATAACATTACCGTCCTATATCAGTCTGTTTCACATGATTTTATAGCTGTGCAAACTTCAGTCGACTTCTTCGTTGCAATCGTAGGTATAGGTAAGTTGAACAGATGGTTGATATTTTAATGAATGTACCTACGAAGCAATAACAACTATGTACCTACTATTATTTATTCTGTGATATGATTAACTAATTGCATCATCTAACAATCGTAAAGCTAATAATAATTTGTCTTTGGACTAGCAATTAATGAAAAACAACTCAATTAATATACCAAAAATACATTAATTTAATAAAAATGTTTGATGTAGTAATGTAACCCGAATAAATTTGTACTACTCTTTATTATGTAAACTACAAATAACTAGATACACCACGGTACTTACGTATAAAAAAACCTTTTATATAAACTCAATATAAAAAGCAGTTAAATAATTTCCCTTAACAGTTTTATGCCACAATGTACCCAGGCACAATATGTGTACACCTGTTAGTTCAGCAAAGTTAAGAAGATCATCAATATGTATGAAACCGTCGCTTTTTTGCTATCTTTCGAATTTGATCGGATAACCAGTAATCTCGCTTCGTTTTAGCTTTTTGTTCAAATCTTCTTTAATACTTTACATAGGAAGCTGAAATTTTCAGTATATATTTTTCAATAAACGCACTAATTCTTGGTTAACACTGAAACATGTTGAGTTAATTCTATTTCTTACATTTTGATGTCTAACTATGACACTGTCGGTTGCGACATATATTGATATTATTGATAAATGCGTGTATATTTTGTCTAATAAGTTTACTTTTTATGAAAAAGTAAACTACCAAATACCGTTTTTAGTAAGTACAACCGTTTGTTTGTTTTAGCGCTAGACATATTATTTTTATTTTCGTAATTGCATAATTACATAAAATTGGTACAGAATTTTGAAAACCTAATGGTGTCACAAATAAGCACAAATTAAGAGCTACTAATATACTTTGACTGTAAGGTCGCACAATTATTGGTTTTTGAGAAATAAGGTTTTGATAAACGTTACTCCAGAAGGAAATGAAATATCTCGAAAACCTTACGACGCACAAATTTAATTTTTGGCGCACATTTACGCACAAATATAAGCTATCTGTCCATATACTCAATTTTTCTTTCCGATCATTGGATTAAAATTTTCCTGCTGGAACAACGTTACTCCAGCAGAATTGGTTTTTCCTTTTTTTTAACAAAACGGCAAAGTGCACAAATTTTTTATTTGGTGCACATTTACAGCGTATAACGCACTAATTGTTTGTAGAATTAAATTTATTCCAGAAGTGATTTTCTTGCTGGGGTAATGCATACCTTTTTGAATCGTTTTATCTCGATAACGATGATTTTTTGTAGATAATTTTAAGATCAACAATTTTTGTCTGTAGTGTTTTTATGATAAAACTTACGGTTTTGGTGAAAATCGCGAAATACTCATTTTTTTGTCCTTTGACCTTGAATAAAAAAATCCATACAGGGGAAAGATGGAGAACTTTCAATGTATTTAATCATATTTTAAACAATCATACTGATTTTCAGCTTGGTGGGAATTTACATAGCTTTACTCTTATTTTATGGTCTAACTTTCCCGTCATTCATATCAAATAACACTAAATACGTGTGGTGATAAATCTATATTATCTATACAGCGTGCGTGCGGCGAGTCTCGCAGTAGGCAGCACTCCGCCCCTCCGCAACAATGCACAAACATGCCGCGCCGCTTCCTATTCCGCTGCTATCCATCAATTAAATGCTATATCATTATTTTGAAATACATATACCATACTGTCGCAATTATGCTTATTCTTATATCGTTACGGTATTTACCGAAATAAGATCTGTAATTACCTATACCGTAATATCCCTACACTCCAGCCCTATACTAATATAGCTCCTGGTAGTAAGTGATAATGCGGTCGAAGGTGTGGTTCCCTCCCACAGTGGTGGTTCCGGTTAACTTTGAATTACTCTCAAGGTTACCTTTCTGAACACACCGTCAGGTGCTTGGCAATCGATTTTCCACTCGAGGGTGGTAGCTTGCCAGGCGGGCATTCGCAAATCACCCTAACACCAAAACATAGGTAAATGAGTATGATAGGAGGATGAATTCTCACATGCCATATTTTCTAAGAAATAACAAACAAGTTTAAGTAATCTTATTTTTTTTGTACCATGTTTCACATACAAAACCCTAAATCACTTTTACAATATTAGGGTCAGTGTAAATCAGTGCTGACTAGACCTCAGGGGTGGGTGCGGGCAGGAAGATGCTGAATAAACAAGTGTATATTTAGGCAAGTATTGTTTATTTCTGCCTAGTCCGAACTTATTGAATCAAATATTAAAATCGAAAATATAGTTTATTTAGACAAGTGTTGTATTTCTTTCTGCCTAGTCTGAACTTAATAAATTTATTTCCATACATAAATCTATCTTACAGGTACACACCCAATACAATAGAAAATTCAATATTAACATATAAAATAAATTATATCAAGGCAAGTAGGTGATTGTGTTTATTTCTGCCTAATCTAAATTAAATAAATCAATATTAAAATCTAAATTTTAATACAAATCAATGTTTTACTTCATTCTTTCTACTGTTACTTACTCCATACAACCTACATGTGGGATGTACAGTGCATTTTCATGGAACATATTCCACATAATGAGAACAAACTATAATGTATTTGCAAAATACAATAATGTATTTAGCTAATTATGAACATCATTAATGCGCAAGAGAAGAATCTGCTGAAGTTTAATTACCTGGTTATGACCCTACATTGTATCACACTAGTTTCATAAAGGAGTAGTTATTTTTTGCTGTACTCTTATTAACTCCTTAGCAATCCCCTTCAATGCTTCAGTTTGTTCTTTCATTAACAATAGTTTCTGCTGTAAATAATCTTTTTTAAAATTGTAATAGTCCTCTTTTATTTCAAACTTCTTTTGTTCTTGAACAGCTAATAAATCACAGTTAAATACGCATTTATCTGAATGTTCTGCATCCTGTGTTTGCTGGCTTTTAATTTTTTTAACCCTGTGTAAGCGTGTGAAGACTTTCTCCTCAGCGGGAGATTCGGGTTCACTAAGTGATTCAGTAGATTCTATTTCATGATCAAAACTGACCTCAGAATTGTCTATGTGTAATGGTTCATCTAAAGGTACAAATTCAAGAGTGTCTTGGGGGTTGGTAGTGGAAGACACATTTTTCAATCCTAAGACTTCTTGTTCAGCTGTTGTGAGCATTGTCTTCGATGGGGGAATGTCACCACACAGTTGCTGCCTTATTTTTGACTTACTTCTTATATCTTGCCATGTCTGTAAGTATATATATAGGATTTTATACATTTGTGGGATGAGTCTAAGGAGTATAATGGATATAATTTCATAAGAATATTATTATTATTAACTCATGCCTATATTTAAATATTATAATCTTGTAGCTCATTCATGCATAATTCTAGAAACTTAAGTACAAATTATGTTATTTTTTTGTTAATATTGTGATACATATAGGCCTTCATTATCAATAAACGTCAAAAGACAATAATTTGTAGGCCAACACTATTGAACATCAAGCTAAATAGATATAATCAACAAGAGCAAAAATATTCATTATATTAGATTTTCTACTAGCAAAATTTTAAAAATGTATAAAATTTTATTGGAGCCACATGGGGTAAATGCAAATCATAATTAGAAAACTATAGAGCAGCAACAAAAATACTTAACATAAAACAATCCTTGTTTGGGGAATTTAAGTTAGTGTTATTTTTTAGACAATCCTCCAAAATTAACACATATTCTGTTAAAATTTCAACTATCTGCCTATTACGGTTCCGAAGATGCAAAGGCGGCCAGACAAAGCTTTGTAATAGGATCCCCCTTTGGGTTTTCTATTAGTTTTTACTATGGTACCCTAAGAATGAGGAAATAGAAAACCAGTCCAGGTAAGAGTTTGATTTTATATTTCATATGAGAAAGGTCATCATTTATTATACTCACACATAATAAAGTTACTAAAAAAAGAAAATTATATGTAATGAAAGCTTGAATATGCTCTGTTACTTTGAGCTAATTTGTGGATACTTGTAGTTTTTTTAATAATAATGAAGAAGTTACAACTCACAAACCCAACAACAAAATGGTGCCATTGCAATTTTTATACCTTTTATGTAATCAGAATATATCACATATACAATCATACCTATAGCTTGTAAAATACCCTGTAGAGGCAGGACAGAAAAGACAGCTTAGATAGGATTGCCCCGATTTGGCTCCATCACACCACACAACTTCACTTGTTTAAGCCACTTGAATAGTTAGCGGTCAAGAACAGTCAGAAAAGTAATTTCCCTTAATCCCTTAGGCTAATGCCATAAAGATAATTGACAACTCTAGGTTAGTCTGAACAACATCCTCGACCACATCATCACTTACCATCAGGTGAGATAGTGGTCAAAGGCTAACCTATCAGGCATAAAAAAAAAAAAAAAAAACAGTTCAAGATAAGCCTTGCATTATTATGTTTTTGTTAAAAGTACTAAAGATATCAATACCCTTAGTTCTTTTACCAAAAATAATTGTAATTGAGCACCAAATATAGTAAATGATCATCAAATGTAGTAATTGATCACTAGAAGCGAGGAGGAGCATTAGATTACTTGTGACTGCAACAACAAGCGAGCTGAGCAAGCAAAGCAAGCATGCCATGGCAACTGATAATGCACCAGAAGAATTATAGCAAGATCCTAAAACTTTAGCTGTTTTAATTTTGGTGATCATTTTGGGTTAACAATGATTTATTTCGAGTCATTTCGCTCAATTAGGATAGTGAGATGTTAAAACTTTGGTTATAAGTTTACATTAAGATGCGGGTTTAATAATAATTTTGGTGATCATTTACTATTTTTGTCTGTTATGAGTTACTATATCTGGTGGTAATTTAAACATAAGTCGTTTAAAGACAAGCCAATGAATGTGTTCGTAGATAAAACTAGCTTAGGGTAAGTATACTTCATATACATGTAAAACAGTTAACTTTACTTGATAGGTAGCCAATTTTTACTTCTTTGTTGTTAGCGTGCGATCTGTTATGAGATAGTAAACTTATATGAGAAGTAGGCAGTATTTTTGGCAGACGAAACAAAGTCAAAGCACTATCTTACTTTTCTCCACTGCCGCCAAGTCTTCCTAGCTCCTGGCATAGCATTGCACTGGTTAGCGACACTTTGCCACAGCTGCTGACATTCTTTGTGATTGAATCCTTGAGTAAGTTTAAAAGATACAAGCTCTGGGTGTTTTACCATTGACTCAATGAGTTTCTTTTTCTGCTTTGCTGTAGGGTAGACACTTCTTCGTCTTCTTTCCATTCTCAACTATAGTAGTATTTATTAGCAGATAAACTATGTTAATAAAATATTTATTATTTATTATATTCACAAATAAAGAGACGGACATAGGCTTAGGCGGCTAAATCCATAGATTAGTAATCAAATCACATCATAGATCAAATAGAATATATACCCTACGGTTCAATTCACGCAAATATGCGCTATTTGCACTATATGCACGCAAACGGTCGGTTCATAACTTGCTAAACAGTCACCACGATAGCATAATGACGTCATCTTTGACGTCACCTCCGGCCGCAAACAACGCTCACAGAAAAGTGGTAGTGCAATGTATGCACAAACGTCAAACTCAAATCTTGACAGATAGATGAGGAGATTTTTATTGTTGTGGTTAGAATGTTGAACGTACAAACATCTGTTCACAAAAGAATGCCTTGAAATGCAATACTTCTATTATCAATAATTGATGTGAAGGTGATTTTTTTGGGTCAATTGCGAAAAAGCAAATTGACAGTTAGCAGATGTTATAAGCGCGGCTACATATCGGTTCACATCGTTTGCGCGCAAACAGTGCATATTCTCGTATTTTAGTTATGAACCAAGCTTTTGCAATGTATGCAGTGACAGCAGTGTTTGCGTGACTTAAACCGTAGTGATAATTACATAGAAAAGTACCTACTACTGTATGTACGCCTGGAGCGCGTTCAGAAACCTCGGTTAGAGCGCACTCGGAGTGTACTCGGAGTGCAACTTTTCACTCTAACGTCGTTCACAACCTTCGGGTAGAGCGCACGTTATATAACCAAACAAATTTTACATTACATACCATATATAATAGTTGTTTGAGGTCCACAATACCGAAGCCATTTTTATTTTATTTTATTTTCTCCCTGCCGGGATTTGGCTTCGAACGGCATTTCCCAGTGTCATGTTTTTCCTCGATGCTTCTTTGAGAGGACTTAGGTTTTTGATGCAATATAGGTAACTAACTTCGAGCAAAGCTCGGTGATATAAAAACAGGGAAAGCTTATGAAATCTATAAATGGGAGGAGAAAAGACGGATTAATGGAAATTTGGAGTCGGTAATCGGATCAGGAAAGTAGGTATAACATGAAAAAAGAAAAAGGAAAGGATTATTCAATAATACCTGTTTAAATTATAATAAAACTATCTACCATAATTAAACTTTACTTACATCAAAATACATACAAAGATAAGTGATACATAATTATATACAATGTATATTCACATATTTACAGTTTAATATTAAACCATATATTCAGAAATTGCCCTATATTCATCTGGGTCAGAACATTGAAGAATACAAACAATATTGGTTGGAAACGGAATTTTAAGAGCAGCCAAAGCCTCAAGCATTGTAGTTTGGTCATGTTGAGGACAAGAGAGCATAATGTGATTCAAATCCCCCACATCCTCCCCGCATTCACAGGTAGGAGAATCAACAATATGAAGCTTTGCAGGATGAGCTGGACTGCAAACATGGCCTAGGCATTCTTATTATTACTGATGTCACTTTCTTGCCTAACTTCAAATAGGTGAACATTATTATTTGGTTGTATTTGATAATAATGCTTTCCCTTACATTGAGCACTGCTGGCCCAATTTCTGTTCCAGGATTCCTTGAGAAAAACTTTTGGTAAAGATGTTAAGTCATGGAAATAGTTTACAAATGGTAAAATGTCTCCGGAACGAACAGCTTCATTTGCTAAGCGTCATTTCATTCATCAGCATTTTCATTACCTCTTCAATGCCGCAATGACTTGGGATCCATGTAAACATAACTGAATAACCTAGGAGAGTACACTGATATAATTTTGCTCTGGATTCAATTATTATAGGAATGTGCGATTGAGGTTTAAATGGAAACTTAGCTAAAGTTTGAAGAGCACTTAGCGAGTCCGAGAATATAACAGTTTTGAATAGTTTCATAACTAATATATATTCCAATGCTTTTAGAATTCCACAACATTCGCCAGTGAAATCAGATGTTTCAGAGGGGAATTTAATTTTTTGCACAATATTATACTGCGGGTGATAAACTCCCACGCCGACACAATCAGCAGATGTGTGCTTGGATGCATCGCTATAAAGGTGGTGCCACCCATTCCACCTTTCTTGAACTATTGAATTGAATATTAGCATTGGGATCATCTTTATCAATACCAATGTTGTAGATAATTACAGGATCCTACGATAGGCATTCATAACTAACATTATAGATGGGTAGTTTTTCAATGTTATGAGTAGGAGCTTTTAAGTCCATGAATTTATGCCAGCTATTAATAAGACAGGGTGTAGTTTTATGTGACCAATAACTAGAATGTGATGTGATATGTTTTGATAATTGTTGTAACTTGGAAAATATAGGATGTTTAGAGAATCTAAGTGAACGGAAAACAAATTTATCGGATAGATACGGGCGCCGTAAATGAAATGGAGGATCAATGCATTCCACTTGGAGAGCATTTATTGGACTAGACTTCATTGCTCCGGTGATAATTCTCAGAGCTTTGGCTTGAATAGCATCTAACTTCCTTATTCCAGCAATGCTACATGGCTCTAACAAAAATGAGCAATAATAAATGAAACTTCTTATCAGAGCAATGTAGACAATTCTCAAAGAAGAAGGATGCACCCCCCACCAAACACCCGAGAGACATCGTAGAATATTAAGAAGTCGTTCACATTTGGCTGCTATATAATCACAATGTGGGATAAAGGTAAGTTTAGAATCTAAAACCAAACCTAAAAATTTAACTTGATTTTGGACAGGAATCGGGTCTCCATTACAAAGAATATTAACAGGTGGAGGGGTGCGTTGCCTAGTAAATACTACCACATTACTTTTAGAAACAGAAAGCTCCATATCATTATTATTCATACAAGTGTTTAGATTGTTTAAAGCTGATGACACGTTCGAACTAGAATGATTTATATTGCGATCGAAACAATAGAGAAGGGGATCATCTGCATATTGTAGTATTTTAACTGGCCTTTTAACTGATGATTCAAGGTCAAAAGTGTAAATGTTGTAAAGTATCGGACTAATGATTGATCCTTGTGGTAAGCCTTTCCATAAATATCTGATTTCATTTGAATTATTCAATTTCACAGATCTCCCGTAGAGCATATTACTCGTAAGTATAAAGTTACAAATAATAGGAAGAACATTTAATAGTTTTTCTTTTAGTATTGGCAAAAGAACACTGTCATATGCGGAATATATATCTAAGAATAGCGCAACAATGGATTCATTATTTGTAAAAGCCAGACGAATATCTGTTACAAAAATGCTCAAACTATGCAAAGTACTTCTGCCTCTACGGAAACCATACTGAGAGTCGGCAAGCAAACCATGACTTTCTATAAACCAATCAAGACGATTTTTCACAAGATGTTCCGCGATTTTGGCAATGACTGAAGAAAGTGCAATAGGACGGTATGATGTTACAGATGTTCACTCACCGTCAGGCCACTGTCGAGAGAGCACGCTTGTTTGTCTTAGTTGAAATACCAGTATTACTCAAACGTTTACACGATGTACACCTGTGCCAGCTGTGGATCTCAACATAGTGACGGACCGGTTTGCAGTGTTTGCAAACTTCATTTTGATTACCAGTGCTCTGGAGTCTCAGAAGCTGGTTAGCGTAGACTTGGTGACCGGAGGAACACCTGGCGCTGTCCAGCATGTAAGTCGAGTTTATCCTCTTCTCCGATCCCGACAGCAGTCTCCCCTCAGCCCAGTCAACTGGACAGGATACAGCATCAACTTAATAAGATCATATTCGACCTGTCACCCTTAGCATCGCTAGTGGCTGACGTGAAGTTGATTAAGTCTGAACTAAGTAGTCTCAAAGAGTCTGTTGATATGGCACACGATCTCGTCAGTACCTTCTCAAACAAAATAGATACTTTAGAGTCAAGAGTCGTTCAAGTTGAGAAATCAGTGTCCCAGGTCCATCTTCTACAGACCAATATTGAAAGGTTGAAAAGGGAACTTCAAGATAGAGACCAATGGGCCAGAGCTAATAATGTGGAGATCCGAGGTATTCCACAAAAAAAGAACGAAAACCTTTACGATATTGCACAGAAAATTGGTAATTTATGTAACTTTACCGTAAAGAAGGAGGAGATCAATTACATAGCACGAATACCTACTCGTGTCCCTAATGCTGAGAAATCGTTCGTGATTGCGTTCAATAGCCGCTACATAAAAGAAGAGTTTGTTGCATCATCACGCAAGTCTAAGCAGCTCAATTTATCAAACCTAGGCTATTCTGCCGGAACCAACTTCTATGTCAACGATCACTTAGCACTGGCCAATAAAAACCTTCTCAGTAAGGCAAGAGCATTAGCTAAGGAGAAGAATTTTCGATATATATGGGTAAAGCACTGTGAAATCATGGCTAGGAAATCTGACACAGCGCCCACATTTTTTATAAAGTGCGAACAAGATTTATTAAAAATCACAGTTTAGTTACATTTTTCTTAACATTAAGTACTTACTTTTTTAGTACACAGTTTGAGAACCACGCTCAACACCGGAGTCTTTTGTATCACAGCTTATTGTATGAGGCACACCGAGAAAGTCAACCAGTTACCAGTTAAACAAGTTATGTTATCACCGCCGTTCATTCTATTTGCGCTTGTATTCACATACACACTACGCCACGCGATGATCATAATCGCGTGCGCATACAACAACTGCAATCTTTTACCAACTGCACGCTTAACATTGTTAATACTCGTTGCAAATATGAGTACCCTACTACTAGAATTATTTATGTTAGTAAACTTACTCGCGGATTTGTGTAATGTTATAATGGCCGATAATTATTTTTATAACATATTTTTTATTTGTACCTTTTTATTTATGATTTATAGATCGCTTTCGAGGAAATTTGCACTTGAACAACGAAGTTGGTCAATAATAACCAAGCGTAGCTATGTTTACATCTATCATGTTGCGGATCATGTTTGTGTATCGCTGACGAAGACACATATTTTTAAACGTAATTTACTTTTAAATTCTTTTGATATTATATCGTTAACTCAAACTTGGCTACATGACGGCATTAGTGATAGTGAAATATTTGATGGAAGGTACTTTTAGTCTGGCGCTCTGATAGGCCCTACTTTGAAACGAAACAAACAAAGGGTGGCGGGGTGGCTTTTGGGATACATCGTAAGCTATCAGCGATAGCACGACCAGAGTGGACTTCCTCTGCTGAGGACATATGGGTCACAATTTCCTACAAAAATAAAAATAGTACTGTTCGGTCCTTGTAAGTGATTAGGAGGGTAGATGGAAAAAAAGCTCCATCAATTCTTTATAATCTACTACCGTTGAACGGTGGTAGTCACTCTGTCATTGCGACCCGCGCCGAGTACACCTTGTGCTCAAACCTGCCGGGCTTCCTGTGATTAAAGTATTATAACTCTTACTGTGCTGTGCCATTTGGAATCGCTTTCCATATCTAGACAATAATACCTAGTGTTAAGTGCTGCAAGAAGAAGAAACTGTTTGCATTCGGTGATACCGACTGCGCGGAAAAGCTGTGCCTAATCTGCGATGGATGCTGCTGCCCTCGGCGGGCGTGGATAAAAGGTTGGTGGAGTCTCCATATTGCTCTCTTTAGCTTGCAGGGATCGAAGATCAATTCCTCACCTACACACAGTACTCACCTCATACAGTCCATTATCATTACCAAAAATAATACCAAAATCTCCATATCCACAAATGATCATTCCTCAGATTATTCAAACACATTAAGTGACATAGGAATTAATCCTGACTCTATACTTAAACTTCTTAAATCATTAGACCTTAATAAAGGAGCTGGTCCTGATCATATATCACCTATATTTATCGTGAACTGTGCTGAAAGTTTAACCGCACCACTAACGATATTGTACCAGCGCTCTATCAGAGAAGGCGTCGTGCCTGGTATTTGGAAATCCGCATTTATTACCCTACCCCAATCCACAAAAGTGGCGACAAGGGGGAAGTAAAGAACTATAGACCTATTTCTAAATTATGCTTTTTTGCGAAAATACTTGAACGTCTTGTATATACCCAGGTCTATAACTCTTTATCCAATATTTTCATTCCAGAACAACATGGATTTCTTAGGAACCGATCAACAACTACTTATTGTTGTCATTTATTGAATATACTACATCAAAAATGGAAGCCGGGGAACAGGTAGATTCTATATTTACTAACTTTACGAAGGCATTCGATCGCATCGACCATACAATAGTACTCCTAAATAAGCTTTTGTCGTCCCAAATCCACGGTAGTTTATTCAGATGGTTCACTTCCTATATAAAAAATAGATCCCAAGCTGTTGCATTAAACGGTTGTGTGTCTACTTGGTACATATCCCCTCTGGCGTCCCCCAAGGATCGTTGATCGGACTTTTGTGTTTAATTTTTTCATTAATGATATATCTACCTGCTTCTTACACTCAAAATTTCTGCTATATGCTGATGATATGAAATTTTTTAAAAAGATTAAAACAATTAATGATTCGTTTCTATTGCAAGAAGACCTTAATAGATTTGAAGAGTACTGTCAACTAAATAATCTAGATCTCAACATATCCAAATGTAACACTATATTTTTTACTCGTAAAAGAAATATTATTAAATATAAATATACTCTTAAAGGATTCAAACTTAAAATGTTAAACGAAATTCGAGATCTTGTCATAATTCACGATTCTAAACTGTCATACGAGAAGCATGTAGATCACAGAGCCAAAAAAGCAAATAAAGCCTTGGGATTTATTAAAAGGTCCTGCTCTCAGTTTTCTAACATAAAAGTTATTAAAATTCTTTACTGTTCGTATGTCCGTAGTATCCTTGAATATGGATCACAAATCTGGAATCCGCAATATGATGTTTATATCGATAGAATTGAATGCGTGCAGCGTAAGTTTATGAAATTCCTTTAGTTCAAGTGCAAAACCTCTAATCCTAACTATGAGGCAAGATGTAGAAGACAGCATATGTTACAACTCCAGAAAAGAAGATCAATATCTGATATTTGTACAATAGTTAAAATTGCTCAGTCTCTTATAGATTCGCCAGATCTCTTATCAAATATAGAGTGGTGCGTCCCTAACAGGTCGGTTAGAATACCTTTCTTCTCACTTCATCACCCATTTAGCTCCTCCAAATATAGACACAATTCTTTTTTCATTAGATCAGTAATGAGCTACAATAAAGAATTGGTTGACTTTCCCGAGTTAGACTTATTCAACTCAAAAACTGAAGTGTTTAAGCGCCTTCTTTCTAACTTCTGGTTTGAGGGTCAATTACTTTAATATTTCTCCATTGTTGTATGTTACTTAGTATTTTATATTAAATAAAATAATTAACCTACATACTATGCAATAATGTATTGTATTTTTTTAAGTAGGTAATTAAAACAAGCTGCTATATTTGAGTTCCTATATGCGAAAACATGTAAATGGTTACTAGTGTTTAATTTTGTTATTTCTAAGTTATATATATACTGTTTGTTTTCCAAATAAAATAAAATAAAAAAATGTTGGTGATTTATTTGGCTTTAATATTGTTATAACTATTTGAGACTTCCAAGATTGGGGAACTTTACTAGACGTCATTATGTTATTGATCATATTAAGGTAATACGTGAGAGTGTTGTCACTTAAATTACATAAAAATGAATATGGAATACCGTCTTCACCAGGCGCAGAATCACGAAGCTTAGAAAATACTCCTTTAATCTCCATCAATGAAAAGGGGTAACTAATATTTGATTGAATCAAAGGAAGTTGTTGAGGAATTGGAACAAGTATTGTATGTGGTGATGGAGCAACTGATGTCGGTGCAAGATAGTCTAAATATGAGCTAGCCATAGAAGTTGGAAGTGGAGGTTGATTAGTATTGGACATAACTGCTTTGAATCTTCTGATATAAATCCATACAGTAGAAGGGTGTGACCTAAGCGATATTGAGTGACAAAATCTTTTGAAACCCGAAAACTTTTTTTCTCTTAAAAACGTTTTAGAATCTGAAATGATTTGCGTAAGGATATCAAAGTTTCCTTGGCTCATATAGTCATTATAGTTTATTTCTGCCTGATTACGTTTTTGAACCTCTAGTGTACATTCATCATCCCACCAGGGTGGTGAGGGTATCACACTGGAAGCAGAATTTTTATGGGGGAAAACTTGGTCCGCAGCTGATAAAATTGCTTTTGCAAGTGCTTCAGAACATACATCACTGTTACCTTCAGATATTTCCGGAAGGTCCTTATAGTAACATTCCACACAGGACTTGAATATGTCCCAATCGTTTTCCTGAATTCTATATTTAAGGCGAGGTTGCCGAATCGGAATTGGATCTAGGGATTTTTCTATAGAAGAGATAATGATAGGAAAATTATGACTGCCATATGTGGATGCGAGTGTATACCAGGTTAACTGAGAGGCTAAATTAGGAGTGCATATAGATAAATCTACAGCACTAATATTTTAATGAGGTCTAGAGCGTCGAGTCGGGGAACCATTGTTTTATAAACATAAGTTATGTGTATCAATTATTTCTGACAAATCTTTACCATGGCTACTGGATATGGAACTACCCCAAGATTGGTGTTGGGAATTAAAATCTCCTAAAATTATATAGGGCTTGGGAAGTGAATGCATTTTAGAATTTAGTTCATCAAATATAGCAGTAGACGGCTCAGGAATATAAATAGAAACATAACAGGTACCATTGACTAAGGCGGCGAAAACTGAATACTCATTACTATGTTGGGGAAGATAAATTTGTGTATAAGATAGAGAATGTTTAATAAGTATGGCTACACCGCCATACCCATCTTGTCTGTCCTCTCTGAGACATGAGTATCCCCCAATTTTAAAAACAAAACTGGGTTTTAATCATGTCTCAGAGAGGACGAAGACATTTGGTTTGAATTTATTTATAAGATATATAAGATATTTTTTCTTACTGTTACATTCATAATGATTTGAATATTATATTGTTTCAAAAACTTTCCAAAAGCTATGGAGTGGAGTACTGTTCCATCGTTGGGGGCAGATTGTTCTTTTTGAATGTGTACAACATAAGGGGCACTATCAGAAGGTTCATACAAAGTCCTAGCAACCGGGGTCGGACGTGGAGGCTATCAATGGGCACAATTGGTTCCGAATTCAATTTCTCCATAAGAGGCTCATTTTCAGCGCAATAACAATCGGTAGATTTTAATTCAGAATTATGTTTTCTCCGGCGTTTGTTACAATGCTTGCAAACTTTATGAAAGCGACTACGCTTAATGGCTCGTGTACTATACGATCCATCCGTTTCCATACCAGATTCGGATGCTATGGTTACATTACATCCAACAGGGGGAATTGTACCCCCAGGGTCTGGGGGATCATTCATCGTTGACGAAAATAAGTTAAAAGACTTACAAGTAAATTATATACACAAATAAACAAAATCTGTACAGTAAATAACTAAACTAACTACAAATTGCTACTCAACTGATCACCAAAACCACAAAATAATAAAATTGAAATTGTCAACAGAAAAATCACAACCGTTCAAAAGAGAGTTGCCCGCGCTTTTCTACCGAAGCCATTCTTCGGATACAGTCTTCAAATCATTGCTTTTTCTACTCTTAGTCTTACAGTTCCGTGCACTACATGACCCGACCACAAAGTTTGCGAATCACTGCGCATATGTGCATGAACGAGAGCGAAATAGATGCAAATCATATAAAATGGTGGAAACTTATGAAGATAACTATTTTCATACCATTTTCTTTGTAGAACATTGATTCATGTGTGACTTTCAATTAGGCGTTTGTAATAACTTATTGATATTTTACAACAAAACATTCACAAGAAAAATAACAATAATGTTGTATTTTGTAATAATCGTGTTATAATAAAGAGCTTATTCGATTGTAACGTAGTTCGTGTTTCTTTCGGAGTAGAAGACCTTATTTTCTTGGATCATGCTCAGGTCTGTATAATTTAGCTTGATAATTTTGACAGTTCATGCCTCAGACCGAATAAAAAGTTAAGACAGAATTTTGTGTAAAGAGCAGTGAGGCCGGTAAAACTACGCCTCGCCGTGTACAAACACCATTACACACACATATGTACAACGAAACTATGCCTTGGCTCGTTAGTCGAACTATTGCGGCGTGGTGGCATTGGTGTTGCCGTTATTAAGCCTATAAGGTTTACCCGATTAATGGGTAGCAATACTCAACGTATTGCTATTACTTTTATTTTAATAGTTGATCAATGTGGTTTAACTGACTTAAAAAAAAAAGAGAAGGTTCAGGATTGGACTGTATTTTTTTTAAATACAGTTATTGCGTCGTATATGCCTACGACGCAATATCATTATTAAAATTGGTTCACTGGTGTAATTGCAAATTTAAAAGATGGATTTCATTCATTCAGTCCATTTTCAACCGACTTCAAAAAGGACCAGGTTTTCAATTCAGTTGTATTTTTTTAATTTAATTTATTTGATTAAATCTTTGTCACTTCATAACTCCGTCATTTTATTTTTTGTTGGAAAGCTGATACCTTTAATTATGACTCATATTAATTTCATTGGTATTGGATTATCGGTTTCGCAGATATTGAAGTAGATGATGTTATTTTTCGTTATAAAAAACATATTTCCATTGTTTTTTTTGTTGTGTATAGAGTTGAATTATAACCATATTATTATTGATATTACAAAGGCTTTACTGGTCACTTACCAGTGTTACTGTTTAATTATTTTTCATTTTCCGAATTGAGTCCAAAAAATAAACAAAATTGGATCGAAATCGTTCAGAAAAGTAAGAAGGAACTATCGTGGCAATATTTTTAAATCGGCGACAATTTTTTTTTCTTGTATTTATTTATACCTATTTCTACCGCTAAGCAGTAATGTTCACATTCCTATGTTCCGGTAAAATAACAGGCACGTGAGACTTAACATCTTTATGTCTCAAGGTGACGGGCGCAGTGCAGTTTGCCACTTGTGATGAAATGTATGCGCAGAGGTTACAGCTTAACACCAGGTGGGCTTTTTTCCCTTTTGATTGCATAAAAAACCCGTCACTAATTAGTTACAAGAAATAAATGCATGTAAATTAAATACCTGGGTATTGTTAATGTTATTTCTGAAACACTTTTTCCATTCCCTTCCCCTACTTAACGACACTACTTTTGCAGACACCTTACACCTATTGTTGTGTTAATTCTAATTACGTTATTAAATTGGTATCGTTATTTTCATAAGGTAATTTGATTATCATGGCAACACCGACACACGCACACATGTTTGGAAAACCGGCCTCACTTCTCTGTTCACAACATTCTGTCTTGACGTTTTATTTGGTCTGAAGTTCATGCCTAAGAAATTTCGTATTTTTTGAGCTAAGCTGTCATACAAGTAATGTTGTCATGGATGGGTACCGGCCATGGATTTATAAACACATTAGATGAAAGTCCATGGTACCGGCGACTTCTGATAGTGATGTGCCAGTTGTGCCACGCTTAAAAATCAACCAGAATCAAACATCGGCATTGAAATAATTCGAATATGACATTTAAAAATCACGTAAATGAGTATTAGGATTGGCTCTTTATTGAAGGATGCATTCAGTTTTACGCTATAGTACCATGATTTTTAAAACGCCCTAGATTGAGCGTTGTGCGCTAAAACGTGCCTTCAGCCAAAAAAGCGCTAGATCTGGTGCTGAACGCGCCAATTTGGCAGCACTGCTGACATGATTCTGTCAGTAAATCAGAGTTCTGACGTCATGGAAGTGATGGAAGTCATGGAACACACAAAAAATATATTCTTAAAGACTGCGTGATGTCCACTTTGACAGCGTGTGTGGATAAGAATTTAAAATCAGCGTTAGGGAGAGTTCCAGTAGTGAACCTAGTGATGATGATGCTGATAATGAACTTGGTTTAGGTTGTAAACCATTCTTTTCATAATAAATAAGTTGAAGTTTCAAAATATCATTGTTTTATTTCACCATAGGAACTTTTCACAAAAAATATTTCTTCTCACACATATTCTACTATATAGTCTGACTGACTGAATAAACATACGAGGTGAAATTGTTATTGTGGGGCGGCTTATATTGTCGTATTTATAAATTATTATTAATTTACAGTTCTCACAGAACGACAAGATCAATAAGAAGAATTAAGTCCTAAACCATAAAGCTTATACATGTAACTATCGATTGTAAGTTCTATGAGAATTATGATCTAATAGATTCATTTACGATTATGCACCAGTACATCCTACTAGGAGCTATGACAATGATCAAGCTCAAGCTAAATTAGACAGGCATATCACTCTGTGATAAACACATGGACTTTCATCTATGGACTGGAAATACCTACAAAATAAACGTGTATACCTACTTTCCAAA
Source organism: Plagodis dolabraria (assembly GCA_963854805.1). Classification (NCBI taxonomy): domain Eukaryota; kingdom Metazoa; phylum Arthropoda; class Insecta; order Lepidoptera; family Geometridae; genus Plagodis; species Plagodis dolabraria. The sequence goes on along the minus strand of OY978457.1, from coordinate 5,670,624 downwards.
AGGGCAAGTCAAATGGCTGCGATCTGAGTTGCTCTCTTGAAATAACGTTTTTATCGATATCGATAAATTATGATATGACACATTGAATAAAAATCCCACATGGAGGTATTAATTAATATATTTTCAGAATCAGAACATACCAGTATACAGGTCAGGGTATCCTTGGCCGACAAAGAATATCTACGTACTTACTCCTATTATTGTATGATAAATATGACGGTATAAAATATTCTGATAGCACAGAAACCTAATGAACGCGCACACGGAATTGAGCCACATAAATGGCTCAAACATGTAATGGACGCGAAAGCTGTTAAAATTAATGTTAATATTAATACATTATAATTTCAGGCGGCCATGGCACGTGGAGTTTGATTAGCATATTATTTAGTCAGTTTAGGGTAGCATATCGGTAAACTTTCTGTTTATACCGAATTAAGATGGTATAGTGCCCTGTAAAACGCCTAATGAGTGGCACACCCTATCGATATCGAAATGAGGTAATAGTACGCTGCTCATTCAGCGCATTTGTTCCCTTTGTCGCTTCGTAAATAACTTATTTCAATATGACTGATTGCAAATTTCTGGCATGAATTTGTACTCTGGTTATTTAATCTTCTAATAGAAGTTGCGAGGGTAAAAAAGAATCATACATGAATGTTACGTTTATTAAATAATATATTCTCAAAATTTATATTCCTTCTTTATTTATATTCCTATTATTTTATTTTAAATGAAGAATATACAAAATTATCAGACATAATTATAAAAAAATAAACTACGCACAATAAATATTTTCACCCAAATCTACTGTTGCCTACACACCTGCCTGTTATGATATAACTTTTTCACTTTGCCATATTTGAGTTGAAAATATAGGTAACTATGTTATTAATAGGACATCATCATCACAACATCCTGCATTTTATGGACATTAGTATCTCCAGGAACAACAAAGCAATATGGTCTAATTGCCTAACTTTATATAAAAAGTTTGCCGATTGCAATAGCCGAAGCTGTAAAATAGAATGCTGCTACCATCAATGTGGTCATCGCTTACCAACACTTTTCCACCACACAGTATTCATTAATAATAAAATAAAAAAAAATAAGACTTTATTTTCCATATCTCTTAGATAACATTTTAAATGTGGATTCTTATTTACGAATTATATAATTATGTATTCAAAAAATTACGATTTTAATCTAAATCTCCTCCAGTTTCTTCCATTTGTCCCTGTCCTTTGTAATATTCTGCCATTCATTTCCTGCTTGGTGTATGTTCACTTTTTTGTATGGTAGAAGCAGCAGACTCCAGCACTGAGGTCTAAAAAAAAGATAGTTAATGAACTAATATTTTCAGATTTGCAAATTAATAATAAGCAGTTACGGTCGCGCTGCTGCTGGCAGAATGCGTTTGATAGTTCGTGTTTGTGTTTTCATCGTAGCTTTTTAATTGCTAAAATATACAATTAAATCTTTTTTTTTCCGGCGGTATGCCTTTATTAAACAAAATACTATGAACTATATACAACACTACAGCCACTACAATAAAAGCATTTAGACAATCTATAAGTTATAGCAGACTCATAGGCAGTCCAAATGCTTATAGACATTATAAATATTTATAGACATTCAAATGCCCGTCTAACACAATATTAAGCAATCATAGCCAACGTCATTTTTAGGGGAAAAAAAATTATTACGAACTATCAAACGCATTATCTCAGCAGCCGCACTATAGATGCAATTTTTACCTCTTCATAATGCAACATCTGAATATTCTCACACAAAATTGGTCTATTTTGTCTCTCTTCAGAATTATGTTCTTTGCAGCTCTGAAATAAATAAAAACATATGAATATTATTACGAAATAACTAAATATATTGAAATTTATGAAGCATACAAAAATATTTTTGAATCTCCGAATTTTACTTATATATGTTTTTTAGAATACTAAAAAATTACTCGTTTCTAGCACAATCAATAGGTTTCTTAACGGTATCTAGGTACCTATGTCGTACCATCAGAATAAGTTTAGATACAAGAACTATTACATACATTTATAGAACTAGGTAGATATTTGTTGGCCTGGGATAGGATAACTGTAAAACAGTGTGCTGCTTCGATAAATGTATAAATTATTACAATCGCGTAGGTTTTATATTCAATCGTATCATTATTCATCGATATCGACAAGAATGATATATGTAGAAGAGATCGAATCTTCCAATCTCAGCCATTCAATTTGTCACTTTTTTAAGATATTTTATTTGTATTTTCACGTGTGTGTGTGTGTGTGAACCTAGCTATCCAATATTGAGTTTAGTTTGTTACTGGTTTCTTTTCAGTAACATTGTGGACGATGAGCCTAAGAATTTTCTAAAACCTTACCACAAGTGACAGAGAAGGTATTGCATAATTGTTATAAAGCATGTTTCTTCAAAATGCAATGAACAGACGAACCAGTTCTTGTGACGAGGGTTAATATTATCAGATCCAATAACATTAATCCACCTTCTCCTTTATACTTCATTATTTGGAAACCTGAAACAGACCATAACAATGAGTAAAGAAATAATAGCAGTGAATATCAGGCTGATGATGAGAGGTAGCAGTTGTGTTTTAGTTTTGTTAAGATTGAACGCCGAAATAATATTACACTATTCCTTGACTTTTAAAAGTAGGTACGTAAGTAAATATCGATAAATTATAGCAGTTGATGTCACATCACTAGCTTACGTTACGTTTTCGAAATACTTTACAAAAATGATAGAAAAATAAGCGTAATAAGGAAAATAATCAAATAACACATGGTTTCTTGTCCTTCAACTACGCTTGCATCTATATAAAACATCAACTGAATTGAAAACTTATGATCATGCAGATACTTACTTATGAAGAGTCAGTTGGGGCTGGTTTTTATTTTAGCGGGCCTTACAGTGAGCTATCGAACATGAAGGCATGGCGCACTTTGTATTTCCAGCAATAAAGTCTCTATTTACTGAAAAAAATAGTAACATACAACCACTTGACTATATAAAAACCACGAAACTCGGCAAATCAGCTGGTGGACTGTGGCACGCTCTGTCAATATAGTGACGTCATTGCACAATGTTTCCGAAATATGTATTAGCAAACGTTTCACTATCTCTTTTCGCATAAGCCATTATTGGTTAGTTAAAAAGAGAAGAGTATTATTTGAAACTGTGGCGTCGATATTGTATATATTTGTATAACCTAACGTATGTATAGAACAATAGTTCCTATCCCTGTGTTTATAAATCCATGGATAAACACAGACGACTGACGGTAAGATACACGCCAAAAGCGATTTGATCGATTTAATCTCCGTTCCAATGCAACGAAATCCATCAATTAAATAGATTTGATATATGCTTATTTATATTTTTTTTGATATATGCTTATTTATGTTATTTCTTTTAAACTGAATAATATTCTTTAGGTCGCAATTATTCAAAGAATATTTGGATATAACTTTTAAGTGTGAAAATACTCCATTCTAATCGGAACACATCAAGTTCTAATAGTCCGGTCATTTAGACATAAAAACAGTGGTCAAATAACAATAATTCCCGGAGAGCCAAATATTGGTGGAGAGCTGGGGTTTACCATTACAAATAAAGTTTTTAAAATCCCCATCGATCCTATGTGTCAAAATTTATGTCTTTTGGATTTTTCTCTAAAACGGTAAGTTTTATCAAACAAACTTCATACCAAGGTAATTACGGAGATATCGCAATTCTAAGAGTCACATTATACGTGATATGCACATATAAGCCACAGCAACAGCGGCAGTGCAGCAGCGCGGCGCGGCGCGGCGGCGCGGTGGCCTGCCGCGGCGATGCGCCAGAAAAAATTTCGTGTCGAAATAGTAAACATGATTAAATTTATAAATTATAATAATTTGTCAATATAATAATTTTTACTATTTCGATAAATATTTATTAATTTATTATTCTTTTGCATTTTTTAGCCAAGATCTGGGTTGCAAAGTCTGGCTCAAAATAATTCTAAATATTAATAAGAAGTTCATTATTAACCCTAGCTGCACCGTCTGCTCTTATCTTGTTAATCTATTAATCAAACACTTAGCCACCAGCTGAGCACACTGAGGCTAAAGCAATTTACTGACAGTTCGCCAGGTGTCGCTATTATAATGATAATTTAATATCCACTAGGTATCGTTCCTATATAATAAGCCTGGCTAGCTACCACCCTCAAGTTGAAAATCTGTCGCCAAGCACCTAACGGTGTGTTCCGGCAGCTGTCCTTGAGAGCCAGTAACTCTAGGTTAGTCTGAACAACATCCTCGACCACATCATCACTTACCATCAGGTGAGATAGTGGTCAAAGGCTAACCTATCAGGCATAAAAAAAAAAAAAAAACAATTTATTAACTTAATTATATAATAGTGAGCAAGTATTTCATAAGAAACTACTGAGTTTATAATTGATTACTAATAATTTTATAATAAAACAATATCTCACAAATAGTTTATAGGCAGGGGTTAGTCTGCTAAACATCAGTGGGTAACATAAAAAAAAACTACTGCATACGACTATTTCGGTGAACTCGTCTTCTTTTATGATATTAACATTCAGTCTTACAATTACTTATTATTATTATTTCTTTTGATAATAGCTTCTGCGACTTAATTATAAATTATAGGCCAAAGAAGTACTCAATTAAAATATTATGTTAAATATGTGCAAGCTCAAGACTCAAGTCATGATTGTTATTCATTGGCTGTTTTTGTAGCATGAAAACGTTTTTGGCTAAAATAATGTTTATTTCGCTACTATCCTAAGCTTCCTGAAACGGATTATTCGTTTGTAATTTTTTGGCAATTTTGGCGAATTTACAAAACAACCAAACAACTATACTCTGAGGATCTGAACGTAGCCGAGACTCTAATCTTTGACCGTTTGTTCCTTTCCTTTCATTCTTTCATTCATTATAATTTTGTCGGTTGAGCGAAGTGGAAGCTTTGCTAAAAATACAATTCGTGCGGACTTATAAATCACAATTTGCGCGTAATTATGTTATGATAGTAAATAGTGCATGCGGAAAAGTTATTTGTAGTGAAAAAAAGGTGTGACACAATGGCCGGGAACAGAAGTTTTGTACGGCGATTAATTCCAGCTCTCTTGGATTGTCTCTTGCTGATGCAACTTGTAGACTATGTAAGGCTTTGTTTTCCTTTACTATTTTAATATTATGCGCTAATTATACATCACTGAATAGGTCAATGTTACTCCAAATCGAGAGAACACATAGCTACGTCATACTGGTTGTCCGTTTCGCATGAACATGATTTCACTCTACATTACTGTGTAATGGCTATGGAACGTGAAGTTATTCTATAATTTTATTTCAATAAGTATATTCACTATTCACAGCTATGAAATATATCATACTGAAAAAATGAATGCATAAAATAATCGGAATCCATTGACTTTGGATCATCTGGTGGCAATCAATGTAATCAATGTATATAAGTAGGTGAAATATACATTCATTGTAACTATATGTACCTTTAACTACTAGACCGCGACTTCGCCCGCGTTGAATATGGTGATATTGCATTCTTTAGGGAACTATTAATAATTGTGTGGTAAAAAGTACCTCTGTTTCTAGAACACAAATTATCGATCAAAACAAGAGGATATGAAATTGGCCACTATTAGTTACTATACTAATAGTGGCCAATTTCATTGGCTACTGTTAGCAAACCTTAAAAAAAATATCACATTCGGCATTTGTTTTAGGACATTATAAATAAGTGATTCGAATGTTTTTGTATACTGATTGAGAGCTTTTAAAACAGCTAAAAGTAATATCAAGAAATCTTATTTGTTGTCTTGGTTGTTTTCAACCCATGTTTCGGCAGAGGCTTATTCTGATAATTTTATGACAACTTCAAGTTGAACACTTTGTAATACTATAGCATATGTAAAATGATTTAATAATCACTTATTTTTATGTTTTATGCTGTGAAACTTATTGAAAACATAATTTTGCATGTTGTTCAAAATATAGATATTAACACAGGCCTTACAAAACATGCAAAATAACCTTGAAGATGACAGTTACAATCACTTGTGACAGTTACAAACACACTCACACAACAAATACTTGATCTGATTGATATGAGGCAAACCATTTGTGATTTACAATAGCCATGAAATACTATAATTCTTCAGTTATCAAAACATAATTGACTCATATGTCACTTTTGATAAGTAACATGCTTTCCATCCAAGCTAATCCATATCACAATTATTCAATTTCACTTTTGTTTAATTTTACTCATATAATAATAAATGAGGAGGAGCGTCAGAACAAAAAACAATATATGACTTATCAAGATCTTATTGATTATTGTTGCCATCTTGCAGCCTTTTCAGTCTATACCTACTCAATATAGTTATTCCAGTACAAAAATATGCCCAACATCAATGATCTGATCGTCATAGAATCCATTCACGAGTTAACAGAAAATTTGTATCCATACAGAAATTTATAGATTGTAATTACTTAGTAGATTTACAGAAAGTTGTGACAAAAAGCAATGCATCTATTTTTGTTTCTTGGTGCCATATAGAAACATGATAACATTAGAACAGTCTGTGATCTAAAGTCTGTGCATATGATGACAGTTACAGTAATTCAGAGTGTGACAGGGGTAGTTGAGAGTGGGTTTACTGCTTGATTTCGAATGTCATGTGCCAGATGGCTGTTTCCCCGAAGTCATTAGCTCGAGCATCCGAATTGCCGATATTCCATATCACCAATGTACCACAATTTCTCGAAAGTTCACCGAAAAGCCATTGCAACAAAAGTCCTTTTCTTCGAGTTTGAATTGGTTCAACGTGCCAGTATCTCAAAAGAAAGAATGTATAAAAAGACAAACCGGCAGGGTTTAATCAACCATTTATTATCATTGTACGCATTAAAGAAACATTCAGTTTATAAACAATAATTGGATGAACACACTAGTAGGGAGTAATCAACAATAGCCATATATAAAATTAAATAATAAAATATTCTTAGCATAAGTTAAAAAATCAGATCAGAAATAGACAACTAAAAAGGTTTTACGACTTCGTAATCACAATCAAGCAATTGAATAATATTAATGAAATTATAAAAACTGTACTGATGAAATTTTCACTTATATATAATTATATATTTCTCAAAGCAGTTGGTTACAGAAGTGGCTTTTGCGGGTAATATTTGATCTGTTAATATACTGAATGCCATCATTATTTCACCAGGGGTGCGTTCCTCCTACCCGTCGGCCAAGACATATTTTGGTCTAAACGCAGATATACGCCATTCCAGCACTCTAATCGAACTTAATTTGATCCTGTCAAGATTTGATCATACCCGTTCCGGGCGACCTGTCAGAGCAAATTTTGCTCTGCCTGGCCAAATTTTTACTACCTTTTGAATCGGCCAAATCTTGGCCAGCTGTCAAATGTGACAGATTCTACAATAAATAATAGATTTTGTACAAGCTAAGCCAAGGATTAGTGACATACTGTGTTAACATTGCTTTATTACGTATTATGCCCCATTTATTAAAATGTAGACTGAATTTTATCACCTTAAAACATCGCTGTCAATTCCATATTTTGAAAGGAGCTGTATAGGTCGTTCCAGGTGCCTTGGAGCAAATATTGCTCGACCAATATTTACTGGAACACACCCCTGGACTCAAATCTGCATAAAATCTAGCAACGAAGCTTTAATGCAATATCACTGTCTCTTCCATAAATTGCCAACGATCTGTTCTTTTGAATTTGCCTCCAAACAATTTGTCCAAGGTACTGTGTATTAAAGGAACTGTATATTTAATCAAGATTATTGTTGATTACTCCCTACTAGTGTGTTCATCCAATTTTTATTTATAAATGTTAGCATGTAAATGAAAACATGAAACAAACATATATCTTATATATAGCTCTCTCTCTCTCTAGCCTCGTCTGTCATCGCGGTATTACTACTTGTTTGTGCGCTCTGTTGAATTACAGAAATAAAATTACTTTAACTTATTTAATGTTTTATTTTGAAGCCATATTCCAGCAATAAACTTAATGTGTCTTTAATGCGTGTAATGATAATAAATTGTTGATTAAACACTGCCGGTTTGCCTTTTTATATATGTCTGTGGAATAGTTACTGGCACGTTGAGCCAATTCAAATTCGAAGAAAAGGACTTTCGTTGCAATGCCTTTTCGGTGAAACGGACGCTCGAGCTAATGGCTAGTCGAAATTGTGGTACATCGATGATATGGAATATCGGCAATTCGGACGCTCGAGTTAATGACTTCAGGGAAACAGCCATCGGGCACATGACATTCGAAATCAAGCAGTAAACCCGTTGAGAGTATATATCAATTAATTTGAATGTACTAAGCAATTTGGGTATGACTGCAAGAATGATTATACTTTTGTTAGTTATAAAATTTACTGAATAATAGGCGGCTTGAAATTACTGAAATTAATGAAAATTTAACTGATCATAATTATAAAGAATGTGACTGCATAGAAGAAGAATTAATGGCCATTATTCAAGTATCATGTCATATAATTATAAGAGAGTTTATGTAAACACTTCATTTTTAGGGTTCCATACCCAAAGGGTAAAAACGGAACCCTATTACTGAGACTACGCTGTCCGTCCGTCTGTCACCAGGCTGTATCTAAAGAACGGTGATAGCTAGACAGTTGAAATTTTCACAGATGATGTACCTATTTCTGTTGCCGCTATAACAAAAAATACAAAATGTTGGCCAAGTGCGAGTCGGACTCGCGCACGTTAAAAGGTTAAAATATGAAGTCTAATGTTGTATAGCTAATGGTACGGAACCCTTCGTGCGCGAGTCTAACTCTCACTTGTCCAATTTTATTTTGTTACTGATGATTTTATTTAAATTTCGAATTTATTTTGGTTACACTAATAAATCCTAAATGAGTATTTCCTGCATTTTTTAGTAATTCCGAAAAGTGTACTTAATGCGTTTATAATGGTGATTGGTTTTGACCTCATAACTATGCAGCAATTGACATTGGTTTTTAGTATCGATAAAAGCGGCCTTACTAAGGTTAAATTTTGTTATATCCACCCCGGTACACTTTTCTGCCTGAAAAAATTAAGTGTTTTCTTATTTTATACCTACAATTCTTATAATAATTTATATACATATGTTTAAAAATCTTACAAAATATTATCTTGTTACATATCATCAACAACAACCATGATGAGAGCCAGTAAATCTAGGTTAGTCTGAACAACATCCTCGACCACATCATCACTTACCATCAGGTGAGATAGTGGTCAAAGGCTAACCTATCAGGCATAAAAAAAAAAAAAAAATGTCAACATGGCATGCTGCTCATTAAGCGCATTCCTTCCTCAACTTTTACACAACCATACTTTCATACACGGAACTGTTCAGCTTATCTATTATACGTACATAGTACGAAATTAAGATTAATTTGCTTCAATAACTGAGCAGCTGTTGTCAATTGGTGAGGACAAAGATGACTGGGGGAGCTTTATTAGACTTGTTCGTGATATGCTTGATTTATTGATCGAAATGCGGGCTCATTCTAATACAATTGCTTGATATAGGGGATAAAACTGACATACCTACTAATGGCATACATAAAAAACAACACATACAAAAAAAAACAAGAGTACAGACCGCAAGTCAGTATTGTGTAGAATCTACAAATAAAAAAAAAATACATATAATTATCATTCGATTTCAAAGTCAAACTCATTCTAATGGGGCGGATATGACGCAAATTCAAAACGTGAAAGATGGACTATCACCATGCTTAGACAGTTTTGTATATCAATTACTCAGTGATAATTTCTAGCATTGCTGTTCCTCCAGAAGAGTTTTTTTAACTCTTCAGTAGAACAGAACAGATGTCAGAACTCTAGAAATAGCAGGGTTGGCTGATTTAAAACGGGTATCAATTAATTCACATGATATTTATTTAAAAACTTGAGCTTACACAATATAAACATTTATTAAATTAAATCTACCATCCACAATATTGCAATGCAGTATTATTGATGAGTGAAGTACTGTATAAATAAAAAATAATGTTTTTTTTAAATACAATATTAGCGTACAGCTATCAATGTAAATAAACCATTTTTCTTTTCAAATTCATATTCTGCTCTATCCTATTAAAATAATAATTGTAGAAATGTAACCTCGCTTATTCTTTTAACTGTAAGTACTATCTTAATAATTATTTTTACATGAATCAACAACAACATAATCTGTAAAAAATCATAAAATGTCAAGGAATTCATTTTCATAATTATCTCTCTAATGTTAAATATTTAAACTTACAAGATTTTTAACTACACAACAATAAAAAAATATATTTACGCAAGTTTTCGTGCCTATCCTCAATGTCAATAATATGCAATATTACAAATTATTCAAGTACATAACTACCAAATTACTTAATTTAAATAATTATTAATTTAAATTAAAAATCAATACAGTACAGTTTTAAAATACTGCGCATCATTTTTTATGCTATATTGATGGAAGTAGCACAAGGCCCACTTAGTGTTAAGTGGTAATCTCTGCCCATAACAGATGCAGTTCGTCACCAGAGGCTAACTGCACTGCGTCACCATCAAGTTGTTAAGTCTCATGTGCCTGTAGTTCTTCTTTATACCCCTACTTCCTCGAATCTTGCACAGAGTTCTGCTGCTACTAAAAGGCGTCTATTGTGGCAAAAGTCTATTATATATTGGTGGTTACCTGGATTAAAAATATTCTCGTATAGTTATTATATCCTAGTATGAATATTAAGTCTGTATAGGTTTAGTCTTTTTAGTTGATTTTAACCACATTGGAAGTTTTTTTTTTATGTTATCGTCGATTTTCCACAGACTCCAGTGTACGTGCCATTTTCTTTGTTAACTAAGATATTTATTAAACAATTACATTACTATGTGGAACATTCTTACAAACTAAGGGGAGGAACAAGTTATAAGGGATGCTAAATTACACATTGGAAGTTTGGACTGAACTTCTACTGTAAGTAATAATACAATTATTTCTATGAAAAAGGTTTGCATTCGGCAAACCAACAGATGTAAACACATTTTTCCGCCGAACACACGCTAGTACACTAACTAGCCATAGCAGACGTCTGAGTTGAGTTTTACGGCATTCTTTCTCTTTATGGCGCCGATTCGCCGCTGACGCACTATCGCAAATATTCAATGATTTGCCACGAGTCGAGGCCCCAACGAGGTGGGGATTACGACGTAGATATGATAATGTAGTTAAGAGAAAACTGTTAGTCCATAAGGCGTCTGGAGATCTCGCCTATGATGATCCTTTGCCTTCAGTGTACCATTCAGTAACCTAACACCTATAGTACCATATAATATAATGTCTGTGCAAATTTTTTCACTCGTGAATTTTATCTGTATACTATAAAAAAATCAGTTACGTTTCTTTTTTAATTATACTCATTTTAGTAATGCATATTGCTTTCAAAATCATTTTTCATTTGCCTAAAATACTGTTTCCCATCGACAAGATTTGTAATTAGGTACCATTAAATCATCCAGGTATGCATATATCTTTTTCACTTATTTGACTAACTTAAAAACTACACACTCGAACGATTCATAAAACTTAAATGACACGAACTTGGAGGTACTCTATCAAACAAAAAGGAAAATAATCATCAAAATCAATTTATAATAGGAGGAAGGATCGTGTAGCTAAAATAAAAAAAAACACTGACGATTTTATAACCTCCTTTTTTGAAGTCAGTAAAAAAGAAGAGTATAGAGGCATTTACGACGACACAAAACATGAAAACCTCTACCGTCTCGTTGAACAAAAATATATTGTAGAGATGTTTTATCTATATATATATAAGAACAGCAAAACACTGAGCCAATGAAAACAATCATTGGATTAGATAGACCTTGCCCAAACAATACATAAAATAGAACACCAGACGAAATCATAGAACTACCTAGGCAGTCACATAATAAAGAGCAAAATATTACCAAAATAGGTAAATAAAATCAGCCTGTCATGAATAACGGGACAGCGGTCGCGACTGCAGATGTCTGAATTTCAGACCAAACCTTGACCTGGTATTGCTTCTAACTGTTTATTTGTTATTTTTGTGTTATTTTACGGAAGTTTGTCGATGTGGCTCTCTACAACACTGTATAGTAACGTGAACATATCAATAGCAGACTTATGTGATGTGTTTTCTTCAACACGCAAAAAAAATAGTATCTTCATGGTATGTAGTATGCAGTTTGTATATACATATAGTTTGATTTATGAAACTTGAAGAGTTGTATAGTATTTTGACTAGGCATGCTCGTAACTTTAGGTTGTATGGTACTATGCCAAATACTATGTTCAAAAGATATTCCACGGGGCTACGCTTTAGTTCGCAAACCAAGCAGCCATGACCCCTTGTTTTAAGTGGTTCTGCATAGCACGGAGAGCTCATGGCTCTTTGGTTACTCAATGAATTGGAACAGCATTGCTGACGTTGTTTTTATCATTTTACGTCAGACTAAATTAGTTTTGTTCAAAAATTGGTTCAGTCAATTTCACGTGATGCGCGATCTAACAAGCTGACGGAATTAGAATAATAACATACTATGGTGACTTTGACTACTCTAAACTAGCTGACATGTCAGAATCAGAACAGAGCAAATCAATTTGGAATGAGAGCTAAGAGACTAAGAAAGAGCATTTTGGACTCTGTTATAAAATATTGAAAGATTTTGTAACTATGTAATAACAAAAAAAAAGTTGTACCGATGCATTATCAGAGTTTGATGGTGTGATTTAATAATTCAGTATGTTATGTTAGTTTTAAATGCATCAGTTCTGTATTTCTTATTTTCAGTCGTTTTACAAAACATAGTTTTCTACCTGCAACACGTAACTTTGTAGCCGGTGTGCTCATTTATAGCATGCTTTCCGAGTGTGTTTATATTAGCTGGTGAAACCAAAGTCCTACATGAATGTACCTATGATCCTCATAACAATAACCTTGTTCAAAATTTTCCTTTAACTATCTATATCTATATGTCTATACCACCTCCACCGAAAAGCGTGCCTTCCTAAACTTATATGACAGGTTTGGTTTGACGTTGCTGCGACTGTCGCGTCCAAGGCTCGTTGCATCATGCCACATTGATGTGTGGGGAATAATAATCAATTTCCTCATAAACATTAGTCAAGGCAATGACTGCAGACATTTAAAAACTTTTTGCTAGTATATAAACAGGTTTGTTTTGCCATTTTAGCCTCAGTTAGATGGCAGAAAGAAAATATATTTCTGCTTTGAAATAATATAATGGGAAGGCTAAATTTATTTAATGTATAAAAGAAGTGAATAGGTATCTTCTGGGTATCATCGATTGCATCATCACTTAACATCAGGTGAGATAGTGGTCTTGAGCTACCCATTCGCAGTAAAAAAAAAAACGGCCAACACGAACGGTTTATATCCTAATTGATTGATCTTTAATTCATATCGTGATAAATATAATAAGGGAAGTTGAGTCGGATCTGAAGTCGATCACTGATTTCATTATCATGATGATTCCTAGGTAGCAGTAGTTTCGTAGTAACAACTACAAAGGAAAGTACAGTATCTGCTTCAATCCGCTTCTGCTTTCGACTTCGATGTAGTTTATTCTTTGTACAAAAAAAATGGCAGAACATAACATTACAAAAGTGCCGAACCTTGCATAGCGAAAAAGCTGCATGTTGACAGCTTTCTTAATGTGTTTTTTTCCAAAATATATGTTTCTTCGAGCTTTTAAACTGGGGGGTAAATCGTGAAAGTGCACATGAGTGTCAGAAAATAATACAATAGATATTAGGTACTTACATGCAGTATTTTTTCGACTACTCGTCCATTCTCCGTTACGGCATTTGAGTAATGTATCCTCCACCTTACGCAAACAAAACATGACTTGGGCAATGTGTAACATCTACCATATCACCGTATTATGTACAAACCGTACGAGTCTATTTTAAAAGTAATAAAATAACATATAGATTTCATTTTCAAAAAAAATCCAGTCATGTAACCGATCCTCATCTCCCATAATTATAGTTTGCAGTTAGATATGTTTATGAATCAGTTTGGTCTCAGTGTTCTGCATTTCAAGTGTCATTGATAAACCGTTGTGTTGCTGTTCTGCAATGCATTTATGCCAACCTATGCGATGACGATAACGTAAACATGTTCACCTTTACTCGAAGGCGCATCGTTTATGTTTGCTCTTCAAAGACTACAAATATTTATAATATGTTTATGTATTCGTCGGTTATTCTCAAGTTGCAACTGTACAACATTCTTACATATTTGAATGAACTAACTGTGGTTGTAGTGGTTGTAACATTAGTTCTGCTAACTGCAAGTAGATATTATATACCTATGATCGTGTAGGAATTTTTTTATAGCTGCTAGGCTAGCCTTTCACCACTATCTCACCTGATGTTAAGTGATGATGTGATTGAAGTTGTTGTTCAGGCTAACCTAGAATTGTTGAAAGGATAGAAAGACTTTATTTGGTATGAGAATGGGACATACATTTTACAGACTACTTAAAGTGCCTTATACAACATAATTATTCTTGTTTATATAATACCTGCTTGCAGGTTGAATGCATTGCTGTATATTTTCCTAACATCTAAAATTGTAATTGGATAAAAAAATGTTTTGATATATGAAGAGAATTCCGATAAAAACTGGTTTTCGTGAATCAACCGTGAAAGCGTCTGGCAAACTCGAACGGGGAATGATACGAAGTTGTTAAATGAAAGTTAATCGTAATAAATTCTGACTAAGCAATAACCAGCACGAAATTATCAATGCATTAGCACAACAGCCTCTAAATACCTCGGATACATAAAACTACTTGTAGCACAGAAGTATAAAACTTGTCAGGCGTGCGAAAATAAAACGAAACAAAAACGTGTGCTCGTGAAGAAACAAGTTTTAGGCTTTGATGTTCTCGAAATTTGACTTATAATAAACATCAAAATGCGGTAGAGCAGGCCTTTTTTTAAATAGATACGAACATATTCAAGGCTAAAGTTAGAAACACGTAAAAATTACAGTTGAATTCATACAATATAATAGAAAACATTTATATCGTGTACGTTTAAAACATAGCAGACACGACCGCATGTTATTTGGGTATATTATTCAAGAAGCCTTTTGACATAGACAAGTATATCATCATACAAAAAAAAAATAACCAAAAAATGGAACCGACTTCTACACCCAAAAGTGTGAAATAACTTGTTGAAGTCGGTACCATGGTATCATACGATATATCATACCATAAGTACCTATAATCACAATATTGTGCATGGTACCGAATTCGACAAGTTATTTCACACTTTTCGGTGTTGAAGTCGGTTCCATTATTAGGTAAAATTATTTTTTTCATTCTTTTTAGTGATCCTTGCTACTTACAAGATCGATGGTCATTCATTGTCAACGACTATATCTACTTAGACTATATATATTTTTGGTAACAAACATAAAAAACGGACGAATTGAGAACCTCTTCCTTTTTTGGAAGTCGGTTCAAAATCAACTTCCGATGTCCGCCGTGGTCGTTTAAAAGAAGGACAAACCAATAAATCGAAAAAGAAACCAGCATTTTTTAAACACTATGTATTATTTTTTATAATTATGAATCGGTGCGAATTCATTAATACTAAAGAAAGATACCATACTTCAAATAAAGACCCAGCAATACATGCGATCATCGATATTGAGAGTATATAGTTAAAAATTAGGCAGAATAAAAGATGAGGTTCTGTAGTTGCATTAAGCAGCGGCGGCTTCAAGGTGATCCCTGCTGCGCTTCCGGAAGGTCGGTCTAACCTTGACGGTGGCGTGTGGCGAAATTTAAACCGCAGGTGAATCACTGTGTTTGCATATCGATGAAATATAGTATAAACTGTTCTGATCTCAAATTGCTTCGTATCTACTAAAGAAGTAATTTTGATTTAAGTACAGTCGCCTGCAATAAGAAGTATACACATTGTAATTTTCAAAATTGTGGCAAAGATTTCTGTTTTTCTCTATGTTCACAGAAGTATCATAAAATCAAATAATTATTTCAAAAACCGGTCGAGATCGAGCTACTCGACTGCTTTTAACGTAAGTGAAATCGGTGACAATATTATTAAATTATTTGACGTTTATGATTAATGTTTATGTTAGCTACGATTATTAAGAATTTAGTAACATTGCATTATTTTGAAAATGACGAAGTGTATACATTTTATTGCAAGCGACTGTACATATATTAAAAGTATGATAGAGCTAAGAAAAATATATGGAATTCTCAAAAGTATCCTTTTAAGTTTAGGTGCAATTTGCCTGAGTGACGACACTGACGGTCAAATCGACGTTTTTAGTCGAATGTTTTTTGTCCCGTTTATTTCGCTATGTAGGAAATACCAAGTATAATGTACCTATATGCAAAAGTACAAGAGTAGTACAAGATCATAGAAAAATATTGCAATTTTTGTAAAAAAAATCTTGTTATTTTAAACTTGGTTGAGATGCATCGATGAAAAAATGGGACATACCTAAAAGAATCCGTGAGCTTTACGGAAAAAACACGGTATAGAAAAAATACATTATGGTTTTGATAACAGCTTCAAAACTACATTTGAAACTAATGTTTTTAGTAGTTGTTGGTTAAATTGAGGATTTCTACACAATATAAAAGACCCAGAAATAAAATTGGCGTAAAATTTCGTCGCCATGAAATTTACTTCTTTTAGAAAAAAAATGTATTCTAGTCGATAAGTTCTAGACAATGAAACCGCATGATTGAATGAAACGCAATTCTAGACATTGAAGCAGTGAATGCTCAGTGGCATTAGCTATGGACTGCCGCGCAGGAGGTCCATGGTTCGAATCCCGACCACCCTCAAGTAGAAAATCTGTCGCCAAGCACCTAACGGTGTGTTCCGGCAGCATTCCTTGAGAGCCAGTGAAATTACAGGCACATGAGATTTAACAACTATGTCTCAAGGTGACGGGCGCAGTGCAATTCATGACTTGTAACGAATGCATCTGTTATAGGCAGAGGTTAGTCTGCTTAACATCAGGTGAGCCTCGAGCTTGTTCAGTCACAGTAACGTAAAAAAAAACATACGCAAGGCTGCAAAGACATGTTATTTCGGCTACGTCCAAGTTCATGTATTGGAGCCCACCTAAAATAAATTAAATTCTTTTTTGCATAGCATATAACTACTATCCTTAGATCATCGTTCTAGCTTTTTAAACCATGTATTGGAATGCCTTTGAAAAATAATATAATTCAATTTCTAGACAAATATTCCTTTTGGGTTCAACATTCTATTCTACACAAAACACCAACATTCCAGGTCTCCATTTCGTTAACAACTATACCCTTGACACACCAGTGTGAAGTTGGCAGCCAAAATTTGCAGCCAATAATCCGACAAAATTAAGAAGGTAAATTAAGTTTTATCAAATTACTATGAAAATAATAAACGTAAAAATTCCTGAAAAGAATAACAACTACGTTGATATTATTTTGTTGTTTATAATTTGTGTAGTTGTATATTGAACCAGCCAAAGAAAATTTTTTTTAAACACACTAATTTGGCTGCTGGCACATTTCGACGTGTAGGACCCCAGAATATAACCAAATATATACAGAACCGGAAAGCAGTTAAGACAACCTATCATAAAATGGACAAAAGAATGTGGCTAAACCAAAACTTAACCCTTCAATGTCCATCGGAAAACCAGTACTAAAAAATCTGTTCATGAACTCGAAAAACCAATGATTTCAACCACTCAGACCCCAGAACTTCCTGTTTTGATAATTGATTCTTTTAAATACATAGGTACACATGCTACTTAAAAACGATCAACTCATTGTGGCTAAATGACATCTTAACCCTACAACCCTCATTACAAAATATACTCAAAAAATAAATTTATTTTATATTCAAGCATATAACTGCTTAGAACCGCAAAATGTAGATCTGTTAGTTTAGTTTTATAAAGTAAAACGATCAAGTTTCATAACTGTTTAACCTAGAAAGTGGCTAAATGATAGGGTAAACTTTAATATTCGAGCTCAAAATATTCCGAAGAATTTTTTATCATGCATTGTTTTGGCTGCTAGCACATTTCGACATGTAGGACCCCAGAATATAACAAAATATATACAGAACCGTAAAGAAGATAAGACAGCCTATCATAAAATGGACAAAAGAATGTGGCTAAACCAAAACTTAACCCTACAATGTCCATACGAAAACCAGTACTAAAAAATCTATTCACCAACTCAAAAAACCCAATGATGTCAACCACTCAGACCCCAGAACTTCATGTTTTGATGATTGATTATTTTAATTACATACACATACTACTTTAAAACGATTGTCTCATTGTGGCTAAATGACATCTTAACCCTACAACCCTCATTACAAAATATACCCAAAAAATAAATTATTTTATATTCAAGCATATAACTGCTTAGAACCGCAAAATGTAGATTTGTTAGTTTAGTTTTATAAAGTGAAACGATCAAGTTTCACAATTGTTTAACCTAGAAAGTGGCTAAATGATAGGGTAATCTTTAATATTCGAGCTCAAAATATTCCGAAGAATTTTTAATCATGCATTGTTTTGGCTGCTAGCACATTTCGACATGTAGGACCCCAGAATATAACAAAATATATACAGAACCGTAAAGAAGATAAGACTACTTATCATAAAATGGACAAAAGAATGTGGCTTGACCAAAACTTAACCCTACAATGTCCATACGAAAACCAGTACTAAAAAATCTAATCACCAACTCAAAAAACCAATGATGTCCACCACTCAGACCCCAGAACTTCATGTTTTGATGATTGATTATTTTAATTACATACACATACTACTTTAAAACGATTGTCTCATTGTGGCTAAATGACATCTTAACCCTACAACCCTCATTACAAAATATACCCAAAAAATCAATTATTTTATATTCAAGCATATAACTGCTTAGAACCGCAAAATGTAGATCTGTTAGTTTAGTTTTATAAAGTGAAACGATCAAGTTTCACAATTGTTTAACCTAGAAAGTGGCTAAATGATAGGGTAATCTTTAATATTCGAGCTCAAAATATTCCGAAGAATTTTTAATCATGCATTGTTTTGGCTGCTAGCACATTTCGACATGTAGGACCCCAGAATATAACAAAATATATACAGAACCGTAAAGAAGATAAGACTACTTATCATAAAATGGACAAAAGAATGTGGCCTGACCAAAACTTAACCCTACAATGTCCATACGAAAACCAGTACTAAAAAATCTAATCACCAACTCAAAAAACCAATGATGTCCACCACTCAGACCCCAGAACTTCATGTTTTGATGATTGATTATTTTAATTACATACACATACTACTTTAAAACGATTGTCTCATTGTGGCTAAATGACATCTTAACCCTACAACCCTCATTACAAAATGTACCCAAAAAATAAATTATTTTATATTTAAGCATATAACTGCTTAGAACCGCAAAATGTAGATCTGTTAGTTTAGTTTTATAAAGTGAAACGATCAAGTTTCACAATTGTTTAACCTAGAAAGTGGCTAAATGATAGGGTAATCTTAAATATTCGAGCTCAAAATATTCCGAAGAATTTTTAATCATGCATTGTTTTGGCTGCTAGCACATTTCGACATGTAGGACCCCAGAATATAACAAAATATATACAGAACCGTAAAGACGATAAGACTACTTATCATACAATGGACAAGAGAATGTGGCTAAACCAAAACTTAACCCTACTATGTCCATACGAAACCAGTACTAAAAAATCTATTCACCAACTCAAAAAACCTATGATGTCAACCACTCAGACCCAAGAACGTCCTGTTTTGATGATTGATTCTCTTAATAACATACACATGCTACTTAAAAACGATCAACTCATTGTGGCTAAATGACATCTTAACCCTACAACCCTCATTACAAAATATACCCAAAAAATCAATTATTTTATATTCAAGCCTATAACTGCTTAGAACCGCAAAATGTAAATCTGTTAGTTTAGTTTTATAAAGTGAAACTATCAAGTTTCATAATAGTTTACCCTAGAAAGCGGCTAAATGATAGGGTAACCTTTAATATTCGAGCTTAAAATATTCCGAAGAATTTTATATCATGCATTGTTTTGGCTGCTAGCACATTTCGACATGTAGGACCCCAGAATATAACAAAATATATACAGAAACGTAAAGAAGATAAAACATCCTATCATAAAATGGACAAGAAAATGTGGCTAAACCAAAACTTAACCCTACAATGTCCATACGAAAACCAGTACTAAAAAATCTATTCACCAACTCAAAAAACCAATGATTTCAACCACTCATACCCCAGAACTTCCTGTTTTGATGATTGATTCTTTTAACTACATACACATGCTACTTAAAAACGATCAATTCATTCTGGCTAAATGACATCTAAACCCTACAACCCTCAGTACAAAATATACCCAAAAAATAAATTATTTTATATTCAAGCATATAACTGCTTAGAACCGCAAAATGTAGATCTGTTAGTTTAGTTAAATAAAGTGAAACGATCAAGTTTTATAATTGTTTAACCTAGAAAGTGGCTAAATGATAGGGTAACCTTTAATATTCGAGCTCAAAATATTCCGAAGAATTTTTAATCATGCATTGTTTTGGCTGCTAGCACATTTCGACATGTAGGACCCCAGAATATAACAAAATATATACAGAACCGTAAAGAAGATAAGACTACTTATCATAAAATGGACAAAAGAATGTGGCTTGACCAAAACTTAACCCTACAATGTCCATACGAAAACCAGTACTAAAAAATCTATTCACCAACTCAAAAAACCAATGATTTCAACCACTCAGACCCCAGAACTTCCTGTTTTGATGATTGATTCTTTTAACTACATACACATGCTATTTAAAAACGATCAATTCATTCTGGCTAAATGACATCTAAACCCTACAACCCTCAGTACAAAATGTACCCAAAAAATAAATTATTTTATATTCAAGCATATAACTGCTTAGAACCGCAAAATGTTGATCTGTTAGTTTAGTTTTATAAGGTGAAACAATCAAGTTTCACAATTGTTTAACCTAGAAAGTGGCTAAATGATAGGGTAATCTTTAATATTCGAGCTCAAAATATTCCGAAGAATTTTTAATCATGCATTGTTTTGGCTGCTAGCACATTTCGACATCTAGGACTCCAGAATATAACAAAATATATACAGAACCGTAAAGAAGATAAGGCAACCTATCAAAAAATGGACAAGAAAATGTGGCTAAACCAAAACTTAACCCTACAATGTCCATACGCAAACCAGTACTAAAAAATCTATTCACCAACTCAAAAAACCAATGATTTCAACCACTCATACCCTAGAACTTCCTGTTTTGATGATTGATTCTTTTAACTACATACACATGCTACTTAAAAACGATCAATTCATTCTGGCTAAATGACATCTTAACCCTACAACCATCAGTACCAAATATACCCAAAAAATAAATTATTTTATATTCAAGCATATAACTGCTTAGAACCGCAAAATTTAGATCTATTAGTTTAGTTTTTTAAAGTGAAACGATCAAGTTTTACAATTGTTTAACCTAGAAAGTGGCTAAATGATAGGGTAACCTTTAATATTCGAGCTCAAAATATTCCGAAGAATTTTTTATCATGCATTGTTTTGGCTGCTAGCACATTTCGACATGTAGGACCCCAGAATATAACAAAATATATACAGAACCGTAAAGAAGATAAGACTACTTATCATAAAATGGACAAGAGATTGTGGCTAAACCAAAACTTAACCCTACAATGTCCATACAAAAACCAGTACTAAAAAATCTATTCACCAACTCAAAAAACCAATGATGTCAACCACTCAGACCCCAGAACTTCCTGTTTTAATGATTGATTCTCTTAATAACATACACATGCTACTTAAAAACGATCAACTCATTGTGGCTAAATGACATCTTAACCCTACAACCCTCAGTACAAAATATACCCAAAAAATAAATTATTTTATATTCAAGCATATAACTGCTTAGAACCGCAAAATGTAGATCTGTAAGTTTAGTTTTATAAAGTGAAACTATCAAGTTTCATAATTGTTTAACCTAGAAAGTGGCTAAATGATAAGGTAACCTTTAATATTCGAGCTCAAAATATTCCGAAGAATTTTTTATCATGCATTGTTTTGGCTGCTAGCACATTTCGACATGTAGGACCCCAGAATATAACAAAATATATACAGAACCGTAAAGAAGATAAGACTACTTATCATAAAATGGACAAGAGATTGTGGCTAAACCAAAACTTAACCCTACAATGTCCATACGAAAACCAGTACTAAAAAATCTATTCACCAACTCAAAAAACCAATGATTTCAACCACTCAGACCCCAGAACTTCCTGTTTTGATGATTGATTCTCTTAATAACATACACATGCTACTTAAAAACGATCAACTCATTGTGGCTAAATGACATCTTAACCCTACAACCCTCAGTACAAAATATACCCAAAAAATAAATTATTTTATATTCAAGCATATAACTGCTTAGAACCGCAAAATGTAGATCTGTTAGTTTAGTTTTATAAAGTGAAACTATCAAGTTTCATAATTGTTTAACATAGAAAGTGGCTAAATGATAAGGTAACCTTTAATATTCGAGCTCAAAATATTCCGAAGAATTTTTTATCATGCATTGTTTTGGCTGCTAGCACATTTCGACATGTAGGACCCCAGAATATAACAAAATATATACAGAACCGTAAAGAAGATAAGACTACTTATCATAAAATGGACAAGAGATTGTGGCTAAACCAAAACTTAACCCTACAATGTCCATACGAAAACCAGTACTAAAAAATCTATTCACCAACTCAAAAAACCATTGATTTCAACCACTCAGACCCCAGAACTTCCTGTTTTTTAAACTTAACTAACTTTATAAAACTAAACTAACATATCTACATTTTGCGGTTCTAAGCAGTTATATGCTTGAATATAAAATAATTTATTTTTTGGGTATATTTTGTAATGAGGGTTGTAGGGTTAAGATGTCATTTAGCCACAATGAGTTGATCGTTTTTAAGTAGCATGTGTATGTTATTAAAAGAATCAATCATCAAAACAGGAAGTTTTGGGGTCTGAGTGGTTGAAATCATTGGTTTTTGAGTTGGTAAATAGATTTTTTAGTACTGGTTTTCGTATGGACATTGTAGGGTTAAGTTTTAGTTTAGCCACATTCTTTTGTCCACTTTATGATAGGATGTTTTATCTTCTTTACGGTTCTGTATATATTTTGTTATATTCTGGGGTCCTACATGTCGAAATGTGCTAGCAGCCAAAACAATGCATGCTATAAAATTCTTTGGAATATTTTGAGCTCGAATATTAAAGATCATTTAGCCACTTTCTAGGTTAAACTTTTATGAAACTTGATAGTTTCACTTTATAAAACTAAACTTACATATCTACATTTTGCGGTTCTAAGCAGTTATATGCTTGAATATAAAATAATTTATTTTTTGGGTATATTTTGTAATGAGGGTTGTAGGGTTAAGATGTCATTTAGCCACAATGAAACAATCGTTTTAAAGTAGCATGTGTATGTTATTAAAAGAATCAATCATCAAAACAGGAAGTTTTGGGGTCTGAGTGGTTGAAATCATTAGTTTTTGAGTTGGTAAATAGATTTTTTAGTACTGGTTTTCGTATGGACATTGTAGGGTTAAGTTTTGGTTTAGCCACATTCTTTTGTCCATTTTATGATAGGATGTCTTATTTTCTTTACGGTTCTGTATATATTTTGTTATATTCTGGGGTCCTACATGTCGAAATGTGCTAGCAGCCAAAACAATGCTGATAAAAAATTCTTCGGAATATTTTGAGCTCGAATATTAAAGGTTACCCTATCATTTAGCCACTTTCTAGGTTAAACTATAATGAAACTTGATAGTTTCACTTTATAAAACTAAACTAACATATCTACATTTTGCGGTTCTAAGCAGTTATATGCTTGAATATAAAATAATTTATTTTTTGGGTATATTTTGTAATGAGGGTTGTAGGGTTAAGATGTCATTTAGCCACAATGAGATAATCGTTTTAAAGTAGCATGTGTATGTAATTAAAAGAATCAATCATCAAAACAGGAAGTTCTGGGGTCTGAGTGGTTGAAATCATTGGTTTTTTGAGTTGGTGAATAGATTTTTTAGTACTGGTTTTCGTATGGACATTGTAGGGTTAAGTTTTGGTCAAGCCACATTCTTTTGTCCATTTTATGATAAGTAGTCTTATCTTCTTTACGGTTCTGTATATATTTTGTTATATTCTGGGGTCCTACATGTCGAAATGTGCTAGCAGCCAAAACAATGCTGATAAAAAATTCTTCGGAATGTTTTGAGCTCGAATATTAAAGGTTACCCTATCATTTAGCCACTTTCTAGGTTAAACTTTAATGAAACTTGATAGTTTCACTTTATAAAACTAAACTAACATATCTACATTTTGCGGTTCTAAGCAGTTATATGCTTGAATATAAAATAATTTATTTTTTGGGTATATTTTGTAATGAGGGTTGTAGGGTTAAGATGTCATTAAGCCTCAATGATACAATCGTTTTAAAGTATCATGTGCATGTAATTAAAAGAATCAATCATCAAAACAGGAAGTGCTGGGGTCTGAGTGGTTGAAATCATTGGTTTTTTGAGTTGGTGAATAGATTTTTTAGTACTGGTTTTCGTATGGACATTGTAGGGTTAAGTTTTGGTTTAGCCACATTCTTTTGTCCATTTTATGATAAGTAGTCTTATCTTCTTTACGGTTCTGTATATATTTTGTTATATTCTGGGGTCCTACATGTCGAAATGTGCTAGCAGCCAAAACAATGCATGATATAAAATTTTTCGGAATATTTAAAGCTCGAATATTAAAGGTTACCCTATCATTTAGCCACTTTCTAGGTTAAACTTTAATGAAACTTGATAGTTTCACTTTATAAAACTAAACTAACATATCTACATTTTGCGGTTCTAAGCAGTTATATGCTTGAATATAAAATAATTTATTTTTTGGGTATATTTTGTAATGAGGGTTGTAGGGTTAAGATGTCATTAAGCCTCAATGATACAATCGTTTTAAAGTATCATGTGCATGTAATTAAAAGAATCAATCATCAAAACAGGAAGTGCTGGGGTCTGAGTGGTTGAAATCATTGGTTTTTTGAGTTGGTGAATAGATTTTTTAGTACTGGTTTTCGTATGGACATTGTAGGGTTAAGTTTTGGTTTAGCCACATTCTTTTGTCCATTTTATGATAGGATGTCTTATTTTCTTTACGGTTCTGTATATATTTTGTTATATTCTGGGGTCCTACATGTCGAAATGTGCTAGCAGCCAAAACAATGCTGATAAAAAATTCTTCGGAATATTTTGAGCTCGAATATTAAAGGTTACCCTATCATTTAGCCACTTTCTAGGTTAAACTATTATGAAATCTGATAGTTTCACTTTATAAAACTAAACTTACATATCTACATTTTGCGGTTATAAGCAGTTATATGCTTGAATATAAAATAATTTATTTTTTGGGTATATTTTGTAATGAGAGTTGTAGGGTTAAGATGTCATTTAGCCACAATGAGACAATCGTTTTAAAGTAGCATGTGTATGTTATTAAAAGAATTAATCATCAAAACAGGAAGTTCTGGGGTCTGAGTGGTTGAAATCATTGGTTTTTTGAGTTGGTGAATAGATTTTTTAGTACTGGTTTTCGTATGGACATTGTAGGGTTAAGTTTTGGTTTAGCCACATTCTTTTGTCCATTTTATGATAGGATGTCTTATTTTCTTTACGTTTCTGTATATAGTTTGTTATATTCTGGGGTCCTACATGTCGAAATGTGCTAGCAGCCAAAACAATGCATGATATAAAATTCTTCGGAATATTTCAAGCTCGAATATTAAAGGTTACCCTATCATTTAGCCACTTTCTAGGTTAAACAATTGTGAAACTTGATCGTTTCACTTCATTTAACTAAACTAACATATCTTCATTTTGCGGTTCTAAGCAGTTATATGCTTGAATATAAAATAATTTATTTTTTGGGTATATTTTGTAATGAGGGTTGTAGGGTTAAGATGTCATTTAGCCTCAATGATACAATCGTTTTAAAGTATCATGTGTATGTAGTTAAAAGAATCAATCATCAAAACTGGAAGTTCTGGGGTCTGAGTGATTGAAATCATTTGTTTTTTGAGTTGGTGAATAGATTTTTAAGTACTGGTTTTCGTATGGACATTGAAGGGTTAAGTTTTGGTTTAGCCACATTCTTTTGTCCATTTTATGATAGGATGTCTTATCTTCTTGATGTTTCTGTATATATTTTGTTATATTCTGGGGTCCTACATGTCGAAATGTGCTAGCAGCCAAAACAATGCATGATATAAAATTCTTCGGAATATTTTAAGCTCGAATATTAAAGGTTACCCTATCATTTAGCCACTTTCTCGGGTAAACTATTATGAAACTTGATAGTTTCACTTTATTAAACTAAACTAACAGATTTACATTTTGCGGTTCTAAGCAGTTATATGCTTGAATATAAAATAATTGATTTTTTGGGTATATTTTGTAATGAGGGTTGTAGGGTTAAGATGTCATTTAGCCACAATGAGTTGATCCTTTTTAAGTAGCATGTGTATGTAATTTAAAGAATCAATTATCAAAACAGGAAGTTCTGGGGTCTGAGTGGTTGAAATCATTGGTTTTTTGAGTTCGTGAACAGATTTTTTAGTACTGGTTTTCCGATGGACATTGAAGGGTTAAGTTTTGGTTTAGCCACATTCTTTTGTCCATTTTATGATAGGTTGTCGTAACTGCTTTACGGTTCTGTATATATTTGGTTATATTCTGGGGTCCTACATGTCGAAATGAGCCAGCAGCCAAATAAGTGTGTTTAAAAAAAAAACTCTGGCTGGTTCAATATACAACTACACAAATTATATACAACAAAATAATATCAACGTAGTTGTTATGCTTTTCAGGAATTTTTGCGTTTATTATTTTCATAGTAATTTGATAAAACTTAATTTACCTTCTTAATTTAGTCGGATTATAGGCTGCAAATTTTGGCTGCCAACTTCACACTGGTCCCTTGACACGCGGACTGACTGACAGACAGACAGCATAGTCTCGTTAAGAGGGCTCCGTTTTGCCCTTTGGTTACGGAACCCATGGACAGCATTTCACAATTTCCAGCTCACTTTACTTATATTGTTTGCATATCCGTGACCATTTTCCTTCTAAGTTGTTTGAAAACATTTTTGTTAGAGAAAATGTACACAAGAATAAATAGGGATTTCACATCAGGGAAGGAAATATATCCATTGAATACCTACACATAGACTATATATATTATTGAAATTCCGGACCATATACATTACAATTATTGCTAGTTTATGAGATGTGTAATGTTGTTTATTAATAGTTAATAAATTAGTTGTTCCTGATTAGGTAACCTAAGGCTAGAGTGCTCGTGGCGTCTTCCATACAAACTTAGTTTAGTCATATTTTAAATACTTGTTTTGTTTTGAAGTAGTGATGGCTCAGTGGCATTGGCTATGGACTGCCGCGCAGCAGGTCCATGGTTCGAATCCCGCCGAGGGCTTGATCTTCTTGGAAGGGCATTTTGCTAATGCCCGCCTGGCTAGCGATTACCCTCCGGTAGAAAATCTGTCGTCAAGCACCTAACGGTGTGTTCCGGGAGCAGTACTTGAGAGCCAGTGAAATTACAGGCACATGCGACTTAAGAAATATGTTTCAAGGTGACGGGCGCAGTGCTATTCGTGACTTGTGACGAAATGCATCTGTTATATGCTGAGGTTAGTCCGCTTAACATCAGGTGGGCCTCGAGCTTGTTCCGTCACAATAAAATTAAAAAAAAAACTAGTGTTCAAACTCGGTGAAACTTTCCATGTATGTCCTTGAGCCGAGTATCAATGCTTTGGTTTGCCAGATTTCCGTAAAATTAAATATTTTCAAAAATAAATCAATTAATCGTTTTGTTTTGGAATTGTTATTTTGATATTTAGGTATAAAATAAATATTAAATCGAAAAACTAGCAAACCAGAAGCATAGATATTAGGCTCGGCAATATGCGTACCAAAAATCACCGAGTTTGAACACTTTGTATAAAAATATGATGAAACTACATTTTATATGGAAAGCGCTTCGTGCACTCTACTCAACAACGTATGTCTCAGGGTGATGGGCACAGTGCAGTTTGTCACTTGTCACGAAATGCATCGGTTATAGGCAAAGGTTATCGCATCAGGTGGCCTTTGCGTTTTCCTTCACAATACATATTATATATATAGGTATATTATATAATGTTACTTTCAATATAATCTACCTGTTGATAAAGTTGATTACAATATATATTATACATTTATGCATAGTTGTTCTTCTCAATAACATTCACTTCGGAAGACGCCGTTGAAATTTTGTTTATGTACTTAGCTTAGACTACATCATGAGTCATAACTCATATCAAGGATGGAAAATCCTGACTCATCTATACATTCCATAACAGTATACAACACTGCATTAGATGCCTTATGGTAATTCTATTAAGACTTCATATATTGACAATGCACAGAACTTGCCTCTGAAGTTGCAATTTAAACCTTATACTGAAGTTAGGAAGTGTCATTGTAACCGAAAAATGAGGCGAGGCCACGAATATTGATTGGGGGTGATTTAAAACCTGGGGTGCGGCGAATGGCGCGACGACGACGGCTAGACATGAAATAGATACTACTGTACAAATTTATAGTTACAACGGAATACTGACCTAATGCAAGTATATAACATCAATTATAGGTGATCTAAAACCGCCAATGATTTAGGGCAGCGGATTCCCCCATCATAAAGTTCTCTTTGGAGTCCACAAGTTATATAATTGTAAAATGTTAAGGCGCTGTCAAATGCTGACATTTTGTCACTATCGGAATGCGTAGGAGTGAAAGAGAGACAGCGATGGTGAAATCGCGATCAGTTTAGGTAAAATCTAGTAACGTAAATCGTAAAAATGTATCTTTTCTTGTCCGCCTTGATATGGTTTTGTTATTTTATTAATATATTTTCATACAAATTCATACGTAAATAATTAAGCGCAGTTATTTTCAGTAGTTCCATTGGATGTCCCATTGACGACACTAAAAAAACATTTACATGAAATTTTAGTTTTCGTGGCTATACTCAAGTAGAAAATTTGTCGTCAAACACCTATCTGTGTTCTCGCAGCAGTCCTACTTATACCACAATCATTAACCAACAGATGAGTAGTTAAAGGCGAACCTATATCAGCTTTAAAAAAGTTGTTTTTATAATCAGGAATGATCTATTTGGTGGAAAGGTCATGAACGTGCTAAACGATGCAAAATGGACAGATTTCCGTGTTCTGAACAAAGAAGAAGTGGATAAGATACGATAAGCGTCAGGTTGTGGACTTAGAGATTTGGTGATAAATGAATCATTATGAGATATTTGAACACATTGTTTTCATTCTGATAACAGGCCATACAATGCAAGACCTTGTCAGAGCTCTGAATGTTATATACAAAAGGACTATTGTGAGACAATTTCTTGTTGAAGTTATTGTTTCTGGTATTACTTTTAACGAATCTTTATAATGGTATTTCTAGTTTTCTAAACTGATATTTTTGAGAGTTGCCAAATCAGTATTCTTCTTTTAATCAACTAAATATTCTGAAAAAAGTACATATTGATAAGAATACAAATAATATCTATAAGAATAATTTATAGTGATTAATTCTACGAATATATTTATTCATAGGATTAATTGCAATTGAACTAAACTTAATTCCATTTGTTACATTACGATTAAAAAAACATTTTTATGACGTCTATTTTGTTATAGTATGCAATATCATGATAAGAACAAATACTTTATAATCAATTCTTACAGAATATCCAAGATATAGGAAATTTTAAAATATAAATACTGGTAATTAAACAACTTTAAACGGTTTAAATCGCGTATATTTGTCACCCCGTGACCACGATCACTGCAAAGTGTTTGAAACGTCGGGACAAAAATAATGACAAATATACGCGATTTAAACCGTTTAAAGTTGTTTAATTACTATGTGTAACAATCGCGAAAACCTAAGACAACAATATAAATACTGTCCTGAACCGATGAGCAACGTCCGCTGCGATAATGACTTGGATGGGTGATTATTGGCATTACTACTTACTAAGCGCTTCCGTGCGTTTAGCCATATCGCGTCGGTCCCGAACAGCAGCTGCAGTCATAGCATGGTGGTAGGGCGATATTGCGAATGACCGCCTGTCTTTCCACCCACAGGTAGAAAATCTGTCGCCGAGTACCTAACCATGTTTTAGTCTATGTGTGTGTGGACTGAGTGACCACATTTTTTTTTAAGTTTTTTTGTTTATAGTACCTTCAAGATTTAGTAAAAGTTATAAAATAATTTGTAAAATGTGTTTTGTAATTTGTAAAGAATGAATAATGAAGTTATGATTCCTGAATATAATAAATTCTAAATCTGGTTAAATACATAGCTTTATAAATTATGTATTTACCCAGATTTAGAATTTTGAGTGTGAGAACTGAGAGACCAGACTTATGTACTAAATAGACAATTATAAACAAAAAAAAATGTTTGTCACTCAGTCCACACACACGCTTTTAGTCTTCCTCAAAGTCAAAGTAATTTATTAAATTACGGAGTCTATGACGCTGTTACGGAGGTCAATTACAAATTTTAATATTGAAATATTCTAATTATTACTGTCACGTTCAGCAAAAAAATGTATAGAGCCACTGTGAGAAGTCTGACCAATACCTTCGACTACAACATCACTTACCATCAGGTGAACTAATGGTCAAAGGCTAGCCTACCTAGCTATAAATAAAAAAAAACTTATATATATTTTACGATAAACTGAGCCCTAATAAGTACACTCCGATAATATTGTGCAAATTCCAAAGCAAAAGGTTTTATTCCAATTTCCATCATCTAAAATCACTGTTCGATAAAGTTTTACAATGTGATCTCAAATCGTCTTAATTAAACCAAATTTTACAGCTCCAATAAACAATCAATCGCGCAAACACCTCGACTTTTAACATTGAAAGTGTAAGCAAATTAAAGAAGCCTCTTTGGTGACCAAGTTGAACGTCTAGCTACTCGAACTCGTAATTACTAATATCGATTTACTCCAAGAGTCGTTACAAGGGTTTCAGTCAAAGTATGTACACAAAGAATAAGTTAGCTGGGTGGCTATAAAGTATAGTATTAGGCTTTTGTGCTTGCATTAGGAAGTTTCTGGCGTGTACGTATGTTTGAACGATAAGTGTAACATTTCTAGGTTACACGCTTCCGGTTTCTGAGGGTGGTGAGGTCGTTGTTGTAGGGACGACCCTTGTGCCGGATCAATGTCAGATGTCCTTGTATTGTACAGTAGTATATATGGACAATTATGGACAGGCATCAGATGCGTTTTGATTGTCCTCTTTATTGCATTGATAATGAGTATATTAATCTCGGAAATATCGTGGATCGTTGAAGTTTGAAGTGAAATCATTTTTTTTATGATATATGATAAAAAATCGTATTAAACATAACTCACGTTTTCGCGTGATTGTTTTGTCTAATATTATGTTTCTAGCCCAGCCTTAATAGCCGTTTTATTACGACGCGGTACATCTGCAGTAAGGACACACATTAGGTAATGGTCAGTAATTTTTGTGAAATAATTTTATATATAAATAATGTATTTCTAAATTACAAATTATTGCCTATGAGTCTGTTATGACTTATATGATGTCTAAATGCTTTTACTGTAGTAGCTGTAGTGTTGTATATAGTTCGTTGTATTTTTTTTGTATACATTACAAATTAACTACTGATATATATACGTCTGTTTAAATAATAACATAAACCATTTCTCCATTCCTGCTCCAATCTTCAACCACGTCGTCACTTATCATAAGATGAGATACATTTTTTTTCTATTATTTTGACCTCAAAGGAAAAGTAATACTAATACTAATTATTTGTTGCAATGCTCCTAAGTTGTTATTTGGCGCGAGTATTTTTATTGAAACCTGGGGAAGCTAAGGATTCTAGGATTGATTTACAGTATAGAATCCTGAGCGTACCAAATGTGTCGAAGTTACAAGACGCAAAATAACTTTGCAGTCGAGCGCAACACGCAATTTTTCAATATATAATTGCTAAAATAAGGAAAATGCTAGGTGCGAGAAAAACTGCTTAAATAATGTAGTAAATATGCGTTAATATATAGTAAAAATTAAAAGTGAAATTGCCGCAAAATCATTTTTGTAGAACTTTTGTAGAGGTTCAAATTTCAAAAACCTTTTGCACGCTAGCGGATAAAAAACACTTTCCACGTAGATTTCGAATGATAAACAACACCTTTCCGAGCTTGATCATAGAAATTATATTTTTTTATATGGCGTGTAATCTTTTCCCATTTCATGTCACAATTTATTAACACATAATGGAACACTCTAAATAAGAAGACCTGAAAGCGTGACTTTCCTAATTTCTCGAGCCATCTTTCATCCAAGATGGTTTTTAGCAGATTCATTCGGTTTGAACCGAAAAGCGTTTAACGACAGTATCGGTAATGATTCTGTTTACAACTTTTACTAAAGGTTAAAGGACTTACGACCTTTCTGATTAAAAACAGTAGGTATTTTCAAGGGAGGTAACTAGACTGTTGTGTTCGGTTAGGCACCCTTCGGTCGTCGCACTCTGTTTGAATATCTTAGCCTAATTTAATAAATTTTTGTATCTTTTGTGTAAAGATGATGGATTGAAACCTTTAAAATTCTAGAACGATTTGAATAGCTAAGTATTATAAATTAACCGACAATACACTCAGAAAGGGATTGAATAAGTCGACCCGCAGCTGCTCACTTGCCCTGATGATGAGCATGAGTGAGTGTTTTGCCGGTTATTGCACCAGCCGGATTGTACACTGCTGAATACAAGCTCCCCATTAACGGGGTTTGCCATAATCCCCTCGCTTGGCAGGCGTCTTGGGGATCGCAGTTAAAGATATCGATTTTTAAGAATGGTGCCTTCTGAAGATCTGAGCTAGCACTGCGATCACCAAGACGCCTGTCAAGCGTGGGCATTATGGCAAACCTGAGAAAAATAATGAGGGAGACCTGTGCTCAACGTTGGACGTTTTGGTTGTTGATTTGATACCAGAGAAAATTTTCCAAGTGCTATGCTATGCTATCGTAGTTTAGATTTTGTTCCAGATCTCCTTAGTTTTATTGTTTTGCTCTTAAAAAAAACGGCCAAGTGCGAATTGGACCCAAGCACGGAAGGTTCCGTACCACAATCTAAAAAACATAAGTCACTGTATATTATAACTTTTTTTTTAGTTTTCACGAAGGGTACAGGTTTTTAGTAGGTATTTGTTGTTATAGCAGCAACATAAATACATCTGGGAAAATTTCAACTGTCTAGCTATCTCGGTTCATGAGATACGACCTGGTGAAATACAGACAGATGGACAGTGGAGTCTTAGTAATAGGGTTCCGTTTTTACCCTTTGGGTAAGAAACACTAAAAAAGGCAATGTTAAATTTAATCAAATTTAAATAAATACATGAAAGACAACTATAAAGCTGCGGATGTGAATAATATACCTATATAAGCTATAGTAAATGACATCTTGCCCAAGCCAAGAAACAGACGAAATATATTAATATGTGTTTCCTATACCCAAACGTTTCCTTGTATCTGTTTCCTAGGCGATCGTATTATATATTATAATAATATTCGTCAGGTATTGTCGATACAATATTATGTCAGGTCATCGTTTATTTTAACGAAATCAATTCACGATTCCGTCGGATTCTGTTATATGATGAATTATGTAACAGATATGTCCCAGAAACATATTTTAAGGTTGACTTGTTTGTGGCTTACCTTTAAACTTCATCTTGAATTGTAAATCAGGGCAACTGCTGACAAAAAAACATACCTATATAATAACGTATAATATTTTACATCACCGTACTTTTAATAGTTTTATATAATCTCATTCGGTAATATTCTAATTATGAAATTGAATACTGACTTTTATTGGCATATTTTATTTACATACTTCTTTAAGAAAATTTAAAAATTAAATTAAAGCATTATTCTCCAAACAAAACAATGCTTTAAAACATTTTTTTAATTATTAAAGTACAATGTGTCCCGACCAAGGAGGTTTCAATTCAATTTAAGTACACATTATCTGTGGTGAGCGCTCAACGCGCTGGTTCCGAGCCAATAGAGCATTAAGACGAGGCTGCGGAAAAAATACTCTCATTCGACTAGTTTTTTTAACCAACTTAAATATGCAATCGACACGTTAACTTAAATATTTGATTTTCAAACCTTTTTCTATCCGTTGTTAAGACAGAAACACATTTGAAAGAAATTTACTCGATAGTTTTAATTTTTTTAAATGAAGCCTTTTCTTTAAATTATTGGATTTTTCTTGGAAACTACGTCAGTTACATATCAATAATAAATACACATAGAAAGGAAATGTAGTTTATTATCCACTGTAAAAGTAAAATTTACCTAGAGTTATTAGTATTCTCATAATAAATTAAATTGTGTTTTAGACTTACGACCTTTAGTTCTGTGCAGGATTACGGTCAATCGGAAGATTCGATATTCAACCTTATTAGCTTACGCTTACGAAATAAAATCAATGCGTAAGAGCTGTCCTTCAGTGCCGCGCTGTGCGCCGTTGGACGTGGACCTATCGCTCGCGCGCTATCACCTGAGCAGTATAAATACGTATCTTGGTAGGTATATCAATCAATATGGGAAATAAAGATAACTAAAAAATAAAAAAAGGAAGCAGAAGAGTCGATACAAAGACTTTGCAAGAATTATGAGAGAGGCAAAAGCGTATAATATTTCAGTTTTTTTTTACCTATTGCACCTATGCAAATTTAATATTCGTTTGTGTTTATTCTATTCATGAAACATACTATCTCGACCGAACTAAGAGATTCTATACCAACTAGGTTTCCTATAGTACTGTAATGGAGCTGTAAAATAGCTATATGTCGTACTAATCTAAGTATGATTAGTAGGGTACTATAATAATATCTGGTATATGTATAATTATGGTCTCACCTGATGGTAAGTGATGTGGTTGAAGGTGCCAAACAGGTGTAAACAAAAATTATCTGGCTCTAAAGTACAGCTGCCGTTCAACCGTAAATGGAGTTGAGTGTTGCTAAATAATAATAACACAAGCGTAGCAAATCAAAGCATTTGGTTTGGTGGGTAGGTATATCGCAATAAAACATCGAACATTCTTTATGTCCCTCAAGACTAGATGTAGATTTATATCAATGAAAGAATATTCAGAATCAGGCAAGTAGGTATATATTCAAGAGATTATCTACAAAGTCACCTGCATAGGTACTTTTAAATATACATTTTATCACTTAGACATGTACATATAAGTATCGATTTATACAAAAATAATAGAGTGGAATAAATAGATTGTGTATATACTCGTATAATAAAAAAGACTGTGCTCAAAAATGCACCTTCTTTCTCAGGAAAAAAAATAATAAATCAGTCGAAGTCCGAGATCACTCGGAACAGGGAGAACTGTCGGAGTCGCCATCTCATATTATAAGTTTAGACTGTTCTTCCACTACACGAAAATAAGTGAGTAATTCTTTGAACATAATACTTTAGTATTGCTAAATTTGCAAATTTTATTCACAGGAAATTTCGTAAAGGAAATATTTTATATACTACCTATATTAGGCTAAAAATTATTTTGACCTATCCATAGCAGAGCAGCAGGTAAAATTAAATAAAATAACGTATAAATGTATAAATACAATGAAATTTTCTTTTTTACACTGAAAAAAAAACTTTACATTATTATCGCCCTGCACTTGTCACACCTCTGTAGGATCGGTATAAACAATATATTTTTTCTGAGTACCTACACAAAAGACAACGCATTGACATAATTGTGCGGAGTAAGACTTAAATTTTATGGCCGGCCTCCTATCTGAAGCAATACTCCTTTGCGAATGCCATCGTTGATACGTATTATACTTGCCTTCACCCCCTTTTCGGTTATTAGGGTATTAGATAGATGGTAAAGAGCGATGTTGTACTCTTGACGTGCAAAAAATCTGACGTGCAAATTATCTGAATATATATATTTAAATTCATTTATTCATATTCCCAACACCCCCTTTCTGAAAGCCGAGCTTCAGCAGGGGTGGAGCAATTTGTATGGTGGCCGTCTTGAAATCGCCATTTTGGATTTTTGACAGGTGTCATTCGACTGCTCTCCCGACATTTATCCTTACAAATTATATTACAAATTGTGCGAAATTGATTGTCGGACAAACAGAAATGTACAGTTGCTTTTCTGAAGGCTTCAGGTAACTGATTGTCTGTAAAATGTATTTTGCAGGTATATATATCAATCAAAAATCTGATCGATATTATCAAACTGAAGGCTAAATGCACATTTTGCATGGTGGTAGGGCACTTTGCGAATGCCCGCCTGGCTAGCTACCACCCTCAAGTAGAAAATCTGTCGCCAAGCACCTAACGGTGTGTTCCGGCAGCTGTCCTTGAGAGCCAGTAATTCTAGGTTAGCCTGAACAACATCTTCGACCACATCATCACTTACCAACAGGTGAGATAGTGGTCAAATGGTAACCTATCAGGCATAAAAAAAAAAAAACATTTGTAATATAACTAAATGCTAATTTGCCGTGTAGTATGGAGACAACAAATTAAAAATAGAAATTCTACAAAAAGATGAAGAATTTTGGTCGAAAAAAATGGAGACAAAACTAGTCATATTCTATATGAACTCCCTTCTGCCCGAGCTGGTCGATCCCCACCACCCTAAGAAAAGACTGATCCGGGATCAAGAATATGCGGATACTTCTAGAAAAAGATAAAATCAAGAGAAGGCTGTCGAGGGTGACTTGCAACATCAAAGTGCAAATGCTTCAGTACTTCCTCCCGCCATAAAAAGAAGACTTGACTTAATGTTGTCTTAGGTTTTCGCGATTGTTACACATAGTAATTAAACAACATTTAACGGTTTAAATCGCGTATATTTATCATTATTTTTGTCCTGACGTTTCAAACACTTTGCAGTGATCGTGGTCACAGGGTGACGATCGGGGGGACTGCAAACTTGAAAAAAAACTTGACTTTCCGTTCCGATACTCGTTATTTCTCACGTACACTTTTGCATATCATTAATTCTGTATAATCATTAATACTGTATAAATTGAAAATAATATATTTTTTATTTCATAAATGATTTTTTGTTAATTTATATACATCTTAACTTAATTTGTCTATAACCACTTACTAACAATCTAAGAATCCACTGTTTTTATTTAAATGTCTAATTTAGTCACCTGTTCCAGTGCCACTCACTCTCTCACTTATCTGCCATGTTGCATTAAAAGAAGCTTGTATAACATGTTGTCTACAATGTTTCTGCAGTTGTGTTATTTTTTAAAAACCCTAAGTTTAAGGCCATTACAATTGCGTATATAGACTCTTCTGCAAGTTTGGTAAAAAATCTTATCCTGCTGTTTAGAAGTGGCTAGATCTATATCTGGTTGGTCTATCTAATTTTTACCATAGTTGGTATCTAAAAGCAGAGTGGTAGTAAAATAACACCTTTCTGTTCACCAGTGTAACTGAAAAATAAAACGTAATAGGATGTATACGAACATATTTTCAACATTAGTAATTAATAGTTAAAAATTATATGATAGCAATAAAAAAACAACCTACTTTATATTATTATGGGAACGTGTACCGTAGCACAGTTATGAAAAACTATAATTCATATTTGTATGATGAGTCATGGTAAAATATATTGGCCACAACTAACATTTAATCAAATCAAATCCATTTATTTCAGGTCAATTGTACCCATATTCACCGAATATAATATAATGTTATGCTCATTCAATTTGATGGTATTTTACTTTATTCTAATGATGTGTAATCTGATTAATCGCATTCCAAGATACTGAGAACAATGTTGATTCATTCATAAATTATCGTCCACGCCAAGGGGTAATGAAATTTTTGTAGTAAGTTTAATCAGTAGAAATCACTTTCGTTACTACGGAGAATTTAAAAACACCCCCCATTTATCAATATATATCGTGCCGTTTGGGCTGATATGTACCATCATCATATTCCGACCCTTGTCTCACTTTATTTTGGTTTGGTGCAATATGTTTTCTCTATAAATACAGAGACTGCGACACAACAACATAGCAAAGAAAAAAAAAGACTAGAAAACAATTTTTTTAATTAAAAAGTCTGGTAACTAACTGGTTCATATCGGTGCAATATGATCTCAATTTTGTGCTCATGTAACTGACTTAGACAGGTTATTTGATATACTGATGACTACAGACTTTACTAGAGAGATTATTATTCACATATTATTTATAGATTTTATCACTATTTAACAATAACTTTCATCTATATTCATAGTTGCCACTTACATTAGTTGCTAGAAGCACTGCGATCGTCAAGGATGTTAAATCACAGGATGCTATTGACGTCAAGTCACAGGATGCTATTGCCGTATTCTGTGACCTTTCTAAGGCATTTGACTGTGTAGAGCACCGCACTCTGATTCGAAAACTTTCACATTATGGTATTCGTGGAAAAGCTCTGGATCTTATAAAGTCATATCTGTCAGACAGGCTACAGAAGGTTAGAATAAATGGCAATACTTCTTCCGGGTCTTTGGTAAGAATAGGCGTACCGCAAGGATCAATTTTAGGACCTTTTCTGTTTCTAGCATATATAAATGATCTGCCTTGCATGGTTAAAAATTTCTGCGATATAGTTTTATTCGCAGATGATAGCTCCCTAATTTTTAAAGTAGATAGGAGGGATAGTGAACTTATTCATGTAAATAATGTGTTATCTATGATCTCTAAGTGGTTCGCGGCTAATAATCTTCTATTAAATTCAAAAAAGACCAAATGTTTAAAGTTTTCTTTACCAAATGTTACTTATGTTGAACCAAACATTAAGCTTGGCCTAGAAAAACTCTCTTTTGACAATGCGACAGTCTTCCTGGGAATTAAAATGGATTCAACTTTACAGTGGAATCCACATATACATGATCTATCTGGAAGACTTAGTTCTGCTGCATATGCAGTTCGTAAGATAAGACAGCTAACAGACGTAGCTACTGCTAGGCTCGTTTATTTCGCGTACTTCCACAGTATTATGTCTTATGGTATATTGCTGTGGGGAGCTGCTGCTGAGATAGAGACAATCTTTATCTTACAAAAGCGTGCAATTCGAGCCATATATGAAATGGATCCTAGGGAATCCCTGAGAGATATTTTTAAAGAAATTGATATTTTAACTTTACCAAGTCTGTATATATTTGAAAATATTATGTATGTTCGTAAAAATTTGAGCAAATTTAAATCAAACAGTGACACTCACGATTATAACACTAGGAATAAAGATAAAATAGCGGTGCCAGGTTTTAGATTAGCAAAGACAAATAAAAGGTCCTTCTTAGGAAATTGTGTGCGGTTTTATAATAAA
Source organism: Plagodis dolabraria (assembly GCA_963854805.1). Lineage (NCBI taxonomy): Eukaryota > Metazoa > Arthropoda > Insecta > Lepidoptera > Geometridae > Plagodis > Plagodis dolabraria. Next base: position 5,630,728 of record OY978457.1, on the reverse strand, counting down.
TTGCCCAAACATATTACAACGCTCACAGAAAGAAAATTCAAGTTGCATGTGAAGAATATTTTGATAAAGAAATCTTACTACACAGTTTGTGATTACTTAAACGACAAAAATGCCTGGACTGGTTCGCCTCTGCCAAGCTAGCGCCCAACACCTACGTAATGTAAATTAAGTATTGTAATAATTTTATTATATAGTATGTACTTAACACATTTTTAAAAAACGTTTAAAAGAATGGCCCCGAGTTTCTTGCCCGTTCTTCTCGCAGTGGCTCTATAACTTTTGTTTGCTGAACGTGGCAGTACAATGTAGTATATTTCAATATTAAAATTTGTAATTGACCTTCATAAGAGCGTCGTAGACGCCTAAATTGAATAAATGATTTTGACTTTGACTTTGACTTTGACTTTGAAAGGCATTTTGGCAAATTACTTTTTAGTAAGTTTGACTGTAACTGGCAAACCGTTCGACCGATGTTGATGAAATTAAAATGAAACCAATTAAGAGTTAAACTGTACTAGCAAATAAATAATCTTCAATATTGTAAGGTTCAGTAAAAAAGTTATGTGTGGTCAAACATAAAATAAAAAATAGACAAGTCAATTTAAGAACCCTCTTTCTTTTGGGAAGTCAGTTAAATATGAATAATATATATACCAATACATTCATACATAATAATATATACCAATAAAGTCGAGCAGACATGATCATATTGTAAAAAGTAAAACTTTTGGCTTTAGTTTTATAAGCTACTGTCGACCGTAAGAATAATATTGGAAAGTAAATCAAATAATCAATTTCTTACTAAGAAATATTAGTAATGTTGATAAAAATACAAACGTGACATCAATTTCAGTATATACAAAGTTACTATGTATCGAAATGCGTCACGTGAATAAGATTATAAAAAAAGTTGAAATCGTCTCAATGGTATCTGTGTTCGCGAATCTAATATCAAGTATACAAATATGTTTATAAGCGAGACGCGTGCGCCGCTGCTGCACATCGCCTCGTTCGGTGCAGCGGGGATCGTTGCGCCGCATGGGCGGAGCTAGCGTGGGAATTATTTTTGACTGCCTGGACTTAACAGACTTTTTCCATTTTGGCGCTATTTCGTACATACGAATTTCAGTAATATTTTGTTGGATAAAACTTTAGTAGCAAAAATGTCAAGCAACAACCACGATACTGATGAAAATGTAACTCTCCTGACATTCTAGAAACAGTCACAAAACTGATAGTCTTTTGCCAGAAAAATCAAGAAAGCGTATAGCCATGAGATTAAATAAAGTAGTGCATACAACTGCATATAATTAGGTATTAAAACACTTACAAGACGTTTATATTCGTATATTTGACCTTTTACATAGGTATACCAAAACATTTGCATAATTTTTTATGTTCATGAGATCTTATTTTGTATCGTTAGAATTCAATAAAAATTACGATGGATGTAGTTGACTACTGACAAAGTGGCGCTAGTATAGCTTTCACCGTTTGTTCGGGAATTTTAAAAATGACAGATCCAAATATGAAAAAAGCAAGGCTATGCTAGTGCCATCTGCGATAAGTTAACAAGTTTCTACCGGCCAATGATACAATACTTATTGCTGTAATATACCAACCACAATAAGGGTCGGTTCATCAATAATCATTGTTACTAATCCTAAAAATAAATTTATACATAACCAATATTAAAACAAAGAATGTTGGTTGTGCAAAAGTGGTTTTAAATTTGGCCGGTTAACAATTTATCAGTCTGATATTTTTTATCTGTGTTTGAAAACCAAGGTTAAAATACATAATGGTATAAGTCCAGACATGACGTTGACGTCATATAATGAGCTGCGAATGTCACGCCAAAACCAAAAACAAAAAGAAGTTGATGCATTAATCCAGACGTTGAAATATTAAAGGATGAAGTTGAATAACAGATTTATATTCGCTTATAAATATATATTTGACCGTGTGTCGAAGCAATGGCGTCAACGGGAATATTAAGAATTCAAATGATGTCGTTTTATGCGCATATCCTGTGCTTTCCAAAGAGATTGGAGATAAACAGTTATGTATTCACAACTTCGGCAGTAGTAGGATCGACTTGTTTGTCTGTCTTACTTACATTCTTTATTGCATACTAGAAATATACTCCATGAGGTACTAAAATAGAATTGTACCCCCATATCTTCGTATCGTAAGAGTCCACCGAGGGAAAAATACCAGGTGGGCAGCACTGCCTTTTGAAGAATTACCATCTTACAATGTGATCTCGAAGACGCCTGCCAATCGTGAGAATTGCTTTGGCCCAATTTGACCCAATGGGAAGGCTTTTGTTCAACGGTGGACATAATGCCTGTTGATGATGGTGAATATAAAATGACATGTTGAAAGTATTTAAAATCAATGTTAACAAAGCAAGAATAAGCATTGCATTTCAACGGGGCAATGCTGCCAGCATGCTGGGCACGCTGCCAACTAGCAGTGGGCTGGAGCATTTGGACTGTCTGTGAGTCTACTATGACTTATAGGTTGTCTAAATGCTTTTATTGTAGTAGCTGTAGTACTATATAGTTCGCAGTATTTTGTATATAAACGCATACCGCCGGTTAAAAAAAAACAAGAGCGGGGTAAAACCGATACAGAGCCGCTGAGAGGCTCCAGTAAAGGTCATAACGGTAAGTTGGCAATTATCAGCGTGTTATTGCTTCTCGACGTTGAAATCAGGGGCTTCTAATAAGATTGTGACGAAACACGCACGAAACCCACCTGATGTTACGCGGTATCCTCTGCCTGTAACAGATGTATTCGTCAAATGTGACGAACTCCACTGCACCCATCATACTGACTGTAATTTCATAATTACTAACTGGGTATCTAGCACTGCTGCTGGACAGATTTTCTACTACAGGATGCGGGTGTAGGTCCAGATTCCTACCCTTATCTCTCTGGGGGCGATTGACTGACTGAGTGGAAATTATTTTGCATACCTACAATAACAACTTTAATTCGTAAGATAATGAATAGATTCAGGCGTTACTTTGCGGAAATCCATATTTAACAATAACAAGTATTTTTTAAATATTTTAAGAAAATATCGAATTAATATTTTAATAAAACACTCAAAAAATACAAAAATATATCTAGTGACAATTCCGCCTTATTTTCCTGGTAACCCGACGTGATGTCACAATCGTCTTCTCGATCGTGCGCTCGAAGAGTCAAGACCTCCTGAGGATGCTTCGTGTAGAAGCGAAACGCGTCGAAAAAATTCTTCCGGTTTGGCTGCGTGGTGTTTGTGACGTCACGTCGGGTTACCAGGAAGAAAAAATTCTTCCGGTTTGGCTGCGTGGCGTTTGTGACATCACGTCGGGTTACCAGGAAAATAAGGCGGAATTGTCACTAGATATATTTTTGTATTTTTTGAGTGTTTTATTAAAATATTAATTCGATATTTTCTTAAAATATTTAAAAAATACTTGTTATTGTTTAATTCGTAAATCATTCTCGTGTACTCAGAGAAACAGGGTACGAAGTTATGTGTGTATGGTAGTAATACTATAAGGTATGTTTGTGTCTCATTCAGCATAAATAAAATTGATGATATGAATCAGTATAGGTACGTCAATGCTTTCCAGGTGTCAAAATTCTAGCGCAAAAGGTTGTTGACTTGTAACAATCAACACGTGTGTTACTTTTGAAAGGCTTTTAGTCGTATGTAATGATTGATTAGTTGATGTAAACATTTTAATTTTGAAAAAGGTCATGTGCCTGTAATTTTTCATACTCTCAAGGACAGCTGCCGGAACACACAGTGCTTGGTGACAGATTTTCTACTTGTGATAGATAGCCAGGTGGGTGTTCTCAAAATGCCCCACCACGATGCTGTAACGACTGCCGACTGACAAGAACCGGCACCACCGAGGCACGTGCTCAGTAGTAATTGTCACTAGCGATCTCCCATCCAAGTCATGACCGCAGTGAACGTTGCTTAACCTAGTTGATGGGATAGGCAAGCTACGCTACGAGCGCGTCTAAAAGCTGAATGCAGATTTAGGTTTGTTGACTCGAGCAATGATCTGTTCTGTATCAATATAACACGCACTTGTGCCGTTAAAGATTTGGGCGTCACATTCGATCGAACGCTCACTTTTAATGACCTCAGTGCGACGGTGGCTAAGGAATCTTTACGTAGACTCGGTTTTGTGCTTCGGAACTCTCGAGACTTCAGTAACATTAGCGCGATCAAGTTAACACTTGTTAGGAGTAAGCTAGAGGCAAGTGCTTGTGTGTGGCATCCGCATGAGGACAACTACACCTTAATCCTGGAGAGGATTCAAAAGGCCTTCCTCAGATTCCTATACAAGCGCGCATATCGGTATTATCCTTACCTTTACCCCACAAACTTTCTGCTTGGTTGCCTGGGGACATAACTCTTTGGAAGTCAGGCGATCTTACGACCAAATAGTTATGATGTGCAAGATACTACGTTGCGTGGTGGATGCTCCGGATCTCAGTGAGCAATTGTGTCGTATATGTGTTCCTGATCACCACATGCGCGGCAGAGGCCACAAACTGTTCTCAGTCCCGTAATGCAGAACGGTTGCTTATAGAGTGTCACTAACACCGCGCTCACTTGCCGCACTCAATGCACTTCTTGACGCAAATCCAGAGACTGATATATTTGACGGTTATTGGAGTGATCTTCTAACAGAATGTTTACGATATTGTGAGATAACATTTACAAGGGCTTCAACAATACAATAATGTTGTAAATATTTTGACTTTGAGATTTTGACCAGATTCATTTTATCATAGTAATTTGTAGACATATTAATTTTATTTTAATTGACTGTTTGTAATATTTGTGCAATTATTTTATTGTTAAAAAGTTATTTTGCTAGCTTGTATGTTTTTGCTATCTATCATTAGTAACTCGCTCTGCGTACTAATTATGTTAATTAAATATTTAAATTTTTAATTAAAAAATCAATATATATCTAATGAATTCAAGATTCGGTACTGAGAGACGAACCTTATCGTAGAATAACATACAAAATTAACAAAGTTGACACTGACATCATCGCTTTGCTCGATAAAAGTTATAAACGGGGTAACTCTGCTATTCTGATATCGGAAGTACATATTCATTTTGGTTATTGCAATATTATGAGTAAGCGCATTTGAAAATTATCAATTGGGGATTTCTAGTAATACAGTTTAAATCCGCTTAAAACAACTCCTGGCTACGTTTTATCTAAAGTACAGCATATAGTACCTATCCGTATACATATAAAAATTACGTGTGTTTGTCCGCGATAGACTCCTAAACTACTGAACGAATTTGATTTGCACATCGTGTGCAATGTGATTCAAATTGAAAGATAGGATAGCTAACATCTCAATTTATGTTCGCAGTTACCCGCGCTAGTACATAATATATTATACATTAAAATAGTTCCAATGATACGACATATATCAAACACAATAACATCCACAGTTGAACTAAGGTCTCCCGCGTTTGGGATCATCCAATCTTAAAGATTTTTGTTGGGTGGAGTAGACATCAGTTTTTCAGAAACCGCCCACCTTCTGGTTTGTTACCTGCCCGGTACCCCAGGTCTAGGAAGTCTGAACAACATCTTCGACCACATCTTCACTTACCATCAGGTGAGATAGTGGCCAATCAGCTATAAAACTTGTAACCATTACTGAATAATTATAAAACAAATAACGATTTAGACTTCTTTGAAACGTACAAAATCTTGTGGACTACGAAAATATGAGCTCAGAGTATTTTGAATCAGCATGATGCTGACTTCAATTAGTTATTTCGTACGTAGAAATTTGATAACGTTTTTTACATTTTCTAACTGATCGAGCGCATATAAGCTAAATAATGAAACAATTATTTTGTACTCAGCAAAATAGAGTGTAAACTATGAACACAACATTGAGTACATAAAGTTTAAGCCAGTACTACTGACTTCAACAAGTTATTACACAGTTTTTGGTGTCAGATATCTGTTACGATATTTTCAATATTTTAAGTTACAATTTAAGTATCAAAGTAAACAATTACTTCGCGTTATCTCGCCTGTTTGTGATTCAGAGACATTGTAGTTAATGTGTGCTATATATTAAGTACCCACTATAGTTATGTTTTGATAAAGATGCGTGTTCTGTATGACGGGAACTTCCATTGTTATTGTATGATATATATACATGCTTAAAATAACAATAAGTAATTGGTATATGTAAAAACCAGTCAAGTGTGAGTTGGACTCACACATCTAGGGTTCCGTACCTACCATCTAAGAATATACCATTAACGTCTATTTTTATTTCCAAAACATTTAGAGATCCTCAGCGGGACTTTGACTTTTATTATTGGTTATTGCACGTTAGATATTGGACTATAATCATAGTAAGTTTGTCACTTGTATGTATCACTTTTTACAATAGAGCAAAAATAGTATTTGATGCAACTGTCATACAATAGAGGGTATTAAAACATGAGTGTGTAGTTGAAACTCGCCTGCGGCTCGTTTCAAAATAAGATTACACGAGTGTAATACCTAATTAACTATATGCAGTTGCATGCACTACTTCATTTAATATCATGGCTATACGCTTTTCTTGATTTTTCTGGCAAAAGACTATTCGTCAGTTTCATAGCTGTTTCATATTATTATTATTATATTTCATTTCATTATTATTTATTTCATTATTATTTTCATTATTATATTTTTTATATATTATTATATTTCATAGCTGTTTCTAGAATGTCAGGTGGAGTTGAATTTTCATCAGTATCGTCGGTGTTGCTTGATATTTTTGCTACTAAAGTTTTATCCAACAAAATATTACTGAAATTCGTATGTATGACATAGCGCCAAAATCTGTTAATAAGTTGTTAGTAAGAAGTCTGTTATTATGGTCTATTGGCTCGGAACCAGCGCGTTGAGCGCTCACCACAGATAATGTGTATTTAAATTTTATTAAAACCTCCTTGGTCGGGACACATTGTACTTTAATCATTAAAAAATTGTTTTAAAGCATTGTGAATATAAAATATAAAAAATAGAGCAAAGTGATGTACTACAATTTTATAAAAGACATCAATATCTATAACAAAAAAAAATGCTAAATACCCGTGCGAAGCCGGGGCGGAGCGCTAGTAATACATATTTTGTTGTTGAACTGCATGGTTGATCGACCACATTGTAACTTGATCAGGCGTGATAGTGACCAAAAGCTAGCCTATGAGGTATAAAAAAACTTGCATTAACATAACCTTATTCGTTCTATCAAAGGGTTCCACTAGAGATCATTAGGTTGGACCTCAAATCGGAGAAATAAATTATTTAAGAGACGGAACTTGGATGTTTTATAGACACACCTGCCTATATCCCTTCGGAGAGTACTCATCGGTATAGGCGTTTGACCATCTTTGAACACATCATGTCATGCATGACTTACCATCAGGTGAGATGGATGTCAAAGGCTAAACATCGGCGTTAAAGAAAATTGTGAGTCCGTACTTAAAATGTTTTGTAACACAACAAATAAGGATATGTATATCGAATGTAGCGCTCTGGTATTTAGACTGTTTTGATTCGTCAAGTCACGCGATGTGTGTTGTACAAATCGATATAATTATGTAAGTAGGTACATATACGTATATCATAACTCGTATAGGAAACAAAATTATCTGTTTGTTGACAAAATGTATCGTTTGGTTGCCTCGATACCTACATTAGTATTTTTTGATTATTGTGGATGAATCATTAAATTTTTTTAGCGGTATAACGACAAATGTTTTAAATGTTGGTATATATCATATATTTAATTAATAGGCAGCTATTATTACCCGACTGCCAATGAGTGGTTATGTTAAACACGCGTATTTTGTGTTCCAGTATGTTTGTTGTTAAATTTATTCTCAACACCCTTGCTCGTAAAGTGAGCTTTATTATATCGTTCTTAGGACTATAAACCGAAATATAACACCCTCGTTCATAATAATATTACACACTAGTGCGTTATATAATTATCCCTACAAAATTAAGTTAGTACCTAACTGCAAATTATATGCGAGTAAACAGAGCATTTTCAATTTAACCGGGTAATACAGATTTGTAACAACAAAGAGGTTTAAGGCTATGTATATGTAATCAAGCAACATACAATTACCGCGAACAAAAAAAAAATTCGCGTTATTTTCCATAATTTTCGTATGTTGTTTGTATCGTATTTGTGCAACATATATTATTTTTCCTCGCAAGGGTGTTGAAAAAGTGCATGTGAAACTTGCTCATTATACGCTCGGCTGATTTACGCCCTCGCCTACGGCTCGAGCTGCATACAATTCCCTAAGACGGGGCTTTTGTTTGTTTTTGCTAATCTAAAACCTGGCGTCAATATTTTATCTCCATTCCTAGTGTTATATAACAGTGATTTTCACTGTTTAATTCATTTTTACTATTTTTTTTATAAACATAATGATATTTTGAAATATACATATACAGTCTCGGTAAAGTTAAAATATCAACTTTAATAACATCCCTCATAGATCGTTAGGATCCATTTCATATACTTATGCCTCGAATCGTACACTTTTGTAAAATAAAAATGTCTCTATCTTAACTGCAGCTCCCCACAACAGTACACCATACGACATAACATTGGAAGTGCGCGAAATAAACTAGCCTAGCAGTAGTAATTTCTAGTAAACTGTTTCTAATAGTGCCAATAAATGGTATTCTATAAACTAAGCGTATAAATCAGTATCTATATATCGCAAAAGGGATGGTGACGATGGCGATGGTGTGTGCCTCTCCTACTTGCGTTATCAACAGTGATTCAGCTCATTCACAGAATCTTTATACACTTTTCCAGTAGTTATGGCTAGCTATAGTGTTTAATGTGTCGCAGTGGAATAGTACCGTGAGTGGCCCTGTCTCGTATCCAGTATAAACGATACGTCATTCAACAAATGTTATAGGTACATAATCTTTGGTAGCGACAAGCAATATCAATTTATTCAATGATAGTAAAACAGAAAAGTAGTTTGACTGGACGCCCCTAGGAGATACAATTGCCAACTCTAGTCTGCATGGATACGCAGGGTGACTACCTTGTGTTCTACTATATTACTATAGTAGAAAAGGTATATACAGGGTTATTGGAAAGATGCTAAAAACCCCTTAGGGTTTACTTTTGTTAGTCTTAACAAACATTTTGGTAGGACTAACAGAAGATGTAAAAGACAATGCCTACTCGGAGCTAAGAGCGCCCGCCGCCCGCGCCGTGCTCTCTTTGAATAGTTTGAATAGAGTTTTGAATATTTACATCGAGCAAAGTAATAAAAAATATGAAATAATACATTACAGGCACAAAAGACTTTTAACAGGTATATTCCTGGTGCATATTCCGACACAGACATGTTTTTTTAGGACTATCAGAAGTCAATCCTAGAAGTTTGTTATTATTTTTCTAATAACCCTGTATATACCTATCGATACATATTAAATATATACTAAAATCTATATTATAGCAAATCAATGTGTGGCTGCCTACAGAATTTTTTTTTTATTGTAAATAATTCTCTTCTCTTTAATTAAATTCTAGGTTAGCCTGTACAACATCTTCGACCACATCACTTCACTTACCATCAGGTGAGATAGTGGTCAAAAGCTAAACTATCAGGCATAACAAAAAAAAATAAACGCATTCTGGACACTAGATATTTGCCATAGAGTGCATGTTGTACTACGTGTATGCGCGCATGGTATCGCTCTATGAAGTCAAAATACTTGTCTGGTTTTGCTATGGTCATGCGCTGTGAGCAACTATGCAGCGGAGACGATGAAGACAGATTGTATGTTCAATCCAATCATGCATGACCGCGGTATTCATTACACAGGAACCGTCTACACTGAGAGATTGTAATATTAATGGAGTGTCGATTGTTCCAGATACCAAGTGCATCGGCTGAAGAAGGGCACTGCGTCTGGTATGGGGTGTGCGGTAAAGTAGGCTCGAAGCAGATGAACTGCTTATACAATGGAACTGCTCAGCCTGTTCAGGATGCAACAAGGGTGAGTGTTTTATAATATATTTAATTTTTGGTTTTGTGACCAATCACACGATGGCAAAGAATAACACTACGTATTCGGCTGATATGTGCGAGGAAGATGACAGGGAAAAATCTACCAATGAGATCGTTGCCCTCAGTGAGGCTAGGTAAATGAAGCGATCCAATTGGCCGTTTTTTTCCTTTTACACTGGTCACACGTTCGCACGTATGTAATGGTTATACGGCCTTATATGGAACCCTACTTTCGGAAATATGACACCATTATTATTGTTTACAAAATTACAACGGAATAAATCTAATCATTTTCGGGATTCGAACCCGTGCCTATAGCCGGTTATACTCTGAACGCCAAGTAAAAGTTTTTTTTTTAAACTCAAAAAAAAAAACGTAATCGAACTGAAAAGTATGAAAGAACTTTTTGAAGACGGTACCGTGCTGATTCCAAACATTGACTTGGTCCGATTCTATAAGTAATTTCATAACTCCTAGTCTTGGAAGATGGTTCCATTTTTTTCATATTATTATTTCACCCTGGTGCATACTGCTCACAAAATCATTCACTCGCCTAAAATCCTATTCACCATCGACAAGTATTGCAATTACCATTAAATCATCCAAGTATGCAAATATTTTTTTCGTTTAATAGACTATAACTTAATCACAAAACACCCCAAGCGGGACGTCAGTGCAGGACGATATCGCCCCTAAGAATAAGAATAGACTATAACTTAAAAAACTACTCAACCGATTTTGATGAAATTGAAATAGACCAATATGGAGGTATATTCTAGCCACCAAACAAATAATCATCAAAAGCAGTTTAATAGACAATAATCATTAAAAAATAGACAAATCGATTCACATCAATTAGCTGAGTAATCGCGTAAAATCAAACGTATAATAAAACAGTCAAATTGAGAACATCCGTCTTTTTTTTAATTAGTTGAAAAACACGTAGGTTTAGTAAAAGTAGAACTCTGTGCGAGTTCGTCCGGTAGTAATGTGAACATTACTTACTTCCTGTTTGACATCTTTTATGTCTCAGGGTGTTGGGCGCAGTGCAGTTTGCCACTTGCAGTGACGAACTGCATCTGTTATAGGCAGAGGTTACCGCTTAACACCAGGTGAATCTCGTGCTTGTTCCATTACGATTGCACAATAAAAGCGGGAGTTACCAAAACATTTAGTGTTTTTTATTTAAATGTTAGTTTTATCTTGATTTTTTACTATCTTGTTAAATTAAATTGTTGTGAGTAACCGGTTGTTATCTTGTACTTATATATGAGTATACTTAGGGCCCGTTTCAGAATGTCCTAAGTTTCGGGTTGCTATGCAACACATAAAATAACTGAATGATAAATATGACAGTTAACATGCAGCGCGTTTCAAGCTTTAACCGATGGATAGGCTAAATCGATGACTGTGAAACGCAAAGATAGTGTTTTGTTTAATAAATATGTTCTGGTTAGTAAAACCGGAACTTACTCGAACATTCTGAAACAGGCCCTTAGTACTGTATGAAGTCTGTTGTATGATTAAAGAATCACCGGACATCAAGGTTAATTTGATACTGTACTGTAGAGTACAGTGTACTTTGATACCAGGAGTCAATAGGCTCAGACTCCGGCTCTGTAGCGCACTAAGGTTGTTCGCTGAATTGTCTGCCGGTCGAAATATTATTATTATTTTTTTTTTTCGGGGGCTTACAGCTGTAGTTACCAAATAATATATATATACATAAAGAGAAGCCACTTAAAAGCCTCCGCAAATGGCAATGATATAAGATGAGTATACAATGCAATAAATAAATAGCAGGTAAATTATGCACATCTACACTTATCAGCTAACAATTAATCTAATGCCCAGGGCAGGTGCAGGTCGCAGATAACAGTGTGCTTGTTGACGCCACTACTTGTGAATAGGTCAATGGAGGGGTGTACTTCAAGAGTATTATTAAGAGCAGTTGCGGAACGTAATAAAAAGGAGTTAGCTCGGTAGTTGGATTATTCAGAAAAGTTTCGCGTTTGACCACATCCTGCCTGATTTTAAGCATTGATGTAGTCTAAGATGTTTATACGTGACTAGCGAAAATGGTTTGCAAGGTTCAGGTCAGCCCTAAAGCTTCCTAAAGGCTTTTGCTGAAAAATTTTACTACCAGTTTCTGAATCATGGTTGAGATATCTACCGTCTACTTTGTTATCTCTGGATGACATAACTCATGCTAAATTAATTATCAGAAAAAAATTACTTATCTATATATATATTTTCTAGTTGTTCATTTGTTGTTCTCATTCTTGATTTAATATCACAATTGCCGGTATATGGTGAGAATTGACGCCCAATATAGGAAACTAATAAATTGCACACCTCTGTCCACCCCTTTGGGGATATGCTGGAGTGATTGGATCTCAGTATTGACATGTTTAAACGTATTTTATTACTAATCTTGTATTAAATTTTGATGTAATTTGTAAAATTTTGCAAATATTGTTTTGGTTTAAATAAATATCTAGGAGTCGACAAAAATTCAATTACTAAAAGTTTAATTAATAGCAAATAAACTGTTAAAATATGGATTTAGAAACGTTTTTTCCGCAAAACTTAATGTAAATTATGTCTAAATATTCAACTCAAATCAAAAATGTAAATTATTTCAATGGAGATATAGATTTATCTTTATCAACATGGATTTTAAAGGATAGTACAATTTTTTCAAACCGGTTACGATATCGTAATTTGAATGGTGTTAGCAATAATAATTCGATGTTAGCTTTCAAACACCCATTGAAGTGCGGATCCACGTGACCCGGTCACGGAAAAGGCTATATTTAGCTCGTTCATGACTCGTGACGTCACCGGAGTCCTACTTTTGGAGAACTTGACCCGGACTGCAACTTTGCATGAAACAATGCACCGTTCTAAAATTAAAACTCTATTGAGCGAGCTTTTTTATAAAAAGCTTCAAGGTGCGGTAATTATCTTTTTATTGTAGCCAAATGGAATAATAAGGAAATGTTAACACTATTTAAAGAATACAATTTTATATATTTTTTTACTTTTATTTAGTTTGCATCGTTCACATGTCTCATAAGTTTAAAATTGAATATTTGGCTTTAAATTCCATCGGAAAAATTGGCTATCTAATGAAAAAAGAATCTTCGACTGATTGGGAGACGTGTGATATAGTAGAAGACGTACACCATCTGCTCGTGGAATGTGTCTGTCTGGAACAAAACTCAACGAGAGTTATTGATGCGATCAATTAATTTGAACAATAGTTTTGATGTGGGAGTGTTCCCACATATTTTAACGGAACCTGTATCTGAAACTGTAAAACTATTGTTCAAGTTATTTGTGGGCATCTATTTATATATATTGTTTATAAGTGTTGGTCACGATGGGACTGACATGCAGTTTTGTAAGAAACTTATTATGAAACGGCTAGGACCCGCGTCATATTTACCGGAAAGATTCCGACCAGTTTCGGACTGTTTTGAACTACAGTACGCGTAACAGTGTTACGCGCTGAGGCCCGTGCTCGTCGCTTCGCGCAATCGTGACTCCCAGACGAAGGACTTCAAAACAGTCCGAAACTGGTCGGAATCTTTCCGGTAAATATAACGCGGGTCCTAGCCGTTTCATAATAAGTTAATATGTATAAAACTCTCGATAGTTTTCAAAGTGAAGTTTTGTCAAAAGTTCCTAAATACGAGTAAATAAGGTTTAAAAAAAAGACTTCTTGACTACTCTCAAATTTCCGATCGATCTGCAATTTCGCTAGCCTGTCAAGTGTCCAAGGACATAAAATATTATGGTGACAATGAGACGATTTCATGTTGGAGACGGAAGGTAAACAACGGAGCTAGTGACTAACAGATGACTAATTGATGAGGCTTAGACTCCCATTTACTGTTAATGTTAATTTTATTTCCTCAAAAAAATTAAAACTGTTTTTCTAGATAAATTAATTATTAGTCAAAAATGATTAAGTATGTTTCGTGACGTCATTAGTATGAAGAATATCAGTATCCAGGACGTGGAAAATTTTGTGTGGATAATAATTATTACAAAGACAATAATAACAACGAATATATCAAGAAAAAAATTAAAACAATCATAGAAAAATATTAAAAAAGTATTTATAAATTTCGTTCCTAGCCGATCACCTACGGTAAGCAATGTCGCCGCGGTTTTGACTTGGATGGGTGACCGCTTGTGACATTACTACTGAGCGTGCATGGGCTGCGGAGGGCACGTTAAGCCGTCGGTCCTGGTTGTTGTCTTAGGATGGCAGTCGTTATAGCATGGTGGCGGGCATTTTGCGAATTCCCGCCTGTCTAGCTACACCCCCTCAAGTAGAAAATTGATCGCCGAACACCTTTTTATTATGTTGAAGGACCAAGCACGAGACACACCTGATGTTAAGCGGTATCCTCTGCCTATAACAGATGCCCATCACTCTCAGACAACCAGTTGAAGTCTCATCATGTGCCTGTAATTTTACCTAACGGTGTCTGCCAACGAAAAAAATGAAAAAATGAAATAATCTTTATTTACAATGGTATATAAATATCAAAGTCTTATTTACATATTATATTAACTTAAGTAACTGTGTTTACCATTGACACTATGTATTTCACAGACAGTTTTATCTACAAATACTAATATCTAACATAATTTGCTTGTGGCCTCCACACTAGGCAAAGCCTGTATCGTGGAGACCGAGTTATGATTTGCTATTAGCTTAAGACAGTGACACTGGTCTTACATTAGCCATTACTAGATTTTTGTAGCAGCCGGTAGCTGTCCTTGAGAGTCAGTAATTCGACCACATCATCGCTTACCATCAAGTGACGATAGTGGTCAAAGGCTAACCTAACAGATATAAATAAATGATAATATATCAAATAATGTATGGCAGTTTTGACAAAGTTGTTGCGATGATCTTCACGGTTTCGTTCAATAATCACCTTGGCGTCATTATCAGGTGACCAGCTGTTACCATACAAGATATAGTTACATTGTATTTATCACAATTTTATAACCAATATTTATATTAACAATTCACCCGTAAAACGGCAACATGCACGCGTACCAGATATAGATTTATATTTGTATATTTTCCTGGTGCTAATAAATTTTAGCTGGTTTTGTGATAAATTATATCGATGACAAAATTCTGGCGATATGACGACGCCATTTTCATATTTGGCGCCGAAACAGCAGTGTCATTTAATACTGTGCTTGTGGAAACAGTTCTCTGTTTTGTTCCCTTTATATATTTAACATTATCGTATACTTTATACTGTAAAGTGTCAAAGAACTTGTTGTTGTCTTTAAGTTTGTTGTCCTACTGACCTTTCTGTGCTTTGATTTATCACTTATCCTCACTTTTGCGTTATTGTCAGTTCGTATGTCTTTCAAACACGCATATACTTGTGGCTGTGTAACATTGTACATGTCAATGCAAGTCTTGGAAACGTCATTCAGTCAGTGTTTGCATGGTGGTAAGGCACTTTGCAAATGCCCGCCTGGCTAGCTACCAACCTCAAGTTGAAAATCTGTCAACTCTAGGTTAGTCTGAACAACATCCTCGACCACATCATCACTTACCATCATGTGAGATAGTGGTTAAAGGCTAACCTATCAGGCATAAAAAAAAAATCTTGTGTCAGGAATTAGAACGACAATCAATATAAGAATGTATTTAGTTTTTTTTTATTTATTTTTATAATAATAATGTTTATTACTCAGTACTCATTAAATACACATCAGTACATTTCTCATAATAACACAATTTAAAGAAATTTACAAACTTTAAAACAATACGTACATAGAATGATGTTTTAATGGTTTTACTATATATAATGTCATGCATAGCCCACACTAAGAATAATTCTTGTAAGAATAGTTACTTAAGGTGTTTAATGTATGATTTCAAATTGTATAAGTTTACTTGCCTGTAACGAATGTTATGTTGTGGCCAATAAATAATTTTTATCTTTATCATTTTATAGAAGAATCTTGAAGCAATGATGGCCGAGTGGTAGTAGGACTGCCGTATCGCACGTCCATGGTTCGTTCCCCACTACCGGCTTGAGCTTCACCGCACGGTGGAACGGCATTTTGCGAATGCTCGCCTGGTTATCCACCACTCTCAAGTAAAAAATCTGTCCCCAGGCACCTAACAATATTACAGTGAGACAACTATAAGTCTCAAGGTGTCGGGTGAAGTGCGATTCGTGACTTGTGACGAAAGACATCTGTTATTGGCAGAGGTTGATCCGCTTAACATGAAGTGGGACTCGTCCTTGTTCCGTCTTAATCACAAAAAGAGGAAATCACAGTGAATGATTGTCCAATCGTTCACTGTGATGACAATGTCCTTTTTTTGTGCCTCAGTCAGTAGGTTCCTTATATGCCTGCTGTAACAATCTGTGACAGCGACTGTACACTACCTACGACCTCAGGAGCTTCTAACCTCTAATGTTGCTCAGCGTTCTGAAATAATATTGTGGTTAAACAAAACTTGGGATACAAGTTTCACTTAGCTACATTTCTTATATTACTGCCCTGATCCCAACTATTATGGAGTCGGTACAGTTAGTCTTTCGCTAACTTATCAGCATTATAAAGTTTTCGCGATTTTTTTGATAGCAATGACGACACGAAGATTCCTTTCGAATTCTCTTAGAAACATTACACTATTCAGCAATTAAGAGCGTAACAATAGAAATAAACCATATTCTGAACTTGATTAAGCCGGGAGCTGCATTCGTAGAGTTAAAATACCAACACTTTTTTTCAATGTATGTACAATCGTATATACATTAAAATACAATGTTCGTACCACTGAAACTATATACTCCAGGGAACCAACTCCCAGCTCCTAAAAACTATAATAGAAAACTAACGTTCTTATTTCAAGCCTAAAATAATTAATACTGTTTTTCATACCATGTCCTACATGAAACAATAATGTTCATAAGGCGCTACGTCTATCGTACAAATGACTTGATTCAATGCCTGCATCCCACTTTCACGTACAATACAACAAGTTCTAATGTAAGTTTACAATGATATTTGTTAGTGCCAAATAAAATTGTAAATGAATATGAAGTGAGTTAAAAGATGGTAGTTTTGCCCAACTCCCAGTACTTAGGCGAATTGTACTCATAGCGTTTTCTAAACAAACTAACAAACGTAGCGTCATCTTATTTTAAATACCAAGTGATCAAACTCAGTGAAATTCAATGTCAAATCATGTTAGTTATTAATAAAATTATGTATTTTTAAAATTATTTGGAAAAATCGTTATGTATGCGCATTCTTATTTTCACATTTAAAGATAAAATTAATATTTATAAGGAAATACGGGCAAACCTGAAGCATAGATTTTAGGCTCAGGGGCATGCATGCAAAATTTCAAAAAACAAACGTTCTTATTTGAAGCCTAAAATATTAGATGTTGTGGTTTGTACTAAACCCGGTTCATATGAAAGTGGGTGTGTCTTCGACATTACTTCCGCAAGATAGTAGAGTTGTTGATGTTTGCGGATTCTATTAATACATGTTCTTGCGGCCTTGGTAGTAATTTGCATAAGGAACTAACATTAACGGAGATTCGGAAATTAATATGTGAACTTTAATACGTATTCATTATATGTATGGTAAATAATTATAAATAGACCATGATGTTGTCCTAAACATTTGTTGATCCAACGAGCGAAAATAATTTATTGCGCATCATTATAAAGTTCACAATATACATAATACTGTATAAAATGGTTTCCGTCTACGAGTATATCCGCTGGTTTCCGCAAAAACAATAAAGATCCAGAAATTTGAAAGTTTCTTTATATTCAATTCTTATGTAACGTGCCTTCAAAAAAGGTGACACATTTTTTTTTTACTGTAATGGAGTGGCAAACAAGCAGACGGCCCACCTGATGGTAAGCGGTTACCGTCGCCTAGGGACATTTGCAACACCAGGGGCGTTACCAATGCGTTGCCGACCCTGTAAGTCTCTTTTAACACCCTTTTTGAAGGAATCCATACTGTAGCATATATTTTTTTAATAGTTCAACACGAAGTACCTTTGATGGACACATAGTTTGTATGCCTGCCTGGGTCGCTACTATCCTAAGTAGAAAAGTTGTCGCCGAACGGTGTGTTGTGGCAGATGGCCTTGAGAGCCAGTTATTCTAGGTAAGCTTTAATAACATCTTTGACTTCAGATGTAATAGTGGTCGAACGCTAGTCTATCAGCTGTAAATAAAGTTTTCTAAATGTAAATAAATGTAATGATACACAAGTCATCATTATTAAGCATTGCAAACCAAAGGGTAACGCTGCCCAGCATGCTGGGCACGCTGCTAATTGGTATTGGGTTGAGCACTTGGACTACACTTTGGCAACCTGAAGGAAGTTGCCAAATGCTTTTGTTGTAGTTGCTGTATTATTTTTAAATAAGCTTTTATACGATAGGAAAAAAAAAACACTAATATTATAAATGCAAAAGCTTGGGAGTGTTTGTTTGTTACAAAGCGTATAAGGTAAAACGGCTGAAACGATTTGGATGAAACTTCAAATATAAATAGTTAGGTAGTTTAGGTCCTGGATGAACATATTGGATATTTTTAATAATTATCATCATTTGTAACCATTGCCTATGCGGACGTAACCGCGCGGCGCAGCTAGTCCATTTATAAAACATAAGATAAGAATATTCATGACAATGATTCAGTTTCCGGTAATTCATATTATAATATCTTCAATATCTTATCGTGTCATTGAGAACACAATTCCAATTACGGAAGCATTACAATAAAACTACAACACGATGGTGACGAACGTTGTCGCACCATGACGAAGATTTCAATGAATTATTAACACAGATGTGAAAAAACTCCTAAAATGCCAATAGTTGCTTGAGATGTGACTAATTTCCTGCTGTTCAATTACTTTCATATGTCTAGTAAGTCTCATAACCAGACTCAGATTTATCTCCAAAAAAAGACATTGTTTCCACAGAATTTTATTGTTTTTACAGAAAGTTATAGCAGAGTTGTGTACATCCACACTTTGCCAGATATGTGTTTGTATTCTGTGAGCCTAATGCCATCTACCGGTAACCATTAAAGACTACTATTGATTACTATTGAAAATTTCTTTGCGGTAAACTTTATAACACTTCGACCTAGGAATCGAAGTCAGGATTTATTTCATTGGATTTGATTTTTCACATTGCTCATAATGAATACGGTATTGATATGATGTTATCAAAATAATTCCGTGTCTTATAAATTTACCCCCGAATTCATAGAAAATAGACTTGTATATGTTTAGTGGAGAGGTTAACAAATTACACATTGGACATTTTTAAGTTGATAGATTTAAGGGTTACTTTGTGGAAATCCGTAATAATAGCTAATATTTAAAAACATTTTAAGATAACATTAAATTAATAATTAAGAAAAACATCAAAAAAGATGTCTAGTGACAATTGCGCCTAATTTTCCTGCTAAGTCTTGTCTCGATCATACGCTCGAAGAATCAAGACCCCCTGATGATGCTTCATGTAGAAGGGAACTGTGTCGAAAATTCTGCGGGTTGGGCTACGTAACGTGTCCGACGTCATGTCAGCTTAGGTGGAAAATTAGGCGTAATTGACACTAGGATACATTCTTATTTGTACTTTTTAAATGTTTTACTAAATTTAATTTGAATTATTTTTTTTATATTACTCAATATTTAGTGTAGTTTGTTTTCTAGATATAGTCTTAAATGATACTGCGTCGCTAAGATTATATAGCGCAACTTGTTATTGCCCAAGAAAATTACAATATTATTGTTTATGAGAAATATTTTTAGTGACTCCAAAGCGTGGTCTAAATTAACCTATATTTGGAATGCTGGGATTGATAATGGAAACAAATCCTATTAAAGGAAGTGTACTTTCCATGCAAGCGTAATTTCGTCATACATATTTTAAATAACAAGTTACAAGTGATAAAACAAAACGAAAAGCTGGTTAACCAGAAGCATATAGACATTAGGCTCAAGGACATGAGTGCAGAGTAATACTGAGTTTGAACACAATTGCTATTAAAATTAGACGTAACTACGTTTGTATGAAAAGCGCTATGAGTTAATTTCCTTAAGACGAAATGGTCAATGAAAAATGTCAGACTCAGAGCGTCGGCAAATACACCTTATTAAATAGTCCACGGGAGTTGTATGAATGTAACGAAATAATTTAAAAAAATATATATACGAATGGAGAACCTCCTACTTTTTAGAAGTTGGTTAAAATAGAATATGATTTGATACGATTTACTATATAGATACAAAACCTGACTAAGCGAAATTTTAGAGCTGTATTCATGTTTTTTACCTATCGAGAGAAATATGTGGACTCGCGTTTTCGGATCAGGGATAGTATTTGTCATATCCTCTAGAGTATTTAATATTTTATTGACATTAGTAAGGGCAATTTGTCTTTTTGAGACTCAATTCACATTATTTTTCTTTATAATGTCTCACCATTGTCAACACGACGAAATTTTATACAAAAATAACAAAGAAACACTCGTATGGTTTTGTTTACGAACTAGTTCTAAAGATAGAAAAAAAAACGAGGCTGATCTGTTGTCGTAATATTTATGTGGCTATGAGGCATAGCACTGTTTGTAAATAATATTTGCAATAGAGACGGTGTGATGCAAGACGGGCACTGCAAACGTGAACGTACGTATTCGTCTAACACGTTATTTATTATACAGGTAAATGAACATGACATTCTGAGTAGGGTTGCAACGATTATCAATTTGCCGATTACGATTAACTCAATCAATAGTCGGTTATTCGGATTCCGATTATCACTGTGTGAACAATGACACAATTGTCATTAATCAAGCTGTTGTAAAATTTTTCTAAACTAAAGAACCATGCCAGTATGTATGCATGCATTTTCGCATACACTACAAATCCAATAATTACTTATTAATTAATAAGTAATTATTAGATTTGTAGTAATTGACTGCTGAATGATGTTTGTTAAAAAAACAACATATTCAAGTGATCAGGCGTGATCCGATTCCTGAGGTTGGTCTATAAACGAGTCCTGCTGTGGAGAAAAACTTAATCGGTAATCGGAAATTAATCGTAACATTTCGGGTTTTCCGATTAATCGTAATCGGACTAATAATCACCGATTATACGTATCGTAATCGTTACCCGGTTGCATCCCTACTTTAAAGTTAATTGATGACGAATATTACTTGTTTCAGACATATGTTAAACATAATTGTATTCATAATATAATTTTTAGTCTTACACAAAAAGTACTGCTTATTATGCTGATCATGTTGCTGTGTACACATATTTAGGGAGATAGTCTGGCTCGTAAATATTAACCTACTTTACTATGTTCTTTTATTGACTGTATTCTGTTTTGTGTATCAATACAAATAAAGATATTACTGTTGCTTTTAGTATCCTTACTCAATATACTTACTTATTAGATTAAATTTATGGTCGAGTGGTGAAACCGTCACTTTGAAGTCTGGTGTTCCCGGATTCAACCCTCGGTTGGACGATTTGTGTTTCTTCTGACAAATACATTTTTGCGATTCGTTCCGGGTAGGAACCAATAAGCTCGCCCCAATAACTTCGGACCAAAATATATCTTCACCAGTAACATAAACTTCCTCTATGCTTTTAAAGCTATTCATTTTCGTTAGCAATATATGCATAATAGTTTCCTAATATTTATACATTCAATTGAGGTGCAGAAACATATGTCAATAATGACGATTTTAATAATCCTTGCTTCAGTGTTTACGCTTCAGTGCCGTAGCACTGAAATGGGCTACGTGCCAAATCGTATAAACAGTTAAAAATAACCCTTATTTTCTTCGCAACAACATTACCTACGTTATGATTGGTGTACTATATATGTTTTTTTTTATATCCAGTCTCGTTCAGTCCATTGTTTACAAGCAGATGAAATCAGCTTCCTTAATTTAACCATTTGGTATCTGATTTTGAACATGCGGAAACTATTTTTGGATGGTATTATGTATGAGAATACGCGGTGTGGTTGTGTATAATCGCTTCCACGTGACGACAAAATTGCAAGAGAGCAAAAGAAAATGGCTAATTAATTTTAGATTAGCCTTGTGTTTGATATAATCTATAAGGCAAAATTGCAATTATTTTTAAGGTCAAAAAGATATGTCTTTCCAAGTTAAACGGACGGAGGAGGAAAAATAAGATAGTTATTTTTAGACATTGCCTGCCATGATATATAAGAAGAAGCTTAACTTGAACACGTTTGTAGCAAAATATTGAGATTGTAGTATCAATTGGTACAGGTAAATTATATGTTAATCTTGATGATTTCCAAAGTACATGCTTTTAAAATTTTCTCGATGTAGAATAAAATGGAAAAGTTTATTATTGACGTATGTACGAGTATAATCAGAAAAATGTAACAATTAAATTGTTAAACCTCATCTAGATGAGCTTGTTGTGTAACTGTAGGCTTAGAATAGGTACCGAAATATATACATCCTTGTCGGCTTGAAATAACCTTGGAAATATGCATGAAAAATGTAAAAATATGCAAAAAATAGAAATCAATTATGAAATAAATATTTTTCAGTATATTTTTACTATTCATTTTATTTTCTTGATCAATTTTATCACAAAAATGTATGGTCTACAATTAATTTTACATTTTGCTACTACATATTTTAAACATGAACGATGGTACTGTTCCAAATGTTCGGTAGTATGAAAGTTTTCGATTTTTATTAAGATGAAAAGAATCGTTCTATATGAAATAAGGTAACTAGAGGGCTTAATAAGAGTATGCTGACACTTTTTGTTTTTGGAAAAAATCTCCTATTCCAGTTGGACCGGATACATTTCGGGGAGTGTGCCACAGAACTACATGATCTGATTCCGCCATCCCCATTCTATAACCGGTCATCCAGGGATACTCAGAAGCGCCACCGCTATATGGTGGATATTCCATTTACCCGAACGAAGCGATTTGCATCTTCTTTTATCATGCGAACCGCCAGGGTATGGAATACTCTGCCTGATGCTGTGTTTCCGGTTAAGTACAATATGGGGGTCTTCAAGAAGCGAGTGAATAGGTATCTCCTGGGTAAGCGCGCTCCATCATCGATCGCATCATCACTTAACATCAGGTGAGATAGGGGTCAAGTGCTACCCATTTGGAGTAAAAAAAAAAAAAAAAAAAAGTAAAATGACCATAATGTTCTCAAACTGCTTGGCATTGAAGGATTCACTAGATGATTTTTTCCACCCTTTGTTAGCGATCGCAAGTAGTTATAGTTCGCAGGTGTTCTGTGAGATATCAAAACAAGCTTGAGCCCACCCTTCTAAGTTAAAAATGTTATTTGTTACTATACTGTATCACCTGGATCAACCACTGCTGAATATAGCCTCCCCTTTTAAGACAAATAATCCCTGCAAAGCGTGGGGATTATTTGCCATTATCCCCACGCTTGGAAGGTGGCTTGGTAATCGCAGTGTAAGATGGCATTTCGTTAGAAGGCGCTGCTGCCCACCTTCCAGTGTCGACTAAGGGTTAGCCCTTAGTCGACTTTTACGACACCCACGGGAAGATATGTAATTGGGGTAGGGTATAGTAACTAGGGATTTGTTTTTCTCTATCGTAAAAACGGTAATACGCTACTAAACCATGCGTGGTCTGGAATCAGCTATGTGGTTTGGGTTTGAACTGAAATCAAATCGTAATGAGCTCTTTATTTAATTATTATATTTATTTATTTAATCCCCAACATAATGCACACCTTTTCAAAGTACAAGTAAATAGCAATATAGAATATATTAAGTGCCATTACAGTTATAGAGGACGACTACATTCGAAAAATGAGCGAAATACAATTTTGATTATGATTTTACATATACAAATTAATAATATCAGCGGAATTACAAATTCAGTTACAATTTAGTGTTATAAATGAACAAAAAAAAACAGAGTTATAAAATTTACAAAAGAGAGTTGCAATATATATATCTACTACTTAAGTGTACAGTCACAATGATTAATTAAGGATAACTGCCTTAAACTTGCAAACGCTTCCATTGAAAAGGTTCACGGAATCGTTCTTCGAAATGTCATTGTACTGTTTAATCATAATAAAATAATATAATAATATAAATAATAATAATAATGTTTCTTTTTTATATATGAATATTGTAAAAAAAAATAAATTATGATATAAAATAAATGTCGTGAATAAATAATATATATCAATTTATCTTTAAAGAAGGGTTGACGTTTTTTAGGGAAAATTGACCAGAATGTAGGTCTACATGACATTTCAAAAACTGTATTTGGTTTTAAAATGTATACAACTTCATTTACAAATTTTGAGGCTACAAAATGTCTCGGTCTGGAGTGAGAATCGAACCCACGTCCCCCGATGTTACGCATCGAGTGCCTTAACCACTGAGCCATCGACGATCACTTGACTGAGCCGAAAAGTTAAGGTACTCTAAAAATTTGTAACTGTAAATGTGATTTTCGCTTAAACGCGATAGTAGTAGTAGCGTAATCATATTTTGAATTGTATACAATTAAATAGCGCGTGACGACTAATTTGCGGCGGACAACTTGTTCTAATGCCGTCTTCTAAATTAATGTAGAATCGTTTTTGCGAATTGAATTTAATTGTTTCGATCAAGACGCTTCTGCCGAGAGTAACGAGGTTACTTGTCTCTTCAATTATACCTTATTTCAATCAGTTCTTTGTAAGGTTTTAAATATGTCTCAGTGGATTGATGTGGAAGTTGGTATATATGAACATGTACGTATAGACTGTCTGCTTTAGGTTCCTATAATATATCATTGTACTGTATTGGTTCAGTAAGTAATGGCTTATATCTACTATTATTTGATTCATGTTATTTGTCTTGTTTTGTCATTTAAATAATTTTAAACTGAGTCCAAAAATAGAAGAGGTTTTTATTTCGACTGTAAGCTTTTGTATGTTTGTTACGCAAATTTTCCCGTACTATGAACTGATTTTAATAATTTTTTGTTAGGTAGAGTATACCTCTTAGTCCCAGTTATAAGTTACATTAAAATAGGTGGAGTAGTTTTTAAGTTATAGTCAATTAACAAAAAATGAATTTGTATACATGGATGATTTAATGATAATTACAACTAGAATAGACGATGAACAATATTTTAGTACCGTCTAAATGAGACGGTGAACAATATTTTAGGCGATTGAATTATCTTGTAAGCAGGTATGCTTCACTAAAAAGAGTTTATTAAAAAAAGGAAACAGAGAAAACTATGAAACAACTTGTGGAAGTCCGACCTTGATAATGTGTAAAGCATTTTGAATCAGCATGGTATCGACTTAACAAGATATATCATACTTTTCAGGAGTTGGAAATCGATTCTGTTTATTAATATATTTACTATTTATCATCTCGTTTTTTTTTTTTTTTTTTTTTTTTTTTTTTTTTTTATGCCTGATAGGTTAGCCTTTGACCACTATCTCACCTGATGGTAAGTGATGATGTGGTCGAGGATGTTGTTCAGACAAACCTAGAGTTACTGGCTCTCAAGGACAGCTGTTGGAACACACCGTGAGGTG
This sequence comes from Plagodis dolabraria, assembly GCA_963854805.1. Taxonomy (NCBI): domain Eukaryota; kingdom Metazoa; phylum Arthropoda; class Insecta; order Lepidoptera; family Geometridae; genus Plagodis; species Plagodis dolabraria. The sequence goes on along the minus strand of OY978457.1, from coordinate 5,604,961 downwards.
CTTGGCGACAGATTTTCAACTTGAGGGTGGTAGCTAGCCAGGCGGGCATTTGCAAAGTGCCCTACCACCATGCTGTAACGACTGCTATCCTAAGATAACAACCGGGACCGACGGCTTAACGTGCCCTCCGAAGCACGGAAGCGCTCAGTAGTAATGTCACCAGCGGTCACCCATCCAAGTCATGACCGCGGCGGACGTTGCTTAACTTTGCTGATCGATTCAGAATGGCTAAGCAAACTTGGCTACGAGCGCTTCAAATTTTCATGAACATTTTAGGTTTCGTCCATTACAATCGGTCTGTGAGTCTCTGTAACATATACGTTTGAAATTTAAAAGAAGTTGGTACAGTTAATTTTGGCGCAAGATACAGATCCTGAGGTAATAGCATGCCCCTAACCTAAAAGCGCGCCTTCCATAATATGCTCTTACAAAGTAAAGGCTCTTGCACACTGAATGCTTGGCGTGCATGTTGCGCTCTCACGCCTCAATTTGTAATGTAACAGATAAAACGTCAGCATCTTTGCTTAGAATACATCTTAATTCTAAGGTTGTTTTTTAATGTGCTTGTGATGGAACATGCACGCGGCCCACCAAATGTTAAGCGGTAACCTCAGACTAAAATTGATGATTTTCGTCATAAGTGACGAAGTGCACTACGCCCTGAGACATATTATAGTCGCCGTAAGTAAGTCTCATGTGCCTGTAATTTTACTGTCAACTTTACTACACGGACTGTTACCGGAAGTGCCAGAATATTCTGTTAGGAGCTTGGCGAGAGCTTTTCTACTTGAGGGTGGTAGCTAGCCAGGGGAGCAAGCGCAAAATGCCCTTTTCAAAGCTCAAGCCAGCGGTGGGTATCAAAGCATGAACCTTCGGTACGGCAATCCATAGCTATTACCGCTCGGCTATCACTTCTTCATATGCCGCGTAATTACTTCCTTTATTATCATATCATACAAGTTGGACCGTTTACGAAAACCGCAGCAAGATTCGCGTTCGCTCCGCAGATCACTTTATATACAGGAGTCTTTAGCTCTACCAACAAAGTTTCTCACAAGTGGTGCTTTTAAATCTGACGACCTTGAGACAGCCTCCCTGGCTGGTTGCCGTGTGGTATCGATCCCTCCCACCAACCACCAATTAGTATTCCGCAGACGAACGCAGCCACTTTCGCGACCATTTCAGGGCGTTAACTGTGCTCTTGGCACATATTGTGTTTATTACCAACAACTGGATCTTTTATGGCACTTCTAAACAATTATACTGTGTGTTATAGTGTAACTGGTATAATAAAATGATACATAGTATTCTGAGGCATACTGCTGTATATAATATAGCTGATTCAATTAATAGATTCAAACATCACTTTTTCAGAAATCCTTATTTAATAAAAAAAAAATTTGGAAATATTTTAAGCTCTCAATATCATTTTGAAAGCCAACTGCAGTTTTGTGCATAAAATCTTGTAGCTAGTATCAAAATATTATATTCCTACTTCGACCACTGATTTATGGCCTGGAGTGCAGTTATGTCAACGAAGTGCTTTCCATACAAACGTTGTTTCGCCATATTTTGAATATCAGGGATTCTAACTCGATGAAATATTGCATGCAGGTCCTTATGCTTCTGGTAGGTATGCCAGTTTTCCATACATTTAAGTATTTTCAAATATGTTCGAAATAATCGTTTTGTATGAGAATTATTATATTCATACTTAGGGGGTACAATAAATTGTACTTAACCTTTCACCTCAGAGTATTGGAATAGAGCTATTCCAGCTCAGTTTGAATTGAAAAAAAATATAAAAATTAAATTTGAAAAAAAAAATGTATATAAAAAATAATAATTAATAACCATAAAATTTTAATTTTTATATATTTTAAAATTAAGGGGGTCAAAATGCGGGCCCCATAATTTTGAGCGAAAATTGACCTGAGCGTAGAGGTTAAATCTTAAAACTGGGAAACTAGAAGGATAGGTGTTAGGTTCAGGGATATGGAATCAGGAGGGCCTCGAGCTTGTTCCGTCACAATAAGATAAATAAATATATTATCGCACTTGTTACGGGTCTTCCAATAGGGACTTACTTTGATTCGTATTTCCTTACTTTGACAGTTGTTAGCGGCCATATTGTTGAAGTTACATCTGTCAAATTAGCTGTCATTGACTCAGTCCGTCGTGCTAAATCACCACGAACGGATATAGCGTGTAAAATTGTTTTCATCAAAAATCAAAATAGGTGTTCTGTTCGGGAAATGTTCCAAATTTAGATCGAAAACCTATCTTCAGCGATGAGGCCTGTTTCTGTTTTTGTAGCAACCGAGCTTTAAGTTTACGACGAAATAGCCTAACAGCAAGGTTCTTTATTGAGATTGGTAACAACGCATAGCAGGTTTTATTTAACACGGCCGTTCGTGATGTAACATCAAATACAAGTCTATCTCTATTCCGATTAATTCCGAGTAGTCTGAGTTATTAGCAAGTTTAAAACAATATTAATAATACTTAGTTTTTAGTTACAAACAATGCACTAAAAAGTTAATATTACAAACCATTATGTAGAGTTATTTTGTTCAATTTTAAATCGCCATATGAAAATTCAGCGGACTAACCTCTGCCTATAACAAATGCATTTCGTCACAAGTCACTAATTGCACTGCGCCTTTGAGACATAGTTGTTAAGTCTCATGTGCCTGTAATTTCACTGGCTCTCAAAGACTGCTGCCGGAACACATCGTTAGGTGCTTGGTGACAGATTTTGTGATTCAGGGTGGTAGTTAGTCAGGTTGGTATTCGCAAAATGCCCTTCCACCATGCGGTGAAGCTCAAGCCTGCGGCGAGATTCGAACCATGGACCTGCTGCGCGGCAGTCCATAGCCCATGCCACTGAGCCAAAACTTCAACTATAACCGATATAGTATTGAATTTCCCGACATAAGTAGATGTTATTTTTCACCGTAACATTATCTTTTTCGAATTTTATATACATGCAAACGTGCAAAACGTGACTCTGATATGAAGTTGAGTGTATGTTTATGGTTAATTGTGATGTCATAGATACCATTTTATTAATAGAATTATCAAATAATATGTAATTCTTTTTGTTACTTTTTTAGCTGTAAACAATGATTGGCTGCAAAGATAATAGCGATAAGTAGGTTTTCAGAATAAAAGTTACGGATTCTTCAATAAGGTTCAGAAGTTTTATTTTAAGTATTTTCGAAGCGTTACTAGCGTAGCTTGCTTTGTTGTCCTTAACCATTAAAGTATGCAACGTCCGCCGCGGTCAAGTATTGGATGGGTGACCGTTAGTGGCATTACTACTGAGCGCTTCCGTGCCTTGGACAGCACGTTAAGCGGTCAGCCCGGTTGTTATCTTAGAATGGCAGTCTTCTTCTTGGTCGTGTACTTCATTACTGAAGGTCGTGTCCCTGAAAGGCCTTCATGGCTCTATGAATAATATTTTTCCATTCCCTTCGGTTTTCGGCTGCTCTTAAGGCGGTCGTTACAGAGAGTCCAGTGAGTGCAGTCACTTAGTCCGACCAAAAGCTAGGTGATCGGCCGCGAGGTCTTTTTCCGTCTACTTTGCCGACCACAACCAGCTATTCGAGATTATCTGGTTGTCTACGGGCAACGTGACCAAAATACCCCAAAATCCTTTTGTAACAGATTGTAGAAAGTCTATCAGTTATGCGTAGTTAGTTGCTCGAGGATAGATTTATTGGTTCTCATGGCGGTCCATGGTATGCGGAGCATCCTACGCCAACACCACATCTCACAGAATGGCAGTATTCTGAATCATATAGTAAAGTTTTAAAAAGAATGTGTCCATAAACACCTATCGTATTGTCTATTAAGTATCGGCCACTTAATTTTGATGAAGAGTGTTTTGAAGGAACGATTAATTCACTGCGTTTTTTAACAATTGAGTCGATTTCAATATGTTGTATAGTTTCAAGCATAAATTGACACGAAAGAAAATATGAATAAGTTGTTTCGTTGTTTGCAACTTTGCAAACAAACAATAATTTTTAACCAAAAAATGGAACCGACTTCAACACTCAAAGTGTGAAATAACTTGCAGTACCATGAAAGTTAAAAAGTGAGTTTTCGTGACTTTTTAGTGATAGTCATTCACTGTCAACGAGTATATCATTAAGATAGGAAAATATAATTCAGTTATTGGAGTGTAACTCAAAAACGGCTTGACCGATTTTTAACCGATTAAATGGGACCAAACGACAAGCATTAGCTTTCAAATAAAAAAAAGTACCAAAATCGGTTTCCATCAAAAGTTCTGAGGTAACAGACGAATGGAGAACCTCCTCCTTTTTTGAAGTTTGTTAAAATATAGAAGGAAGATTCGCAAATGTAATATTTCACACTAGTCAATATTTTATGTAATCGATTCTGCAATTGGTATCCAGACAAGGTCGTCGCTCGTCATATTCCTTTGAGAAGCTATAAATCGAATCAAATCGAGTTAGGAATGACGTAAAAGCTGTTTATTGTCAGTTCCTTACATGTTTATATAACATGTATTATGATAACCTAACATGTAATAACTTAAAAATTATGTTATGAATTCTAATTAAAATTAATTTTTTTTGACGATTTACACGATACGTATGATCGGGAAATTAGTTTTAATATCATTGTGACGGAATATGCACGAGCCCCAACTGTTGTTAAGAGGGTGGTTCACTGTTTTTGTTCACTTTGAAAGTGAACTCTTCTGATCCTCTTCTTATCTTCTGATTATAATCAAAAGAAGAATATACTTTTATGAACTTAGAGTGAGACCAATCTGATGTTGCTGTTTCTGACAGATGTTCTATACATTGAACGGCATCAACAGCATCTCAAGATCGCTCTCAACTTTGAGATACATATATTAATACTAGCCTTTTTTACACAACTGCCCATAAAAGGAGTGTTTTGGTTTCAAGGTTCATGTGTGTATGTTTATGAGTTTCTTTATTCCACCATTACTTCTAAACCCCTTAACCGATATTAAAGTATGAGAGTATCATGTAACTCGTCCTTACAGCGCAAGTGACACTAAGTACATAAAAATATAATAAAAATAAACTGGTGGATTTCAGACACTATAATTGCAGGAATAAAATTTTTTTTTCTTCCAAAACTATCGTGTGGGATATCAAAATGAAGTTTTTTTTACCGGCGGTATGCCTTTATTAAACAAAATACTATGAACTATATACAACACTACAGCTACTACAATAAAAGCATTTAGACAACCTACAAGTCATAGCAGACTCATAGGCAGTCCAAATGCTCCAACTCCAAATGAAGTTAGATACCATATTTGTAAGAAAAAAAATATGCTTCCTTACCTATCGTGTGGGATATCAAAATGAAAGGCTTTAAAAAACGCTTCCTAAAATATATATATAACATGCAGTTTTAATTTCAATGGAACGATAAAGTGCTTAACGAAAATGAATATTTTCCATACGGGTTTTTTTGCTTTTTTAATTTATTAATACTTGTTTACTTATCTACTTCCATTTCAAGTCAAGTAAGATCGAACGAACGATTGAAATTAATATTTAAAGAAACCGGTTAATTCGTGTTGGATAAACGCCCACGAGGGTTCCGTTCTTACTACATTAAGGGGCCGTTTCAGAATGTCCTAATAAAGTTTCGGGTTGCTAACCAACACATAAAATAACTGAATGATACAAATGACAGTTAACATGCAGCACGTATCAAGCTCTAACCGATGGATAGGCTAAATCGATGACTGTGAAACGCAAAGATAGTGTTTTGTTTAGTAAAAATATTCTGGGTAGTATAACCGGAACTTACTCGAACATTCTGAAACAGGCCCTAAGTATTAATATTATTATATAGTGCGTTACCTATTACTTCTTTGCAAAGTTTGTTAATTTCGTTTACCTGTAAAATTTGAGATATTGTCTATATTTCATATTAATTTCAATCAATATTTAACTTTAATAGTTTTGTAAATTAGTGTTAAGAAGGCTCAATTTTCGTATTATATTTTTGATCAAAATTTATTTAGGCAAAAATTTTGTAATTTCTGGAGAGTTCAAGTGTTCTGTTTACTCATCCGATACGCGGGAACCTTAAAGAATAAAATATTCCAAGAACAAGGGTAACCACTATTCGCAGTCGTTCTTCGCAGATAACTACAGTGCAATCTAGAAGTAATGTAATTTTTTAAAATATTATTTTGACTGAACAAGCTCGAGGTCCACCTGATGTTAAGCGGACTAACCTCTGCCTATAACAGATGCATTTCGTCACAAGTTACGAATTGGGCAGGCAACGCTTCGGCAGCGCAGCTTATTTGCAGATGTCCATAGGCGGCGGTTACGTTTACCATCAGGCGGGCTGTCTGCTTGTTTGTCACCAATAATATTTAAAAAAAAATTGCACTGCGCCCGTCACCTTGAGGCATAGTTGTTAAGTCTCATGTGCCTGTAATTAGAAAGGGTATGCGGAGTTCAAACCCATGGCGTTAACCAGCGCGTTAATCAACCAGTCTGGAAGTAAACCATGGGCACTGTGAGCTAGTGAACATGCATGTAGGTCAGGCCATGGTCGACATGGCCGTGGAACTTCTGTTTAATTGCCACTATGAGGTTTATCCTTAAACTAAACAAAACGTTTATGTATTTTTAGGGTAATGTAATGGATAAAGCCTAGCTTATCAGTTATATTAATGTTTACATCTAAATTTTACATCCAGGGTAAAAAAACGGAACAGATTTGCGACACTGAAAAGTATGAAATAACTTGTAGAAGTCGGTATACCATGCTGATTCAAAGCACTGAGCTCAAATTATCATGGTCCGATTTTACAGTCTTATGTTTAAATAACATAGTATAGAGTTTGCAACTGTCTTACCATAATAAAACTAGAAAATTAGTTTCACTGGCGTGCGTAGGAGATTTAAATGCGTAATGTCGTCTGACTGGATACGCACAGTATTCCATATTTCAAAGTTTTATAGGTATATATGTAATGTGTATATCTAAATATCTGTAACAGCCGGATCGTCCACTGCTGAACACAGCCTCTCCTATTAAGGGGGTATTTGCCATAATTCCCACGCTTGGCAGGCGTCTTGGGGATCGCAGTGTAAATTGGCAGTTCCTTAGAAGGTGCTGCTGCCCACCCTCCATGCAGTATTTTCCCTTAGTCGCCTCTTACGACACCCACGCGATGTTATGGGGAGATGCAATTCTAACCCGGCACCCCACGGCATCATCATATCTACATATACTGCAAGTTAATTCCTACAGACACGACTTTTGTGACTGTTTATGAATAATTATATTCTCTTTAAATACTTCAACGCACTCTGGACACGCTCGATATTTGCCATAGTTTGCGTTCTGTACCACATGCGTACGGGCTCGCACACATACAAGCCGCGTTGGATACCGCTCTATGAAGTCTAACTACTCGTCTGATTTTACTATGGTCTTACATTATATTTCATCTAAAGGACATTTTCGTGTTTATTTCTTAATTCAATGTACCTACGTTTTACATAAATTATGATTCCATAAGTCGTTGGGAATTATTCGCAGGTGTTGAATTATTATATAGCTTTATCAGTTATCTTATCACAAATTCGATCGTCATTAGATAATATATTAACTTTTGTTGTTGCAAGTTATTAAATATTAATATATATTCAAAGTCAAAGTAATGCCTTGATCTAACAAAGATTAATTTCAATTTAAATGAGAAGCATTAATATTCAATTAAATTCTTACACAGTGCGATCTTCACATAGTATTATATGTTATATTATTATCTTCATATATCTTATAATAGCGGTGATTGTGTTTCCGTTATATTGTCTCATGCCTGTTCATGATTAAATAAAAACAATATTGATTTGTTTCTGCCGTTTTGGAGCTACGATGCCACTAGACAAAATTACACACACATACACAGACACATATAAATTATTGTAACTTCAAAAACACTCATTTGACGTCTGAAGATAAAAATATGGTAGGTTTGTCAGTTGACGTCCTTTTTGATTAATTGCCAATTTCAACATATAAATTAAAAAAAGAAAATGTAGGTATACGTGAAAAGAATATTATAATAGATAGATAGATAGATAATTCTTTATTGTTACACCAATAATATACAAATTTTATTCTTACAAACAAAAACTTAGACTAACGTGACACAATGGGCGGCCTTATCACTAATAGCGATCTCTTCCAGGCAACCTTTGTATGGAGAGGAAATACAGGAACAATGTCGGGGGTGTACATAAGTCTATAAACAATCATTAAATTAAATATAATTAGGCTACATTATAATCTAAAACACAAATTTTAAATAAACTAATACCTACAATATATGTTATATTAATACACATAATAAATAATATAACATTTATACCTGATAATATATACATATATACTATATTATATACATAAATACAATCATATTCCTAACATATATAAGATGATATAATATGTATGTATATAGTGAAATTAATCAGTCATTGCATGGCAGTCGGTGTTCTCATTTCGTCTCCCTCGTAAATAATAGTTTACAGAAAACATCATTCGTTAGTTATATAATTTTTGCCTATATTTCCTAATCTAGGTTTCAGAATTGTAGAAAAATAACTCGAAACCGCCCTGCAATATTGAAAAGTACGAATTTCACAAATGAAAGTTATTTTTTTAATATATTTTTCAATCGTCTACAGTTGCAATAAAATATACTGAATATTGAGAAAGTCATTCTGTTTTTTGGAAATCAGTTCAGTTAAGGGCGCAACGAGCTTTTTAGGCGCGCTGCGTATGTGTGCGTAAGTAAGGCACGCCAACAGCATCCGTCTCCGTCCGACGGCTGAAGAATTACTAAAGCGAATAGGGACAAAGCATCTCGGCTCTGGCTAAAATGGGCGGAACATTCGTGAATTTGAGTATTACTTTCGTAAATTAAAAACAAATACCTACCTATTTGAAAAATGTAATGTGTATACGTTATAGAAAACATGTTATTTTTTATTATTCAAATACGGATGACTCTCTGTTAAGTATTTACGCCGTACTAAGGGTTTATTTCGTTTTTTAGATGTAACTTTGGATTTTTTTTCCGTTCGAGAAAATTTTAATTTATCTTGTTTCCAAAGTGTATGATTTATAGAATGAATCCTTAAATATAATATATATTAATTACATAACTCAAAATTAAGAAATGAATATACAGCAAGGGATCAAACGAACCACAATTATTACGTATCGCTGCCTCGGTGCAGGCTTAAAATTTGTTTGTATTCTATATCCTTTTCTGATCATGTAACTACTCTTGTTTTGCCCTTACTGGTTATACGTAACCAGTAGAGCGACATTTTCCAGTATAAGTTACTCTATTTAGTAATATATAATGAGTAATGACTGTTTACGGTCCACTCATTCCTTGCGTCAACATCACGTGACGTCATTAAATCTCTGCGTGAGAGTTGATTCATAGGAAGTCATAATTTAATTATACAAACGGGTTAAGGCACGCTAAGGGTACATAGTAACTATTATTTAATCTTTGAACTAAAATGAGGCTCTTTTTTTTTTAATTTATTAACAGATTTCAAAATAGGAGGAGGTTCTCTATTCGTCTGTATTTCTTCTGTAATTCTTTTAGTTTATGACTGGGTGAACCAAATTTGATGCTTGTCGTGTGGTCCCGTTTAAATTTCATCAAAATCGGTCAAGCCGTTTTTGAGTTACACTTCAATAACTGAAAAATATTTTCCTATCTTGATGATACAGTCGTTGACAGGGAATGATTATCGATTCTGTAAGTAGCGACGGTCACTAAAAAGAGTGGTTTTTTTTTACCTCACTTTAGAACCGATTTATTTACCCTAAAATGGAACCGACTTCAACACTCAAAAGTGTGAAATAACTTGTCGAAGTCGGTACCGTGCGCACAACATTGTGATAATAGGTACTTTTGAACCATCATGGTACCGACTTCAACAAGTTATTTCACACTTTTGAATGTTGAAGTCGGTTCCATTTTAGGGTATTTTTTTTTTAATGTGTTTGTGACGGTACATGCACACCACCACCTCATGTGAAGCGGACCAACCTCTGCCTATAACATGATGCATTTCGGCCGTACGAATTAATCTGCGTCTGTCACATTGAGACATACATTTTTAAGTATCATGTGTCTGTAATTTTTCTGACTATCAAGGACTCCTGCCGGAACACACTGTTAGGTGATTGGCGACAGATTTTCAACTTGAGGGTGGTAGGTAGCCAGGCGAGCATACGCAAAATGCCCTTCAACCATGCGATGATGCTCAAGTCGGCGGTGGGTATCGAACCATAGACCTGCGGCATGGCAGTCAATAGCTATTACCGCTCAGCCATCATTGAATTTTGAAGCGCTCGTAGCGAAGTTTGCTTAGCCGGTCTAAACCGATCAGCAAAGTTAAGCAACGTCATGACTTGGATGGGTGACCGCTGGTGACATTTCTACTGAGCGTGCACGTGCTTCGGAGGGCACGTTAAGCCGTCGGTCCCGGTTGTTGTCTTAAGATGGCAGTCGTTATAGCATGGTGGTAGGGCATTTTGCGAATGTCCGTCTGGCTAGCTACCACCCTCAAGTAGAAAATCTTTCGCTGAGCACATAACGGTGTGTTCCGGCAGCTGTCCTTGAGAGCCAGTAATTCTAGGTTAGCATGAACATCTTCGACCACATTATCACTTACCATCAGGTGAGATAGTGGTCAAAGGCTAACCAATCAAGAATAAAAAAAAATATTGCTTCAAAAGCGCGGCGTCCATGCACCTACTAAATGTTTAAGTCATTAAATTAAATTTATTAAACAAAATACTATGAACTATATACAACACTACAGCTACTACAATAAAAGCATAATTTAAATTAAATTAATTAATTTCAATCCAATTCCTTCTTTATAATAAACAATAGAGATTACAACATCTGCGTCCTCGGCTCCTCAGACGGTAAACACAACAAGTTGATAAGAACCAGATTCTCGCCATTAAAGTCGATAACAAAACGCACGGACCATTCAACTTAACATTCCGCAATAACAATAAGATACGATAAGATAATACCGTAAATGTAAGTATTCGCCACTTGACAATTAGAGCAAACTAATTTGAATTTGCTTTAAGGCGACGTTTTCCGGACAGTTTAGGCAAATAGCGCTCGAACGTATCTCTATAGAATAAGATAAGTACGCATAGCCACACGCATGGACTAGCCGCGAATTACGCGACGGGGTCAACGACCTCCAGTCCGAAAAGACAGCGTCACAGTGTAAAAATTACAGTTTCGCAAGCTTAACATTTATTACAATATTTTTTTCCACGTTTTGCTACAATGACAATCATGTTAAAAGTGTAGTTTCTATGGCTTTAAACTGCAACACTACAGACACGGACGAAGTAATAATATTACGGGTGGATTAATAATATTTACGTGCGTAATAGTAAATTATTATACAATTGAGCTAAGTTGCTCATTACAGACGAGGCTGTAGGTTGCAGCCCGAGCCGTAGGCGAGGGCGTAATTCAGCCAAGTGTATAATGAGCAAGTTGCTCACGAGTTTCATACTCACTTTTTCAACACCCTTGCGAGAAAAAAAAATTGCACAAATGCGATACAAACAAAATAATACATACGAAAATTATGGAATGTAGCGCGCAAGTTTTTTTTTTTGCACGCGGCAAATGTATGGTGTTGATTACATACTTATAAACCTCTTTGTTGTAACAAATCTGTATAACCCGGTTAAATTGAAAATGCTCTGTTTACTTGCATAAAAGTTGCAGTTTGGTAATAACTTAACTTTATAAGGATACATTACCCGGTTAAATTGAAAATGCCCTGTTTAATCGCATATAATTTGATAGATTGATATACACTTTATTGAAACACCGTATAAATAGTTTAAGCAGAAACACAATTTAAAATAATGTAACATTTGGCGGTCTTTTCGTTGAACGCGATCTCTTCCAGACAACCATTGGAAGGAGAGACATAATTTAAAGAGATCCAAGGGACGGCGGTGAGCAAGAAATTATAGTACTTACACTGACAATTAACTTATATATTACCTACATTACATAAATACAAAAATAAAGTTAGAATACTCATATAGATAAACAAATAATATTCATATATAATAATATATACATACATAAATAATGAATGATGTTCATGACTATAAGACACATACTAACAATGGAACAACGATTATATATATGTTCATAGAGAGTCAACGATTTACTAGATAAAAGGCTTATATAATTTGCAGTTAGGTACTAATTTAACTTTGTAGGGATAATTCTATTACGCACTAAGTGTGTCATATTATTATGCATGAGGGTGTTATAGTTCGGTTTATGGCCCTAAGAACGATATAATAAAGCTCACTTTACGGGCGAGGGTGTTGAAAATATATGTATGTCATACTTATGTTGAATTTCGAATATCATCGTAATAGTAATCAGGAATAATCGTAAATAATCAGGTAAGGGTAATAGAAGATAAAGTATCAATTTTTTTTAGAGTCAAAATGCTGTTTAGTAATCAGTTAAAATATAATATCAAGTAATGCGTAAATGTATAATTTCTATATGTAAAAGTAACACGGAATAGTCAAATCCAATAGTTTTAAATAAAGTCAAAAAAGGAGATTTTTAATTTAGGAGGGTGTTGGTAGATACACAATTAGGTAAGATTATTAAAAGGCCAGGATACTTTTAAGTATTTTAATATTTTTAGAGTAAAATGCAGTTTAATTTGTTAATATATATAACTTAAATATAATAATTACAAGTAATCAATTATTTTCTTTAGTTCTTTTTATTTTTCTTATCTCTATCCCTCTTATCTTCGAGGATCTATTATTTCGGTAGAAGAGAGTCCATGTAAAATTTTACAAGTTGTGGTTTCATTTTTTGTCCCCAATAATGTATCCTCTTTCATATTTTTTATCATACCATTTGACCTTGCAGACCCATGGACAAAATTGTCAATTAAAGTTACTTACTCCATTTTTAGTCCTACCCTCAGCTATAGCTGCTTCTTTGTCGCACAATGCTGCAGATTCCATTGATTCAAATGCGACTCCTTCCCATTTCTCATAAACCTGAATTTGAATCTTGCCATAATATTTTGTCGAAATGACTGGTGCGTCCAATGCAGAGAAAACTTCCTGAAACTGAGAGTAACCGATGCCTAAAGCTATGATTCCGCTAGTAGCAGCTATATTTGCATTTACGCATTTTTCATCACTGCTATCCTCAGATTTAATCACCACTAATTCATGGCACATATTGCATTCAAATTTAAATTTTGATGTCAGTCCTAATCTTTTCTCGTCCACCAATCTAAAATGTTCAGTCTTACAAGCGGACAAACTATTGAAGCGTCCATTATTTTGTAGCTGAGCAAGAAAATCATTCAAATCAACAAATCTTCTTCCAGTAACGGGGTGAAAATCATTTGACTCACTGATCGTTTCAACGGTCAGTTCTGTCAGTTGTTCTTCAACACTGGAATATAAAATCACAAATTATATTTAAAAAAAACTACTTCTTTTGTTTGCTATTTGTATATTTGAACTCTACATACTCATTTTCTGCATAGATGTTTAAGTTATTGGTCAGTTCAGAGTTATCTGAATTACTGCAGTCTCTATCTTGAAATGCGCCGTCCTGTAAAAAAGTTATGATAAGATTTATATAAAATACATCAAATATAAAAATCTAGACAAGTACTTACTCAACTCTCGAAACCAAGGTCATTTTGAAGTTGGCAAAAAATTTGTTCGAAGGCTCCTGGGCGCTACCACCATTGTCTATAAGTTGCGACACGCCTAGTTCCCTAAAACCATGATTTACTATATGTAAATTGAACTATTATCATATTTACAACATGTGTATACCAAACCAAATCACGAGTATAGAATATAGTCAAGGATGGTAAAGTGACTAAAATTACTGACTCTCACTGCTGACGAAACACTACTCAAGAATCACTGCTTCATATGCTGCTGTTTCTTTGTATATGAATTTCTTCGTAGCATGTGTACAAGATTTAAATGTAGACAATCCTACCCTCATAAGTCATAATTATAAATCCCTTATAAATCTATCTACTTATAGCAATTATTAGTAAGTACAAAAAGGTAAATTTATAATTTCAAGATTTGTATTTAGTAAGTGAGTAGGTACTTATAACATCCTTTACTATGGAAACTTATAAGCTGAAGATAATCTACAGTCAATGCGCTAATTATATACTATATAATTAGGTACATATTTTCGATTATATTCACTTCCAAAAATTACTAGCTACGTTACTCGGTTATATCTGGTTTTTTTATAGGTTTGCGTTCCAATTCCGAGGTAAAGTATACTATCTCGTTTGTTGTACACCACCCGATTGCGAACTGCCATAAAGATCGGGGTTATTATACGTTATTTTACTAGCGTAAGGATTGGACAAACTAAAAATAAACTCTTCTTCAAATCAAAAATCTTTATAATTTTTGTTTGATTATTGAGTTCGTAGCGGGTATGCAAAATATCAATGACAGCAAATACTTATGTATAATCTCAGAATAAGCTTATTATTTCAATGTGTATAATAATAAGTATCAACTTAGCATCGTAATATAGGAGGAAGGTATTGTAATTGTAATATTCTGTACATTCATACATGGTAACACGGAACGGTCGAAAAAAGCTGATTGAAGTCTTCCCTTTCTTTGCGTTGTCATTATAAAGAACTTTTACTGAGGCACCAACCTGAAATTATGCTTTTCCATATATTTTGCTAAGTGGAGAGTGAATTACTTTTTCTGTGGAACAGTTCATATTTAATTTTTCCGTATTCAGAAAGTCTTAGGAATAATACGTTTATCAAAAGAGTAGGTAGATCTACATTGAGATAATTTCGGGTTAGTACCTACTAAACTAAAAAGACACCGTGTAACCCAGTACGCACTATAACTGTAAATATATTACTGATATTTACACTCCATAATACCGTTTTAGTGATACGTCATTTGTCTTCTCTTGGCTGACGCCATCCGAAAAAAATACATATTCAGAATAACGACGTCCATTTCAGCCTAGAAATTTATTTTCAAACAAATCGGAGTAACTTTTTTCACTTGGCAGACGTCCTCGAAAAACATATTTTGAATTCGTTATACGGACGTTCAGAACTACCCAGATATCGATTTTCAGCCAAATCGGAGTCACTTTTTTCACTTGGCAGTCGTCATTGAAAATTTAATTCCATATTTGGAATAAGGACATCTAAAACAACCTAGATATCGATTTTCATCCAAACCGGATATATAACTTTTCATACTTGGCAGACGTAATCAAAAAATAAATTCCAAATTTGGAATGAGGACATCCAGATCAACGTAGATATCGATTTTCATCCATATTGCAGTAACTTTTTTCACTTGGTAGACGTCATCGGAGCCAAATTCTAAATTCGTAATATGGACGTTCAGAACTACCTAGATATCGATTTTCATCTAAATCAGAGTAACTTTTTTCATTTGGCAGACGGCATCGAAAAATAAATTCCAAATTTGGAATGAGGACATCCAGAACAACATATATATCGATTTTCATGCAAATTGGAGTAACTTTTCTTAGTCTGCAGACGTCATCAAAAATCATTTCCAAATTTGGAATAAGGACATCCAGAACAACCTACTCGTAGATATCGATTTTTAGCCGAATCAGAGTATCTTTTTTCACTTGGCAGACGCCATCGAAGAAAAAATACCAAATTTGTAATGAAGACATCCAGCACAACCTAGATATCAATTTTCATCCAAATCGGAGTAACTTTTTTCTATTGGCAGACGTCATCGGAAATCAAATTTTAAATTCGTAATACGGACGTTCAGAACTACCTAGACATCGATTTTCAGCCCAATCGGAGTCACTTTTTTCACCTGGCAGACGTCATCAATAAATAAATTCCAAAATTGGAATAAGGACATCCAGAACAACCTAGATATCGATTTTCAGCCAAATCAGAGTATCTTTATTCACTTGGTAGACGTCATCGTAAAATAAATTCAAAATTTGGAATAAGGACATCCAGAACAACCTAGATATCGATTTTCATCCAAATTGGAGTAACTTTTTTCACTTGGCAGACGTCATCAAAATAAGGTCTGCATTCGGAGTGAGGACGTCCAGAACAACCTAGATTTTTATTTTTAGCCAAATCGGAGCAACTTTGCTTTCATCACGGAGCAACTGAAGACAGTTGGCAGACGAAATCGTTATTGATATTGATATGTTGGCGCTACATGCGCAAACTAAACGGCGATATGCAAATAAGTCGTCCAGTACAGATGAACCTGACTAATAGGGAAATATCAAAACGTGGAATATACTAAGCATTTACTTATGTGATTATTATACCACTAGCTTTCCGGGCGCGGCTCCACCTGCGCGTATGTCGGTTATCGCGCAAAAATATTAACCTCTTTTTGCGCAGTTGGATAAAAACTATCCTATGTTTTTTCCCGGGTTTCAAACTATTTCCATACCAAATATCATTCAAATAGGTCCAGTAGTTTTGGCGTGAAAGCGTAACAGACAGACAGACAGAGTTACTTTCGCATTTATAATATTAGTACTGATAATACTGAAATACTGATACATATGAAAAATATTTGATTTTATTTTCTACACCGACAAAGGTCATCATGTGGCTTATTCATTTGATAAATGTATTAGTTACTTACCTACTAGTTAGTACTTACCGATTTCGATCTCTAATCAATATCATAATATGCTCCCTCAGCTGACGTAAGCGTTCCTTATTTTTTATACTGTGGTTTCCCATTTATTTATTCGTCGATTCCGAAATAGCGTATACAATCCGTGCGCGAAAGAAACGAGCACAGTACCGTCGTTGACAGCGGTCACGGGCGTACTGGCGACACGGGCACAAGGGATCTCGTAGGTTATAATGAGAAAATATTGCCAGAAAATCATCCACTATAGATATTGATAAAATATTAGGCAAATATTTAGATATACTAATAAACTATCGAATAAAACCAGTTTAGTGTTAATATTAATTATAGTTTTAAGATATCGGCGATAATAAAATTTAAAAAGCATATTTTTCAAAAATTAAATCTGTCGAGGATTTTTTACGTAATCGTGTTTTTGCCGAGATCATAATTAAGTTTATGAACTGAAGATATACATATCAAAAGAATGCAACTTAGGTAATCGAAGAAGTATTTTATCTCGATTTTCAAAGATGTTACTTAGTCAGACTATATCGCCTTAAGTTGCCCTAAATATTTCTGTAGAACAAATGCGTGCAGTTTGAATAATTTTCTTTTTGTCTTGTTTAAGTCCCTTCGACTGGCGGAACCTGCTCTAGCAAAGGTTCCACTGTATTATCATTCAAAAAGTTTTCATGTCAGTTGAAGAGTTATCTCTTGACTGGGGTAAATTTATTTATTGTAAATTTAAATCGGTCAAAAGGTCCCGTAAGCAGCAAGAAGGGTAACTAAAAAAATAAAAAATAAAATTTGTACCAAAAATGGAGCCGACTGCAACACCCAAAAGTGTGAAATAACTTGTCGAAGTCGGTACCATGCGCAAAATATTGTGTTAATAGGTACTTTTGAACCATCATGGACCGATTTCAACAAGTTATTTCACACCTTTGGGTGTTGAAGTAGGTTCCATTTGTTGTAAAAAAATATATTTTTAAATGTTAATAATGTTATTGTCTAGTACGACTGATTTAACTATGTAACGATGATTATTTAAAAAAATATCGTTGGTCAAATAATGTCTTCTAGTCGACTAATGTCATGTTCATGAAATAACCATTGATAAAAAAAAATATTTAAAAAATAATTTATATAAAAAATAATAATAAATAATTATAAAATTTTAATTTTTATATATTTTAAAATCAAGAGGGTCAAAATGCGGGCCCAAAATTTTCAACGAAAATTGACCTGAGCGTAGAGGACTTTAGTAATATTGGTTATGAAGAGGATTTTGTCGAATGACACATTATAATAGGATCATATCGTCCATGTTACCCCCGTGAGGCGCCGGGTTAGAATTGCAACTTGACTGTAGTTTTATATATATTTTTGTACATTTGTTACGAGATTATTTGGCCAAATATAAATGTATTTTAATTACTTTTTTTTGTTGGGTAGTGGAGTATAATCTCCAAGATACTATTGATATTTCATTAATATCGGTTGAATAGTTTTTATGTTACACTATAAGATATGTTAACTGAAAAAAGTATTTCCGTACCTGGGTGATTTAGTGGTAATTGCAAAAAAGAGAAAAATATCAAAAAACTGGAATCTGCTTCCTACACTGAAAAATAACTTGTGGAAGTTGGACCATGTTAATGTGTTTTCATAGTTTTGTATCGACATTCATATTATACGGATTTATTTTCGGGTTGTCTGTCGCCTACTACCTACGTCACTTTTTTCCGTTCTAGATATTCCTACCGCAACGTTGATTCATGATAAATTACCCGTTTTCTGGGTTGTTTTAGCGTGACACAAATAAAAAATACTATCGTCCACGCTATGAATCGAATATGAGTGACTGGATGATAAGCTTATGCCCGTACACAGTATCATTACAATTCTATATTATTTATCAGTTTCAACCTAAGCCTGAAGTACAAAATTTCTCCGAGCACTCAATAGTATGTCACGGCAGCTGTCACTGAGGACTAGGTAGTGAATAATAGGTTGTACAACTTTTCAACAGCAAAACTCCTTGTTCCTTCATCAAATGACGATGGGATAGCATCAAAGACGAAAAGTCCAAAGTGCAACGGGCGTCCTATCAGTCCCAATAGATATACTCGAATAAGTCTATAAGTCGGGCCTTGCTCTTTCAGGGTATTGTAACAGGCCGTAAACGAAAAAAAATTCGTTGGTGTTGATTACAGTCTAAAAACTATATTATAAATCTGTTGATGAAATAGAGGATATAAATACAATGAAATTTCGGATTCGTATGTAACTAGTTTAGTTACCTACACACGAACCCGAAATTTTAGTTTTAGAGATAGACCCCGTAACAGAAGTGGTCTAAAACTGACAAAATTAACCGCCCATACGTGTATATGTTCCTTTAGAAAAATAATTTGTACTCTACTGCAGAAAAATAATGAGGTCTAGACGGTGACACCCACATCCTAAGGGTGCAAAAAACTTCCAGCTAACTTGTCATGTACTGTACCTGCCAGATCGTCCACTGCTGAACACAGCCACATGGGGTATTAGCCATAATCCCCACGCTTGGTAGGCGTCGTCGGATCACATAATAAGATGGTAGTTATTTAGAAGTTACTGTTGCCCACCTTCCAGTATTTTTACCTTAACTTCTCATGTACTAAATAATTTAATTGAAATTCTAGTCCAATTCATTGTCTTTACTAAGTTTATAATAGGTTTGTCACTAATTTCGTTAAGGTTAGCTAGAGACCCGCGATATACGAACGGATGGACAGCAGAGTCTCTAGGATTTCGTTTAGCCCTTTTGGCTACGGAGCCCTAAAACGCATGGCAGAACAATGGTACATAATGATACCATACACATTTTTACACGACGGTCCAAAAAAGGAGTGTTATATTTCCAGGGTTCTTGTATGTA
Organism: Plagodis dolabraria; assembly: GCA_963854805.1. Lineage (NCBI taxonomy): Eukaryota > Metazoa > Arthropoda > Insecta > Lepidoptera > Geometridae > Plagodis > Plagodis dolabraria. The sequence goes on along the minus strand of OY978457.1, from coordinate 5,585,229 downwards.
TGTTTGTGAGTTTCTTTCTTCCACCATAACTTCTGAACGGCTTAATCGATTACGATGAGATATCGTTCGATTCGTCTTGATAGCGCGAGTGACACCGGGTGTATAAAAAAAAGATAAAAATCAAACTGGCTCATTTTAGACGCTTTATTGTGAGTTATAATTTTTTTTTCTTCTAAACCCGTGGGTTTCAAATTGAAGGGCTTTAAAAAACAATTCCGTAAATATAATTATATAACTTGCAGTTTTCATTCCAAAAGAACGATAAAACGTTTAACAAAAAGAAACAATTTGCAGTCGGGTTTTTTTAGTAGTTTATGCAACTGTCATATAATAGAGGGTATTAAAACATGAGTGTAGTTTTTTGAAACGAGCCGCAGGCGAGTTTCAAAATAAGATTACACGAGTGTTTTAATACCTAATTATATGCAGTTGCATACACTACTTTATTTAATCTCATGGCTATATTAATTTTTTTTACCTGTATTTCAACTCTCTGTGGCTATACGCTTTTCTTGATTTTTCTAGCAAAAGAGTATTCGTCAGTTTCGTAGCTGTTTCTAGAATGTCAGGTGGAATTTAATTATCAGTATCGTGGGTGTTGCTTGACATTTTTGCTACTAAAGTTTTATCCAACAAAATATTACTCAAATTCGTATGTACGAAATAGCGCCAAAATGGAAAAAGTCTGTTATTGGTCTATTGGCTCGGAACCAGCGCAGCGCATTGCGCGCGCATCTCGCTCACCATAGATAATGTGTACTTAAATTGAATTGAAACCTCCTTGGTCGGGACACATTGTACTTTAATAAGTAAAAAAATGTTTTAAAGCATTGTTTTGTTAGGAGAACAATGCTTTAATTTAACTTTTTAATTTTCTTAAAGAAGTATGTACATAAAATATGCCCATAAAAGTCTGTATTTAATTTCATAATTAGAATATTACCGAATGAGATTATATAAACTTAATTAATTTATACTTGTTTTTAAACTGATATAATGTATATGCAGTTGCGATCGCGACATAAACGCTACCGAGATAAATATTACATCGTCGTTTATAATGTAGTATGTTTTATTATGTACAAAAAACTCTGCACTAGGAACTATAAGGTGCTATAAGTTACTAAACGGTCAATTCAACATGTAAACCGTTTGTCCTCGCATAACGCTAATCACGTGTAGATAAACGTGCAATTTTGCGTTATACAGTCGACTCTCGTTAATTCAAACCTGCGATAATTCGAACCTCTCTTTAATTCAAAGTTATCACGAGTTCCCCAGAAAATCTCTTTATATTTCGAACTAAATCAATACATTTTTATGCACTTGGTAATTCTAACGAAAAAATCAATGCTCCGCAACAAAATGACGCGTTGATTCGAACTTATTGGGGTCAAACACTCGACGATTCGTAAAGAATAAGTCACTTGATCCTGTTATAAACAAGTCCGAGTAATCCATCCCGCCGCAGAGACATCTAAGTATTCGTACATTGCAGAACAAGTTCAAGTTTGTATCATCGTACACGAGCCATTGTTTTGGTAAAGATTAGTTTGACATACACTTCCGCACTGATTGGTTTCTTTTATCTCAAACATTTTTTCAATAAACACTATAATTCGTAACATTTTAAGAGTTCCTCGAGTTTCGAATTAACGAGAGCCGACTATAATTTGATGTCGATGACAAGCAAATCATTATACCATGTTTTGTCATTAACAATAACAACTTCGATGAGTCTATTTTTACAGTAGACGTACTCATTATTTAGAGATAGTGTACGTATCTGTTCTCTCTTGTTTACATCGGTTACGCCGAGTTGATGGTCACTGCCCAAAGGGCATCTGGAGTAACCTGGACTCTGTTCCGGATGTCTGCGATGTTCTCCCTTATCTATCCATATTTTATTATGAATGTTATATACATACTGCTTTGTTTGTGTGTGTCAAGGTGTCGGTTTGGAATCTCTAGATCCAAGGTTTTATTTCGGATTGGTTTTTTTTAGTAGGCTTTTATTGAAAAAGAAGTTTTTAGTAACTGTATCTATAGATCTTTAGTCTGTTTAGGCAGAGGTGTCGCCAGACAGAAAAAAACGTTGTAGTTATTATTAGAACCGGGATATTTACCGTGTTTTTGATTGTTTATTTGAAGCAGTGATAGCTCAGTGGCTTTGGCTATGGACTGCCGCGCAGCAGGTCCATGGTTCGAATCCCGCCGCGGGCTTGAGCTTCACCGCATGGTGGAAGGGCATTTTGTGAATGCCCGCCTGGCTAGCGACCACCCTCAAGTAGAAAATCTGTCGCTAAGCACCTAACGGTGTGTTCCGGCAGCTGTCCTTGAGAGCCAGAGTAATTCTAGGTTAAGCCTGTTAACACCTTCGACCACAGCATCACTTACCATCACGTGAGATTGTGGTCAAAGGCTTACCTATCAGCAATAAAAAAAAATTGTTTATGAGCTCTCGATATTTCTGCACTTTTGCAAGCGCCATGATCACGAGTACACTGAAGTCTATGCGAGTGGATGGTCGGCACTAAAAGCAGACGAACCGGTCTACCATCTTTCTTGAACGTTTTTTCGGGCGGAAGTGTACTTCGTCTATTGTGACGAAATGGACCTGAGAAATGCAATGAGGTCCGCCACCGCCACCAGGTCACCAGGTGGGGGCCTCGTGCTTGATCCGTCAGAATAAAATAAACAAGTATTAATTAAGTAAAAATTAAAAAACCCGACAGCAAATTATTTATTTTCGTTAAGCGTATTATCGTTCCGTTGAAATTAAAACTTAAGTTATATATATTTATGGAATCGTTTCTTAAAGCCCTTGATACCCTATTCGATGGGTTTTAGAGGTTTTTTTTTATAAATATAGCTTCTATAATCTGTCATTTTGTATTGTTCACTTTTTTATGTAGGTACCTAGTGTCACATGCGCTATCGAGCCTTGAATCTGAGAATCTAATGATATATCATACATTAAAATTGGTTAAGCCGTTTGTAAGTTATGGTGGAATAAAGAAACTCACAAACATACATGAACCCTGAAAAATAACACTCCTTTTTTTGGGCAGTCGTGTAAAAAAGTGTAAATGAGAATATTTTAACTACAAATTACCCGTTTCTTATTGTTTAGTTGTCCTTGAAGTTGCTAGCAAATTCCTATTTAATGATCCATAAAAGTGATAACTTCTTTGTGAAATAAGCAAATTGAGAATCCTTTATTTTCGATTACCTCGTCACCTAATGCTGTTTTTTGTTTCTTATTGTTAATGCGACTGTCTGGCTTTGATGACTTTTGAATGGGCTGTAGCAATTAGAATGATTCGCCACATCCTGAATGTTCTCGACTTTTTTGTGTTATGATACAAGTAACAATCTAATAGTATTTATTTATCCATTTTATTTTAAATTTCTGCCAAAGACATCAGCCTTGATCTTAAAAAATAGGCTGGGAACGATTTTTTTTCTTAAAAACTACGAGAATTTGTACAAATGAGAGGTAATCTGTGGTTTATTAGTTTACCCATAAAATTCAATATTACCCAAAAAAAAAACAAAGTAAGGTTTTTTTTTTATAAAACAGAATTATATTCATTCATTGTGCTAATAGGTTACACAGGTCAATGATAATACCACACTAATATTATGAATCCGTGTGTCGTGGCGTGGGGTGCCGGGCTGAGATTGTAATTTTTAACTGGTAAACGTAATTCTCAACATTTTAGACGACCATAATAATAAAAAGGTGACATACAAATCATGTTCACTAACAACAAAAGCGAGAACATTGTTCAATTATTAATTTCTGCCACTTACGTGAGCTTCTGCTTTAATCTGTACCCTATTCTAACCCTGTCGGACCATACAGATAGCCTGCGGGTTAATTCGCCATTAAACATCATGTTAAGATTTGACTTTATATAAATACAGTGTTTGATAATAAATTGTATCACGTCGGCGGGCGATAAGAAACAACGCGCGATTCAGATTTGATTAGTATTCCTTTGTTCTTCATTGAAGTCAACGAAAGCTGATATGGCCCAAAGTCTTGATATATACTCCATGAAACTGTTAGTCATTGTTGTGTATTACGAATGACATATTTGAACTCTGACTCACTTATATTGTGTATTACCATATTAAGGCTTGAAGAGCGTTACAAATCATTTAATTTGAATTAAAAACTAAAAAAAAGTCTGACATTAAAATTTAAACCATCATCTGTAATATTTAACGAGATCCGTGCCATAAGTTCAAATACTGACGAATTTAACCAGGTGTTAGGTCTCTAGCAAGATTTCATCTTGATGGCTATCACCGCAGTACAGGTATTCTGCCTCGTGGCAGTAGAGTGCATTGTCTAATTGGTTTAGGCCTGATGAGCCAAGTAATATACGGGTTGCCTAAATAATGTGTAGACCATCCTCTCATGCAGTACTTACTCTATGGTTTCAAAAGGATATATATAAGGATGTAATTCTCTCTCTGCTCTGCTGAACATTAAAGATGGTGCTCATATAATAAAAGTGTTTTTGTTATAACTTTAATTACGAGCGCAGTGCAGTGTCAAGAAGAACGAGAAATGAGACACTGCATCTGTAATGGACAGTGGTGACCCTTACTATCTGAAGGGCGACATATTCGTCTCATCAGTTTGTAACATAACAAAAAATAGGCTATGCATATTTCTTGGAAATGGCTGATCAGATAATCCCTTTTCATGGTCTACCAAGGACCATTTATTCAATATCTACTTTCCAATAAAACAAACAACATTCGGATTAATTTACCGGTTATGAAACTACCTACGATGCCACCATGATACAAACGTACACCGACTGAGGCTTCAAAACTTATTATACCTCTTGTTGCGTTACGAAGTCATTTAGGTATTGTGTAAAAGATTCATGTTAAGGTTTTTCCTTTACATACATTATATTCGTAATCAAAAACAAAGGATATGTAAGTCGTCACAGTTCGTCATATCGCTAAGCTGTTGCACTTGGACTCGCCAAACAGTCGCAACTTCGGCATTTTATTACCATGATTTTCGGCATTTCGCGAATCCTCGCCTCGCTAGCTACCACCCTCAAGTAGGCAGAAAATCTGTGGCCTAGCGCTTAACAGTGTGTTCTGGGAGCATTCCTTGAGAGCCAGTTAATTACTGGCTCTCAAGAATTATAAAATTACAGGCTCATGAGACTTAACAAATGTGTCTCAGGATGACGGGCGCAGTTGTGACGAAATTCATCTGTTATACGAAAAGTTTACTGCTTAACATCAGGGGGAATAGTGAGTGTTAAACACACTCCGGGGGGTGCCGGGTTAGAATTGTACCTCCCCATATCATCCCGTGGGTGGCGTAAGTGGCGACTAAGGGAAAAATACTGGAAGGTGGGCAGCAGCGCCTTCTAAAGAACTGCCAACTTACACTGCGATCCCCAAGACGCCTGCCAAGCGTGGGAATTGTGGCAAATACCCCCTTAACATGGGAGGCTGTGTTTAGCAGTGGACGATCCGGCTGTTACAGTAATCACACTCCCATTAAAAAGCAACTGCCATATGACACCTGTTAATTTGCTGTTACAGGTCCTTCTAAACGGGTATTATCATCTTATATTGTCCATAATAAATTATGCTCAAATTAAGTTTCCGAATACTGTCTATTCTAGACCTAGCTAGGCTAGAACATTAAAAGCCTTGGCCGAAGCATCGAACGAACCTTGGCCGTGCCTCATTTTAATCGCGCCAGAAATCACCTCTCCTGATAGGTGGTCATTATCTCCCTATACAACTAAAGTATTTTTGTTTCAGTCTATCCTCGAGAAGTATTGCCCTGACATCGCTGCAGGCGGCCTGGTCTGCTGCAACGATGACAACCTCCGCAACCTGGACATGAACATCGATATTGCGGGGAACATCTTAGCGCGTTGTCCGTCCTGCATGGACAACTTCCTCAAACACATCTGCGGCATGACCTGCTCTCCCAAACAGAGCGAGTTTCTCAAAGCTGTGAAAACGGCACCGTTTAATAGTGAGTACATTTCATTCTTTCGTTTCATTTAATTGACTGTGGTCCTACCAACCCGAATATATGCAATTGTACGTGCCCACAATGACACAGTTAAAATTAAAAGAAGTAGTGACAAATTTAAGACTAAGAAATTGTCTTATCGTGCCGCAGCACCAGACAATGCTTTCGTGTAGAAACAAGCCTGGCTCATTCCGCACTTTAGGTAAAAAGCTACAGGTACATCGGCGTATCCGGACGGGATTATTCTACGGTACGTGCCGCGTCAGAAGAGATCATAGCCTTGCTATGCGATAGAAAGAGAGACAACCTATAGGTGAATATAAAGTAGAAAAAAATATTAGGTAGACTCCGTGCTTTACGAGCTGAAGTGCACTCTATTGCGTCATTGTTAGAGTCGCTTATTAATTGTGATGGCTTTGCGGAGTGATGCTTCTGATCCTTTTTATTCTGTGTTAAAAGGGAAAATCGTTCCAGCTGGGTTACGTGGCGTTTCTGTCTTCACACCGGAATTATTACTGGATATAGTTATGTTATTAAACAATCATATTTATCAGTAATTGAATCTGAATTTTGGATAACAGACACATTCGATGTATTTAAGATGCTTAGACTTTTATTAATGGTCCCGATCTCATTTCATGAGCCATTTTACTTTAATATTATCAATTTATCACAGCAATGTAAACATTTTGATTTTTATAATAATATCGCATATCGCATACATACATCAAGTAGCCAACGTCTAGTGAAATTGTTGAGCGCAGACAAAGTAGTCTGATGGACAGCAGCACCGTCCTATGTATAACGGCTTAAATATTAATTAGAGATCTAAAGAAGAAGGAAGGAAAACGACCCAGGGTACGTAGTCCGACACGATGGTCCGATCAAGTAACTAAAATCCTGAACACTACGATAACAGATGTTCTGAGCCACGCCAAAGATCGAGGGAGGTGGAAACAGCTCTGTATGGTCGGGGACATCACGACGCTCAGCAGTGCGCTACGACTTGAGGAGGAGGAGAGATCTAAATTCGCGCTTCCGGTCGGGTTAGGGAAACACGTCCGGCGGCGTGTAAAGCCGGAAGACGTGGCGTGTGGGTTCGATCTCCAACCTTTCTTCCTCCTTTGGTCCCTTGGCCAAACAAGTTTGTCGGTGTATATAAACTGACTAGGTCTTCTGATATACTGGGTATTGTCAAAGGAGTTTGGACTATTTTAAGCAGTGTATCGTCTTCGAGTCCTTTGTTTTCGAGTCCTTTGTTTTCGAGTCGATTGTTTTAAAGATTTACTCAACTGCACTTATATAAGTTGAAGTCAGGGAGGCGGCCGGATTATAAAATGAAAATATTTTTTTTCTACAATTATGCCCTTGTGTTGTTCTATGTGTTGTAATCCGGAACATATTTGACCGTGGGTAGCCGATGACTTGATGTTAGGCAATTTATGTAAGCGTCTTTTTTTTTTGTTAATTTTGAGTTTATCTTTAATGAGTTTAAGGATTTTTTTGTATGTTATTATTACGCGATTACCATTTATGAACTGATTTTGATGATTATTTTTTTGCGGGGTTGAGTCCCTCCTCCAAAGTGGTCCCATTTAAATTTTATCAAAATCAATTGAGTAGTTTTAAGTTATTGTCAATTAACTAAAAACATTTTTTTATTGTGAATGATTCTTATTGCAAGCAGTATGCGTCACTATAAACAGAGATCTTTTTTTATCTATTTCTAATTTTTATAAAACTTTTATATTAAGTGGGGGCAGTCAAAAATAATTCCCACGCTAGCTCCGCCCATGCGGCGCAACGATCCCCGCTGCACCGAACGAGGCGATGTGCAGCAGCGGCGCACGCGTCTCGCTTATAAACATATTTGTATACTTGATATTAGATTCGCGAACACAGATACCATCGAGACGATTTCAACTTTTTTTATAATCTTATTCACGTGACGAATTTCGATATATAAAGTAGTCGCTAAGCGACCAAAAGTCTCAAAAAAAAAAATTTAGAATAAAAAAAAAAAAAAAAAAAAAAAAGATATATAAAGTAACTTTGTATATACTGCAATTGATGTCACGTTTTTATTTTTATCAACATTACTAATATTTCTTAGTAAGAAATTGATTATTTGATTTACTTTTCAAAATTATTCTTACGGTCGACAGACTTATTACTTATTACCATATGTTCATGTCTGCTCGACTTTATTGGTATATATTATTGGTATATCATATTATACATATTTAACTGACTTCCCAATAGAAAGAGGGTTCTTAAATTGACTTGTCTATTATATATTTTATGTTTGACCACACATAACTTTTTTACTGAACCTTACAATATAGAAGATTATTTGTTTGCTAGTACAGTTTAACTCTTTATTGGTTTCATTTTAATTTCATCAACACCGGCGAACGGTTTGCCAGTTACAGTCAACTTACTAAAAGTAATTTGCCAAAATGCCTTGACGATCGCAGTGCTTCTAGCAACTAATGTAAGTGGCAACTATGAATATAGATGAAAGTTATTGTTCAATATTGATAAAAACACAAATTTGAGATCATATTGAACCGATATCAACCAGTTATTTCAGACTGTTTAATTTAAAAAATTGTTTTCATGTCTTTTTTTTTTAAAGTTTCTTTGCTATGTTGTTGCGTCGCAATCTCCGTGTTTATAAAAAAAAACATACTGCACTAAACCAACATAAGTGAGACAAGGGTCGGAATATGATGGTGGTACATAACAGCCCAAACGGCACGATATATATTGATAAATGGGGTGTTTTTAAATTCTCCGTAGTAACGAAAGTAATGTTACTTGGCATCCGCGTGGACGATAATTTATGAATGAATCAACATTGTTCTCAGTATCTTGGAATGTGATTAATCAGATTACATGTTACACATCATTAGAATAAAGTAAAATACCATCAAATTGAATGAGCAAAATATTATATTATATTCGGTGAAATAACCGAATATAATATAATAAAATACATAGTACAATTGACCTGAAATAAATGGATTTGATTTGATTTCATTAAATGTTAGTTGTGGGCAATATATTTTACCACGACTCGTCATACAAATATGAATTATAGTTTTTCATAACTGTGCTACTGTACACGTTCCCATAATAATATAATGCAGGTTGTTTTTTTTATTGCTATCATATAATTTTTGACTATTAATTACTTATGTTGAAAATATGTTCGTAATTCGTATACATCCTATTTCGTTTAATTTTTCAGTTACAGTGGTTAACAGAAAGGTGTTATTTTACTACCACTCTGCTTTCATATACCAACTATGGTAAAAATTAGACCAACCAGATATATATCTAGCCACTTCTAAACAGCAGGATAAGATTTTTTTTTACCAAACTTGCAGAAGAGTCTACATACGCAATTGTAAGGGCCTTAAACTTTGGGATATTTTATGAAAAAAACACACAGCTGCAGAAACATTGTAGGGAACATGTTATACAGGCTTTTTTAATGAAACATGGCAGACAAGTGAGAGGTACTGGAACAGGTGACTAAATTAGACTTTAAAATAAAAATAGTGGATTCTTAGATTGTTAGTAAGTGGTATAGTCTACAGAGGTTATCGACAAATTAAGTTAAGATGTATATAAATTAACAAAAAATCATTTATAAAATAAAAAATATATTGTTTTCAATTTATACAGTTTTAATGATATGCAAAAGTGTGCGTGAGAAATAACGAGTATCGGAAACGGAAAGTCAAGTTTTTTTTCAAGTTTGCAGTCCCCGTGACCACGATCACTGCAAAGTGTTTGAAACGTCAGGACAAAAATAATGATAAATATACGAGATTTAAACCGTTTAATGTTGTTTAATTACTATGTGTAACAATCGCGAAAACCTAAGACAACATTAAGTTAAGAGCCCTTATTCCAGCAAAGCCATTTTACAGCCCTTTTCTCAAGGCTGGTGCGGCTAAAGTATAAAAGTTTTTGTTTTTTAAATGATGCAGGAAGAAAGTTTATTGTTTTTGTAATTGAGTGCATTAGCCAAAACAATCTCTCGGTATGATATCGCTACCCTTCTATATATCTAAATATGATTACAAGCACTATCGCGTGCTAAGCGAAATCATATCAAACAAATTATTGGAGTACAAAATTATATGCCCAAGGCGGGAATCGAACCCGCGTCCTCCGATATCGCGTTCGATTTCCGCCTTGGACATAAAATTTTGTACTCCAATAATTTGTTTGATATGATTTCGCTTAGCACGCGATAGTGCTTGTAATCATATTTAGAAATATAGAAGGGTAGCAACATCATACCGAGAGTTAAGTGTTTGAAAAAACACTTCTTTCGATCAGATGAAGTCTTGTAGTCTGGTTGATGGCCGCGCACCGTCCCCTATGATGGTTAAAGTAATACAATTGGAGCACAAAGTTTCGGCAGAAATGCCAATGTCCAGGTGGCTGAGATGGTGTTAAGCATCCGACGCGATATCGGAGGACGCGGGTTCGATTCCCGCCTTGGGCATAAAATTTTGTACTCCAATAATTTGTTTGATATGTATCTATCTATCTAAAGCCGTTCCGCCAACAGGGCAGTTATACAAATATAATGAACCAAGGTATGCATGCACAAAGCAGGTATACAAACTACAAAACTAAGTTATTTGCCTATATGTATACAATTATGGTTAGAAGGACATAATCAAATATAGATACCTACATAGTAGTCCATTTAAATGTTACAATTTAAGGACCGAATATTGCAATTCCTAGAGGGCGCAATTTTACTTTTGAGACAAATCTAAGTTTGTGGGGTCGCCACCCTTGTGCCCCGGCCACCATCTTGATAAAAGGGGTGAAAACACTTATTTCGCGATATCTCGGAAACGATGTGTCCTACAAAAAATTCCACTGCACATAATTTGTAGCAAATTATTTTTCCTACAAATATGTTCTTATAACTTTTTGCCCTAAATTAAAAATTTAAGAAGGTATAAGCAAAAAAGTGAGAAAAATTTCATATTTTTTTCTTGCTCTATAACTTTTTTTTCTTATTTTACAAAATAATACCTCAGACCAACATTTTTGATTATCTTTTGACGATTTTTTTATTTTATTTTAATTCATTTAACACACTGTTACAGCGCTCCAAAGTTGACCAGGTTCGTCAATGCTCATGAGAATCCGGTCAAAAAGAAATGTGCAACTTATTATATTTTTTATTGTAAATATATTCTTAAAAAAAATTGTTGAATTCGTACAACTTTACTTCTTCATTCCTGTTTTCCTTACCATAGAACTTACTAAATTTAACTTACGGAAGGATAAGCAGGTAGAAAAGGTCTGAGTAACCGTTTGGGTTCAAAGGAACATCTGCCTGCTACGACTATTATTATTATACGTAGGCTTAGCTGTTTCTTCTATCTCATTTTATTCTCTTAGTTGTGCTACATTTTTTGCAACGTGTAAACGTATTGAAAATTGTGGATATTATTTTCAGTTTTATCAATTAACCTGCGAGTTTCATAAAAAAATCCTGAGCAGATCATCTACGACATTGTTCTAGGGTATTTTTTTTGTAAAATGTATAAAAAAGTTATAGAGCAAAAAAATTTATTATTGCTTATAACTTCTTTAATATTTAATTTAGGGCAAAAAGTTATATAAATATGTTTGTGGGCAACACAATTTGCTACAAATTATGTTCTTACAATTTTTTTATAAAACGCACAGTTTCTGAGATATTGCAAAATACGTGTTTTTGTGCCGCATTGCCACGTTGTATGGCAATGCTTATCCTTTGTCCAAAGTATATGCCAGCATTTTGGTCACAAGTAGCGTCGACCAGACGTTTTGAGACGTCTTTGAATAATAGTTTGGCGCTCGGTCCCCACGGTCCCAGCGTTTCGACCCTAAAAGGCACAAACATGTAACAACTACTGAGATTACTATATTTGCGCCTTTCGAGGCCTTCTGCTAGTTCAGCCGCCGCACCGGCCACTTTTTGGGTAGCAGGAATATGAGAAGGTGCTAAGGTATCGACACAGGTAGCGTCCCATACCAGAGGCCTTCCCATCCTCCACGGAACCAAAGTCATGCCGTCCGGCCTTTTACCATCGCCACGTACAAGGCCTAAGCATTTAGTTATATTACAAATGTGCATTTAGCCTTCAGTTTGATAATATCAATCAAATTTTTTATTGATATATATACCTGCAAAATACATTTTACAGACAATCCGTTACCTGAAGCCTTCAGAAAAGCAACTGTACATTTCTGTTTGTCCGACAATCAATTTCGCACAATTTGTTAGAATGTGTAGATAGAATTTGTTAAAAGGTAGAAGTAAGGATAAATGTCGGGAGAGCAGTCGAATGACACTTGTCAAAAATCCAAAATGGCGATTTCAAGACGGCCACCATACAAACTGCTCCGCCCCTGCTGAAGCTCGGCCTTCAGAAAGGGGGTGTAGTGAATATGAATAAATGAATTTAAATACATAAATTCAGATAATTTCACGTCAGATTTTTTGCACGTCAAGAGTAAAACATCGCTCTTTACCATCTATCTAATACCCTAACTAATAACCGAAAAGGGGGCAAAGGCGAGTATAATACATATCAACGATGGCATACGCAAAGGCATATTGCTTCAGATAGGAGGCCGGCCATAAAATTTAAGTCTTACTCCGCACAACTATGTCAATGCGTTGTCTTTTGTGAAGGTACTCAGAAAAAATATATTGTTTATACCGACCCTACAGAGGTGTGACAAGTGCAGGGCGATAATAATGTAAAGTTTTTTTTTTCAGTGTAAAAAGCATGATGCTCGGTGGCTTTGGCTATGGACTGCCGCGCAGCAGGTCCATGGTTCGAATCCCGCCGCTGGCTTGAGCTTCACCGCATGGTGGAAGGGCATTTTAGCGAATGCCCGCCTGGCTAGCGACCACCCTCAAGTGGAAAATCTGTCGCCAAGCACCTAACGGTGTGTTCCGGCAGCTGTCCTTGAGAGCCAGTAATTCTAGGTTAAGCCTGTTAACACCTTCGACCATATCATCACTTACCATCAGGTGAGATTGTGGTTAAAGGCTTACCTATCAGCAATAAAAAAAAAATGTATATACACATTTATACGTTTTTGTTATTTAAGTTTACCTGCTGCTCTGCTATGGATAGGTCAAAATATTTTTTTGCCTAATATAGGTATTATAATATTTAAATAATATATTTAATATTATTTCGTAAACGAAATAATATTTAATATATTTCGTTTACGAAATTTCCTGTGAATAAAATGTGCAAATTTAATAATACTTTATTCAAAGATTACTCACTTATTTTCATATAGTGGAAGAACACAGTCTAAATTTATTATATGAGATGGCGACTCCGACAGTTTTCCCTGTTCCGAGTGATCTCGGACTTTGACTGATTTATTATTTTTTTTCCTGAGAAAGAAGGTGCATTTTATGAGCACAGTCTATTTTATTATATATATGTACAGAATCTATTTATTCCACTCTATTATATTTGTATAAATCGTTACTTATATGTACATGTCTAAGTGATAAAATGTATATTTAAAAGTACCTATGCAGGTGACTTTGTAGATAATCTCTTGAATATATACCTACTTGCCTGATTCTGAATATTCTTTCATTTATATAAATCTACATTTAGTCTTGAGGGACATGAACAATGTTCGATGTTTTATTGCGATATACCCACCAAACCAAATGCTTTGATTTGCTACGCTTGTGTTATTATTATTTAGCAACACTCAACTCCATTTACGGTTGAACGTCAGCTGTACTTTAGAGCCAGATAATTTTAGTTATCACCTGTTTGGTACCTTCTACCACATCACTTACCATCAGGTGAGACCATAACTATACATTACCAGATATTATTATAGTATCCAACTAATCGTACTTAGATTAGTACGACATTTAGTTATTTTATAGCTCCATTACAGTACTATAGGAACCTAGTAACCTAGTAGGTATAGAATCTCTTAGTTCGATAGAGATAATATGTTTCATGAATAGAATAAACACCGAAATACAAACGAATATTAAATTTGCATAGGTAAAAATAAACTGAAATATTATACGCTCTCTCATAATTCTTGCAAAGTCTTTGTATCGACTCTTCTGCTTCGTTTTTTATTTTTTAGTTATCTTTATTTCCCATATTGATTGATATACCTACCAAGATACGTATTTATACTGCACAGCACAGGTGATAGCGCGCGAGCGATAGGTCCACGTCCAACGGCGCACAGCGCGGCACTGAAGGACAGCTCTTACGCATTGATTTTATTTCGTAATCCTAAGCTAATAAGGTTGAATATCGAATCTTCCGATTGACCGTAATCCTGCACAGAACTAAAGGTCGTAAGTCTAAAACACTATTTAATTTATTATGACAATACTAATTGCTCTAGGTAAATTTTACTTATACAGCGGATAATAAACTACATTTCCTTTCTATGTGTGTTTATTATTAATATGTAACTGATGTAGTTTCCAAGAAAACTCCAATAATTTAAAGAAAAGGCTTCATTTTGAAAAATTAAAACTATCGAGTAAATTTCTTTCAAATGTGTTTCTGACTGTACAACTGATAGAAAAAGGTTTGAAATATCAAATATTTAAGTTTTCGTGTTGATTGCATATTTCAGTTGCTTAAAAAAACTAGTCGAATGAGAGTATTTTTTCCGCAGCCTCGTCTTAAGGGCCTCTTTCAGAATGTTCGAGTCGGTTCCGGTTTAATTACCCAGAACATATTTAATAAATAAAACACTATCTGTGCGTTTCACAGTCACGATTTAGCCTATCCATCGGTTAAAGCTTGAAACGCGTTGCATGTAAACTGTCATTTTAATCATTCAGTTTATGTGTTGGTTAGCAACCCGAAACTTTATTAGGACATTCTGAAACTGACCCTTATTCTAATTAAATTAATATGTTCGAAAAACGCTTATATAATATAAAAAATACATGTAGTGACAATTACGTCTAATTTACCTGGTAACCCGATTTTTCGATGCTGCGCTCGTAGAGTTAAGACCTCCCGAGGATGCTTCATGTAAAATCGAAACGCGTCAAAAACTTTTCGGGTTTTGGTTGCATGGCGTTTGTGTCTTCACGTAAGCTTAACAGGAAAACTAGGTGGAATTGTCACTAGATATATTTTATATAGTACGAAATAACTTGTCCAAGACCATGAAAATGTTAGATAATTGTTTTAAATCCGCATGGTGCCGAAATCAACAAGTTATTTCATACTTTACAGTGATTGGGGTCGATCGTTTATTGTGAAGGATTAACAATAATGTTTTTTCTCTTTCAGGTACACATTCATCCATCCTCGAAATTGACTACCACCTGAGTGACACATACAAGCAAGCCACTTTCAACTCCTGTATGCATGTAAGATCAATTTAATACATTTTATTCAAATATTTGATTGTTCTATCGCGGTCGTACGTTGATAGTAGATCCAGAAAAAGCTTTAATTTTTCATATGATTTGACTACAGGATGCAGTTGTATAGATGAAACTGAACTGTTTGCTGATGTCAGTTATGTAAAACAATTTGAAATTTTCTTATCGTATTGGTCACGTGAACAGGCAAGCCATTGAACGCTATCTAGTTACCTCGTGACTGTAGGGTATTTTTCGAATGCCCTCCTGGCTTGCTACCAACCTGCAGCATCATCAAAGGAAATATCGAGTTTTAACCGACTCTAAATAAAGGAGGAATTTCTCAATTCGACTGTATATTTTGTGCCATTTGAAGATTTTTTATACATTGTGCTTATCTTGTTTCCATTCAAATTTGAGTAAGATCTAACGAGTAGTTAAGTATAATAAGTAAGTAGTATAATCTGACGAGTACCTAATAATGCGTATTTTATATTTGAAGTCTGCTTTTGGTTAAAATATTTACTATTTTTGTTCTTGGGTACAGTTTCCAAATATAAATACGCAATGACACCGTAATTATCACTATCTAACAACTTGAACATTTTGTGGCCCCTTTTACTGAAAACCTTTCACGTCTATAGATTTGTGCTTTAACATAGTAATTTAACTTCATATATAGATGTTTTATCAGTCAAAAATTTAATTTGATAACTATTTTAAAAAAAATTTCAACAATTTTGTATTTATTGGATAGAATGTTGTTGTACTACTAACGCCAACTGTCGGAAAACCTAAGAGTTAACAATGCTGCAACGGAACTTAACCCCATCATAAAAGACATCGTAGTAAATTTTGAAACATTTTGAAGCAATGATGGCTCAGTGGCATTGGCTATGGACTGCCGTGCAGCTGGTCCATGGTTCGGATCCCGCCGCGGGCTTGAACTTCACCGCATGGTGGAAGGGCATTTTGCGAATCCCCCCCTGGCTAGCGATCACCCTCAAGTAGAAAATCTGTCGCCAAGCACCTAACGATGTGTTCCGGCAGCAGTTCTTGAGAGCCAGTCAAATTACAGGCACATGAGACTTAACAATTACGTCTCAAGGTGACTGACGGGCGCAGCGCAATTTGTGACTGTGACGAAATGCATATGTTATAGTAGTTAGTCCGCTTAACATCAGGTGAGCCTCGAGCTTGTTCCATCACAATGACATAAAAAAAAAACTTCTTAATACTAGATGGCACCACTAGAATCAGATTGTAAAATAAACGCGAGCCCTCACAAAGCTCAGCTTTTTGCTAGTTTAGGTTCTAAAACCGAATTTAGTTCACTATTGTTTAAGTGTACTAAGTAAACCTTTGGGTTTTCAGGTCCAGAATCCAACGACGAACCAGCTGGCCCTAGACCTGATGTGCGGCCAATGGACCTCCGAGTATTGCACCCCGGAGCGTTGGTTCACATACATGGGAGATGCGCAGGACAACGCTTTCGTGCCGTTCCAGATCAACTACATCCCGGGAGACGCGCCTGTCGACGGGCTCACTCCCTACAGCCCCGAGACTAGGCCTTGCAATGTTGGCTCCAAAGTAAGTCAGAACCGGGTTCAATAAAGAAACGAATTAAAGGTGGCATTGTAGCCTGCCTACTACCTTATCCTAAAATCTTACAATAATTAAACTAACATAATAAAATATTTACAGACACTTACATAAATAATATTTTACTGGCTGGGGAACACTATAGCATCTTTATTAAGTACTGGTGGTTTGTCTATGGTATCTGCCATTAAATTTTTTTTTATGGTTGGTCTGTTAGGTTAGATCATTGTAAATAATGATATGGTCGAAGATGTTGTTTAGGTTAACCTAGAATTACTGGCTCCCTAAGGCAGCTGCCGGAACATATCGGTGCTTGGGGACAGATTTTCTACTTGAGGGAGGTAGCTAGCCAGGCGGGCATTCGGAAAATGCCCTGCTATAACGACTGAATGGGACAACAACCGGGCCCTACGATTTAACATGCCTTTGAAGCACGGAAGCGCTCAGTAATATGCCACTATCGGGCACCCATCGAAGTCCGCAGCGGAAGTTGCTTAACTTTGTTGATCGGTTCAGAACGGCTAAGTAAGATACTCTGCGAGCGGCTCAAAAATACGTTATGTTTAATTATGACATGCGTGTTGCTTTCTTCTTAACTACTTTTTAGTATTACTCCTAAGGAAAGCTACTGTGATAAATTCGAAAAATTGCTTGTGATTAAGCTCTGATGCACTAGCGTTCAATTATAGGTCCCATCTTAACAATACAAGAAATCACTTAATATTTCAGTTAAAGCAGCTGTTTGAATGTACTCAACAATTTTCTTACTTTACTAATAACCAGTGATCGGAATAGGCTGAATCATTTTACGTACTTACATCACGTTGTCATAACATGGATATGCCATTTTTTCCGGAAAGTTCCGATATTCACGGGATTGCGTTACATAATATTATTAAAATAGTGATTTGATTAGTTAATGAAGTAGTTACTGAATGTAACTACTTCATTAACTAATCAAAGTCCTTAGATCCAAGCCAAATTCGTCGTTTTAAGAAGAATCAAGAAAGTCCGTACAAATCACGATTTTCACAACACAGCAAAGAAAGAAACGCACTCTAAGAACCGAAGTAAGAGAATGAGATCGGTAATTGCGATGTGCACGTGCGCTTTATATTTTGTCAAACAACCAATAAGTCATTGAAGATACGCCGTTCTGATTGGTTGCAGTTGTGCATACAAATGATAAGGTGACAAAAGACCCTATTTGCCGAGTTATAGGTACTTATTATTATTCATGGTATTTATAGCTAATCTTATCTCGTTTATACTGAGTTATTTACCTGTGAAGTGAGCGTGCGCGCAATATTCTGACGAACAATAAATGAACCATCGAAGATACTCAGTCCTGATTGGTTGCAATTGTGCATACGAAGTATAAGGTGACAAAAGACCCTATTTCCCGAGCTATAGTTACCAAATTTTTTTGTATGTAGAGCTAATTTGATCCCTATTTATACCTAATTAGATTTTTACTTAAAGATTTTGAACACCACAGTTTTCTTTGCTATAAAATACCGGTCACCTATTTTTTTATAAAAAATTATACAGAAAAAAAATGCTCATATTGATACGTTACTCACCTTACGCCTCCACGTAATATTTTTGATATTCCGGGAAAAAAAAGAATGAATCTAAAATTCCGAAATCTGGGAGGTTTATCCATATTAACATATACGTTCGAGATCATTGACCCTAAATCATTCTACCTATTCCGATCTCTGCTAATAACTTAATAACTTAATAGTTTAAAAATATCAATACCTATACCCAAAAACCTTTGCCTATCATCGGAATCAATAAGGAATCCCCCTATGAGCAATGTGCGGTATGTAATGTATCTATGTGCCCCTCTTCCCCCAGGGCCAGCCGGGGTGTTCGTGCCTGGACTGCTCGGAGTCGTGTCCGTCTCCCCCGCCGCGCCCCCCGCCGCCCCGCCCCTTCTCCATCCACGGCGCGGACGGGTACGCCGTCGTGATGGCCATCGTCTTCGTCATCTTCACCACGCTCTTCCTCAGCGGGGTCTTCTGTTGTCACCAGCAGGAGAACGCAGTCGGTGAGTCTTACCAGGGGCTATGGGAATCTGCTGATGGATTCCTCGGGACTAACTGTCCTGCCAGCGATTCCACAGTCTAAATAATAGATACTGATTAGAGATTATTGTACTATGACATGGACATTGGACACAGTACTTCTTAATTAATCTGTGGTGATAGCGCGTCAGCTCGTGCAGTCTGGACCTAGTACAGCTCTGAATGCCTCTAACGATACACAATTTATTTCCTTGACAATGTGATCTAAAAATATATAATTTAAAAAGCAATTATAAGGATTTCAAATATTTTATTTTGCATTTAGAATATGACCGTGATAGTTCTTTTTCTTGGTATAAAATTCCATAATAGAAATATCATAAAAAATTAGCATCAAATCTAATTACTACTTGAGTAAGATACATTTAGCAGGTAAAGCTCTATATTGTGTTCTAATGACATATCCGAGTCTACAATGATCATTTGATGTATTCAAATGTAGAATTTCTAAACCAAAACAATGGGTGTACGCATTGATATTCAATCATGCGAATTCATGTACTATTGTAGTAATTCATACATGAAAGTAACGATAAGAATCTTTCGATATTATATAACACAAGGCGTAATATATTCGAAGCATTAGGCTGTAACAATTTGAAATTGGTACCAAATAAGCACGCGTTTTTGTCTGATGGGGTGAACAATTTGAAATTGGTAACAAATAAACACGTATTTTTTACTGATGGGGTAAACGATTTGAAATTGGTACCAAATAAACACGTATTTTTGACTGATAGGGTAAACGATTTGAAATTGGTACCAAATAAGCACGTGTTTTTGTCTGATAGGGTGAACGATTTGAAATTGGTACCAAATAAGCACGTGTTTTTGTCTGATAGGGTGAACGATTTGAAATTGGTACCAAAAAAGCACGCGTTTTTGTCTGATGGGGTGAACAATTTGAAATTGGTGACAAATAAACACGTATTTTTGACTGATAGGGTAAAACGATTTGAAATTGGTACCAAATAAGCACGTCTTTTTGTCTGATAGGGTGAACGATTTGAAATTGGTACCAAATAAACACGTGTTTTTGTCTGATAGGGTGATCGATTTGAAATTGGTACCAAATAAGCACGTGTTTTTGTCTGATAGGATGAACGATTTGTGACCACGTGATTACTTATTTTGAAGACTTGATACATTATATATTGCAATAAAATAACGAAAGAAAATCGCCTGTTTTTACTATAAAAAGGAAACATAGATATTAAATTTGTTTCATATCTAGTTGAACATGCCGGGGTCAAATTGACCCATGCAAACTAATGTTTTGTGATATTTATTACAATATATGGTATGTACCTTAATCCCATTTTATAACTATTTATGACCTGAATCATTATATCTTATTTATTTATATTCCTTTCCTATACAGTTCCAGAATTTTCCTGAATTTTATCACTTATATTTAATTACTCTTTATTCTAATATATATATATGTACCCCTTTTTTCATTTTGTCCAATAATAAATGAATTAATTAATGTGGACTCCTAATTCCACATTACAGCTTTTTGGGTCAATTTGGCCCGGTGGTGGAGATTTTTAGTTAGTTTTAATTAGTTTTGATTTAAGATATGTAGCTAGATAACTGACCGGTGCTATTTATGTATCCGCGGGGGCCGGGACCTTATCTTATTATCTAAAATTTTATAAAAACGCTTTTCTAAAAAAAACTGGCATGTCAAGATGCTGGCACCCATTTAGCTCACCTAAACACATTGCAATTTAATAAAGGCTAGTATATAATAAAGATTAGTCATAAGGTGAATTTTCTAAAATTATACCATTAATATGCAAATCCAGTAGTCTATTTTTTATGAGCACGTACATATGTGGCCGGTCAGTTTTCAGCCAAAAAAAATAGTTTGAACACCCAATATTACACCATGAGATGTGGCAGTACAACTATAGAAGACATTCGACATAGTTGACAAACTTTTATTTACGAACTGATAGTCTAGTATTGACCTAAACCTCGCACAAGTTTACATTTGGCAAACAAAGTTGATTCATATTTACATCTGAGACTCTTTTAACTTACGAATGGAAAATATACTATTCAAAAAAATACATACCGGTTTAGAAAGAAACGATTTTTAATTTGCTTTGGTCTGCTACCACGCATCTACCAGTGTGTTGGGCAGAAGTCAATATTACAGTACCATGAGAATTAACTGAATGTATCTGGATGACGGGCGCAGTGATTTTTGTCACTTGTGGCGATATGCATCTGTTATAGGCAGAGGTTACCGCTTAATATCAGGTGGGGCTTGATCCGTAACAATTCCATAAAATAGAGACTAGATCTAATATAATACATTAAGGTGCCGCCCGAGTTTATATGCCGAGCAATGCTCTCGAACAGTCATTGCTCGACCAGTTGATTTTGACAGCTACAGCAGTCGGTTTCAATCGTTAGAGCAGTTTACAAAATCCGGTATCAGACGAGAGACACGGAGGAAGTTAACTGACCCCGAGCAGTCGACTGCGAGTGTCTGTCGTGCCGCGCTACTGACCGCTCAGAGCGTTAGCTACTGCCCATGCGGCAAATATCAATAGTCGCAGCTAGAAGTTCTTTCATTCACGACTGCTTCAAGCTGCCTTCGTATGGCTGCTCTAAGACATTAAATCTTTATTATTAACACGTGTCTAAAAATATACTCCGCATTTTTTTTATCATATAACAAATAGATTTTGTTTGTATACATATCACGTGAGGCGAGTATCACATGTTATCGTTTATACAAGCTCAAATTTATAGATTTGAGACTATATGTCACATATTTATGTTGTTCCTTAAAATTTTACTTTGTGACTTTGATGATAAAGTCCAAATTTATTTGGCATAACGTTTTGCGTGTCAACTTGTGCGTGGTGAAGTAAGGTGGCGGTTTATGGGTCTCCATACATAATAGGGGAACATTGACCTTGAGTCCGTTTCATGGTTGATTTACTGAAATAATACAGCTGTTTCAGACAGCCCGTGAAAAGTTGAGAATGTTGATGCCGAAAAAAATTAAAGTATTGAGTTTGAGTATCGCAGTATTTCTTCAGAAGACGCTACTGCCCACCTTCCGGTATTATAACCATTGTCGCTTCTTATGACACCCACGGAAAGAAACGGGGGGGGGGGGGGGGGTTCTCTCTGATATACACTTATTCCGTACAAGTCGATTAGACTTCATTACATCGAAAAGTTCACCGTGCGCTGATAAGAGCCTTATTTCAATCGTCATAAGGTAACTATGAGTATTTTACCAAATATACAACTACAAGTCACGATGAATATATTTTTTTTAACATTATCTTATACCACATAGATAAACTAAACGTGTACTCGCTTATCTATAGGTTCATTGTAAGTCTATTGACTCATATTATGTATGGAAACTTATAAATTATTTGAGTTATTTCATTATGATGATTTGAAACATGACCTAAAACCGACCTTAACGATCTGTTAGGAACCCCTGTTGTAAATATGCAATAATATAACCTAATGTTATGTATTAGTGTAACAGTAAAATACACTACAATTTAAGGTTGAAGTATCGACCACTTCTTCAAACAAACGTCGAAGGATGGTAACTTCCTTATTTGAGGTTTTAGGTACGGAACTAAGCATGATATCGACTTATCTCTTCATTATCTAGGCTTGTATTTTCTATTCGTACTATTTTTGTGCTAAATTTT
Source organism: Plagodis dolabraria (assembly GCA_963854805.1). NCBI lineage: Eukaryota > Metazoa > Arthropoda > Insecta > Lepidoptera > Geometridae > Plagodis > Plagodis dolabraria. The sequence continues at coordinate 5,562,372 of OY978457.1, read as the reverse complement.
CCTTTTTTATTTTTTGTTCTTTATTTTATATTCATATGTATTATTATATTTTACCAAAAATTTGGTAATCTCTCATGTAAGATTTGTAAATAATTATTATGGTTGAATTGTCATGAAGTGCTTTCGTGACGTCACAACCGGTCTCAACGGAAGACCAGCGTTGGTGTCATAACTAGCATATGCTGAGTTGGGACCAATTCGTGGGATGTGTACGTAAATTTGTTTTGTTCTCATTAGTTTAGTCATAACAATATTGTGTTCATGTCATGAATAAATGTATTTTCTTTCTTTATTTCTGTATCGTAAAAAAATTTAAAAAGATAATTAATGTGAAAGATATCAGCCTGAACAATTTTTCAAGATATTGTTTCGAAGCTCGTAACTCTTAAGTCAATTATCTTTTTAGAACTGTTACGTCTGGATAATGGTTAAATAAAAATGCTTAGTTATATATGTACCTTAAAACCTCAAATATGGGCGTGATAACCTGTATTGTATTTGTGATTCTGAGTTGGTATGGAGACGTGACCAGACAGTTCACCCATAAGAACAGAAGTGAAATAAGGTGCAATACTTTGGATGGCATTGAACTGTTATTCACTAAAGTGAAGAACAGTGGTGTTTCCTTTTCTTACAAAAAGGCTCGGATTGCCTTTTTGTAAGAAAGTACGGGCCGTTCCATTTCATAAGTTTCTCTCATTTTATATGAACACATTATCTCGCGGTCAGCTACTGGTCGATACTAGAGAAAGGGATGGTAATGTTTTTGCCGTATACTCGGCAGATTGAAAATGCTATTATGCTATGCGTGTGTATCACTTGCCTGCTCGGATTAAAGTGAATTCGTAAAGCTTTTTAGAAGTTCATGTTATTCAACTTCATTGGAATATATCCTTTGTATCTTTAAATGAAATTGGAAGATGATGATGAACATGACAACTAAGTACGCGCTCTCTAGACAAAATATCTTGATTAATATTTGAAGGCTTGGCCCCAATGTCTACCTTGGCGGAGGACAAGGTAATTCTGGTAGTGGTCTTGACTCCATCGGCCGAGGTATACAAAGGTACCATACATTTTTCGTTACATCAAAAGTTTGTTACTTGACCCGCAAGGTACCATCCCATGTCTAGTGTATACCAGTTTCTACCTAACATCTACGGAAAATTTCCGAGCGAAGCTGTGAAGTAACTTGAAAGACGAAAAAATTAAAGTCCAGTACGTTAGTGTCATTAAGGTCGGTTATTGTTAAAAACGGCATGCTAACTTGGTGCTTGGGAACAGACGGGTGGACCGAGGCGCGCAGGGGCGGCGGACCCGAGACCAGCCCGCTCCACTCTCACCGCTCTAGTACGTATACACTACCGCTATTCTATATCCTACTCTACTGCACACCACTAACGTTCATTATCCTTTGACAACCTATATAAATCCTTACACTGCTTGATCCATGTATCTATACGTCTTATTGCACTTTACATAATATTAAGGTTCACAATCCTTTCAATGAGACTGCATCTTTTTTTTGGCGTTGAAGACGGTGTCGTCAAAGTACCTATATTATTGATATGTACCGCTTCTGTATATAAATTAGTGTTTGCTTTTCTAATTTTTTTTTGGTAGGCGAGCTTCTTTTCTGTTATTTGTCTTAAAGAGGAAAGTTGGCCTGCGATGCTCCATACAAATCTTTATAATATATAAAAATTATGTGTCACGTTGTTTGTCCGCGATGGACTCCCTAAACTGCTGAACCAATTTTAAATTTAATTTGCACACCGTGTGTGATTTGATCCAAATTGAAAGATGGGATAGCTTACATCTCAATTTATATTCGTAATTACCCGTGCGAAGCCGGGGCGAGCCACTAGTATATATATATTTTGTTCCTAGAGCAATGTCTCTGGACATAAAATCTAGGCTTGCTATAGACACGCCCCTATCATTACTTTTCTTTTCAGCTACTATTAATCACCTGAAAATCACAAAAATGGCCGGTTTTACCGCCATAATCGTAGGTCCACCAGATAAATATGAAGTTTTTAAAATAATATAAACTAGGAGCCTAGATACATACTCTTTAATAGCTTTACATTCCTCGCAGACGTTCCCTTTTAACCTGTATATTTCTTAATGTATTTTATGTACAAGTATCTTAATTATGTATTGTTGTCTTGTATTCTTTTATCTTTCCAATACAGGTGTACACATATATATCTAATATACTCAATGTCCAGGTCTTTGTTTGTCTATTTATACACCTAAATGTCCATTTTCTAAAATCAAATTGATACCCATCAAAGTAGTAAAAGTCAACGTTCGTTCTTGTAAATATATGTTTGTTATTCGTCTATAGTCTTTCTGTAGAGAGTAGTTCTATGCTTTCTATAAAATAAATCCTGCGAATAAATATGTAAATAAGTGTAACTCTCATACGTAACTCATACTTAACGCTTTGATTTCGGTATCATCAAGTTCAATATTTTAACAAAAGACGTAAAATCTTTGAATTTCAATTGGATTGGTAAATTAATATGGCGCTTACAAATGACCGCATCTGATAGGTCGCGTGAAGCTGATATTGCGTGGTACACTTTTTATACCACGCCCGCCGCGGTAAGGTTTGCGTTCTGCTGTTTTTGAGCTTCACATACATTTCTTTACATATATGTATATTCGTAGTATACATTTTATCCGTTCTCGTGTTCTGTTCGTTGTTGTCTATTATGTTATGATTGTCTAATAACTGTTGTTTATGAATTTCTATTGTTGCCAATTGTCTAAGTGGTAAGTACATAGGAACTTAATTATTTTAGAGATTCTGTTTTTACACGACTGCCCAAAAGTAGTGTAATACTAATAAGATTCTCGTATGTATGTTATGTGAGTTTATTTATTTCACCATAACTTTTTAATAACTCAACAGATTTGGATGTATGCAAGGATATTGTTAGAATCCATACAATATCCCAAGTGACACTGGCTATAAGTATTTTGGCAGAGCAGTCGTGATTGTTTTTTTAAATTTAATAAATTTTCTAGTGTAAATATCTTGCTGGACAGTGAAAGATGCTGTACCGAATTTGCCGGTTCTTGTAAAGATCTTTTCCTAAACAGTTCTCCTGTGCTCTATTTTAAGTCTTACCACAATATTGCTGAAAGTTTAAAAAAAAAATCGTATGCGTTCTGGGTAATCTTCATGTACATGTGAGGTATATGAGTTATATACTGTGGTACATGAAAATAAAGTCTAAAATAGCTTTTGTTCTGTCTTTCTTGAAATACTTTGATTTCCAAGGCCAGTGCCTATAGTATATAGGAAGTTTCTTAGTTTTTATATTTTTTTAATGTATTCTATAACGAACCAGTACGATACGGCAATAAGTTCAACTAGACAATTGGCAACAACGCAAGCAACAATAAAAAATATTATAAAAGTGTTTATACTATTAGGTGTCACGTCGGAACACAACCAAGAAATGGCCTCGAACCCAACGCCGGCCGGTTGGAACATCGACCACCCGGACGGAGTCGGGGGAGCGAGCGAAGCAACATTCTTTGAGAAGCTCGGAGCTGAAACTGAGACCAAGCTTGAAGACTTCTTCCAATGGTGGGGAACCATCATGGCATCCAGACCCTGGATTGTATTGTTCTTAGGTACGTAGAAAGAACTAGTTTTATATAGTAGCTCAAGAGTATAGAACTGTGTCCGGTTAATGCCTATAGGCTCGCCACGTATTACGTATAGTGAGTAAGACATATTTAGTAAAAGGTGGGTGCTTAGACGCCGCCGTGACGTCAGGCGTGAAGATATATTTTTTTTTTATGCTTGATAGGTTAGCCTTTGACCACTATCTCACCTGATGGTAAGTGATGATGTGGTCGAGGATGTTGTTCAGACTAACCTAGAGTTACTGGCTCTCAAGGACAGCTGCCGGAACACACCGTTAGGTGCTTGCCGACAGATTTTCAACTTGAGGGTGGTAGCTAGCCAGGCGGGCATTTGCAAAGGGCCCTACCACCATGCTGTAACGACTGCTATCCTTAGACAACAATCGGGACCGACGGCTTAACGTGCCCTCCGAAGCACGGAAGCGCTCAGTAGTAATGTCACCAGCGGTAACCCATCCAAGTCATGACCGCGGCGGACGTTGCTTAACTTTGCTGATCGATTCAGAATGGCTAAGCAAACTTGGCTACGAGCGCTTCAGAGATATGTTATTGTTGTTGTTTTGTATTGTGTATGTATACATAGTGTAGTTATAGATTTACTAAGCTTTGTTGGCACTGGCAGCATACATTGAATATTTAATATGTCCTTCCTACATCTAAATTATTTTTTGAACAGTGGTGTATTAAATTATACTAAGGAACTTACCACTTGTGACACAGGTTTACCTATGATGGTTACTAAAGAAGTATTATATAGGTATTATTTAATAATATAATATTATTTATGTGGAAATATTATAGTAAGTATTTACGAAAATAAATTAACCATTTGAATTTGTACTGTTAGCACAGTGTTGAGTTAGTGGAATCGACCATAGGCAACCAGAAGCAACAATGATGTTGCACGCTATAGTCCTCGTAATGATATTAAGATATATAGTATGTATATGTTTGTTTCCCCAGGGTTGTGCGTGGTGGTAGGCTTGGGACTCGGCATCAAGTACATGCAGGTGACGACGAACCCCGTGGAGCTGTGGGCGGCGCCCAACTCCAGGTCTCGCATGGAGCGGGACTACTTCGACTCGCACTTTGAACCTTTCTACAGGTAACTTATAACCATAGCATACATCTCAGATAAATAAAGACGTTCAGAGTGATACAAGTAAAGCCAAAAATACCAAGCTCTTATCATACTGTTCCATACAATATTATGATAAACTCGTGGAGCGTGAAAGAGATAGTATAATCAGACCATGGTTTAATTTGACTTCTTCATTTATCTGAGTTAGGCTCAATTTAACCAACCTTGGGTTTAATTATTACACGGATTACTTTATACAATAAACCATTGAAATTAGATAGCTTTTGTCACCATATATATCCAATGATGTTGCAGGATTTTAAATTTGCCATGGTAATGACTTTTATGAAATGTATTGTCATGCAGTTGCTGCAAAGGAAAATACCGCTGATCTTGGCGGTATAGCTCCATAACATACATTACATAACATAACGCCTCTTTCCCGTAGGGGTAGGCAGAGACTACAGATTTCCACTTGCTACGATACTTGCTTTCGCTTCATCTACACTCATCAATCCTTTCATGCATAAGCATTGGTTTAGGGTACTCTTGACGTGGCCTAGAAATTAAATAGCTCCATAAACTAAAAACAAATGTGGCCACTTTGCTACAACTGATAATACACATAATAATTATATCTTCACAGCAGCTGGCACATGTTATAAAAGTGAAATCAAAGAGTGTTTTTTTTTCACGACAGAAATCCAACAAATTTTAAGTCTGCTACTAGCTTTGGCATTCTATGAAGGGAAAGGCCTATCATATTTTAATGGTTTATAGTATAAAGGTAACCGAGTATTGATTTTACCCCACATTAGTGAATTCAGACCTTATCGATACTTAATTCACGACCGTTTGAATAATAGAAACATTCTAATAACGGAACTTTCCTTAACAAAAAATATGCTTCATCTCGCGCTCTACGCTGTGCACAATCGTGACTCCCAGACGAAGAACTTCAAATAAGTTCGAAACTGGTCGGAGCAATGTGAGAATATACCACATAGAAATGTAAAAAAAATGCCTCGTGCTCATACTGGTCGGAACATGAGGAATAGTATGTATCTTACCAGTAGGAGAGTTCATTGGGAGCACAAGGAAGCACCCTTGTAGTGTATACCCAAGTATGAATGAAAGAATAATGATACCAATGAATATTTGTATCATGTTGTCAGAAGATTTTTGTACTGATCCTATTGACTTGTCATGCATGTAGTCCTAATTCTATGCCCTAATTCCAGAACTGAGATGATAATCATCAGCTCGAAGGGGCTGCCTAAGATCGAACACGAGACACCAGACGGCAACACAGTCACCTTCGGACCTGTCTTCAACGCAACCTTCATGCAGGAAGTTTTTGAACTGCAAAATAAGATTATGAGTAAGATTTTTTTTTAATAAGATTTTCGAGGCTCGAGTTTACATTTTGTACTGCGAGTTAAATACGAGCTATTTTATATTAATAACAAGTATTTTTAAAATATTGTAAGAAAACAATTAAATAATATTTTAATAAAACACTTAAAAATATATATTTAGTGACAATTCCGCCTAATTTCCCTACTAAGCCGACGTGACGTCACAAACACCACGCAGCCAAACCGGAATAATTTTCGACACGTTTAGGTTTTACATGAAGCATCCTCAGGAGATCTTGACTCTACGAACGCAGCCGAGAGCACGATCGAGAAAGATTCTCGATCGTGCTCTCGGCTGCGTGTTTGTGACGTCACGTCGGCGTAACAGGAAAGTTAAGAGGAATTGTCACTAGATATATTTTTATATTGTTTAAATGTTTTATTACAATATAAATTTAATGTTTTCTTAAAATAATTTAAAAATATTTGTTATTATTAAATATGGATTTCCGAAAAGTAACGCCTGAATCTATTCACTACGAGCTACTTTCTGAGCGTGATGGTAAAATATATGTATATGTTCGTTCTAGACCTGGGCAACCAGAGCCGGATCGAGGACATTTGCTTCGCCCCCCTGACGTCCCCGTTCCGCGGGCCCCCCCAGCCAAGCGAGTGCGCAGTGCAGACCGTCTGGGGATGGTTCCAGAATGACATCGACAATTTCGACACAGATACTTATTTGGACACCATACTCAGTTGTTCTAGGTGAGATAATTTTGACCAATTTAACAAATTGCATTTTTAAGGCGCATAAAAATATAGTTCTTAGATTCAGTTTTGTACCTAAAATAATTATTGTTCCTGATGTAACGGGTTTTTCAACAAGAACTTTGTTTTTCAATTGGGGCAACACCAACAGAATGACAGTTTCGACATTTAGTTTTTTGACGCAATCGTAGTAGATACTTTGGCAATTGTTACAATGAATTCAATTTCGCTCGAAAATCGCATTAAAATAATTAAAATCCACTACGAAAATGGTTCTGTTAAAGTAACATTTCATAAAATTCGTCATCTTCATCTAAATTCATTGTTTTATTTTGTATTAGAAAACTAAAGTCCTTGTTGAAAATTTCTTTATTATGTTGTTCTTGCAGTAACCCGTACAATGCCAATTGTCTGTCGGACTACGGCGGGCCCGTGCTGCCGGCGGTGGCCCTCGGGGGGTTCCTAGCTCCGGCCGAGCCGCTCACCAAGCGGTCACGTTTCCACGAGGCCACCGCGCTCATCATCACTATACTCGTCAACAACAAACATGACAAGGAACAGGTACACTCATCATATACCTTATCGCATTTATGTCTTCTTCTTCTCCGTCTCCATCATGATCTACTTCTTCTTCTCCATCTCAATGATCTTCTACTTCTTGCTCTTGTCTCACAATTAATAGGGTCGGAACAATATGTATTTTTCCTCAACTATTATAAATTGTCGTCGATTGTTAGAAAATATCTATCTATTACAATACAAAGACATAATTATATAAATTAAAATATAAGAACATGCGATCCCAATTTTACGGACATATTATGTGTACGTCGTTTTATAAATGTAACTAGTTCTTTAACTAAAGTTACATACAGAAAAGATTCATTATATATTTAAAAATTAATCCTAAATATTAATTTATATAATCTCATTCGGTATGTAATATTCTAATTATGAAATGAAATACATACTTTTATTGGCATATTTTATTTACATACTTCATTAAGAAAATTAAAAAAATAAATTAAAGCATTATTCTCCTAACCAAACAATACTTTAAAACAATTTTTTTATTATTAAAGTACAATGTGTTCCAACCAAGGAGGTTTCAATTCAATTTAAGTACACATAATCTGTGGTGAGCGCGCTGCGCGTGCAATGCGCTGGTTTTTATATTGCATTTTATTTAATGTAGCTACCTATAGCCATGAGATTGAATAAAGTAGTGTATGCAACTGCATATAATTAGGTATTAGAACACTCGTGTAATCTTAATCTCGTTTCAAAATACTGCACTCATTTTTGAATACCCTCTATTATATGACAGTTGCATAAACTACTATTATGTCCACATATTAATTTTAATATCTAACAAAATAACATCGTAAATAACACATAAAATGTTACACCCAATATAATCATCTGTGTGTTATACAATAACGTAATATTTTTCAAAAGCGGTGAATTCCATGTTGAATTTCTTGCTACTAAACTATTAAAATGAAATTAAAAATTATACTATTAAAAATTAATGCCAAATCAGTTATGATTTAAAACAAAACTCACTTCTCCCGGTACCTACTTATGGGAACTGGTGTAGTATTTATAGATTCAAATGTTAACACTCCTGCTGCCAATGGAACATTGTTTTTCCATCTGCCACGGTACATGTGGGGCCAAGTAATGTTTAGGCATTATCTTATTTATTGATGCGAAAAATTATGTTTGTGTCCAGCTGAAACCTGCGTTGGAATGGGAGAAGGAGTACATAGCGTTTATGAAGAACTACACGGAGACGCAGATGCCACCGTACATGGATATTGCTTACACATCGGAGAGATCTATTGAAGACGAACTTGACAGGTTTGTTAAATAAAACATAACACCACACGCCTGTACACTCGCGTAGCATTAAAGGCGAAAATTCACATAACGGTAATTAAAAAGAAACTATTGTCAAGTGTACTAGTGACATATCAAATGTAAACCAATGGGGCTGTTACGAGTTATAAGGATGCATTTTTAAGCTTTATCCCATCCATCCGCTAGTTTTGACAATATTAAAACGCTTACATTGTAAATGATTAACAAAAAATACAATATCGACTGGCTCCTTGTTTTTGGGGCGTCTGTGTAAAGGAGTCGCTTTGATGTCTCTTGGATTGTAGTAGTAATCCGGTGCGGCGTCTGGATCTGTTCCCAGTGGATAGCTATAGTCCCCTATTACATGAGACTATTACCCCATGGGGTGCCGGGTTACAATGTCACCCTCCTTTTTCTACCCTTGGGTGTCGTAAGAGGCTATTAAGGGAGCAATACCGGATGGTGGGACGCAGCGCCTTCGGAAGAACTGACAACTTCTACTGGGATCCCCAAGACGCCTGCCAAGCGTAGGGATTATGGCAAATCCCTTGGCCTTGTTAAACAGTGGACGTTCCGGTTGATGATGACATACGAAAAACACATATCTTACTGGCTTTATTAGAAAATAATATACTAATAATGGGATATTTGAGGAGGATATTCAGTGGGAATGTCACCCCCTCATCTCTTATATACTCTTATGATACAGTAATGGGATATCTCATCTCATAGTACGAAACGCTCTTCCTTGTAAGTCCAACTTGCATCTGACCGGTGTTGTTTTCGTTGCAGAGAATCTCAGTCGGATGTGTCGACAATTCTGGTGTCCTACTTCATAATGTTCGCGTACATCGCGATATCTCTCGGACATATCACTACTTTCTCGCGGCTACTCATCGACAGTAAAGTCACGCTGGGATTGGGAGGTGAGTTACTCTTTTTATTTCAGACAAAATAAAAAATAAAAAACTACTTCATAATCAAATACTAGCTGCGCCCCGCGGTTTTACCGGCGCGTAGAGAAAGTATTCTATGTGTTAATCTAGGACCCCAATCATTTTGTAATCTGAGCCTAAACTATCTGTGTGCCAAGTTTGAGCCTAATCGGTTCAGGCGTTTCACACGCAAACATTTGAGATTATAATATTAGTGCGACACAGGTGCCCTAGAAAAAAAAAACTCTAATTTAAAAATTCTTTAAACTATTGTATTCAATATTCTGTTCAAGAAAAATACACATCCGATGGTAAATATAAAATAGGATTATCCTATTCAATTGTAGGTAATTTTTCATCAGTTTAGAGAGCTCGAAGTTGAATGGGTACACTAAATGTTGATATTCGTTTCTGTCCCCCGTGCAGGAGTGATGATAGTGTTGGCGTCCGTGGTGTGTTCCATCGGCATCTTCGGTTTCTGCGGCGTGCCGGCGACGCTCATCATCGTGGAGGTGATCCCCTTCCTGGTGCTGGCGGTCGGCGTCGACAACATCTTCATCCTCGTGCAGACCGCGCAGCGCGAGGGGAGGCGCCCCGACGAGACTGTCGCGCAGCACATCGGGAGGACGTTAGTACTTCTTTTTATGGCTTTAATACGGAACACGCACGAAGTTGGGTAAAAACTCGTAATTATGGAAACTCTTACTTGAGGTAGTTACAATACATAGTTGGATAAAAACTGCCCACTTTCCGTAATTTTTACCCTAATCGCCTCTTATGACAATTACGGGAAGGTATGGGCATAGTGCAATTGAAGCCCTATCGCTTAGTAATGCCACAACAACGATATATGAACTTGTATTTGTTCCCAGGTTGGGGCAGGTGGGTCCATCGATGTTCCTGACGTCGGTGTCGGAGTCTGTGTGCTTCTTCCTTGGAGCCCTAAGCGACATGCCGGCGGTGCGCGCCTTCGCGCTGTACGCGGGCGCGGCGCTGCTCATCGATTTCCTCCTCCAGGTCACGTGCTTCGTCGCGCTGCTCGCCATAGACACGCACAGGCAGAATGACAACAGGTAACCATCCTAAATACTTTATAAGTTTCCTTCAATTTAATACATTGTACTACTGCTTTAACGTTAACGTGAATGCTAATGTCTAATTGCACGTTAATTAAGGCGTTAAAACAGCGCCTTGGCTACAATTCTTACAACGCCGTCAAGAGCTAATTCTTAGTTATGTAAAGCGCTAGCATACACAGTAGTGGAGTGGAGGCAGCAACGAGTGTGATAAATTATTGAACACATATACGCAAAATCATAAAAAAACCTATTTTCAACACCCTTGCTCGTAAAGTGAGCTTTATTAGAGACGGATTACTTAGCATTCAATGGATTCACCGTGTGGGTGCCGGGTTCATAACGTTGCAGAGGAAGAGGCTAGAGGGGCCTAGGACTTGCAACCCAGGTGCAGGGTTAATAGGCCTCTACGATATATCAATGCTCCCCTTCCCGCTCAAGCCTCCTCCTCTACCTAACCAAATTTGGTAAGATCCTACTAATGCCGCCTTAGATGCACGTTCTACGATGGAAGATACGATTGTTCTTGGCAGGCCAAGGTCTTAAAGTAGGTTATATAGAGATTTCGCTGGTATACCCCTTGCTCCAACTTCTACAGTATATAAATTAACCACATAACCGTTTTTGGTTGATTCATTTGTGAGGTCATAATATTTGTTTATTTTTATTGTGTGGTCTTTAGGTATGTTCGTTTCCCACGGCGCAGTAAGTTCTATAAGTACTATGCGTTTTAGATTTTTTGAGTATAAAAATGTCTGGTCTGTAAGACGAAACACCATCATTCTTAGCGCCATAAACCGGACTATAACACCCTCGTGCATAATAATATTATACACTAGTGTGAAATAGAATTATCAATAATTTAAAATGAATATAATACAAAATTAAGTTACTGCCTAAATGCAAGTTATATGAGAGCATTTTCAATTTAACCGGGTAATACAGATTTGTAACAACAAAGAGGTTGAGTATGTTTAATCAACAACAATACATTTGCCGCACGCAGGGGTCGAAAATGGTCAGTAAAGTCAGTAAAAGTCAGTTTTTTTAACCTCGGTCAGTAAAAGTCAGTTTTTCCTGAAAATGGTCAGTAAATTCAGTATTTTGGAAGAATTCGAAGAGGGTTTTAGAACAATGGCCGGCAATAGTTGAATATTTTACACAACGTTTACCCAAGTCTAAAACGCCGCCAACATCTATGGCCTACAAGAATATCCTTAGCTTCCCGAAGAGCACTACAGAGAAATTAAAAGTAGTGTCCACGGCACATAGTGTAAAGACATTCATGAAGTTCACTGGATTTTTCCAATGTGATGAACCTTTTGTGGGAAGAGTTGACTAGGCTGATAAATTCTGTTTCATCGCATATGAGTGACAAAAGCGCCAATTACCACACAGGCGGCAATTTCATCAAAGTGTTTTTTGCCTTTTTGTGGAAAAAATTGTTTTAGAAAATCCCATACCAGATGAGCTTGAATGCATTGACAAAGCTGATCGCATAACCTTTTTGCTATGGGGATGGTGGAGGCCAAACAGAAAATAAAATATTCTTTTACATAATTTACAACCCGTAAGAGTTGTTTAAGCTTCATAAAGTTGACTTTTACATGTGAAGTCTCAAATCATCTTTTGCGAGTACTAATCTGTCATAAACCCCCTTAATATACATTTCAGAGATTAAAGTTAAGACAGTAAAAGGTCAGTAATAGGTCAGTATTTTTTAGTCTTACAGTCAGTAAAATCAGTATATTTGACTGTACAATCAGTTTCGACCCCTGCGCACGCTAAAAAAAATACTTGCGCGCTATTTTCCATAATTTTCTTATGTTGTTTGAATCGCATTTGTGCAATATATATGTTTTTTTCCTCGCAAGGGTGTTGAAAAAGTGCGTAAGAATTATACACTCGGCTGATTTACGCCCTCGCCTACGGCTTGGGCTGCTACCCACAGCCTCGTGTATAATCAGCAACTTAGCTAACTTGTATCATAATATACTCTAATTATCAGTCTATTTTATTCTGTTTTTATAATGATACAAATTTGTGGAATACATCCGTCGCCAAGCACATAACGGTGTGTTCCGGCAGCTGTCCTTGAGAGCCAGTAACTCTAGGCTAGCCTGAACATCTTCGACCACATCATCACTTACCATCCGGCGTGACAGTGGTCAAAGGCTAGCTATAAAAAGAAATACAAGCCAGCTCAAAACTGTATTAGTTTTTAATGTCTTGTGTATAAATGAATAAATTTGTCAGCCGCTAGTCTTAATGCCAATTAGCTAACCCATATGTACTGATGTCTTAGGTTCGACATCCTGTGCTGCGTGCGCGGGTCCAAGGCGGAGGTCCCGGCGGGCGGCGGGGAGGGAGCGCTCTACAACCTGTTCAAGCAGGTGTACGTGCCCTTCCTGATGAAGCGCGAGGTGCGCGCCTCCGTCATGATCATCTTCTTCGCGTGGCTCTGTTCCTCCGTCGCCGTGAGTATACTATACATCATATAGAAATAGGTACAAATTCGTAAATACCCTACCAGTTTTGCATGGCCGTAAGGTATTTACGAATGCCGCCTAGAGACTAGACAAGTACCATCCTCAAGTAGAGAAAATTGAGGAAACGCGCGTAGTAGCTTGCTTGGTCGTTCTGAACCTATCAACTAAGTAAAGCAATGTCTAGCGGTCATGACTTGGAAGGGTGACCGCTGGGGGCTATTAGTACTGGACTAGACTAACTGTAATAATAAAAGGTATTTTTGCCCAGTCTTAAATAATGTGACTCTTTCTTTTATTTAAGTCATAAAATATAAGAAGGAGCAGTGTGAATGAATCTTCAAAGGATAATTTTGAAATATACTATGCATTATTTTTAGCAATTATATTTGTTGTTAAATTAGCTTTCAACCACAGATACCATGATTTTAAATATATTTTCTTTAACTTGAATCATGTGTCTACACTTGGTTCATTATTGTGCTATAAATCAGAATATCAGTACAATTATCCTAGTTCAATAAACAATGTGTTTAAATTATATATAATATACCATGCTGATATTTTATTTTATTGACGCTAATAATCATTGTCGCTGACAGGTGGCGCCACACATAGAGATTGGGCTGGACCAGGAACTATCCATGCCCCAAGACAGCTTCCAACTGAAATACTTCCAACACCTGAACCGTTACCTGAACATCGGCCCTCCTGTCTACTTCGTGCTGACCGGGGACCTGGACTACTCCGACTCTCGCACTCAGAACATGATCTGTGGGACCAGGTTCTGTAGGGACGACAGTGTTGCCATGCAGCTTTATACTGGTAAGTTTTCTCAGTATCCCAATGTTCAATTTTAGCATGGTGGTAGGGAAATCTATATTTTTTTGTGTGTTGGCTAGGCGATTACTCTGCCAATAATGAATTGATTTTGATAAATATTTTTTTGTTTGGTAGGTAAATACTTCAGAGGTCCTGAAGTCCTGAAGAGTCCTATATAAAGGATGTCTCAGTAAGACTGCGCTTTTTCATTTTAAAATAAAAACACGTATCGCTCCATTGAACGAATTGCCGGCGTTTTTCATGATCATTTTAATAATCGGAATAAACATATGTGACAGCTGCCAAATTTCAGAGTTTTTGCACATAAAAAACATATAAAAGTGCACTCTTACTGACACCCTTTATTATCAAAATCGGTTTAGTACTTAAGTTTTTTTTTTAAATCTAAATAACTTGAAGAAAAATGTTAATCTTCCAAGTAAATAAAATCATATTATGTTTCATAACTTTCTGATGTCGACTTTTGGTTTTATTTTAAAGTTATTATTTATTATTCAAATTGTCGCCACCACCGTCAATTAGAAACTCTAGTCGCCAGGCAGTGACAGTGACCTGACAGTGTGTATCTGATACCTATCCTTGAGATCCAGTAATTTTAGGTAAAGCTTGATAACGCCTTCGACCACATCATTGTTTACTAGGTATCAGGTGAGATTGTGGTGAAAGGCTATCAAATCAACAATTACGAGAAATCTTTAGTCGGGAATCGTTATATATATCTAGATTTCCATACAGATGATAAATGTGGCAAAGAAAAACTCGATAGAGATAAAAAATAAAAGTGCGGTACATCCGGTATGACTGACCTTATTTTGTTTTTGTTATAGCATGAGCCTTTTTATATGTAGAACGTGTGTTGTTTCAGCGTACAAAACGCCGAATGAGACGTACATAGCGCAGCCGCCCAACTCGTGGCTGGACGACTTCTTCGACTGGACCTCCATACAGTCCTGCTGCCGGTACTTCCCCGGGAACTCCAGCTTCTGCCCCAACGACAGTGAGTTTTACATACGTTACACAAACATTACAGGTTTTTAACCAACTTCCAAAAAAGGAGGAGGTTCTCAATTCGTCTCTATTTTTTTATGTTTGTTATCACAGTAATTTTGACTGGGTGAACCGATTTTGAAAATTCTTTTTTTGTTTGAAAGCTGATGCTTGTCGTTTGGTCCTATTGAAATTTTATCCAAATCGGTCAAGCCTTTTTTGAGTTACGCTCCAATTGCTGAAAATATTTACCTATCTTGATGATGTAGTCGTTGACAATGTATGACAATCGATCCAGTAAATAGCAAGGGTCACTAAAAAAGTTTTTTTTTTTAAACAATAAATGGAACCAACTTCAACACCCAAAAGTATAAAATAACTTATTGAAGTCGATACCATGCGCACGATACTGTGATAATAGGTACTTTTGAACTATCATGGTACCAACTTCAACAAGTTATTTCACTCCTTTGGGTGTTGAAGTCGGTTTAATTTTTAGTTTTTCTTTTTAATAAAACGCATTGGGAAAATTACTAAGGAAATATACAGAAGATAAAATACAGAGAAGAGATAGAACTGTTATTGAATTTTCTGTAAATGAAATTGTCAGTAAAGGAACCACGCACGGTAGATAGCTATCGGCCTGAGTCCAGGCGATGTACATACTTACATTTTGTTAATGCAATTGTGATGTTGCATGGACGAGGCCCACCTTGTGTTAAGCGATAACCTCTGCCTATAACAGATGCAGTACGACATAAGTGGCGAACTGCACTACGCTCAAGACCCTGAGACAATGTTGTTAAGTCTCATGTGCCTGTAATTTCAACGGCACCCATACTTTTGCGTTGTCTTCAATATACTGAGATCTTATATATCGACTGTGAACTGACAAAAGGTCCTATCTTTTACCACGCAACTAAAGAGAAACAATGTGACGAAAAAATCATATAGGACTTATTGCCAGTTCAAAGTCGATATGTTTTTGTCTTATTATATTGTAATAACCAACATTTTATCATACCATGATGTAGAAGTTATTTAAAAAAGTGAATTATCACCCATAGGTCCATCGAAATGCACCCGCTGCAACATTCCACTAGTGGGACCGGAACAGCGTCCGTCCCCGAGCGACTTCCGGCGCTACGTGCCATACTTCCTGTCGGACAACCCGTCGACCACTTCCGGTTGCGTGAAGGGCGGACACGCCGCGTACGCGCAGGCTGTCAACTACAAGATGATCAACAAGAATGAATCACAGATTGGAGCCACTTACTATCAAGGTAACATATATAAACATAATCTTATTATGCTGTAGGCCAATATAAATATGTAATTACAAAAAAAAACAATTACTTTATAAATAATAACACCAATCATGCATTTATGTATTGATAAAGCCGTCGGCTCAAAAAGCGACTTTCATACACACCCAAATTTGGACATTTAATAATGAAGTTCTATGGTTTTCGTTAACGCATCATAATACGCAGGGATTAACGTGAAAGCTGACTTATAAAGCAGGATATTAAAATTCGGTATTTATTTTGGATTGGTGGCTAGGTCGTCGAACTATTGTCATCGATCAATTAATAAGCGAGATACCATCAAAATGTCAATACTTATTGAATTAATTACATTAAGGGCCTGTTTCAGAATGTTCGAGTAAGTTCCGGTTTTTCTACCTAGTACATATTTAATAAACAAAACACTATCTTTGCGTTTCACAGTCATCGATTTAGCCTATCCATCGCTTAAAGCTTGAAACGCGCTGCATATTAACTGTCATTTTTATCATTCAGTTATTTTATGTGTTCATAGCAACCCGAAACTTTATTCGGACATTCTGAAACGGGCCCTAAACGTATCATTATACATTTGGTGATTTCGCGACTCGCGCGATCTGATCGCCTGTTCGCGTTTGAACTTGTTTATATATTGTTTTATGAAACAGGGATTGGTCGGACCTAGTTCTAGCCGGAATGATACCAGCTAGATCTAGTTCTATCCGAAAACAATCGGCTAATACTAGATTTAACCACGAGTAAATGGCTTCACCTAGTTCTAACCGGCTAAAACTAGAGGAAGCTGCGCTTCGGGTTCTAGCCGTTACATATGTATGATATAATGATTACAAGTGAAGCTCCTCCATACCACGGTAGGTATCGAACCAGCGACTGCCTGATCGACAGCGGACGGCTGCATTAAATAGTAAATTTTAATGTTGTTGATTGCAGGTTACCACACAGTGCTGAAGTCCAGCCTCGACTACTACTCGGCGCTGCGCGGCGCGCGCGGTGTCGCTGCCAATCTTACTGAGACGCTCAATAGGAATCTTAAGGAACAGGTATACATTATCTTTAAAAACATTTTTAGTGTCACAACTATCCTTCATGTTGATATAACTTCAAAATAATACCAAAGTAAACGTGTTGGCTAAGTGGCTGTAAATGATTTTTTTACCTAAATATAGTGAAGTGAAGGAACTAAAAGTATTGAGGGTAGTAAACCATAATGAACGACGTTTAATGTAAATAGAACAAAATGTTGTCAGATAATTTTCTTGTTTTTGTTTTATTATGATAGAAGGATCTATGAAAATAATGTGTGAAAGAAAATATCGGCGAAATGTTCGCTACAGTTCCGTGGCATAACTGTATCTGATGGTCCACATTTCAAATGACGCTGAGGCATAATTGACGTTCAATGTCGTTAATTTGCCGAATTATGTAATCTCTTTGCTCTTGAATTTTTCTTGGCTTACGATATGTGGTTCCAACAGATCGGTGCATTTGCCACACAGTCAAAGAAACAAGATCTCTTGCGCGCGAAATTCAATGGCCGTGTTACCTCACGTCGAGGCGATGTCAATTGACCCCCACGATCATGTGATTTGTTACTGTTGGACTTCTCCCTTTATATTATAGGGGATATTTAAATAAAAAAAATTACCTCAATAAACCAAGAACAATTCAAGAGCTAAAGGATGAGATAATCCGGGACATAATGACATTATTCCTCAATTATTCCAATGCGTCATTGAAAATATGGACCATCGGATAGAGGTAATGCCAACGAAGCCGTGGCGAGCACTTTGCCGATATTTTGTTTTTCACATAATAATCGTAGATCCCTCTTTCATACTAAAAAAAATTAAGACATTTCTCTGAAAACTTTTTATTTCATTTACAATTAACATAGTGATTTGTGGTTGGACCATCCTTTATAATGTATTAGTACCATCAGGATTATTACCCGAGGGTTATTATATTTTTTTTTTACTCCGAACTGGGTATCACTTGACCACTATCTCACCTGATGTTAAGTGATGATGCGATCGATGATGGGGCGCGCTTGCCCAGAAGATACCTATTCGCTCGCTTCTTGAAGACCCCCATATTGTACTTAATCGGAAACACAGCCTAAGGCAGAGTATTAGAAGCAATGATAGCTCAGTGGCTTTGGCTACGGACTGCCGCGCAGCAGGTCCATGGTTCGAATCCCGCCACTGGCTTGAGCTTCACCGCATGGTGGAAGGGCGAATTTTTGCGAATGCCCGCCTGGCTAGCGACCACCCTCAAGTAGAAAATCTGTCGCCAAGCACCTAACGGTGTGTTCCGGCAGCTGTCCTTGAGAGCCAGTAATTCTAGGTTAAGCCTGTTAACACCTTCGACCACATCATCACTTACCATCAGGTGAGATTGTAGTCAAAGGCTATCAGTAACAAAAAAAAAAAACCATTCCCTGGCGGTTCGCATGATGAACGAAGATGCAAATCGCTTCGTTCGGGTAAATGGAATATCCACCATATAGCGGTGGCGCTTCTGAGTATCCCTGGATGTCCGATTATAGAAAGTAAAGTAAATAATCTACATATAACCAACATATACAAATATGCGACAAATGTAATAACCGTTGTCCTTTTTTTCAGGGATCAAACGTAACAGTGAACGTATTCCCGTATTCAGTATTCTACGTGTTCTACGAGCAATATCTGACGATGTGGCCGGACACGCTCAAGAGTATGGGCATATCCGTGCTGTCCATATTCATCGTCACCTTCGTGCTTATGGGCTTCGATCTCTTCTCGGCGTTGGTGAGTTAACGTTACATGACAGTGAACGTGTAAAAAAAAAACTCTTCTGCAAGTCATATAATATATGCACGATCTTTTTTTAATCAATTATATAAATCTACTATATACCTATAATCCGTACTTAATATTATAAATGCGAGAGCAACTCTGTCTGTATTTCTCGCTTTCACGCCAAAACTACTAGACAGATTTGAATGAAATTTGGTATGAAAATAGTTCGAGATCCGGGGAAGGACATAAGATAGTACTTATCCAATTGCGCAAAAAGAAGTAATGTTTTGCGCGATAACCGACATATGCGCGGTCTAAGCCGCGGCCGGAAAGCTAGTACTATATAAAATGACAAAACAACCAAGATCAATTAACTCACCTAACGGTGTGTTCCGGCAGCATTCCTTGAGAGCCAGTGAAATTACAGGCACATGAAACTTAACAACTATGTCTCAAGGTGACGGGCGCAGTACAATGCGTCACTTGAACGATGAACTGCATCTGTTATAGGCAGAGGTAACCGCTTAAGATCAAGTAGGCCACGAGCTTGTTCCGTCACAATTAAAAAAAAAACTCTGTTCCTCTCACTACTCTACTATAAATCAAGATCAATTAACTATGTTCCTCTCACAACTCTATATAGTTAAAAAAGTAATTGATATGACTTTGTATTAATTGTTATTTCGTTCAGGTGGTGGTGATCACGATTACAATGATCGTGGTGAACATCGGCGGGCTCATGTACTGGTGGGGCATCAGTCTCAATGCGGTCTCACTTGTTAACTTGGTAAGTTTGGCGCTCTTCTAGTACAATTACAATTCCATAATGAAACAACTAAGAAGAATACAGTGGCATGCATTATAATGTGCATAGCTACAGTTTGCTTTTGCCTTTGATCACAATCACACTTGATGGTAAGTGATGATGTAGTACAGGATGTTAACATGCTTATCTAGAAATTACTCGATAGAGGAAAGTTGCTAGAGCACACCGTTAGGTGCTTGGCGGTATATTTTCTCTGTTATGTAAACAGGTAAGCAACCCCAAATTACTCTACCACCATGTGAGGAAGTTCAAGTCCTGTATTTGAATTGTCACTATATTATCGCTGCTGCTGCATGCTGTATGCTGAGAATCTGTGAAAGCACTTGCCGTGGGAAAGGTGTGTTAATTGTGCAGCTCTTAGTCAAAATTTGCTAGTTATTCATAACTGATCAACTAGATTAATCATTATTACGCTGTGTGCTGAATTATGATGAAAATAACAATATTTGCATAGTGCTAGGGCATTTTTCGAATATCCGCCTGACCTGCTACCACCCTCAAGTAGAAAATCTGTCGCCAAGCACCTAACGGTGTGTTGGTTAGCCTGAACAACATATTCGACCACATCATCACTTACCATCAGGTGAGATAGTGGCAAGGGCTAACCTATCAGGTACAAAAAAAAACCGTTTGTAATCTAAGATGGCAGGCAATTTTTTTTATATGTTCACTCCAAAGTTTTATATAGTTTATTTAATTTACAAAATTATTTTATGAGTACAAATAAGACAGTAGAACATAAAACACTACATATTAAAATTTTTATAATAACACAAACAAGTTACAATCCTAGGTCTTATGGCTAGCATCTTGTTGCATCGGCTTATATGGAGACATCAAAGAGGTTAAACCACTTAATTTATGTTTTTTACACTATGACATACTCGTATATCATAATATAGTGGATCTATAATAATAATATCTATAATAATATCTTTATTGAAAAACTTACATTGCACAGAAGTTGTTGAAACTCTGCCTTTTGCTTTAGTAGAAACTGTGTTGCAAAAGGCAGTCTCTCCCATAGATTAATATCAAAGTTTAACAATAAAACTAACATAACTAAACTACAGTAGATACCTACAGTAAATTTGTTACAGAGGACAAAGTACTAACCTAGGATCAAACAATCTGGGATAACAACATTAATAACAATGTAAAATATACTGATATAACTGTGACTATAAAATCTTCAGTAATGAAATAGTTCTGTTATAAAAATATTAGTGACTATAATTAATGATTTCTATGGTATATATATCGTATAGTATACGATATAGTGATGTGTGTATACGTTGTAGGTGATGGCGGTGGGCATCGCGGTGGAGTTCTGCTCCCACCTGGTGCACAGCTTCAGCGTGTCGGGCGGCGCGACGAGGATAGCGCGAGCGGCCGACTCGCTCACTCGCATGGGCTCCTCCGTGCTCTCCGGGATCACGCTCACCAAGTTCGGCGGGATCATCGTGCTCGGCACTGCCAAGAGTCAGATCTTCCAGGTATATATTATTACATCTACACTTACTTACTTTCTACATCATCTTCTTGCTTCATTGAACTGGCATGCACATGTCTAAGTGAAGACTATAATATATTAATGGTCATTACCATTCATCAGAATGGTGATGACCATTCTGATGAAGTCTTCGTAAGTTATCAAAATTATTATTTATTATATTAAAGGTCCATTTCAGAATGTTCTTATAAAGTTTCGGGTTGCTAACCAACACATAAAATAATTGAATGATAAAAATGACAGTTAACATGCAGCGCGTTTCAAGCTTTAACCGATGGATAGGCTAAATCGATGACTATGAAACGCAAAGATAGTGTTTTATTTATTAAATATGTTCTAGGTAGTACATAATACCGGAACTTACTGGAACATTCTGAAACAGGCCCTAAACCAAGTAATTCGGACACAACACAACAGCCATGTTGTGTCTGGACAATCTGTCTTATTGTTAGTTCTATGTATATATGGTGCCAGTCTGCAAATATTAGTTTGATTTGTGGATTGGTACTTTCTTTTACATCGTCTCCGAATTTACTTTTCTCAAAAATGGTATGTAATGTTGCCATAACATCTATGAAGAGTATCAAGAAACTGAACTCTACCGGAGATTTATTCACAACTGTCCAGTAAGAAGCTAGATTTAAAATTTGGAATTTCCTACTGTCCAGAAAGTAAGTATGTAGTTTATTTACTGGACAGTAGGGCATCTTCTTTAGATCTGCTTACAAAAAAAACATAGTACCAGATACAGATATTTTTTTCCCTATCTCGGGATTTGGACTCGGACATCTTGTACAGACACAGATTAGAGTTTAGCCATTATAACATGGTTATAGGGCTCTAAATATATATCTATATCTCTCTTTGGTATGACATTTTACGAGATAATTATATTTTTGGAGCCTTAAACAGCTATTCTATAGTCTGTGACACTTAACGCAACGCAGAAAAAGTGTGCGCTTTGCGTTTTGTACTTAGTAATGTTGTAAAAGTACAGTGTGGGATTTTATGTGTGTATTTAGTAATTTCAGTTTAAAATTCATGTTGGATTAAAACTTCCCATTCTAAAATTTACATAGAGTTTAAAAAACAGTAATTTATATTTGTTTTTACTAAAACATTCATGCAATGTAAAAATACAACATTGTTCAAAACTAAACGCAAACTTTTTAGAAAAAAAAAACAACGACTGGCGTGATTTCACATTCAATTGCGACAATTGTGTTTTGTTGTTAAACTTTCTTTCATTTTTGAGAAAAGCATTATACAAGCCTCAACCAGTAAGAAAGCCATCCTGGCTGGCGTCATATATATAACCGAACCTCACCTACGTTCGGTCTGTTTAACTCATACTTGGCCAGGAAGGCTTACTTACTGGATTCTGCAGTAATATACTGTAGCATGTAGTATGTATAATGTAATGCAGTATGTCTGTATACACATAAATGTTGAATTACAATTCAGTTCATTATATTTGTATAACATTTATAAATCACATAAGAAAATTGACAGCAATTTGTTTTGTGTATCTAAATAAATAAATATCCAGGCTGAGGTCTAAGTAGAGGAATATTCCATCAGCCTTTCTTAATATAGAGATAATCGGTTATGGAAACGTGCCATTCTATAGTGCAACAAAATAATCGTAATATTACGTATATGTTTAAGACCTGTGTTCAGAATAGGTATACATACAATCAGGAAAATAAAAAATGTTACTTATAGGCCTGTTTCTTAGTTAGAAGGTTGTTTTAGCGGAGTCGTAGGCTTGGGCTAAAATAGATCAAACCGAAATTGGAATGATTATTGTAAAGTGAGTGTCATTCAACTATTTTCAATATAACTTTTACCACTTAACACTAATCATTAGTGTTTATAAAAGTTTATATACAGTGTGACTAAAACTTTTAGTATTTTACTTTAATTATTAGAATTACCCTATCGCGCGCATTAGGATTTATAAAATAGGATGAAAAGAAGCTTAAGTAAAATCAATACTAAATATTATTTAGCACTTCAGTAAAATCGTGCTATACCGCTACTATATCCTATTTTTTTTAACAAACGAGTACTGAGTATGTCTCTCGCACATTTCCGATATTGAAAGAGTGGGATGGCTCATTGACTTCATTGGTCAATGCCTTTGTTCTTGGTTTTGAAATTGTTAAGGCCCATTCATATTGCATACTTGTAAAATTTACTGTACCAAAAATTATGTTATTATTTTATGATTTAAACTTAACATAGCATATTCGTGACAAAATTTTCTGTTCGCGTTTACGATATAAAACAATATTGTAATAGTATATAATATATTATGCTACTAGAACATATAAATCAAATAATTCCACTACAATTCTTGTAATCTTAAAAATTATCGTCATCCTTCTGATGAACTCTCTGCAGATACGTCAATAGTAAATTGCTCTATAACATATTTTGTACATGATTGTCGACTCCGTACATTTTTGTTTCTATCTTGGTTATCACATGATTGAGACATGACCATTTTTATCTATCCTTTTTTAGCTACTCCTTGTAAAAAAAGAGTACAGACTTCATAAATTTTATAACTTTGTTATTTCCTACCATAGCCCTTCACTTGAAACCAAACGAGTTCAATTGGATTGAGCTCATAGTGATACGTCGGCAAACGTATAACGAGACGTTTTGTTAACTTAGCTACAACATTGTTTTCAAAACTATCTTTGTTTTACTACTATTTCTACCCTATTCAATAGTTGCAACTTTAGTATTTATTCGTCACAAGCAATATTTATCGACGCGCAGGTAGTCGAAGACTCAACTGAATGTACCTACATGTAACTACAGAGTTCGTTTGGAACGGACTTTATGTTGATTACGTTGGCCAATAACAACGTTAAAAAAAATAGGCTATAGTAAAGAGGTTATTATTTGTTCCGTACCGATATCCGGAATCCATATTGAGTCAAGCACCTGTCTTTTAGCGTTAGTTCTCTCCAGCGACTTCCTCCCTTCGGCTTCCGGCGCCACTGTCGTTATGGTTTTGGCGGGCAACATGGCGACGACCGGAATGGCGGTAAAGCTTTTTCTTCATTATAGCGTCGTTTTTCGTAGCGTTAACATCTCCGCGATAAATTACAATAATTTAACGAAATTAATTTTATCTAATAATTTCAATTAAGTTCATTCCTCCCTTCATTATGGAGGACGATGGAAAAAACAGTGACGTGGAAATGCATAGTAGTGAATGTGAAAAGGACCACGTGTCACGGAAAAGGAGTCGTTCTCCAAGTTTGAACAGTGATACGTCGGATGAGGATTTGGATGCAAGAAAATCAAAGAGAAAACGTGTAAGTGATTTAAAATTTGAATTTTTGTCACAACAAGTGGCTTTCTTGACGAATATGATTTCGCAAAAACATTACGAGCCCTATCCACCAAACACTTTACCTGTTGCTGGGCCTGCCAAAGAGACAACCAAATCGGCTAATGATGATCTAGGTCTGCGCCCGCCGCCTAGTGCTAGTGAAGCTGATCAGCAACAGCTTAAATTGTCCGATCTGTCAACTTCATTAAAAGACCCTCCTATTCCTAGATCTAAGGATGATCATGTAGATAAAATCACACAACTGCAAAGATTTAACTGTGACGATTGGTACGCTATTCGTTTTTCGGAAGCGCAAAAGAAATATGTAACTACCCCCGGTTTTGTAGAAATTAGTGTGAATGATGAGTTACGACGGTTCCAAGCATCCGGTACCAATGACGATCGAACATACTTGCTTGAAAGAACCTTTGCAGCATTATCAAGTGCAGTTCTGACACAGAAAGATGAATTACGTGCCGCATTACAGAGTTTAGTAGATTGGTCTAATGATAAGAATACTACGCTTTCATCTAAAACTCTTTTTGATAAAATCGAACAAACGTTTTCCAAAGATTCGAACTACACAAAAGTCACTGATGATATTTTGCAAATATCTTGCGGTAGGCGGACTGATTGTATGAACTCACGAAGAGAGGTCATTCTTAAAAAAATCCCCGAAGAGTATCATTACGGGGCTCTGCAGAAAATCCCACCAAGTGCTGAGAATCTGTTTAATAGCGACATGCTTGCCTCTTATCTTCAGAAAATTGGGGGGGCCGACAAACTAACGACTTACTTTCAGCCTGCACAACACTCTGCAGCAGCTTCGACGTTGGGAC
Source organism: Plagodis dolabraria (assembly GCA_963854805.1). Taxonomy (NCBI): domain Eukaryota; kingdom Metazoa; phylum Arthropoda; class Insecta; order Lepidoptera; family Geometridae; genus Plagodis; species Plagodis dolabraria. The sequence continues at coordinate 5,536,689 of OY978457.1, read as the reverse complement.
CAAGGCGCGCCTACGAGATTAAACCTAAAGCATCTTCGAGCAAGCAGGCGAATAATAATTTTCGAGACAATCGTTCCAAGGACAAGTTCAAGGCTAACGCGAGGGGGTCAAACAACAACAACAAGAAGCCTAACGATGGGAAGAGCAAGCAACAATATTCCAAAGGTAAGCGACTTCAATCTAACTCGCAGAATAGAAACTATCGCTTATGACTCGAAACAATTTCGGGGGGGCTGTCTAAAACAATATTTACATGTATGGAAAAATCTAGGAGCCCCCGACCATATATGCAAACTATTGAGAGGAGTACGCATCCCATTCGTTCTGAAGCCACCCCTTATATATCCAAACCAATCAATTATAAAAAATTTCGCGACCAAGCCAAGTTACAATATGACAAAACAGATCAAGAAGATGCTAGACACACATGTTATAGAAAAGGCCGAGATGAACGCCAGTTATCTATCGACATTTTTTCTTGTGAAGAAAACAGATGGATCGTTCCGCCCAATCTTCAATTTGAAACGTTTGAACAATTTTGTGGAGCTAAAAGGTTTTCAACTCTTCAGTCACTTCCGAATTCCAAGTTTCTTACAGAGCCAGGACTGGATGGTGAAGATAGACCTGAACCAGGCATACTTTCACCTGCCCATAACCAAGAAGCACAGAAGGTTTCTACGACTGAGTTACAATGGCCAGCTCCTGCAGATGACCTGTCTCCCATTCGGTCTGTCGTCAGCACCGCGAACGTTTACATCGTTGACGAACTGGATAGCGGAATTTCTGAGAGACCGAAATATAAGGTGCGTGGTGTATTTAGACGATTTTCTGCTTGTGAATCAGTCCCGACAGGTTCTACTCGATCACATAGCATTCACAGTGAACCTAATACGTCAACTCGGCTGGACTGTAAACTTGGACAAATCTGTGCTGGTTCCGACTCGCCGTCTCGAATTTTTGGGCGTCACTTGGGATACACAACTCAACACGAAGTCCCTGTCGGAACCAAAGTGCCATACGCTACGCAGAGCACTTGCAACCCAGATGTCCAAAGGCAGTTGGTCCCTCAGACAGGCCCAGTCCCTTCTGGGGAGACTAAACTTCGCCTCGTTCGTGATACACAGAGGAAGGTTACATTGTCGTACTCTACAATACCACAGCCGATTCCTTCCCAAAGAGCACCCTTACATGCAAATGAAGTTGCCAGATCCAGTCATTATGGAAATAAAGTGGTGGTTAAAAGCAGCACAGGGCTCACTACCAATACATACAGGTCAGTTCTCTCACCTTCTTACCACAGATGCGTCGGACTTCGGCTGGGGCGCCCAGCTAGGGGAAGTGAATATGTCAGGGCAATGGACAAAACAACAACTGAAGTGGCATGTGAATCTCAAAGAGCTGTTTGCAGTCTATGCAGCGATTCAACAACAACACATTCATCTTCACAATGCTCACATCTTACTACAGACAGACAACCGAACAGTTGTGGCATATATCAACAAGGAAGGTGGAACCAAATCAAAGAGACTTCTCAATCTGACACACAAACTGGTAACAATTTTAGACCATGTGAACATTTATTTGACAGCTCAGTACTTCCCGGGGCGGTTCAACTGCGAGGTGGATGCTCTATCGCGAGGCAAGATATGTCCCGAGTGGCACCTGACCTCCGCTGCGACGAGGAACATCTTCGCGATGTGGGGCACTCCTCAGGTCGACCTATTTGCGTCGAAAAAAGCTCATGTGGTAAGCGATTACATCTCTCTAGATACGCAGGACATGCAGGCACTGTCTCACAACGCATTCCTACACCAATGGGACTACGAGCTGGCATGGATATTCCCTCCACCGAACATCATGCCTCAAGTACTAGCCCAACTGAACACAGCCCAAGGTCAGTATATTCTGATAGCTCCGAAGTGGCACAAAGTATTTTGGAGAGCAGATCTACAAGCACGGTCCAGCCAGGACCCGTACCTCATTCCAGACCTTCCACAAGTACTGATCGACACGAGGACCGGAACGCACCCACCAGAAATTCAAAACATATGTTTAGAAGCATGGCTGATTTCGGCTGGGCAGATTTCATAAAAGACTGGTCAGTAGAAGAAAAGTCACTTTTACTATCCAGCTGGCGGGACTCTACTTTAAATACTTACAGGCCAGCATGGAAAAAATGGAAAGCATGGTGTGCTTCAATAAACACTCCATATAAAAATCCAAGTCCGGAGCAAGTAGCCCGTTACCTAGCACACCTACACAACGACGAAGGTTTAGCTTTCAGAACTATTTTAGTTCACAAGTCTGTAATAGCTACGTTTACAAATATATCAAATAACACAGATTTCTCATCAAACTTTTTTATAAAACATATGATTAAAGCTATTTCGGTTTCAAAAGAAAAGAAAATAAAACCACCTATTTGGAATGCAAAACATGTATTAGAATATTTAGAAAATAGGACACCTGATGAAAATAATTTGTATCAAGTTTCCAGACGTTCAGCGATACTTTTGCTGCTTGCATCGGGACGCAGAGTTCATGACCTCACCTTACTGAAAATTGATACCGATAAATACATAGACGAGGGTGATGCACTTGTGTTTTGGCCTTCTTTTGGATCTAAGACCGACGATAGTAACTACAGGCAATCTGGCTGGAGGTTGAATGCTCATCCGAAGAAAAACCTGGATTGTGTACATTGGATTCGTCAGCTAATCAATACTTCACAGGATCGTCGTAAATCAGGTACTCTATCAGAATTATTTATAACCGCCAGAGGAAATCCGAAACCAGCATCCAGGACTATCATAGGTGGCTGGATCAAGTCGGTACTCCAAGAAGCTGGCATTGAAGCATCACCAGGCTCGGTACGTTCAGCAGTAGCGTCTCTTAACTGGCTTGAACAATTCCCAATTGATAAGATACTTGAAACAAGCAATTGGAAGCAGGAACATACTTTTAGGAAGTATTATCAAAGAGAAATTTATAATCAATCAAGTAACAATTTATCTGATTCAGTTTCTTTGTCCAACTATTTTAAATCAGTGCGGTAGGAAGTTGTAATGAATTTATGTACATTGCCTGATTGTTAATTCATTACCGAATAATAATTTTTCAATTATATATTTGATGTTTTATTTTGGTTAACACATTATAGCGTCATCATAACCTACATTTTGGCTACCAGGAGATAACAAACACATCACTCAATATGGATTCCGGATATCGGTACGGAACAAATAATAGAGGGTTTTACCTACCAATAAAACTTACCTATTATTTTTCCAACGATATCCGGAATCCAGGTAATATCTACCTGGTATATCGTGAGTATAATGAAGAAAAAGCTTTACCGCCATTCCGGTCGTCGCCATGTTGCCCGCCAAAACCATAACGACAGTGGCGCCGGAAGCCGAAGGGAGGAAGTCGCTGGAGAGAACTAACGCTAAAAGACAGGTGCTTGACTCAATATGGATTCCGGATATCGTTGGAAAAATAATAGGTAAGTTTTATTGGTAGGTAAAACCCTCTATTATGTTATTCGTATCTCTGTCAGCGGTCTTGCACAGTTCCTCACTAATGCTTCGACATAGTTATATAAAATAATGACCAATAAATTTGCTTTTTTAGTTCTGTTCCTCGACTGGCTCTTATTTTGACCATTAAATAATTTCGTGGTATTTTTTAATCCCTGACACTGAAACTCAGTGGTAACCTAAATGAATTCTAGCCTTACTTACTTGTGGCACAGGCTCTACTCGTAGCGTGGATGTTCGATCTTATTAGACATACATTACAAAAGCCCGGCCGCAGCGCTGCAGTCGTTTATAATTTTTCACTAAAAAGGCTTACTTTGGACAATTTGAAAGTGGGCTAACATCAACCTAGTTGGCTTTCTGATTTCGTAATATTTATTAGTGTTAATTGTTTGTCCAGGTGTTCTACTTCCGCATGTACCTCGGCATAGTCCTGTTTGGTGCCGCACACGGCCTCATCTTCCTGCCCGTCATGCTCAGCTATATCGGTAAGTCACACACACATACCCTCACTTACTCACACCCTCACTCACACACACACCTTAACCTGCACTAATTACTTCCCCACACTTTCATGTCGTTGCATTTATCATAAGGAAGATGGATGTTAGATTTTACCAAAGTCAAACGTAAAGGTAGGCCACTTTCAAACTGGATCTAGTATAGGTTGCACCATACAATATTGATTTCACGACGGTAGACATTTTACATTTGTATATTTGGCATATTCCAATAACAAAAGTCGTTATAAATTTGGTGCAAGCTATAATGGCGCCATCTGTCATTAGTTTCTATCGGCCAACCCCATTGCAAGAAAGATGCATTAAAGCTATAAATGATCAACTACAAGAGTTATAAATATTTTTGGTATCAAAATGAGTTGAGTTGATAGTTTAATTATACAAAAAGTTTCGTTATAGATATATGATATTATGTTCCAAAGACAACAGTTCTATCGAATCCTTCATTAGCTATACTTAAAATAAATTCAGAGAAATTGCATTTTATGTATGATACACTGAAACTCTTAATTATTGCGGATTGTCATAAAAAGGCTTTGGAATTACGACAGAGATATTTAATACTTAGTTTTGTATGGAATTTATGAGCTATCTCAAGTTGTTTTTAAGGATTCGATAATATATTTGTTTCCAATAATTTTATTTTGTGTGGCGTTGTAACGATTTTACTTTAAATTTAAACCGGAGAAAACAGTAGTACATCTTTGAGATTTCGATAAATTCTTCATATCTTATGCTAAAATTATCGAATAGAAAAATATATATGCATCTTCGCTATTATCTTTTTAGAAATTCTCTTGAGTTAAAATTCTTGAATACTTGCAATAATGTGTTTGAATCGTAACCCTTATCAATACATAGATCTGATTATCGTCAGTGGCGTTTATGTTCGCATTATTTAGTTGGAGGCAGGCATATTATGTGTTCCTAGTATTAATTTATTTATTGTATAAATCTTGACCTTGCACATGTATTTACGTTTTTTGGTCGTTTTGTTTCGAAGTCTAGCATGCAATGTGTTCGATTACTAATATGTTTTTTTATTTGCACATTTTGTTTTTGAAATATTTGTACATTGGACCTTTATCTACACATTTTAGACGTATATGGCAATACAGGAAACATCTTGTAACGTTAGCAAAATCTCAGACCACGATTCAAATAAGAAGGCAGACGTATTTTGCAATTAATCAAAATTTTAAGTACATACCTGCAAAACTTAAAAAATAAACTGAATTATGGAGTTTTTTGTGGTCGATGTGTGTATCAGACGATGACGATGTACTCGGCACTGACTTACATAATATACTTATATTATATCCTACCGACTGCGCCAAAAAAGAAGCGGCCTTACGACATTTGCCGAAAAACGTAATGGGTACACAATTTATTAAAAAATTAAAGTACTATTTCATACAAACTATATTAATGAATTTATATTTACTGTGGCCGAAGCGATGTGCTTACCAAAAGTGACGTAAACGCCGATGTACTTGGCTAGTTTTACCGTTCGTTGATTCGTCACCGGCGGGCCTAGCACAGACCGGAGACGTATATATAGGGACAGGATAAAAATTTGCTCATCTTTGAAGTTTTTACTACTCTCCGAGCCGGGGAATATTATTATATCCACGTTGGATAAATCCTTCCTCTCTATTTGTATCGTCATACATAACAATAATAAAATAACCTGGCATTTATAAATATTGTCAAATTTTTTAGCGCACTCAGCTAGTCTTTGCCCGCTATATCACTGATTAGTAAGTCGTGAAGGTGTTAGATAAGATTTTCTTACACTGCAAATTACAATACGCACCCGACATTCAATTAGCAATTATATACCCATCTCCTAGGAACAAGGATAACATCTCGCTTTCTTATGTTAGGCTATTTTATCCACGTTCTGTGTCAATTATTATTCTGTGTTAATATTTAATTAAATGCACGGATAAAGTCAAAAAAAGATTATTTATGAATTAAACTTATTTAAAACTGAATTTTATTAACCTTTGTGTCTTAAGTTGGATAGAATCCGGGGTTTTTTTTTTATCTCCAGTCCGTGCTAGGTCCGTTGATTTTGCATGCGCTTTTTGTTACATATAGCTCGAAGCTACGCAAGTTCGTCTTAATTCATAAGGCGAGAGTACAAAACGTTCATTATACTCAAGTCTACAATATGTAAATATCTTTTATCACTCTGATTTAAACTATATGAAAAAAACAATCTAATGTATTGCCATATTTGATGATTACTTTCGTTTATAAAACAGCTTTCTACGGTACGCTTTTTTTTCATTTGCCATAAAAATTAACTCATTAATTCAAAGCTATGCGTTACTAACAGACGATGGAATAGAGGATAAACTGCGCTTTCGTGAAGGGGAAAGTTCTTATACGGTTGATATATCTAAGTCATCGATTTTATTTTAAATCGAACTTCCAATCAATTTACTTCGAATCGAATATATTTACATGCTGTGTATGTATAGATAATCGCTTTTGCATTTGGATGTTATCCATAGTGAAATAGCCCGTAGTGAATTTGTGTCTAGGCTTTGTGCTACTTTCAAACAGATAAGTAGTATGAAAACTTATTTGTGAAAAGCATAAGAGTTGTGCTGCCGTCAGGCATTGCTTGAATCATAATTTTGTTAGGTTTTCCCTTCTGTTAAAATCACTAACATTAATATTTCAATTATACTGCATGCAGTTTATTTTTCATTTAAAATTTATTTTAATTTACTTCCAAACGTTAGAGACCTCATCTTCTTTCCATCAGGCAAAGTAGACCACTGATATCAAAAATGCAATTAATCTAATATTAACCATACAGGATTGAGCCGTCAGGCAGCACGTTAAATCTGTTTTTCCAGGTTCTCCGGTAAACAAACAAAAGCTGGCCAATCAGATGCTGCGCGGCAAGGAGGCGCCAGTCGCCGAGACCTCGCTTACTCGAGTAAGAGATAAAGATGCCCCAACCTACAGACAATATAACTTTGAAACGCTGCTCGCGTGAGCTTGAGAACTAGCGAGAATGGACTTACACATTCAGTGAATAGAGTCGTGTATTGTCTAATTGTTTGGCTGAGAAATATTCGATTTTGACAGTTTTTGGGACGTGAAATATTTTGAATGTTTGTCGCGTTAGAGTTCCCATTTTGCGTATACTATCTTTAAGGTTAATGTTGTTTTCAATCACTGACTTTTGACTGTGCTTTTGCGATGAGCACTATACCGCCACTACCGGCCAAAAGCAGAACTAATGTGTGATAATCTTACTATTGATTATTTACATTATATATCCGATAATTTGTCGTGAATACTTATCAGTATTATTCTTAGATTTAAACAATCGCCTTTCTCAGCTTGTGATTGTCCAAATTTTATGGTACCAAGTGCCTTGTTCATTCTCGTTTAAAGTTCCGTACTAACGCATCGGTATTTGTAATTTGTGTACGCGGATACGGAAAAGGTTCACTTATTTGCTGTCATATATTATGCCTAATGAAAATATTTGAGTGAGTAAATATCGCAACTTTTTTGAGATTAATGATTATTAAAAATGAATTTTTAATTTGGGTATAATGCAACCGAATAAGTGAACTTTTGGTTTATTCCACTTTCATAAATGGATCTATTTTTGTGACTTCTTGTAACTTAACCTTTTTGCAACGTTTTCTTAGAAAATGTTTTCTGGAACACAGGTTTGGCACTTAAGAAGCATGCTGTGCTTTTTGGTGAAGGTTATTATAATACAATTAAATGCAATTGACAAGTACTTATATATATTTTTTTCAGTCAACTGAAATTATTTTTAAAGTAATGTGTAATCAATCAAGCTGTATTATAGCTTTCGGTGTTAGTGCTCTTGAAGTTGCGAAAGGCATAGTTATCGAAGCCTAGAAAATAGTAGCCAATGATATAGTAATATTAATCGTCATGTCTAGCATTTATTGTATAGCAGTTTGCAATTTTGCGACCTTTCCATGTCGTTACCAAATTGCACGCTATTTGCTAAGGGGTATGGTTTCTAACCACAGCGGGGGCCTACTCTAATGTATTCAAGTGCGGATTTATGTTTTCGTACGAACAGGTCGGTTCACAGACTGATAACTCTATTGTGACATCAGACATCGCATAAAGTTGCAATGATAGTTAAAATCGGATTTATCTTCTTTATAACCATTTCGTAAAATTTTAATAAGAACCTAAAGTGAATCTTGTACATTTTATAATTAGAGTGGTATCCCCGAATCGGTTTTTGGGGACCCCCTTTGTATATTAAACATATTATATTCTATATTGTAATTTTGCATGAATATCGATCGTTTTATGTTTAGTCGTGTATAGATTACGATCATTCCTATTAATTTCGAATTTAATTTTTTTTTTATTTTATTTTATAGTTGTATATTGTGTCGTGTGTCACTGCCTTACAGTTTTGTTGCACACATTGTACTTACTCACACAGACTCTCGAATTACATTTGAATCATTAAAGATATACATTTAAAATTCTTAACAAATCTGAGTTGGTACTTAATTTGTACTTAACATTTGAATAAGGGCACATCGACCGGACATTGTTCTAAATTATTTATTTATTTAAGTGAAATTATTTGATAATATAACTTATTGTCATCTTCATTAAAATTTTGACGAATCAAAGCTTATTTTATTAGTTTGTGCGCTTAATGTCATAGAATAAGAAGTTTAATAGAATATTTTTGCATTTTTTTTGTGTTATGTCTGAGAAATTGACTTAAAATACTAATTCTTCTATCTAATTGGTGATGGTTACAAAGTGGCACGTTGAGGTTACTGTAGATGATTTGCCAGAAGTTTCTTGGATATCATTATTTTATTTATTTTTACAGTAATGCAGTTGCAATTAATTAAAAAAAAATATCCACAAATTACTCAATACTACAATAATGTACACAGCTGAGTACCTTAATTGTTGTGGGTAAAATGTTTATTTTTGAATATTTTAAACGGTTATAGAGACAGAGAGTAAAGTAATCATGTTCATTCGTGTTAAATGACTGTTCAGTAATACGGTATATTAAAAAAAAAGCTCCGAGTAACAGAGTGACTGGATAGGAAATCTTATTAAAATCAGAAAGAAAGAAAGATATCATTTATTAGGGACATATTAAACACACGCCAGCAAACAAAAGACATAATACAGTAAAGACAACACATACAAATATATCCATAAAAGTATGCAGTCACAAATCTGTATCATTTAGTAACAGTTTGACTCGATGGGAAACAAATATCCCAATGAATCACAGTGTGTGTAAACTCCTTTAGATTGACTGGTTGAAAGCCAACTATTCTTCCGGTGTCGATAAATATCCAACCAAGATTCAAAAGCAAATAACTTCCCGCAACAGACGTGTGGTCTCACCTTAGTATGAATGAGAAAGCACTTTTGTTTTCTGAGTGACAACAGGCTCCCGACAGACTTTGTGAATAGTGGAATTGTAAGGTAAAGTCAAAAGTCAATTTCTCAGGTTTTCTTCTAACGTTAGAGTTACTTAGAGCACATTGTATTACAAATTTATTTTCTTATTTTAAGTTTTTCTAACGATGGGCGGTAATGTTAATGAAATGGTCACCTACTAATATTGGTGTTATGAAAATTAAATATTCGGTGTTGGTAAATTATTAATTTGATAACTTTTTTTTAAAGAATACCCAAAATGTAAGAAGCCGTCTGTTTTTACAGGTACGACTGTAAAACAAGAAGGAAATTATGAGCAAATTATATTTATATCAAATAGTTAATATAGTTATCAGTTTTTTTTTATTTTTATTTGAATAATTTTAATGAAATGATCTATATTATTATTTGTGATTTCTTAGAGATTTTGACGAAATTAGATGCCCCTCTAGGTTCCTACTAATGTTAACAAAAAAAAACATGTTAAAAGTGTAATGTATTAAATGTTATTTATGAATACAATACAATTTGTAAAATAAAATTATTTAATCGGATTCAGGAATCTCTACTTAAACTTAGTACTTAAATAAGAGGGTGTAGTTGTTTGTTTTAATTATCCAAAGGTAATGGCTTATTGTGGTTATACCGACCGACAGTTTTTATTGATGTGACAGAAATAAATGTATGTTTTTTAATTATTTATTTTCGTTTTATTTTTAGTTGTAGCACCCTTGCATGTGCGCACTGTGCTGCCATTATATGGCGAGCGTTTGAGCTTGATCAATATTCATTTAATTAGGAGCACTTTTAATTGTAAGAAATACAAAACCGTGCTGTTGAGAATTATTGTGCCTGAAGAAAATTTCAAATAACTAATAAACTATTAAAAAATAATATTGAGAATATACAAGTAGTCCCAGCCGGTTTTATTTTTTTTTTTAATATCGATAGTTTACAAACACAATTTGGACAGTATAATTTGGTTTATAATTTTGGCAACATTTTTCAAGCTTGTATAAAATAAAAAGAAAAACAACTATGTATGTAGTTAAAATGTGAATGTTAATTTGTGTAGTCGTTGGTAACTTATATTTTTTTTTATTATGTTGCACGTAAAATAGCATGTAAGGGTAAAGAAAGTCTCACGTCAATCATGCATCATTAGCGTTTAGTTTTAGATTAAATAAGGTATATGGCACGCTGAAAAAGGATCACTTGAGAATGGGCCAATATAATTTTATTATAAATATGTGTAACCATATTTACAAATTATTGGAGTACAAAATGTATCGCCCCGGGCGGGAATTGAACTCGCGTCCTCTGATGTCGCGCCGGATGCCTAAACCGCTCGGCCACCGGGGGTCGGCTATTGCTGCCGAAATTTCGTGCTCCAATTGTATTTCTTTAACCGTCATCGGGGACGGTGCGTATGTGTAACCCCCTATTGCACTATCAAATAATATATATCTACGCTACATCTGTGGCTCATAGATATAATAATTTATATCTATTTATATCTATACATAGTCTTTGGATAAATAAAATTATTATAATTATTATTATTCACGTAATTTATTTTACAACATAATTTTAAATTTTTTACAACATTCATATACAAAAAAATAAATATTATAAAAAACTTAAAAATAGGATGCCGCCGGCAGCGGGGTAGTGCCCAAGCTACCAGCGGTTAGGGCTGCAGAGAGAGGAACCTTCGGACAATGCGTGTCGTGTCGAGTATCACTGCCTTCTGTATCTGACCCTTGATCCAACCGTCTAGTGAGAGCCTCTTGAGGTGTTGGTCGAGGCTCTTCGCTATTAGGACGTTCGCCGAAACGACTATCGGGGCAATGATCGTCGAGTCAACATCCCACATGGCGGTTACCTCGTGAGCCAAGTCAAGGTACTTGCTGACTTTGTTCTTCTCGGCCATCACGAGATTCTCGTCATGTGGGATGGTGATGTCTACAAGCACTGTCCGGCGCTGGGATCGGTCGACCACCACGATATCAGGCTTATTGCAAACACTGTCTGTGATGATAGAGCGGTCCCAGTAGAGCAATGCACGTCCATTCTCGAGAACTGGCGCCGGTGCGTACTGGTAGTACGGCACCTCTGACTCGACAAGGCCGTATTGAAGAGCAAGTTGCTGGTGGATGATCCTGGCCACTTGGTTGTGCCTGTGCAAATACTCGCCGTTAGCAAGATGCCAACAACCGGAAATGATATGCCTGAGTGACTCCGGGACGGCGGCATGCTCGACAAATGTCGACCGTACCGTCCTTCAGGATATATTTCCGATAGTTGTTCGTCATCATTACTTCGTCTGCAATTGCACAGGCAAAACCCTCGGTTTCTCCAAAGAGGTCTCCGAAGCGTAGCCAGTTCACCGAAGCGGGTAGGTCCACATCAGGCCCTGTTAGGGCCCGGAAGAACCTCCCGTGCAGCTCCTTGCTTTTCCATACTGCTTTGCGGTCATCAGTGCTCAGCATCGTTGGTTTGCGCCAGTTATCGTTCGCCAAGGAGAGCGGTGTGAAGCCTTTGTCAACCGTCACGACATCGCGATGCATCCCGCACTCATGGTTACGGAAATAATCCCTGAGACTGCACACTTCACGGTTGTGAAGTGTCTTTGCATTTAAAAAGCCACGACCTCCCCATTTCCGTGGAATGTACAGTCTCATAACTGACGAGCGCGGGTGTAGCATGCGATGCAAAGTGAGCATTTGACGGACCTTTCTATCCAGAGCGTCCAGCTCAGTCTGCGTCCACCTCAGTATACCAAAGGAGTATATCAGTAAAGGCATCACCCAACCATTAAAGGCGCGCGTCTTGTTGCCACCAGACAAAAGACTTTTAAGTACTTTTGTCAGGCGGCAAAAGAAGCGCTCCTTTATCGATTTCCTAATGTCCTCTACCGAAATACCCAACGACTCTGAAATACCGAGGTATTTGTAGGTCTCGACTTCGGAGAGAGATTTGAAAGTCATTGTCTCAGAAACCTGTAAATTTGGAGAATTTACAACTTTCCCCTGCTGTACATGCAAGACCGCACACTTATCTACATATCTTATTATTATTATTATTATTATTAATTATAATATAATTGTAGATGTTGATATGACTCCGTTTGTGTTGGTTTATAGCTAAACAGATGTGTCTTTGTTGTTTACATATGTTCCTATTCATGGGATAGTGTAATAGGCGTCTAAAATGAGCTATTTGAGTTAAAGTTATCATTATTAGTTGGTAGGTTTATTTGGGAGAAATTATGGATTTTTGAACATATTCTTGTTAATAAAAAGGCAAACCATCCTCGATTGATTATTGCTGTCAAGCTATACAAAGCAGTAAACATTTATCTTACAGTAAGGGTACCTAAACTGTCCGAGGAAAAATCTACCTAAAAGGGATTATGTAAAAAATGAGAGCAAAAGGTAGCTGCGATTTCATATACATGCATTATAATAAACATGGCTCAACATTGCAGCATAATGTAATCTTACTATGTTTATTCATAATTTTAATGTCACTAATATTGAAAACAAACGTTATTTCATGCTCTCTATTTATCAATAAGTTTACAAAGATATTGAGTGTAGACCCCTAAATCTAAAAATGTTTGATCGCGGGGCTACGCTGTATTGTTTTGGCAGCTCTCCTGTCTTCTAGTTTCCATATTCGAACGCACTAATTATAATTAGCTAATTAATAGCTAGATAATAATAATTAATATAATTCACTAGATTCGAACACGATCAAAACTATAACTTTTGTATCAGTTTCAAAACAGACAAAAAAAAGAAGCCCCAAAGGTTCGGTTATCATTTTTGCTAACTAATAATTTATCCCAAATAGAACGACAGAACATTTGGCAATAGCTGTTCTTCTCAGAAAAAAAAATCGGATCGCGGTTGATTATATCAATCCAAGTCAATAATAAAAGGCTCTTAACTTGCTATGTTTTTATATAAACATATTTATCTAATATAATATCATATGAACCTAGTAAGTTAGAGTAGTGATCAAAATCTGATAGTGATCAGAATCCAAACGCCATCAGTCTCCTGCTAGTCACTGATCTTGTAGCCTTGTCTGCCGTCCATCTCCACCATCAGATTTGCTTACTGTCACTGTAATATTGTAATGTCATAGAAACTTCAAAAGTTAGATAAGCAAGCATTGACCGCAGTCTCATCTGATGGAAAGTGACGGCGCGGTCGACGGTGGAATATGCTTGCCTAACAGATACCTCTTTACTATTAAACATTTTAGTGCTTTCCAAAACTGGAAACTAGTTAAAAAGACAATTATCAATTTTGAACTGGACTGAATAAAATTTAAAAAAGAAGAAATTTCACCTATCTAGTATCTATATAACTATAGGTACAAGGATAATTTTAATCTATGTAACCAACGAAATATTATAGACTTGTCCACCATATAATGTTCGATAACATTGTAGCATTTTAAATCTGCCTTGGTATGGACTCTGAATTGAAGAGATAGCCGTAGGCCACGTAGGCGCCGCGCCGCCACTGCAATTGAAAAGCGAAAATTTTGTCTATCGGACTGCGTAGGAGTGAAAGAGAGGCAGCGATGGTGAAATCGCGATCAGTTTAGGTAAAATCCGAAAGTAAGCTTAATAACACACAATTAGTAACGTAAATCGAAAATGTAACTTTTCTTCTCCCACTTGATAAGGTATTGCTATTTACAGGTGTAATTTGAGGTCAACTTTGCAATTTTATTCTATAGAGAAAATTTTAAGGAAACGTGTTTCGGTCTTGGCCTTAAATAATTTGATCAACAGTAACATATAATTTTCTAACTGCTAAAAATTATATTCATTTTGCTTAAACTCAAATAAGATATTTAGCACTTGTCAGCGTCATTACCTTAAAGTTTATCTTTTTCCACGACATAAATCTTTAATATATAAATTATATACTATAAATTAAAGCATAAGTATTAGTTATCCACGTCTTGGTATGGTAAAATTCACCCTCTCAAATAGTCATGGTAGCTTTTTCAGCGTGCCATAAATAATTATTTCATTACGTGTACGTATAGGCTATGTGATGTAAACTGAAGGGTCCAATGTACATTTCTAAAAATAAGTTTTTCTTATTCCCCATAAGGAGCTTCTGAGTCCGAATCAAAACGACGTAAGAACAAAATTTATTTCAAAGCAAATGTAGCACAGTTTCGCATAGGTAGCAGGTCAAAATTTAGTGCACTGAAATATTCTCAAAATCATGTTTGATTACACTCAATAATTATTGAATAAAATATACGGAACATATTTTCTAATATTCATTTCACTTAGTAACATTTGTATGCGATTGAAGACTTTAAGAATATTTCTCACAAATTGTGCACTTTAATATATTTAAATTAAATTGAATTAAACATTACACATCACCAAACTTCAGTTATTAGCTAAGTAGCAATAGATAGTGACAACGTAATTAAGTATAATTTCACGTAGAAGTTTAGAAACCATCTCTTATAAAACGTTTCAATCCACCAATTCACTAGTACACCGAAATAGCTTCTACTAAAATATATATCAGAATAAAAAAAATCCAATTTGAAGTTTACTTATACGAATACGAAAAAAATATATACAAGTTTTACGCTAGTACGATTTTTTTTATACATGGACTTTATGGTATCATTATTATTATGTGTTTTAATTCTTGAATCGAATTGGAATTTTTGAGTCGTTTACGTATAGGTATAGCATAGAGAACTGTTCAAGGAAAACTAATTGCAGGTTATCAGGTAGGCATACCTGTCTAATCAGTACACTATATATCACTTGAGATTAATATTCAACAAGGCTTAATCATTGTTTTTGTTTACGATGCTGCTGTAATACCGATTTTACATGTTAGATATTTTGATTATATTAATAAGATTTTACAGGCAATATATATATGTATATATTTCTACCTATACCTATCTTGTTATATTCGATTTACGCCTAAGTCAATATGCCATAAAACTTTACTAAATTTACATATTGATAGGTCCTATTCAAAAAGGTATATTCAATTTATCTCTCTAGAAAGGTAAGTATGTAAATTATAAAATAGAACAAGACTTCGCGACTTATCACTCCTTTACACAAACCGCCAGCAAAAGGTTTTTTTAGGAAATTTGCGGGCTATGCCCTTTTATACTAATAGACTTAGATTAAGTGACCTGTAAGCGATCAAATTTGTTTGTCGATCTTCACGTTTTCATGAAACAAAAGCTTTCAACATCAAACTAATTTACAAATTTACGAGGGAAAAAAAATATAGTCATGTGCAGGATTCGAACCCGCGTCCACCCACACCTTTAGCCGGGGTACGCTCTAACCAATTGAGCTAATATGACACAATGACTCATAACTTTAATTCTTGTTCTCGTTCTTCAACCATCGTATCGGGATTTTTTTCTCGCGTAAATTTGTAGTTTCGTAATGTAATTCGCCTAGCAGGCGTTATTGCAAACTTAACAATATTAAAATCAAACTAATTTGTCAAAATTGCCACTAGTTTTGGTTACGTCATTATTTTCGCGATTGAAACTTGTTTTTTTTTCACTTCCTCCGTAGTGTTCCATTGACACATTTATAATTTTGAACATAACTGTAACGCTTCTCATAATTTTTTCACCATATCGATTTTAATTTCCAATACATTTTTATGTATAAAAGAGAAGAAATGCAAAATAAATTCTTTATCAAAAATATTGCCACTCAGCGCATTGTCCTCCTTGCTGTTGTCACTGGAATAGTGTCCTCCATGATGCCAAGACTTGTTTAACAAACATCGCCGCTCCCCTTCATACTTGCTCGACAAGCACGCAGTCAATCTAGATTTCCCATAAACCCATCAAACACGAATATTGTAAGTTGAATACGTTCAAGTGAATTGACAAACAATTTGATCGTTTGCAGGACGCTACATTCGACCATGTCAAATAATTTTAAAATTCAGCCCTGCGTGTTTCAAACACCTCTTGCATGTTTTGCTTCCTCGAATCTTATCACTGCCTCGAGCATTGATAACTAAGTAGGTATAAACTACTATAAACATTATGAAATCATCGCAATTCCACTAACAGATAAGTAGATAATGGTTCAGTATCGCAAACCCCTCCGGCATAATGGGGGAGGCGTTGTTCAGCAGTGGACAATCTGGCTGATTCAGTAACCTAAAATAGTACGTATATCTACGAGTATTAGGGCCATATCACTTTGTATATTTTAACAGAACTTCTTATTCCGTTTATACTTAAATCGTCATTTGTGTAACATTTAGAATCACAATTATAAAATAGGATTATTCTATTGTATTGTGTGTGATTTACATCAGTTTAAGAGAGCAAGAAGTTTGTTAGACAGGACGCCTAAATTTGTATAAAACCTACACATAATTGAGCAGAATTCCTATTTAAGTACAGCAGAACGCCTAAATTTGCGTAAACCCTACACATAATTGAGCAGAATTCCAATTTGAGTACTGCAGGACACCTAAATTTGTGTAAAACTTACCCATAATTGAGCAGAATTCCAATTTAAGTACTGTCATTCACTAGCGATACACAAACTTGGATTTGAGTATGAACAGAATATGAACTAAATACCATAATTCAGATAATTTTAACTTTAGAGAATTCTTGTTTTATACATTGTTTCCAGTAAAACTTGCTAATGGCATGTTTTGTAATGGCTTTTGCATACTAGGAAGTTTTTTGTGTTATGTACATAACTACAACGAGTAACAAACAGTCTTATCTAAATGTCTTATCATGTCGTAGGTATTAGAATCTCATCGAGAAGTTGCATCGACAAAATATTCGTAGCTTGAAACCTGTATCGTTTATAGCATGTCATTATAATTACTTTACAATTAAGTACCTACTTTTAGGTCCACAAGCTTGATGTAGGAGTTTTTCATCCTTCTGCTCGGACACCCCTAATTTTTCTCATGTAAAGACATTTGACTGTTCTTAAAAAAATTATAACCCTTTTTTATTGTGCCTTTAAGAGCCTGGTGATGTGTCTGAAGATGGTAAACAAGATTAGACTAGAATCAGATCTGGTTCTCAAGGACAGCTACCGGAACACATATTGACACTGGCCTTCTAAACAAAACTGGCTCACAAAGACACGATCATCTTTTTTCTGTTTGAGGACAGACAATTGTTCTATGCAAGAGGATGAGTTCAGTTAGGTTTACAAGCAATCAATTATAAGGATTTATTTTTCTAGTTATATACAATGCCATAAAATGGTTTGTATGTTTGTAGTTATATCTGGTGTTATTATCAACACACACAGGTGTGTGTTGATAATAACACCAGATATAACTTCTTGGTTTAATAAAGTAACTAGCTGAAACGAATAAGCCTCACACACGCTGTATACACCGAATTAGGCATCGAGCTTATATGAATAAATTTCTATTGTTGTCATTATCTACGATGCGCTTGGAACTCTTGGTTATTGGTCTGTGCTTGGAACACCTACTAAATATCATCGCCTGTAAGTCATTTGACAAAATTTCTTCAGGTAAGAACTACATATGTAGATATCAGTTTTAAACTAAGCTCACCTACTTCATTATGTAAATTGTCATACAAAACACTCACGTTTGTGGTCGAATATGACTCGCGGGTTTTGATCATATCAGATGATCATCACAGGCGAGTGCGCTGCGTCTGCGAGCTCCCGTATTAGATCTCAAACCTTAATGTTTTGATGTGTGAAAGTCACGAGAACCTCAATTCAAACACACGCCTGAATTCCCTAACCGATTCCCGAATATATATTTGAATTAAGGTGTTCAAGCATATTATGTAAAGTGATGCAAGTGGCCAATTGTTATATTTTATTTGGAAATAAACTAACTGACCAGTTGTAAGTATTTATAGAAAATAGGCTGTTGGTAAAATCAGGTAACTTCTGGTTACATTGTTTCTAAAATAAACTGCTCAATATTAGGCACGTAGTGAGTGCGTGGAGTCTTAAGGCCTTTATTACGATTACTATTATCATATTCATTATCATATGACATCAGATCTCGTTAGCTGTAAGACCAGAGGCAAACTAAGTTGTATGTCTCCAGTTTTACATCATATAACATCAGAGGTCATATATTACAGGGCGTCCCATGACTATACCAAACGGAGGGGAATAGGTACTTTAGATATTGTGAAAATAGGACATTTCCCTGAAAGAAAAGTTCATTTCATTTTTAAACATTTTAACGGAGAAAACCTACCTTAAAAAATATATTCTAAAACAAAAATGCAGTAGAAAATTACACACTATATTTCCTTTATGCATTAATATGGATAACTCAAATCTACTGTAACAGCCGGATGAACACAGCCTTTCCTATTAAGCGGGTATTTGCCATAATCCCCACGCTTGGCAGGCGTCTTGGGGATCGCAGTGTAAGTTAGCAGTTCTTTAGAAGATTCTGCTGCCGACCTTCCAGTATTTTTCCCTTAGTCACCTCTTACGACATCCACGGGATGATATGGGGAGGTGCAATTCTATTCCCACCACCCCATGGGGCCGGATAACTCAAATACTTTTGAATAAAATTATTGGATTAAGAATATTAAAATGAATGGAACCAGCTCTCGAATTTATAAAAAAATTCATCAAGTTCGGTTGACCCAGTAAAAAGTTGTGAGGTAACACCCAAAAAATACAGTCGATTAAGAACCTCCTCCTTTTTTGAAGTCGGTTAAAAATAATGTAAGACTGCATTCACTGATTTTTTACGGTCTTTAAACGGGAATCGAACCCACTCAAAATCTGAAAAAAAAAATGTTTTCCTTATTTTATTAAGATGAATAGTTTGAAATCAGAACACGTGTTTTATACCAACAGGGATTGAAGAGTGAGGACTTTCTTTACTGACAGGACGGATCACATTTTGAACATTTTATAAATGAAATTGTTTGTAAGTTGTTCAACGTGATTATAAAAAATAAAATGTATAATTTCAGGGTCTTTCTTTTATTTAAGAAACTCTCAATCCTTATAATTAATCCTTTCGACTGTCATAAAATAACTATTTTTTACATATTTAAGGTGGGTTTAATTTAGGTAATTCTGATTGAGGTACGCAATTTAGAAACTTAACACCTGTGAATGCAGTTTTACTTTTTTTTTTATAAATTGAGTCTTTTTTCATGAGAATTTCTTATCTTCAATATTTAATGTACTCGCCTTCTGGGTGGCATAGCAGTGGGGCTCCCTGTACATATTATGGTACCTTATATGATAAGGTACCTTATCACAATCAGCTGTTCTAGTATAATCATCACATACCTACCAAAATTGATCACTCGCAGTAATTCTGCTTCTTCTCCTTCTTGCATGTTCTTCTAATATTCACAAAACCTACACATAAATTACCGGTAAAATTGTATGTAGTTATATAGGTACGTCAGAAACTGAATTTAAGAAGTTCAGACACTGACGTGCTTTACTACCATGCTCCAAACTTCACAATAATCACAAAATTTTAGACGTTCTTAGGTTGTAATTAAGTACCAAGTGTTTAATGTAATTGTCCATTGGGCCGTGTGCACTTTGCAGGCATAACCCGACGCCGTGGGGTCCGGATGCGCACGCGACGCGGCCCCGCCTACGGCAGTCTAGGCACCACGGAGCCCCTCGCCTCGACCAGCGGGACTATCAATAACATCACCGAGGAGATGTAGCCGTTGAAAACGGTGTCGTATATCGACCGATTGTACGATATTTTGCCACGACGAAACGCTATCTGTTGATCGATTGGACGTGCTTTAAACTAGCTGAAATTAACGCCATCTCTTGACTATATTTGCACTGATACAACTGATGCAAGATATCAATTATATATAGCATACCTGTTGTTAGGTTTAAAATATCTTTGCAAATATTAAAAATTTACATGAATTAGTAGGCACAGTAGTTCTACTATAATTAAGGACTAATGTTGCACAAAATTATGTAGTTGCTAGTTATTTTTATATGACTAAAGATCTCCGATCCGCATGAAGCGACGAGAGCACAGCCGTGACGCTGAACTAATGTAGGATGAGTAGGTACATTCTAAAAACCTAATTGATTCGTTATAATCGCCGTAATATACTGTATCACTCAAAGATTGCGTATAAGGT
This sequence comes from Plagodis dolabraria, assembly GCA_963854805.1. NCBI lineage: Eukaryota > Metazoa > Arthropoda > Insecta > Lepidoptera > Geometridae > Plagodis > Plagodis dolabraria. The sequence goes on along the minus strand of OY978457.1, from coordinate 5,516,000 downwards.
TTCGTATTATACTCTTACTTTCAAGAAAGCTTCAAATTATCAACAAAAAATACAAGATTGGTAAAATATTGATTAGATATGAATCATTGACTTCCCGAATTCGATCACAGATGGCGGTAACACGGTGGTAAAATGTTTGTATATTCAAAGTAAGGTTATCTAAATTAATATACTCTAAGGGTACTAACGTGTTTTTTTAGCGTATCTTAAAACTATGGCTAATTTTTTGTCTATGTATAAATTTAACGTTGCTGTTTTACTGACCAAACTATGATTATACAGATTCTACTAAATCCTGGGAAGAAAATGCTTAGAAATTGGAATGTACTTTTATTATAGAGCTATATTTTTAATTGGAACGGAAATCGTCTAATGCTTTGGAATTCATAGAAAATGGGACCCACAGGGGTTTATTGTGGTAACTAGATTGGTAATAGAAATGGATAAAGGAAAATTCATTTGAAAATGAAAAACATTATGGAGTTCCAATTATTAATTACTATAGATACAAATTTAATTTTCATTGTCATTCTAGTTATACAACAATGTCTTTAATTTTAATTGCTGGTTCACGCAGCACTCAGTAGCACATCGCAGTGCGGTGTCGGCGGCGGTGGTACGGTGGTGTTGGCTGCAATTATCGTAGCTGATATTGTTACGAGCTGGGGGTTCGGGATAAATAATGCAAAACGTTTTCGACACACTGACACCTTTATTCAACAGTTTTACAGTCCAACTACACTATAACACTGCACTGTTCACACTTCACAGAACACTATTCACAAACTTCACTGTACTTCACTATTCGCGCTTGGAGCACTTGGTCCAAAGATAATCGCACTGTTGATCGTTTCGAACTCAAAGTAAGACTGACTGGTCGGCTTTTTTTTTTTTTTATTTTTTTTTAGGGAGGACATAGATGCTGGCTACCGCCTGTGCGGTCGTCCAGCTCCACCGGGTTTTGGGCGAGGGCCTGGCCCTACAATAGCCCGGGGGACTGGTCGGCCCGGACCCGACCCTATTTATACTCAAAAGTTACATTTTCCAGAATGTTCACTAATAGTCTAGATAGAAAAACAATAAGGGCCATAAATCATCCTTTTAACGTAAACAACTTTGAATGGAATTCCACGAAAGTTAACTACTACTTATTCTGTGGTTGTTTACTAGTTGCCTGAGAACAAAGGCGACCCTTTTTTTTATAACCTTTTGTGTGAAGAGTAGGTACATTCTTGATTTCTTTTACTTGTTTACTGACGTTAGATTATTCTAGATTGTTCGAGTCCTTGCGCCGTAACAATATTATATAAGTACCCTCAGAATAATTACTAAATAGTCAACGATCTATGACTCTTTAGTAATTATTGTATTAAAGATATATTTTTTCGTATATCGAAAAAAAAACTCGACTTTTTCCCATTGGTATATCCCAATGGCAGTAATAAGTGAGTGTAGTCTAGTTATTTAATAATGATGACTATGGTATTTCTACTAGTTACAGTGGTACCGTATGATGGTAAGTTGCTCCGGTGCAGGTACTTAAGTTTAAGTATTTTTGACGTATGAAATTATCAAAAATGACCACTTTTGCCTTTTTATATTTTGTGACTTTAGTTTTAAGTCGCATAGTATATGTCTAATATATATTATATTATACATTATTGGACAATACATTCTAATAAATTGTATATTTTCTAATATATATAAGCGATATATTCTAATATATTGTCTAATATCTATAAAATAAACGTATTTATTATTATTATTAATTGACCTAGAAAAATTATGCATATTTCGAGTATTTTGCATGATTGGATTTCCGTGCTAATTAAAAATGTTAAGCAGGTACACGTACTCATAAAAACTTTAAATTAATAAAGTATATTTTTACTAAGATTGTATTCCGAACTAACCAAAGTTAACCTATAAATTAAACGTAAGTAGGTATATGTATATAATTTTATATAAGAAGTAATTGTATTTTAAAGAAGCGGGTTATACTTTATTGTAATTACATTACAAAGGTTTTATATGGCTATTCTGAAAAAAAAAAACTAAATGCTAGTTCGGGTCGTTACGGGCCCTCAGAAAAAAAATTATTACATATTAATATTCCTTGATATTGTTAGCCTATTAATATTTCTGTGTTGCAACTTGCAAGCAAGTGCAATCAGTAGAGGTAATTTATAATAAAGTTAGCTATGATATAAGCGAAGAAAAATAATATTAGTTATTTGCAATGTAAAGTTAACTATTACTAAAGTTTATAAATTGCACGTTTTTGTACTCATAAAATTATTGGGTGCCTAAATATATGAAATTTGTATACTAGAGTAGGGCTTAGCCAAGGCATAACTATATTTCTCAAATCAACACAATTTTGAGTTCACCCGTGTGTAGCGAGATTACTATTTTATTGAAATTATTCGGTGATATTTTATGAAATGGAGACGGCTGATAATTTGTCTGAGCAGTTCTTTCACAGCGTCACGAGTGTATGACGCCTGCCAGGTGATGAAATTATGGTATCTTAACTTATGTTATTACTAACGTTTTGTCATGGACCTAGGCATGTTATTTTATTAGTCAGTACATTATTGTGATGTCAGTCTCGAACGTAGAACGTATCTTTTCTTTTTTTATCGAGTAGGCGAGGATCTATTTAAATCCAAATATTGCCAAAATAATGTTTTCTACATTTTATTTCCTTGTGATATTTAATTTCATAGAATAAATATTATAGAAAAAAGCTTATGTAATTATACATAGACTTCAGGAATCACCTATTTATTACAAGTGAAGCGTAGGCGTCAAGCTATATCACCAGCTTTTGCTGTTTCTACGGGACTTACTTAATGTAGGACATTTCCGTTTAGGTTCCTTTCAGTTAAAAAAATATCGATGAAGCAATGAAAATTTAAGTATTATTAATTCCCAAAGATTTTGACTCGATTTCACTAAATTATTTGATAATATTTACAATACCAAAAGAAGTTTCTTTTGTGATAAAAACACATTAATAAATGCATGTGGTTGTAAAGGTTAGAATTACTTTGTCGGCACTAATTTGTACTTTGGATAGAATCAAACTAATTAATTATTAAGTTATGTATTATTGTATTCCAAATATTTAATGTGTAGGATACTTTATAAGTTTTGGTGATCAAAATAATAATTTTGATCACCAAAACTTATAAAGTATCCCTTTAGCTTGGCTAGCGTTATCTAAATTAATCAGTATGATGTAAGAGGCTATATGTATATAGGGAAATTTTGACTTATAATATTGTAAGCTGATACATATCAAATGTTTTAATAATGCCATTTGAGTTTGATGACTACGGTAATACGATGCGATAGAAGTTTTTAATTTTTATGAAACTGGCAATACTCTCATGTTTAATTCCATTTATCATTACATGAGAAAAATCCTCGGATGTTGTGATATATGTGTCTTCAAAACACGTTGTATGATATTTTCGGTACCAGTAGCTGAATCAGAATGTTTTCTAATAATTAGTTATGAGGTGAGACTATCAGATTACTAGACTTCGTTCGAACGAAGAATATGTTTTGCTAACATTTACGAGTTCATATTCGTAATGATGTCGCTAGATTTCTGAATTTCTAAATATGTTTTTGTAGTACTATTGTATGTAAATTACTAAATTCTGCGCTCTAAAGAATTGTCGATGTAATATTCGCCAACAATGCAACAGTGCATGATATTTTGGAAATTCATACGGGTAGCAACATTATGACTAACGTTTAAGTTTTCTCAATAACATTTCTTACGTTCAGACGAAGTTTGATGAATGGGCACACCGTACATATCGGTTAAAACTAGAGTCATGATTCGCGCCTCTGCTACCGGGCTCGGTGGGAAAATATATATATGAAAAAGCGTCTAGAAAGTGACCTACCTATAACCGGAAGACGCGGATTCGATCCATAAAATCTGAGGCAAACTTTTTGCGCTCTGACGTTGGTATTAATAAAATAATCTCAAAGATGAGACCGATCTTAAGATGCATTGACATTAATGTGTGGAACTTCGGTCAAAAACTGCATCTCAAGTTAAATCTCAACTTTGAGATGCATTTATTTATAAGAGCCTAAGAATTTTAAGAACGTGTAAATCGAAATACAAGAACTGGAGGATTTTCCCGATTTTCATATGATATTAAATTTCTTTGTTGCTGTTTGAACGTGCCATCTTAAAATATTATCACCATCTGCCAATACTTGAAAGTGTGCAGCTACTTTGTTTAGGCGTACGCATTTCTTACCTATACGAAAAGTTTGCGAAAAGAGTAGATGACAGTATCAATTAAAATAAATATATAAGAAGGCATTTTTGTCCTGAAGAGATTTATGTTTTATATAATAAGTACTAAGTAGTTTTGACAGAGAATCAGTGACGTATTGAAGATAAAATTTTTGCTTCTAGTTACAACCACATTGAACACAACAAACTTAGATAATTGTTTGAAACTACCAACAATTTGACTTCCATGAATAATATCATAATTATTGTAAATATTTAATGACGGATTATGGCACCAATCTGCTATTAAATTAATACCCGGATAATTTTAACCTAGTTACAGATTTTCCACTTGTTGGATTTCTGTTGTGGAAAAAGAAAACTCCTTGGTTTGACTTATATGACGTGACAGCTGCTGTTGACATAGATATAATACGTACAGATGTAACAAAGTGGCTCTAATTGTAAAATGTAGTATTACTTACTCACTGGCTTCTATAGCTATATACCGCCAATTTCAACCTGTATACATCTTTAGTCTTAGATTAGACTTTTTCTTTCGAAACAGCTAGACGCGTCATTTCGTTAAAGTCAATACCAAGGCATATTTAAATTACATAACGCCTCATTTACTTTGCACGAACTCTATACGTATAAATTATTGTAAATAATAAAGTTTTGCTCTGTATTATAGTCTATTAAATATTTATAAATGAATCTGTGACGATTTATATTATATAATGAGAGTGTTAATTGTAATGTCTGTCATATAGAGTTTATTAATAAAATTATTAACGTGACTACTTATGCTTTTTTTTACTTGCCTGTATTTTAAAAAATTATAATATCTTACCAGGTTACTCAGATAAGAGGTTTATGTATAAAACACTGGCTGCTTATGAGTATTTTTATTTTAAAAATAAGATCCTGTACGAGAAAAAATACAACCTTGAAATTCAAAGTCCAGTCGACATTTTGGTTTATTGAAAATTTACCAACACCCTCAGATTAATAAATTATGTTCTCTAACGCCTACCAAAGTGAGACGATCGAGAAACATAGAGAAGATTTTAATCGTAAGTTTTTTCACTGTGACAGGGCATCTCACATTTATGTGATATAAGTAGTATTAATGCCGATTGGTACACTATCAATGGTTACCAAAAGTGTTCACAGCTTGTAGCAAGCGGACAGAACACGGGTATCCGCGGACTTCTGCAGTACCACGAAAACGCGCCCGCGCTTAATCTACGAACTTCCTGCACTACACTAGATACCGGTCAGACTTCTTGGTTCCTTAGTCCTTACAGCAATAATTTGACATCGAGAGACGTATTTTTATTCCCTAAAAATAAATTCAAATGGATACACAGTCATCGCCGGAAGATGCGCTAGATGCTTTCGAACGTATGCTGTGGTGGAGATGAGGTGGACTGGATTTCCAAAATTAGTGTCGGAGAGTGCATGAAATACTAACTAAAAAACTACACTGTGGATTTTTTTTAGTTTTGTCGAACTATATGGAAGACTATTCCTTGTAAGTAATTATTGAAATGAAATAAAAATTACTCGGGATCATTATTGTTAACTTAGGTAAGTATACGTATGAATATGGTCCCGCGCCCCCCGTCATCAGTCGAAGATGCTGGAACACCGTGGGCCTTTAGACGGTATGGGCGCCTTAAGCCGAGTCCGTCATACACCGTCTGCTCTTTCCCGCCTGCTCCCAGCAGATAGTAACAGCATTTCAACAGAAAAAAAGTATACGTACGTAGCGTAGTAATTCAACATCATATACGGTAGGATCTTAAATAATTAACTATTCAGTAACTTCCATTAGCTATAGTGAAAAACTTTATAATTAATCAATATCTTACTCAGACCTAGATTTTTAATTATTAAATAAAAAATATCAGACTGATAAAATGTCAACCGACAAAATTAATAAACAAATGAAAATTTCTTTTAAACAACCAAAATTTCGTTACTTTTAAATTAGTTGTGTATACATTTATTCTACGATCATTCAAAAACCAGAACCAAAACAACTTGTTTGCTATAGTTGCTGCCATAACTGTTATATAAGGGAATAAAACGCGCAATTAGTAATTAACATAAATCAATTTATTTTAAACAATAATTATTTACATAGCGATGACTAGATTCATTTTGTATTAGTTATGTTTGCTTGAGCTCACAAATATCTTAAAGTAACTCAAAATATGTCCACAAGTACGTAGATTACGTGATTGCCTTAACATTCATTCATACTTTCAAAATAATGAACTGGAGGAGTACCATTTAAATAGTAAAGATAAATAACAATCCAGTTAAAAAATAACAAACGGCTGTATAAACAATCTTAAACACATTTTTAGGCTGCGAAAAAAATATAGAATATAGAAACGCACCCTTAAGTTTCATAGAGTAACTATACAATGACACTAAGAACGTGCTAAAGAAGTTAATAAACATTTTTAACAATTTGATAACACACAATCGTGCCAGTATAATTTATAACACCTTCTTTACACCTTAAAATATAACAATAAAAAACAACACACAGTAGGTATATGTGTAATAAATACGAGTGCATACACACGATACGATGTACATAAAAAATCTAGTTTCTTTTACGATTTCGGTGTCTAAATTGTAGGTACTCGTATCTACATTATATGGTGTAAGTAATCCTATCGTACTAATAAGCTAAGGCTGTTCCTGGCTTATGCCGGGAACCCCCTTGCCTTAGTTTTTGTTTTTCTTGGCTGCAGATATGTAGTGTACATACTACATACCCGTACACTACACATCTTCAGGAATCTTATTAACGTTAAATATTTGACAGATATGCAAACTTGGGCAAGTATTATAATATATCATTTGGACGGCGGCGTATTCTCTTTACATTTCACTTTGTCAAAACGTAGTGCAACACTGTCGGAACCACAAGTCAGAAGTCATGATCAAAGTCGAGAGATCTCTGAAGCAGAAACAGCAATTCTCGAATTGTGGTAATTCGTCGGTGGACTAGCTCCTCAAATCGGAACATTCTCTTGAAGATATCTGAGACGTTCAACATATTGTCCTTAGATACGATTATTTTTGGGTAGGTACTGATGTTCAGTCCCGCGAGTAGCAACTTTTTTGAAACTCGGTATACTCAATAAGGCCAAAAGTATTTCACAAAGCCCTACAAAACCTATACAGTAGTAGTAAGAAGTACTGCTCTTTGAACTAATTTCAGCAAAGAGCCCTTAGAATTATCAATGATTCCGATCTCGTATCTCTCAGTCGCTATACTTATAGATATCTCTGTATTTTATATAGAATCTATTATATGTATAGGAATGTTCCCGATAGCTCTTTTTTTGAATCTGTCACCATGACTTCCATTATACAGCTCAACACCGCAAGTAAGTGTAGGTATTGCATATGAACTTTTATCATCAACTATTACTTGCAAATACGTTCATTGCATACCCACACTGCTTGGTTTATGTAATGAGCTTCCCAAAGCGGTATTGGCCAGATACAACACGGGTTCTTCAAAATGATAGATAAAAGTAACATCAGTGATGTTTTTTGTATTGCAAATGGCCATTCCGACGCGTGATCAGCATTTTGGTCTACTACCTATAGCATTAAACAATCTACGGCATATACTTGTTATTGAGTTTAATTAACATTAATGAAATCCAATCGGAAGGTACAGATCATTATAATTTAGCCGCGATAAGAAAAGCCAAACATAAAAGTTATTTTCTCTGCGTGCCGATGCTCTAATTTTAAATCGGCGATATATATTTTTAGCTTGCCAGTCTATTTAGATTTTTTCACAATAGCTTCCAGCGGTCGGATGTGACAACACGAGCGAGCTGTCACTAATAGGTAACATTCCGATATCAGAATTTGTACAATTATAGATATATAAATATCAGTCATCTTCGTCGAACAAGTTTTGATCTGCCATATGTATGAAACTTCGAGGGAATAAAGAGATTCTGCCAACATAGCATGTGTTTACTAAATCTTGGCTTTCATCTCACGCTTCTCTTCAAGTCAGGGTCAGCTTAACCAATGGATGAAATTTGACGAATGTGATTGGATATCGTATAAAGTATTTATTGATCAGTTATTTAGTAATCATCCAAGAAATCTGTATTTCTGATACATACACAGCCTTAAATTTTATGAGTAAAATTATTGATATTTTAGTGGTATTAAACTTGTCGTTGCGCGTGATCGCTTCTCAGTAGGTGAAACAATTTGGCATTCACTGTCTCATTGTGCTCATGGCTCCACTGACAGTCTGTTGGCATTGTTACTGAAACCCAATCTGTGCCCTTGGTTAAAATCTGCTTCAGATTTAGATAAATTAATTTCATTTTTTGCTTTGATTTTTTTTCCTTTTTCAACATTGATATAAACCAATATTTGTTTCCTATTTAAATGTCTTGGACTCACTGTAGATTTATTTTATAATATTTCAGTCAAACCTACAAAACGAGGTCATTGTAGGATTCCGTTACAGTTCTAAGGGTCCGAAGAGGTGCTTCGCCTGGCAGTTGGGGGCCTGGTCGCCGAGGAATTGCGCGAAGAGCTCTTGGTACCGTGAGAGTGTGAGCCCGCCTTTTCTTCTGTCGTCGTCCTGAAAAATATTTTTGACCAATTGTTATTTTGATAGCCAAACTGATTTTTTCGACGAATGCCAGGTCTTTGTTCATTTTGTTATTACTTATTTTTTATTTATAAAGGGTAAAAACGGGACCCTATTACTGAGACTTCGCTGTCCTTCCGTCCGTCTGTCACCAGGCTGTATTTCAACAACGGTGATAGCTAGACAGTTGACATTTTCATTGATGATGTATTTCTGTTGCCGCTATAACAACAAATACAAAAAGTTGGCCAAGCTCGAGTCGAACTTGCGCACGTTAAAACAAAAAAAAGGTTAAAATATGAAGTCTAATGTTGTATAGCTGATGGTACTGAACCCGTCGTGCGCGAGTCCGACTCGAACTTGGTCGATTTTTAAATAGTTCAAACTCACAAACTAATTTGCTTTTTTTGAACTTCAAACACTCGAGTATTTGAAACTGAAAGGAGCGTCATGCTCGATTTAAAAATGAGTAAGTAAGTATAGGCACGTGTTTTGACTAGTCCGCATGACTAGACTTTTCTGATTACTGACAAAAAGTGGCTCTAAATTTGCTTATATGTCCCAAATAGTTATACCTAATTAAATTAATAATTATGAAGGGAAAATATACAAGTATTAAGTCGGTACGTCGGTCTGATAGAGTTACGTTTAGAAACATTTATTCCCACTAAGACACACATAGAGTCACTTACTTGAGAACTAAACTATTTGTTACTAGATATACAGTCGCCATTTTATTCTTAACAAATAAATATTATAATATAAATTGTAGTTTATAATACATAGGTACCTACTACACACATTTCATTTATTCATCATTGTAACAGCTTGTTGTCCGATATGATATGGTCAGCGAGATGTTTTTTGAAGGCCCGTGTATATAGGCAGTAGACGCGGTTTCTGTATAAACTAGTAAACGATATAATTTGCGTTATTGATCCTAATGAAACTAACTAGAAGATGGTTATCCTCAAAAACCGCAATCCTGTAGATTTTATCAAAATCGTAGCAGTTTTCGAGAACACGGTTACAACAAAAAAATATGGCAAGAAAACTGTAACCATTGAAGGAGCATAACAAGCTCATAATCATCAAAGACCATTCTCATAATGAATTAAAGACTTGCAATCATTCATGCGGTTTTTTGAGGATAACCATCTTCTAGTTAGTTTCATTAGGATCAATAACGCAAATTATATCGTTTACTAGTTTATAGAGAAACCGCGTCTACTGCCTATATACACGGGCCTTTAGCATATCTTGGATATCTAGAACTGTAGCTAATTAATGTTTAACTGACATAGGGGACGATGCGGTCCTCCATTAAGTAGACTTCGTCTAATGAATTAAAATATGCTCTCTAAAATGTATACTTAGGTATATTTGTTAGTTAGTATATTTGCCAAGAATAATATTTAAGAACAAGACTATTACGTGTTACGAGTTCTACAATATCCATTCTCATGATGTTATTTATGAATGAATGCTAGTTGTGAAGCTTTAAATAACAAAATATAGAGTTAAAAACGCATAGTAAGAATTTCCCTATTTCCCTACTTAAAATTCCTCACCTGCATCATTCAATAAAACAAATTACATCCGCTCACGCCGTGTTAACTATCTACGAAGATCATCTCAAAGACATGTTTAAGATATCCCCGTTCTCTAGGAAGTTTCTTTCACAATTGCAGAACACTTGGACGCACGCCAGAGTTTTGGATGTTTTATTCAACGCGTTGCATAATTTTATATCTTCTGTATGTACTTATACAAAATTTCATATCAGTCGGTCTGAACGTTTACCTACTGGTAAATCGAGACTTTTTTTTTTGTTTGCATTATTGGTTAGCCTTTAACCACTATCTTACCTGATGGTACGTGATAATATGGTCGGAGATGTTAGTCAGGCTAACTTAGAATTACTGACTCTCAAGGACAGCTGCCGGAACACACCGTTAGGTGCTTGGCGACAGATCTTCTACTTGAGAGTGGTAGCTAGCCAAGCGGGCATTCGCAAAATGCCCTACCACCATGCAATAGTTTGATTAGATATGATGTATCTAACAACAAACAAGCAGCACAAGGGTGGATCCAGCTGCAAACTAAAAGGATGGTCAATCAAAGTTGCTCTGGGCTTGGCTCATATGTCCGTCATGACTTCTATATTAGATTCATCATTGTAAATACCATGTTTATCATCAAACGTATATATTATTGTTTCGTATTGGTGTATGTGATAAAACAATGTATACCTAACTATATATAAGAATTCACATACAAAATGATTATTTCTAATGTTTTTAAAATACCTACTTAAATTTACGAAAATCTGGCAAACCAGAAGCATAGATATTAGGCTGAAAGACAAGCGTGCGATATTTTACCGAGTTTGAAACTTGAAACCTTGGTAGGTATTTGAAATATGGCAAAACTTCGCTTGTAAGGAAAGCGCTTCTAAGACCCTTGTACTTGGTCACATCTTAGCGTGAGTTGATGTAAAAAATTAATTAACTTTGAGGAGGAGTTCCAAAAAATAATTCAAAACAGCCGCATTTCAAAATCATTTATTTACGTTTATACGAAGCAATTACGAAATAACTCCAGCACGGATTTGTTTCCGTACGTAGTGTATATTTTTTTTCTGAATCCAAAAAAGTAATCAAAATCAAGTTATCGCTTCCTTTTAAGTCATTTCTCATATCTATCTTGTTTTCGTTATAGTTCTTTGCTTATTTTATTTATGTGCTCTAATTATATCGCAGCCCTAAATAAAGTGTGCCTGAAATAAATAAATGTGGTGCGAAAATTTTGTCTTGTTTTTTTTTAATTATACAAAGTGGAACTGCATGCTGCAAACTAGTTTTTCTTCTAATAAATGTTTATCGAACAAGTGTATTCAAATACAAACTCGTATGTTATTATTTTTAGCCGGTTTCTGAATGTGAGAGTTTATTTGCGCAGACACAGATAAATGAAATGGGTGTTTTATAATTCATTGCATTCACTTTGAATGTTATATGTTGGATATTATGACTTAGTAACTGTTTTTTAGTTTCATAAATCTTTTGTTTTGTCATTTGAAGTGTTAACAATGATTTTAGGTTAGTTCAAGTCAGAATAAGTGTTCTAAGACTTTTTTTTCTTGTCAACTCTGTGATAGTGTGTTATGTATTGGCCGATCTTTACGTGTCGGATTATACATATGGTAGGTTTCGTACCCAAGGTCATGGTTTCCGTAGTACACATACAATTCTATGCGATTGCTACCAATTTGTTTGTTAGCCAATCAGCAACCACTAATAACCTTTAATATATATTTTAAATATCTTCGAAAATAAGGAGGACCGTTTTCAAGTAAACTTACAAATGCGTACCTACTTATATTTTATTTTTATTGTATGTATTAATTATACGAAATACATATAGGTACGTATAACATCAGTTATACCATTGAAATTCAATATCAGCTTAGTAAATTTTAGAGTTGCACTCAAATAAATATTAAAAAATTATGATTGTACAATACTGGTCAGTATTGTAGGTAAAATAAAAAAACCGACTTCTATAACACTATGAAAAAAACTCGTGGAATATGAAAATGAGCGCTCAGAGTGTTTAGAATCAGCAATTAGTTATATACAGTGGATAATAATAAGATCTAGATCTAATACAAGTAGCAAATTATTACTCTATTTGCCCTTAAATGTCATGTCGTATGCCCCAATGTAGCAGAAATCTCTGATAAAAGATAATGTTCCCTCCATAGTACCGGATTTTTGCTTTAGATAAACAACAAACTTGTACACCTTTCAAAAAATAAAGAGTGCCGAAAATTTGTGGGTATGTCAATAAAAGTATTAGAGCCAGTTATTGGTACTATTGCACCGTATTTAGTAAGGAATTACAACTTTTGTGTCGCTAAAAGAACCTTTTCAAATCTATTGAAATTTAGTAAAACTACATCGGTTTTAAAGTCAAGGGGATGCTTTGATTAAAATATTTGAAATTGTAATTAGAATTGTAGAGTAATTGTCAGAGGCGGAATTATCCAAATGCATTTGTCGTATAAGTAATCACAAAATGTATAAGTGTATTGTATTAAGCATAATGTTTTTCACATGCAACTAGAATTTTCCTTCTGTGAGCATTGGAATATGTTTGGGAATATGTTTATTATAAAACATACACAATTCGCTAAGAAGAACCTTTTGCTAATCTAAAACTTGGCACCGCTATTTTATATCTTATTGATAGTGTTGTTCACACATGCAGAAGGAAAAGTCAAGCTGCAGATAAAATTTTATTGTGTTCTACAATTATTGGCAGGATTACTAAAAAATATAAATATTTGGGCCAACTCTACGAAGCCACCCACAGTGTGTCACTCGGGCCAACATATCTGTTTCTTGGGGCGACATATTCTTCGATTGCTCAGTATTCTAGTTTAGAAAATATTTTATCCGTCATTGCGCTTGCGATACTTCTATAGAATCCTCACCCCCCCAATTGGCGACTAAGGGAAAAATACCGCAAAGTGGGAAGCAGCGGCGGAAAAACTAATAACTTCTACTGCGATCCACAAGACGCCTGCCAAGCGTGGGGATTATGGAAAATCTCCCAAATGAGGGAGACCTTGTTCAATGGTGGATTAATGTGATGATGAATATAAATAAGAGAGAGCAGAGAACCTAAAATAAATTAATCAAAGTTCTGTTAGACTATCACTATTTTACTCCAACAAAGCAAATATACGTAGATACAAAACTATTTAACCTGAAGAAACTCTATACGTACTACTACGTTTTTTTATAAAAAATACTATAATGCACTCCATTCACTCTAACCTAATATTCATACAAAGAGAAAATATCTGCAACCTAGGAAATACAATCAAACTTTAATTAATTAAGACGCGTACCAACTATGCAAAGAAAACAATTTTGTTTGATGGAGTACAGATGTTTAATAGATTGCCAAATGAAATAAAAAAAAACTGTAGTAGCATCACTAGTTATAGGAATAAAATGAAAGATACCTAACAAATTTACCCTAGCATTATATAGGTTCCAGCCAGAGGAATATTATTTAAAATTCAAAATTTTCTTCAAAATCTCATTTTAAGTGAACAATTAGTTCTTATGAGGAATAAAGTTATTTAAACCTAAATAACTATTTTAGTCTCTAAATATAGCCTTTGTTTATTGTTTGTCACGCCTGTTTCCCGGAGAGAAGATTGTTTTCCACTAGTTGTCTACTTTTGTGACTTCTTTTTCTTGAAACTGTCATATTAACAACAACATGTTCGTACCTACCTACCATAGGTAAACGTAGTACAGCTTAGTTTCCGATACCGTATCGCCGGCATTAGATCGCTTTCGGATTCGCTCTGTCATTGATCGTCTAGAACCGGTGCCAAACTATAGTTATTCTAATGGATATTTCTGCGTATATTACGTTGTTTTCAGTCGCCGTACCAACGACGTTAGTACATCCGTCACAAAGGAAGTTCGCACCTCAGGTTAAAACTCTGTTAGCATGGAATAGGAGCAATATATTCAAAAAAGTTCCAAGAAGGTCTTATAATTATAGTTGTTCTTTGTGGCGTTCTATTGGGGAGGCCTTTATTCAGCGGTGGATGATGACGATTTATCATAATAAAAATGTCACGCATAGGAAAATCATTTTTGTTACCTAAATTTGAGCTGAATTAGATATAGCTGATGCTCCTTTAAATTTAAAGAATGTTTACTGAACAAGCCCATGCTGTTATCATGAGTCGAAACAAACGTACAGAAAATATTTTTTATCTATATTTATACTACCAGGAAATTCTAAAATATTAAAACGGCCTTTGTGTAATTTACGCACATTTCAGACGAAATAATTAGCGTAGGTACTTCTAAGGAAAGGCACCTTATTGTGAAGCTGAAATGGTAATGAAAATAGAATAATTTTCAAAACGAATTTAAGTACCATTATTCTATTATAGATAGGCAATAAGGCCACTGGTGACCAAATGCAATTTTTTCTGCGGTTCATGGATAAGATCATGCATTCCGTGGAATCAATGTTCAGTTCAGTTTTTATTTAGGTACTTAATTCTATTTTATGCTTAACAATAACACCTCGATTTTATTTGGTTTTAAACGTGCTTTAAATGCTATTTAATAACCTGCAGATGGTGAACAGAATAATTGAGTCTTCGTTTAATGTCGTGTTTAAGTAATTTCCTCGTTTTCCTTTCATTATTGTTGTAAGTAAATGCTTTTGCCAAACATAGGACTATTAAATAGGGGCAGCAATTTTATGTTTTAGAGTTGTTTATACAGCTATCTAAGATATTAGCAGAGTCGCCTTTTTCTTTACGTACTTTTGTTTTACTTTTAATTATTTGTTTCATCTCTTAATAAGAATTCAAAATACAAAATGTTTTTTCGAAATAATTTTGATATACACATTTTTGCGAAAAACCAGATGCATAGATTTTAGACTCAAGAACATACATCCAAAATATCACACAGTTTGAGCTCTTGGTATTTTACTACATTTGTATGGAAAGCATACTATCCTTAACCACAGCTGGGTCATCAAAGATGGCTCGGCTACTGCTTGCAGGTCTAGGTACTCTACCTGTATTTGAACAAGCGAAGCGAAGTTTGGTTGGAGGCCTGATCATTTCTGTTTGTTCGAAGATAACTTTCAAGCGCCGCCTGATCTTCATACAATTTGCTTGTTTACTTCTCCTGTTAGTACTTAGTTCTCGAACACAAAACATGATATTCATAAGATTTAAGAATTATTTTACCCATCACCCTGTAATCAATTGTTACACAATATATAAAAACATATATTGTGTAGACACAATCCAACTAAAAGCCAAATAAAACCAAATAAAAGACTTCAAAAATCTCCACTTTTAACAATAATTTGCAACATTTGTCACCAACACCCTACCGCTTACAGCTTTACAGAAACTTTGTCGTAAGTTTTAGAACTTTATTTAGGTGGTGGAGACACCGCTTTAACCATGATCCTATATATATGCTAGTGTAATAATATAGGGGCTAGGATAGACAGATTAGATTACTTGATTGTGACGGAACAAGCTCGAGGCCCACCTGATGTTAAGCGGTTACTTCTGCCTATAACAGATGCATTTCGTGACAAGTGACGAACTGCGCCCGTCACCTTGAGACATAGTTGTCAAGTCTCATGTGCCTGTAATTTCACTGGCTCTCAAGGGGTGCTGCCGGAACACACTGTTAGGTGCTTGGCGACAGATTTTCAACTTGAGGGTGGTCGCTAGCCAGGCGGGCATTCGCAAAAAGCCCTTCCACCATGCGGTAAAGCTCAAGCCCGCGGCGGGATTCGAACCATGGACATGCTGCGCGGCAGTCCATAGCCAATGCCACTGAGCCATCACTGCTTCAACATTAACAAGAAAAAAAACTTACATTTAACAAGGAGTCAAAGGCTTCATCGACGACTTTGATGTCGTCCACAACCATCCTCTGCACGCAGTCGTATCTGTACTCCTCGATGCCGATCACACCGTCTGCATTTATGTCTATCATTCTGAAGTTTGTCTCGATAAACGCCTTCATTGCCTGTTGCAACAAAATGTATAATTATCAAGGAGTTTGGTTGCCTACCACCCTGAGAAGAAAATCTGTCACTAATCATCTAATTGTATATCTTCTGACAGGTTTTCTTGGGAGCTAGTTACCATTCTTAGGGCCTGTTTCAGAATGTTCGAGTAAGTTCCGGTTTTACTACCCAGAACATATTTAATAAATAAAACTCTATCTTTGCGCTTCACATTCATCGATTTAACCGATAAAGCTGGAAACGCGCTGCATGATAACTGTCATTTTTATCATTCAGATATTTTATATGTTGCATAACAACCTGAAACTTTATTAAGACACTCTGAAACGGGCCCTAAATCTAACCTGCCAGTGAATGATTACATTTACTAACCTGCTGAGATGGTTCAAAGCTTATTGATTATGTGTTGTATGCAACTAATTATTTATTAATCTTTAACTAAAGTTTTTTTCTAAAACTAGAGTTTTGCAACAACGCATGCTCCGCGAAATACTATACAAAATTACGAGGAGAAAAAAAATATAGTAATGTGCGGGATTCGAACCCGCGCCATCCACCCCTATTAGCCGGAGTACGCTCTGACCGCTAAACTAACACGACATATGACTCATAACTCATATTTATCCTCTCATTCTCATCGTATGAGGATGGAGCGGGTGAGAGACCCTAATTTTTCCTCTCCTTGTAATTTTGTATCTACTTTTTTCCTTTGTATACAGTTGAATAAAGCCATTGTGTCCTCATGATGATATTGAATAGCTCTCTCATTAAACATTATAGGTTAGGTCAGCCTGTGCTACTTATACAAAGTGCAATAAGTATACAGCAGGGTGGCTTGTGAATACTCATCTGTCTAGCTGTCATACTCAAGGAGAAAATCTACGGCTGTTCCAACAGGTGTCCTTGAGAGACAGGAGTTCTAGCATACAGTTACTAGCTCTTAAGTTAAGCTTAAAACCTGTTAATACCTCCACATCATCACTTACCACCATTAAAATATACGTTATAGCAAGTTCTATCTTGGGGTCGTCTATTTTAATTATTAGGTAACTAATTATAACCTACCTATATATATATCTTAATCTTGCATGTACTAAAGTACGCGACACGTAGTAGAAGTATCCCTCAGTTAAATGACAAAGAGAAGAACAAACACGCCAAAATATTAAAAATTAAAAAAATCTGCCTAGTAGTAATTTATAGCTAGTGTTGGCATGATATGTAAGGATCATAACAATACCCCATACATCCAAATTGGTTCATGCATTTTAAAGTTATGGTGGAATAAAGAAACTCAAATATATGAAGCCCTACGAACATAGTAGGTACTTTTGGGCTGACGCGTAAAAAAATTTAAAACATTCCAAAAGTCAGTGCCGATTCTCTTATAAGTTGCAAGTATTCATAAGTAAACATTTTCACGAAATTACAACAAATGGAAAAAATTCAACTACGAGAGGGTTTCGAAACATAGATTTGTAGGTTCAAAAGAGAGATCCTGCATACAGCAAGTTATCATTATAAATAAGTACCTGAGGAAAGTCTTCGTACCTCCTCCCAACGCAGCTGTTCATGACTGCCTGTTTGAACTCATCGACAGTGATCACTCCATCCTGAAAAAAGCTTAATGTTTTACACAAGAAGGATTCAGGCGTGGTAATAAAACGTAAGCGTGTGTGCGGCGAGCGTGTGCGTGTGTGGAAGAGAAGAGTCACAGCTGGAGAGTTCACAGAAGCATAGATACAACAGTCTACCATGCTCTATCTAAGAACTATTCACGGAAGCATAGTTAATATAAAACAGATCCTTCAATTGTAGGCATTCTGACTTGAATAATGGAATTCCAGGGTTCAGGTTCACTTTTCTATTTTACTCTATCGCAAAAAGAGTGCACATTTATCTACGTAGTACATAGTGCTCAGTGGCAAAAGCTGTGGATTGTCCCGCAGAAGGTCTAAAGTTAGAATCAGTACTAATATTATAAATGCGAAAGTAACTCTGTCTGTCTGTCTGTCTGTCTGTCTGTCTGTCTGTCTGTCTGTCTGTTACGCTTTCACGCCAAAACTACTGGACCGATTGGAATGAAATTTGGTATGGAGATAGTTTGAGACCCGGGAAAAAACATAGGATAGTTTTTATCCGACTGCGCAAAAAGAGGTTAATGTTTTCGCGCGATAACCGACATACGCGCGGGCGGAGCCGCGCCCGGAAAGCTAGTTTATCGCATATTATTTTCCAGCTTTTTTAGATCTCTAATTCGTATAATCTGATCCGAATAAGTCCAAACATGGTCAATGTACTGTAAGTATATAAAACGTTCCGACGTCTACCTTCCATCTCCATTATCAGATCAGCTCGCTGTCACCATAATATTGTATTGTCATTAGAAGTTTCACATCGATCGCAAATTTAGGATTGGCCTAAAAATAAATTAACAATTTTGAACTGACAAAACATTGAAAAGAAAAGAAGCTTTTAGAAGCTCTCTAATCACAACTTCCTGAATTTAAAGAAATGCTTTACTCAGCAAGTAACATGCTACAACATGAAATCCTAAAAATGCGGACACCAAAAGCCGTCCCAAAGCTGGCAATACCGCGTGTAGTGTGAACCTGTAACCGACATAGTCAGGAACCTTGTCGAAGTCGGCCAGCTGGGCAATCTCCTCCCAGAGGCTAAGCATGACGTGCTGGTACTTCTGCAGACGGGCAGCGCTGCAGTCACCCTTGCCTTCGAGAACGCAGGTGCGAAGTGCCAGACACGCGAAGTCTCGTGCATCCAGGTATCCATTGTTGTCTATATCTGGAAAGAGATAAGTCTGAATCAGTTTGGAAGTCTGATAGGTTTGGTTATACATAACTCTATGCAGTTGCTTGTCAAGTAACTGATAGGAATAACTCTATGCAGTTATAACGCTGCTGGAGTCCAAGCCGTAACCCAAAAACAGCAAGAGTAGTACTTAGAGACATACTTGATAGATTCTGGTGGTATAGTGTGGTTGAGGATCCGTCGCTTGATTGAGAAAATGTTTAAAAAGCAGTTCCATTCCAAGGAACTCAATTTTATATCATGTAAAGATTTAGCTACAGTAAGATACAGAGTACCTAGTAAGTATATGAAATAGTTATCCACTAACGAAATGATTAGATCAGAGTTGGAAAATATATCCGCCTAGTTGAGCATACAAGCGAAGACATAAGATACGAGACAACAAAGAGTGGAAATACTCCAAGAAGAAAAACAAACGCTGGCAACTACGATTTATGTCAATCATTATTAGAAAACTACTCTGTAGCCTGATACTTAAATTTTACGATAGGTACGTAATATCAGCATCATACTTTCCCAGAATATACCCACTAATAAAATTAAACGCATTTTTTTGCTCAGAACTTTTAACGACATGTCACGAAAAATTAATACACAAGTCAATCCAAAAAGTTTCCTGTTTTCGCTTCCATTAAACCTGCGCCTATGAATATGAAAACATCAGGTTTTATTAGAAATTGTGAGCTCATAAATTGTGATATACTGCCAATAAAGAAGTCATCGCTGCGCCGTGACATCGGCAGATCACGAAGCATGTGGCGTTAATTAGCCTGGCAGCTGTATTGGATGACAACAATACCGATCATATTCAAGGAATACTCAGAAATGTATCTTCATAGCAGGTTTAATTCCTAGGCCACCAAAAATGAAGAGTAGCAGTGATTTACAATCTAATCCAAGGACAAAGAAATTACGATGCCCAACATAGCGTTGGATGGACCTTTTCAGTTGTCTTATTAAACATAATAAGTATGTTTACATACACTCGATTATTGAAGTTCCCACAACCACAGAATAAACCACAACTCACTATTATTTCTAACTAACTTTCCGGGCGCGGCTCCGCCCGCACGTATGACGGTTATCGTGCAAACACATTAACCTCTCTTTGCGCAGTTGGATAAAAACTATCCTATGTTTTATTCCGGGTCTCAAACTATTTCCATACCAAATTTCATTCAAATCGGTCCAGTAGTTTTGGCGTGAAAGCGTAACAGACAGACAGAGTTACTTTCGCCTTTATAATATTATTATTAGTACTGATATGGGCAGAGGTTCCACCTGAAGGATGTTCGGAGGACTGGTCTGGTCTAGAGTTATCAACTTATCACAAATAATATGCGAATAAATTTTAGAAATCATCGTTTATATATGGAAAGATACTGCTTGCACCGTGCAAATAGGTTTGTTAGGGATTAGAGTCTAGGTCAGCAATATATTCGGTGTACTTATATACGTTTGATGTCAAAGGTCTCTATTTGCGTAGTTTGTGTCGCGAATACAACGAAGTTATGAGTTTCCGGAGTTATGAGGACGGTAGTATACGGTACTGCCTACGTGTAGCGTACGATAACTGAATAATATAAAGTAGGTACCGCCAGCATAAAATATCAGCAATAATTATCAAATATCCCCACGCTTGGCGAGCGTTTTGTAGATCGCAGTGTGATTCTGATTATAACAATTCTTCTGAAGGCAACGTTTTTTTTATGGGGTTGTGATGGAAGGAGCTCGCGGCCCTTCTGATGTTATGCGGTAAAATCTCATGTGCATGTAATTTACTGGCTCTCAAGGACTGTTGCCATTGAACACACTGTTAGGTGCTAGGCGACAGATTTTCTACTTGAGGTTTGTAGCTAACAAGGCGAGCATTCGCAAAATGCTCTACCGCCATGCGGTGAAGCTCAAGCCGGCGCGGTGAGAATCGAAACATGGAGCAGCGGCACGGCAATCCATAACTATTATAGCTCGGCTATCATTCCTTCCTGTACTAGTCGTCTACCCACAACGAAATAGACTCCTCTGACTTTCCGTACCATCTCGTAAAGTTAGATTATAATGATGTCGATGTTCGAACAGATGTTGCAAGACTATTGCATTGGTATGCGTTTTCTTTCTTCACTTCTGCTCGTTTGGCTGCGGTACTTTGTAAACAATGGCCGATAATTAATATGTAGATAGCTAGTGCCAAAATCTACTTTGTTTAATGATCACTGGTTAAGAATAGTCTCGGATAAAGCGGATTTTGATATCTTCATCGACAGGAGTTCTGAGGTAATTGTAGGTAAGTTGTTAAGTGATTTTGATTAGATCCATAAGTGATTCAAGTAGCAAGCTTTTGATGGGCTACAGCTCTGGATAGTATTCTCGTCCTGGCAGGATATGAATGATGGTCCAGGGACAATGACTACGGACTGCAGTAAAGGTACCCGTGGTTCTAATTGCGCTAGGGGCTTGAGCTTCCCCATGTGGTGTTAGTAGAGTCTTTTGAAATGTTCCCTGGCTACTACCCACTTATCGCTACTAGCATAAAGTAGAAAATATGTTGCTAAGCTTAACGTACGTTCTAGCAGCTTTCTTTCTCCTTGAGAGCCAGTAATTCTAAAGTAAATTAATCAATGGGTGAGATAGAGATTCAGGGCTACTAACAATAAATAAAGATAAGAATAAGGAGAGAAAAGAAAACTTTAAGTGCACTATCAATTTGTATTTACAGTATGAGTAGGTACGTATATGCATTGATGTCATTTTGTGTCATTGGTTTAGATAATAAATATCAGGGCATTATGGTTTGGTATATTTAGAGCAAGCTATTTCAAGAGGAACGGTTGCTGAGCGGAATACTTGAAACGGAAAATAGCTGCCATTCCGACTTAATTAACGGTGAAATTGTATATTTAGCTGAATTTATTAAATGCACTTGCCAATTTCACTAGAACTTTAAATAATTGGACTGAGGCATACAATTTGTCCGTGGGGTGACGGACTAGAATAGCACCCCCATGTCTTCCCATGGGAGTCATAAGAGGCGACGAAAAGAAAAATACCAGGTTCTGAAGAACTCCCATCTTACACTGCGATACCCAAGACGCCTGTCAAGCTTGGGGATTATGGTAAAGCGCGCTACCTATGGGGGAGTCTTTTATTCAACGATGGACGTCTTCGTTGATGTGATGATATCATGATAGATTTGCCGCGTGGTATCAGCGTCATGATGTGTCAAAGGATTATTTTGCTTAGGGCTTGTGATTCAGCTATTAGATCAGCAAATTTGTTGCGAATTTACTTATGAACTAATTATTGCCGAGAAAGATGAACATCGGTGAAAGTAAAACATGACCTACAAACATAATAAGATACTAACTCCTAAAAGGGTGTCATATATTATAAGTACCTAATCATTAAACTCATTATAAAAAGACATACATAAGAAAAACATAGTAGGATTTAATAAATGAAAAATATAAGTAGGTAACTATGTACACAACATATTCTTTAAATTTTCATAATTATTATTTCACTGTATAGCTTTTACAGTATTGGCTGAATTTGTCCATTTCTATTTTTGTATTACTTGTTCCATATATTATTGTATTTTATCAATAATTATTAATGAAAACGCTACTTTATTTAATAATACTTAATATTTAAAAAAAAACATTAAATTAATAGTTTAGAAAACAAAAACAAAAAAAAATATCTCGATCGTGTGCTCGAATAGTCAAGACTTGAAGATACTTCGTGTAGAATCCAAAGGCGCGGAAAATTCTTCCTGTTTGGCTAAGTAATGTCTATGACGGTACATCGTCGGCTTAGCAGGAAAATTAGGCGGAATTGTCACTAGATATATTTCCTTGTATTAAGTATCTCGTAAGTATTAACTCGCATCTAAAATTAAAAATTAATGTTTTCTTAAAATATAATTTTAAAATTAAAACACTTGTTATTATTAAATACGGATTTCCGCAACAAAAATCTATGTACTATATTATACATTATACTATGTTATTAAGTTATTAAAATTTAATTAAAATAAACTGAAGTAACCTATACTATACCTATATCCATAGCTTGATTGGCCAAATTATTTAGTTTCAGATTATTTTACAGTAACTAATCGTCCAATGTTTCCCAAGGGCACCTCCAACACCCCACAGCTGTTGTAATAATTTATACCAACAAATTAACATCTAAAGACATTTACTACTAGTGACCCTGAATATCGGGTCCACCTGTCTTTAATTAAACAGTTAATCAGTATCGAAAGACATTATACTGTGGGCGTGGGCGTGATGGATTAGCCAATTGTCTGGTGTTGTCATTACTGATTGTGTAGCGACCATTGTCTGGGATGAGATGGTCAATTGTGAAATCTTGGCAGGGATGGACGTGCCGGAGGTTGGTGATTGATGACTGTGCAATACATGATGAGCTGTTTATCTTTACGCACAATTGTCAACAGATTAGCTGTTTAGTATTTAGCCTTATGCTAAAATTTTGCATCACTGTGCAATATTTTGCACAGAAGAGTTATCTCGTTGTTTAGAAACTGGATCCTGTTAGTCCCTCTTTCCATCAATGCAGTTGTATTATCATTTGAACCGCAATATTTCACTGGTTGGTTATTTTACCAGAATCATGTGCTATTATGGCGAATTGCACAACAAATATTAATGAAACGATAAGCCGAATATCTAAAATTATATTGCCGGTGTGTTTTTTTTAAGAAAGCATATTTAAAGTTTTGTTATATTTAACATTTGATTTTCTTGCTGTAGGCGTCAGCGTACATAATATAAAGGAACCAACCGGAGTTTAAATTTTACTACTACTAACTTTGAGATATAAGCTCCATATCAAAAAAATGTACATGTACGGTTCCATTTAATTATATAAAAACATATAAAAGTGTATTTGTACTCAATAGTACTCAATGAGCAAATTAAACGATACGAGTACAAGAGTGCAAAAAGTTTATTTTTCGGCGACCCTTAACCACGCATTGGAGTCCATGTGAAAAATAATTAATTTTTAAATAGGCGTTACTTTGTGGAAATCATATATAACACACATTTTAAGAAACATTAAAATAGAAATAATAAAAAATAGAAAATTAATAGTTTCACGATAGGCGATGAAGACAAACGTGTCGAAAATTCTTCCGATTTGGCTGCGTGGCATTTATGAAGTCACGTCGGTAATTTAAAAATTGACGAATAAGAAAAACTGTCTAATGGTACGGTAGCTCCGTATCTCAAACCATCAACGCACGTCGATATAATAATTTACTTACTGGCCATATTTTTTTCCAACATGTCCTACTTTTATTTAAGTTAAAGGTTGCGACAATTAGGCAATCAACTATCGATATAATATTGTATATTAATGATATATACCGTATCAATATTTTACAGGTAATAATTCGCTATCATCAATATTTAACGTTTAAAATGCGTTGTCAGCGGCTTCCTATCTACCACCCTCACAAAATACACTAACACCGACCGTCGATGTTTTTATTTTATGGAATGGAAAAGTGAGTCAAATCTCGAAATATCTTACAGCAAATAGGTGTATACCTATCCAATCTACGATGAATGTTATACACAGAACTGTAAATCAGCTGTTCTGTCAATAATAGCACTGCCTAGAGCTGCACTGAAGCGCACGGTGCATTTGATGATAATTTTCTATTTTGTATTGTTTTATTAAGTATGCAGCTTAAAATTTAGAAGTAATGAAAGAACTTACCATAGAGAAATCTCACTACGAACGCGACTCTGTTGTCCCAGGAATACGCCATGTTTCAATTAAACTTTTCTACTCTGAAAGTTCAGGATAAACTTTAGCGGCGGCTTTTCATCAAAATTCACAAAAGAATTTTCTTTCTACAATTTCAATAAAAACTCTAGATTTATGTTACATAGAATCTTCTTTTTTGACTTGAAATATAGACTGAAAATTATGTTGTAAAAATCGTGATGATACTAACATGAATCACTAAAACTTTCGAATTCGTGGCTGAAGCGCGGCGGGCGGTCGCACGACTGACAGAAGCGTCGGGCGCCGCCCGCGCTCCTTCACCCACAGCCTACGATTACGTATTCACCGCGTCGTGTAGATAGAACAAGGAGTGACATCACAACTACACCATATAAATCTCTCGACGTGGCAACACAGATTAATTATCAGTTAGTGCAGACGTGGTCTGACGAGGGAGTACGCAACGATCAAGGTCGCTGGGGTTGTATTGTTAGTAGCATTCAGCTGTATTTTCGTCAATCAGTTCGGGATCGGACGCTTTCGATCGAGAGCATTGGGCTATTTTAAGGAAGAGTAGTCTATTGTTTGATTGGGTCGTTCGTTACGAGTGCTTTAATAGGTACTTCGGTCTTCTGGGGTGTTAGAAGTTCGGTGGGTTACTATAATGTCTGTTGTTTCCTATTTATTTATCTACACCTATTATTTTGCCTTAAACTAAAACGCATAACAGACGTATGAAGTGGACTTGACTTATCCCTGGCCTTACTTGTAGCTCATATTCAAAATGTAACCCAACCAGCAACAGAAAACATCAATGCTGCTTATTAATACTAACTTACAGGCAGGTATCTAATTAGGCTTTCTAAAAAAACTCTATTTTAACCATTTATTTTATTAAGTACCTATATTATTTTTAGCTCTTAGCTTAAACCAGTAAGTTTCGCTATCAATGAATAAAAAATTCGATTAAATAATTATGTTCGACCCTTCACCTTTTCTAGTAAAAAGTGTTATACACTTGCCTGACTTCACTTACAAAATCGCGCCATTCCAAAGCTTTAAATTAATGTTGTGTTGCGCATTTGTACGGGTAGACCCAATGACAAAAGGGTAGACCTCATCTGTACATGCACTACGTCAGTATAAATCATAGATCAGAGATAGAATAAATGTAAATGATAATGGTACAAGGTTGTTGCTGATGCAGGTTTTTTTTTAATATGGGCGGATGCTGATGCTGACTTTTTAAATTTATAAAAGCTGATGCTGATGCGGACGCTGATTTTTGTGTCTTTTTTACTTACTATACTTTACTTTACTTATAATATTTACTTGATTGATTGATTGATACATTTTAATAGCGAAGGCATTCTGAAGCTAAATATTATAGCTAAATTCTGTAAAACGCAATATCTGCAATAAAATGAGTAAAATTTGTGTTTGTTTGCCAAATTATTCGAGGGAACAAGTGAATGTCAAGTCAAGTCAAAACCATTTATTCAATTTAGGCGTCTACGACGCTCTTATGAAGGTCAATTACAAGTTTTAATATAGATATATTCTACATTTTACTGCCACGTTAAGCAAAAATAATTATTATAGAGCCACTGCGAGAAGAACGGGCAAGAAAGTGGGGATCATTCTTTAAACGTCTTTTAACAACGTGTTACTTACTATACAGAAAAAATATAATATTGTTATAATTTTTCTGTATTATTTACGTTACGTAGGTGTCAGAAGCGAAACAGTCAAAGCATTTTTGTCGTTTAAGTAATCACAAACTGTTTTGTAGGATTTCTTCCTTCTGTAGGCATAGTAATATGTTTGGGAACTTTATTATAAATACCGCACGCAATTACCTAAGAAGGAACTTTGTTTGTCTTTGCTAATTTAAAACCTGGCACTCACGGCTGGCACCGCTATTTTATCTTTATTCATAGTGTTGTAATCGCGATTGTCACTGTTTAGTTTAAAATTATTCATTTTTTTACGAACATACATAATATTTTCGTGACAGTAAAGTTAGCATCAATTTCTATTAAAATATATTTCAGAGATAAACTACGCCGTGCCTTTAACGGTCATGTTACGACCTGAATATCAGCAATGAAATCAGCATCTTTAGTAGTGTTTATACATCAGCATTCGATTACTGCGAATGCTGATGTTTAAACCAATGCTGATGCTGACGCTGATATTCGCAACAACCCTGATACATACAGTAAAACGTCAAATAAGATCATTCTTTTCTTGAAGTTTAGTCGTAGTAGATTTTTTTAGTTTTCCGGCAATTTTAAGTAGTGACATCGAAGCACTGACCTAGGTTTTTTTCTTGTCCGATATCTTTTATCAGGTGTGTACACGCAGTGAAATCGCTGCACAGACTGAAGCGCATGCTTGAGACATGCCTGAAACTTAAAAATATCGTAACATTTTCAAGAGTAAATCTGTTTCAGTTACATTAAAATGGGTTCGGTTTCTTAATTCAGTGGCAAAAACTGTCACAATAAACTATTCAGCCACTGCGTCTATGTACCTATGTCTGAAGGTAAAGAGTATACAGTGTACTTATAATCATATTTAATTATAGAAATAAACAAGTAGATGTAGATATAAGCGAATATAACAAGATATAAGTGAATACCTACCTTATACTCATTAAGGCAGGTGGAAACATAGGAAGACGAAATGGTTCCTAAATCCTAACTTTCCTAGGTCAAAGTACTAACAGTAACAGGATAAGTACCTACCAAAGTTCGAATCCTTCCGTGAAAGTTATTGCTCTCATCCCTTCATCAACTAAAAAAGAGATGTTCTTCAAATGGCCGAACAATTGATTAGGGTTCAAAGGTCAAAACGGAGCATTATTACTGTTTTGTCATCTGTCTCCACTGTTTGTCATCTTTCTGTCTGTCCGTCCGTCGCGCGTTGTCGTCCGTCCATATGTCTACGTTTCTATCCTGATGGCAAGTGGTGGTGTGGCTGAAGATGTTGTTCAGGCTAATCTAGAGTTACTGGCTCTCAAGGTGCACAAAGCAGTGATGGCTCAGGGGCATTGGCTATGGACTGCCGCGCAGCAGGTCCATGGTTCGAATCCCGCTACGGGCTTGAGCTTCACCGCATGGTGGAAGGGCATTTTGCGAATGCCCGCCTGGCTAACGACCACCTTCAAGTAGAAAAACTGTCGCCAAGCACCTAACGGTGTGTTCCGGCAGCAGTCCTTGAAAGCCAGTGAAATTACAGGCACATGAGACTTAACAACTATGTCTCAAGGTGACGGGCGCAGTGCAATTCGTGACTTGTGACGAAATGCATCTGTTATAGGCAGATATTAGTCCGCTTCACATCACGTGAGACTCGAGCTTGTTCCGTCACAAAAACATAAAAAAAAAACAACAACTATTGATGAACCGCTCTGCGTTGAATGCGGTCTAATGGAAGGGATCCGTACGGACTTGAGTACTGTCATAAAGTAACTTTGTATTATACTGAAAAGTACTGTCAGAGCTGAGTGGTGAGTGACGTAATCGATGACATCACACCTATCTATCAGTCATGCAAACTTTTGATGCCTTTCGTACAATTCGAACCAGCTGTGAGCGCGCTGTTGGAACCAATTGCGCAAATCGCACTGTACGATAACGGGAACACAGTCACACACTGTCTGTGTCTTTCGACTGTCAAATGTCAAAACAACTGCCATTCATGATAATTCCTACCATTTTAGCAGATTGCTAACAATTTATTTTTCACTTGTACGAAAAATTTGTGGACGTCCTGCAAAAGTCATTTTAATCTTATAAATATATATTTTCATATATCAATATATGGCGATAACGTTTCTTTTTCTATGACAGTACATAAAAGTTGGCGGTTTTTGTCTTCAACGCGTATTGGTAACACAAGAAGTTGCCAATTCTTTTTTTGTGGTGAGTATGATACTTTTTCTTTGCATGTAGGCCTAGGCCATAGGATAGAACATATAATAATACTCATAAGCAAAGCCAAGACCAACAAGTACGGTTCAAATCACGCAAAGACTGATTTCGATGAATATATTGCAAACTTTATTTTTAGGCTTCCGTACCCAAAGGGTAAAAACGGGACCCCAATACTGAGACTTCTCTGTCCGTCCGTCCGTCCGTCTGTCACCAGGCTGTATCTCAAGAACGGTGATAGCTAGACAGTTGAAATTTTCACAGATGATGTATTTCTGTTGCCACTATAACAACAAATACAAAATATTTGCCAAGTGCGAGTCAGACTCGCGCACGTTACAACAAAAAAGGTTAAAATATGAAGCCTAATGTTGTATAGCTAATGGTACGGAACCCTTCGTGCACGAGTCCGACTCGCACTTGACCGTTTTTTTTATTTATTATGAGTGACTAACAAGCAGACGGCTCATCTGTAAACGGTTACCATACGTCGCCTATACACATCTGCAACACTAGCTGCGCTGCCGATGCGTTGACTGCCCAGAGAGGAATTTGTGGATTTGTTTTTTGAAACTGTCCATGTCGTAGCTTCACGGAAAGACCTCCGGAGGAAGGTCGTTCCACTGTGAGAAGAACGGGCAAGAAACTCGGGGCCATTCTTTTAACAATGTGTTACATACAATATAATCAAATTATTAACAATATTTGTTGAAATTACGAAGGTGACAGGCTTGGCAGAGGCGGAATCGTCCAAACATTTTTGTCATTTAAATAATTACAAACTGTGTAGGAGGATTTCTTAATCAAAATGTTTTTCATGTGCCACTTGAATTTTCCTTCTGTGAGCATTGCAATAATGTTTAGGAATTCTATTAATAAACGCACACAATTTCCTAAAAAGGACCTTTTATTTGTCTTTACTAATTCCTAGTGTTATAATCATGATTGTCACAGTTTAATTTTAATTTACTAATTTTTTTGCGAACATACCTACTTAAAATTTTCAAATATATACAGACTCGGTAAAGTTAAAATATCAATTTCTTTAAAAAGATCCCTTAAATATATTACATTTATTATTCGTGTGTGCGTTATGAACTGTTACAATCATGCTTTCTTGCTTGTAAGCATTTAGTATATCACCTGAAATATGGCAATTTTCAGGTTCAGTTACGGCAACTCTAAACTTTACTTGGAACAACACTGATTGCTTGTTGGAGACTATGATCTTTGGTCATTACATTAGTTTGTGTTTTTCGGGAACTCGATCAAAATTCAAAACAATAACAAAAAATATTATTTACGAAAAGTACTGCTTAAATTTCGTGCTATTGATTCTACAGGGTTGTTATTATGAATATCGGCTTCAGAATTAATGCATTGAAAGTGTTTTTACTGTTGCTTGGTAAGTGAACTGTCAGTGAGTTTTATACTAAATATCTTTTCATTGCTAAATTTTTCAGTTCATTGCCCGATTCAGACTGAATAATTCGTATGTATTTGCATGAATTACTAAAAACACTTCATAAAATTGTATCGATTGGGTGGTCATTGATCTCTCAATCGCTTTATAAATCATTTCAAGTTATGAATCAGCAAATCTTTTTTTTTCTAGGTTTGCTTACATTAACTACACAATATGATATCCAAGAGGAGGCATATACGGAAGATTCTGAAGAGCTAGATATTCCCAATGTTGATGAATCAGAAATGGACACAGAATCAATCCTCTCAAATGTAGTTTCTGATGTAAACAAAACTCTAACCTCCATCTACAACACTGTAACTCTGGCTAACGTAACTGCCGAGAACAAAACTCAGACAGCTAATGAAACCCGCAAACTAGTCAAATGTAAGGAAATAATGTATGAAAATGTAGAAATTGAACCTTCAGTGGATATAATCAACAGCTCGAGTCTCGCCAAGTTGTTGCAAGTTAAACCAGACATCACAAGTCGTGACACTGAAGCTGACTGTGTGCTAGTACTATTTCATGCGAGAGCATGCCCTTTCAGTGCCCATGCTGCTCCACACTTCAATGCTCTTGCAAGATCTTACCCAAATGTAAAAATGGTAGCACTAGATGCTTTAAAATATCATGGAATTAATGCTCATTATGGAATAGTTGGTGTTCCAACCTTAAAAATGTTCCACAATGGCCGACCAGTCGGAAAGTTCAATGGCACAGAATATAACATTCAATCGTTTAGTAAATTTGTGCATGCAATTACTGGGCAGTATCCACAAGGTTTATTGGTCACATCTAAAGATTTCCAAGGGCCAGTATCAAGTGTTGTGGAGAAAGAAACAGACTATTTCTTAGTCCTATCATGGCTCTTTATTATATTTTGTTCAATATATTATTTTATGCAGTCCAAATGGTGGAAGATGATTGTAGAGATGGTACAAAATAACTGGAGAGAATCTGAAGCACAACATGAACACAATGAATAAGTAATATTAATTTTAAGCTGGAGGTTGTTATGTATATAAAAAATTATAAAATAATTTTAGTTTCCCTTTTAATTAAATTTGAAAATGATATAAAAAAATTAAAATACATTTTCTTACTAAAAAAGCATGATAAGTGTAGGTTTGTATTCCTTGTGTTATTGTTTAATAATGGTGGATTATTTGTATGCATTACCCCAGCAAGAAAATCACTTCTGGAATAAAGTTAATCCAGCAGGAAAATTTTAATCGAATGATCGGAAAGAAAAATTAAGTATATGGACAGATAGCTTATATTTGTGCGTAAATGTGCGCCAAAAATTAAATTTGTGCGTCGTAAGGTTTTCGAGATATTTCATTTCCTGCTGGAGTAACGTTTAGCAAAATCCATTTTCTCGAAAACCTTAGTACAACATTTTTACACCTGACAGCAAAATACTAATTTTTGGCTTCAATTTTTTTTCTACCTGATAGTAAGTTATTTGTTAGTATACTTAACCTTTGCTCACTATCTCACCTGATGGTAAGTGATGATATTGTGAAAGAGGTTGTCCAGGCTAACCTAGAATTATAGCAGATTTTCGTTTTTTTTTGTGTTTTCTTTGTTTTTATTCAGAATGATTCCATCATTACATGCAGACACCAATAGCAGACCGTCTGACTTTGGTTTTAAGTCAATTGGTAGAATAGCTGAAAGTTATTAACATTTGTTTGGTAATTTAAGGACATATACCCGCCAGCCAAAACGTGAACTTTAATATAAACTCAACTTGTTACTAAAAAAAACTCGCATGTAAATATAATGTATTATTAGACCTATCGTTTCTGGCATAAATCCTTTTTCTTTTGGACTAATATTTTTTTTTATTACATAGCGTTTAGTATATAGCACTCATTTTTAGGAGTTTGAGCCAGTTATTCGTAGCTCCAGATTTATTTAAAAAGTATAGTACTCATGTATAAATAACTTCTTATTATAGAAAGTTCATTATATTTCCCATGTTTTTGGTGCAATAGAAATATTAAAAACTTGCTTATTTTTTCTTGAAAGAGATAAAGTTGGGTCTTTCTTTTATCTAAAATTACGAGTTTTTGAGCAAGTGTACTTAATTTCAAAACTGTATAATTTAATGAAAATCTGATGCACCACAAACCTAGATTATTAGGGTAGTGATTATGTAGGTAAAAAATAATTGAGTTTTATTCGCTATTATCAAAATGATATTGGAGCTGCGTTTTGTATGGGGGCGTTCGTCTAAAATATACCATTAATTGAAAATTTTGTAATTCTTGGAAAAATAATTTAATTTAGAAATTTTGTCGCTATTTCATAACTTCCATACATGCGGGCTGCGATCACAGATCGTTTTTTGTTTGAGTTCGAAATGTGCAAAAATTAATTTACAGCATATTTATACACTAAAACTTTGTAAATGTTAGCAAAATACAAAATTTATCATATACTAAAATTAACCTTAAGAATAACATTCGCCATACATTCGAAAATTAATAAATTTAAATCGACGACATACCAAAGCGTGTTACTAATTGCGTCTCCGGTAGCGCCCCACTACTAAACAATAAAATTAGACTAGCTTAGTACAACATTTTTACACCCGACGGCAAAAAACTGATTTCCGTCAAAATTGCATGCCCTACGCACAGCACTGTTGTTCTCTTCAGTCGTCTTCGTAGAATGGCATCCCACACGCAGATCGTCGCTGGGATTAGTGCGACCACGTTTAAAGTCCACCCTTTTTTGGGTGGATAGACGCGGGTTCGAATCCCTTTAGTTCGAAAAAAGTCTTGCTTGTAGTACAACGTAAGTTAAACTATTGATGTCGCTCCATCCCAATACGATGGTTAAAGAACTTTAGGAAAAAAAATAGTTATGATTAGAGCATACCCCGGCTAAAGGAGTGGATGGACGCGGGTTCGAATCCCGCATATGACTTAAATTTTTCCTCTCGTAAATTTGTAAACAGTATATTATTGTATCATGTCAGTAGCGTGGTCTTCAGCTCACAGAGCCATCAGCATAGCTGGCTCATTTTGATTAAAAATATTATTTCTTACCTATTTAGCTCTTATCACGATTAATTAATTAGCTCTCTTCTCTTTGCTGAATCAATATTGACAAATCTATTATTAGAGATGATGCAAAAACATCGATGATGACATCGATATGACAATAATTATTATCGACAGCTCAACTTTCAAGGTCGAATTGGCGGAATGTATAAAACTAAGGAGTGATTAATATATTCGAGAATATTCACGCGATATCATCGACCACTCGGCTGAGGGTGACACGTTAACAAAACGTTACAGAGGGCTGCCATAATCTCCACGCTTAGCAGGTGTCTTGGGATCCCAGCGCGTGATATTAGTTCCTCTGAAGGTGTTGCTGCCCACCTTCTGGTGTGTTACCCTAAGTCTTACGACACCCACAGACAGCCCCAGTGCTCCAGCCCACTACCACTTGGCAAAGTGCCTAGCATTTGGGGCATTACCCCGTTGAATAGTAATAAAAATCTCATATGACCGATGTTATACTGTCATATCGATGTAACTGTAGACGACTTCGCGTTCTGCAGGGGTTCACCGTGGCTGTGCACACAGATGTGGCAATGCATGCACACACACACGGTCTCAGTGGACTGTATATTTTCTTGCGTCTACGTGAATGCCGGTCGCAGGGTTCAATTTAGGTGCAGGAAAATTCCGGGGTTTCAGTTTCTAAGGCGGATTTATTTCTTCTTATTTTCTAGTTGTTATTTTACTTGTTGTATTACTGGACCACATAAATTCAATGAAAATTGTTCTTTCTTATATTACAATTATCAACTATGCATATAACTTACACACTGCTTTGCTAATGCACACGTTCAAGGTCAATTGCACTCGCACCATTTGATTAATTGGCTATAATTAATCGGCCGCCTGACCTAAAGGGGAGCTGTGATTGGACGCCCTATTTTACAAAGTGAACTTTGACATGATTCATTTTCTCTATCAATATCATACATATTGCCCCCTAATTACCAAAGTTCTGGCTTATGGCCGGTAATCGAATATACATACTGTTCCAGGGGTTAACCTTTACCTAATATATACCTCTGATGGAGGTATATAATCCCTAAATGTTTATAATCTTACATTTTTCGTCCGTAAACATTGATTTCTTGTACACAGTCTGACATAAAATATCTGTTTAAGCCTTATATCTAACCTAATCAACTTAATCTACGCTTATAACTAAGTACATTTGTCTATCCTACGTAACGTTGTTATTATGCGCTATACAAATCGACATACTATAGATACCTATGTCTATATATAGAGAACAATGCGGCATTTGAGCGACGTTCGCCGTACTCGCCTACAGTAACACTAGTAGGTATGCTGTAACATCGTTGTTAGAATAACGATCGATGGTTTGCCTCTTGATATCGATGATCATCGAGAGCATCCCTAACTATTATAATACGTCATTACGACAGTGTGACCAGTTCCTTTAGTAGCGGTACGTTTTCGGCGACCGCAAGAGACGGAGGTAGAAGGCGCTTTTCGCCTTCTACGCTCGTCCGTAGGGCCTTCCCTCGCCCAAAATCCGGTGGAGCTGAACGTCAGTAGTCAGCATCTATGTCCTCCCTAAAAAAAAAAAGAAAGTGTGACAAGAGTTAGCAGAATTCTGCGATTTTAGCATAATTTGATCTCCAAGTTAGGGTCTAGCAGATTGTGTCGCAGATCTGAAAAGATATCAGATATTGGCAGAAATTTAGCGAGATGAAGAAGAATTGGTAGTTTAACTGTGTTTCACTTACCTAAGTAGTATTCATGAATTGTAGAATTTTCTTATATTTCTAGCAGTAGCTCGAATTTTCTATAATTACAGTTTTTGCTGCAAGCTGGCCTATTGCACCTAGAAGCTAAAACCCTTACTATCACGTCTCAAAAATTCACCCTGTATATAAAATATATTTATATAGGTAATGCATCCAACTACAATTTGTGTATATCTTATACAATAATAATATATTATATTGTTACCACACACCTCTGAAACAGCTGAATGCATTTATACGAAACTAGCTTTCCGGGCGCGGTATGTCGGTTATCGCGCAAAAACCTTAACCTCTTTTTGCGCAGTTGGATAAAAACTATCCTATGTTTTTTCCCGGGTCTCAAACTATTTCCATACCAAATTTCATTCAAATCGGTCCAATAGTTTTGGCGTGAAAGCGTAACAGACAGACAGACAGAGTTACTTTCGCATTTATAATATTAGTACTGATTTGGTACATATATTTTTAAGGACATGGATTACACTTAAATTACTTTTTCGCCCAATTTTCCAAAAGCTTTCCGAGGGGCGATCCGGGAAAATCTAATTCCACGCGGGCTAAGCCTGATTGGTATTATTATCAGATGGTTAAAATATTGATTGAAACTTTTCAATAATATATCATTTATTTTATTCAGGTTATATAGTTAAGTTAGGGATTCCATCCTATTCTAAATTATTTGCTTTACAAATTTAAAAATCTGCTATTTTTCTCCAAATTTACACGAGCCCCATTTCTACGGGAAAGTGCGACTAGGTACGATATCTTTTAAAACGTTAAATCACTAAAGTGTTCAGTTCCAAGCAACAGAACGGTTTTACATAAAACCCATTTTTGCATGGTGGTAGGGCATTTTGCGAATGCCCGCATGGCTAGCTACCACCCTCAAGTTGAAAATCTGTCACCAAGCACCAAACGACAGCTGTCCTTGAGAGCCAGTAATTCTAGGTTAGCCTGAACAACACCTTCGACCACATCATCACTTACCATCAGGTAAGTGATGATGTGGTCAAAGGCTAGCCTATTGTTACGTATTTGCACTTAAGGGAACGGACGCGGGGACACAACCAATCAAACCACAGGCTAGGTGCGCACTGTTTTTATTACAACCAAAATGGCACGGGTGCAGCCGCGGAACTTGATATGAAGACCTAGCTCCTAGCTATATACTTTAAGTCTACATACATAACACCTATCAAGAATAAAAAAAAGCATCAATGCAAGATTTTGTGGCTTGTACTTGACACAAAAAACCAAAGTTAAAGACAAAAATTGGGCTGAAAGTGAATTGTACACAAAGTATAGTGCACTTACCCCAACTGACCTTATATTCATTTGTCAGTTCAACTGTAGATTTATTTAGATTTGAACTTGAGGTCAAGTACCAACCCAACTCCCTTTCGATCCTTAGAAATGTCCAGGAATTGATGTACCTCGATCTGGCAACACTATTGGGGAGTAATGTTAACAGTGTGACCAGATTTAGCAGAATTCTGCGATTTTAGCATAATTTGATCTCCAATTTAGGATCTAGCAGATTGTGTCGCAGATCTCAAAATATAGCAGATTTTGGCAGAATTTTATATAATATACGCAGAAATTTAGCAAGATGGAGAAGAATTAGCAATTTAGGTAGTGGTGCTAGAAATATTTGAAAATTTTACAATTCATAAATAATGTACGAAAGATTTCTTCTTACTGTTCTGGCAGTTTTCCTTTAAATACAATTTAGGCAAATTCTCAGGATTTTTGATCGCACTTTGCATTGAACTAAAATCTTGTCTACCACTTAATAACCTATTTGAGCAAGTGCTATTTCTTGACCCACAAAACGTTGTGCACAAATATTTTATAAGTTTAGTCATAACTGGTTCTCATTTTCTAAATCTGTTAAACAAATCTAACATACAAGCAATTTACTCCGAAAATATTGACCTTAAATTATTATAGATAAAGTAATGGCAAATCTTGCAGAATCGGGAGAAGTTCTGCTGACGTCACAATAATGAACACTAAATTATAACTTACCTGCGGGACAAATTTAAAAAATCAACATGTTGCTGTAATTCTACATGTAGATGCAAGAAAATAACAGGGTGGATGCATTTTTAATTAAATTTGTTATGATTTTTTACGCCGTCATAAAAATATTAAAGACTCTCAAAGTTCGATGGTTCTGTATATTAAAATCGACACCACAGAAAATTAGAAGTACATATGTACCATATAGAGTTATTGTTACTTTGTGTTACTCAATCATAAATATTTAAAAAAATATTTGTATTTTTTTGGACATATCATTCATTTAATTGGGACTTCATTCAGTAGCAATGTTTTGGCATCAATCAAAAATAAACTTAGTAGACTTTAGCAGAATTTAGGGGAGCAGCTAGCATAATGTCCAATTTAAATCTGGTCATACCTATACCTACTATACTATGACGGAAATAATTACGATTTTGTCTAATTTGTTTACACGTTTTATCAATGAATTTTGTTGTTTTAACTTATTACGCAATTTATTCGATAGGTAACTAGAACTTTCGATAATGAGCGCACTATCATTTATAAAATCGGCAAAAGGCAAAGCTCTATTGGCGACAGTGGCCGTGCTGCATGTGACCATATTTTTCGCAAAGCCTTCGTTTTTCAAGGGCGAGACCAATACCAGAACAGCTGCTACGCCTCCAAAATATTTACCGGAAAATTGAGTGACCTTGCTTGAAGGTTATCTTACAAGGAACCAGGGAAAGCCAGAAAAAACCGCTCTTAGAGTATTCATGCTTTATAAAAGTGTAGTATCGTTTGTTCCTAATTTAGTCCGTAACAGTGTTGGTTTTGTTAGGAAAATGAGCGGAAAATATCAGGTCTATGTTACCCGCAATGATATGCCGGCGTGTGGGGTGGATTTGTTGAGAAAAGAGTAAGTTTAACATAGGTATCTTCTTATATTGAATATGTAACTGTATTCATTGTTGTAAGGTTAGAAATGTCTGCCACATTGTATGTTTTTTTTTGTTTCTTTCAGTAAGTGCATATCAATTGTAACCTATGGATTTTAAGTATTGAGAGTACTTATAGTATTCCCACATTTACTTCTCAAACTATATTGTTAACATGGTCAAATGCAATAAAAATTAAGAAAAATTATCTAAGACTGGTTGGTGCTAATATTTGTATGTCTAAATTAATAATTTCAGATGTGAGGTAAAACTATGGGACGAGGCATCACCTGTTCCTCGAGAAGAGATGCTGAAATCCATACCAGGAGTGAATGCCATCTATTGTTCTCTTACTGACAAGATTGACAAACAAGTTCTGGAAACAGCGGGGCCGGCATTAAAAGTGGTGGCCACAATATCAGTAGGATATGACCATATTGATGTACCTGAGTGCAAGAAAAGAGGAATAAAAATAGGCTATACCCCTGATGTTCTAACTGATGCTACTGCTGAGCTCACTGTAAGATTTCAGCTGTATTTTCAGTCTTGAATTTTTTGGGCCTGTGTTCAATTCGTGGGTTATGTAGCCATTAGGTTTTTTGGATAAAGGAATTCCCAGTACTAGTTCCCAGTATCTCCAGTAAATAGCAACAGGCACTACCTAGTTTGTGGGACCAAAAACAGCTTGTTTTTTTTATAGCTGATAGGCTAGCCTTTGATCACTATCTTACTTGATGGTAAGTGATGCTGTGGTTGAAGATGTTGTTCAAGCTAATCTAGAATTACTGGCTCTGAAGGATAGCTTCTGGAACACACCATTAGATGCTTGGCGGCAGATTTTTTATTTGAGGGTGGTAGCTAGTCAGGTGGGCATTTGCTTAACTTAGCTGAGCAGTTAAGAACGGCCAAGCTAACTTCGCTACAAGCGCTGCAAGGATGTTTCTTATATAAATGATAATCAGTCATAAAATACATAATGTTTGATAAAGATAATATTCATCTTGTATCTTAGTTATTAGTAAGTTTGTATGTTTGTTGTCACTTACACAATGAATAGATTTCCAAGAAATTTATCATATTTTGATCTTTAGATCATATAATATCCCATAGGGTTATTTTTATAGCAATTTAAATTTTATATTTAGAGCAAGACATGCTTCTTCTCTCAAAACCATTTTAAGAACATAAAAAAAAACTAGTATTTCATATTTGTTCTTTCTTTAAATAGTTTTTACAAACACTTTAATCCCTTTTCCAGTTGGCCCTTCTGCTTTCAACATCACGTCGTTTACCTGAAGCTCAATATGAAGCAAAGACAGGAGGCTGGGTGTCCTGGGCACCAACATGGATGACAGGTCCTGGTCTCGCTGGTAGCACTGTAGGCATAGTTGGATTCGGACGCATAGGTCAAGCTGTTGCACGTCGAGTGAAATCATTCAACACAGCCCAAATTTTGTATTTTAACCGCAGTCAACGTCCAGAAGAAAAGGAAACCGGTGCTGTCAAAGTTGACTTTGACACATTATTAACTAAAAGTGATTTCGTGATATGCTGTGCGGCACTAGTACCTGAAACGAAAGAATTATTTAACAAAGATGCATTTGAGAAAATGAAACCGACAGCAGTATTTGTCAACACAAGTCGAGGAGGGACAGTTGATCAAGGTGCTTTGATTGAAGCATTGAAAACTAATAAAATAAGAGCAGCTGGCTTAGATGTGACTACGCCTGAGCCGTTACCATTAGACAGCCCGTTGTTTAAGCTGAAAAACTGTTTAGTTCTACCTCACATAGGCAGTGCGTCAATTGAAGCTAGAGATACTATGAGTATGCTCACAGCTCAAAATATTTTAGCTGCTTTGAATGGCACTGCCATGCCTGCAGAATTAAAGTGATATATTTTTATGTAAGTTAAAGCTACTATTCTGTATCTGTTGACATTTTATAAATGACTAATTTCATAATTATATATATTCTGAAATTATTTTTTTGTTGCTGTTTACTGTTTTTATTTATACTGGAGATCCATTGGATTGATTACAAGGAGGTTTCAACCATTTATGTGGTGTTTTGGTTAGGATTTAGGTATTCAATTAACACAGAATAGATGGGAGATATATAAATAATATACACATTTGTTAATGATGAGGCTTTTATGCTTTGGAGGGCATGTTAGGTTTCACTTGGTTGTTGTTTTACAATGGTAGTTGTTAGGCTGTATCGGAGGTATAAAATAGCTCTATACGTTGCAGCTGACAGTAACATTGGATGTTGTGTTTTTATTTTCATATTCTAACTATAGTCTATTTTTTTTAACAAACGAGTACTGAGTATGTCTCTCGCACATTTGCCATATTGACAGAGCGAGATGGGTGATTGCCGTCATTGGTCAATGTCTTTGTTCTTGTTTTGAAATTGTCAAGGCCCGTTCATATTGAATACTTCTAAAATTTAGTGTAGCAAAAATTACGTTATTATTTTATAATTTTGATTTGCATGCTAAGTATATTCGAAACTTTTTTTTCTGTTCGTGTTCATGATTTA
This sequence comes from Plagodis dolabraria, assembly GCA_963854805.1. Classification (NCBI taxonomy): domain Eukaryota; kingdom Metazoa; phylum Arthropoda; class Insecta; order Lepidoptera; family Geometridae; genus Plagodis; species Plagodis dolabraria. Next base: position 5,475,151 of record OY978457.1, on the reverse strand, counting down.
AAATAATATTGTAATAGTATATATATTATGCACTACAACATATAAATCAAATAATTCTACCACAATTCTTGTAATCTTAAAAATTTTCGTCATCCTTTTGATGAACTTTCTGCAGATACGTCAATAATAAATTGCTCTAACATATTTTGTTTCTATCTTGTTTATTACATGATTGAGACATGACCACCATTTTTATCTATCCACTTTAGCTACTCCTGGTAACAAAAGAGTTCAGACTTCATAAATTTTAATACTTTTGTTATATCCTGCCATAGCCATTCACTTGAGACCAACCGAGTTCAATTGGGTTGAGCTCACAGCACAGTGATACGTCGGCAAACGTATGACGAGACGATTTGTTACATAGCAACAACATTTTTTCCGAAACGATCTTTGTTTTGCTTACCGTAATTCAAAAGTTACAACTTTAATATTTCAAGTAATATTTTCGAAGTAATAATTCGTTTCAAGTAATATTTTCGACGCGCAGGTAGTCGAAGACTCAACTGAATGTACCTACATTTAACTATCGAGTTCGTGTGGAACGGACTTTATGTTGATTACGTGGTTCAATAGCAAAGCAGTAAAATTTTCGGTACTCGTTTGCTAAAAAAAATAGACCATAGAATCAACCAAAATATTACAAATTGGTCTTAGGCGTGACTCCTGTCAAATTTGTTAAATATCATTATCTAGGATATATATATATATTGATCGTTTACCAACTAACCCAATAGCAAGTAATCAAAATCATATTATATATTTATTCCTGATGATAGCTGTCTCACAAAATGACTATCAAAAAAAATATTTATCCTAGATTTTACTAGTTTCTTCCCAAAAGTGATATATCTCTCATTGATATCTTCATTATGTATGACAACTGTCAAACTTATAATAGCCATATGTACAAAACTATTAATCATAGACTACTACTTCCCATAGAAATCCTTCATTTTTACAAAGCTAGTAATTGAAACGGTACGAATTGGTTTTTTATTTAAATATTAAAGGGTGCCGCAGAGGTGTATAAACCACCTACCCATACTTGTCGAGAAATAATGCTATTGTCTTATATAATAAAGACTGACTTTAGTATTGCCTGTTGGTATCCACCAGCGACAGTACCAAACTACACATTTCTACCAAAAATTTCTTTATCAGGGTAATCTAATAACTGTTCGGCCAATGCATTGAAGTCAGGACCTCAAGATTCTAAAGATCATCATAGAAAATCTCTTGTCATTCTACCTTGCAAGGGGGTAGTAGTATACGTACCAAAATTGAGAAATCACCTTTCTTCGCCAACATTCGCCTAGCAGCGCTATGCCTCGTGCAAAGGCTGCAATAGGCTATGTCTAGTGGGATAAAAATACCTACCATAATTATGTGTATGTCTCCATAATTTAATAATACTTACACCGCACCTCAGCTATAAGAGTGCCACAAAATAAAATACCAAAATAAGAATGACAATGTTGAGGTTTACCTCATAAAAAATCGTAATATGTAATTATTGTGCAGTTCCTTCTCTTTTTACGGAGCCAGTTGTCCTGCTGCAACTATACTGTCATCATAAGCTTGATATGAAGTGGACATGTTACAGTGTGTGTAGTACTAGATACCTAGTTTTTATTAGTAGTATGATAATAATAATCTTTATTTTTCCTTCCACAATAGTTTCTATAACTATATAATGATAATGATGGAATTACTCTTTACAAGAAATGTCTTGGGAAGGAACAGGAGCCCAAACTAGGTTGATCCTGTGCTATGGCACTCCTGGCCCCCCACCTCGATCCTCTTTACTTAATATTAGTTTAACAAAATCTATTACACTAGGGTGGTACCCTAGGTACTAAAAGATATTAAAATTACATACTAGAATACTTGTGAAAGAGCTTTTCAATATAATATTGCATACTAAAACTAAAAACTTGGTTAGTAGATTTCTTATAACTAAAAATGTAGTAGATACTATTCCCGCGTATCCGTAACCAGCATCTCAAAACTTACATGGCGTATTATCCTCATAACATGATTTGTTGATCTTTGTACAAATTATTTATATATACCTATATATATTATAGGTTAGATTTCGACCACTATTTTCTTACCTGTACAAGCATTACTGTAATTACTGGCTCTCTAAATCTTTGAATGTAATTGTTCTATTTATCATATATTTTAACCTACTCATTCACTGCAAGTAGGTTTTCGGTTTCATCATACATGTATGCTTGTAACCATTTACTAATAATCTTTATGGATTCTTTTATTGTTAGTGAAAATATAGAGTGTTTTTTATTTGCCATGTTATATAATCTAGTTCCTTGGTAACAGAAAAATCTTTGTGGAAGTTTACTCTTAAAGGCTTTATTTCTGCAGACTTCATAGGACCTTCTTTTTTGGTTTGAGGTCGGAATGTATGGTATTGTTACATGTTGTTTTAAAATCAAAGCCAGAATGTATAATTGTCTCGCAGTCAATAATCCTGTTTCATTATACAACTTGACGGTGGGGAATAACCTGGGCTTGAAAAAACTTATTTTTAGGATTAATCTTTGAGCAATTTCAACTGTTAACATGTGTGTTTTTGGCATCCCACCCCATGCTAAAATACAGTAGGAGATAATTGACTGACAAAATGTCTGAAACAGAGTTTTCATAAGTTTCTTTCGCTACATGTCTCAACTTTTTAAATATGTGCGAAACTATACGTAGGTATTCTTTGGGCAAGATATTTTGCATGATCTGCGAATGAAAGGTTTTGATCAATAATTACGCCTAGATATTTTAAACTTGTTGTTTGTTTGATTGTCGGACAAGTGCATTTTTCAGTCGTGTTTGTAAAGCAAGAATGTGCCTTAATAATATTACTTCAGATTTCACTAGATGGTGGATTTCGAGCAGCAAAAGTTATAAATTTAGTTTTATCAGCGTTCAAAGTTAAAGAATTTGCTGCTAGCCTTATTGAAACCTTCTTGAGCTATATTAAAAACTTCGTCCCAAGTATCTCCATAGAACGTCAAGGTGGTATCATCTGCGTATGCTATAATTTTACAGTTATTAAGATTAAGATCACATAGTTCATTTATATAGCATAAAAACAGTGTGGGGCCAAGTATGCTGCTTTGTGGCACTCCACAATTGATTTGGAAGTGAGAACTCATTACTTCACTGATTTTAACAGCTTGTGTTCGACATGTTAAGTAGCTTTCTAGCAATGTAAGTTGTGTTCCTCTTACACCCAATTTATATAGTTTATTTAAAAGCTTGGTGCGGGCCTTATATGTGTTTACACAATGTACTTCAATTTGGCCATGAATGAAGGGTGAACAGAGCCGGAGATAGCACACTGCCTTGAGGAATACCAGCATTGCCCGGTTTTTAAGTTGGATAATGCACCGTCGACACCGACCTTGATGCTCCGATCTACCAAAAAAACTAGAGATAAACTCGCACAATTTTCCAGAAAGCCCCATAGGAAGTTTCGAAAGAAGCCCTTTATGCCACACCAACACTTTCAACCACCTTTGAACTCCACCACCTCCGCCCATCGATGCGTAAGGTATACCTTTTCTAGAAGATTTATTTTATTATTTATACCTAATTTTCCTAAAACTAATTGAGTGCAATTTAATATAAATAATGAAGTAAATGGGGTCTGTCGTAGTATTAAACTTTAGATTAATTTTGTTACGAGGTTTATCTCAAAAACTAAACTAATAGTCTAAAAATAGAGATCAAAAATGTCGTTCTTTTTATGTACAATTTCTAAATTTGGAGGTAGACTATTAGGATGATTGATATGTTATAAATAAAATATTTTTTATTTATTATATTATAAATAAAATAAACAAATACTGAAAACGTCGATTTATAGTGTAGTTTTAGAAGCTGCGATGAAAACTATCAATATTTTTTTACGTACTTTTGTGCTTGGAAAAGGCAGCTGGACTCGCACTTGGCCAGTTACTTTGAAAGAAGTCTATTTTATCATAAAACGTGTGCTGTTACTAGATGGCGTGACCGGTTCTCAAACCAACATGAAGTTCCAAACCTTATTAAATTATTGTATTTTCCCTCTCGTCAACCGATACTCGATACGTACAAAGAAGAATTAGTAGAACCTCCCACTTAAACCAAAGTACAGGCAATATACGCTAGGTGACACTATATGTATATTGGTGGGAATTGTATTCGCTATAGCTGTTGAAACGGCTAATTTCTTGCCCTCACTATCCGTTTCGTTGTATTTATTTAGGGAGTTATAATAAAACGACGTGGACGCCACATTATTTTTCGACTAAAATCGACCATCTTTTATTAGGGATGCACAGCACTGTCACAGATTATAAAAGGTACAAAATTAATCGGTAACATTATTCGATTCGTCACAGCTGTTATGCCTGAGGATTACATTGGCTTATTCAGCCGCTTCTATGCCCCACCGTACTGATTCTGCTCATTGAACCAGTTAGCTGGTTGATGGCATAATTGTATGTGCTCCGGTAACCTTATTCCTCGGTATCAAGGCAGGATAGGCAAGTATAATACTGAATCAGTCATGCGATCAGATTTGTTGTCTGACAATAGCAGGAATGACACGGTAGTGTGCTAATTCAATTGTTACCTCGGTAGGTTACTAATCCAACTATCTAAACCACGCGATGGGTAGTTTTTCTATGGCGGATAGACTATATAGCATTCGTAGATAATCTAGCGAAAAACCTCATTGGTCATCAAGACAAAGCATTATTTAGTAGAGGCTAGACTCCAAAGAAAGCCTCTATCATAGACGCAAAGTTGCCATTTCTTTCATCGGACCGAAAGGCGCACAGAAATTAATACGGCACCCATACATGGTCGATATTCCGAATATATGCACGATGAATCAAGCTTCATAATGAGTACCTACGACAGATGTATGAAACATCTACCAGCTTCTCTATTTCCTGATAGATATAAGGTAATATAGTCTTACAGATTGAATAGAGGTTTAATGCTACGCAAGCATGTTCCAACGACGATTGCGTGGCCACTTTCCATCAGGTGAGACTGCAGTGTAGGTAAGTACATGATGATGAGGTCGAAGTTAGTAACCAGGCTTAACCTGGAGTAGGAGTTGACTCTCAAGGACAGCTGCTGAAAGCTGGAATGCACCGTAAGGTGCTAAGGGATAGCTTTTCTACTTGAGCGTAACCGTTGGGATTTGGTAAGTATAGCTAACAAGACGGGCCTTAGAAAAATGCCTTTCTATTCTATCAGGCATTTGATACCATTATATATAATATTGACGCATGTATACTGTATATCATCATTGGGATAGGCAGTGTGGCCAACGCCTTTAGACTCTTTTGTATGCTTTTTGATGGTAGGTTTTATGTTTTTTGAAGTAAATTTGTAATTAGAATTTAAGGCTTTAGAGCAATTTTGTTTTTTAGTCTATGTTAGTTGGTAATATAATTAATTGTATGATGAAAAGCAATGTGTTTACATATTTCTTAAAGATTATTTTTGACTGACTTCACAAAAATGAGGAGATTCTTAATTCGTCTGTATTTTTTTTTAGCTAGATCACTAATAAGGAAAAGCTTAGTATTTAAAAGGCAGAGATGTCTTTTCAACCACGTTTCGCCAGATGTTTTGAATCCATGTAATGGAAAAAACTATTCCCATCAACCGGGAACAGTATATACCTACCAAACTCCAGAATGTAATTGAAAATTATTTTAACTGAAAAATGCAAATAAATATATTTTCACCTGACGATAAACTCTAATAGACCATAGATCATTTATTAGGTATGGTTTGAAAATACATACATTTTGTCCATTTCGATTGGAAGTGTCTGCTGGAGTGGAATCCTTGTGAACGCCTGCTCAATCTCAATGAGGTGCTTTTAAAACTTAAAAGTCTTTACAATTTATCAGGCGCTTAACCTTGGACAGATTAAAAAAGTAAGCTATATTTCCTCAATTTAGTACCTAACCTACGTACCAACAAAGCTTAAACTGAAACATGTGATAAGCAAATATATTGATATGCCATTTGAGTATTAGGTACACACTCAAAAAAGTCAGTTCACGTCGAATCGAACTACGAAGAGAACGATTCCTTCCTAAGTTCCTACAGCCTACTTCCTACCTACTTATTTGATTTCTACCATAGAATAATACCTATGTAATTAATAATTATGTACAGCACTACACCACTCTTCGCATCAACGGAAACAGGTGAATTAATAATATTCTTGATCCACGCACGACGTATGTGATATGTCGTTGGATAGGATCTAGAAAAATATGTAATCACAATATCACAATCACAACTTAAGAAAAATATCAACTTATATTCTTTCATATATTATGTAGACGCGTCTGAAAGATTTAAGTTAAGATACGTTACCATAATTGCTACGAAAATGTACCGTTACCGTATAAAGATTAAAAATCGCGCGAGGATAAAATTGGTATACAATCTAATTAGTCTGTTAATTAGCGAAATCGTAACACGATACAAAATAAAGTAGGTATTTACTCTCCGAGTCCCCGCCAACCTGCGCACAGGAATGCCCACGGAATTCATTAAATAAAACTGTGATCACTGTGATCAAACTTTCATCTTGTTAGCGAGGAATCTACACGTAATAATATTAAAGTAACGCACAAAAATCATACCGTCCGACGGCTGAAACAACGGGCTATGCTATGATAAAAAAAACTGAACAGGTACCTACTTTCTACCGAGCAATTAGAAGTTCGACATGTTAAGTAGCTTTCTAGCAATGTAAGTTGTGTTCCTCTTACACCCAATTTATATAGTTTATTTAAAAGCTTGGTGCGGGCCTTATATGTGTTTACACAATGTACTTCAATTTGGCCATGAATGAAGGGTGAACAGAGCCGGAGATAGCACACTGCCTTGAGGAATACCAGCATTGCCCGGTTTTTAAGTTGGATAATGCACCGTCGACACCGACCTTGATGCTCCGATCTACCAAAAAAACTAGAGATAAACTCGCACAATTTTCCAGAAAGCCCCATAGGAAGTTTCGAAAGAAGCCCTTTATGCCACACCAACACTTTCAACCACCTTTGAACTCCACCACCTCCGCCCATCGATGCGTAAGGTATACCTTTTCTAGAAGATTTATTTTATTATTTATACCTAATTTTCCTAAAACTAATTGAGTGCAATTTAATATAAATAATGAAGTAAATGGGGTCTGTCGTAGTATTAAACTTTAGATTAATTTTGTTACGAGGTTTATCTCAAAAACTAAACTAATAGTCTAAAAATAGAGATCAAAAATGTCGTTCTTTTTATGTACAATTTCTAAATTTGGAGGTAGACTATTAGGATGATTGATATGTTATAAATAAAATATTTTTTATTTATTATATTATAAATAAAATAAACAAATACTGAAAACGTCGATTTATAGTGTAGTTTTAGAAGCTGCGATGAAAACTATCAATATTTTTTTACGTACTTTTGTGCTTGGAAAAGGCAGCTGGACTCGCACTTGGCCAGTTACTTTGAAAGAAGTCTATTTTATCATAAAACGTGTGCTGTTACTAGATGGCGTGACCGGTTCTCAAACCAACATGAAGTTCCAAACCTTATTAAATTATTGTATTTTCCCTCTCGTCAACCGATACTCGATACGTACAAAGAAGAATTAGTAGAACCTCCCACTTAAACCAAAGTACAGGCAATATACGCTAGGTGACACTATATGTATATTGGTGGGAATTGTATTCGCTATAGCTGTTGAAACGGCTAATTTCTTGCCCTCACTATCCGTTTCGTTGTATTTATTTAGGGAGTTATAATAAAACGACGTGGACGCCACATTATTTTTCGACTAAAATCGACCATCTTTTATTAGGGATGCACAGCACTGTCACAGATTATAAAAGGTACAAAATTAATCGGTAACATTATTCGATTCGTCACAGCTGTTATGCCTGAGGATTACATTGGCTTATTCAGCCGCTTCTATGCCCCACCGTACTGATTCTGCTCATTGAACCAGTTAGCTGGTTGATGGCATAATTGTATGTGCTCCGGTAACCTTATTCCTCGGTATCAAGGCAGGATAGGCAAGTATAATACTGAATCAGTCATGCGATCAGATTTGTTGTCTGACAATAGCAGGAATGACACGGTAGTGTGCTAATTCAATTGTTACCTCGGTAGGTTACTAATCCAACTATCTAAACCACGCGATGGGTAGTTTTTCTATGGCGGATAGACTATATAGCATTCGTAGATAATCTAGCGAAAAACCTCATTGGTCATCAAGACAAAGCATTATTTAGTAGAGGCTAGACTCCAAAGAAAGCCTCTATCATAGACGCAAAGTTGCCATTTCTTTCATCGGACCGAAAGGCGCACAGAAATTAATACGGCACCCATACATGGTCGATATTCCGAATATATGCACGATGAATCAAGCTTCATAATGAGTACCTACGACAGATGTATGAAACATCTACCAGCTTCTCTATTTCCTGATAGATATAAGGTAATATAGTCTTACAGATTGAATAGAGGTTTAATGCTACGCAAGCATGTTCCAACGACGATTGCGTGGCCACTTTCCATCAGGTGAGACTGCAGTGTAGGTAAGTACATGATGATGAGGTCGAAGTTAGTAACCAGGCTTAACCTGGAGTAGGAGTTGACTCTCAAGGACAGCTGCTGAAAGCTGGAATGCACCGTAAGGTGCTAAGGGATAGCTTTTCTACTTGAGCGTAACCGTTGGGATTTGGTAAGTATAGCTAACAAGACGGGCCTTAGAAAAATGCCTTTCTATTCTATCAGGCATTTGATACCATTATATATAATATTGACGCATGTATACTGTATATCATCATTGGGATAGGCAGTGTGGCCAACGCCTTTAGACTCTTTTGTATGCTTTTTGATGGTAGGTTTTATGTTTTTTGAAGTAAATTTGTAATTAGAATTTAAGGCTTTAGAGCAATTTTGTTTTTTAGTCTATGTTAGTTGGTAATATAATTAATTGTATGATGAAAAGCAATGTGTTTACATATTTCTTAAAGATTATTTTTGACTGACTTCACAAAAATGAGGAGATTCTTAATTCGTCTGTATTTTTTTTTAGCTAGATCACTAATAAGGAAAAGCTTAGTATTTAAAAGGCAGAGATGTCTTTTCAACCACGTTTCGCCAGATGTTTTGAATCCATGTAATGGAAAAAACTATTCCCATCAACCGGGAACAGTATATACCTACCAAACTCCAGAATGTAATTGAAAATTATTTTAACTGAAAAATGCAAATAAATATATTTTCACCTGACGATAAACTCTAATAGACCATAGATCATTTATTAGGTATGGTTTGAAAATACATACATTTTGTCCATTTCGATTGGAAGTGTCTGCTGGAGTGGAATCCTTGTGAACGCCTGCTCAATCTCAATGAGGTGCTTTTAAAACTTAAAAGTCTTTACAATTTATCAGGCGCTTAACCTTGGACAGATTAAAAAAGTAAGCTATATTTCCTCAATTTAGTACCTAACCTACGTACCAACAAAGCTTAAACTGAAACATGTGATAAGCAAATATATTGATATGCCATTTGAGTATTAGGTACACACTCAAAAAAGTCAGTTCACGTCGAATCGAACTACGAAGAGAACGATTCCTTCCTAAGTTCCTACAGCCTACTTCCTACCTACTTATTTGATTTCTACCATAGAATAATACCTATGTAATTAATAATTATGTACAGCACTACACCACTCTTCGCATCAACGGAAACAGGTGAATTAATAATATTCTTGATCCACGCACGACGTATGTGATATGTCGTTGGATAGGATCTAGAAAAATATGTAATCACAATATCACAATCACAACTTAAGAAAAATATCAACTTATATTCTTTCATATATTATGTAGACGCGTCTGAAAGATTTAAGTTAAGATACGTTACCATAATTGCTACGAAAATGTACCGTTACCGTATAAAGATTAAAAATCGCGCGAGGATAAAATTGGTATACAATCTAATTAGTCTGTTAATTAGCGAAATCGTAACACGATACAAAATAAAGTAGGTATTTACTCTCCGAGTCCCCGCCAACCTGCGCACAGGAATGCCCACGGAATTCATTAAATAAAACTGTGATCACTGTGATCAAACTTTCATCTTGTTAGCGAGGAATCTACACGTAATAATATTAAAGTAACGCACAAAAATCATACCGTCCGACGGCTGAAACAACGGGCTATGCTATGATAAAAAAAACTGAACAGGTACCTACTTTCTACCGAGCAATTAGAAGTTCGACATGTTAAGTAGCTTTCTAGCAATGTAAGTTGTGTTCCTCTTACACCCAATTTATATAGTTTATTTAAAAGCTTGGTGCGGGCCTTATATGTGTTTACACAATGTACTTCAATTTGGCCATGAATGAAGGGTGAACAGAGCCGGAGATAGCACACTGCCTTGAGGAATACCAGCATTGCCCGGTTTTTAAGTTGGATAATGCACCGTCGACACCGACCTTGATGCTCCGATCTACCAAAAAAACTAGAGATAAACTCGCACAATTTTCCAGAAAGCCCCATAGGAAGTTTCGAAAGAAGCCCTTTATGCCACACCAACACTTTCAACCACCTTTGAACTCCACCACCTCCGCCCATCGATGCGTAAGGTATACCTTTTCTAGAAGATTTATTTTATTATTTATACCTAATTTTCCTAAAACTAATTGAGTGCAATTTAATATAAATAATGAAGTAAATGGGGTCTGTCGTAGTATTAAACTTTAGATTAATTTTGTTACGAGGTTTATCTCAAAAACTAAACTAATAGTCTAAAAATAGAGATCAAAAATGTCGTTCTTTTTATGTACAATTTCTAAATTTGGAGGTAGACTATTAGGATGATTGATATGTTATAAATAAAATATTTTTTATTTATTATATTATAAATAAAATAAACAAATACTGAAAACGTCGATTTATAGTGTAGTTTTAGAAGCTGCGATGAAAACTATCAATATTTTTTTACGTACTTTTGTGCTTGGAAAAGGCAGCTGGACTCGCACTTGGCCAGTTACTTTGAAAGAAGTCTATTTTATCATAAAACGTGTGCTGTTACTAGATGGCGTGACCGGTTCTCAAACCAACATGAAGTTCCAAACCTTATTAAATTATTGTATTTTCCCTCTCGTCAACCGATACTCGATACGTACAAAGAAGAATTAGTAGAACCTCCCACTTAAACCAAAGTACAGGCAATATACGCTAGGTGACACTATATGTATATTGGTGGGAATTGTATTCGCTATAGCTGTTGAAACGGCTAATTTCTTGCCCTCACTATCCGTTTCGTTGTATTTATTTAGGGAGTTATAATAAAACGACGTGGACGCCACATTATTTTTCGACTAAAATCGACCATCTTTTATTAGGGATGCACAGCACTGTCACAGATTATAAAAGGTACAAAATTAATCGGTAACATTATTCGATTCGTCACAGCTGTTATGCCTGAGGATTACATTGGCTTATTCAGCCGCTTCTATGCCCCACCGTACTGATTCTGCTCATTGAACCAGTTAGCTGGTTGATGGCATAATTGTATGTGCTCCGGTAACCTTATTCCTCGGTATCAAGGCAGGATAGGCAAGTATAATACTGAATCAGTCATGCGATCAGATTTGTTGTCTGACAATAGCAGGAATGACACGGTAGTGTGCTAATTCAATTGTTACCTCGGTAGGTTACTAATCCAACTATCTAAACCACGCGATGGGTAGTTTTTCTATGGCGGATAGACTATATAGCATTCGTAGATAATCTAGCGAAAAACCTCATTGGTCATCAAGACAAAGCATTATTTAGTAGAGGCTAGACTCCAAAGAAAGCCTCTATCATAGACGCAAAGTTGCCATTTCTTTCATCGGACCGAAAGGCGCACAGAAATTAATACGGCACCCATACATGGTCGATATTCCGAATATATGCACGATGAATCAAGCTTCATAATGAGTACCTACGACAGATGTATGAAACATCTACCAGCTTCTCTATTTCCTGATAGATATAAGGTAATATAGTCTTACAGATTGAATAGAGGTTTAATGCTACGCAAGCATGTTCCAACGACGATTGCGTGGCCACTTTCCATCAGGTGAGACTGCAGTGTAGGTAAGTACATGATGATGAGGTCGAAGTTAGTAACCAGGCTTAACCTGGAGTAGGAGTTGACTCTCAAGGACAGCTGCTGAAAGCTGGAATGCACCGTAAGGTGCTAAGGGATAGCTTTTCTACTTGAGCGTAACCGTTGGGATTTGGTAAGTATAGCTAACAAGACGGGCCTTAGAAAAATGCCTTTCTATTCTATCAGGCATTTGATACCATTATATATAATATTGACGCATGTATACTGTATATCATCATTGGGATAGGCAGTGTGGCCAACGCCTTTAGACTCTTTTGTATGCTTTTTGATGGTAGGTTTTATGTTTTTTGAAGTAAATTTGTAATTAGAATTTAAGGCTTTAGAGCAATTTTGTTTTTTAGTCTATGTTAGTTGGTAATATAATTAATTGTATGATGAAAAGCAATGTGTTTACATATTTCTTAAAGATTATTTTTGACTGACTTCACAAAAATGAGGAGATTCTTAATTCGTCTGTATTTTTTTTTAGCTAGATCACTAATAAGGAAAAGCTTAGTATTTAAAAGGCAGAGATGTCTTTTCAACCACGTTTCGCCAGATGTTTTGAATCCATGTAATGGAAAAAACTATTCCCATCAACCGGGAACAGTATATACCTACCAAACTCCAGAATGTAATTGAAAATTATTTTAACTGAAAAATGCAAATAAATATATTTTCACCTGACGATAAACTCTAATAGACCATAGATCATTTATTAGGTATGGTTTGAAAATACATACATTTTGTCCATTTCGATTGGAAGTGTCTGCTGGAGTGGAATCCTTGTGAACGCCTGCTCAATCTCAATGAGGTGCTTTTAAAACTTAAAAGTCTTTACAATTTATCAGGCGCTTAACCTTGGACAGATTAAAAAAGTAAGCTATATTTCCTCAATTTAGTACCTAACCTACGTACCAACAAAGCTTAAACTGAAACATGTGATAAGCAAATATATTGATATGCCATTTGAGTATTAGGTACACACTCAAAAAAGTCAGTTCACGTCGAATCGAACTACGAAGAGAACGATTCCTTCCTAAGTTCCTACAGCCTACTTCCTACCTACTTATTTGATTTCTACCATAGAATAATACCTATGTAATTAATAATTATGTACAGCACTACACCACTCTTCGCATCAACGGAAACAGGTGAATTAATAATATTCTTGATCCACGCACGACGTATGTGATATGTCGTTGGATAGGATCTAGAAAAATATGTAATCACAATATCACAATCACAACTTAAGAAAAATATCAACTTATATTCTTTCATATATTATGTAGACGCGTCTGAAAGATTTAAGTTAAGATACGTTACCATAATTGCTACGAAAATGTACCGTTACCGTATAAAGATTAAAAATCGCGCGAGGATAAAATTGGTATACAATCTAATTAGTCTGTTAATTAGCGAAATCGTAACACGATACAAAATAAAGTAGGTATTTACTCTCCGAGTCCCCGCCAACCTGCGCACAGGAATGCCCACGGAATTCATTAAATAAAACTGTGATCACTGTGATCAAACTTTCATCTTGTTAGCGAGGAATCTACACGTAATAATATTAAAGTAACGCACAAAAATCATACCGTCCGACGGCTGAAACAACGGGCTATGCTATGATAAAAAAAACTGAACAGGTACCTACTTTCTACCGAGCAATTAGAAGATCCGCACACACGAAAGAGCGTTAGTTATTTTAGCAACTAGACGCGGTGGAAACAAGATTTAATTCGCGAACGTCTGCCAGAAACATGCACTTTGATTTGTCACCGTTTTCAGTGCGATATTTCATTTCTCTGCTTTCTCAAATAATTAATTACATACATTTTCGCTTCGTTATTTTTAAGACGAGGCTGCGGAAAAAATACTCTCATTCGACTAGTTTTTTTAACCAACTTAAATATGCAATCGACACGTTAACTTAAATATTTGTTTTTCAAACCTTTTTCTATCCGTTGTTAAGACAGAAACACATTTGAAAGAAATTTACTCGATAGTTTTAATTTTTTTACATGAAGCCTTTTCTTTAAATTATTGGATTTTTCTTGGAAACTACGTCAGTTACATATCAATAATAAATACACATAGAAAGGAAATGTAGTTTATTATCCACTGTAAAAGTAAAATTTACCTAGAGTTATTAGTATTCTCATAATAAATTAAATTGTGTTTTAGACTTACGACCTTTAGTTCTGTGCAGGATTACGGTCAATCGGAAGATTCGATATTCAACCTTATTAGCTTACGCTTACGAAATAAAATCAATGCGTAAGAGCTGTCCTTCAGTGCCGCGCTGTGCGCCGTTGGACGTGGACCTGTCGCTCGCGCGCTATCACCTGAGCAGTATAAATACGTATCTTGGTAGGTATATCAATCAATATGGGAAATAAAGATAACTAAAAAATAAAAAAAGGAAGCAGAAGAGTCGATACAAAGACTTTGCAAGAATTATGAGAGAGGCAAAAGCGTATAATATTTCAGTTTTTTTTTACCTATTGCACCTATGCAAATTTAATATTCGTTTGTGTTTATTCTATTCATGAAACATACTATCTCGACCGAACTAAGAGATTCTATACCAACTAGGTTTCCTATAGTACTGTAATGGAGCTGTAAAATAACTATATGTCGTACTAATCTAAGTATGATTAGTAGGGTACTATAATAATATCTGGTATATGTATAATTATGGTCTCACCTGATGGTAAGTGATGTGGTTGAAGGTGCCAAACAGGTGTAAACTAAAATTATCTGGCTCTAAAGTACAGCTGCCGTTCAACCGTAAATGGAGTTGAGTGTTGCTAAATAATAATAACACAAGCGTAGCAAATCAAAGCATTTGGTTTGGTGGGTAGGTATATCGCAATAAAACATCGAACATTATCATTACATCGAACATTATTATACATGTCCCTCAAGACTAGATGTAGATTTATATCAATGAAAGAATATTCAGAATCAGGCAAGTAGGTATATATCCAAGAGATTATCTACAAAGTCACCTGCATAGGTACTTTTAAATATACATTTTATCACTTAGACATGTACATATAAGTATCGATTTATACAAATAGAATAAATAGATTGTGTATATACTCGTATAATAAAAAAGACTGTGCTCAAAAATGCACCTTCTTTCTCAGGAAAAAAAATAATAAATCAGTCGAAGTCCGAGATCACTCGGAACAGGGAGAACTGTCGGAGTCGCCATCTCATATTATAAGTTTAGACTGTTCTTCCACTACACGAAAATAAGTGAGTAATTCTTTGAACATAATACTTTAGTATTGCTAAATTTGCAAATTTTATTCACAGGAAATTTCGTAAAGGAAATATTTTATATACTACCTATATTAGGCTAAAAATTATTTTGACCTATCCATAGCAGAGCAGCAGGTAAAATTAAATAAAATAACGTATATATGTATAAATACAATGAAACTTTATTTTTTACACTGAAAAAAAAACTTTACATTATTATCGCCCTGCACTTGTCACACCTCTGTAGGATCGGTATAAACAATATATTTTTTCTGAGTACCTACACAAAAGACAACGCATTGACATAATTGTGCGGAGTAAGACTAAAATTTTATGGCCAGCCTCCTATCTGAAGCAATACTCCTTTGCGAATGCCATCGTTGATACGTATTATACTTGCCTTCACCCCCTTTTCGGTTATTAGGGTATTAGATAGATGGTAAAGAGCGATGTTGTACTCTTGACGTGCAAAAAATCTGACGTGCAAATTATCTGAATTTATGTATTTAATTTTTAAATTTTTAAATTCATTTATTCATATTCCCAACACCCCCTTTCTGAAGGCCGAGCTTCAGCAGGGGCGGAGCAATTTGTATGGTGGCCGTGTTGAAATCGCCATTTTGGATTTTTGACAGGTGTCATTCGACTGCTCTCCCGACATTTATCCTTACAAATTATATTACAAATTGTGCGAAATTGATTGTCGGACAAACAGAAATGTACAGTTGCTTTTCTGAAGGCTTCAGGTAACTGATTGTCTGTAAAATGTATTTTGCAGGTATATATATCAATCAAAAATCTGATTGATATTATCAAACTGAAGGCTAAATGCACATTTTGCATGGTGGTAGGGCACTTTGCGAATGCCCGCCTGGCTAGCTACCACCCTCAAGTAGAAAATCTGTCGCCAAGCACCTAACGGTGTAGTAATTAAACAACTTTAAACGGTTTAAATCGCGTATATTTGTCATTATTTTTGTCCCGACGTTTCAAACACTTTGCAGTGATCGTGGTCACGGGGTGACTAACCTAACCACCTAACGGTGTGTTCCGGCAGCTGTCCTTGAGAGCCAGTAATTCTAGGTTAGCCTGAACAACATCTTCGACCACATCATCACTTACCAAAAGGTGAGATAGTGGTCAAAGGGTAACCTATCAGGCATAAAAAAAAAACATTTGTAATATAACTAAATGCTAATTTGCCGTGTAGTATGGAGACAACAAATTAAAAATAGAAATTCTACAAAAAGATGAAGAATTTTGGACGAAAAAAATGGAGACAAAACTAGTCACATTCTATATGAACTCCCTTCTGCCCGAGCTGGTCGATCCCCACCACCCTAAGAAAAGACTGATCCGGGATCAAGAATATGCGGATACTTCTAGAAAAAGATAAAATCAAGAGGAGGCTGTCGAGGGTGACTTGCAACATCAAAGTGCAAATGCTTCAGTACTTCCTCCCGCCATAAAAAGAAGACTTGACTTAATGTTGTCTTAGGTTTTCGCGATTGTTACACATAGTAATTAAACAACATTTAACGGTTTAAATCGCGTATATTTATCATTATTTTTGTCCTGACGTTTCAAACACTTTGCAGTGATCGTGGTCACAGGGTGACGATCGGGGGGACTGCAAACTTGAAAAAAAACTTGACTTTCCGTTCCGATACTCGTTATTTCTCACGTACACTTTTGCATATCATTAATTCTGTATAATCATTAAAACTGTATAAATTGAAAATAATATATTTTTTATTTCATAAATGATTTTTTGTTAATTTATATACATCTTAACTTAATTTGTCTATAACCACTTACTAACAATCTAAGAATCCACTGTTTTTATTTAAATGTCTAATTTAGTCACCTGTTCCAGTGCCACTCACTCTCTCACTTATCTGCCATGTTGCATTAAAAGAAGCTTGTATAACATGTTGTCTACAATGTTTCTGCAGTTGTGTTATTTTTAAAAAACCCTAAGTTTAAGGCCAGACAATTGCGTATATAGACTCTTCTGCAAGTTTGGTAAAAAATCTTATCCTGCTGTTTAGAAGTGGCTAGATCTATATCTGGTTGGTCTATCTAATTTTTACCATAGTTGGTATCTAAAAGCAGAGTGGTAGTAAAATAACACCTTTCTGTTCACCAGTGTAACTGAAAAATAAAACGTAATAGGAAGTATACGAACATATTTTCAACATTAGTAATTAATAGTTAAAAATTATATGATAGCAATAAAAAACAACCTACTTTATATTATTATGGGAACGTGTACCGTAGCACAGTTATGAAAAACTATAATTCATATTTGTATGACGAGTCATGGTAAAATATATTGGCCACGACTAACATTTAATCAAATCAAATCCATTTATTTCAGGTCAATTGTACCCATATTCACCGATATATAATATAATGTTATGCTCATTCAATTTGATGGTATTTTACTTTATTCTAATGATGTGTAATCTGATTAATCGCATTCCAAAATACTGAGAACAATGTTGATTCATTCATAAATTATCGTCCACGTCAAGGGGTAATGAAATTTTTGTAGTAAGTTTAATCAGTAGAAATCACTTTCGTTACTACGGAGAATTTAAAAACACCCCCCATTTATCAATATATATCGTGCCGTTTGGGCTGATATGTACCATCATCATATTCCGACCCTTGTCTCACTTTATTTTGGTTTGGTGCAATATGTTTTCTCTATAAACACAGAGACTGCGACACAACAACATAGCAAAGAAAAAAAAAGACTTGAAAACAATTTTTTTAATTAAAAAGTCTGGTAACTAACTGGTTGATATCGGTGCAATATGATCTCAATTTTGTGCTCATGTAACTGACTTAGACAGGTTATTTGATATACTGATGACTACAGACTTTACTAGAGAGATTATTATACACATATTATTTATAGATTTTATCACTATTTAACAATAACTTTCATCTATATTCATTGTTGCCACTTACATTCGTTGCTAGAAGCACTGCGATCGTCAAGGCATTTTGGCAAATTACTTTTTAGTAAGTTTGACTGTAACTGGCAAACCGTTCGACCGATGTTGATGAAATTAAAATAAAACCAATTAAGAGTTAAACTGTACTAGCAAATAAATAATCTTCAAGATTGTAAGGTTCAGTAAAAAAGTTATGTGTGGTCAAACATAAAATAAAAAATAGACAAGTCAATTTAAGAACCCTCTTTCTTTTGGGAAGTCAGTTAAATATGAATAATATATATACCAATACATTCCTACATAATAATATATACCAATAAAGTCGAGCAGACATGATCATATTGTAAAAAGTAAAACTTTGGCTTTAGTTTTATAAGCTACTGTCGACCGTAAGAATAATTTTGGAAAGTAAATCAAATAATCAATTTCTTACTAAGAAATATTAGTAATGTTGATAAAAATACAAACGTGACATCAATTTCAGTATATACAAAGTTACTTTATGTATCGAAATGCGTCACGTGAATAAGATTATAAAAAAAGTTGAAATCGTCTCAATGGTATCTGGGTTCGCGAATCTAATTTCAAGTACACAAATATTTTTATAAGTGAGACGCGTGCGCCGCTGCACATCGCGTCGTTTGGTGCAGCGGGGATCGTTGCGCCGCATGGGCGGAGCTAGCGTGGGAATTATTTTTGACTGCCTGGACTTAATCTAAGAAGATTAGTGGAACAGTAATGCTGAAATGTAATTATTTTCTATATAACTCGAAGTAGTTTTATGTTTCAAAAAATAATATGTCATCATTATCAACAGCCATGACGCCCACTTGTGGAAAAAAGGTTTTCCCTATTATGGAGGATTTGACCTAATCCCCACGCTTGGCAGGCGTCTTGGAGATCGCACTGTAAGACGGCAGTTCTTCATAAGGCGCTGCTGCCCGCTTTCTCGTATTGTTCCCTTTTTGCCACTTACGAATCCCACAGGAAGAAAATAATGTAATATTCTCGTTTTTTTTGGGAACTGTTTTCCTAACTCTACAATTGATTTCTAGTATTTTTCTTAAATCCCAGATATGTCAGGAAAAATCTTGTTATCTGGTAACACTAGTCTCGGTCCAAGCCCAAGGGCCGGCCATTTGTTCAAACTTCAAACCCTGCACCATACTGATTTTAAACACTCTGAGATCTCGTTTTCATGGACCAATTTCAGAAAGTATATTCAGTTCCATTTTTTGTTAAAAATATTTTTTTATCCCACCATGTCTGAAAGAGTATTTTTAATCTTCAATATCTGAGTGGAAAAGCCGTTTTTATTCTCTAGAGGATAAAGTAAATTGAATTTAGAACATCGTGTGCACTAAGTTTGTGAATTTAAAAAAAACATTAAACCTATTTACTCCTACCTCTATGGTGCCGAATATATCATACAACTTTTTTTTAATTTGTTAAAACCTCAGACTCGGAACCTTCTTCGTGTTCTTTTTTCAATTTGCTTTGTACGCGGTTCTTCATTTCCTCGCTGAGGTGGAATGAAAAGTTACGTGTTGCACTCGAGTGCAAAGATTTTTCACCTCGTGCTCTTTTGATTCCCTCGCTAACGCTCAGGATTCTAATTTTGAATCACTCGCTGCCCTCGCTAACTAATCCTTCGCTTGCTCGGTCATCAAAATTGAACACGCGGTTAAAAAGCAACTTTGCACTCTTGTATAACAAATAACTCTTGTCTCCCTTTTTAGTGATATTGAATTACTGGCCTATTACGATCGATTTTTAGGTACTCATCTAGGTACAATACTGGTATATACCATCGATAAAACTTACATATACCAAGTCATCTATGTATGTCAAGCATTAGTTGAGTGTAACATAAAAACTACTTGACCGATTTTAATGATTATTTTCCCATATAACATTTATATGGGAACACTTCAGAGGCATATTCTATTCAATAAAAAAATAAATAACAAAATCGGACTACCTACTCTGTAAAAAGTTATGCATACATAAAAAAATATAATTGTTGAATTGAGAACCTTCTCCTTTTTTGGAAGTCGGTTAAATAAAACTATGGAGGTGCGCGCTAAGATTTTTTTACCTGTAGATCAGTTGTTTGCCCTCCATATTTACTAGACGAATTCAGGGTAATCGCCTGAGTCACTACCAGTCTAGCACTTCCGAGCGTCCGGTGAATACATGGCCGCCAATCGTGTTTTTTCGGAATAATCTGTGGACAATACACCTTCCTTGTGTCTTAAGACTCTGCACCAATTATACAGGCACTGTGAGAGATAAGAAAACTGTTTCATTTCACGCGTAATTATTGATTTTATTGTTGAAATAGAAAATATCGTTATTTTGTTTTATCTTTGGAACGATTCTCAATGAAATGAATGAGCGAGATATGTGTATTGTTTGGTGTGAGAGAGTGAAAGAGATGCAGCATAATGGTGATCGGAACGTCTCGTGGCGGTTCGGTGGTAACACGAATTGCTTATTTATCTCTTTCTAACAACAGATATGACGCATAATATTTGAACGTTCTTTCCTTGTCATTACAAACTGCTTATAGATGTGCTTAGGTATGTACATAGGTAAATACTAGTAAGCTTTTAGAGCAGTGGTGTTCGGATATAACAACTCTAAGTATTTCAACTCCCTGGGTGCGCGCCTTTGTGAGAAGAAAGGTCTGTGACAATAATGGCACACATTTGCGCCTTGTTACGAAATGAAATAGTTTGTCATTAGATAGGCACAATACCATTTAACCCACTCGGGTCATGGCGTGGTCCAATAAAGCATTCCTAGACCTGTCAGACTGGTTACGGCAAAAATGTGGGTGTGTACTCGACAGAGCATTCGCCTGCTCGCTAGTTCCATTATAGGTATTTCACATAGCGTATGAAATGGTATGACTCTGTGATTTAATTTTGCTCTTTTGATTTGAATAACAAGTTGGTACAACGTGAATATAACATAACGCTATACCATAGAACATTATAATAATACCTACGCTATACCCTCGCTTCACAGTCCACACCTTCGTTAGCTAAGCCAAAAGGAACCTTAGAAAATCATATTTTACAAATTATTGGAGTACAAAATGTTTTGTTCCGGGCGGGAAACATTTTGTACTCCCGCCCGGAGCAAAACATTGGGTTCGTGGCTTAGGCCCCCCGTGGTCGACGCACCTATGGCTCACGCCCCCCGATGGTACTTTCTAATAAATTTAACAATTTTTTTTGTGGTTTTCCACATAGTTACAGTAACCGACAAAAGTCTTTCTTAACCAAATTGTCATACGTTCAAAGAAAATCATACGTTCAATGAAGATCATTCATACTTATACCATGCATGCGTGACGCAATTACTAAATGGGAAAAAATATTTTATTTTCCCGTAGTAACTAGGTAACTTTAGTAACTTATTTGCTTATGTAGCTTTCTATCGGTAAAAAATCTTTTGAGTTTACCCATTAAAATAAATTCACAAAAATACGAAAAGCCGAAACTTTTCTTTTTAAATAATTAATTACATATTAGATTACATTGCGAATAACTTTGTTAGTAAATAATAAATTATCATATGAAATCTTATCTTCCAACTTCAATCAACATGTCACCTAACTGGGCCATACCGGTTATTGTTATTGGTAACAATAAAAAAACCCGCCTCATTTTGCCCACAACATTGAAAACTATAAGGATGTACGAATAGACATTACGTCTATCTCTTTCACACAAAAGTACTATTTTTTATTGCAATATGCAACTGATAAGATAGTTTAGTGTGTCATCTCACAATGACTAGCGAAGGTACTTCGCAGGGTTCGGCGCGAAGTCACTATGAAATAGTTAAAAATAGATAACGAGGAAAACCATTGTTACATGTTGGATTTGCGTATAATTATCATAGAAAAATAAAAGCTCTAGTGTGTGGATATGTGTAAATAAAAGACATGGTCGGTGTGGTGGTTCAGTTTAATTGACGAATGAAAGCGACAATGTTCCAATGCAAAATTGACAAAAACCTGAGTGTCAGCCAGACTCATTAAAAATGAGATCAAAGTGGTCATGAATGACTTAAAAAAAGAAGTTACAAGCAATTTTTGCTCTATACAAAAATTGTTTGAAGTGAATACAGCAAGATTGCAGAATAAAGGGTACAGTGAGAAAATTCAAATTTTCAACAACGTTAAAAAAGCAATGTACAAAAGTCGAAATACAGCCCTAAAGGTAAAAAAATAACGATTTACTTATACAGCTGAAGTTATTATATCTGAGATTTTTCGAACACATATGCTAGTTGATAAGGATGACAACAGGATCATATTTGTTTCAGATAAAGCTTTGGAAGAAATTAAAAATGTGCACCACTTCATTTGTGATGGCACTTTTGATTGCTGTCCCAGTTCAAATAATAATAATAATAATAAATGTTTAATAAATGTTTATTGCCTAAAAGAATAGCTTAACCTAATTACACTTTTACTGGTCCATGTTTACATAATTCAAACTGTGGGTACTAGCGAGCCTCAAACTAAGCATAAGCCTGTATCTTGGGGCTCTGAGTGTGAATATACAGAATTCATACATTTATACAAAAATAATAGGTGTAATAAAATGTTATACATAAAAGTGATTAACAAAACTAGTAAGTGATATGGAAATTCGATGTTAAGTTATTATTAAAAAATCTTGTTTTAAGATGCGTAGAAAGATGAGGTTCTGTTCTACTCAAATTAATAAGTATATGTAAACTTGTAAACTATATGTCTGGAATATGATATAAAATGATGTGTGAGATAAAAAGTAATGATGGATCGTGTAAAAGTATGTAAGTGTGTAAGTGTGATTGTGTGAAAGTATGGGAGAGGGTGCGTGTGTCATTGTGTGAGAGGATGTGTGAACATGTGAATTATGAAAGGGCTTTATGGGTATTTTAAGTTACTCATGCCTTACATTGTGCATTAAATAAGTTCCTCGGTTTCATCGTACGATAGCTTCATAACAAATTCTCTAACTTTCTTTTTACGTGAGAATACCGTACAATCTTTAATATCGCACAGTTTGCAGACCTTATTATACTCGTATGTGTGAGGATGAGAAAACGCTGGACTCCGCCGGGCTAAAAGAGAAGTTGCTAATGGGACAGGAAGTCTAAATGTCCTCCGAGATATGATATGCATATAATTAGAGCTATTTATAAACATTTTGTGTGCTTTTGCAGTGGCCCTTATGATAAATAACTGACGCACCCGTGGTACTTTGAATTCTTCGTAAAGGCTATGCGTTGGGTATAAGAAAGGCTTTCTCAAGGTCACTTTAATAAGGGCTCGTTGAGCTCTCTCCAACGTGATTAAAATAGTTTTGCCGGCGCTACCCCAGACTGTAATACAGTACTGTAGGATCGACTCACATAATGACTGGTAAACCAGTCGTATCACATTGGGCGGAGTACAGTCCCTAAGCTTCTTCATAATAAATATTAGTTTTCTAACACGGCTTGCCAATTCATTGATATGAACATTATAACATAAATTTTCATCAATAGTAATGCCTAGATATTTCAGTGTTTGTGTACGCTCAATAGGTCTACAGTTACAATTATTGTACGAATTGGTTTTAGTGCCATTATGAGAACAAGAGTGAATTTTGATCGATAGGTGAGCAGGAGGGCTGTTAACACAAGTTTTTGAGAAAGCTATGTATTTGGTTTTCTTGACATTAAGTGTGAGCAAGTTCTTATCTAATAGTTCTGCAATTTTGGCAAGATCTTCCTCTGCGTGGTTGTATACCTGTTCCCAACTTTTACCGTGAAAGATAATGGCAGTATCATCAGCGTATGTGACAATTTCGCCATTTTTTAAGGGGCAGTTTACAATGTCGTTTATGTACAGCGTGAAGAGTGTTGGGCCAAGAATGCTACCCTGTGGCACTCCAAAATTAAGTGGTAAGTTGTTGCTAGCATGAGAACCAATTCTGACATACTGCCTACGATCAGATAAGTAACTATGAAACCAGTTTAAAGCAAGTCCTCTTATTCCGACTGATTCCAATTTTTTAAGAAGTAGGCCAACAGAAACGGTATCAAAAGCTTTTTCTAGATCCAAAGAAACAGCAGCACAGTTGTCATCATTTTCGACGTGAGACGACACCAGGTTGACTAAAAGAGAACATGCGTCTTCAGTTGACCTACCCCTCCGAAAACCAATCTGCCTGTCGGACAGTATGCGATGACTCTCTAAATATGAGACCAGTCGTTTATTGACTACTGTTTCGAGAACTTTAGAGAGTACGCTGAGCAAAGCAATAGGCCTAAAATTTTCAGGTAGGTTTTTGGGTCCACATTTATAAATCCCCTATTTAATAATGCCTAATAAATAGGGGATTTATAAATGCGAAAATTGCGGCCTAAATAGCCGCAATTTTCCAGCAGTTTGGAAACGTTCCTGATGATAAGCTGAGGTTAATAATGTGCGTAAGAGGAGCAAGAATAGATGGGAGAGATTGTTTGAGAAGTAGAACGGGGAACTTATCAGGACCTGGAGCGCTATCAGTTTTAAATTGAGATATCAAGCTTGAAATTTCATAAGGATCTGTAGGACAAAAGAAAAATGAGTGAGGGGCAGTGGTTATGGGTTTGTACGATGATATAAGCAATTGCTGGGTTGTACCAAGTTTGTCAATAATATTATTAGCTAAAGTTTTACCAACTGAGACAAAGTAGCTATTACAATGATCTAGTGATTCAATAAGGTTTCCATCGATACAATTTTCAAGTTCGCAGGTATTGTTGGTATTGATTGATGTGTGACAAATAGTTTTGACCACAGTCCAAAGTTTTTTTGTGTCACTCTTGTTCTCTTCTAATTGGCGACTATTATAATCGTTTTTTAATCTTTTCATAAGTTTGTTACAAAAGTTTCGATACCTCGTGTAAATTTTGCGTACTATGTCGTCAGGGTGTGATCTATAGTCGAGATGTAACTTGTCACGATGTCGCATACATTTAATCAATCCACGGGTAATCCAGGGCTTTTTTGTCACCCATTTTCTGCCAAGTTTTACTCTATGAGTATTTTTATTAAATATGTTGGTAAGGGTTTGACTAAATGAGAGAACAGCCGAATTGACACAGAAGTCATTGACCACTGTCGACCAGTCAACTTGGCTTATCTCAATTGATGCAGCTGTTATATCTGTTTTAAATGTAAAATGAGGTTTATGAATAGCGTGGTTTTTGAGGTTTGTTTCAGCAATTACAATATCATGATCGGTTATAGATGATTTACATATCATTCCCATTGATTTAGTGTTAGATTTTATAAAGATTTGGTCTAGGCAAGTTTTTAACCTTGTTGGTTTTGTTATAGCAGGAAGCAAGCCGTGCGACGACATCACACATAGGTAATCATTGATGTGACTGTTTGACTGATTGCATATGTCCATGTTTATGTCACCAGCAACAAAAATAAACGGAAATCGCTTCAGAGAGTTAAGAGTATTGTCAAGAGAATTTATAAAATTATCGAAGACTTTTGTGGATGGTGATCGATATATACCAAGAACTGCAATTGTTTCATTGATTGTGATGAGAATTGAGTCAGCCTCGAGCACATTAGACTCTTGAACCACTGTCTTGGCCGAATTCTTTACATACATAATAACCCCGCCATTTTTGTTCAGTTGTGTCAAAATACGAAAGGTTACATATCCAGGCAACGAATCTATTCTTAAACCTTCTGTAAGCCAGCATTCCGATAGTATTATAACATCAACATCAACACTCAAGCGATTTAAAGCAACTACAAAACTATCAAAGTTTTGCTGAAAGCTTCGTATATTGAAAGCGAGGACCCTAAATTTAATATCACTCTGCCTCAAAATATTCTTGCATGCGTCAATAGACTCAAGAGTATGACAGTGTATCTTTACGGTTTCGTCAATTTCGTCTATGATACTAAGTAAAGCCATCTTTATAGCAGTAAAAGAATGGAATTGATAATACCTGAGTCCAGCTAGTCATTCTAAAAGAGATTTAAACTACATTACATGCCTGAGTATAATAAGCATAAGTAAGAAAAGTGAAAGAGTTAAGTGAATCAAGTGTGTTTGTGTGTATGTGTGAGATTAAATGGGTTTCTACTGTCAGAAGCGTAGTAAAAGTAAGTGTGTATGCATAATTACGTAGCAAAGCATCCGAAAGCTCGCAGATAGTAAATATAGATAATACATTTCTATTACGGAACTTCACATTTAACAAATTATAATATGATGTAAAACTAAGAAATGTAAACAAGATCAAAAATATTTCCGTAAGTGACGTGCGGGTATGTCTTATATTATTATTAGCCAGTGAAGGAAGGGGAGAAATGCCGTTGAAGGTCTTCCGTGGTTCTGATAGCAACAGGGGGGTTTCCTTCTCGTTTACGAACGTATATGGTGCCCCCTTTAACCCAGCAAAACTTATAGTCACCTGACTTAGCATGTTCCCGGGCTGAGCGAAATAAATGGCGGTTCTCCTGTGTTAGGCGTTCATTTATGTAGATGGATCTCGCCGCACCTTTTACATCTATATCAGCGCATGTTAGGTCGCGCCGTCTTTTTCCATCTTTTAAAAATTCGTCACGGTTATATCGTCGAAGAAACCGAACCACTAAAGGGCGAGGAGACTGTTCCTCACTACTTTTTTGACCGTCCTTAGCACCGTTATTATCGCGTTTCCGCGGTCCAACACGAGTTACGTAGTCAATATCATTGAAGTCCAACGTAGTGAAAAACATTGTTTTATGTGGTCCGTTAGCGTTACTATATGGGATTTCATTTCCCCAATATCCCCCCTCAGCAGTTTTATTTCAGAGGTTAATTCAGGTAGGTCGTTGTTTTCTGAGGATACGTCGATGGATGGACTGGTAAAAGTAGGCATTTTTCGACCGACCCCGCGAAGCAAAGCGTTTTCTTGCTCAACGCTAACCATATGTTTAGCGTTGAGCAAGAAAACGCTTTGAATAGATATATACTATCCATGGAGATATCGGGAATGATACAAATGAAACCAACATTGTGCACATATTTTACGCGCTGCTGATCAATAAATAAAAAAGGACATAAGAGATAATGTTCACAAAGATCAAAGAAGCCTTGCCAGATTTCAAACCCTTCAAATTCACATTGGATTTTGAAATGTCAGCAATAGCTGTAATAAATAACGAATTTCCTACTGCTGAAATCGATGGATGTTTTGTACACATCTAAAATGCTATTATAGGCGGGCAAAATCTCTCGGACTATTAGACCATGAGGAGACTACACAGTACGTAAAGTAAAATTGTGTATCTGCTTAGCTTATCTTCATAAAGAAGAAATTGAAGGGATTGGCTTGCCATCATAGGAAACAGGTAATTTAAGTTTTTTGTACACTTTTAAGCTCATCCATTCATGGCACATATTTTTCTTTTGCAGATTAATTTGATCGATTTCTTTCTTTACAGTATTCCCGCAGCACAAGTAACTAAGTTCAATGATTTTGTTGAACAATGGCTTGAACCTGCGGAGATGATTGCGAAGTAGTGTTGTTATCAAGAAAAACACAGAACCACAAATTTAGTAGAGGCCTGGAATAAACGACTTATGTGCCACTTGGGGTCGAACCCGTCTTTATTATCGTTTTTAGAAATGATAACGATTGATATTTCGATCTACGGCACGGCACAAGCAAGTTAATATATTTATTTTACTGATATTAAATTAATAAAAAGCATTATATACAAAAATCTCCCAATTATATTTAATGGAAAAATAATATATTAATATATCGTCTTTCTTTCAGACTGAAAGCTGAAAACATTCCTGTGAGTAGAAGAAAGAACACCACAAGGAAGAATGAAAATATGAATGCCAAGTTCACTGAATAATACGATAAAAAATATATCAGCATGATTATGTTCTAACAACAAATCCGCCCGTTTCTGGAAATCCGACAAAAAAGTAATACTTAATTATTTATTAAGTAGATAGATTTTGCTTGTTAATTTTTATTAAAGGTGTTATGTATTTTATAATAATATATTAGTTTTTAAAGTTGATTATTTTTAATTATATTTGTTACAAATTTTTTAAAGAAAACTACATATTTCAAATGTTGTTTAAGTACTTTCCAGTTATTTTTTAAGACTGATTTTAAATTACTATCTTTTTACTTTTGAGGCTGATTGTAATAATTAGGTAAAATTATTCTTTTGATATAGAAAAATATAGGTGCTCGAAACTGATTGAGATAGTATTTTTTTACAAATTTGTATTTGACATAAATAAATAATTAGAAATAACTAAGCCCTTAATTTTTTTAAAGATACTTTCAAATTAAAACATCTCTACTTTATAGGTATCATTATGATACAAAACATTGCATATATGTACTCTAGATAGGTATATAGTTATTAGTTTTATAAAACATTTTTATGCCTGCCAGTACATTTGATAAAAAGTTACTTTTTATACTTCTAGTTATTTAATTGATCGGGGGCTTCGATCACAGGTGCGTCGACCACTGGGGGCCCAAGCCACGAACCCAAACATTTTGTACTCCAATAATTTGTAAAATATGATTTTCGCTTAGCACGCGGACTACCGCGTGATACGCGGACAAGCACTAGCTTGTAATCATATTTAGGAACCTTTGAAAATTTCAATCAAGACCTCGCAGTCTAGATCTCTCAGCATACTACCTACTGGTACCTACAATTTAAATTGCAATATTATGAGTGTCTGAGATTGTAATTATTATCCATTACCTATATCCCATTGTGATGTTGGCGGCAATATACTTGCTTCCTATTATACAGGATTAAAACATGTCCGCCGAAATGGTGGTGCTTTAAAATCTTGGCCTACCCCTTCGAGGAATACACTGATAAGTTTTAGGGTTCATTTGCATACCTGTTCGTTGGATAGCTTTGATAAAACTGGTTTCACTATCACTTGGTAATGTAAACAAGGAAAGTGGTTTTGGCTACATGTCTGTTGCATAATTTTTTATTATAAGTTTAAAAGTCGATGTGTTGGTAGTCATTATTTTAAACATAATTAGGGAGATGATTCATTTTACATAATTTATCGACTGTAACAATTTTTATTGCAAGAAATTGAAATGGCTTTAAAGGTGTTGTTAATATGATTAATTAGCGGCAGAGAGTTGAATTAAAAATAGATTAGCGGAGTGTTTACGCTCTTTCTTCAGGTGCTGAATAAAACTACTTATAGGTAAGTTACTTATAATTTTCACGGCTCGTTTCTTAACCATCAGATACCTAGTTGCTATTTTATAGAATCACTATTAGTAGAGCGAACACAATCAATATTAAAATAAAATAACGAATGTTAGATTTGTTTTGAAATAGTTAACACTTTATCATTCTGATATTTTTTATCTGATGTTTGTTTTTTTTTGTACGTCTGGAAGATGCATTTACGCAATCCCGGCCACCTATAGGGGGATATGTCGGTCTCTCCAACTATTCTCACAGCAGCAAGTGACTGACTTAATACTACACTGTATAACATTACATTACACCTGGTCCAAATTCGACGGAACACTTTCGTGCACTTTGCGAACCCGCCGCAGCTGTCCGCACCCTACCTACCCTACACATCGACGCGCCAAAATACATGGCGAGATTGTGGGGGGCGACCGCTGTCACCACAACCAAAGCCCCAATTCCTCTGAGCGGAGACGGAGAGCGAGTCCGATTGGCTCACCTCCTTGTCTATGGATACCACGGTACCGAGAGAAAATCTGCCGCTCCTCCGCCTTCCTCTGCGAGACAATAATCACGCAAATAAGACCACCACCTCCCGCGACTCCTCGTCACCGACCATGACTATCGAGGGAGTCTACCACTTCGTCAAGTCGAGATTAATAGATCGGTGTTGAACTACAATAGGATGATATCATCGCGTTCCTGTCACATTTAAATCCTGAACTAGTCCCATTCCCACGAGCCGATTATCACGTGTAAACACACGTTTCGTTTCACTTGGTCGCGTGAACGATTGGTAACGGTAACGGGACAGGGTACGGTAACACAGCTACTGTTGATGATACTAGTTACTATGACAGTTGGTGGGTGTGGCTACGCCAAGAAATAGAAAGGGAGAGAAGGTACCGTAAAGTATCGTTCATAAATTATCCCTTGACGAAATGTGTAGCCAATTCGCAGGGTGAGGAAGGATAAAAGGCTCCCCCTGCTTCATGGTCTACGCTCATCTCACCTCAGAGAGGATAAGGGAGTTGTCCTCTTAAACTATAAATCTATGGTCATGTATGCAATGTGTTTGATGTTTGAATTTCATTGCACCCATAGTTTCAAAATATATGTATCTACTTATTAGTACTTCAGTAAACGTTTTGAAGTAGTGATAGCTCAGTCGCATTGGCTATGGACGCACATATCACAGCAGGTCCATGGATCGAATCCAGCCGCGGGCTTGAGCTTTACTGCATGGTGGAAGGGCGTTTAGTGACCACCCTCAAGTAGAACATCTGTCGCCATGCACCTAACAGTGTGTTCCGGCAGCAGTCCTTGAGAGTGAAATTACAGGCTCATGAGACTTATAACCGTCTCCAGGTGCAATTCGTGACTTGTAACGAAATGGATCTGTTATAGGCAGAGGTTAGTCCGTTTAACATCAGGCCTCGAGCTTGTTCCGTCACTATAACAAAAAAAAAGATTGTATCACAGATGAGAAAACACTATACTGTACTGTTGAGTATTCTGTGGCAATGCTGAATGCATAATGCAATGTCACTGCCACAGTGCATAAAAGCAAGTAGGTAGAACTGCAACGGAAGCCATTGTGAAGGCGAAAGTGGTTACATCACAAGATTTCAAATGTAGTAGGTAGTCCCACTCACTAATTACTGTTTATTGCACTCCACTTATACCGTTACCTGCCGCCATGCGAAATAATTAGGTAGCTTTAATAATTAAAAATTGTGAGCCGGTATTAATACTGTTACGAGTAATGAAAAGATTATTATCTTCTAATTAGTATAACGATTAAAGATTTTCTTGTAATTTATAAGCTTTTGTTGACCCCTACCTTACCATGCAGCGACGACATCGTGACTGTCACGGCGGGCTAATGAATGCCAAGCAAGCGAACTTTTGTTTTCGTCAATAAAACAGGAGAAAAGCATCGTATATCTCGATGGAGAAAAACGACACGGACTCGCATGGTTCTGATGTTAATACGGTAAACCAACAAAATTTAGGTAGGAGGTTCTCAATTTGACTGTATTTTGTTTTTGTGTTAGGTAACTCATTACCCATTACAGGGATTTTGATGTTTTTTTTTTACATTCAATAATCACATGACAAGCCCCAGGCTCTGACGAGATCTGACGAGTAATATTTAAGTTATTCCTAATAATGAGTATTCTACGCTGGTAGTCTTTTTATTTAATATTTCAATTTTTTTATTGCTCATTAGAAGTCAGACAGGCAGGTGTCCCATCTGAGGGAAAGTGATCAACGTGGCCTATAGACGTTTGTAACACCAGATATTTTTTACAGAAGGATTTTACCGGACAACTTGGCAGATTTTTATTATTTATTGCTAGGTTATGTACTTACATTAGATATTGGACTTTAATTTGTACCAAGTTTGGCGTCTGTGTGTATTTTATGATCGAGCAATGACAATGAATAAAAGAAGTGTCTTAAAAGAGAGTGGATCCCTTTTTATTTTTAAAATTTGCATATCATTATTATTTGTATGAAAATCGGTCATACTTACACATATTCAGTGAAAATTGAAACCGACTACCTATTACGGTTCCAAAGATATAGCGCTTTAAAACTCTGTCTGACGGACGGACACTATAAGCTTAGGAATAGGGTTCCATTTTCTAGTACGGAACCCTAAAATAAGGCGTAAAGGCAGTCCCAGTTCATGCACAATCTTCGGTTGGAATGCTGCGTGCGCCTCCTATCCATCAAGGCTATGGGTGACCTCGTAAGTAACTCCCATCCATCAAGGCTTGGGGCCATGAGATCGTCAGCACGGAGTCGTGTAATGTCAAGTTCTGACCCACTTGTCGGCTAATCACCGGTCTGGCGTATGTCATCCGACGAGTACTTGTGTCGTGATCAATCATCGTGTTTACGATTTCATTATTTTTAAATGGATGCATGGAGTGGCTTAAGTGGTTACACGGTTTTTAGGATTCAGTACCTATTCAGTAACAAACGGAGCTAGCTCTAAAGAACGGAGACCCCGCGGTCTGTCTTGTCCATAGATAAGTTATCCTTTATCATATCTCTATAGTCTTGTCTGGCCAATGTCCACGTGTGTACATGGACATACTTAGGTACAAAGTTTCCAGACTAAAATAGGTACAGGAACATCGGCGATAAGAAATGTCATACAGCCAATTCGAGAAGAACGGGCAACATATAATGAAGCGCTCGTAGCGAAGTTTGCTTAGCCATTCTGACCCGATCAGCAAAGTTAAGCAACCTCCGCCTCGGTCATGACTTGGATGGGTGACCGCTGGTGACATTACTACTGAGGGCTTCCGTGCTTCGGAGAGCGCGTTAAGCCGTCGTCGGTCCCGGTTGTTGTCTTAGGATAGCTGTCGTTATAGCATGGTGGTAGGGCATCTTGCGAATGCCCGCCTGGCTAACCACCTTCAAGTAGAAAATATGTCGTTTAGCACCTAACGGTGTGTTCCGGCAGCTGTCCTTGAGAGCCAGTAATTCTAGGTTAGCCTGAACCACATCATCACCTACCATCATTTTCGAGAAATAAGATTTTGCTAAACGTTACTCCAGCAGGAAATGAAATATCTCGAAAACCTTACGACGCAAAAATTTAATTTTTGGCGCACATTTACGCACAAATATAAGCTATCTGTCCATATACTAAATTTTTCTTTCCGATCATTCGATTAAAATTTTCTTGCTGGAATAACGTTACTCCCGCAGCATTGGTTTTTCCTTTTTTGTAACAAAACGGCAAAGTGCACAAATTTTCATTTGGTGCACATTTACAGTGTATAACGCTCTAATTATTTGTAGAACTCAATTTATTCCAGAAGTGATTTTCTTGCTCGGGTAATGCACACGATCTGGCAACCCTAGGTGAGGTGATCACAGGATATACAAATCTGAATTTAGTTACCCTAGGTGAATACATCCTTTCTAATTTGTTAGCCATGCAAACAGCAAACAGCTTGTCAATGAGTCGTGCTATCACCGGTGACAGACATGGTGAAAGCTTGTGAAATATCTATAAGAGTTATATAACGCCTCATTTGCACAATTACCTCGAAATATGAGAATAGTGCTTTTAATAAGAGACTGGTCATGTTTCGCACGAATTAAAGCTTGTGATTAATGTCAGTAAGGTGGTATTTTATAGAATTTAGTTTTAATTTTTTTTAAAGATTATCTACCAATTCAGGGCTCTGTTATCGTTGATCTTCATGAGACTGGTATACATAGCTATTTTATTGCGTGGTGTTATGGAAAGTCTCCTGAACTTTCTACTATCACATAGTTAAATATTAGACCGGGCGGCCACTGTCGGATATCGCTAAAATCACTATCTCTGCGGTGGAAATCTGCTCAAGCACGGAATCTATAGGTATCTCTCTAGGGTTATTTAAAAAAAATGCTAACAACCTCATAAGAGTTGATTTCAGTTAGTTCTAACACTTATGTCTATGACACTCGGCATCATGCTGAGATGAGTCGAATTTGACACATCATGCTTTACTACAAGTAAAGATAATAACTTATCACCTAATGATTTTTTTGGAATTGTTATTTTTTTAATAATTTTTTATTTGTTTCTAACCCACTTAGCACGAGACCTGTTTAAAGTCTCTTTTTTCGTGCCTGTTATTTATTATTTCATATATTTTATTACTTTGCTCGATGCAAATATTCAAAACTCTATTTACAGCTAGGGAGCGCGACGCGGTCCAGTGTCGCCGCGGCGGGTGACAAAGTTCAAAAATATTTCAAAAACAAATTAAAATAAACAAAACAATACTTACATTCATCTTAGAATGTATGTTAGGACTAACAGAAGTCTACTCTAAGAGGATTTTTCAATAACCCTGAATAATTAGCTATATGTGAGTGTATGTCCTCCATAAATTGATCTCTTTCGGCTTTGCCGTTATTATGGGTATACCTAGGGCCGTGGATGGACATCGCAGTCCAGGCGCAGCCATATTTTAGATAGTTCTCTTCTTTCAAAGCTGCTAATGCAACGAGCACAGATATCTTCTCTGACGTAAAGACACTCACCAGCCCGCAGTAAAAAGGAAAGCTCTAGTTTGTGAAACGGTCAAAAGAAAGAAGTACTTATCTGTGTTTCAGTCAGAAAGAGCAAGGACAGGTTAGCAGTCTCCAGGTGGTAATCGACAGCGTTCAGATTAG
The DNA here is from genome assembly GCA_963854805.1 of Plagodis dolabraria. Lineage (NCBI taxonomy): Eukaryota > Metazoa > Arthropoda > Insecta > Lepidoptera > Geometridae > Plagodis > Plagodis dolabraria. The sequence continues at coordinate 5,440,246 of OY978457.1, read as the reverse complement.
AAATGGATATTATTCGTCCTCGTATTGTAGGTAAGTAAGTTACAAAAGTTCACGGCTAGCGTGGAATGTCCTTTGCCTCGTTTGCCCCTAGTAGCTGATAATGAACTGGGCACAGTTTTGTCCCCAGATTACAAGGGCAGCAAATATTTGTTGAAACTGCTACCATATTCCTTGTTGAGAGGAAGGACACCCTAGCTAAGCCCTCGTCGTACGTCCGGCTGTCTAGCTGACCTCTTTGGAACGGGAATAGGTAGCTGGTTGAAAGTTTCAGCGTATGTATAAGTGTAGTTTATTACTCAACAACGTATTATTATAACAATAAGATAAAAGAAACGTGTTTTATTGAATTTTTTTCGTTATTTACTCTACAGTAAAAATTGTTATACTTACATAAGTGTTACATAAGAAGCGTCAGAATATTATGAGTATACGTAGATCAATATCAAATGTACAACAACAAATAATAAAAACCGGTCAAGTGAGAGTCAGACTTCCGTTAAGGATCTTTATTTGTATAAAAAAATACATAAAAATGGAACCGACTTCAACACTGAAAACTTTTGACTTCAACAAGTTATTTCACACTTTTGACTCAAAAGTGTGAAATAACTTGTTGAACTTGGTACCATGATAGTTCAAAAGTACATACCTATCTATAATCACAATATTGTGCGCATATTACCGACTTCGACAAATTATTTCACACTTTTGAGTTTTGAAGTCGGTTCAATTTTCGGTAATAAATTATAAATATTTTAGTGACCCTTGCTACTTACGGGATCGATTGTCATTCACTGTCAACGACTATATATCATCACGACAGGAAAATATTTTTCAGTTATTGGAGTGTATAATTCAAAACCGATTTTGACAAAATTTAAATGGGACAAACGAAAACTATCAATTATCGAATAAAAAAATATAATAAAAATATTTCAAAATCGGGTCACCCAGTCAAAAGTTCTGAGGTAACAAACATGTCATTGCCAATGTATGGCAATCGATCCCGTAAGTAGCAGGGTCACTAAAATGAGAATTGTGTTCTCATTGTACCTAACTCATAAGTTAGGTACTTACCTAAACTTACAGTTGAAAAAGTGATGCAGATTTCAAAGTGCATAATACGAGTATATTCATTTTTAGCAACCGAACAAAAAGAGAATGTCCAAAGAGTGCATTGCATTGCAAACACAAGTGGAAACGTATGGAAATCGGTTCGTCACGCGTTCATTTCGAGTACGATTTCAGAGTCGGCACTCGGCGAGCAGCGTGGCGCAATCACCACAAATTCTTCACATGCACTGCAATTCTACCGAATGCGTTTTGTTTACGAAATTTCGTTATTTTGTTGACAGTTTTGCATGGTGGAAGGGCATTTTGCGATTGCCTGCCTGGCTAGCGACCACCCTCGAGTAGAAAATCTATCGCCAAGGACCTTACGGTGTGTTCCGGCAGCAGTCCTTGAGAGCCAGTGAAATTACAGGCACATGAGACTACTATGTCTCAAGGTGAAGGGCGCAGTGCAATTAGTGACTTGTTATGAAATGCATCTGTTATAGGTAGAGGTTGGTCGTCAAAAAAGTTTCCACGCAATGTTGATAGGGAATAAAAAGAAAAACATTTTTTGAGGTATTGTGGACCTATAATTTTTTTTTATAATTTCCTTCAGGATTTTTAGCGCGAGTCCAACTAACACATGGTACGTATATCCATCAGGTGTGGATGGTAAGAGAGCAAGAATTACTGGCACTCAAGGACAGCTTTTGGAACACACCGTAAGGTGTGTGCAAAGATTACGATTTATATATACTTAATATCATTGGGTGTGTGTAATTAGCTAGCCAGTGGGGCGTTCAAAAAATGATTTAACGATTGCCGTTCTAAGATAACAACCGGGACAGACGGCGACGGCCGCCGGCGGCCCTCCGAAGCACGGAAGCGCTCAGTAGTATTGCCACTAGCGGTCACCCATCCAACACATGACCATAGTAGAAAGAGTGGGACCTCACTCTTTTTACTATGACATGACCGTGTGGAGTGGACGTTGCTATGTTGGTAGGTACCACAAAGAACCGATAGGGTTGATTGTTTGTTTTTTAGTACGGAATCCTTAATGTGCGAGTCCGAATCGCACTGAGCTGTTTTTTTATCACAAGATTCTTTATGGCGGCTACAGCAGTTTTATCGAGGAAATGGTTGATATTGTTGAACGAAACGATTTGCGTCTTCGTTTATCGTACGGACCACGAGGGAATGGATCACCCTGCCTGAGTCTGATGGGGGTTTTCAAAACGCGAGTGAATAGTTATCTTCTGGGTATAAGCTCGCTACATCATCGATCACATCATCACTTAACATCAGGTGAGATAGTGGTCAAGTATGCTACCCAGTACAGTATAAATTATAAAAAAAAAAACTCATTTTATACTTAGTACAGTTTCGACATGTTATACCTAGAAGACCCTTCCATTCTTTTGTTTTCGATCGAAGCAACCGCGTTGCGTTGCGTTGCCCGCGTCGTCGTCGTCGCGGACGCACGATTTTTTTGCGTCGTCGCGTTATCGCGTCGTGTCCGTCACGTCAACTCAGCCGCCGCGCCCGCCACGCCAGACACGCCGCGCCTCTGCCACCGGCCGCCAGTCGACCGAGAGCGCACAGCGGGTGTGCTGCGTTTCGCACTTTTCCAATTACGAAATTTAAAACTTCGTTCCAAATTCAATAGTGAAGTTGAATTAATTTCTTTCTTTGTGGATTTTTGTGCAGTGCCAGCATTTAATTTGGAACAAGGAGGATTTTCATTCTTTGTTCTGTGTGAGTTTCTTTCACTCGTTTTTGTTTGTTTTTCTGTGGCATTTAGTGCAGCATGCGCTTATCTTCTCTCAGATTTTCTTAATTTTCTTTTGAACTTTCACAATATATACCTATTTTGCATTTCGTAGATTTCTTGTATCGTATTGTTCTTTAGTAGTTTAGTCGTATATATTTAGTAGATAGGTAATAAATGTGCACTGAAATCGTTATTTCTACATATTTACATAAATAAATTTATTTCTTATAGTATGTAAGTAATTTGATATTGTACATACTTAACTATCTATGAATTGTTTGAACTTTTAATTAAGTTTAATTCCTAAATAAAAATATTTTGCAACGTGGATTATGTTTTTCGTAGGTGTTTATAGTAACCATTATAATATTAGTAATAAATAATTTAATTTTAGCAACAAGGAAGGAAAGATTTAGCATTTAATGGTAGATATTAAATAGGTACTAAATATTTATTATGTTATGATTATGAGACTAATTCAGTTCAAAGCACCTTACAAAAAAAAACTCCATTTAACATCAGGTTCAATATCAATGCGCATTGTAACCTACCTAGCTAGGTAGGCAGCAAACGTGATGGCGACTATGACGAAATGCGTGAAATTAGATAAAATTATATTTTCACATGGATGGCGATGTCCGATTCCAAAATCTTCAACACGGATTTGTTCTAGTATACCTACCTACTATATGTTACCTACCCACCTACTTGGTAAAATTTTATAGAGAAAATAACACAATTTTCAAGTTACTTAAAAATATTTCAAATTATCTCCACTTTACATCGGTTTGTGCGTTGTAAATTTTGTGTATGGTCGCATTTAGAAACGTTTAGAAAATTTAACAACAAATAAAAAACTTTTTTATTTTTTTTAATTCCTGATTCGTTAGCGTTTGACCACGATCTCACTGATGGTAAGCGATGATGTGGTCGAAGATGTTGTTCGGACTAACACAATATTTATATTTTTCACTGTCAATTGAATTATGCACCTAGGGATTCCCTTCCAAATGGATTACAAATTAGATCAGTGGAGCAGAGCCTTATATGTAGTGACATCATAGTAGGTAGGTAATTGGAGACCTACCAATTACCAGATTACTATCGTGTAACATACCTAGTTACACTATGGTAATCTCTATAACTATAGTAACATAGTTAGACAATATAATAGGTAGGTTATTATTTAGTTTATTTATATATAATTTGTAAATAAATAATTTCTATCTCTCTTAACGTATACCTACCTACCTACTGAAAAACGTAGATAAATTTTATGCACATTTATGTACAAAAATAAGTCATAGCATAGGTAGGTACTACAAGTCCAAAGACTAAATAAAAGTGCTGTAGCTTTGCAGGCAAAGCATGAAGATGCACGTATGATCAAGATTATCAGCAGGTCAATTACCTATGAAGGTAATTTGTTACCTACTAACAAAATCTGATTGAAATCATGGAAAAAATGCAGTTTCGCGATTATGTCTGCAGATTTGTTACTAACTAAAGCTTTTATTAACGGATGGACTTCAATAAATAACTTCTTTGGTTGGCAACATATGAGAATTCATCGCGAAAACATGATTTCTTAATTAATTCAATCAGATTTTGACTAACAAATTACATAATTGGATCATCATAAGAAGTTGAAATAAAAATGCAATGAATTTTTTGACCACTATCTCACCTGATGGTAAGTGATGATGCGGTCAAAGATGTTATTAAGACGAATCTAGAATTTTACTGGCTCTCAAGGACAGCTGCCGGAACACACCGTTAGGTTCTTGGCGACAGATTTTCTACTTGAGGGTGGTAGTTAGCAAGGCGGGCATTCGCAAAATGCCCTGCCACCATGCTATAACGATTGCCATCCTAAGATAACAAACGAGACTGCGTGCCTTCCGAATTACGGAAGCGCTCAGTAGTAATGTCAGTAGCGGTTACCCATCCAAGTCATGAACGCGGCGGACGTTGCTTAACTTAGCTGATCGGTTCCGAACGGTTAAGCAAACGTCGCTATGAGCGCTTCAATATTGTATAAAAAAGGATCATAAAAAGCTGAAAAAAAAAATACAATGACATAGGTATACAACATAATACACTGGCGATATTTTTCCAATTAAAGACGTTCAATCATTGAATTGCGCACATCAAAGTAAAGTAACCCATGTGGGTACCTACTCATAGTATAGTCACAGTATATGGAATGTGTAGTAAACCTGTTCATGCGTGTCGTATGTCGGACATGTCTTGGAATGAATCACCGCTAACGGTCTAAGGTTACCATCGGACAAAGAAGTCGTCTGATAGTAACATATTTGGATATATTTTGTTTAGCAAGTGAAATCATTGCACGAACGAGATATAAAGAGTATTAATGTCTCGGAGTGACAAACATATGTTATGAACAGTGTCACACAAAACTATGGCACTGCTACTAGGTGTAACCACAGAATAAAATGGACAGTGGTATAACCGACAATGGGATGTTTATTTATCTGGCTGGTGATTTATCTGGCCCATCACAAATCACTAAAACTAAATTACTGAGTGTTTTAATTCAGCACATCGATATATTTTTGGATTTATTCTTTGTTTCTATCTCATTCATCATACGGCTATCAGTATCGTCATGACATGAAAATATTGATGTGCTTGATAATTCTGCTATTGCAATGTTTCCTATCAAGATACTGTATGTTACACCGTAATAATACCGTATATAGATAGCTCCGCACGCAACCTTCTTTGCTGTGTTTCGATTTGAACGTGGAATCATGTTTTACTCATTATACATAATATGTTATATATATGTAGCTTTTATATTATAAGTATTATAAGCTAAAGTAACAGAATCAGAAATTAAGTCATCATCATCATCATTTCAGCCACAAGAAGTCCACTGCTGTATATTGGCCTCCCCCATAGATTTCCAAATAGAACGGTTGGAAGCGGCCTGCATCCAGCGTCATACTGCGACCTTAGTAATGTCGTCCGTCCACCTTGTAGGTGGTCTTCCGACGCTGCGCTTGCTGGTTTGTAACCTCCATTCGAGAACCTTTCGGCCCCATCGACCATCCCATCAGTTCTGCGTGCTATATGCCCCGCCCACTGCCACTTCAACTCGCTAATCCACCGGGCTATGTCATGTCGGTGGCTTTCGTTCGTCTCTACGGATCTCCTCATTCCTGATTCTATCTCGTAGAGAAACACCGAGCATGGCCCTCTCCATAGCTCGCTGTGTGACTTTGAGCTTACTTATAAGGCCCACAGTTAGAGGCCACGAGAAATTTAGTGATAAAAGTAATTTTATAAGTCATAATTAAAATACACTAATAAAAGAAAAATTAATTGCTATAACTAAAATAACAAAACTATTATGTAGGTCCTGTTTTACAATAGAATTAACACAATTTATTATAAACAACAGTTAAAATTGTATATATACCCTTTGGTAAGAATTTATCATCGTATATCTGATTATTGAGTACCTTTTGTTAATAATTTTTTGGCTAGTCTTGACTAGCTCGTGTTAAAGTAAAATATCACATATTAAGTACCCCCGTTGGCAAATTTACGGACTAGATAAATATGTATATAAATATATATTGAACTTATCAGGTACCTGTATTTTTTAATGTAATATATTGTAATGAGTGGATATTTATCATAAAAATATCCACTCATTACATAACGATAAAACGCCACATACGAGTAATTGGAATAAACAATTGACAAAATACGATTATAAATTCATATTACGCAGAATTTTATTATTTATACTTAACTAGCTTTCCGGGCGCGGCTCCGCCCGCGCCTATGTCGGTTATCGCGCGAAAACATTAACCTCTTTTTGCGCAGTCGGATAAAAACTATCCTATGTTTTTTCCCGGGTCTCAAACTATCTCCATACCAAATTTCATTCAAATCGGTCCAGTAGTTTTGGCGTGAAAGCGTAACAGACAGACAGACAGACAGAGTTACTTTCGCATTTATAATATTATAGTACTGATAACTATATGTAATCACTTTGATATTGACGCTTTACAGCCTTAGCAATTTACCTATCTAATTACCTACGTAGGTACTTGATTTAACGTGAAAACAAACAAGTTTACTAAAACGCTGAAACGCCCAAAAATTGCGCGAACTAAATCATACAAATATGATAAAAGCAGGGCTCAGCGATAATGCCACATGTCTAGAAAGTAAACAGCATTGATAAGATACTGCTGCGTGAGATTAAGCGCCCTTGTGCCCAAGTTCTAGGCAAACAGAATTCGGTAAAGCATGCATGACTTCTGATAAGGATCCGTCAGACTGGTTGATAAACTAATCTATCTTTAAAATAATGTCGTGATATTATATTTACACTTTAGTTTAGTAGGGGTAGATAAGTAAATCGTCAACTCTTGAAATTTAGTTTTACCTAATATATTTTTTTTAAGTTTCGGGGTTTCCAAATTCTGAAAAAATTCGTATGTGATGTTAGATAAAATATTTGGTTCTCTATTAACAAAATACTACAGCTACTAAAATGAAAGCATTTAGACAACATTATAAAAGCCAAAGATAAAGCCCATGGCAGGCCCGCAGGCAGTCTAAATGCTCCAGCCCACTACCAGTTGGCAGCGTGCCCAGCATGCTGGCAGCGTTGCCCCGTTTGATTGCAATGCTTATTCGTTGAGCCAAATAAGTGCCAGTATTTTGATCACGAGTCTATGTTTTTTTGTTTTGTTTGGTTTTATTGTGTAGTTAGAAAATACAACGTTAACAATTATATTACTTATACGAAAGAATGAAAAGAGTACAAATTTTATGTTTCATTTCACGATATTCTTAGGTTATTCAACTCATGATAATTTATTTTTAAAGGTGTTCAATAATCAGTCAATATAGTTATCGTCTATAATTATCATTATCATAATCAACAGACTTTATTCATTCACCGTTGAAGCCTTCCTTATAATATTCGGGAGGTCACCATATTTCCCACGCTTAGTAGGTGTTCTGGGGATCCTAATTTAAGATAGTAGTTCCACAGAAGGCGAACGGCCCACGTGCTGGTATTTTGCCTTTCGTAGCTTCTTACCTCCAGGAGACTGTACCTTCATATAGGGATCAATTCTGGCCCAGAACACCACAGGCCACTCAATATACACACCATTCAGTATACTAGAATATATTATTATATGTGAGAGGCTAGTATACCAACACCGTACGTAAGCCTTCTATTTAACTTTCATTTTCGTGAGCAACATTCCATTGTTTTAGGTTCAAGGCTATTTCTTCGGTAAATTACTCCAATATACCATACAAAACATACAATTCACAACGAACGATTCTTAACTTTGTTCTTAGGCATGTAAGGTTTAAAATGTTATTTAGATAATGCAATTTTATGGTTCTAAATGATCCTATTATCGCTTGGAGCCAAACAACGGCTGTTATTGTCGAGATGCAAGGTTTAAAATTGATCTTAATTGAAACGTCTGAATTAGTCCATAATGCGATACGAAGGTCACTTCCTTTCAAAGGTAGAAGAATCCTTTCAAAATCAAACTTGTTGAGACAACTAAGTAATCGGATTTGCAAAACTATTGTATAAAGGCTCGATAAATATTTATTGTAATGCCACTAAAATTATGTTTATCTACTCATGTGGGCAATAATCAATTTCAATGTTGAGGAGTACTGTCTAAGAGTGCAGATATTATCTCAATCTGGCAACAAAGGTATTGCGGTTTTCATTTGGCCTACTTAGGTAACAGCTAAAAAGCTTTTCTAAAATCGGACAACAATACATTTTACACGAAAAAATAAAAACAGAAAATTAAACTGCAGTTAAAAGCCCCTTTTTTAATTTTTTCTCGTAGTTTGATGAAAAGTAGAGTGTATCACACGGTCGTTAATTATTTCTTTCCTCGGGCGAAGTATATTCATTCAATCACTCGCTGCGCTTGGGATTCTACTATAGAAACCTAACTCCGCTCTGGATTCAAAAAAGCGCCCTCACCGTAAAAATACTACTTTTGCTGCCTTGTTTGTAAACTACTATTACCTATGTCAGTATATAATTTTTTTTTATCACCAAAAATCATCATTTTTCTGCTCTTACACCTCAAATTTGTGGGGTACTTATAAATAAATAAATAAAATAAATAAATCTTTATTTCAGGTAACAGACACAATAAATAAATTTAAAAATGTACGGACCCATAGAACATAAATACCTTAATCTAAAATATATATAGATATATCAAATATTTATTATAGTAAAATGTGTTTTCTCTGACGAGACAAAAGATCTGATCTGATCTGATCTGATTTGGTTCTTAATTTTTTTTATTTTTTTTTTTATTCTTGCTAGTTTAGCCTTTGACCACTATCTCACCTGATGGTAAGTGATGATGTGGTCGAAGATGTTATTCAGGCTAACCTAGATTTTTTGATTTTCTTTTTAATATTTAACGTCGTGGAATCAAATAAAACGATAAAAGGTAAGATATCCAACAATACTGTCTTTGCCGTCAGCTATTACATTGATGATATAACTAACTATTACCCCTAGAAGTAACCTAGAAACATAACTTACGGTAGAGCAAGCCAATTGTGATTCAGTAGAGCAACTTCCCGTATGTTCGGTTATTATGTAAACCGTCTGAGAAAGCGTGGCTATACTACAATGTGACATTACCATTGTTACGTAAGGTATCCTTTACAGCTATATGCTTTTAGCATAACAATAAGATAATAATTGAGTTCTATAACTTGATTATGGTAACCAATGGATATAAAAAAATACATTAGTATTTTTTGGTGCACGAGAATGTCTTCCATCTTTTGCGTGTACGTTTTAATCACTATTTATTTTATTCCTTTATAAAAGTAGATTTTGTTCATTATGATACGACTTGCTTGTTCAGAAAAAAAAGTTCAAGTAAATGACTGTATACAAGTATATATAAATCAAAAATTTAAAAAAATCCGACTGCAAACATTGAATATCTCGATGACTGCAAATTATTTATTTTTGTTAACATTCATCGATCCATTGAAATTAAAACTGCAAGTTATATATATTTATGGAATTGTTCTTTAAAGTCCTTCTTTTTGATATGGCAATCGGTGGGATTGGATGAAAAAAAAAATTACTTACAATATGGCGTCAATAATACGCCAGTTTATTTTTTCAACATCTCTAGTGTCACTTGTGTTATCAAGACAAATCTTACTATATATAATACATTAAAACCGATTTAGCCGTCTAGAAGTTATGGTGGAATAAAGAATCTCACAAACATACATACATGAACCCTGAAAACAACTCTCCTTTTTTTGGGCAGTCGTGTAAAAAAGGTTACTCCTGATCAACCTTTAGTCATTATAATATATATTAGAAGTTATCGATAAAAAAAGTAAGTAAAAATGTATGGATTTAAATTAAAAAAATATTAAGTAGATGGTAATTTACTTAAATATGGTAAACTATTCTGAAGCCACAGAACACAGAACAGATAGCTACTTCCACTGGTTACCTAGGTACCATAATTTGATAATATGACAACTAAATTGACGAATTCAGTTATTAATAGGATGTTCATTACATAATTCGGAAATTGAATACCCAAGATAATCTCTTGCGGAAGTCGTTTTACTGTGCTGTGACTGTGACAAAAGAAAGCCTTGAATGAATGCTTCAAGATTAGCCAAACCTTATGTTAAGGTAACATTCGAAAACTGGAAATTAACTTTACCGATTCTCCTGCCCCATTAATTGAAATTATTATAACAATTTTATTTTGACTTCCACGTTGACGGAGTGGTGAATGCGTTGCTTTCGAATCTTGACGTTTTGGGTTCGATTTGGGTCGGACACATAAGGTAGATAGTGTCTACCATAAACTTTAAATGGTTTAAAATAAATACGGTGTAATATAAGTTATATAGGTAAATATTTAAAAATATTTACTTATATAACTTATTTTCACCTCTTCAACCTGAAAAGGACCGTTTCGGTGTTCAAGAACTTTTGCTGAACAGCTAAATTGACTTTTGCTGCGAGCCCGAACAAATCTGTACAGAACAGCAGTATTTTTTTTAAGATTTTTATTTTTGCAATAATGCATCCTATGCCGATTACATAACAAAATTACAAATTTACGAGTGATTTTTTTAAAATTTATTTAACAAAATAAACAATAGTTTTACAAAAGATGTGTTAACAATAGCATAGAAAAAAACACTAAGGTTTAAAGAGACAGAATTTTGTAGTGCAGTAATTTTACTCCTTATCTGTGACCAATTGTTTATTCTTAAATATTTAAAGTTTGTAAATAAGAACAAACTTATTGGTTATATTGGTATGTTTGCATGAAGTGAAAAGTTGGTTGTTTCACAGAGTAATTGTTTAGACTTCACTGCGCTTAGTAGTTGAATATTTCGCGATTATTTAGATATTCTATTGGCAAATAATTAAAATTTTACTTTGAAGATGTTCAGTTAAATATCGGGGTTTTCTGACAAAGAAGGTATCTGTAATAGCCTAAAGTCTGGCACTGTGCCCAGTTGATGGCAATGTTCTCACCAAAACATGTACAATTCAGTTTTTGAAGCGCTTGTAGTGGAGCTTGTGTAGTTGTTCTGCGATCATTACTCAGATGAATGACACGGCGTTGGATGTCCGTGTTGCTCTAAGTTGAAGGCTTCCGTGATTCGTAGGCCACGCGTCAACCCCAGTGTTGTCCTAGGATGGAAGTCGTTATAGCATGATGATAGGGCAATTTCCGAATGTCCACCTTGCTATCTATCACCTGATAGAAAAACGGTGTGTTCCAGCAGCTCTCTTTGAGCGCCAGTAATTCTAGGTTAGTCTGAACAACTAGGTTAGTCTGATTCAGTGTCATAAAAGATATGTCATGTATGTTATTAAATAAAATAGATTGCATTCACTAAAATTAATCAAACACATGTAATTGCTGGCAACTAACTTATGAAAGATCGATTGAGTGCGGATTTTATCAGATAAAATACTAATAATACTTACTTTTGATAACTGCAATTTGAAACGAAAATAAAGTGTCAAAATTAATATTTTTAATAATCGGGTTAATAGAGCTCATTGTTCTCTTCCGAAGCCGAAAATTGACAGTATTCTTTCTGCCCATGTCACAGACCATGTAGGATTGGTGTTGCCAGAGGGTGCCTGTTATATTTGTGTGCCCGCAGTAACTTTAATTTTGTATCCGAAATGCCTTTCACTTACAATACTTCATATACAATAAATACGTATGTCACATTAGCACATTACCTACACGTACCTTGTAGTTCACTTATTATATGGTAGTTCTATAAATGCATTACGTGCCCTTTAAAAAAGTTTGTTCTTTACTGCACAAAGATTTTTATCTCTCATTTGGAATTCAAGTCACCAGCTTTACAAGGAAACGGTCCGCTGTTAGAGTCATGTATGAGTTGCGTTCTTAATTTTTTTTACCGCCATTCGGAATTGCAATTCGGTGAATTTATTCGTTAGGAAGTGCGTGTTTAGTTTATAGATTTTTATGCAATTAATGTTGAATTGGAATCTATCATATATAAGTATAAGTAGGTACGTACCATCTTCAGTTAATAACGTAGGAAAGTAACTAAGTTAGCGTTTTTTAGGGTTCCGTTTCCAAGCGCCGAAACAGACCCTCAACAAATGCCCTAGGGCCTAGACGTAACTCCGCTGTCTGTTTGTCTACCTGTCCGCCCTTCCGTATGTCGCGGGTCTGGCTTTTTCAGAAATCCCATTAGACAATTCTCTGTGAAGGGGTTTTTGGACAAATCCACTACAAATCCCCTCAACCTGCAACGTTATCGATAATTATCGAGATTAGTATAATTTAATTACTGTAGGTAGATATTATATCAGACATTTGATGTCTACACTAGTAAATAGTACATTGATTAGGTTATATAAAAAATTAAGCCTGGGATTTTATTGTACTTATTTGATTTTAAAAATATCGTCATCTTTTTATCCAAAAGTCCCCTTCATATTCAGGGAATTCAAAGGGGATTTCTGAATAAAAAGTCCAAAAATCCCTTTCGACAGTTTTCCATGAGTGCGTTATGCGTGTAGCCAATTTTTTTAAGTTTATATCGTTTATATCACAAATACGAGTAGATTTTATAGAACTTAGCCTGGCCATACCGGGACCTAATCTTACGGTGTCGCATTATTTTAATTGCATTATTTATCTTTCAGGTATTGATGATTGGATACATTTCAAATTAGCCCTACTAGTGTTAAAAGGTGAGTGATTAAGTTAAGTATTCTTTATCGTTTCCTGATTTATTTAAACTCGGGTTAATTAAAATTGCTCTTTTCAGACGCAAGGATTATACCCTTCATCCGATTTAACGGGTGTAATTGTATCAACTGAAAAAAATCATTTTATTTAGTTGTTATAAAAAAAATCTTCGGTAGGAAATTGTGCCTATAGAATGACAGTAGGCTAGATGGTCACCCAATTTCGACAGTTTTAAATAAGTACCTACACAACAGAGCGCTGTAATGTGACGTTTACGACAATAAGTTCCATACAAAAGGCGTGAAAATTTCAGAAAATATATATTCAGAAGTATTCAGCTAGAAATTACAGGTACATGAGACATAACTATGTCTCAAGGTGACGACGGGCGCAGTGCAATTCATGGCTTGTGACGAAATTCGTGCCCCACGCTCTCTTCCGGCACAATAATATAAAAAAAAATGATAAAAAAGAAGTTCATCTGAATGAAGCACGAAAAAAACATACTTAAATGTTCCCTTTCAACAATGCCGAACCCGTGAAGCGTGAAAGGGACAGTATTGATAGAAGCATGTTTTTTTTTTTGGCATCACTTGTATGTTGTGTCGTCCGCCGTGAACATCTACCCCTCTTTATGTATCTGGGGATATTTCTATCTTTTGGTGTAAGTAACAATGAATTACACAATTAACGATGCATTTGTTATTATCTATTATCTACTGCTTTGTGAGACGTACAAAGACGTTATATTTTTTTTTCATAGAAAAGCGTAATAGAGGTAAATTAAGTTTGATTTGAGTGCATGTTTTTTTTAATGAGTAATATTTTTTGCATTTTGATACCTACCTAGAATTTTTACCATCGCAAAATGCTGAAATAACATTTTGATTTGATAAACCTGATTTGGCAGATCAATCTCAGGTCTAAAGAGAGGATACAGGTTTCTTTGTATGAAGCTTTGTTGTGTAGGTATATAATTAAATAAGTAGATAAGAACCTATATTTACTGTGCGAGCGAGTGAAACTTAATTGATAAACTCAATTATTGGACATAGATCCATTCTATACTAGTATTCTCAAGGCAAGGAAGTCCTTTCATACTTAGGTAGGTTTTATACTTGTATTTCTCTTAGAATAGTGTTAACTCGTATTTTTTAAATTAATGTGATGCAGGTTTTAGGCATATACAGTGTTCGCATCAGTGAAACCTGTACTTAAGTTTGTTGACTTTCAGTTTTATTTACTCATTGTTATAGAGAGGTAGTGTTGGATTAACAAATATTAAATGAATAAATAAAATAAATATTGTAGTTATTTGCTGCGCAAGATGTATTCCGCTTATTCTATCAGTTTTTATTATGAAATAGGTATAAAGTACGTTGGTACTTAGTACCATATGTACTGGTAGGTATGCGACCGTTTTATTTTCTGCTCCACTTCCGCGACATAATGTTATCGCCGCCATTAGTTGACGCAGAGGATGTGCTGCGCAAGAGCACGGCCACGCCGCGCCGCGACACAAAGGGAACCGTTTTTAGTTGTATTATTGTGCATAGGTTTGCAGTAATTACTTTATGCTTTACCGTGACAGCTCAAGGCTGAATTATAGATACATAGATAGTTCTTTATTGTTACACCACGAATATACGAATTTGATTCTTACAAAAACTTTGGCTAAAATGTCACAATGGGCGGCCTTATCAATGGCGATCTCTTCTTATGTGTACACTTTTCTTTATATTCTGATAGCTATTCAGATCTATTAGTATCTTTTTACGGAAACTAAAATATAAATTAAACAAAGTTCAATCATAATGTGTGGCGGCTGTCCTTTTAATTATCTAATAATTAATATTTTAACAAAAATCATTAAGCATACAATAAGCATTAATAGGTTTAACTCAAATACCGCTCGCCAGATCTCACTAAAATTGAAATGGGATCACATGAAAAGACCAGCTCTCGAATGTAAAAAATATAATCAAAATAGGTACACCCTGTTTTGTTATAAGGTGAATAACGGAGAACCTCCTCCTTGTTTTGAAGTTAGTTAAAAAGAGCGAAAATTAGACGAAATAATACTTTTTACAAGGACGTGGTAGTCCGAATGATAAAAGAATTAGCAAATCCATACAATCCCAGGAATATCCTTATTGGCTACATTTTAGCGTGAATTGTGTAACAATTCATAGTAGTTGGGGACTAATAATTTGAAACTCCTACATCATTTTTTTTTTCTAATTGAATTGATATCAGTTTTTCCCGATGGGTGTATTCAAATCGAGAGTATAGTTTCTTCTAGATAAGCGTGCCATCATCCATCTTAGGCCACATCAATACTTAATATCAGGCAGGGTGTCAAACGCGAAATACATTGAAAAAAAAAATTACGGTGTTTAAGAAAAATAAACGCGGAAACTGTAATACACCATCTATCACTATAGATAAGTGCATGTTATACATCGGCGCGGCAGTACAAGTTAACGCCCTTATTAGCGTTATAGCCTGTTTAGTGTTTGCCATCCTCGGTATCACCATCAGTTACCAACAGGTTATATTGTAGTGAAAAGCTCACTCACCAGCCATAAAAAGAAACATATAATGTGATTTCAAACTGAACCGGGGACAAGGTCAAAGTAGCTTTGTCAAAGTAACTTTCTTGTAAGGTCAACGTGGCTAGGCAGCCTAGCCACGTTGACCAAGGGTCAAAGTCAAGTTAGTATAATATTCCGTTGTTCAAATACACACACGTAGGTAACTCTGATTAGTGTTGGTTTTAACCACGGATAACTAAATTCGTAGTTGGCACGGTCAAAGCAGCTCTTCAAAGTGGTATTTGTGAAAGCTTCTTTGACTGAGTCAACGCGGCTGTGTTTGCCAGTGTTATTTTGATTTATACATACTACACATTTATAAACCTACATCATGATTAGGGATAGATAAGAAATGTAAGTATCTTGTGTTAGTCATTGTATAAAGTACGTAGGTATACCTATTTTACTGTTGAGCGTCGTAAGTATCAGTCAATCACCTAATCTTTTATAGAGTGAGATTATTTTAGGTAATTCCCACACAATATTGGATTAGGTATAATTATAAAATCGAAGGTATGTTTGTCGGTTTGTCTTTCCTTTATACGATAACGTCAACAACACTGTGGATCGAGACAAAAGTGGATCATTACTAATTTTTAGATAAACGTGTATAGGAAATTGTTGTATAAACATCAATTTCCTATACAGTATAGTACATACTGTATAGGAAATTGACGTGGAGTGAGCAGGGTTTTTTCTTTTTCATAGGCACTCTGTTTTCATTCCAACGTAGGTATTCATAATGATGGTGTGTAAACTAAGTAATAATTTTTCATACATCATATTATCATTTTAATAGAATATATACAAATTGAATAGCAGATCTACCTAGAAGCACAGAATAAAAATTGGCCAAGTGCGAGTCAGACTCACGCACGAACGGTTCTGTACCATTAGCTATACTACTATATTTCTATACAACATTAGACATCATATTTTAACCTTTTTTGTTTTAACGTGCGCGAGTCCGACCCGCACTTGGCCAACTTTTTGTTTATTGTTGTTATAGCGGCAACAGAAATACATCATCTGTGAAAATTTCAACTGTCTAGCTATCACCGTTCTTGAGATACAGCCTGGTGACAGACGGACGGACGGACGGACGGACAGCGAAGTCTCAGTAATAGGGTCCCGTTTTTACCCTTTGGGTACGGAACCCTAAAAACGACCATAAGTATTACTCCGAGGAGCCATTAATTAGGTACTCCGTGCTTTGCGAGCTGAAATGTATTTTAATGCTTCGTTGCTAGAGTCGATTATAGATAGTCGCTAGAGTGCTATATTATCCAAGCAAGTGTGTTCGTATCCATTGTAGGTATAGTAAGTTACTTATTGAATACTAGCATTCCGGGCGCGGCTCCGCCCGCGCGTTTGTCGGTCATCGCGCAAAAACATTAACCTATTTTTGCGCAGTTGGATAAAAACTATCCTATGTTTTTTCCCGGGTCCCTAACTATTTCCATACCAAATTTCATTCAAAAAGGTTCAGTAGTTTTGGCGTGAAATCGTAACAGACAGACAGACAGAGTTACTTTCGCATTTATAATATTAGTACTGATATATATAAGGTTAATATTAATTCATCAACAATACTGCGGGGGGTGGTGTAGAATCGATAACTGAATGTGATCCACACATTTTTAATTTCCACATAAACAAAATCAATACTAACTATTGCCTAAGCTGTGGCGCTTTAATGATAGCGACGAACACACTCGCGGCCGCCGTGGACTCCACTCACACATACACACACGTTATAGGTATTCTAACGCATTGCGAGGGCAATGAACTCGGTAGGTATACCTACGTATTGCGAGGGCAATGAACTCGGTAGTTATACCTACGCATTGCGAGGGCAATGAACTCGGTAGGTATACCTACGCATTGCGAGGGCAATGAACTCGGTAGGTATACCTACGCATTGCGATAGATACCTCGCAATGCTTTAGAATACCTAGAACGTGTGTGTATGTGTGAGTCTAGTCCACGGCGGCCGCGAGTGTTGTCGTCGCTATCATTCTCAAAGTCAAAGCGCCACAGCTTAGGCAATAGTTAGTATTGATTTTGTTTATGTGGAAATTAAAAATGTGTGGATCACATTCAGTTATCGATTCTACACCACCCCCCACAGTATTGTTGATGAATTAATATTAACCTTATATATAACTCATACATGCGTTTACGCGCGTGTACGGACGTAGGCACCGAGGATTAAGTAACCCTGATTGGAGTATTAGTGTGCTGAGAGTATTAGTGTTTTGTAAGTATTAGTGTTCTGTGAGTACCTATTAGTGTTCTGTGAATATTAGCGTTCTGGGAGTATTAGTATTCTGTAAGAATTGGTGTTCTGTGAGTTTTAGTATTCTGTAAGTATTGGTGTTCTGTGAGTATTAGTATTCTGTAAGTATTGGTGTTCTGTGAGTATAAGTATTCTGTAAGTATTAGCGTTCTGTGAGTATTATTGTTTAATTATATTAGTTTTCTGTGCCTAGATTGAAGCTCAGCTTTGAACTCGGTTGAAGTCGAGCGCAAAGTTGTTTATTTAAGAATTTAAAATCTATTATTATATTAGTAGCCAGGCGGGCATTCACAAAATGCCCTTCCACCATGCGGTGAAGCTCAAGCCCGCAGCGGGATTCGAACCATGGACCTGCTGCGCGGCAGGCCATATCCAAAGCCACTGAGCTAACACTGCTTCAAAACAACAGGCATATGCGACACAGTACGCCACTTGTGACGAAATGCATCTGTTTTAGGCAGAGGTTACCTCTTAACACCAGGTGGGCCACGTGATCTATCACAATGGAACAAAAAAACATAATATAAATGGAGTAAAAGATTGAGAACTAGACAATATTATAGGCGCTTACGAACACTATTAAGTCGACTTGGCAATGGCTACTATGATTACTGTAGTCGATATGGTTTGAAGAATGAAAAAGCTAACTAAGCACGTTAGGTATTTTACTTCTGAGGAGGTACCTCTTCCAAGCTCTGACAAACTAAGAAGGAAAGACAGAGTCCGGTAAAACATCAAACTGAAGCCACCATTTAATATATGTATGCAATGGAAGTGATGCAATATGAAACAAAAAAAAATTGTGGGATTTATGGCAGATACATTTGTGATGATATAAATATACAGAATATAATTAAAGCAAAATCAGTTCGTTGTAGTACAATAATAGTACACAATCATCACAATTATTATCGTTAAATTTTTCGTAACTTTTTAAAATTATTGCGGCTAAATCTGTTCATAGAAAACTTTACCATAATATTGCACAATCCTCGTGATTATTATTTTATATAATGGTTCACAATTTTTTTTATGATATTCTTAAGTGACGCTCTCTAGGACAATGAATACCTAATTGACCAAGGGCGTGTTAGGTCACATATATGATAGGGTTTTGACGAAGGTGCCGTAGGTGGAAATAAAATACTTGGCGTGTCCTTTTTAACAGACTTCAAAAATGGAGATAATCAATTTGACCTAAGTGTATGTAATATTGTCAGAACTGCACAGTTTTTGATGTTAAATGTATGTTTGTGTGTTAGTATATTAGTATTTAGTATGTATATCCACGTGTTACAGAAACTAGAAATTGCATTCTACAAATTTTTGTTTTCGTGAATAAAGTACCTATTAACTTTGGAGTTTTTGTAACTTATACCCTTATACGCTTTTTTTTAGTTTCATCAAACATAACGCGTAAATAATTTTAATAATGCATAAATTAAAATAATTGAAAGAAATTAACCGACTTTAAAATAATTAAATTAATAAGTTATAAATAACACGAAAACCATCAAACTGCATCTACTGAAGTAGGTAGATGAAAACTAATGATTTTTTTTGTGGTCTGTAATGGATAATAGTTTTTTTCATACTTAGGTAGACGACCAGTTTATTTTAATCACAAAATTCCTTACTATTTCCGCTATATAGGTATCATATATAGCCTCTTGGATTTCCCTAATAAACATTGGCTTGTTTAATTTCAGTTCCTTAGTGCTACCATAGAGAAAGGATTAATAAGAGTAGCAGTAGAAAAAGCTCAAAATCTTGTATTATATCAAGATAGCGCTGGCTCGTAGCCTGTAAATTTCGGCTTCGACACTTATAGACGATAAAATTAAATTACATCGATGGTAAACAGGCCCAAAAGATGGCTTGTTTTTTATGAATACGAAGTATTGTGTTAAAATGCTACTCTAATACATTTGTTTTATATGGAAAATTTACTACGATTCATAAGTTTATTGATAGATGGCGCTGCACCGCATGTAAGGTAGCATTCAAAATATCGAAAATTTGTCAACCTTGATGTTGCTTATTTTAAAAGTGCATGAGCTAAATTTTCACACAGGTCACAAAGTTAGGTGTAATCAAAGTCCGGTAGGCTAGCAGGAGACGTAAAAGTGAAAAATCGAAAGAAAACAGCTTATAGAACGACAAACCAAACAAAACAACAACAAGTCAGTTCAACCATGGAGAAATTTAGACAATATTATGGAAAATAACGCCATCCACCCGTTTTGTTGCGTTCCAAGACGAGAGCAAATAACCTAAGTGAGATTTAGGACGGTCATTAAAAATTTAATTTCGTTATTTTATGTGATTTGATACACTTAGCGACATCTTTCACCGAAGCTGGTATTTACTTATCGGCGTACGCTGTCATGTATGGTGTTTGTCACTTTTATTAGTAATTTCTCTATGGTGCTACGTATACCAACTTTTAAATACTGCACACTTTTGGAAACAATCTAAAATGTATGTCTGGCAACACTTGTTTACATGTTTATTCGAAATTATAACCTAAATTGGGTTATATTATATTAAAGAAAGTACATTATATTCAATATTTACGTGTGTTTTAATACTAAAGTTGATTTTTAATTTATTTATTCCGTTATTTGTGACGTGCATAACGTGCAACGGTCTGTCGTGAATGAAGACAAAAGTGGCAGAATTTGATACGTTTGTGTGAGCGAGTTGTGTCGTACATAAAATTGGCTGAATGTTATGCTTCACTTTTGATTTTCTTTAGACTCCCTCTTCCTTACTTATTGCTCTGAGACCAGAAGTAAATGCTTGAGTCAGAACCGACACGTGGTGGATGTTTTCGCCTGGCAACACTAGGTTGCTGCATTTTGTTTAATTAGAAGGAAATACTAGGATGCCGCGTTTTATTGAATTATAGGGAATTACTACATT
This sequence comes from Plagodis dolabraria, assembly GCA_963854805.1. Classification (NCBI taxonomy): domain Eukaryota; kingdom Metazoa; phylum Arthropoda; class Insecta; order Lepidoptera; family Geometridae; genus Plagodis; species Plagodis dolabraria. Next base: position 5,419,303 of record OY978457.1, on the reverse strand, counting down.
ATTTTAATTTAGGGCCTGTTTCAGTGTCTGAGTAAGATCCGGTTTTACAACCCAGAACATATTTAATAAATAAAACACTATCTTTGGGTTTCACAGTCATCGATTTAGGCTATCCATCGGTTAAAGCTTGAAACGCATGTTAACTGTCATTTTAATCATTCACTTATTTTATATGTTGGTTAGCAACCCGAAACTTTATTAGGACATTCTGAAACGGACCCTTAGTGATCTATTCCTGAACAGGAACGCGATGATCAGTAGTGTGTATCTAATGCTTATCAACCCAGTAAAGTGTATTGTGTGTGTAACCTAACTCCAAAATGTTTTACCATTCGTAAATTGTCTGAGTATGGAGCTACGTAGCGTGTAATGCGCGCCCATGCGTGAGTTTACAGCTGACATACATCTATATGGTACTTTCACAGAATACCCATTTATAATATTATATACCTAGCTATCAAGCTGCTGTGAAAACTTATAATATAATAATTATATTCATAATGTATCATAAAATATTTTTTTTTTTATTTTATTGTGACGGAACAAGCTCGAGGGCCACCTGATGTTAAGCGGTCTAACCTCAGATGCATTTAATCACAACAAAAGTCACGAATTGCACTGCGCCCGTCACCTTGAGACATAGTTGTTAAGTCTCATGTGCCTGCAATTTCACTGGCTCTCAAGGACTGCTATAGAAACACATCGCTAGCTGCTTGGCGGCAGATTTTCTACTCGAGGGTGGTCGCTAGCCAGGCGGGCATTCGCAAAAAGCCCTTCCACCATGCGGTGAAGCTCAGTCTCGCGGCGGGAATCAAACCGTGGACCTGCTGCGCGGCAGTCCATAGCCAATGTCACTGAGCCATCATTGCTTTAAAATAAAACTAGTCGTTAGACATAAACTGAGACCTTGCGCTGTACACTTTTGCCATATAGGTAATTATAAAAAAAAAAACTATTAATAATCAGTACTATGTTTTAAAATTAACAAATAAAGGCCTTTCGTAATTCCCATTCAACTTGTTCCTGTAAGTTGAAAAGGTATGTTATGTATTGACAGCCAACTAACTTAATCAACCGTTCAATTAACAGCCTAGCTTTTTTACTAAACGGCGCCGTTGAACTAGCGGCCTGAATGGTCCTGAATTATTCAGTCATTCATTCAAGGAGCTAGACAAATGAATAATGACTTTATTACTTGCCTAGCCTAGTTATTTAATTTGCGTTTCTTAACTTTTTGTCGCATCGCTAGCCGCTACCGTGGCACGCTTGCTTCGCTCGCTTTGCTCCCACGTTGTTGTGGTCACCAGTAAGTAACCTAATCGCTCCTCCACGGTTCACTATTCGTCGAATTCGTCACATGGCGAAATGCATTTGGAAAAGGTTAATCCGCTTAACATCAGGTAGGCCTCGTGTTTGTTCCGTCATTATCACATAAAAAAGTTAATATTCAATCAGGATCATCATCACCTCAGAACCCACCCTGTTCTGAGGTGATGATGACCCTGATTGAACAATAAGTTCTTATAGCAGCGCGATGTATACATATAACTGATCTAAATATAACTCGGATATGACTCGTATGAGGTTGCAGCTGGTTAAGCTACTTACAATAACATGATTAAACATCTGGAAAAATGACCTGCGAAATATTATTAATATACTGCTTTTTGTTACGTTTGTAATTTAGTAAAATTAGGAATTTTCTAGAACGCACTGTAATGCCTCAGATTTCCAGTTTCTAAGCACGGCAGTGCAAAAACTGACTTGAGACTAATCTTGTTAGAGCACTTGCTTGGCTTTGTTCGTGAGCTGATCTAGTTATATGAACACCTTGTCTTCTGTTTTGTCTATTGTACGTCGAGTTATGACATGTGTGGTGTGATTTTTTTATACCTACCAGTATTTACAAGTCTCTGTTTCGTATCGAGTGCTCATCGACCAATAAGCACATCTTAAAGTACTAACAAATATATAAAAATACTTAAGGAAAGTATAAAAATTCCAGAATTGTCACCAATAAATAATACACCTCTTTTTTAGAATTGAAATATTTATGTTAAACTTTTATGTTAAAACATCTTAAAAATACTTTAAAAATTTATTAATGTTAATCATGGACTGCAACACATTTTAAAACATTAAGTTTATGGCTATCCTGGGCATGAAGCGCCTTACAAGAATTAACTTTTCTCAAAGATAAAACTCAGTTATTAAATTCAAAAAAATATTACCTATATGTTATTTTTAAGCATATCCTTAAGTGGAGTCATAAATCTGATACACATAATAAGCAACTTCACTAGACCGAAAAAAAACACAAAATCACCTCTATTTTGAAATTAAAAACTATTTTTGTGGTACTAAGTACTAAACTAGCCGCGGCGGGCTCTTCTCTGCACAGATGTCGTCGAAGAGTGGTAACACTCTCTTATTTGAGGTTTTAGATCGAGAACTAAGCATACTATTGATCATTTTCTAGGATATTATTATTACATTGATTGATTACAGAATGTTCGAGTAAGTTCCGGTTTTACTACCCAGCACATATTTAATAAATAAAACACTATCTCTGCGTTTCACAGTCATCAGATATTTTATGTGTTGCATAGCAACCCGAAACTTTATTAGGTAATTCTGAAACGGGCCCTTAGCGTTATAAATTTGTAAAAACATGAAACTGAAAGTTATCAGCCTCAAAAAAAATACTTGGAAATGTTTCAAGGGTAACAATATTCAAGTTTATTACCTTTTTCCATAAGCCTAAATAATGAAAACACATTTCGATATTATTTTGATTGGAGAAGTAACCGGCCAGTGGACAGCTCTCGGGGCACATCGTTCACAGTCAATATATTCTTAGATTTTCTGCTTATTTACAGTATTGCATTTATGCCAGTCATACTCTGTTTCACAAACATTTAGAGATTAATAATCGAGTTTTACTGTAACCTGTCCGGTAGCTGCCAGGCTTGTCGTGGCTTACGAGTCCATAAAGCATTCTGACATGCGATTTCGTAAGTCTACTGACCAGCCATTGGCACAGAATGTATGATAGTCGGAGTGTGCAACAAAAAATTGCAATTATCTTTGCACATTTGTGTCTAGTTTACAAAACTCCAGGGTGTGGACTGTCATATGAACACACTGGAAAAAACAACGGTTAGGTATCATTTTAGGATAGCTCTCCTTTCATCTCAGTTATTTTTCCAGCTCAGTATGAATGGAAAAAATAGTATTATAAAAATAATCCATAAATATAAAAAACATAAAATAAAAGTTGTATATTTTTATTTTATGTATTTTAAAATTATGGGTGTCAAAATGCGGGCCTCAAAATTTTGAGCGAAAATAGAACTGAGTGAACTGGAAATACGAGAATGCCGCCTGTAGTAAAGAAAAAGTATTTATTATAATAAAAGTGTAGTCACTTATCTCTCTTTATGTGAAGTTAAATATTTTTTCATTCAACTTTATAACCGATTCCGAAAAAGGAGGAGGTTCGCAAGTAGACGCGTATATTTTTTTTATGTACCCTGCATAACTTTGTACAAGTAGTCCGATTTGAAATGAAATGAAATGAACTTAATTCACTTAATGATGCTTGACATATTATCTAGCTATGACTTGGTAGTTGCAAGTTTTGTCGATGGTGACCAGTATTGTAGGTGAGTGAAAATCGATCGTTTAACCTGTAATTACCATTAAAAAGGGTGAACAATTTGTTTTGCACCTAAAATAGAACCGACTTCTGACACTGAAAAGTATGAAATAACTTGTTGAAGTCGGCCCATGAATATGCGGATCTCAAAAGTGTTTTGAATCAGCATCAGGTCGACTTTAACATAAAAAAAATCATTTTTGTGTTATTTTTTTTTAATTATAATGTTAGTATTATATCATCTTATATTTAAAATAGGTAGGTATTTAGTTCTGCTTACAATGAGAGCTCAGCTAAACTTAGGTAGAAATGCGCCAAATCAGGCTAGTGCGAGTTGTGGCGGTTGTTTTGTATTTGAATGAAGAATGTGGGTTTGAAAAAAATATTATATGTGGACAGTAGCGTATTACGAAACGAGGTAATGTGATAAAAGAGGACGACTTCGTCAAAAACTGTGTGAGGGCTGGGTAGTAAGTATGTTTAGAAGATCGTAAAAGGCTCATAACATTTTAACCTACGATTAACTGACATTAAAATTCCTTTTTTCATCGCGATAATGCTGAGCTTAGACTTAGATACTGTTATCCATTTGTGCTATGCAGTGTCAAGTAGGACGAGGGGAGTGGCACTGCAACAAGCGTTTAACACCAGGCGGGTGCAACTTGATGGCGGTGCGGTGGTACGAAACCAATATTTTTATCTCACAGTTCCAAGATTTAAGTTGTAAAAAGTTTCAAATATATGTTAACATTTGTAAAAATCAACAAAATCGGTATGTTTGTTAATAAAAATAACGCAAGATGACAGGTAATAAAATTATTCAAACATTACGTACAGTTATAAAATTGAAGTGGTCATTAAAAGCGGTGAAACTGTTGATGTTTTCACTGTATACAGTGAAAGTGAACAAACACTCACCTAGTACACACTGCGATGTGAATTGCTAAGTAATGTACTCGTAATAGCAATATCTGTCACATTGGAACGAACCATTTACAAAGGTTTTTGTGAAAACTGAACGCTTTTATGTAAAAGTGTGAACGGTTTCTCTCCTTTGTACGCCACGTCACAGAATAAAAAATACCAGAAGGATATGTCCACAAAGCCATTCCAATATACAGGGTAATTGGTAAAATGCTAACAACCTCTTAAGGTTACTTCTGCTGGTCCTGATTAAAATTTTGAGAAGAATTTTTTTGTTTGCTTATGTTTATTTGACGTAATAAGCACGAGGACCACCTTATTTAAAGATCAAAATCTCTTGAGCTTGTAATTTATTATTTCATATTTTTATATTACTTCCGAGCAAAGATTGCCCCCTACAATGGACCGCGCCGTGCTCCCTTTGAATATAGTTTTGAATAATTACTACTAAACTCAATACATATTTACATCGAGCAAAGTAATAAAAAATATGAAATCATAGATTACAAGCACAAGATACTTTTAATATCAGGTGGTCCTCGTACGCACTCCGTCAAATACAGATTAAAAAAAAAAATTCACTTCAAAATTTTTGTGAGGAGTAGCAGAAGTCAACCCTAAGAGGTTGTTAGCATTTTACCAATAACTCTGTAGAAGTGACTCTAGCTACGAAGTAATAAAGTGCACTTCAGCTCGCAAGCGCGGAGCACTAATATTTATATTCACCTATAAGACGTCTCTCTTTCTATCCCATAGCCACGCATAGCTCTGAACTCTTCTAACGCGGCACGCACTGTAGAATAATCCCGTCCCGACGGATACGCCTATGTACCTGTAGCTTCCTACCTAATGCCCTAAATTGATGATATTGAGCTAGGTCTGGCCATATTAAGTAAGATATAATTATGAGGGAGGTCGGCCTGAGATCCTCCATAAAGAAGCATACTTAAAAGAGGGTCTCAAACCCATGAAATATATTATAGATTTTGTTTACTGCAATAATAATATTTGTATTTGTTTTTATAGCAGTCCTAAATAGCCTTCAAATATTTTTTAGTAAATAATGAGCCGCTGTCGTGCAAACCGGAACTAGTTTTTGGTGCTAATCAATTTGTCACATTTTTCTGGCTGCGTCGGCCTTTGTATTTAAATAGGCACAGCAGTAATTTATCATTTGGTTCTCTGAAAACTTTCAAATTTACTGTTATCTTGAGGATAGAGATTCATGTCCAATATTGAGCTGAATAGCGGCCAAAAGTAGTGGTCTGTTCTTCTGTTTCTTGACTGTGGAATTTTATATCGATTTAGAATCCGTAGTATCTAAAACAATTTTTTTTTTCCTAAATAAGGCTTAAAGGCCGTAAATAAAATCGAATAAATATGATGCTTTGAAGCGCTCGTAGCGAAGTTTGCTTTGCTGTTCTTAACCGATCAGCTCAGCTAAGCAACGTCCGTTGCTGTCATGAGTTGGATGGGTGACCGCTATTGACATTACTACAGAGCGCTTCTGTGCTTCGGAGGGCACGTTAAGCTGTCGGTCCCGGTTGTTGTCTTAGGATGGCAGTCTTTATAGCATAGTGGTAGGGCATTTTGCGAATACCCGCCTGGCTAGCTACCACCCTCAAGTAGAAAATCTGTCGCCGAGCACCTAACGGTGTGTTCCGGCAGCTGTCCTTGAGAGCCGGTAATTCTAGGCTAGCCTGAACAACATCTTCGACCACATCATCACTTACCATCATGACCACTATCTCACCGATAGTGGTCAAAGGCTAACCTATCAGGCATAAAAAAATGCCTGCTACCTATACGGATGCGCAGTGAGTGTAGTTAAGCTGTACCAGAGGCCCACTTCTCAGTTAGTAAGGTTTCGTTCCTCATACGTATTACATTTTGAAGATGAAGGAAACGTTATGAAGCAATCACAGCCGAGTGGTAACAGGACTACCGTGCCCCAGGTCCATGGTTCGATCTTAACCTCCGGCTTGAGAAGAGCATTTTGCGAATATTTGCCTTGCCAGCTACCACCCTCAGGTAGAAAAACTATCGCCAAGCACCTTACAGTGTGTGCTGGCAGCAGTCCTTTAGAGCCAGTATCATTACAGGCATATGAGACTTAACAACTATATGCTACTGCACGGCTAGTGTATTTCGCGTACTTCCACAGTATTATGTCGTATGGTGTATTGCTGTGGGGAGCTGCTGCTTATATAGAGACAATATTTATCTTACAGAAGCGTGCAATTCGAGCCATATATGAAATGGATTTAGGAGAAATAAAAATCTTCGTCTCCATGTCACTACAATGAAAAAAGTATCTTTCCTGGATTCAGTAGACCGTCGCGTCGCAGCAAAAGAGACCAGCTTGTCCAAGTCTGTTAATAGTCCTAAGGGGCCACTTTGACCTTTTAAATTAATTTACCAGGGATCATATTCGTTTACAGATAAGATAATAGGAACGATTTATACTACTCAATATAATCACTCGCATTCCTTTCAGTTTTGCATTAGAACTCTGCTTAAAGCTGGTTTCCGACGGTCCGTGTTTTTGCGGGTTGTCAACACAAATAGATATTTGATTTGTTGTAGTAATCCGTGCAATCTCGGACCTTACGAATCCACCTTAATATATCCGACGTCACATAATAAAAATGGGCCAAGTGCGTGTCTGAATCGCGCACGTAGTGTTCCGTACCATTAGCTATACAACATCAGACTTCATATTTTAACCTTTTTTGTTTTATCGTACGCGAGTCCGACTCGCACTTGGCCAACTTTTTGTATTTGTTGCTATAGCGGCAACAGAAATACATCATCTGTGAAAATTTCAACTGTCTAGCTATCACCGTTCTTGAGATACAGCCTGGTGAAAGACGGACGAACGGACAGCGAGGGCTCAGTAATAGGGTCCCGTTTTTACCCTTTGGGTACGGAACCCTAAAAAGGACCAGAAGTATTACTCCGCAAATCTATTCCAACTAATAAGCGACTCTAGCTAAGAAGCAATAAAGTGCACTTCAGCTCGCAAAGCAGGGAGCCTAATATAATATAGTCACCTACAAGGCGTCTCTTTTCTATCGTATAGCCACGCATAGTTCTGATCTCTTCTGACGCGGCATGCACTGTAGAATAACCCCGTCCGTAAGGGTACCTGTCGCTTTGTACCGTAGAGATATAAAATACTCTTTTCTGTGCTTTGTACCGAAAGTGCGGAGTGACCAGGCAGTGCGACGTGACAAGGCGTCGGCCTTGTCAACAATTGTTGTGACGATATGTCAAAACATCTTTAATTGCTCGTTTAAAAACTGAGTCTAATGATTATTATTACTTTAATAGTCGTAGAAAATAGTATCCATTATTGCTTTATCTCCGCGGATTGCTTTAACAAGCGTGCTTCTTGTCCCTGCCACGGTTTTGTTTGTTTTGTCGGCTTCTGCCATTATCTTGCATTGAACAATTCACAATGTTCTCTTTGTGCTACAAATGGACGCATCTATTTTAGGCTTACTACGGTTTTATTGTGTATATTTGTTTGTATTTACAAGACTTACAACTGCCGCTGGTTACGCCCGTTGGTGTGATTTATAGGATACTAGATTTTTCTGTTTTTATATATCTATAACTGAGAGTCAAAGACTATCAGTACTATATCTATTATCTATTATCTCATCTAATGGTAAATTATGATGTGGTCGGTTCAGTTCATGTTAACCTAGAATTATTGACTATCAACGACAGCTACCGGAACACACCTTTAGGTGCTTGGACTTTCTACTTGACAGTGGTAGCTAGCCAGGAGCAGTAACGAGCGGTCACCCATCCAAGTCACGACCGCGGCGGTCGTTGCTTAACTAAGCAGATCAGTAAGCAAACTTCGCTACGAGCGGTTCAAAGTATGCATTGAATTTAGAAATAAAAGTTATTATACAACCAGTTTAGTACCTACACGAAACTTGACACTTGGGCGTATACCTTGACACGTTTTGATCATCGCTTAGCTATTTTTGGTGATATCGTGATGGTTCATGGCCTCACTTACGTCCTACAAGATCCTACGTCGCGTCTCGTTTCATAAACGTTTTATGATTTTATGTTCAACAAATTATTCTTGCATTTATTGCATTTAAATTAATTCAGACAAATCATGTTTTTTTAATTTTTTATGAATGTAAACTTACTTTTTTATGAATGTAAACTTAGTAAGTTTACATTCATAAAAAATTAAAAAAACATGATTTGTCTGAATTAATTTAAATGCAATCTAAATTTAAAAAATACCTTATTAGTATTCGCATAATTACCCGTATTAATTTTTATATAATTATAAATGCCTGTAGTTCAGTATCTACTTTGTTGTATTGCTGATAGACCTTTTACTCATCTGAGGGTAAGTGATGATGCAGTCGAAGGTATTGCTCAGGCTAACTTTGAATTCCTGGCTCTTGAGAACAGTTGTTGGAACACACCGTTAGGTGAGAGATTGGCGACCGATTTTCTACATGAGGGTGGTAGCTGGCAAGGCGGGCATTCGCAAAATGTCCTACCACCAAGACCGGAAGTGCTCAGGAGTAAAGTCCACTTGTTACCCATCCAAGTAATGACCACAGCCAATGTAATAAATTACATTACGAAGACCGCAGCAGACGTTGCTTATCCTAGTTGATCTGTTAAGAATAATTACTAGGCGAGCTATACTACGAGGAATTTAATAATGATCGATTTTTTACACTACAGATAAGTAATATTTTATACAGATAAAATAAGGTACAGGTAAGTAAAAATACCTACTGGAAACATACCCTTGATTTTATTGATACCACATGAGCTTAATTCGGACCACCTGGGGATGGTTGTTCATTTTCAATACGACCTTCCACATTCAAACCAGTTATAATAAATATAAGAACTATTTTGTTACGTTGAATACATTTATTATAACGAAAATACTTCAATTTTATCATAGCCGTCGTTATTTCAGGTGTTTATAATATAAATGTGTAAATTATTCACCTTCCGATAAACCGTTTCATTTGAAAGTCAAGGACGGTACCAAATTAAGCGGAAATTTATTCCGGTATCGAAAATACTCAATGGTATTTTGCATGTCATTTCTTTAAATTAAATCGCTATGGAATTCTATCATAGAGGGCGATAAGGTTGGATTAATTTAATTACATAATGTATTGGTAAATCCAGGGTTAAACTAAAGATATTGAATGAAATATAGAATTTCAATGGTTTATATGGTTTTAACCCGGAAATGTCACCTCACCTCCCGTATTTTCCCCGTGGATGTAGTAAGAGGCGACTTAGGAAAATAAAACAGAATGTGCGAACCTTCTGAAGACCTAACAACTTCTTTTGGTAACCCAAAGACGCCTGCCAAGTGTGGGTATCAAATCCCTCCATTGGGGGAGACCTTGTTCAAAGGCGGATGTTTCGGTCTATGTGATGATGGATGGTTTATATTATTAAAATATTACGTTTATGCATATTTTTACATGTGGTTAATTAATATAGACCTATGCAGTAAAGCATGAAAGGTATGCTGAATCGATTTGTTAGCAGTTCGCCCAGTACAAATTTCGTCCTAGTTGTTACTCAGCCTTATTTCGTCCAGTATGCATTTCGGCAAGCATGTTGAGTATAAGTATATATATATATATATATATATTATGTACTCGTATCGTACCTGCATTACGGGTAAATTAAACCTTTAATTGACAATAATTTATTAGATAGATAGAAACACTTTATTTGCATACCATAAAAAAAACCTTACAGAAAATTAACACACAAATGATGTATACAAAGGGCGGTCTTATACCTGAAAGCAATTTCTTCCAGACAACCTTATTATTTGTTTTGTGACATTTATGGTGTACAATAAACAACTTTGGTATTGTAAAATGACATTATAGTGTCGTTAGGTTATAGATAACTAAACGGAAGGAACAAAGAAACGGAAATTGAAGAAAGAAATGAATTGTTCACATGTAAAACAATTAAATTGCAGATAATCGCGAAGTACGAGGAAATGTATACAACAGTTATTGCGTCTTCAATGATTGTGCAAATTCTGTCAGCAGTAGCACTAATGAATTAATTAGTGCTGGTTGTTGAGTCAATTAATTTTTCACTCGAATAGTGCTGATGCTTCGTACTACAAGTAAAACATTTCATATTCTACATACTTCAAAACGAGACCCTATTATTTAGCCTCGACTGTTCATATGGTAATTATTGTTATCTTCTCTTCAATAAAACCACACTGAACTTATACACTAAGATTTTTTTACCTGAGTATACACCACAACTTATATTATAGATTTCACAAATTAACATGCTTATTCGTTAATGCCCGCTTGGCTAGCGACTACCCTCAAGTAGAAAATCTATCGCCAAGCACGTCAGCGAGTCACGAGGCAGCAGTCCTTGAGAGCCAGAGAACATGAGACTTAACAGCATGTTTCAGTGTGACGGGCGCAGTGCAATTTGTGACTTGTGAAATACATCTGTAATAGGCAGAGGTTAGTCCGCTTAACATCAGGTGGGCCTCGAGCTTGTTCCGTCACAATGACATAAAAAAAAGAAAAACAAACTACTAGAACTGGGACCAACCGCTAAAGTGCTCTCTGGGGCAAGGAAGCGCTAAATCTATAAAAGCTACTAATGGTTACCCAGTCAAGTATTAACTGCAGTGCTGCGAAAGGTTCAGTTAAGAACAACTAGGAAAGCTTAATTACGGGCGCTTCAAATAGGTTTTGCATTATACCATTCTCCATAGATATACTCGTATCTAATTACATCGTCGAAAGTCATGTAGGAGTAAACCTGGTTGAGATAAATAACCTCCCGAAGGTGTTTTCCCAGAACTTTCAAATCGGATGCAACATTGCCCATACTCTTGGCAATTAGCATCAGATATTGGCACAAACGCTAGTCCATCAACATTCTAGGTCAATGGAAAACTGTACTTCAAGACATGTTGCCAACTCGCCATAGAAAACCGCTATGCTTAAGGCAACATGTTTAATGCAAAAACCAGGGCAAGACTGTACTGTAATAAAGTTAGATTTGTTCCTTATAAGACTCAGTCTGTTTCATCCCAAATAAAAAAAAACCTTTTCGACTCCTAAGTACCTTTTTTTTTTTATTTTTTTTTTATTGCTGATAGGTAAACCTTTGACTACAATCTCACGTGATGGTAAGTGATGATGTGGTCGAAGGTGTTAACAGGCTTAACCTAGAATTACCTTTTAAAGTTAGCGAGAGAATAATTTTCAATATTGTAAGTGATGCTTTAACTCAAGTTAAAATATTACTAAATGAAGATAAAAATCGGCCAAGTGCGAGTCGAACGCGTTGACTCGCACTTGTCCAACTTTTTGTATTAGTTGTTACAGCGGCAACAGAAATACATCATCTGTGAAAATTTCAACTGTCTCACTATCACCGTTCTTGAGATACAGCCTGGTGACAGACGGACGGACGGACAGTGAAGTCTCAGTAATAGGGTCCCGTTTTTACCCTTTGGGTACGGAACCCTAAAAACTACTATCTTATACTTTGTAGATTTGTAGAGATGATGTAGTGGCCGGCAGGTATGTACACCTCATTATTGAACAACGAAACAATGGCATTTTCCAAAGTATTTATGGAATCCTATATAAAAAAATTATGTGTCAAGTGTTAAGTGCCAAGTAAACTGTCCGAATTTTTGCGTTGAGTGCTAAAGCAAGTATGTGCTCTAAAAATTTTTAATTTCGCTGGTAGGTTCCTAACGAGTCACACTATTTAGTGTGACTCGCAGTTCTTATAATTTTTCTATCGAATAATTTTTTTATATATATATTTTTTTATATATCTTTGAAGCAGTGATGGCTCAGTGGCATTGGCTATAGACTACCGCGCAGCAGGTCCATGGTTCGAATCCCGCCGCGGGCTTGAGCTTCACCGCATGGTAGAAGGGCTTTTTGCGAATGCGCGCCTGGATAGCGACCACCCTCAAGTTGAAAATCTGTCGCCAAGCACCTAACGGTGTGTTCCGGCAGCAGTCCTTGAGAGCCAGTGAAATTACAGGCACATGAGACTTAACAACTATGTCTCAAGGTGACGGGCGCAGTGCAATTCGTCACTTGAACGATGAACTGCATCTGTTATAGGCAGCGGTAACCACTTAACATCAGGTGGACCTCGAGCTTGTTACGTCATAAAAACATAAAAAAAAAATATTACTCAATGCTTCTTTTTTCTAAAAAGTTGTTACACAGAGTTCACACCAGTAATCCCAAACACATGTTCCTATACGTTTGGATATTTGTGTGATACAAACCCACAACCTATTATAGATTTGTCACGCACGTTACCTATTCGCACTGCAACTTGGATATGTGCCGCAATTTGTATATAACTTGTTTTCTGTGTGTTTCCAAATATCTTGGTAAACATGCAATTGGACAATGAATATATAAACCAGGAAGATCTTTGTTTTTTTTTAAAGATTTTTTCTATGGAATAGAATGACGGTGGGAGCTGCATCAGGAGCTGACCATCATCTGTTGTAGGGCATTTTTCAAACCAGTTGCCATAGGTTAATATAATAAAAAAAAACTTCAATATGACGATGTGATTTATAGATTTGTGTAATAAAAAATAATGAAACTTCGAAGTAAATTAAATTTATACGTAATTAATATTATATATATAAATAAAACTAATTTATCTCATTTTATTACTCAGTAATTGACGAACAGCGACGATGACACCACAGCTATAATCGCTTACTATCACTTGTATTGTAGCTGCTTGCTCGTATAAACACTTATTTTATTATAAACATAAATAATTATAAAAAAACCCGGACCCCATATTTAACTATATTATTATGCTGTATCGAACGGCGAACTCTGATCAGTGATAAACCTAACTGAACTATTATGATCCAGCAAAATCAGTATTGCTTAAACTGGGAATCAGAAAGGTGGTCAGTTGCTTTATTTAGGTTAGCTAATCCTTCAGAAGATATTTCGGTACTGAGGTGCATGAGGCAGAGTACCCCTAGAAAAGTCAATCGACGATGTGATAATCCATTTTTTTTTTTTGACTTGCTGGGTTTGCCTTTGACCACTATCTCATCTGATAGTAAGTGATGATGTGGTCGAAGATGTTCAGGCTAACTCTCAAGGACAGCTGCCGGTTGCTTGACGACAGATTTTCTACTTTAGGGTGGTAGCTAGCCAGGCGGGCATTCGCAAAATGCCCTACTACCATGCTATAACGACTGGCTAAGACGACAACCGGGACCGACGGCTTAACGTGCCCTCCGAAGCACGGAAGCGCTTAGTAGTAAGTAATGTCACCAGCGGTCACCCATCCAACTCATGTCCGCGGCTAAGCAAACTTCGCTACGAGCGCTTATAAAACTAATACCGATCACTGCTGATGCCATTATTGTTTTTGTAGAACATCTCATATAAACTAAGTTTAATGTTTTATAATAACATGTGGTCTAATAACTTTTACGCAAACTTAAGTAAATTCTATTTTGCAAAAAAGTCTAATTACAACATTTTTATAGACGTAATTATTCAAAGAACAGTTACCTACTGTAAACTAGGCTAACAGCATCTGAGCAAAAATGGTTTTATGAAATTCTGTAGGCACTGGCGTTATCCGCCATCTTGGATTGCGGGTCACGATCTTACCCTACTGAGCTGGTGCTAGATTGGTATTTCGAATGTAGCGGCTGCCTTAAATACGAGGTATGTTTTGTAATCGTATATAAGTGTGCTGTTAGCGACGTTGATCTTAAATGGGAGGGTCCTTATTAGGCTGTCAAGCTTGTTAGTCCTGAATGGATTGGATATATCCATAAGGATATATCCAATCCATACTACCAGATACTTTTAAAAATGCGTTCTGTTTGATAATCAAGTATCTGGTATTTACAAAAAATGTGAATTTTACCATGGTCACGAGTCTATATCCATTTTCCGAGCAGACATCCACATTCAATTCTATTAGTATAGCTGAAAAGGTATTAGTGAAAAAAAAAAAATGCTGACCCGGGAACGAACCCAGACCCAGAGATTCCAAAGCAATGCTTTACAAGCACACCAACATATATAGTATTCCTTTTTTTACCAACAATTTAACAAATTCTGGCCAAGTGCGGGCCTCGCTTTTTAGTTTTTAGTGTTCAGCAGTGAAAGAAAAACTGTTTTTTTTTATTTTTTTTATGCTTGTTAGGTTAGCGTTTGACCACTATCTCACCTGATGGTAAGTGATGATGTGGTCGAAGATGTTGTTCAGGCTAACCTAGAATTAGAATTTTAATTGTTATGGTAGGTATTTAATTTAGCGATTTTTTGTAACTAGTATAATTTTTGAGATAGACCCCGTAAAATTTGTTAAAACTTTGACAACCCATTTTTTTCACATAATATATTGTATTCAATTCAATTAGCGGTATGCGATGACACCCCACATGAAAGGGTGCAAAAAATATATTTTTCTGAACTTTCTCATACATTGAACCAAGAAAAAAATTATCCAATATTCCAATTCGAATCAAAGTGAATAAAACCAATCTCAGAATTTTAGGTTTAATACTCATTCCAGTTATAGACCCATCACACGGACGGATAGACGACAGAAGGACGGATAGACAGTCAGACAGTCTCGTGTCTCGTTATAATAGGGTTCCATTTTGCTCTTTGAGTACGGAACTCAAAAAACGAGTACGGCACTAAAATTTCTACATTATTTCGTCAAATCAAAACTTTGTAATATAATTTTTCGGCTCACATTAACACCACAGTTTATTCCATTATATCTTGTTTTTCTAACACGAAACATAGAGCATCGACCCGCCCGTTAACTTTACGTTTAAAACCGTAGTTTGCGTAATTATAACTGCGTAATTTCGGCAACTATTATTAATGTAGTTTAATTAATACGCTGCAATAAATCCTGTTTTCACGTTGTTACATTAAAGTTTATTATTTCTAAGATAAAAGCTGTTGAAAGTTGATAATTACAACAAACAAGTATAGTACTTAATTTTTTTTATCGAAGCGTGGCTTATGAGGATTATTCCATACATAGTTGATCTAAACTTGGCTTAGAAACTTCATCCATTCATATCGTATCAATAGCTAATTGGCACTGATATTTTTTGGCCAATAGAAGGCCACCTCCACGGCTTTGTCAGCTGCATTCCTTAGGTCCTCTTGTGTGCAAGTGATCGGGCACAGGGGACATGACAGTAAATGTGCCATATTTAGCTCAGGAACACCCCAATCATCATATTCAGTATATTTCATACAGTAATAGGGGCAATTTGAAAAAAATAAGTATCTTCGGAAGACTATGAACTATATTAGGTAAAGAAATATAACGAAAAAGTCATTTAAAAGTCTCCACATATAGAGGTGAAATGGTTAAATAACAGTCCTGGTTATTATGTTAAGGATAGATACAGAATATAATAAAGGCCTGGTTAACACATTGCACACTTTTCATTACTGTCATCATCATTTTTAGGGTTCCGTACCCAAAGGGTAAAAACGGGACCCTATTACTGAGACTTCGTTGTCTGTCACCAGGCTGTATCTCAAGAACGTTGTAGCTAGACTAAATAAATATTTAAGGGGGGCTAGCATACAACAAACTTGATTTTTTTACCGTTTCTTGCTCGATACTAATAAAGGTGACAGGTAGACGCTTGAACTATTCACAGATTATTTAGTTTTATATTATCTTCAAATATAATTAATTAAAATAAAATAAAATAAAAAATTAAGGGGGCAAAAGGTTTTCGCCGTTTATTAAGTTACAGATAATGGTCCGGAACCCTTCGTGATTCCCACTCGAGCTTGGCCAGTATTTTATTAATTATTTGTCCACGGGGGAGAAAATGCGAAACGCAGCTAGGTACAATAATATGAAAAGCGACGAAGGCAGTCTCTGTAATGCATCTATAAGTAAATATTCACTAAATGTTCACAAATCATCACTCTCTATCTTAAAATGATAGTTCCATTCAATTTCGCACACATATTTTATGCACACATTGTGCTAAAAATGGGAAACACGCACCTACTTCCATAACAATGGAGTATATTTTTACGCCGAGCAAGTATCGAGGTCTGGGTAACAGTACTTGGTCCATTTACCCAGATCTTGATTGCGTTTTACTTAATAATTATTACTATTAAAATTACGATTCGTATGTTGTTTAGGAAAAGTATTTTTATTTTTTATTCTAGAATCTAGAACGTTTGGCAGCCGGAACACATAGTTAGGTGCTTGGTGACAGATTTTCTAGTTGACGGTAGCTAGCTAGGCGGGTATTCACAAAATGCCCTACACCATGCTATAAGGATCAAAAGACAAAAACCGGGATCGACGGCTTAAAGCTGCTGGAATACACCGTTAGGGGAACGATTTTCTACATTAGGGAACCTCCTAATCGGGACTCAGGCATTCGTAAATGCCCTACCACCATGCTGTAAAGTGCATTAAAAAATAATTTAAAATTAAAGATTGGTAAAAAGGGAGACAAATATCGTTTTTAAATTCGAAATAGAGGTAACTTTAGGATTTTTTTCTATCGAGTGAACTTATTTATTATGTGTATCAGATTTATGATTTACCTCAAGAATAAGCTTAAAAATAACATATATTTTTTTCAGTTTTATAACCGAGTTTTTTCTTTGAGAAAAGTTAATTCTTGAATGGCGTTTTCTGGCCAGGAGCGCCTTAAGCCCGCGGCGTGATCGAACCATGCACCTTCTACGCAGCAGTCCATAGCCATTCCCACTGGACCATAGCTGCTTTAAAATATTTAACAGGTGAAATATAAGTACTAGGTATACCCATATAAGCCACAGATATCTGAATTGTGATCCCGTCACAAATCTGAAATAAACAAAACATAGTTTTTACCACTATACACCATGTTTATGAACTTTACTACTGTCCATCTCATAACTATTTATATAACTAACCAAAAACAGTTATGTGGTTCATTTATATGCTGTAGAAGTTGGAGCAAGGGGTATACCAGCGAAATCTCTATATAACCTACTTAAAGACCTTGGCCTGCCAAGAACGACCGTAACTTCCATCCTAGAACGTGTTACAGTATACACAGGCGTATTAGTAGGATCTTACCACATTTGCTTAGGTAGGGGAGGAGGCTCGAGTGGGAAGGGGAGCGTTGATGCATTGTAAAGGGGCCCCTCTAGCCTCTTCCTCTGCAACGCAATGGACCCGCACGGTGAATCCATGGAATGCTAAATAATTCGTCTCTCTCTTCAGTACGGAATCATCTTGTGTGAGTACTCGCACTTGGCTATTTTTATATCTTTTATCTTTTCCAAGTAAGTGAACGCTAAGCTTGAAGGAAAAATTTTTAAGTTCATCGACATCTGTCAGAATCAACATCTATAGGTACATATATACTTATAAATATATGCCGAATTATACTTTAGCAACGCAATTATTGACTTTGTTAACTGATTTCCAAATTAAGGAGGATGGATCATCGTCGGCTATATATTTTTTAATGTTATACTCTTCGATTGGAAGCTCGAAGTTTGAACTCGTAACTTTTTACTGGAACACCCAATCTTGATGATCCATTTTTCGTTGAACAGAGTATGTATCCCAATTGGTCCCATTAAAGTTTCATCTTCGATGGAGTAGATTTAAAATTACACTTGAGAATATGCCTATTCAATGATTTAATAATACTTTTGTCGCCACTCTTACCCATGATGACCAGTAATTGCGGGCAAGTGACTTAATTAATTAATATTGTAAACGTATGTGATATTGAAAAAGATTTCAAAAATATTAAGAAAATTTTACATGGGTCCTGACACAGAAGTGTATAATAAATTAACTTGCGTCCATTCCTAAAAATACTAATGCACACGTCAAATTGAAGACTTTCCAACTCTTTATAGAATTTAGTTTAAAAACACAGTAGAATTGATTACCACCTACCATTTTTGGAAGTACGAGTGGGTCAAAATTCAAAAGGCTACCTTCTGGCATTTTCCTAAAAAAATAACAACAATTGAAAACTATTAAAAGAAACAACCACACTACATAAATCATGGCAATTGGCGGTTGACGGTGACTGTTATGCTTTTTTGCACGTGTTTGCAAATATTTATTTACCAATATGTTCCGACAAGCTCATGATATACGAGAAACCGTTGATGTTATTTAAATTCTAATAGCGTCGGACGATCCCACAACGATTTTCCTATTTATAGAGCTGACTCATACCACTCCAAGGGATAATACACAATTTTGAATTGTTAGATGACATCAAACATTTGAATCGTGACGTTATGTATATACTTACTTACTTAATTGGATTAAAAAAAAAAACAACTGACCCACATACTTCTTTATCGTGTTGGCACATGATGATGATGATAATGATTTATCTCTAAATAAGTCTACAGGTGAAATTCAAGATGCTTCTTTTCCCAAGTATTTATTTGCAAATAAAACAAAAATAAATATCTAAGTATAATAACTATTTGAAAACTAAGAGCTTTCATGGCCGCATTTCACTCATACAGTAAAATTTTATACTATAAGTATATTTAAGAGGATTATATAGCGCGTACCTACTTCTCCATACAAAAAGAAAAAGCTCTTTTCTTCCTCATAATATTGCCCGATTTCGGCAATTTTTGAGTTCCATGTATTGAACATATCATTGACTAAGCTTCTACGTTTTCTTTATTCCAGTTATAACTTTAAAGTCAGAAGCATATTCTGCTTTCTTTGAAACTTTAAAGTTTCTCCTATCTTTAAAGTTATTTAGAAAATTAAAACGTACAAGCCTAATCAATGATATGTTCGATATCGATAATGATCAAATCACTGAAATCGGGCTATACTAAGAGGTAGAAAAAAGGAAAAGCTAGCTTTTTCTTTTTGTATGGAGAAGTACGCGCTATATAATCCTCTTAAGTACCTACGATGTTTTTGATATATATAACAATGCTCGTAAAATGAACTTTTTAATAAAAACAAACGCCCTAAAGCTGTTGACAAAACCACCACATAGACAAAAGACTAATAATAAATTAGTCTTTTATGTATGCCTGCACACATCCGATAGTGCACCATGAATACCATGATCACAAAATAAAAATAGGAACACCTTATGCGATCGGGTGATCTCCAATCTTTAAATCGTTTGATGCTACATCTTGCTCTTTTGTAGCACCGAGACAAAAAATAACTAAACCACGTAAAAGGTCTCTTTAGCAACAGTGCGTCTTTGTGCGTACCAGAACCGCATAGTCAGATAGTCTGTTTCGAATAGTTTCGATGCAGTAGCGTGCAAACACTACTGTGTTTGTTTATACGATATGGGCACTGCGTAGCATGTGAAATAACTGGGCGAAACAAATAGGTATTAGTTGGTTTAGTGCTTGGTTATGTGACCTACATTAGCCCTAATTAGATTATACATATATCTACACAATGAAATTTTGAAATATCTTATTTTTTGAATCTAAAAATTTACGAACCGTAGGCAAGTACGTTACGGTAAAATGATAATAGCACACAGGGAAAGTAATACTTACGCACACAAGTTGGAAATCTGCGAGAACTTGACGACAATGAAGTACTATATGTAAAATAGAGGACAGAAGACTGTGTGAAACTAAATAAAAGTGCTCATTCTCTCTACCTGAGATTTTGCGATAGCAGATATCCGTTATAGGTCCAAGTGAGATCTCTAACTCATGATAGACATTTTTATTTACGTATACGAATAATAAACTTTCTTTTATTATATTCAAAACATTCAAAATATTTATCTAATTTATTTTTACGCAGGCCTTTTTTAACAAAATACTACAAACCACATACAGCACCACAGCTACTACAATGAAAGCATTTGGACAACCTAAAAGTCATTGCAGACTAACAGGCACTAGCCTGCTCCAGCCCACTACCAGTTGGCTGCGTGCCTAGTATGCTAGCAGCATTGCCCCGTTGAATTGCAATGCTAAATAATAGTGTATAATAGAACAAGATACAGAATAGAAGCAGATGGTACGCTCGGACCACAATAGTCTATTTAGAAAAGCGAATACCTCCAAAACTCTCAATTACTTTGAGAAGCATTTATTAATACTTGCATTAGTCTCCGATTCGAGTCAGTAACTGAATAGATTGAATTATTTATTGAATTTGTATTAATCATGTGGTCCCATTACAGCACTATATCATCTTTACGATTGTAGACAAGGTTAGCTTGAGTAAAATTTGCATCTGATACATGATTTATTGCTTTTCTGGCTACACTTTAGTGTTCGGAGCGTTCCATCTGCAGATTTTCTGTAATCTTTATCTATGTCTGATAGAAGCTGTGATAAAAGCGATAGTATGATAACTTCAGGATGAATATTTTCATTGTTCGAAAAAAGCATGTTTCAGTGTTTATATTCCTTTCAGTACAATATTATTACAAAATGCGTAGTGTATATAGGTATCTACACATCTTTTCTTTTCCGAAGGGGAAGGCTTAATTAATTAATTGCTTAATTCACCCACATTTCGCCAGATGTATTGAGGATTATAAAATCAAGGACAATTATTTATTTATTTCAATTAATACGGATTAACCATTTACATTAATGACACAAAAAAATAATCACAATAAGTAATGCAGCAATCGATAAAAATATTTACAATTAATTGGAAACACAAGTTAAATCAAATACATATTAAACACTAGAAAAAAATATGAACAGTAGAATTTCAAATAAGTATAGAATGTTTTTTAAAGTTTATTTTTAATATATAATACCTATATATGTTATTTTGTTTTTGTTAAAATTATTAGTCAATAGTTAATAAAATGTGACCGATCAAGAGAGTCTTTAAATCACTAAGCTGCATTTGTAGCTGAACTATAAAATAGGCTGTTTTTCATCATATACCTTATCTGAGCTGGTTTTGAAACTTACGGCATGGTAGTGCTTTCAAATGACGTAGGATAAGTAATTTGCAGTGAAGTACAACTAAATACTTAGCTAAGATTAAGTAGGAAACAGTTTTTCAGGTAAAGTAAAAAATAATAATTTATGTACATACCTATACCATCAGGTACATCATCAGGTAAATACCTACTAATAGTTATTTGTTATACAAGAGTGCAAAGTTGCTTTTTAATCGCGTGTTCAATTTTGATGACCGAGCAAGCGAAGGATTCTAAAATTGAATCACGAGCGCCAGGTGAAAAATCTTTGCACTCGAGTGCAACACGTAACTTTTCATTCCACCTCAGCGAGGAAATAAAGAACCACAAATTCACAAACTTAGTGCACACGATGTTCTAAATTCAATTTACTTTATCCTCTAGAGAATAAAAACGGCTTTTCCACTCAGATATCGAAGATTAAAAAACTCTTTCCGAGATGGAAAGTATTTTTCATCCCACCATCTCGGAAAGAGTATTTTTAATCTTCGATATCTGAGTGGAAAAGCCGTTTTTATTCTCTAGAGGATAAAGTAAATTGAATTTAGAACATCGTGTGCACTAAGTTTGTGAATTAAAAAAAACATTAAACCTATTTACTGCTACCTCTATGGTGCCGATTGCCGAATATATCATACAACTTTTTTTAATTTGTTAAAAACTCAGACTCGGAACCTTCTTTGTGTTCTTTTTTCAATTTGCTTTGTACGCGGTTCTTAATTTCCTAGCTGAGGTGGAATGAAAAGTTACGTGTTGCACTCGAGTGCAAAGATTTTTTACCTCGTGCTCTTTTGATTCCCTCGCTAACGCTCAGGATTCTAATTTTGAATCACTCGCTGCGCTCGTGATTCAATTTTAGAATCCTTCGCTTGCTCGTTCATCAAAATTGAACACGCGGTTAAAAAGCAACTTTGCACTCTTGTACAACAAATAACTATTAATTCAAGCATTAGAAACTGTCAAGTGTCCGCGGTGAACCACTAATCATAATGTGAGTTAAAATTTGCATTTTGCATTGTAAACGAGCTTACGTTAAATTCGCGAAGCTTTGTACAGAGAACTGGGCGCCCTTGACCGCGACGGGTTGTGGGCGTAGCTCGCACTTTCTTCTCGATTCCGCGCACAATACCGCCTATGTGCTGCTGGTGGGTGCATGCGGGCAGGTGACTAATAGTAATGTAATGAGTGAAGAACTAAGTATAGGTTTTCAAGGCGTTCGCTTGAACAAAAAAGTAAATAACTATCGTCGTTAGTAGGTACTCCTGATATCATTATTCGTCCTCCATTATGCATTATGAAATGAATGTTAAGGCTTTGATTTTTTTTTTACCTAATATTGCAACCGACTTCAATACTCAAAAGTCTTGAAGTATTTAAGGTAAAAAAAACACCCTTGTTAGTGACCCTTGCTACTTACGGGATCGATTGTTTCCTATCTATATGTACTATAGGTTCTCCCAGTCAAAAGTTCTGAGGTTACAGACATAAAAATAAAATACAGTCGAATTGAGTACTCCTTTTTTGAATTCGATGAAAAAGTCTGCTTTTAGGAGCCATCTCGAGTAATAATTGCACTTCAACAATTTACTGTTATTTACATGATAAAGTTTGTATAAATGCATAATTATAAACATAATACAACACATTTATTACAGGTAGGTAAACGAAATTTTAAATATTTAAAGAGTGAACTGGCCGGTCATTTATGTAGGTAATGTTAAATGACATTTTAAAGGAATATGAGTAATATAATTCTTCACATACTTTGCCACTTCCCACTTATCACGACGACGCGACGTGAGGTGTTGATACTTTTTAGATGAAGACGATAGGTACCTAGGTACATAAAATTTCGAAGATAGAAGAAAATAAACGAAGTAAGACACAGTATCTACTTGGTGACAGATTTTTAAATTAAGCATTTCGTACCAGCACTCGATAATGTTTTTACTTTTTTTTTATATTGTAACGTGTTTATTCTTGTGTCGTCCTTTGTTGTATAATTGCGCCATCTCTGTAAAAGAAATGAGATTAGATGCCGTAGTTTTGTCGCTAACATATTCCAACTGAATGAAACCTTATCGGATCGCTTAAATTATTTTTATTCTTTGATTCTCTTTTAACTACACTGGGTAATAAATACCAAGCATAATATACTAAACACTTAACGAGTACAATAAATACCTCCCTGGTCGTGAACACAAAAGCTTCAAAGCTGTTGGCTTGACTGCTCGGCATTTACAGCAACCTTCACTTTTGACCTATGAGTAATAGGTTTCTAAGCCTAGGCAAGGTACTGTCAGGTATATTATATATACCTGCAGGTACCTTGGATGCCTTGCCTAACATGACAGGACGAGGGTATAGGTAGGGGAGATGCTCGTGGCCCCGTTGTGTTTAATTTTTAATTATTGCATTTTGGGTAGCCTTTGACCAAGATGGTGGTCAAAGGCAAACATGATGTTATGTGATGATGCAGTTGAAGATCTTGTTCAGGCTTATCTAGAATTACTGGATCTCAAGGACAGCGTGGGAATGAGAACACATATTTAGGTGTTTGGCGACAGATTTTCAAAATTGACTTTTAATCAATAAGATTGAAATATATTTTACACGGGCTATATTTGACTTTCAAGTAGAAATTATGTCGCCACGCACCTAACAGTGTGTTTTAGAGCCAGTTTCTAGATTACGCCAGTTTACCATCTCTGACCACACTGTCACGTACGAACAGGTGAGATGGTGGTTAAAGTTTAAGCTATCTAAAAAATAATAACAAATACTTTAAAATTATTTTAAGAAAACATCAAATTACTTAATACTTTAATAAAACACTTAAAATGTATTTCTCAAACATGCTTGGAAATGTGATCATTATTTTGACAACCTTCTTCGAGATAAATCGAAATTGTTGTACTGGCCAAATCAGAAAAGTAATTGTTTCCACAAAATGAGTTCAAGTGAAGACAATTAATGTGATGAACTTAATTCAACGCCACCTGAAATTCAAGAGGCGGCAAGAGCCATAATAGAAAACATGTTACCGCCAAAATCGAAAGAAAAATATTTAAAAGCCAGAAAAATTTTGTTCAATGGAAGAATGAAAGAAAAGTGAAATCCTTATCCGAAAACGTTTTTTTGGCTTATTTCGGCGAACTCGCCAAGAAAGTTAAGCCGACAACGCTATGGGTCATCTATTCAATGCTAAAATGCACAGTTTTAATTAAACATAACGTGAATTTACAACAGTATCCAAATCTGACTTTACAACTGTATCTTCAAATAAAATATTCTGCCTAGGTACTACATAGTTTTAATTTCCGCGCATTATTTGAATAAAGCACTATACAAGCCTTGGCCACAACCAGGCATTGATGGACTTACGTATGTGTGCCTCTGCTTCGCCTCGGCCCACATTTACACGTTCATCCACCAGTGTCTCCTTTGCTGGCCGCTGCAGTAATGTACTATATCTAGTGACAATTCCGCCTAATTTTCCTGTTAAGCCGTCGTGACGTGACGTTTCAAACGCCACGTAGCCAAACCGGAAGAATATTCGACGCGTTTAGATTCTGAACGAAGCATCCTCCAAAATTTCTGGTTCAGACCCAAATTTTCTTTTAAAACGTAATAAATAGTCAGGCATAACTTCTTGGTTTCAGACCGGGACACAGCGAAATACAAGATGTGTATTATATAGCGTTATCCCGCCTGCGCACTTTGGGACATATTTACCACAATTTTACATTTTATTGCATCTCCTGCTCAACAGCTTTTTTGGTTGTAAATTAGAATCGAACGGTTAGTACATTTGCCGTTTGTCAAGTAATAGGTTGAAACAAAATACACCCATAGTATTTATTTTAAATATTTCGTTCTCAACATGATTTTGTTAAAAAGTAAGTCAAAATCAAAACAATTATTTAGTAACTGAGTATGGTAATGCCTTATATTGGTTGCATGTGATGCAATTCTTGTAAAACTTGATGGTAACTACGTTTGCAAGTTCCGCTGGTTATTTTATAGTTCTTTACTCTGTACGCGTGCTCATTTCATGGTCTATATGCTTCTGTAATTGGTTACTACACTGGTAACTTCTTGAACACCTTTATATAATAGTGATTGTTAGTTCCCTTCAAATGCAAATTTAGGTTTATTATGTTAAAAGTTGATCGGTTAAGGACAACTAAGGACCAGCAGGTTCAAGTTGTGCACTACAAACAAAATGTTTTATGCCGTTTGTCTGCTTTCTCTGTGGCTTGAATGCCGTCAACTTTTACTAAGATATGCAGTTCATACCCAAGGCAGATATAATTTTCCATATTTAGCAAATTACCAATATCCTTTTTTCATGTTGCTATCTGCGTCTGTTACCTACACAATATTCGATTGCTCAATATGTCTTGCAGAAATTATTGAATTTAATCTTTAATTTTTACAAATTTACAACGAAAGCAAAAATTGTCCCCATAGCCGGGATGAGCTCTTCCAACTGAGCTCTCGTAGTGAGTGAGTCATATATCAAATTTATCAAATCTAAAGCCATGCGTGTGGTAAATAGTAAAATAATTTAAAAAAACCGACTACACTAAAAAGTACAAGATTAAACAACGGGAACAGTTGATTTTTTTTCGGTTTATAATCTGTAATTTTAATTCTAAGATTCTCAATCTTGTTTCGGTCTTCTTAGTGCAGTCAGGTTTTAATTTTGAAATTATGTATTTATTTTAATCTTTTTAGTGTCGCTTTAAATTTAAACTTACAACATATATTTTTGGAACCAATTTTAATTACCTTTATTTTGAGACCCTACTCGATAGGTTTGGTTAACTAACATATTACTATTTGGCACCAAAAATCCGTCATTTTGTTTATTTTTTCATTCTCTAAGCATCTAGAGACACCTGGGTATTTTAAGATGAATATAATGATACCTTAACTGTCCAAATTTATCGAGAGAGTTTGGAAGATAATACGTAGTAAATAAATTTACCAACAAACACTACGCGCGATAAACATTTCCCTTCCGTGGTAGTCGGGTAAAAAACCGCCATCAACTACTGAACACTATGAAACGCAATTGCGTTTTATTAACTTGGGTGACATAGGTATATTTTCCAGTTATATTGATTTATGTACCGAAGTACTAAACCGATTTTGATAAAATTTAAATGGGACAAATGGAAGTATACTCTATCCAACTAAAAAGAACCATCAAAATAAATTCATAATAAACGGAGTTCTCAAAAATACATATATAAGAAGTCGTAGAATCTCCTTTCTTTTTGAGTCAAATGCCACAGTATATTATTATTATTATCATATTTTATAATTTAGGCTGTGGCTATTACATTCTAAAGCTTAGAATAAATGCTTCAATGGTGCTAAAGTAACTTGTTAGGCTGTATCTATGATTTATTCTATGGCGATGTGGCAATCACAGCGTCAATTTGTCAGCGTCAGGTTGGTTCGTAAGTTGAGCTTTGTTGCGTTTAAAATGTTGCTTTATTACCTATTATTATCAACTGTGGTTTATGTTCGTGGAGAACGGACAGTATGTACTTTACTGTAGTCTATTGTACAGTAGGTACTATACCTATATAGGTATAGTACCTACTGTAGCCATATGGCTATTATAGTCCTATGTATTTACTGAGCACTCAGGCAGGCCAGTGGACACATGAATAAAGAAAGGAGCAGAATGAAAGTCATGACAACTTTGTCCACTCACTGAGCTGGTTCAAACGGGTACTACCACAGATCACAGAAAGGGTAGTGCACACGAGCGAGCGCGCGCCGCCGCGCCGCTGTAGCCGCTGCAAGACTGACTGGTTACGAATCCATAACTGTGCGCGTAATATAGTAAGGCTCGGTTGCACCCTAGGAGGAAGTATGTTGCACGGGTTGCACCCAATTTGAAGATAGTTAAATTCCCAAAAAACGTTCCATATACAACCTTATTCTGACGGAATAATTAAATTGACGAACCATTTGACGTTTATCAGAGATGGTGCAACCCAGTCTAAAGCTTTCATCCTTCAGTTTCTGTTATCTGTGTTTCATTCTGTACCGAGATTTACCGTGCCCGAACCGCGCTCAAACCGCGGTGGTTGCGGCGCCGCCGCCGGCGCCTTGGTCGGACGGAACAGAGCGTTAGTCATGGTCCATTTTATTCTGTGGTCATACCCAACAGGTGCAGGGCCCAGGTGTACAGATTATATAGAGCAACACAGACTCCACAAAAGGGATAACAGCCTAAACGTGTTTTCTAAATTACTTGGCTACGGATTTTCTACTTTGCTACATTAAGCTACGGGTAAGTATGTGTACTACAAAGAGTAATTATTATATTGCACCCAAAATCAGAGATTTTAAACGTGGTAGCGCTGTATAATATTTTTCTTACCGTCCAGTAGATCCATCTGTCGCAGAAAGAGGTTTAAAATGACGTAGACGTGTGAAATTGTACATTCAGACAGAAACGATCTTGAAAAAGTTATATTTATAAATTGTAACGAATTAAAATGTAACACGTAATCATTAAAATCTTAACATAGGGATTCTATAGATATATAACGCACCTATTTGTTCATAATATGCATATTTTGTTCATGTTCTGGCACCCTGCCTTCCTGTCGCAGTCATTGTTTCACTCCATTTTACTCCAGTTAGTAATAAGTCCGAGTATTTAGTATTGAGCAGCTAACTACTTACTCGAGTTTGAGTATATTTTTCAGGCTCTTTTTATATGGCGCTATTTCCTGCAGATGATTGAATGGGTTGAAGATATTAGGATAAAGAGATCTCCGTCAGCACTCAGTCTGCTCATTGTCATATTCTCTTTATTATTTTTGCAATATTATATTCATCATATTCACCGGTGGTCTCAAAATTTGCGTCAGCATATAACTTCCAGAATCGCTAATACCTATAAGCATAATCAGAATACGATTAGGTTTATTAACACTAGACGTATTCACAAAAGTTCTATGTTATTATATTATTGGGGCGTGTAAACATATAGTTCTGCACACAACGCCATTCTTAGTGTACAACCAGCTAACTCCATTTAAGGTGATCACCGTAGTGAAACGCGCACTTTTGGAATCTTCTTTTACCGAAACTATTTGTTCAAAAAGTGCGAAAAAAATATATCATATTATTTAATTCTTTATTGAGTGAATTAGTTGATTAGTTTATACTAAAAATTATTAGTTCTTCTGTAATAAATTGTAATCGGCGACCCTTTTTAGACTGTTTTTTATTAATTTAAGAGGCATTATTGATGTAATCGCAACGTTTCTTTTTTAAAAAAATAGCTAATACTATACTCTAATGAACTACTTAACAACTTGTGTTGAAAACATTTTTATGAATTTTTGGCACAAAATTGCGTGATCGCGAGAAGAAATCTCAACGAAAATCAGTCTGCCCGCAGCGCTCGGGCCGTTTGGACGTGGGATCTGTGCCGTTCGTTACGCCATCATTTTTGTGCATTTATTTTACGAAATATACAATATGTTTTTACCATACGTTAATTTGCAAGTCATAAATTATTGAAACTCAAGTAAAAAAAAAATTGGATAAGTACTTTTCTTTATATTGATTTATAAAATCTTTCTAACAACGAGTTGATTAAAGTTCAGACACGGCATTGTTAATTTATATTTTAGTAGGTATCTAGATTTTTAACCCTTGGTAAAATATTTCATTTTGTTATTTATAAGCTACTGTACAATTAAACGAGAACTAATTTCTAATGCACTTAACACACTTTCCGAGACGACCAACTACTTTCTAGGAATTTAGATATTCAATCATTCAAATAAAGGGAAGTTATATATTTATTATAACTTTGACTTTAATAGTTACTTAGTAGGTAGTTAGTCGGATTGAAATTTGTGTTACTCTCTTCTTTCGTCCTACCTATAAAGACATGTACCCGTAACTTTTGAACCGTAACTTCTGTACATGTTATCAATAATACTGTAGATTGTTTCAAAGGTGATGCTTGTCGTTTGGTCCCATTTTATATTTCATCATAATCGGTCAAGCCGTTTTTGAGTTACTCTAAAATACCTGAAAAATATTTACCTATCTTGATGATATAGTTGTTAAAAATGAATGATAATCGATCCCATAAATGGTAGGTAGGTAGTAAGGTGGCAAGGGTCACTAAAAAGTGTGAAAAAAAAATTTAAACAAAAAAATGGAACCAACTTCAACACCCAAAAGTGTGAAATAACTTGTCGAAGTCGGTACCATACGCAAAGTTTTGTGATATTAGGTACTTTTTAACTGTCATGGTACCGACTTTAACAAGTTATTTCACACTTTTGGGTGTTGAAGTCGGTTCCATTTTTTTGCTTAAATTTTTTTTTATTATTATTATAATAAGTGGGGTTCCTTAGGAAAAGTGACTAAGAACCCCGGTACGATTCTTCCCGTATAACTTTTAATGGCAGCAGTCGAATGAGACTTGTCAAAAACCGAAATGACGGATTCAAGATGGCAGGCAAAATTCAAGATGCCCTGATCCGGCTGAAAATAAACGCCATGAGCAACCCAGATAGGGTTGCTTAGAGCGTCGTTATTCGGAATTAAGAAATTATTTCTTATGATGTTATTTTTCAAGATGGCCGCCATACATAGATGTTTTGAAACCATTGGCTTAAATTGTTCAATGGGAAGGAGTCATGGGGAAAGAAAGTATTCTAAACCGAAAATAACAAAGTGATTTTCATGATATAGAAATAATGGGAAATCATAAAATAACGTCTGCCAAGTGAAGATAGATGACGTATCTCGTAAACAGTTACAGATAAGTAAAGAAGTTTTGAACAAATGTCATAGGGAATCGAGAGAGCACTCAAATGACACGCAACAAAAATCCAAAATAGCAGAATTCATACAAAGTGCTGAAGTGCGATCCCGCTGAAGTAAGGTTGAGCTTCAGTGTGGTCGGAGTACGTTACGGTGGCTATCTTGAATTACATCATTCTGGATTTGCCATTTTGCTCTTCTTATTTATCATATTGCATTTAGAGCACGGATGGTGCGTGAGTTCGAAGGGCGAGTGCAAGGTGAGGGTGCAGTCTAAGCCGAGCAGGAACTTGCAAGGCCGAAGGCTGAGAAGTTGGGAGTATTTTCCGTATTTCCAAATGTCAAAATCCAATTTCCAAATCTCCAATGTCTCCATGATGAATGGCCGCGATAACCGAAGCACCTACGAGTGGGGTTCTTTAACCAATGTAACTCAGAAACTTGGTGCGATTCTGCCTGTAGCACTTTTAGTAGCGGTAGGGTGAATCTTATATGGTGGTTTCATTAAGGTTATCTTTTGTATTGAGCATTGCATTGGGATAATACTTCTATAAACATTTTGAACTTTTATTATATTATTATTTGTAGCTATGTTATTTCATACTGCATAAAAAAAAATGACACACTGCCTGATAAACTTGTTAGCATATAAGTACATAACAAATAATTAAAAAGTTATGGTTACATAAGAAACGTAATTGTATTTTTTTTTAGATTTGTAATACAATGGGGAATAAACAAAAGTATAAAGTGCTCCATTAACGTCTTGTAGTAACACAAACTGTGAAAGAGTTCTTGAGTTCAGTGAGTTATAAATCTCGTAAATAAACTTTAAAATTGCATAATGACTTTCTATAACTGAAATTATACCTATACATTACATTTATTCACCTATAGATTTATAGAAATATGATAAGGTAAAATTGTAAGTTTCTGTTTTAGAGTTGGTAAGTATATTACAGTAAGCCAAAACACAAATTATTTGACAGTTTTTTGTAAACAAGGTTATTTAAAATTAAATACACATTCTCACCATTTTCCCTTCAGTCTACACAATTCTTTCTGCTTACCAAAACACTGACACACTTTTTTCGCTTTTTCTACATGAGCGTTATCATACATAATAATAATAATGAATAATAATAATTTTATTTCAAAAAACGTTTAACATGTTGGAGCAGTAAGGAACACATAATGTATACATAGAACTATGAATAACAACAACAAAATACATGTGTAGGTACAATGTAAGTCCTACAGGCACAAATATGCTCCAGGACGTTATCCGCACCAACCCGGTGGTTGGTTGAATGTCTTCTTTCATACCGCTTTCGTACCGCTTCATGAAATCGAACTACTTTTTTGAGCACAATACTGACTTTTGAACTAACACGGTTGGTACCGTAGTTGGTACTTTGACAAGTAATTTCACACTTATCAGGAACATAAGTCGGTTCCATTTTTGTTTTTAAAATGGATCTCATAATCTACTAACCACCAAACAATTAAAACTTTTACTTACAAATTATGTTGATATGGAAGATAGGCACCTGTCTAATAAAATTTCAAGAAGATCGGATCAGGCAATCGAGATAATGACTGAGAAATATACACTGCTCAGACCTCCACCGAGACCACGCTTCGCTTAGTCTATTAAATATTTCTATACTTACAAGCGATGATATTTTTTACCGTATAGGTTCGCAGTAACTGCAGATAAAATGTTGTTATGTACACTTCTGTTCTGCCGCTTCTAATAGCGCACGAAACTCTACAATTTTAGCGATGCTATCCGTGGTACGGCGACTAGTGCCGCCGTGCGACTGAATATTTTTATGAGTTAAAAGTTAACGCCTATTTCTTTTAGCTCCGCCCGAATTAGAAATTATTTTGACTACTGTCTTGCCCTTAAGAGAAAAACACCTACGCGTGCATTTACAATTCCACTGTCAAGGTCTGCTGGATGCAGTTCTACGATGAACTTATTTATAAAGAAGCAGCTGACCTTTACGTTGTTATTGCCTTTTTGCGCAAGTTCGGTATATGCTCGCCTACTTTACTTAGAAACTACTGATGCGCGGAATTATTTTATACATGTATATCGTTACCTGGTGGTGGAGCGTATTCCAATCGACTTAACGTCTTTAAAAGATGTTTTTAGTTACGTCGCATGGATGTGACATTTGGTCGTCATTTCTATTACGACAATAGAAATGACGACCAAATGTCACATCCATGCGACGTAACTAAAAACATCTTCATCTGACGTCAGACACTTCAAGAATTACCGTGATAAGACGTAGGTACGACTGCAAATGTCTACTTGGCTCCTACATTGAACAAACTTTAGATATTACCAAGACTTATCAGGGATAACAATTATCGCATTAAGATACATAAGTTAAACATTTCACAAATTTTGCCTAAGTAATTTGAATATTTTTTAGTAATGTAGATAGTAAAATAGTATAAGCATCTAGTAATGTCAAATAAAAAAAGATCCTTGTGATTGCTAGAATAGGGTTAATATTTTTTTTATATCACAGACCCCATAAGGACTCTAAACAACTGTACAGGCCTTACAAAGGCATCTCAAGTCTTCTCATAACTTATTGATACGATTGTAAGGGTAGACCTTGTTTGTACAAGACGTCTGAGTGTTGGTGTAAATGCTAATGGTACATACCACAGAAAAGAGAAATTATATCTCTATGGTACATACAGTAAAACAATAAAACGCTAAAAATAATCGCTTGGGTAGGCAGAAGCAATTGCAACTACACTCCAAAAATATGGCTGGGTGCGCCTTTCTGAGTGAAAGCC
This sequence comes from Plagodis dolabraria, assembly GCA_963854805.1. Lineage (NCBI taxonomy): Eukaryota > Metazoa > Arthropoda > Insecta > Lepidoptera > Geometridae > Plagodis > Plagodis dolabraria. The sequence continues at coordinate 5,386,049 of OY978457.1, read as the reverse complement.
TACACTATTGGAGCTCACAAAAGCTTCTTCATCGCAATGCCCATTGTCACTTTCTTATAAGAAAACTTAACATGCGCCTCCAAACTATATTTTCAACAATAACTGCCATTCATGCGCAAGCAGGACTATATGAATTATTCATTATACCCTTCGGACTTATCAATATGCACGGCGCATCAATATGCGTCGCAAGGCATCGCTCACGACCACATTTGTCAAAGCTTTGTAATAACTATCACTCAATCTGTGAAAATATCTTTGCTTTGAGGGTTCAGTACTGGAAAACGAAACCCGCTAAGGCTCGGATGTCCATCTGCTAGCTCGTTTTTTATAGCTGATAGGCTAGCCTTTGATCACTATCTTACCAAATGGTAAGTGATGAAGTCGCCAAAGATGCTTCTTAGGCTAACCTAGAATTATTAGCTCTCAAGGACAGCTGCTGGTACACACCGTTATGAGTGTGGCGACAATATTTTCTTCATGAAGTTTTTAGCAAGCCAGGCAGCCATTAGCAAAATGACCTACCACCATGGTATTACGACTTCCATCCTAAGACATACCCAGGAATTACGGCTTAATGTGCACTCCGAAGCACGGAAGCGCTCTGTAGTGATAATTCTACTAGCGGGCAACTATCCAAGTCATGACCGCTTTAGACATTGATAGGTTAAATACAACTAAACAAACATCGCTACGAGCGTTTCTAACTAACGAACTCTTAATAGCTAGCCTACCCACTTTGAATGTTGTACGGTACCTACTTTTAGCTTTAAATAAAAAATGAAAAAGTCACGGGTCCTGGAATATGAGAAGTGTAGATTTTAAAAAAATCCTAGCATACCTTTTAAAAGCTTAATCTACTCTCTATATAGTTAATTAGACTTCCTTTATATTAGAATTATCATCTGGTAGAGATTTCGCAAATCCTCATCCCCAGGTTATCTATAAAAATTACGTGTCATGTTGTTTGTCCGCGATGGACTCCTAAACTACTGAACCAATTCTAAATTTGATTTGCACACCGTATGCAATTAAATCCAATTTGTAAGATAGGATACCTGACATCAATTTATAGCCGTAATTATACGTGCGAAGCCAAGGCGGGCCACTACGTTTCAAATAAAAACTCTTGAAACGAATGTTCCATAACAATTGTTAAGCATACATTAAACAAATATATTCTTTGTTGGTACGGAACCCCCAGTGTGAGAGTCTGACTCGTTCTTGGTTAGTTTTATTTATGAGTTGTTAGAAACGTTCAAAGGATCGGCATAATTACGTTAGGAATATTCAATGGTAATGTCAATATGCATGAGCTCACTTGATAATCCTTCGTTGGAATATTGTAAAGGTACCGAACTGCTTTATCTTGACAAGCAAGCTGGCATCAAATAAAGGTGTGTCAGTTTTACGAGCAAGTAGGTTTTTTTTGATAGGGTGATAGGTTTTTTCCTTTTCACTAAGTGATTGTGAACTGTAGACACAGGCCCGAATCCCTCACAAACCTATTTACGCGTTGTCAGCAGTATATTTCTCTATATAAACGGTGGCCTCCATAATTAGGCGCTCAGAATTATTGTGATAACTCCAGGAGTCACAGACTCAGTACTAGACCCTTCAGGTGGAACCTCTGCCTAAATTAGTAGCAAAAGTGAGTTGCGGGAACTTGTAAGTCATAAAGTAAATATAATAATTTTATTTTTGAAATAAAATAAATGTGTGTGTGTCCATAAGTAAGTCCACACAACAGTTCGAACGAAATGCATCTGTTATTGGCAGAGGTTAGTCCGCTTGACATCAGGTGGGCCTCTATCTTATTCCGTCACATTCACATTAGAAATAATTGCAGGCAACAGCGATACGAAACCTTTTATGAGCGCGGTCCGACGCGCCTTGCCGACGGCAATTGGCTTTTTTAGCCCTCAAAAGTTCATTCATCTAGCTAGGTCGATAATACAAAGTAGCCATGAATGTAAAGGGACGATCTTTTCAGATTTACGATGTTCAATAATTTATTACCCATCGCCATTGTCATTCGTTTATATATTTTTAAATGGATCTTGTATCCGCGACTCTTTGTTGCACAAGAATAAATTCGGAGATCTTTAACTACGGAGAGTTTTTAGGGGACATGGGCAGCCATGCTTACCGATATAGAAAACTGAAACAGTTCTTTGATAAGTTGGTTTACAATCTATAGAAATTTACCGAAAGTTTTTAATGGTTTTGTGTTAAGTTAATATATATACATTAGGTACTAATCTCATGGCAAAATAACCGTTACTTCGTTCGTTTACACTATTTCCGTCTGCGGGCATTAAGGCGATAAGATAAAACAGTTTGTAACAATACGGATCCCGTATATACGTTGCCCCTATTTCTACTCATTGCAACTGCGTTCGGTAGATGGCAGTATTTTAAAGCAATGATTGTCGAGCGGTAATAGCTTTGGAAAACCTAAAAAATCGAAGAAATTTATCGCCAAGCATTTAACAGTGTGTTCCGGCAGCAGTCCTTAAATAGCTACTCAATTACAGGCACATGAGAATTAACAACTGTTTGTCTTAGGGCGATGAGTGCAGTGCAGTTTGTCATTTGTGGTAGGCCTCGTGTAATAAAATACTCACCTGCTATTATGCGGGACCTAAAAACGTTAGGTTAAATATGGGTGTTTATAAACGTGATTATTTTTAGTTGGTAAAAACATTTTTTTGTAGCCTTTGACCACAATCTCACCTGATTATAGTAAATATAGGGTTCAAAGTTGATAGACAGGCTAAACATGTTGCAGAATGGGAGCTGTCTTTCTAGGGCACGTGCCGTAGCATTTCGTTAGGTGCTTTATAAGAATAATTTATTATCAAAATCACAATTAATGACAATTACACCAAATTATGAAGTGCTTACAATTAAAAGTGATATACATGTATTTTACTCCAAGGTGGCAAAGTGGGCATATGCCAAATGCCTTACCACCATGCAGTTAAAATAGGAAACACTGTCGCTTTCAATGCGGTTTTTATCGCAAGACCTTGATGGCATTGCAGCTGTTATGGACAGTTGGCCATCAGCGATCATGACTTGTACATTTCGTGAAAGACTAAGTAAACAATGTTTTATGAAATAGCCACTTCTTGCAATGCTCCTACCCTTTAATTCCACCTGAATAACAAGTTTGACAATATTGATAACTTGTTATCTAGTGAGAAGAAAGATCTTGTTTTATTTCTGGTAATGAAATTGGTGTTAGTTTTTAACCGAATTCAAAAAAAGTAGAAGGTTCTTAATTCGACAGTTTTTTTTAATGTCCGTTACCCAGAACTTTCTTCTGGGTGAACCGATTTTGATCATTGTTTTTTGTTTGAAAGCTGGTTCTTTCCATGTGGTCCCATTTAAATTTCATCAAAATCGGTCATGCGGTTTTTGAGTTAAACTTCAATATCTAAAAAGTGTTTTCCTATCATGATGATATGGTCATTGACAATGAATGAGAATCCATCCTGTAGGAAGGGTCACAAAAGGTCGCAAAAAAATGTTTAAGAAACTAGACTAGATATTAGATAGGAGTTGTCTCATTCTGATACTCGCTCGGCCATGGTGGAATGGCATTCGGCAAAATGCCATTCCACCATGGCCTGGCTAGCGAACATCTTCAAGTAGAAAATCAGTCGCCAAGCACCTTACGGTGTGTTCCAACAGCTGTCCTTGAGAGGCAGTAATTTCAGTTTAAGCCTATTATACACTTTCGACCACATCATCACTTACCGTCTGTGAGAATGTGGTCAAAGACTTACCTATCAGCAAAAAAGAAGTTATTTTGTATGAAATATGTCTATGTACATGCATTATACTTAGACTCCATGTTAGAGTGGAGAATAAAAAATATTGTTCCGGGCGAAGTACAACCTTATCAGTAATATTATGGGAACATGGGGTTGAACAACAATAATCTCTGTTATGCTCCGCGAACTCGCGTGGCAGTACACAATAGCAAAAATAGTACAGAACACTAACATAAGTGAACTCATTTAGGTTCTGTGCTGCTTTTTTCCTTTGGGCAAGGATGGCGACATAAAACCATGCGGGTAACGTGCGCCTTCAGACACTCTGTAACATAAAAAAAATTGGCCCTGTGTGTGACCTGTAGCAACAACCCATTAGATAAAAAAAGTATGTTCGTTGACATCATAGCTTCAAAACAAAGTTTTGATTGGCGTTTTCATTATTGTAAATAGGTAGATACATTACATAATATACCGTAATGTTTATCAGATTACGAACTCGTTTAGTTTTTGAGATAGACCCGACAAAAATGTTCTATAACTAATTTTTTTGACGACCTGGGGGCCAACTCCCACCTTTTACGAAACCATCATAAAAAAAGTAGCGTTTTGTTTCATGCTTAAAATCATCAGTCGCAGACAGGTACTATCACCGACCCACAATCGCGTCCAGCAATATTGGTTTGATCCTACTTAAAGAACGAATGAAATATGTATCACGGATGTGCCAGCGAGATTCAATATATTTATAATATAGCGTTATCCCGCTCGGACTGTTCAGAACTACGATGTTAAGGAACGGTTTTACCATAGTTTTACGACATTTTTTTGTATGCTTCACAAAAACTATCTGTTACTTTTTATAGTTTTAGTTTTATACTCATCAAATAAGTTTGCTGCATTTATTTTCAAGAATAATAGAAATAAAAACCTTGTACGTAATTTACACATTAATTAACCCATTTTTATCGTAAAATAATCAAAATCAAGTTTAAATCCGCTGCTAGAAAGTAACTTTTTTAAGATGGATAAACATGACGGATTTGTCGTTGGAACAGTAATGCTTCGTATTAAATGTCACGTCAGAGTTCGCGAAAAGAGTGAACTATTTGCTGTGACGTCATCAAAGCGCCGAGCTATTCCTTTATAGCTTGTGAGCCTGCTTAATTGACGTGGAGGTATAAAATTTTGCAGTAAGATCAAGTTATTGTTACTATAAGAGGTGAGAGTTGGCCCCCTGTACCGGTGAGATACATTGTTATTTTTATTAAAAACCTTTTTAGTCGAGCCGAGTATCGAATCCGGTGAATGGTGGCGTGGTCGTGATGCACATGCCATTGCACTAACAAGGCAGTCAGTTACTAATATTAAACCTTTGAAAACTCTTGCGTAATTCTTGTTTCGCCATAAAAAGAAAATATTTAAAACTTTACACATCGTCATCATATGACATGAGAATGATAACAAGCTGTGTTGATAATTCTTAACTGCTAACAGAAAATATTACAACTCTGAAAAATAATATACTATATTAATTATGATAACAGTCATATGCGTGTTTGAATTTCCGTGGTTCATATAGAACTAAAGCCGGGTGTTATATTAAAAGTGTGTTAGTTAGTATCTAATTTTTATTTACTAAAAACTTTTAAAACTTAAGTTTTTTTATTGGTGATAGGCTAGCCTTTGACTTTTTTAAGTCATAATACGATCAAAGATTTAGTTCAGTTTACCTAGAATTTCTGGCTCTCAAGGACAGCAGCCAGATCACATCGTCAAGTGCTTGGCGACCTATTTTTCGAGATAACCTGCTGAATTCGCATTATGAAATATATTAAAAAATAAAAAAAAATGAATTTATTATCTGGCAAGAAAAAATAGCAATGACACAAAATTGAATTTGTACGAGTATATTAGACGAAGTTGACAAAGTATCAGCATATCAGTCAAATGTTTACTCGATATCCAAAAAAGGCTTCTGACGTCAGTTAGCCTGCTCACAATGGAAGAAACTTTGCCATAACGCTGCTAATGCCAACAAGAAAACATAAAATATAGAGATGGGCCAACTATGACTTTCGCCGACTAGTCGACTATCCGATTGCAAGACTCACTCACGGCCAAGCCGATCATTGCTTCCGATGAAGTTCGAGTGGAATGGATAATAGACGTTTCTCCGTTGTGCACCACAAACCATCTAAAATTACGTAAAAAACTCCTTATACAGTTAACTCTAAAATCCATATAGTTTATCCACTTAAGAACAAAATTTGCAATATTTGGAAATGTTTGTATTCAATTATAGTGGATTTTACGACATAATAGTTAGTACCAATTTATATAATGACTAATTTGCTTAAAATAACTAGTTACCAGCAGTTGTATAGAAATATTAAATGGATAGTCAATCTTGGACACTACTTCGACACTTGGACTATAGCAATTTGGACTGTAACATAATCAAAATAAAAGCGTTTGTATTTTACTTAACATAATTATTTATTTAGTTTGTGGTTCGAATTACGAACGAAATTACGCTAAATACCCGCGGTAATTCGTTTAGGTACAGCTAAGGTCATCTTACCCGCAGTGTGGGCATGACGAAAGTGTGTTTACCTATCAAGTAAAATAAACAACTGTGGAACTTAGCAATTTATCGTATTTTTTATCAACGGGCCGGTGCGCGTGATTGGTTTTTATAATATTAAACTACAGTTTTATTTTAGAAATCACAGTTACTTGATTGATTATATAGTTTATAATGATAGTACATAATAAATTTCAATCTCCCTATTCTCTATATCTATTAACATTATATATTATTTCGTGCCTGGAAATTATGGCTACACATTCGATTTCCGCTAATGCGTTAGCGCTTGATGAATTTTGCGAAAAGAACGTTGAAGTACATTTTGACAATATTTTATAGTTTAGTCGCGTATTTTTATTGCTAGGTAGGTAAAGTATCGATTTTACTTGACAGTTGATAGTAAATATATCAATTATATTTGCTAGATGTGCGTGCACCAGTTACGTGTGTATTTTACGGAATTTCGTGCAAAACAATATTAGGGAAACAAAAATAGCACGCAATTAATGAACCGAATTACGAATGTGATTAGTACCTAATTACTTTCATAGACGTTTTTATGTTTGGTAACGTAGAAGGTTAGAAAATTGATATCAGAACATAAACACGTTGAGGTGATAAATAAATAAACAACTTGATAAATTTAGTAAATAAACAAGTAAGTATCTAAAGTAAATAGTGTAACTCAAATATCAAAACGATGAGTGTATAACTCAATTCATAACACAGGGAATCCTAGTGATCAATATTAGTCGTATCTTTCAAAAATATTTTATTTTGTCTGCAACAATTTATATAGCTTCTGTTCAGTTATTATTAGTTGTTGTAATATATACTTTGTTATATTTTTAAATGCCTAAGCCAAGATGAAATGTTTTGTTAGGTTTGTATGTTTTTGTCATTGACCTCTTTATACCGTATATCTCGATGGTTTTTGTGTAATAAAATTATTATTAATATCTAGTGTTAGTTTTCCGTACAATTCTTGGCTTTGGAATTTAAGGGCTGTTGTTACATATTCTCCTCTAAGGCGACTGTCGCCTAAGTATTTTCTTGTCTTGTCCACTTTTTTGTTAGCGAGGACATAATAATATTGTACCCATTATCTAAGTGATCTGCTGAGTAACGAAGAGCACTTTTTTAGATTTTTTTTTTGTCGTTGTTGGGTTTTTTCCAACTTGATGTCATCCTCATTTATAACTACAGATATTACGTGCTATCTCCACTCCAAAAGTCATGATTTCGGTGTTGATTATGCACTCGTAGAGATAAAATTATCGTTACCGTGTTCAACCAACACAATTGCAATTAGCAAGCATTCTTATCGTTTATTGAGGTGACTAGAAAACAAAACAGTGATGAGATGACCCAGTGGAATAGCTTTAAACCACTGCGCGAAAGGGCCAAGGTTCGAGACCTATACAAGTGTGCACCTATGTGCGTTAAAAGAACAAGGCCCCACTCGCACTTAGCCATTTTCCTTGGATATAATTATGTACTTAGTTAAATTAAAATTATCAGTACTATCAGTACTATATAATATTATAAATGCGAAAGTAACTCTGTCTGTCTGTCTGTCTGTTACGCTTTCACGCCAAAACTACTGGACCGATTTGAATGAAATTTGGTATGGAGATAGTTTGAGACCCGGGAAAAAACATAGGATAGTTTTTATCCGACTGCGCAAAAAGAGGTTCATGTTTTCGCGCGATAGCCGACATACGCGCGGGCGGAGCCGCGCCCGGAAAGCTAGTATTTTTATAAATTCCAAACCATTGTAGATAAAACTTCCAAATAACTTTATTCCAAACTTGTACAATTTCAAGCTAGTACTTTTCGCCTCGAAGTCTCTTGCCAGAATGATCATTCGACGGACTGACTGGTTTCTTCCTCCTGTATTTTCCCCTCCAAAATGCGATAGTGGTAAATATTTTCTGATTGGTCGATCGAGCTCAACAGTGATTGGTCGATTTTGAATAACCGACCACGAGATCGTGTGTGTGTTGCCACTATTTAAAATACCGAAATATTGAACAATATTGGTTCAGATAAAATAATCTATAAATCCATTGAAAATCATGACAATATTATCTTTTTTTTTAATTTTTGTTATGCCTGATAGGTTAGCCATTGACCATAATCTCACCTGATGGTAAGTGATGATGTGGTCGAAGATGTTGTTCAGGCTAACCTAGAATTACTGGCTCTCGAGGACAACTGCCGAAACACACCTTTAGGTGCTTGGCGACAGATTTTCTACTTGAGGGTGGTAGCTAGCCAGGCGGGCATTCGCAAAATGCCCTACCACCGTGCTATAACGACTGCCATCCTAAGACAGCAACCGGGACCGACGGCTTAACATGCCCTCCGAAGCACGGAAGCGCTCAGTAGTAATGTCACTAGCGGTCACCCATCCAACTCATGACCGAGGTGGACTTGCTTAACTTTCCTGATCGGTTCAGTACGGCTAAGCAAACTTCGCTACGAGCGCATCAAAATCCGTCTGATACAAATAACTTGATCGATAAGTTTTCCATTGATTGTGAGTTTATGCTTATAATAGTAATAATGGTAATGTTCATTACAATAATACAAGTTACACAAGTACATTAGAAACCAAACACGACCCAGCTAAGGTCAACCACTAGACAAGCCTTTGAGTGATATACGGAAACGGACTACTGTAAGTACAGTAAGGACGTTTTATCCCATCCGGCCTACTGGCCGACTGATCTGAACATAGCTCTCCGAATTATTAATGTTACTAATGTAGGCGCATGTATTAATCAGTAAAAAAAATAAATTTGTAGCGAGATGGACCAGTCGTCAGCTAGATGGTAAGCTTCACGCCTATACAATGCTATATTGATCTGAATACATTGAACTGCGCTCGTCACTCAGAGACGTTAGTTCTTATGTCTCGTTCGCCAGTAATTTAACTTGCTACATTGACCATCATGTCTGCCTAAACACAGTAGTGTTAGTACACTATGGCTCGAGGGAGCATATCTAACAATGGAGTCGTACGCACTGAGATGAACTCGTGCTAGTTACCTGGTTTTTACCTGTTAGAGCCTATTTAAATAGTACCAACTATGCAAAAAGGCTCGCCCCCTGATACATATATTCTAAGATTTCTTAGTAGGTTTAACAAACTGGGAAATGTGGATACACGAAATATGGATATACGATATACTCGTATACTCTAATCGAAGATTGCGCTTGAAATTCAAGATCTTATAGGTAAAAATCGATACCATCCATACTGCACTGAGCATCTATACCGTACAGGTAACTGCGTCAATCGCAAACCATTATAAGTAGTACTCGACCGTGGTGCGGATATACTCCAATAATTAATTGTGGTCGGTTAAATTGATAGTCGCCATCAATTGTGCACTTTCTCCCTATTGTTTCATCTAGCTTGGATGTTGCTTGATATCTAGTCCTATTGGGAAATTTTAACTTATTCCAAGTACTATCAGGTGTAAATATCCAAATATGATAAAACTATTATAAAATTTTAGACATAAATAAGCAAATATGATGTAGGTAACAGCACAGATTAAAAAGGACGTAAAAGTCGTATTTAATGAAATAAATAATGGAAGTTGGTATGAAAAGGCACATTTGATTTTATTATGTCATTTATTTCTGTAATTGGGAACAAGAAAAGAATTTTTAACTTAAAAAAATATAACAAACCTAATAAAATAATACATTAATTCTTATATAACTGTTAACAATGTCAATGGGTACAGAAGTATTTGATAGAAATAAATAATGGAAATTGGTATGAAAAGACACATGGACTTATGTATGTTATTTTATTATATAATAAAGAAAAATGAGCCTTTTATTACTTTAAAAAATATAACCTAATAAATACTACATTAAGCCTTATCTAACAGTTAACAAAGTGACTGTGCCTGTTTACCAATGTAAATATGGATACGAGAATAAAGTGTTGTTTGATTCATAGTTAAACAAAAAACGTCTTGAAACACCAAACGTCGTACTGGTGAAATTTATAGAAAAATCAGGCAGATGCGTCTTTTTTATCCCAATTACGAATATGTATAAAGCATAAATTAAATACTGATTGCCTTTTTTTGTTTTGACAGTAATTTAGAGCATAGAACATATATGACTAGAGTAATAAATATGGGATAAAAATTACCATTGAACAGCAAAATCAATCTCCAACGGACCTACAAAAATTGTTTTCGTAATTTCACCTACAAAGATTATCTCGGTAATTTCATTAAATCCGTTCAGCTGTTACGGAGGTAAGGTAACAGACATACACTAACATTCCCTAACTTCTACTCTAATACAACTCGTCAGATCTCACTCAAATTTAAATGGGACAACATGACAAGCACCAGCTTTTCAATATAAAAAAAATCATCAAAATTGGAACACCATGTATGATGTAACAAACACAAAAAAACAGTTGAATAAGGATCCTCCCTTTTTCAATACGGTTAAAAACGGGCCCCGTACGTAGGTACATATTAGTGCGTTTAGTCAATACTATTAGGTAGTAGTCTAACTGTATATGTTACCGGTAATCTGTATAATCCGATATTCAATACCTAGGTAATATAACGTTTTTTTAAAGCCTGATAGGTTAGCTTTTGACCACTATCTCACCTAATTTTCTACTTGAGGGTGGTAGCTATAGCCAGGTGGGCATTCGCAAAATGCCCTGTCATCATGCAAACCTAAAACGTGTAGGTAATGAATGAAATATTATTTATTTTATACTTTGCCCAGGTATTCTATACAATACCGAATGTGCAGCCGGTAATATATGTAAAAGACGAGAGCAAGGCAGGAGAGGTGGTGCGGGCGGCAGGCTACAATGCTTAGGTAGGTTAGATTTTTAAATTTCACGATAATTTTATTTTGATTTTACTGCAGTAATAGAAATATACTTTTAGGTACCCTTTTCATAAAGATTATTTTTAAGGAGCACCCTAATTGTTAATATTAATAAAGTTGTTTTTATGTACATGTATCATTTGCACGTCATTTTGTGGGCTAGTTAACATTGATAAATATAGACCAAGATCTATTTATTTTACACATTGCGGGTGCAACAGCATGTACTCTATACAATGTACTCTATATGAATCCCTAGGAATTGTATACATTACCTAGGTAAAGTATTTTCATAATATTTCATACATTGCCTGGACGCCCCAGGTATTCTACACATTGCCTAGGTATTGTAGAGAATTATACAGATTACCGGTAACATACGAGTATATACTACGAAGTACGAGTACGTAGGTAGGCCGGAATGCAAACACGTTGGCACTCGATGCCTTGTTTGTTGGAACAATGTTCTAACATTTACAAACAATATCATCTCATATTACACTTTCGCTAAAGCATACACACGTCGGCAAAATACAAAGTATCACTATTTACGAGTATAACTCAATTTTCAAAGGTTAGGAAGTATCTGAACCCAATCAACACCTGTATCTGTTTGTCCTCAGGGCGGCACCATGTTGCAGCAGATCCTGCGTGACATGTGGGTGGACCCCGAGATCCTGGCTGAGCTGGACGAGACTCAGAAACAGACGCTGTTCTGCAAGATGAGGGAAGAACAGGTATGGGTAAATCAGATGAAATTGGGAAAACAGTAAAATATTATACATTAAACCGGCAAAATCGCTCACGTTGGTGATCGAATAAGTGTCCTGGCTTTCGAGCATATCAGATGCTCATCATCAGGGCGAGTGCGCAGCTGCGCCTGCGAGCTCCCGACGGGCACCAGATCGACGTATTCGATCCCCAACGTGAGTGTTTCAGTCGGTTTAATATTTACATATGTGTGAAACTCACGAGAATTTAATTTCAAAAGAATAAAAGTACTACACTGTTAAGAAAGTACACAAAATGTTAGTTATTCGTCCAAATTTATTTCATGATTTTCAAAGAAACGATACACTTACGACAATGACTAATCCAATCATCAAAGCATTTTTAAACGCTTTTTCCGGAATTGAGTTCAGTTCTCGCCGCGCATTCTTCTTTATGTCTTCTACCGAATGAAAACGGATGTTACGAAGAATACGAAGTGGTAATTTGAGTTAAGGATAAAGAAAGAAATCGCCTGGACCCATATCTGCTGAATAAGGTAAATTTAAGACAAACTCTTTGTTCAATGTTTTGTCCATTATGAAGTCCGTAATGATATGACATACGAGTCTAAAAACAGGACTGTATTTAATCTAAATTACAGATGCAACTCAAACTCTGTGCCAAAATGGAAAACAGATGTGCCAATAATCTAACAACAACTAAAAAATGAATTTGAACCGGAAAAACGTCATCGATTCACGATACTTTTTTGACTGAATTTATAAAGCACAGAAAAGAGTAAAATTGTATTTTATATCTCTATGGCATAAAGTCTCACAGGCTATTCGGTATATTGTTTTGCATATTCGTAACTCTTGACTATATTACCACGTTTTAATTGTCTTGTTTGTCAGTCTTTCCGCGTGGAATCTTGAAACTCAAATTTTCAGCAACTTTCGATTAACTATCTTGTTAAAACTTTCAGGTTAGTATTCTGTCATCTGTGGTTTCAGCTATAAATCGATGACTGTGCATTATTGAGTCACTTTCCTGTTTGTTTGTCTATGATACGTGGTTTTTTGAATAACTCAGATTTATATCGGTATCAAAGTCATAACAATAGACATTTATTGTTATGCTGTGAATATAATCACAGCCGATCTGCAGAGATTCCTCACAAACAAAGTTAATTGCAAAAAAGTATTAGGAAAATATTTTGTTTATGCCTTATATTAGGGCATTATTTTTAGATACATATAATTAGATTTGAAATAAAACTGGTGACTAAATAAATACCTTACCCTACCCTACAAGCATATATTCTTGTAATAAAAAAGGCTGAAAAAGTTTAGTAAAAATCACAAAATATCAGTCCCATTACGCCTTCATAACCCGACCAATTGCAATAACTTGCTGTATCGACTCAAGGCTGCCAGACACGTTAGGAAATCGACAGATCAGGAAAAGTCGATTACCTACTAAATATTTTTTATTGAAACATTTATATTATTTATTTGACTTGTATTTGATAAGATTTCAATGAGTCTGCCAGCTCCCTTATTTATTTTTATTTCGGGTATAATAGTCTTACCTCTGAAGTGAGGGCATGACTGTCGCCTGAGGCCTTGCGTATTCTTCAATATCTGTCAGTACAGTAGTAGTAGTGGCTTGTAGGGTTCATCTCATTCTAACTTCTACAATGGGCCTTGTCTTAAGGTCCGTTCTGGGAGTATCAATATTCTAGTTCATAGAACTTACAATCTTGTGAATCACACAATCCATAGGCTTCGATACTATCTTTTTTATAACTGAAGGCTATCCTTTGACTACTATCGCACCTGATGGTAAGTGACAACGCCGATACAGGTGCTTGGCGACACTTAGCCGCTTAGTAGTAAATGCCAGTAGCGGTTACCTATCCAAGTGCAGAGGAGCGGCAAACTAGACAGCTTCGCTACGAGCGCTTCAAAAAAGCAACCTAACCCGTCCTCATTATTTCCAAAATAGCAGTAGATAGGTCTTAGTCAGATACAAAGAATTTAATAGATCAGTTATATTCTATTTCTCAACAATTGTACTGCAAAAACTACTCGTAAGTATATCGAAGTTTGGCGATTTGCGATAGTTTTTATCGATTTCTGTTTTACGTGTGCCGTTTCGTCACGGAGTCAATAGGCAACGTTGCAAATCTTGCTTGCATTTCGTACGACGTTGATAAGAGATAAAGCACGGGACAAACTGCCATAACCTTGACGCGTGTTGTTAATATCTGCTTGAAGTAATTATTTTTTCGTAGAACTATCTGGCCATGTTGAACAAAGGTATATCTGTGCCAGATTGCGCATTTTTTGTCTTAACCATTGACAGCAAACTCACCTAAAATGGTAAGTGATGATGTGTTGAAAGGTGATTCAAGGCATTACTGACTCTCAAGGACAGCTGCCCGAACACACCTATTTTCTACTTGAAGGTGGTAGCTAGCCAGACTGGACTTTGCAAAATGCCCTACCATAAGTTGGTAAAGCTCAAGCCCGTGACGGCATTTGAACCTGCTGCGCGGCAGTTCATAGCTATTGCCACTGTGCCTTCCGAGCTATATAAACTTTCATCATTATCTTCTCTGCGTTGGTGTATTGCATGTTTATAATCAAATACTTTTATATTATGTGTACATCATAGATGTAATTAAAACCGTTTTTTTAATTACATCTATGGTGTACATTCAGTCTTTTTAGATACTGAAAACTTATAAGTATATCAAAAACATTTGAATAAAAATCCTTGCATAATGTATTATTATACATGAATATTTTATAATACATGCATTTACATATGTCTATGTTTTTTTTTTTTATCCTTGATAGTTTAGCCTTTGACCACTATCTCACCTGATGGTAAGTGATGATGTGGTCGAAGATGTTGTTCAGGCTAACCTAGAATTACAGGCTCTCAAGGACAGCTGCTGGAACACACGGTTAGGTGCTTGGCGACAGATTTTCTACTTGAGGGTGGTAGCTAGCCAGGCATTCGCAAAGTGCCCTACCACCGTGCTCTAACGACTGCCATCCTAAGACAACAACCGGGACCGACGGCTTAACGTGCCCTCCGAAGCACGGAAGCGCTCAGTAGTAATGTCACTAGCGGTCACCCATCCAACTCATGACCGCGGCGGATGTTTGCTTAACTTCGCTGATCGATTCAAAATGGATAAGCAAACCTCGCTACGAGCGCTTCAATACTATGTATCACCATTGGACCTAAATTTTGGCTCGTACGTTGAGTCCAAGGCTACATTAGTTGCGAAAAAGTTGGGAGTCCTAGGGAAGAATAGGCGGTATTTTATACCAGAACAGCTTCTAAACCTGTACCACATATGTCTGGTTATGTATGGAATACTACGGCCATCTCTGAGACGACACAGCAAAATACCAGCACGAAGCCTTGGTCTCCATTGAAGGGCGCGTAAAAACCTCATTGACTACGATGCTTTGGTGAAGACCAGATTCTAAAGCCTAGAACATCGTCGCAAAGTTGCCGGTCTTTCAGTGCAGGGCACATTTCGAAAAGTGGGCGATGGAGTTTCATAACTTAATTCCTGCATCTCCTTTCCACCACCGGACTAAATGTACGGAAACACGCGTTGGTTGACATTCCTCCTATCCGCACAAAGCTATATGCATCCACCTTTATAACACGTACAGCAAAGCAATGGAACACCCTCCCAGCGTCCTTGTTTCCCGAGAGCTATAATCTGGATGTTTTCAAGTCTAGACTTATTAGGTATCTACTAGGCAAGCATGCTCCACCGCCGCTCGCGTTGTCGCTTACAATCAGGGGAGACTGCGGTCAAATGCTTGTCTATTCGCAATAGAAAAAAATAATATTTGTTTGGACAAACATACCACAAACATTGAAATATTAAATATATTTTATTTGATGTTACGCTTAAGTTTATCAAGTTTTAAAGTAATTTATTACGTGCCATTACAACCATGACTAACAAATTTTAGTTCATTGTTCTCCGAATATAAGTTTTTGCGTATCTATTTTAGGTTGAACAAAAACTGATCTACTAATCTATTTTATGTGTCACGGATCAGTGGGGCCTGATCGCTATTATCTCAGCGGGAGATTGGGTGATTGATCGTTACAGACTGTATGACGATTAAGTTACTTTGTTAGTATCAGTCTCTCATTGAAATCTTCATACTGACAACCCTAGTTACCAACCGAAGTTCATTGCAATGCAAATATTGACCTCCAGAAGTACGTTCAGTAATCAGGACCTAAATTAGTGCTCTGTTCGGAATGCAACTTTTAACGTACACTAATCTAATGACATACACAACTTTGAGTAGAGCGTTGTTTGCAACGCTCGGTTCTGAATCTCTGAAGCTTGAACTATCAAAATCGATCATTGAAAAGTTGCAACCACGTTTCGCCAATTGGGTTTGGTCCCTTGTAATGCGGGGCGAGCCAATTGCCATTCATCGGGCACTGTTTGAGGGCCATTAAATTTTTTTTCTCTAACACACTAGACGACCCGAAACACAAGAACATATTAATACGAATACGTTTACGCTAGCAATATATAAGGCAGGAACACAAGAACATATTGTATGAAATCCTGACAGAGCACTAAGATGGTAAAATGCCTACGAACATCCGAGTGAGAAGTGGCACGCTGCTCATATGGCGCACTTTTCTCTTAGTCGCATCTTACGACTCCCACACAGGAAGAAAAGGGGAGGTGACATTCTAACCCGACACCCCAAAAGTATTGGCATAGAATAAATTGAATTGTAATTTTCGTCAGTTTCGTAGCTGTTTCTAGAATGTCAGGTGGAGTTAAATCATCAGTACCTATCGTGGGTGTTGCTTGACATTTTTGCTACTAAAGTTTTATCCAACAAAATATAATATTACTCAAATTCTTATGTACCGCCGTATAAATAGCGCCAAAATGGAAAAAGTCTGTTATTGGTCTATTGGCTCGGAACCAGCGCAGCGCGTTGCGCGCGCATCTCGCTCACCATAGATAATGTGTACTTAAATTGAATTGAAACCTCTTTGGTCGGGACACATAGTACTTTAATAATTAAAAAATTGTTTTAAAGCATTGTTTTGTTAGGAGAACAATGCTTTAATTTAACTTTTTAATTTTCTTAAAGAAGTATGTACATAAAATATGCCAATAAAAGTCTGTATTTAATTTCATAATTAGAATATTACCGAATGAGATTATCAGTACTAATATTATAAATGCGAAAGTAACTCTGTTTGTCTGTCTGTCTGTTACGCTTTCACGCCAAAACTACTGGACCGATTTGAATGAAATTTGGTATGGAAATAGTTTGACACCCGGGAAAAAACATAGGATAGTTTTTATCCGACTGCGCAAAAAGAGGTTAATGTTTTTGCGCGATAACCGACATACGCGCGGGCGGAGCCGCGCCCGGAAAGCTAGTATAAAATAATATTAAAGTTAAAATTAAGAAATTCAAAATCTTTCTGGTGCATTATCACATGGTTGCTATATATAATAATTAGACATTAAATGTGTATTAGTAAGATTTATTATATAAACGCAAAACTGGACTAAGCGAAATTTTAGATCTGTATTTTTATTTTCCCTAGAGAAATATATGAAATCGTGTTTTCGGATCCAGCATAGTATTTGTCTTATCATCTAGAAGTCTAGAATATTTTATTCATATCCGTAAGGCGAACTCGAAACTCTTTCTAAAAACATGTTCAAAATTTGCATTTCTGAGACTCACTTCAACTTAAGCGTCTCAGACGCTTTAATTACTGTCTAAAGCAAGTACGTGTAAAAGAAACAATAATTATTATTTGTCAACCTCAAGCTCAGCGTACGAGCGCTAGAAATGTGTGTGTGTGAAAAAGGGCAGTGAACCGAAATCATTTTTGACATAACAAATTCTTTTAATTTAATTGATTACCATCAATCAATGTCAATATACCTACATAATCGCTTTGGATATTGAAAATTGCCTCTAAACAACAGCCCCAGCCGGCCTAACGTGGACTGGGGAAATCACTTTTACCCCCTTATTTGACCCCTCGATTTAATCCACTTCCAAAATTACCTATAGAGGAAAGGAAAATGTTTCTTTTTGATATTTCCGTGAAAATAAATCCTTTAAGGAATTGACACAGAACACGGATAAAATTATCTCTGTATGACATAAGAAAGGGACAAGCTATCCTTGCTAGTGTAAACTGCGATCCCCAAGACGCCTGCCAAGCGTGGGGATTATGGCAAGCCGCCCATGAATGGGGAGGCTGTGTTCAGTAGTGGACGATCTGGCTGATACAGTACAATAAGACAGAAAGGGTTGACGTTAATATACATTCCGAGAATATAAAAAAAAATCGAATGTGAGCCGATTTTTATCCTCTCCCCCGGGAAATATCTCTCCGGCGCAAGATAAGCCCCCAGGATAATGTATGCCTAGTAAACTCCAGCCGAGTACGATTCAGCTAGTCAAATCTGATAGATGAAATCAACTTCAGGTTTTTTTTACTATATAGGCTATATTATAATATATGTATATATAATCTGAATAGTTCTACCTCGTACTAAACTGTTCATGGATAATATGGATCAAAATAGATAGATAGATAGATAGATAATGCTTTATTGTCACACCACATAAATGAAAGAGATAAAAATTACAATTCAAATTGATAGTGTTACAATGGGCGGCCTTATTGCTGAAAGCAATCTCTTCCAGGCAACCTTTGGATGGAGAGGATCTGTAAAACCGATTATAAAGGGGTGTAGTAATGTACATAACTATAAAAGAAATATATGAAAAATAAAAATAATAAATTAAGTACAGTTTCTGAATTTAAAGCACGTGCTTTTATATGTATACAAATATACATGTAGAATATAGGTACAAAAAACATAGATATAAAAATATATATATATTTATATATATATAACCCAATATATATCTTTAAAGTTAAATATATGTATTATTTTACTACAAGAATAATAGCAATTATAAATGAAATAGTAAGGATCTCCATAAACAATTTCAAGCAAAGAGGCAAGAACAAGTACTTACAATGTGACATTTGACAGATAAAACTTTTTTATTTGGTCCTTAAATACATTTAAAGATGGTGCACGTCTGATGGACACAGGTAGAGAGTTCCATAGGCGGGCAGCTTTAACAGTGAAAGATTGGTCGTAGAAAGAACTGGTATGTGGTGGAATGTCTAGTATAAGATTTTCTAATGACCTCAATGAGTATGCAGAACATTGAAGGAAGTTGAAACGTTCCTTGAGATAGCGCGGGGATGTAGGATTGAACAATATATTGTAAAGGAGACAGAGAATGTGAGTATTCCGGCGAAGACGTATTGGAAGCCACTTGAGCTCAGAACGAAATTGAGAGATATGATCATATTTGCGCAAACCAAATATGAATCTTATACAAACATTTTGAAGACGCTCAAGCTTATTCAGCTGCTCCTCCGTGAGATCTAGATAGCTGGCGTCAGCGTAATCAAGTATAGGGAGTAAGAGAGATTGAGCTAAAGCAATTTTAGTGGTAGTGGGAAGGAAGTTACGCAGCCTTTTTAAAGAAGCTGTCGATGCAAAAAGTTTACGACTTGTTATTTGTAACTGCAGATCCCAAGTCATAGAGTTGTCAATAGTCACACCCAGATTTTTAACAGATAAACTGAAAGGTATAACAATTCCATCGAAAATTACCTGAGGAAGCGTTGCCCAGTCTACTTTTGACAATAACCTGGAACTGCCTATAACAATGCTTTGAGTTTTGCCGGGATTCACTTTCAATCCGAAGGATTTGCTCCATTTTGTTATGCGATCAAGATCAGTATTCGTTGTAATAATAGCATCAGATAATGTATGTAATGGAGCGTGCGAATATATCTGTAGATCGTCCGCATATAAGTGGTAGGAAGAAGAGAGATTTTGTGAAATAGAGTTAATAAATATTGCAAATAATAAAGGAGATAGCACGCCGCCTTGCGGTACGCCTGCTGTCGTGTCACACCAAGACGATAAATTGTCTTCAAGACGTACACGCTGCCTGCGCCCGTACAGATAACTGTGAAATAAATCGATTTCTGTTGGAGATATGTTAAGAGAGCGAAGTAAAGCAAGGAGAATGTCGAAATTGACAGTATTAAATGCATTACTGAAATCTAACAGTGTCAGAACTGTAAGCTGACCATTATCCATACCAAAACGTATATCGTCCGTGACTTTTAAGAGAGTGGTGATGGTACTGTGCCCTGGCCGAAAACCGGACTGATACGGATTAAGAAGTTCGTTATGGGTAAGGAAATTACTTACTTGGTTGTGGATAAGACGCTCCAAGACCTTTGACAAAAACGGGAGGATAGCAATAGGTCGGAAATCGGAGAAAGATTTAGGGTTCGGTTTTTTGGGGAGAGGAATTATTTGAGCGTCTTTCCATGCAGAGGGGAATGCTCCTTTAAAAATGGAATTATTAAAAATAAAGCATAAGATAGGGAGAATAATGTCAATAACAGGTACAATCATGTTGCGGCTAATGCCGTCACAACCAACAGCGTTAGAACTAATGGACAATATACTCTTCTTAACATCACAATCAGAGAATCGATGAAAAACAAAAGGTGAATGGTCGGGTAAAGGTAAAGTAGAAAGGAAGTGTAAAGCATTATTTTTATCTGCATCGTTAATGTCAGATGTGGAAGAAAAATGAATATTTAGGGCGTTGATGTTTAAATTACTTGAAATTGTATCTTGTGTAGATTTACCAATACCCAAAGACCTCAGGAATCTCCACACTTTGGCGGGATCCTCATTATCAACTGATTTATGAACATGGCGACGAAATGCATCCCTACACACCATATTGCAACGATTCCTAGACATCGTATATGCAGCTTTCGTGTCATCGCCAGGGCGACGCTTATATTTGTTTTTAGCTACAACTTTCTTATGCATCAACGCTTTGATCTCACCACTTAGCCAAGGCGCTGGACAATGTTTTAATATAATAGCTCGCAAGGGTGCGTGTTTATCGTATAGCTGTGTTATTAACGAATTAAAAATTGCGACTTGGTCATCCACAGTGTCAGCATTTATTACCGCAGACCAATCAATTCTTTGTGCGTCACAAAGAAACGCTTCCTGGTCCATACCACTAAAGTTGCGCTGAAGTATGACTTTAGGCTTAGCTTTCGGAGGACGAATTTTATAGGACAGAAATATTAGGTCATGATACGAGAAAGCATCAGCTGAACATTGACCGTGCCTTGCAACATGCTGTGTAGATGATACTATAATTAAATCAAGAAGTGAGGGGTTACAGTTTGGGAAGTGATGAGTTGCACTAAGAGGGAGGATATGCATGTTGCAGGAATTAATCACGGATTGCAAAGAAGAAGAACGACTATCTTGTTTAAGGAGGCAGGTATTAAAATCACCCATTATAATTGTGTGGTCGTATAAAGGAAAGATGTCTTCCAAGACGTTTTGAAAAGATGCGAAGTAATTAATATCTTTGGAAGGGCTGTAATAGGCTCCAAGCAAGACTTTTCTATGTGATAGAACTACTCCAACGAACAAGTGTTCACCCGCATCGGAGGGAGTTGGCTGAGAAGAAGCGCTGACTACAGAAAAGGGAATATGTGATCGCAAGTATATAGCCACCCCGCCTCCTTTGCTACCGGTGCGATCATTGCGGATCAGATTGAAACCAGGCATAGAGTAAGAGACAGATGGTAAGCAAGGCTTAAGCCATGACTCGGAGACTATTACAGCATGTATATTTTTGTTGTTGAGAGACACCAGCATATCGGGGTAATGGGCCGGAATACTTTGCGCGTTTACATGAATGACGTTAAAGTTCTTTGGTACATCAGAAAATCGTGATTCCAGATTATCGAATAGCGATGGGATGCTTACGAAACTATTATTACTTGATATTGACGTATCAGAAGATAAGGACAAAAAATCCTCTGCGTCGCTACTATCATCTTGCCTAAATATGTTCAGCATAATAAAATATAAGTACGTAAACTTAAATACTAATATATATGTATATTATATATATATAAATATGTGTGGACGTATTGTAGTGTTACTACAATAAAACTAATACGAATATTTCTACACCTGCCAGTTGCGTGTCATTATTATAACTAACAAATAAACAGTGAAATGTATCATATTATAAAAGAAGAAATTAAAAACTAAGTATACAAATGCAAAATATTTTAAGATTCTTTCTTGCACAATATAAAATATATGCAGCTCAAGAGATAATTAATTAAGGTAATTTAGTGCCTAATGAAAAAGTGGCAAATATAGCGAATCCAATATAAAACTAAAAAAAAAAAAAGACATATCTACACTATGGTAAAAACATTTCTGTTCTATGTACTCTAATCTAGGGAAGTTTATTATTATCTATGTTTGTTTGTTTTGTTTACATTTCTACCTCACAACAAAATATAATTTCATCTCTGTGTATAGAAAAAAGTATTATTACAAATCAATACAAGTAAATTAATGAGGCATAGATTGATAAAAAGAAGAAAAAAATTAAAATATGATACCACAACCAATGTTCCGGGAGCTTCAATAAATAAGACATCGGTAATCTTTGCTTCACTTTCTGGCAGCAGCTCGTCGGGTTTTGGGTGCAGCTGCGGGTTCTTTAGCTGCAACAGATGCTGTCTTAGGCGTCACCGACACTTGAATTCTCTCAAGTTCAGCGAGAGAACTGATTCGGTGTCGCTTTTCATCAGCGCCCTGCACGAACACAAAACCATTACTGGTCCAACATTTCTGGATGCCAAACCTTTGGCGGGCCATCATAAAAGTCTCGTGCCGCGACTTCGTCAAAAACTCCGATATAGTAACTCCTGACCCCTTTAAAGAAGCTTTCGCGAACCAGATCTTATTCCTATGTTCGGAGCTACATACCTTTAGCAAGATTGGACGGGGCTTATCAGGAGAGGCCTTGCGGCCCATCCGATGGCAGCGGCTGATGTCTTTTACCGTAAAATTGGGAATTTTTAATTGGGTACACACAGCTTTGGCTACTACAGCTGCAGTCACTTCGTCCTTTTCCTCAGCAAGACCATGAAGGAGGAGTATTTTCCGACGACTTCGCATTTCCATACTGTCTTGCTGCTGTCTCAGCAGCTCAACCTGGTCTTGAAGGCAGCGCACAGCAGTCATGATGAAGTCACGGAAACCAGCAAACTCAGATGCCAAGCTGGTAACATTGGCTGTAGGAGCAGCAGCCTGAAGATCCATTTGATATGCATTCATGCGCTGATCAAATAGTAATTGAAGTTGAGCTACAGATTGTTGAATGGCATCCATCTTGAATTGTATGTGTGAAGTGATCCAATTTGTTTTCCAGTTAAATTTAGCAAACAATGATTGTACAGAAAGGATAACACTCCCTGGCAGGTACTGTGTACTTCACTTTAATTATACATAAGAATTAGGCTCTTAAATAGTGTTTATATATTAATTTTGAATAAATTAATCAAGAGAGATTATTTAGTAATGTATTATTTACAACTACCTTAACTTAACTACTATTTATAAAATAGTAAGTAGAATAAACTTTGTATCCCATTCGGTGGTTCTCAAAATCAGCCACCAGAGCTCATCCTGAAGTTTTTGGCAACAGCTTTTCTAATCCAAATGCCCTACCATAGAATGCACGCCTCGTCGTCATCCAGCACTTTATACATCTTGGAATTGTTTTTGTTTAAAACTTAAGTAATCAGTACTAATAAATTTACAAATTATTGGAATACAAAATGTTTTGCCCCGGGCGGGAATTGAACACTTCTTTCGGTCAGATGAAGTCTAGTAGTCTGGTTGATGGCCGCGCACCGTCCCCTATGACGGTTTAAGAAATACGATTGGAGTACGAAATTTCGGCGACACAGCCGTACCCCCGGTAGCTTAATAGATAAAGCATCCGGCGCGAAATCGGAAGGACGCGGGTTCAATTCCCGCCCGGGGCAAAACATTTTGTATTCCAATAATTTGTAAATTTATGATTTTCGCTTAGTACGCGGTAGTGCTTGTAATCAGTACTTATAATATTATAAATGCGAAAGTAACTCTGTCTGTCTGTCTGTCTGTCTGTCTGTCTGTTACGCTTTTACGCCAAAACTACTGGACCGATTTGAATGAAATTTGGTATGGATATAGTTTGAGACCCGGGAAAAAACATAGGATAGTTTTATCCAACTACGCAAAAAGAGGTTAATGTTTTTGCGCGATAACCGACATACGCGCGGGCGGAGCCGCGCCCGGAAAGCTAGTCATAATATATAGAAATCAGTACTAATATTATAAATGCTAAAGTAACTCTGTCTGTCTGTTACGCTTTCACGCCAAAACTACTGGACCGATTTGAATGAACTTTGATATGGAAATAGTTTGAGACTCGGGAAAAAACATAGGATAGTTTTTATGCAACTGCGCAAAAAGAGGTTTAATGTTTTTGCGCGATAGCCGAAATACGCGCGGGCGGAGCCGCGCCCGGAAAGCTAGTACTAGTATAAAACTAGTGAAGTTATTTGCAATACAATGTCGGCCCATTTAATGGTGATCTAGAGTTGCCGCGAATATTTGTTATAGCGAATAGTCGAATACCGATTAATCGCCATTCACTTTGGCGAATAGTCGAATAACTCCACATTACTATTCGACATGAATAAGGCACATTAAAAATATTTGTAACTTCTTCTAAGGTTGTGAGAAAAGAAAACAATAAGGTTAAAGAAATCTGTTTCATGTTGTACATACCTACACTTAAGTAATATTTCATTTAATTATTATTAACTAATTTAATTTCATGAATATGATAGGCACAGGCACATATTACAGAACTAATAATTAATACTGTGCATTGTTTTATTAAGGAAAATAATAAAAAAATATTATTTTAACTTATTAGTTTTTGTTCGATAAAAGTTTATTTTAGACTATTATTATTATATATTATTATATAATATAATATATTATATATATATATATATATATATATATATATAATATATAATATATAATATTATTATATATATTATTATTATTATATTTATTTAGACTATTCGCCGAATGCCGAATAATAGCTATTATTCGGTGTTCGACGAATATAAAAAAAATTACGAGTAATGCCGAATACCGAATAATAGCGAGTATTCGCGGCAACTTTAGTAATAACAAAAACTGTGTTACAAACACCAGATGTTCTGGATCATGTAGATGAGGTTTTTTGCTCGTGTTATTTCGTACCAATTTTAGCGTAAGGACAGGGCATTGCTCTAGATGACTTATAGCTTCGCAACCATGTAAAATAGAATGTTATACATTCTCATCATAGTAAAAGGATTTGAAATTATAGATTGATAGAAAACACTTTATTTGCACAAGAACTTAAAAAATAACATTACAATAAAAACTTATACAGAAATAATCTAGTGCAAAATAGCGGCCTTATCGCTTATAGCCATTTTTTCCAGACAACCAAGTTACATGCTATTGTTGCTATAATTTTACCTTTAAATCTTTGAATTCAACGGATTGTAAGTCAAAGGTTAAATTGTACCGGAACACACCATCAGGTGCTTAGCTTGCTTAGCAACCGTATTCTACTAGACTAGAGTAGCTTGCCATAGTTTGCCTTGATTAGCTTGCCAGGCGGTCATTCGCAAAACGCCCTACCACCATGTAAGTGGCTGAAATGCACTCCTTTACATTTCATTACACGTCCAGTGGACCTATTTTACGATAACTTAAAATTATTCAATGGATTTATTACAGGTAAACAAATTTTTAATATTTTGTATGTTTTCACGAATATTTATTAACTTACCTAAAAATATACTTCAATATACATATGTTCACACAGAAATCTAAATAAATTATTATTTAGATTTCTGTGTATGTTTAAGACTATATTAAAACAGTTTTATTAAATGAAACTTATTATGACATCAAAGAATATTTGAATGACAGACTTTTAAATTAGAGTTTCATTCTCCAAATTAAATATTGATGAGTTAAGGTTATAATATGTACTTTTTGGGTTCCATACCCGAAGGGTAATAACGGGACCCTATTACTGAGACTTCGCAGTCCGTCCGTTCGTCCGTCCGTCTGTCACCAGGCTGTATCTCAAGAACGGTGATAGCTGAAATTTTCACAGATGATGTGTTTGTATTGCCGCTATAACAAAATAAAATAAATATTCTATAAATAAATAAATTATACTAAAAATAAAATAAAATAAATATTTAAGGGAGGCTCCCATACAACAAACTTGATTTTTTCTATTAGACGCTTTAACTATTCACAGAATGTTTAGTTTTATGATCTCTTTAAATATAATTAAAATAAAATAAATAATTAAGGGGGTTCCCATACAATAAAAGAGGTTTTCGCCGTTTATTTGCTTAAAATAATAATAATGAAAACATGTAGAAACTGGAAATACTCACCGAATATTTAGTTGTATATTTCCTTTAAAAATAAACAGGTACTGAGATCACTATTTAGGGTTCATACCTACCTAGGATAGGAACGTACCTACCGAGCTCAATCGGACACTGCGAAAAGTGTATGTAACTTGCAAGATTAGGTTACAGATAACAATCGTGCGCGGTCAGCATGCTGGGCATGCTGCCAACTGGAAGTGTGCTGGAGCATTTCGACTGCCTGTGAGTCTGCAATGACATAGGTTGTCCAAATGCTTTTACTGTAGTAGCTGTAGTGTTGTATATCGTTCGTAGTATTTTGTTAATAAAAGCATACCACCGGTAAATAAAATGTATTGTATTATTTTCCATATGTTTTTTTAGTAATGTATTATTTTCCATATGTTTTTTTAGTAATGTATTATTTTTCATTATGTTTTTCCATATATTGGTTTGCATACCTATTCGCCGAATATAGATAGATAGATAGATAGATAAACTCTTTATTGTAACACCAAGCTTAATTAACATAAAAAAAAACAACTAAAGATATAACTTAAGTAAGTGATACAATGGGCGGTCTTATCGCTTAAAGCGATCTCTTCCAGACAACCCAACAATATTGGATAGTATGTAAGTATATGGACAGGGTTTTTAAGCTAATGTTACTAAATACTAGAAATATAAAAATAACTATTGAACTTAATTTAACAAAAGCAAAAACGAAATAACATAATAGACATACAGAAAAATATTCGTCACGTATAATAACTACATATACATATATAAATAAACATAAACATACATAACATACAATAATTAAAATATATACATACATATTTTTAAATATATATAAATAAAGACAAAACATACAAAACAGACATAAAACATGTTAAGCAAATTATAGATTAAGTTAGGACGCTAATGATTGTAAATATTACAGTTAGAGCGAAAGATAATAAGTTTTAACCTGATTTTTAAATGATTCCAATGAACAAGCACAAAGTGAACAACTTTGTAATTACCTGTATTTGCAAAAACCATTTGATTTTGATTTGATTCAGGCGCAATGGAATGAAGTACATTTGTGTACCTACAATATTTTTTAAGATAATACAAGCAATATTATTTTAAACCTGCTAATACGTAGAATGGTTAGGTACTTGCAATGAGCTACAAGCGCGACTTCAGAAGAAACTTCTAATTTATGAGGTTTTAAGAAAAATCTTTTTAATAGCACGAAAAAGATTGTAACTACGAAAGAAGTATCTCAATATTGCAATAATTCTTTATGATAACCTGAATTGGCACTAACGAAGCGTGCTAACGAAGCTCAATTGTGAAGTACGACCGTGTGAGTCATGTTTTTCCTAGAATCAAATAAAGCTCCGTTCCGGGACTGCGAACGTGGACGTGCTTCGAGCTGTTCTGACAGAATGTTCCACAATGGACTCGTTCATAAAGCAAAAATGTCAATCATGTGAGAAATAAACACGACGCGACGCCATTTTGAATGTGCACACACATTCAGTGGATTCTCGTGAATGTGGCATGGCATGTGGCACAAGTTAGATGATTTTTGAAGCGCTCGTAGCGAAGTTTGCTTAGCCATTCTGAACCGATCAGTAAAGTTAAGCAACGTCCGCCGCTGGCATGAGTTGGATGGGTGGCCTCTGGTGACATTACTACTGAGCGCTTCCGCGCTTCGGAGGGCATGTTAAGCCGTTGCTCCCAGTTCTTGTCTTAGCATAGCAGTTGTTATAGCATGGTGGTAGGGCATTTACCGAATGCCCGCCTGACTAGCTACCACCATTAAATAGAAAATCTGTCGCCAAGCACCTAACGGTGTGTTCCGGCAGCTGTCCTTGAGAGCCAGTAATTCTAGGTTAGCCTGAACAACATCCACACATCATCAACCACATCATCACTTACCATCAGGTGAGATAGTGATGAAAGGCTAACCTATCAGGCATAAAAAAATTACAACTATGTGAGACATAAACACGACGCCATTTTGAACGTGCGCACTAATTCATTTGATTCTCGTGAATGTGGCATGTGGCACCAATTAGATGATAAGTGTTGATCGAATATCAACCTACTGGCCCAAATAGATGGTTACTAGTGCTGTTTAGGTATTTGCCATTGAAATGTCAAAAAAGATGTGCATTCAAACGTGTAAACGTTAGCTAACTGATTACCTCAACGCATTGTGCCTAATAGCGTTATTCCTAAAACTAAACAAGAATTCGGCATATTGAGATTTAGATTTATTGAGTTTTAGATCAATTACAAAATAGACGTAGTGAGACTTAGGGTCATTGAATTTTACTTCAAGAGCGAGAAACTGCATTGCTTACTAGCTACTCGTATATTCCGAGGATTTTTATGATCTTTCCCAAGAAAACTATACCTAAAACTTTGAAAATACAAAAGAGATTTCATACAGACAATTCTAAAAAGTGTTTTGCAATTATTGTCTCAACTTGAAATTCTTTGATTACATCACAAACATAACAAACAAACTAATCCGAAAACATTAAAACTTATAGAGGTAATGATGACATAAGAACACTTTAAATTTTGATCTGTAAGCCGAAGCACGCTGTTATTGAGGAGCACAAAAAACGACCTTGCCGGCTCTAATGAAAGTTTGTATCGACCGTGAATTATGAAATGATTGGATGCAGTCATTCGGACAGGAAATAAAAAGATTAAATAGCAAATCAATCAGTATCGTAAAATTAAAGTATCTACTGTAAAATTTCATGAAATATAGGCTACAATGTTTTGCACTCGTTTTTAGGGTTCTTTAGTAGAAAACGGGACCATTCATATTCTAATTGGGGAATGTTCTGCAATGTGTCAATGTCCTGTCCTACACTTTTGCCCGGTGGTAGGGCATTTTTGCGAATGCCCGCCTGGCTAGCGACAACACTTGAGGGTTGTGAAAATCTGTCGTCAAGCACCTTACGGTGTGTTCCGGGAGCTGTATTTGAGAGCCAGTAATTCTAACACCTTCGACCACATCATCACTTACCATCAGGTGAGATTGTGGTTTACCTATCAACAATAAAAAAAAAGCTGACAGACCGCTTGACCCCAAGCGGGACGTCCGTCAGTTTTGAGCATTTCCCCCGCCAGCTTCTACCCAAGCCATTACAACCACTTAATGTAGTGGAGAAGGACTGGGTCGCTGGCATAGCTGATCCAGTGACAAACGGGACACTTTTACTAAGACTCGTCTGTCCGACCTATAAAGTGCTGTATCTTTGGAACCGTAATATGTAGGCAATTCAAATTTTCACAGAATATGTATGTATCGGTATAGCGCATTACCTAACAAATAATAATAATAGCAACAAAAGGGGGTCCCTATTAAAGAAACGTGTATGTATATTTTCATTATCTTTTTCTTTGCTCTATCGTAAAAATTAAGTATTACTTTGATTATAGTCCAATATTTACCGTATAGCAATAAATAATAAAAACCGGTCATTGTGTGGATCGGACTCCCGCTAGGGATTATGATTATGATAGGATTGCGTACACAACATCTCAGATTATGAAATAGGTCTAACGAGACAATAATTACCTTAACAATTCAAAGTTAAAATAGTAAAAACATTGTAAACATTGTACACCGATCTAAAAAAGCAAACGATCTATTTCTGTTCGAGAATATGTTTAATACGAGTATAAAACCTTTTTGATTTTTGGCGTTTGTATTTTTTTATGTTCGTTGCTAAAAAACAAAAGAAAGCTAGCAGGGCAGATATGGATGTTCATACGACATTCCTTCACTGCTACAGAGGGCAGGAATGAAATTCCATATAACTTTTCCCGCCTCACATTCATAAGGGAGAAAGGACGAACTTTATAACACGTTTTTGAACGCGCAATGAGACACTTACTGAGTGGGTGTGTAATAAAAATATTAACGTAATAATTCAAGTTAGCTTAGCCTTTGACCACTATCTCACCTGATGGTAAGTGATGATGTGGTCGAGGATGTTGTTCAGACTAACCTAGAGTTACTGGCTCTCAAGGACAGCTGCCGGAACACACCGTTAGGTGCTTGGCGACATATTTTCAACTTGAGGGTGGTAGCTAGCCAGGCGGGCATTTGCAAAGTGCCCTACCACCATGCTGTAACGACTGCTATCCTAAGACAACAACCGGGACCGACGGCTTAACGTGCCCTCCGAAGCACGGAAGCGCTCAGTAGTAATGTCACCAGCGGTCACCCATCCAAGTCATGACCGCGGCGGACGTTGCTTAACTTTGCTGATCGATTCAGAATGGCTAAGCAAACTTCGCTACGAGCGCTTCAAAAAATACAAAAGTGACAGATTAGTGTAAGAAATTACTAACGACTTTGTTGTAGTAAACTCATCAGGCGGGTGTGGCGCGTGACGCATTGCACATTACTGTGTACCTACTCGTATTTACATTCCCGCTTGTTTATACAAGATTGTCGGAGCAAGATGCGTTTACTTTGCAACAAGAGATTGGTCACTGGGTCAGATATACATATTTAGTCATCAGATGGTGGAACGTCCACGTTTTATCCACTCTCTTTATGGGAACAACACCCATAAAGAGAGTACGCCAGCAGCGCCCTCTCGTTATAGGTGTATTTTTTAGTTGGTTTTTGGTTCTCGTAAAAACGATTCCATAAATATTACTTGCAGTTTTAATTTCAAAGAAACCATAATATCGATTCACGAAAATAAATAATTTGCAGTCGGGATTATTACATTTTTAACAAACTCATACTTATCAATATAATAAGAATTATTGTCATCTGATGGTCATCATGGGTATTGTTTAGAAAAAACTACTGTAATTTATTTCGAAATGCAGCGTCACAGAAGTGTCGCACTAACGGTGCCACCTACAGATGTTGGTCTGTGACTTAAGGTGAAGTGGTCCTTGAAAAATATCAAGATTGAGATGATTGGAGATTTTTCAAATGTATTTACATAAAAATAAGATTTTTTAAAACGGAAATAATATTTTAGTTACCGCACCACATGGTAGCTACAAATAATAAATATGTAGAAATACAATTTGTATTGATACGATATACTATACAGACACAAAACTTTACTAAGCGAAATTTAAGAGCTGTATTAATATTTTTTTGCTATCGAGAGAAATATATGGAATTGTGTTTTCGAATCAGGAATAGTATTTGTCATAACCTCTATAGAATGTTATGTTTTTTATTCATATACATGTAAGGCGTGCAGTATTTCTAAAAAACATGTTCAAAGTTTGCCTTTCAAGACTCATTTTATTCAGTATTTTATTTGTTTATTTCCAGGTGCGTCGATGGCAGCTGTGGGATCAGAAGGTCGGCGGAGACGAGGACCGTCCCAAGTTACAAAAAAACGGCAAGAAGCAGGTGCAGTTCCTAAAGGGGGAAGATGGCGAACCCTGGGTATGATATAATTACTACTATTAAAATATCACCGATAGATACTTGCCATGCCGTTCAAGGGGGAATCACAAACTGATGTGTATGGCAGGGAATTGAACATTTTATCAGTTCTTGCCTGTAGATTTATATAGGTTACTATATAATTTGTCAATAGATCATAATAAGGAATTTTAATGACATTAGAAATCCAATCATAACTTAACGTCTTTTGTAATCTATTCGCATTAACTTTATGTTGAGTTTTACCACATTGATCAGCAAAAACATAAGTTTCAAATGTTGGATTTCATAAGTGAGTAATAAAAACTTTGTGCATAAAGTTTCGGACAATTGGAAGGTTTCTTCCACGATGAAGGGGCAAGAAGCGTTACCTTGGTATCTTGAGGACCTCGGTTCGATCCCCGTAAGATTTTTCTGCTGGAGGTTAGTAGTAGATCGGAGTACGGGCCTGTGCCAGTATGAGAACGGCAAGAGTCATGCTTCTGTTAAAGAAGAATATTTATATATTTGGCAGAACGAGCAGTGTAGCCTCTAATGGCGTACCCCTTCGAGGATGGGTTTAATAGATGCACTTATCTATTGTTTTGTTTAGCAAAACGTAAAAAAATATCTTGGGCAAATGAGGTACCTAGGTATTTTTATGTTACAAAGATCTGAGACGAAAAGTCACCCGCTTGAGAGTAAGAGTCACGCCTGTCCAAAACAGTTGCAGTGGCACCGTCCTCGTTCACGACACTGCACTGCTCTTAGTTCTTATGTCTTGTTCACCCAGCAATTTCACTAGTATTATCACAGTGTAGGTGGATGGCTATGGTACTGCAGTGTCCTTCACGCTTAAATACAGCAGTGTACACTCTACTGCCACAGAACAAAAAGAACAAGGAGGTTCACTCCGCAAAGCATTCCAATAAATAAGCGACTCTAGTAACGAAGCAATAAAGCGCACTTCAGCTCGCAAAGCACAGAGTACCTAATATTTATATTCACCTACAAGGCTTCACGTTGAAAACTATCGCGAGTTTTATCCATATTACCTTATTATGAAACGGCTACTACCCGCGTTATATTTACCGGAAAGATTCCGACCAGTTTCGGACTGTTTTGAAGTCCTTCGTCTGGGAGTTACGATTGACACCTACAAGGCGTCTCTCTTTCTATCGCATAGCTCTGATCTCTTCTGACGCGACCTTGTCGGACCACCGATATGTGCGGTTCGAAATCTCCACCCAGAGCCCCCGGAGGACGGTCCCCTCAGGTCGTTCCCCCTTTCCACGGTGGACTCTCACCCGCCTGGACCGTGAGTCGGCAATGGAGGCGGCGTTCGTGCAGGACTGGCTCGCGCCCCCTTTCGAAGGCCTGGACGTGGACTCCGCAGCGGTCGAGCTCCGGAAGTCCCTGACCGAGGTTTGCAACGCCAGCATGCCTCGGTCCCGCCGCCCGCCTCCCTGTCGCGCCGTTTATTGGTGGACGGAGCATTTAGCGGAGCTCCGGGTCACTTGTGTGGCGGCAAGGAGGGCATACACGCGGAGTCGACGGCGCCGCCAACGTGATGAGGCCTTAGATGTGCCGTAGAATAATCCCGTCCGGATACGCCGATGTAGCGGTAGCTTTGTACCTAAAGTGCGGACTGAGATAGGCCTGCTATTTCTTCCAGCATGGTAACGATACTTAGTTAAAAAATGTGTTCAAATTATAGTGTGGTTTTAGTCCTTGGTACCAGAATGCAATACGCGAATAAATTTATTTGGACATCGTAACCTAATCGGAACTGCAATCAGTGATGAAAGGCCGCCAAACACCAAGTTCATATCCCTTTCAATGGATTCTAAATCCGTGTATTCAGCAAGGACAAGCGAAGGTCTGCCATTGTTTCATACAGGCCACTATAGTCAAGTAAAATATACCTTATGTTATTGGAGTAAGGGTGGTATGAGATTGGTTGGTGTGTTTAGATTAAATATTGACCTTTTGAAACAGTGGGCACTTTGTCACGGCTGTTGGCACGATGAAAGCGGCTGCCGGGGTCGTTGTATAGGTTGTGTACGGTCTGGGTAAAATTCTCTAAGCTGAGCTGGCTGGCATTGGTGCTGTATACAGGTACTGCCTTAGTCAAAGCGAGCACCGTAAAATCGAGATCAATCGATATATTTTTTTCTCTTTGCATTGATTTTTCCAATAGTATAGCTCTCGTAAACCAGTCGTTTGGTTGACCTAACGCAAACAAAAGAATTCTCGGCTTGGGCAGCCAAACAATTTATATTGTTTCGACCTCTGATTGTATAAAATCGTTCTGTTCGTAGTTTGCAATCACGCGTATTGTCAATGCGAAAGTGTCTGTGTTTGTGGCGCCTCACCTCTGAACCGGCTTTTTATATAAAATGTGTTTTTATGAAACTTGGTACATCTATATCTATACTTATAATAAAACTGTAACAGGACCAATTCTGTACAAGGCAGATATTTTGAAAAAAAAATGTACAGTACTCTGTAGCTGATACTGATGCCGAAACTGTATTTTTTTTATTTTTGTCTGTCTGTCTGTCTGTCTGTCTGTATCCCGGCCGCGCATCACTCCAAAACTACTGAATGGATTTGAATGAAATTTAGCACGATTCGAGTTCATACTACGAAGAAGGACATAGGATACTTTTATCCCGAAATTCAGTACGGTTCTCTTGGGAAAGGGGATGAAAGTTAAAATGTACACTTAGTTGTAATTTATTAACGCGTAGTCCGATTTCAATCATTCTTTTTTTTGTTACAATAGTGGTAATTTAATTATTTTCCCGTAAATATTTCAAAGTCCTCAGTTTTGCAGTTAAGAAATTACAGATATCACAAACTAAATATTTCGTTTTAAATAACTTGAACCGCGGAATGTTGAGAAACCCTTCCTATGGGCTCATCGTAAGCCCATAGGAAGCCCGGAACCCCACGGGAAGCCCGACACTCCACGGACAGACCGGCATCACACACAATTATTTAGTTTTGCAAGCTTGCTACGATAAATTTCTAAAATGTGGTACATTCACCACAATCAGTTTTTATAACTACATATCTTTCTTTTGCCGGATACATTTCGGAGACTGCGCAATGGAAGTGCACAATGTTGTCTTAGGTTTTCGCGATTGTTACACTTTGTAATTAAACAACTTTAAACGGTTTAAATCGCGTGTATTTATCATTATTTTTGTCCCGACGTTTCAAACACTTTGTAGTGATCTGGTCACGGGGTGACTGTCGGGACAAAAATAACGATAATATACGATTTAATCCGTTTAAAGTTGGAAGTGAACAAGTTTAGTAGATTGTAATACAATGGTCGAAAGGAATTGATAACTTCACCCGCGTTCAGCTCTCTACTTTTCATTTCTAATTTAAAAAAAGTAAAAAAAGTAGCTTTTCTAAAAATTATTCATTGAAAAAATAACTTACTTACAAAAAAATTATTGAGAGGATAGAACTATTTGTGAAATTTTACGAAAAATTTTGTTTGGAATATTTACGGGCGGCTATTGCCCGAAGAGGAATCTCTCTGCTTTTCACTACTAATATAAGGAATAATGATATAAAAATAGTATGTTTTTTTATATTATTTATTTTGAATTTAATAACATGAGCAGAACCTATTTAAAATTAATGCGGCTATAGTCCAAGTAGGAATCGATGACTTACATACTTGCTAAGCACTCTACTTTTCATTTAAAATATGAGGACGGAAAAAAAAATTTAGTTTTTCTAAATATTTACTAAAAATAATAAACATGAGTAGAAGATACAAAGATACACTAGGAGTTAGAACAATGAAATTTAGGGAAATTTTTAGTTAGTTTTTTTTTAACCTACACTTTTTACCTTATATATAGTTACTACCCTGCCAAACATAGTTGTTATTAATTTTTTTTTATAACAACAGAGTATTTTACAACGAAAAATCTTAGACATATAACTTTGTGTACACCAATGGTTACAATTGTTACAAGTCATTCCGGCCCAAGAGAAGGAAGCATTTACTATGAGTTTTTCCCGGCCTTAGGTGGGAAGGAGCCTCTCCTACCCGCTACTCAGATCAAACAAACACTACTTTCCGAGAATGAGAAATAAAAAAAATATGTTTGATCTACCGTCAAACAAACCGCCGCTTTAAAACCGAAATTCTAAAGAAACGCACAATGTACTTTGCTTCAACATTTATTGCGCGAACCGGGACAGAACTCTCTGAGTTACTTAACTACTGTCTTCTGGAAAATACAACCCGGGAGTTTTGAAATCCAAAGTAAAAAGCTCCATTCTGAGCTATTGTTTACTATAAGAGTGCTTCACCGCAGACAACAGTGTTGCTTAATATGGGATAAACAGTGCACATATGTGAATAATTAGTCTGCAGGTACGGCAATCGCGAACGAAGTCGCGGGTACAGCTAGTATACAGTATACATAGATAATATTAGGCCCAGGTAATACTCATAGGATACATATACACTTTTTATGCCGATAGCGATTCGTGCTCGATGGATCGCAATAAAACTGATTTCCACGAAGCTGCGAGCGGAAACTAGTATTTTTTTGTATACATAGAAAGTGTTTTTTATACTTCTGAAAAAAAAATCTGCTTAATAGGTTACCCACATAATATAATAACAACAATATAGACTAACCAATATTGTGTATCTTTATTATTCTTAACAATATCATTTAACAAGATTAATTTGAACCCATCCATTTGGTTTGTACAATAATTCTGTTTTTGGGAAATAAACATTATTATATAAAAGTGTGTACTTGTAGGTCTGTTTGTTTGTAACCTCTCACTTCCGAAAACGCAACACCTAAATGAAATATGAACGTAGATTTCATATTGATTGACATAAAGTTAGACTGTTTATCCCGATTTACTAAGTAATTTCCGAAACCGCGGCATGGACGAACCCACGGGTGGAAAGAAGCTTGTAACGTACGAGACTACATTTACGTCCGCCCAATCTATATTTACGCCCGTAATTATGGAAAAAAATTACATCCTGGTTTTGGTGATATTGATGGGACTGTTCTTGTTATGTTTTAGATGTTATTTGGTCAGGGTAATCTAATGTGTATGTTATATTGCTTCTAGGTTTGGGTGATGGGAGAGCATCAAGACGACAAGTCGATAGAGAGTATCTTGGCTGAGGAGGCGCGGAACAGGGCCCTGGCGCAGGCACGGGAGGAAGCTCATCAGCTCAGGAAGTCCGTGGAAAAGGAACTCACGCAGCTAATAGATTACAAGCCTTTGGATAGCTTGGAACAGGTATGTTTCAGACTGATGCTTTCTATAGGTTGTTGAGTTAAACACTAGGAATAAAGATAAAATAGCGGTGACAGGTTTTAGATTAGCAAAGACAAATAAAAGGTCCTTCTTAGGTAATTGTGTGTGGTTTAATAATAAAGTTCCCAAACATATTACCACGCTCACATAAGGGAAATTCAAGAAGCACATGAAAAACATATCGACTAAGAAATCCTACACAGTTTGTGATTACTTAAACGACAAAATGCCTGGACATTTCCACCCCTGGCAAGCTATCGCCTGTCACCTACGTAATGTTAACAAATATTGTAATAATGTTATTTATGTAACACATTAGAAGACGTTTAAAAGAATGGCCTCGAGTTTCTTGCCCGTTCTTCTCGCAGTGGATCTGTAATTTTTTTTCGACTCGCACTTAGCCATTTTTTTTAAGTTGGTTGGAAACAAGTCTTGCAACTCAGTTCTTGTACCGTAAAAAGTTGTGACATCCATGTAACAGGTATCAAGTCGGTTAATTTATTCAGTCTTTACTTAAGGGATCTTTTGTCTTAAGTTATTACGTAATTAGCTAACCTAACAAAATCTTATTGTAACGATATCAATATTAAAAAATCTTTTATGTATTAAATAAAATAGTCTATCTTATTTAGGCCCCGTTTCAGAATGTCCTAATAAAGTTTCGAGTTGCTATGCAACACATAAAATAACTGACTGATAAAAATGACAGTTGATATGCAGCATTTCAAGATTTAGCCGATAGATAGACTAAATCGATGACTGTGAAACGCAAAGATATTGTTTTATTTATTAAATATGTTCTGGGTAGTGGAACCGGAACTTACTCGAACATTCTGAAACAGGCCCTTAATACAATATGTATTACTTGTGAGATACATTGTGTATAAATGCGTCCTTGTTTTATAAACTAAACACTAATTGTATTCTAAATTTGAAGCTGCTACAAGTATGTCTGCTAGAAGTGCCTTAGAGTTTCGATGATTGATCGGTCAGTGAGTGACAAATTAAGGATATATACCCGCCAGCCAAAGCTTGAACTTTTATATAAACTCAACTTGTTATTAAAAAAAAACTCGCATGTAAATGTAGTGTATTATTAGACCTATCGATCCTTTTCTTTTGGACTAATAATTAAAATTTTTATTATATAGCGTTCAGTATATAGCACTCGTTTTTAGGACTTTGAGACAGTTATTCGTAGCTCCAGATTTATTTAAAAAGTATGGTACACATGTTTAAATAACTTCCCATTATAGAAAGTTCATTGTATTCCCCATGTTTGTGGTGCAATAGAAATATTAAAAACATGCTTATTTTTCTTGAAAGAGATGCTTAAAGTTGGGTCTTTCTTTTTTCTAAAATTACGAGTTTTTGAGCTAGTGTAATTTCAAAACTGTATAATTTAATGAAAATCTAATGCACCACAAACCTAGATATTAGGGTAGTGATTACGTAGGTAAAAAATCATTGAGTTTTATTCGTTATTATTTAAATGAGATTGGAGCTTCCTTTTGTATGGGGGCGTTCGTCTAAAATATACCCTTAAGACACTTTAACTAGTTATAATTATTAAACTACTGGTCCAAATTGAATGATATTTAAAATATACTGTGTTTATACAACGCCTGCTTGTTTACTGAAAATTAGGCTTCTAGTTTTTTCCACAACGAAGTTATAGGGGGTAGAAAATGCCCTGAACTGCTTTGAGAAAAAGATGGTACGGCCATGCCGGTTTTTTGCTCGACTTAGCGGAGGCACTGCCGTGCCCCCAGATATATAAAACAAGTATTAAAAATAACCTTATCTATATATGTTTTATATTAATGTTTTTGTGTAAAAGGATAAACGACCAACGTCGGCCTGATGTTAAGTTAATGCCTCTGTCCAAATGAATTACACGGACTTTCAACGAGTAAAAAAATTTAGTAGGTATGCCAATTTGCGAATACTTGCAATATTGGATAACTACAGTCTCAAATAAAAAAAATCTGTCGCCACGACTGTTCCGCTAGCCATCCTTGATTGCTAATTGAGATCCCTCATCATAACTTATAGGGAAGATTGTGGCCAATCGTCTACCAATAAGAATTATAAAAAACATCATTGTATTCGTCACCCGAAATATTAGTTCTAATATCTCATACGCAATTCCATTGACATTGCCTTTCAGTCTGTAACATACAAATGTTAACATTGTTGCTTAGCGAAATGAGCCAAACAGTGATACCCAGCCAGACGTCTTCTTTACTAGGAAGATATAGTGCGTTAGTTTAACGACCTGCCAAAGTAGTGATGCTGAACGACGACGGCTCGAGGTCGATTACAATGAGTACTCATGCAGAACTGTGTAAGGTCAAACATGGTATGTTTCGGTGATGGCGCTTGGCAAAAAGAGTCTTCATCTTTCTAAGAAACAATCTCGATCTTTTCCAGAAGTTCGACCTATCTCCTAAAAGCATAGAGTCCATAGAAGATAACCTGGAGATCTACTGCACTGTCGACGAGCTGAGGCAGCGCATCGACGCTCTGGAGCCCGAAGTGACCTCGGACAAGGAGCTCGGGGACAGCCTCGCTGACAAGGCCGATGCTGATTATTGCAATGAAAATATTACACATCAGCTGGACATTAACAAAAACACGCTGCATTTCAACTTCATCGAAGGAAAGAGAGATGTTCTACAGGTACCTTAAAATATAATATACTTCACTAATTCCCAAATTCGTTGAACCGATGTTGTAATGTTCATATTCAA
Source organism: Plagodis dolabraria (assembly GCA_963854805.1). Classification (NCBI taxonomy): domain Eukaryota; kingdom Metazoa; phylum Arthropoda; class Insecta; order Lepidoptera; family Geometridae; genus Plagodis; species Plagodis dolabraria. Next base: position 5,346,068 of record OY978457.1, on the reverse strand, counting down.
CTTTTTGAATCAAGACCGACTCAATTTTTCCCCACCTGAGGGTAAAAATATGTAGCCATTTGTGGAAAATACGGTGCAATAATAAATATTACATAATATGAAATGCAAATGGGTTATAAATATTAGATTTTACAACACATAAAAAGCTCTACTGGTAAAGTCTACCTATGCAATTGTAAATTAGGAATGAACTTACTTAATATTACATACTAATATTATAAATGCGAAAGTAACTCTGTCTGTCTGTCTGTGTGTCTGTTACGCTTTCACGCCAAAACTACTGGACCGATTTGAATGAAATTTGGTATGGAGATAGTTTGAGACCCGGGAAAAAACATAGGATAGTTTTTATCCGACTGCGCAAAAAGAGGTTAATGTTTTCGCGCGATAACCGACATACGCGCGGGCGGAGCCGCGCCCGGGAAGCTAGTATTACATATAATGACACACATAAGTTTAAAAACCAAAATATAAACAGATATAAATGTTCTTTGGCAATATTATTGGTGGAGTCTTATTCCCCACTCAATTGACGATATTATTTTTTTTGTTACATGTACAAGTGTGAATAAAACACCAATAAAGTAAGGCTAAAATCTTGTAGTGGAATGATTCGTTCTTGAAAACGAAGAAAAGACACTCAATATTATGTAAACAAAACAACGATTAACATATAGGTTTCAGCAAATGAAATGCAAATTAAACAAGAGTATTATCAAGTAGCTTCTAATTGCCAAAGCATGCTAAGTACCGTTCTATTATTGTTAACTGTAATGGCGGACAAACCGCCCTAAGCCCGAGCATTCGTGGATATTTTCCCCATTGCAAATTTTACCTCGTATGACTCTAGATTGATATGTAGAGTCATTCAGGGTAAATTTTGTTTGACAAATTGTTTGACAGTAGAACAAGTCAATCGACAAATACGACGATAAATCAAACTAAGTACCCCTATAAGCAATACAACGAACCACCCTGATCAAAGTTAGAAAATAACTTTAATTAAAGTCGTTGCTGTTAGAGTTGGCTTACAAACATTTTGTATTTTTAACTTTTCTTCCTTCAACTGTTTACCTTTTTTAAGTGTATGTTATAAAGGAAGTATGTTTATGTTTAGGAAGTTTTAGTAATAGGTATATCTACCACCTTAAAACTTGGTTTGTGGAAACACTTATTGACACACGGAAGAAGTACCTTTTAATATGTTAATAAGTCAGTTGTATCCAAGGTTTAAGGTGGTAGATATATTACTGAAACTTTCTAAAGAACTGAGGCGAGAACACCAAAAGTAATATTTCTTGCTATTGTATTGTACATTCTAATAGGTAAATACTTACCTATTTGCTTTAACTCACCTAGCATTTAATCATTCACTTTATATAAACACACATTTTGAGAACATAAAATCAAAGAGTAACATATTTGTTATCCATAAACTTCACTTCAGTAGGTCATGTTGAAATTCGGAGCGGTGTCCCAGCCCAGTACAAGTTAGAGCGTGGCCGTGGGTGTTGTTGCAGGAGCTGGGGCTGGGCAGCGCGGGGTCGGGGTCCGGCGTGAGCGTGCGCGTGGCGGCGTGGGAGCGGCGCGTGGCGGCGGCGCGCGCGGGCGACATCCTGCGCTCCCTGCGCGCGCGCAGAGCTCGCACGCTGCGCGACGCGCGCCTGCACGCGGGGGACGGGGACGCCGTCTGGCGGGAACAGGGTCAGTCATACAACGCCTCACCACACCTCATCTCATCTCAACACCCACCTCATGTTCTAACTAACATGTTACGGGTTCTACACCTATTTTACCCATTATGACATTTGAGCTCTAGATTGAAATCCATGTATACAGTGTATTCACATTTTGTCCTGCGAGGCCTTCACTATACTAAATTCAACACAATTTCTCCAAATAAGCCCAGTCAGTTCAGAATGTCAAAATATTTTTTTTTTACCTTCAGTATGCCTTTAAACTATATACAATACTATACAACAATAATTATATATTATAATATATTATTTTATAATTATCTATACTTATAATAAAACTGTAACAGGTCCAATTCTGTACATTGAAGATAATTTGAAAAAAATAAATGTACAGTACTCTGTAGCTGATACTGATGCCGAATCTGTATTTTTTTTATTTTTGTCTGTCTGTCTGTCTGTCTGTCTGTCTGTCTGTCTGTATCCCGGCCGCGTATCACTCCAAAACTACTGAATGGATTTCAATGAAACTTAGCATGATTGGAGTTCATACAACAAGGTAGGATAATTTAGCTTTTTATCCCGAAATTCAGCATGGTTCCTTTGGGAGAGGGGATGAAAGTCAAAATATACAGTTAGTTGTAATTTATTAACGCGTAGTCCGATTTCATACGTTCTTTTTAGGGTTCCATACCCACAGGGTAAATACGGTCTGTCCGGCTGTCCGTCCGTCCGTCCGTCCGTCCATCCGTCCGTCCGTCTGTCACCGGGCTGTATCTCAAGAACGGTGATAGCTAGACAGTTGAAATTTTCACAGATGATGTATTTCTGTTGGCACTATAACAACAAATACAAAAAGTTGGCCAAGTGCGAGTTGGACTCGCGCACGTTAAAACAAAAGAAGGTTAAAATATGAAGTCTAATGTTGTACGGAACCCTTCGTGCGCGAGTCCGACTCGAACTTGGCCGATTTTTTTGATTAGAATAGTGGTGCTTTAAAAATTATCACGTAAATATTTCAAAGTCATCGGGATTGCAGTTCAGAAATTACAGATATCACAACCTAAATATTACGTTCCAAATAACTTGACACCCAAAATGTACAGAAACCTTTGAACATACGGCTCATCTTAAGCTGGCGTTTGCACTTTATCGTATATAATAGATAGGTCTGTAGTCGGACCTCTCCAAAAGACTGATTTTTCAAACAATAAAACAGTTTTTTTTTTATTACGATAACCACAACTTCCCTACGAATATTTTTCATGACATGCAATGCTCTAATCAGTCTAATCTATACCTATAACAGGTTGCAGAAAGCGGGTAGGGAAGCGCGAGGGGTAAGACGCTTACATTTATCTATTTATACTTATAACAATACTGTAACAGGTCCAATTCTGTACATTGCAGATATTTTGAAAATATGTTTTGAGAGCAATCTGTAGCTGTTAATGATGCAAAAACTGTTATTTTTTTTTCTGGCTGTCTGTCTGTATCCCGGGCGTGCATCACTCCAAAACTACTGAATGGATTTGAATGAAACAGCACGATTCGAGTTCATACTACGAAGAAGGACATACGATACTTTTATCCCGAAATTCAGTACGGTTCTCTTGGGAAAGGGGATGAAAGTCAAAATGTACACTTAGTTGTAATTTATTAACGCGTAGTCCGATTTCAATCATTCTTTTTGTTACGATAGTGGTAATTTAATTTTTTCCCGTAAATATTTCAAAGTCCTCAGTTTTGCAATTAAGAAATTACAGATATCACAAACTAAATATTTCGTTTTAAATAACTTGAACCGCGGAATATTGAGAAACCCTTGAACGTACGACTCATCTTAAGCCCACAGGCAGCCCGGAACCCCACGGGAAGCCCGACACCCCACGGACAGACCGGCATCCCACGGGCAGCCCGGCACCCCACGGGCAGCATGGCACCCTTATTTAGTTTTGCAAGCTTGCTACTATAAACTCTAAAATGTGGTACATTCACCACAATCAGTTTTTAAAACTACATATCTTTCTTTTGTTTTAGATACATTTCGGAGACTGCGCAATGGAAGTGCACAATGTTTTCTTAGGTTTTCGCGATTGCTACACTTAGTAATTAAACAACTTTAAACGGTTTAAATCACGTATATTTATCATTATTTTTGTCCGGACGTTTCAAACACTTTGTAGTGATCGTGGTCACGGGGTGACTGTCGGAACAAAAATAATGATAAATATACGTGATTTAATCCGTTTAAAATTGGAAGTGCACCACTTTAGTAGATTGTTATACAAGGGTCGAAAGGAATTGGTAACTTTCACCCGCGGTCAGCTCTCTACTTTTCATTTCGAATTTAAAGAAGGATAAAAAAGTAGCTTTTCTAAAAATCATTCATTGAAAAAATAACATACTTACTAAAAATTTATTGAGAGGTTAGAACTATTTGGGAAATTTTACGTAAAATTTTGTTTGGAATATTTACAGGCGCTTATGGCCCGAATAGGAATCTCTCTGCTTTTCACTACTAATATAAGGAATAACGATGTAAAAATAGTATGTTTTTTATATTATTTAATAACATGAGCAGTACCTTTTTAAAATTAATGCGGCTATAGTCCAAGTAGGTATCGATGACTTACATCCGTGTTAAACACTCTACTTTTCATTTAAAATATGAGAAGGGTAAAAAAATAGTAGTTGCATGGTGGTAGGGCATTTTGCGAATGCCCGCCTGGCTAGCTACCACCCTCAAGTAGAAAATCTGTCGCCAAGCACCTAACGGTGTGTTCCGGCAGCTGTTCTTGAGAGCCAGTAATTATCTAGGTTAGCCTGAACAACACCTTCGACCACATCATCACTTTCCATCAGGTGAGATAGTGGTCAAAGGCTAATCATACATAAAAAAAAGTTTTTCTAAATATTTACTAAAAATAATAAACATGAGTAGAAGATACAAAGATACACTAGGAGTTAGAACAATGAAATTTAGGGTTTTTTTTTTAACCTACACTTTTTACCTTATATTTAGTTACTACCCTGCCAAACATAGTTGTTATTAATTGTTTTATAACAACAGAGTATTTTACAACGAAAAATCTTAGACATATAACTTTGTTAACACCAATGGTTACCATGGTTACAAGTCATTCCGGCCCAAGAGAAGGAAGCATTTCCTATGAGTTTTTCCCGGCCTTAGGTAGGAAGGAGCGTCTCCCACCCGCTACTCTGATCAAACAAACACTACTTTGCGAAAATGAGAAATAAAAAAAAAACGATCTACCGTCGCCGTTTTAAAGTCGAAATTCTAAAGAAACGCACAAGGTACTTTGCTTCAACATTTATTGTGCGAACCGGGAAAGAACTCTCTGAGTTACTTAACTACTGTCTTCTGGAAAATACAACCCGGTAATTTTGAAATCCAAAGTAGAAAGCTCCATTCTGAGCTATGGTTTACTATAAGAGTGCTTCACCGCAGACCACAGTGTTGCTTAATATGAGATAAACAGTACATAAATGTGAATAATTAGTCTGCAGGTACGGCAATCGCGAACGAAGTCGCGGGTACAGCTATCTATACTTATAATAAAACTGTAACAGGTCCAATTCTGTACATTGAAGATAATTTGAAAAAAATAAATGTACAGTACTCTGTAGCTGATACTGATGCCGAATCTGTATTTTTTTTTATTTTTGTCTGTCTGTCTGTCTGTCTGTCTGTCTGTCTGTCTGTCTGTATCCCGGCCGCGTATCACTCCAAAACTACTGAATGGATTTCAATGAAACTTAGCATGATTGGAGTTCATACAACAAGGTAGGATAATTTAGCTTTTTATCCCGAAATTCAGCATGGTTCCTTTGGGAGAGGGGATGAAAGTCAAAATATACAGTTAGTTGTAATTTATTAACGCGTAGTCCGATTTCATACGTTCTTTTTAGGGTTCCATACCCACAGGGTAAATACGGTCTGTCCGGCTGTCCGTCCGTCCGTCCGTCCGTCCATCCGTCCGTCCGTCTGTCACCGGGCTGTATCTCAAGAACGGTGATAGCTAGACAGTTGAAATTTTCACAGATGATGTATTTCTGTTGGCACTATAACAACAAATACAAAAAGTTGGCCAAGTGCGAGTTGGACTCGCGCACGTTAAAACAAAAGAAGGTTAAAATATGAAGTCTAATGTTGTACGGAACCCTTCGTGCGCGAGTCCGACTCGAACTTGGCCGATTTTTTTAATTAGAATAGTGGTGCTTTAAAAATTATCACGTAAATATTTCAAAGTCATCGGGATTGCAGTTCAGAAATTACAGATATCACAACCTAAATATTACGTTCCAAATAACTTGACACCCAAAATGTACAGAAACCTTTGAACATACGGCTCATCTTAAGCTGGCGTTTGCACTTTATCGTATATAATAGATAGGTCTGTAGTCGGACCTCTCCAAAAGACTGATTTTTCAAACAATAAAACAGTTTTTTTTTTATTACGATAACCACAACTTCCCTACGAATATTTTTCATGACATGCAATGCTCTAATCAGTCTAATCTATACCTATAACAGGTTGCAGAAAGCGGGTAGGGAAGCGCGAGGGGTAAGACGCTTACATTTATCTATTTATACTTATAACAATACTGTAACAGGTCCAATTCTGTACATTGCAGATATTTTGAAAATATGTTTTGAGAGCAATCTGTAGCTGTTAATGATGCAAAAACTGTTATTTTTTTTTCTGGCTGTCTGTCTGTATCCCGGGCGTGCATCACTCCAAAACTACTGAATGGATTTGAATGAAACAGCACGATTCGAGTTCATACTACGAAGAAGGACATACGATACTTTTATCCCGAAATTCAGTACGGTTCTCTTGGGAAAGGGGATGAAAGTCAAAATGTACACTTAGTTGTAATTTATTAACGCGTAGTCCGATTTCAATCATTCTTTTTGTTACGATAGTGGTAATTTAATTTTTTCCCGTAAATATTTCAAAGTCCTCAGTTTTGCAATTAAGAAATTACAGATATCACAAACTAAATATTTCGTTTTAAATAACTTGAACCGCGGAATATTGAGAAACCCTTGAACGTACGACTCATCTTAAGCCCACAGGCAGCCCGGAACCCCACGGGAAGCCCGACACCCCACGGACAGACCGGCATCCCACGGGCAGCCCGGCACCCCACGGGCAGCATGGCACCCTTATTTAGTTTTGCAAGCTTGCTACTATAAACTCTAAAATGTGGTACATTCACCACAATCAGTTTTTAAAACTACATATCTTTCTTTTGTTTTAGATACATTTCGGAGACTGCGCAATGGAAGTGCACAATGTTTTCTTAGGTTTTCGCGATTGCTACACTTAGTAATTAAACAACTTTAAACGGTTTAAATCACGTATATTTATCATTATTTTTGTCCGGACGTTTCAAACACTTTGTAGTGATCGTGGTCACGGGGTGACTGTCGGAACAAAAATAATGATAAATATACGTGATTTAATCCGTTTAAAATTGGAAGTGCACCACTTTAGTAGATTGTTATACAAGGGTCGAAAGGAATTGGTAACTTTCACCCGCGGTCAGCTCTCTACTTTTCATTTCGAATTTAAAGAAGGATAAAAAAGTAGCTTTTCTAAAAATCATTCATTGAAAAAATAACATACTTACTAAAAATTTATTGAGAGGTTAGAACTATTTGGGAAATTTTACGTAAAATTTTGTTTGGAATATTTACAGGCGCTTATGGCCCGAATAGGAATCTCTCTGCTTTTCACTACTAATATAAGGAATAACGATGTAAAAATAGTATGTTTTTTATATTATTTAATAACATGAGCAGTACCTTTTTAAAATTAATGCGGCTATAGTCCAAGTAGGTATCGATGACTTACATCCGTGTTAAACACTCTACTTTTCATTTAAAATATGAGAAGGGTAAAAAAATAGTAGTTGCATGGTGGTAGGGCATTTTGCGAATGCCCGCCTGGCTAGCTACCACCCTCAAGTAGAAAATCTGTCGCCAAGCACCTAACGGTGTGTTCCGGCAGCTGTTCTTGAGAGCCAGTAATTATCTAGGTTAGCCTGAACAACACCTTCGACCACATCATCACTTTCCATCAGGTGAGATAGTGGTCAAAGGCTAATCATACATAAAAAAAAAGTTTTTCTAAATATTTACTAAAAATAATAAACATGAGTAGAAGATACAAAGATACACTAGGAGTTAGAACAATGAAATTTAGGGTTTTTTTTTTAACCTACACTTTTTACCTTATATTTAGTTACTACCCTGCCAAACATAGTTGTTATTAATTGTTTTATAACAACAGAGTATTTTACAACGAAAAATCTTAGACATATAACTTTGTTAACACCAATGGTTACCATGGTTACAAGTCATTCCGGCCCAAGAGAAGGAAGCATTTCCTATGAGTTTTTCCCGGCCTTAGGTAGGAAGGAGCGTCTCCCACCCGCTACTCTGATCAAACAAACACTACTTTGCGAAAATGAGAAATAAAAAAAAAACGATCTACCGTCGCCGTTTTAAAGTCGAAATTCTAAAGAAACGCACAAGGTACTTTGCTTCAACATTTATTGTGCGAACCGGGAAAGAACTCTCTGAGTTACTTAACTACTGTCTTTTGGAAAATACAACCCGGTAATTTTGAAATCCAAAGTAGAAAGCTCCATTCTGAGCTATGGTTTACTATAAGAGTGCTTCACCGCAGACCACAGTGTTGCTTAATATGAGATAAACAGTACATAAATGTGAATAATTAGTCTGCAGGTACGGCAATCGCGAACGAAGTCGCGGGTACAGCTAGTATACAATATACTTATAATTCAAGTCTTTTACTATTCTATAGACGAGTACAATGCGTGAACATGAAGGTGCTGCTGGTAAATAAAGAAACTTCTGTCACATTGCGAAGGCATTTAGTAGCTTTTTTCAGGTTTCCCAAGTTTTTAGATATTGCTGTCTATTTTATTGGAATGAAGTTGAGTCCGAATACTCTCTGCGGACCTTGAAAATTCAGGTGTTCCCACTCATGAATTTTAATTCTGCCTAAATAGAGTTGACGTGCTGGTTCGTACCTAAATCAAAAAAATAAAAAATAAAATCTGCAACAGGTCTCCAAGGAAAGTTATCGCGATGACTGTAGGTAGGCGCACAAGATTTTTATTATTTTGAGCATGGGTAGGTATAGTCCCAAAGCCTCCAATCTGGGGTCATACCCCTTTTTGAAAATGCGGTTTAATACTTGCCTATTATTATCCATCCCTATTTTCGGTATAGTGTGAATAATGAATTCTATAAAGGACATAATAAAGCTCTATTCCAGTTTCTGCTAAGTCGCTGTACTAATTACTCATTGAGTAAGGTACCTATTTTAATAAAATTACAATAATTATCATACGTGCATGAACTCTTTAAGAACTCTATATACACAGCATTAGCAAATTTTGTTAGGCCTCTCTGGCAGACTTATTTGTTACATGTTAAAGAAGTGTGCCTTGCTTACTTGATATGGTTGTAGGACACTTTGTATCCCAATCACAGACATGTCGCACACGAATCAACTTTAAAATCCAAAGACTTAGTTTATGTATATTCAGCAGCTAAACGAATTGTATTTATAATTTCAGAACGCAAAGCAAAAGAAGCCGAGGCGACAATGAGGCAGATAGCGCGAGCGGCGCGGGAGGCTCACCGACGCAGCACAGACCTCGTCAACACACAGATAGCTACTGACATTGTGCAAGGTTAATTGAATTATTTGAATAAGCATTTACACACCAGCTTTCACACCTAACACACCTCTGTCTGTTCTTCTTGCCCTTATCTAACGCCCGTCTGTTCTTCACGCCCTTTTCTAAGGCCTGTTTGTTCTTCATGTCCTTATTCCTCGCTAAATCATGCTGCAACAAAGTATTCTTCTTGCACTGAAATATTATGACCTTTATTCTCAATCTATCAATTAAGGCCTAGCATTTCATAGCATAAGCCTTTTTAAGGTATTTTTAAACGCGGCACAGAATAATGTCTAAATTTTATGGTAATATCAATATGAATACTGTCACCAGTATAATTCGTGGTTGTAGCGATACAAAACAGTGTAGAATAGGTACAAATCCCTAAAAAATCTTCTCAGGTGTACTTTAAGTAAATAGTATCCCAATTAAGATATCAAAAGTGAAATAAACGACGTCCACTGTCACATCTCACCCGTTTTAATATTATTTATTAGTTTAATGAAACCCAAGAATAGAAACGAAACTGAAAACAGCAATATCAACAATCAGTATGACAGGACATTTAAGGCCTGTCTTCAGAGTTAAGCATAAGTTAAAGTAGTTTATGCGGTTCTTGGCAGTTCATTTGGTTCTCGTGGGTGAATAGTTGAATTTGAATTCCCCGTCCACCCACCATTAGGAAAGTCGAGTGGGTGGGTTGCTCACCTATGCCTTCTTTTTTTAGAGATGAATTAACAGTAATCCCTTTTCCATTAAAGCCGGAAAACCACCGAGCAGAGAAGCAGTTCTGGAGTGGTTCCACACACAGGAGCTGACGCGTGGAGTTGGTCTGGATGAGAACAACGAGCCAGCTGAATGGTTCCATGGTGAGTTACCTGCAATGCTGTATAGACTGTTAATTGTCTCCAAATTATTCTGACAAACGTTATTGATAACTGGATCTTATTCTGACTGGAGTTCATTTTGATTGGTTCGTATTAGACTATTACACATTTTCGTGTTTCACCTTGTCATTTAATCTTTAGAACGTTATGTAACCGAGCTAAGTTAAGCAACGTCCACTGCGGTCATAACTTGGACGGGTGACCGCTATTGGCTTTACTACTGAGCGTGCACGTACTTGGTCCCGGTTGTTTTTTTTATTTTTATTTAGTTAATTAGATTTTGTTGTTTGTGGCGCAGTCTTTTGGTATAGCATGGTGGTGGGACATTCTGCGAATGCATAACACGTGGTCCATCCAGGTGACCAAGACCGAACACCGAGGACCGAGTAGTTCAATCCATCAAACCACGAAAATTTCGAATCACTTGTCCGACACAGGACCTGACTAGATATCATAGATTTTTTTTGACAATAGTTGGCAGTGTTTATTAGCCATCAGGTGAGATAGTGATCAAAGACAAGCAAGTAGCTTATCAGCATAAAACAATAGTTTAACACTGTAGTTGATTAGAATCATTTATTCAGCATTACTACAATACAGTCAAGCGTGCCACAAAACAAATTCAAATTCAAAATCATTTAATGCATAAACATACGAGTAGGTAGGTACATACAATGGTTAAGATGTAAACCATATTAGCTCCACTACATTCAACCCAATTAGGGTGTGCAAAACAAATTGTAGAACATAAGAATATTTTTTGTGTTAGTTATCGTTCTTTTAAATCAATACAAAATTCACATTGTAAACACAAGAAAATTAAATGTCAGTTAAAATCAAATTAGGCACAATAAGGTACCTCTAATGACGTATGGAGATTAATATCCCGCGCTACAATAGTTATATTGACCCCCAGGTCTGATCACCCGATCGGAAGCGGAGCGGATCCTGAGCGCGGCCGCGGGCGGCAGCTTCCTGGTGCGCATCTCTGAGCGCGTGTGGGGCTACGCGGTCTCGTACCGCGCCGCCGACGCCGCGCGCTGCAAGCACTACCTAGTCGAGGCGGGGGAGACCTACCGGCTGCTCGGGAACGGACAAATGGAACACACTAGCTTAGGTATTTACCTACAGTTTTCCTTCGATGTAGTTAGAAACTGCTCTAAAATGTTGGTTAAAAAAAGTAGTACTTACCCAATCGTTCACATAAACACAGCTCTAAAATTACTTTCCACCTTTCCCAATGGTGGGTGGATGGGGAATTCAAGTTTTCCCGTCCATCCACGGCACTAGAGTAGGAACCAAATCAATTGCTTTATCGATATTACAAATATTATACATAAATATACATATATGTATATTATTTGTTATTGGATTTAAGGTTTTGAGTCTTTATATTTTATATTGTACCTACACTATAAAAGATAAATTTGCATTTTTGCTATTGGAATTGGATTATAAAATATGTAGGTATACATATTTTTGAATTATTATGTAGTAACCATGTGATACAGCACCAAAAAGACTTTTTCTACACTACCAAATATAATTTATTTACAAAAGCTTGCTCACATTATTTCAGTGGTGCGTTGTTCTGTTTCGTTCACTCGAGGGTGTTAACGCAAACATTTTCTAACGGGATCGTGTTCAACGCTGGTAAAATAGCGGGGACTGCTAGCACGGTAATATTATACAGTATTTCAACTTCATAGAAACGGACGCAACGCGAGTTATACCTACGCGCTCGATCTCGGCCTGCGCTCGGTACGCAGACAGTCGCGACTGTGCCGCAGCGACGAGCGAATAGTTTGTTGTTTTTTTAACAATAACCGCGCGATTTATTAACCAAAAATAAGTTCAAGTACATATTTAATATGACGAGTAGGATATATTGTGCTGTTTTTGGTTGCATGAATTCGTCAAAAACGCATCCAGAGATAACTTTTTTTAGATCACCTGGAAAATGTAAAGTAATAGGTACTACTACTAGTAAGTAAACTTATTTTATAGTCTACATATAGTTTACGGTATATAATGTGTGTCTTTTCGACAAGTATTTCCTTTTATCCCCGAAAAAAAATGTCTCAATTCATAAAAAAAAGTGAATAGAGTAAAGGAAAGTGACTGACACGTGTGAAATGGGTAGTTATGAGCTATATATTAGAATGTGGATTTTTAATACTTTAAAATTTAATAATAAAGCATTTCGTAGGTCACACAAATATTTTTCGGTCGCAAATTTTTAAAACCGATTTTTTATTCAAACATTAACATGGTTTTTTGATTAAATCTACCTACTAGTCAAAAAACAACACGCATTTTTAGTGAACACTGCCTGTTCATTTCACAAAGTATTTAATTTGTTTATATTTAATAAAGTTTGTTTACAATCACAAAACTAAATGGAAACACAAGGTAGGCAAATGTAATTAAAATGTTGGAGACGGGCAGCCCTATCGCATGTTTACGTACAGCGCCGCTATAGGTAGTTATTTCAAGGATAGAGCCGGGTTAAAAATGTTAAAATACCGTTTAGATAATATTACCGTGCTGCTAGTGTGGTATTGTTTAGTACAATAGGTAGTACCTATTGCGTGGCATAAGATTTAAAACTACTTTATTTGATTATGCTTTTGGCAGTATGCACGACTAGAGTCCCTGGCATTTGATACATAAGCGAGTTGTCAGCTTGGTCATGTCGTTACAGGTTTTTATTTGATATGATCGATAACTGAATGTATTTGATAATAAGAAAGATATTCATATTTTCAAAATAAATCAATTTATCTTATTGTTTTGGCAGTGGCGCATCCCATTGCGCATAACATGGGAGATCAAAAATGGGCGAAATTCAACATTACGCTGTCTGCATTTCGCTATTTTTTTTTTTTTTTTTTTTTTTTTTTTTTTTTTTTTTTTATTGCCTTTAAGTAGGCAGACAGGCAGGCGGCCCACCTGATGGGAAGTGGTTACCGTCGCCTATGGACGTTTGCAACACCAGGGGTGTTACCAACGCGCTGCCGACCTTTGAGAAATTTAATGACCCCCTTTTTAAACAACCCCATATCGTAGCGCAGTGGGAAAACCTCGGCGGGAAGCTCCCTCCAAATCCTTAAAGTACGCGGTATGAAAGTTCTACCGAACCGTTGCGTAGTAGAGTGCAGTGTCTCGAGGTAGTGAGGGTGAACATCCCGCCGATGGCGAGCGGTGCGGTGATAGAATTCTGGAGTTGGCATCAGATCGAACAGTTCCTCAGAACATTCCCCATTGTACAGACGGTAGAAAACGCAGAGAGATGCAAAATCTCTACGGAGATTAAGCGATTCTACACCATCTGTCAGTATGGGATCATCGACAATACGAACGGCGCGACGTTGTATAGAGTCAAGTGGGTCAATCTGGTAAGCAGGAGCTCCAGCCCATAGATGCGAGCAGTACTCCATATGCGGTCTGACTTGCGCCTTGTAAAGCGCAAGACGCTGCCGCGGGGTGAAGTACAGCTTGGACCGGTTTAGCACACCAAGCTTTTTTGAGGCAATTTTAGCTTTGCTCTCCAGATGACCCCGAAACTGCACATCATTCGTTATGTCGACTCCAAGGATCCCAATACTGTTAGAGATGGACAGGGGTGTTCCTTGGAACTGCACCGCAGGGACGAATGGGGTTTTTTTCGCAGAGAACGCACAGACCTGTGTCTTCGTGGGGTTAAATTGGACAAGATTTTGTCGTCCCCATTCAGAGACTCGCTCCAGGGAGTTCTCTACTTCAGACACAAGTCTTACCCGATTCTCTTCTACTAGCGGCCGGGGGATATTTGCACGACCAGTATATCTGGCGTCTCCAGTGCTGTCATCCGCATAGCAGTGAATATTCTTAATAGACAATAGGACATTGATATGCAGAATGAACAATGTCGGCGACAGCACGCAGCCTTGTGGCACACCAGCATTGATTGGCTTCGTGGTTGAGCAGCAACCGTCGACGACGACTTTAATGCTGCGCCCACTAAGAAAGCTGGATAGCCAGGTGCAAAGCCCCACGGAAATCCCGTATGAAGTAAGCTTCGATAGAAGCGCCCGATGCCAGACCCGATCGAATGCCTTAGCGACATCAAGGCTAACAGCCAAGGCTTCACCCTTGCTTTCAATGGCTTCAGCCCAACGGTGGGTAAGGTATACCAGGAGATCTCCAGCTGAACGACCGTGGCGAAAACCATATTGCCGGCCACTGAGTAGCTGAGATTTCTCAAGGTAGCCCAGAAGTTGCTCGTTGATTATTCGCTCCATCACCTTTGAAAGCAAGGATGTTATCGCTATAGGCCTATAGTTGGTGGGGTCTGTCTTATCACCTTTTTTGGGGACAGGGTGGATATGGGCTACTTTCCATGAAGACGGGACATAGCCAGAAGTGTAAGAGAGGTTGAAGAGACGGGTCAGAACTGGAGTCAGTTCAGGAGCACATGTCTTTAGCACTATTGCAGGTATACCATCTGGCCCAGACGACTTCTTGACATCGAGGGAGCAGAGAGCTTTACGAACCGCTTTCTGTGTGAAACGGACCTCTTTCATAAAGCTCCCACACCACGGAATAGTAGGTGGGGTAGCTCCTCCGTCGTCAAGTGTCGAATTTGATGCAAAGATACTGCCCAAAAGTTCGGCTTTGTCCTTTGCAGTGTGGGCCAGTAGGTCGTCAGTTGCGCGCAATGATGGAAAAGACGACCGACAAAAGTTGCCCTCGACAGCTTTGGCGAGCGACCAGAATGCCCGCGTTCCCGAAGGAAAGCTCGCAAGCCGCTCGCCGATTCTGCGGATATGCTCAAACTTTGCCCTTGCAAGCCTTTTTTGGAGGGACCAGGAGGCAGCGTTGTAACTTCTTTTCAAATCGGCAGTTTTAGGATCCCGACAGTGTTTAGCTGCCTTCCATGACTCATAGGCTACCTGTTTTTGGCCAACAGCCTCCGCAGACATCTTATTGAACCATGGTTGGCTCGAGCCGCCGATCGGGATTACAGAGTGTGGAATGTAACATTCCATACCTTGCAAAACCACATCGGAAACCAAATTTGCACAGCTGTCGGTATCGTCCGAGCAGAAACAAATCTGCCCCCAAGGATAGGAAGCGTAAAATTCACGCAGTCCGTCCCAGTCTGCTGACCGATATCGCCAAACCTTCCTTTTTCCGTTGGGACCAGCCCGTTTGGTAATAGCAAGGGGCACTTCAGATGATACCAGACAATGGTCAGAGTTACCAAGAGGGGCCTTGACCGAGACCTGGTAATTCTCTGGGTGTGTAGTCAACAGAAGGTCTAGCAAGGAGGGCTCATGGTCTTCAATGTCAGGTATTCTGGTAATCCCAGTGACCAATTGCGTGAAGCCATAAGCAAGAGCAAAATTACGGGCAGTAGTTCCGTGAATATCTGTCCTAGGAGAACCCAGCCATTCGGTATGGTGGGCATTAAAATCTCCAAGGATGATAATTTCCGCGGAAGGATACTGCTCAACAACTTTGTCGGTTGCGTTTTGGACATGCCCAAAGAAATGAGTGTTTCCAGTTCCGTCGCACTCTCTGTCATGGGACCTGTACAGACACGAGTAGACTCTGGTGGATCCTCCAAAGTCAACTCGTACCCATAGTGTGGAAGTGTCCCGATTTTCAAGGCCGTGTAGACGGCGGCAGCAAACATCCTCCCGGGCGTACAGACATACCCCGGCTTTTGAAAGAAACTTATGTTCTAGATTGTAGCCTGGGTACTTTAGGTATGATGTATCACCCGGAATTGAAATTTGCGTCTCTGTTAAAAACAATAAGGCCGGCTTCGTCGTCTCTAGATGGTGATGGACTGCGTTTAGGTTAGCATGAAGTCCCCTAATGTTGCAGAAGTCCACTTTAAATGTGAAAGAGGGGTCCGCTGAAAAACGCTTTTTCTTATTGCTTCGGCTCATATTTTTATAATTTAAAAAGGGAGTCAGGAAGTGCTACAGAGTCAGCGAAACGGAGAAAAAGTGGAAGGTGCATTAGTCACACATATCTGCAGGTTATGTGAGGAGCTAGTGCGGGGCACGGAAGGGCCCCCGGTCCTCCCCGGAAAGCACTGCCGGGTCCACGTCCGGTCACCAACCGGCACGACAATGCTTCCCGAGATTATACTCCAGTTGGCGGGACAGCCTCCCATTGGTCGGTTAGTCCGGGTTCGGGTCCCCTACTGACTGGCGGGCGGCCAGCGGTCAGCCGTTTCACCGGGTCTCCCTGACCCCCGCCCTACCTCATCACGCCTACCAGTATGGTGTGAGCTAAACACCAATCCTGTTCTGAATTTCGCTGGCACTGTGGCACTTCGGGAAGGGGGATATTACTCGCTACAGTGTCATTCATACCTAAACACAGTGTAATACTGCTTTGAGGCTGAATACATGACACTACGGTGGTACCCACCGAGACGGTCTCATGCATAAGAGACCTACCACCTAGTTGCTGCCTGATTTGCACCACCCAGGGACCACGTGTAGGGAATCAAATTTAAGGGTACTCTCCTACGGACGTGGGCAGCTCAGCCCCCAATTTAAGAATAGTAAAATCGACCTATGGGGTTAAACGCATTAGGGCAACCAGTTGCATATCGCCCCTTATAAAATTGTATGATTGTTCTCAACTGTGATTGTCAATCAATTTTATAATTTTTATTAATCATGCGATTAGAATATTTCAACGTCTTCATTGATTACTTACCTTCCAGTTTGGTCTTCAATCACGAACACCATTAATTGCATTCAAACATGAGGTGGTTTCTTTTGTTGCAGCGGATCTCATAAACTACCATAAGACAGTCGTGATCACTGAGAGTGGCGGGGAGCTACTCACCTCTCCCTGCCCCCCTTCACAGCCTCCAATATTTAGCGCACCGCCATCTTGAAAAACGCGCTTCTATATAGAAAAAAGGTCGCCGTCTTGAAAATGTTGTGTATTTTGCCACCAAATTATCTGTTCTATTAATGAGGGCGCTACTGTTAATATAAAATAGGTACTAAATTTGTCACATTTTATGAGATTTTTGTAGTTCCTTTTTCCGCCGCATGCACAGATAAGTTGGTGACTATGTTATTGTCCTATTTAGAATTATTTATATCATGACCTGTGTCACATTAATTGAGAATTCAGTATCGAACACTCTCAATATTTTTTATAAGAACGTATATTGTTATTGATAATATTGAAAGCCATGTAAGGTTTCCTTTCGGTTTCATATATACCATTTTATATCAGTGTTGAATAAAATGGAAGTAAACTTGCATGGCTATAAATGTAGCCTACGTATATCTAGTTCTAGTATAAACAAAAAATATGTATTTCTTGCTTGATGTGACTAAACGGAATATTAATTTACGTATCATTGTCTTCCGCAATCTTACTTACACATTTTATTTAAATCAGGGTTACAATCAATCTAAATTGACAATACCCATATAATACCAGTTGTATAAGTATATGTATTTCTTTTATTGTTTTCACCTGCTTTCCGGTAGCTGTCCATGAGAGCAAGTTTCCATTCTAGTTTTAGCCATAGATTACGTAAACGTTTACCCTTCTTCTTCTACATATCATGACTACAACATTACTCCAACCAGCAGGTGAGATAGCGGCTAAATGCTATCAACAATATACTATGAATACTATAGTAGTATGTAGGTTTTTGTAGCCTTATTATGTAAAACCTACTAATCTTTACCCCTTTCTACTGAAGTAGGTATATAAAGTATAGAACCTACATTCTAGAGCCTACATACCATACACTACCTTTCGCAAGAAATCCTATTGAGGTCTTTAAGGTAAAGGATTTGAATAAAAATGTTAAGTTTGACAAATAAATAATCAAGTTTGTGTTTTTTTAATTGAGGGACCAATTGAAGTCATTACTTAGTCATTAAGTCTTATTTTAAGTAACTCATATTATTATCTTTATACTTATATAAATTATGTCTGTCTGTGTCAGTGGCACTTTATACCATATTGTTATTACTTTATTGATACTCAAGCATTCAATAAGATGATTAAATATTGTTCTTTTGAAACATATATTAGGTAGGTATATTAAATGTTTCCAATTTGGATAGAAAGTTACGTTAGAATGTGCCTTAATTGTTAATGTTTTATCGTTTGTGGTAAATTATAATCTAAATTATGTCAAAATGGACGACATCACGTCCAAACTTATTGAAATAAATATATTAAAAGCTGAGTATACACAAACTTTTTGCATTTTTTCGCGATAAAAATTACGAACAAACTTGTAAATATGGCGTGTAATTTGTATTTTTCTTACCATGTTAGGTGATTTCTAGAAGTTGTAAGGAGTTTGAAAAATATCTAACGTTATATATGATGGCGTAAGACCTGATATTCAGGTTGCTGTGACTTCATGAATCACCTAAAATATTTTTAGTGTAAAGCGTGCAAGCGCTACTGTAAATTAAGTATGTAGCTTTTACTAAGGCACTTCAACTAGATATTATGACAAACAGGCATTATTACTGTTTATTTTCATCAAATTCGATTTGTAATAATGATAATTTCATACTCAGTAGTTTCTTGAATTATAATTTACAAATAGTCAGTAGATGCTATTACCTATAATGCTTGCAACATTGTTCAAAATAAATTATTGCATACATACATAAACTAAGCACTGAACACTACGAGTATGGCTTTGTCTCCTTGTAATGTTTATTCTCAAATCTTCGCTGCAGTATTATGCTTATGTTTAGAAAAATACCGAGTTCTGAAAAGTGAAGCCAAAGTCAAAAATATACAGAAATGGGAGTGTCCTATCTCTTAGGTTTGTAGTTACTTTTAAATGATTTGTATGCCATTTATTTCGTTTGTAGGTAACCTATAGATCTATGATATTATATTTTAGTCATTAACTGCCAACAATAAATAAATATAAAATAACATGTGTTTATTTACCCCTATAATTTTAATACTAAAAGTGTCATTAGCGCCTTTCTACGATGTAAAACAACATAATATTATATGAGATATTGAGGTAAAGGTGAAGGTGTAAGATTAAGACATAAAAAAGATAGATTTTTCAAAAAGTGTTTATTAAATTTTGCGTGTAACAAAATGTAACACTATACATTATTTACAAATAACACTCCCGTTTCATCGTAAGTTGCAGTTTACAAAACTCTTCTAAACACGAAACAAAACTTTATTCTATAAAAACTTCTTGGCAGTGAGCAGTCAACGGTACAATAACAATTCAACATATAGACAAATGACGTAGAATGGTGTGAATTCGAATAACATTTAAAAACATTGAGGATGAACGAAATAATGGGGTGAAATGAAACAAGCGGACAATCAAGTGAGTTACATTATTTTGCAAGTCGAAATAAGTTACAGTTCTTTGTAGATGTAAAAAATTACAACCTATTCATTTATTCTAACTACAATATGTATGTCACACAATTTTATGAAATTAAAACTGTCATTTTCGTTATTGGATTAATTAATCTTTTAAATTAATAATTTTGACTTTACATTGTATAAATATACGTGAATACTACTTATGTCCCGTAAAAAATGACGTTATGTACATAATTTGTTATATGGACAATGCCGTGAAAAAATATTTTTACCTCAATACCTGTTAAATGGGAATGTACAAAATTTTAAAAAATGTACCTATTTAAAATAAGATTTTTGTTGTGTATATTACAAAAGATATCAAAGTATCTAGTTAAATCTGTTTTAATATTAAAATAAAGTAATAATAATTACTATTTAGTACATTAACATAGATACTATTTAAATCCAAAAAGAGTAGGTAAAAAAAGAGCGGCTTTACATGTAGCAATATGACCGACCGCTTCTACCTGCAACGTTTTAGTGTAGTCCAAACTTACTTTCGTTGACATACTCGAGACTGTTCGGAGCGATCAAGCAGTTCCTAGATACTGACTCCTCTCGATTTTTCAAGCTGTCTACTGCTCTGGCGCAGTCCGTGTATACATGTAATCGATTTACTGCTCGAACTGCTCATATACGACCGATAAGAATCATTCCTACTAAACCGGACGGCCGCCTTATTTTAATACTTAATTTAAGCTGTTAAGCCCAGCAGCACAGCCACTAACAATTAACGCTAAACATATTATTTTAAATCCTTCAGCGTCTTCCAACTTCAAACAAACTGCAGATATAAGTACAACGATATTTTCATAACGTTTAATTATAATATTTTATTAGTCACTGTGCAATTGACCTTCGTATTCGATACCAAATGGGGTGAAATGCGACGTGAACATAGATATGGGACAAGATGGAGTGATGAAGTACTAAATATATAAATATTCGGTGTTCTCAGTAGTACCCGGCTCGCCAGCAGCCGAGGTGCGAGGGTCACATGTACGGCAGGTTTGTGGGGGTTCGAACGATGGTGTCGCCAGCACGCTACGCAAATAAAAATCCTTAGGTTACCTTATTCTTTAACATAAGTATACAAATTAAGCAAATATGTTTTGTAACAATTCCGCCAAATATTCCTGCTAAGCCGACGGGATGTTATAAACGGCACTTAGACGTAGCCTGAAAATGTTCTCTTGTCTCCCAATTATTCTGTACTCTAAGAGTTATCTCTCAGCAGGTTTTATAACCTGCTGATGATGCTTCGTGTAGAAGAGGCACGCGTCGAAAATTTTCCTGTTACGTGGTGTTTATAATAGCACGTCACCCTGACAGGAGAACAGACAAATTGGGCGGAATAATCACTAAATATCTCTCATATTTTTACACGACTGCCCAAAAAGGAGTGTTATGCTTTCAGGGTTCATGAATGTATGTATCTATGTTTGTGAGGTTCTTTATTAGAATAAAGAAACTCACAAACATACATACATACATACTTCTAAACGGCTCAACCGATAATAATGTATAATATATTATTAGATTCATCTTGATAGCCAAGGTGCCCTAGGTGCACAGTAAAGGAATATTTTATACGCCATATTATAATAAAAAATATTTTTCTCCCACACCCATCGAGTGTGGTATCAAAATGAAGAGATTGAAGAAACGATTCCATAGATATAAAACTTGCCGTTTTAATGTCAATGGAACGATAAATAAATAATTTGCAGTTGGGTTTTTTATTTTTTATAAATTTATACTAGTTTTTTTTCTAAAACCTTATATTTATATATACACACATCAACAATGTCTAGGGATACTACATGAAAGACTTCTTAACTTAAAAACTATTTACAGTATAAAAAAAGTTTGTACCTATATAAAATATTTTCTACTCCACCTCCTGTTTCGAAATTCAAAAAAATGAAAACAAAAACTCATTGAAACAAAAGAATATCGATATGTCACGTCGACATTTGACAAGGGAACAGCAGATTAGAGCTGTAGGCATGTTGGAAGCTGGCGCTATACAACGCGTGGTTGCTGAAATTCTGCAAACCGGCCAAAATGTAATCTCCAGGTTATGGTCACGTTATCGTGCTACAGGCGATGTCGCCGAACGGCATTCAGGCAGAAATCGCGTCACCACTCCTAGACAGGACCGTTTTCTTCAAAATATCGCTAGAAGACAACCCAATATTACGGCTATGCAAATGGTTCAACTAACCACGAATTGTTGGTTAGTGACCAAACTGTAAGAAGAAGATTACATGAAGCTGGTCTTCATTCTCGCAGACCACTTCGGGTTCCAGCTCTGCGGCGGGGCAATCGCGGGCGGAGACTATTGTGGGCTAGAGAACATTTCACATGGAGTGACGAGCAATGGTCCATGGTGCTTTTTACTGATGAGTCTCGGTTTGGATTTCATCCGGATTCACGAAGGTTAAGGGTTTGGCGAGTTCCTGGTAGACGAAGCCGTCTCCAGCATCCACAAGAAGTCCATTCATATCAAGTCGGGACTATCATGGTATGGGCTGGTATTCGTATAGGTGCGCGAACCGATCTCATTTGGATAAGAGGGAACATGAATGCATTGAAATACCGCAATGAGGTAGTGGAACCTGTGATTATCCCACACAGGGTACAAATGGGTTAGGAGTTCCAACTCATGCACGATAATGCCCGTGCCCATACGGCTGAGCTGGTATCAACTGTGCTTAGGGAACATGAAGTCAGAGTTTTGGACTGGCCTGCTCAGTCCCCCGACATGAATCCCATTGAACACGCGTGGGACATGTTACAACGAAGAGCTATGGTTCTCCAAATCTGATGACAGAAGAACAACTTTTCCTGCACTTGAAAAGAACCTGGGACCTGATACCGCAGCTCGATTTGGATAATTTAATTTTGAGCATGAATAACCGATGCCGAACTCTAATTAATGTTAGGGGAGGAAATACTGATTATGAAATTTAATTAAATGCCTTTTTTTTGTTATTTTTGACTTTAATTTGCATAATTCCCTATATAAAATCCATCATGTACAAAGAAAAAAATTACACCCAAAAATAAAATTACAAAAAAAATAATCAAAAATCTTTAATGCATCTGTTTTTATGTATTGCAAGCATAACCTTAAAATAGACTTTAATTTCATATATAATTGTTTTAACAAAATATTTACATAATTTTGTAAAATAAGGTAAAAATGAAATATCCCTAGGCATTGTTGATGTGTGTATATATATTTTTAAGTTTGTTATTATCAAGCTTATTATTTCCCTAGTTGTTGTTTGATCGTCTTTTGATACTCAACTGCTCGATGTACTTACCGAACCTTCCCAATGAAGCGATGCAATGTCGAGGTTCTTCGCTACAGGGTGATGTGGTTTTTTAACTTTCTTCATCGGACTGTTACTTGCTGAAAGTAAAACAAAAACGTGTTCGTGATGGATGCGAGTCTGATTGTAGGATCAACAAAAATCGAACTAAATCGGCAATAAAGTATCTTTTTTTATGCCTCATAGGATAGTCTTTGACCACTATCTCACCTGATGGTAAGTGATGATGTGGTCGAAGATGTTGTTCAGGCTAACCTAGAATTCATTTTATTATATTTAAATATTTGTGAATCGCTAGACTTTCATTTCAAAAGTAGTGTGGGGGAAGTACTTGCAGAAACATAGGTTATTTGTACAACATTGCGCGACATCATATCATTGCTAGCTGAAGGCAACGTGATGCGCATTCTATTGTTTGTTACACATTTTTTTTGTTATATTAATAAGGTTAACCCGATACAGTGCCGGGCTAGACTTGCACCCCCATATATTCCTGTGGGAATCGTAATAGGCGACGAGAATCTTACGTTGCAATCGGCAACGAATAAATATGTAAAGATACGTAAGTCAAGCTCTGAAACAGCAGAACGCAAACCATACCGCGGCATTCGTGGTTTAAATAAGTATGTATTTTGCGGCCCAACGATATTACCTTGACGCGCGTGAACAATCGTATGCAATCGTTTTTGTGATCTTGAGCCGAAATCAAAGCGGTATTTCTTCTTAGGACATCCCCAAGTTGCCTGATAAGCGTCCCTAAAGTGGGCAGGCAATTTTTCAACCTTTTCCGGTTGTTTACGTAATGTTTATCTTTTTGAGAGACTTGCCTCCGGGGACATATGGCAGTGATAGTTCAGGACACGTTTTCTTGGCGTTCTTCTTGACAGCCGCCCGCCCTCGCAGCAAATCCTCGTCCATCACCAGCTTATTGTTCACCCTGACAACAGATTATCTCATATATAGCATAGGTACTTACTTAATTTTGCCTGTTTTTTTTTTATTGCTGATAGGTAAGCCTTTGACCACAATCTCACCTGATGGTAAGTGATGATGTGGTCGAAGGTGTTAACAGGCTTAACCTAGAAATACTGGCTCTCAAGGACAGCTGCCGGAACACACCGTTAGGTGCTTGGCGACAGATTTTCTACTTGAGGGTGGTCGCTAGCCAGGCGGGTATTCGCAAATATGCCCTTCCACCATGCGGTGAAGCTCAAGCCCGCGGCGGGATTCGAACCATGGACCTGCTGCGCGGCAGTCCATAGCCAAAGCCACTGAGCTATCACTGCTCCAAATGCGAATTATTATATGTTCTATGCCTTAAGGTAGACATTCACGTCAGTAGATAAATTCGAAACTTATAGAGTTTTATGCACGCTTGTACGTTTGGTAATTTATTCACGAGTATAAATAAATATTGTATATATTATCGTGCAAGTTGTTAAACACTACCCTACTACTAGTTGTTAAAAACTACTACTTATCGTATGATCTTTAATTTTAAAATGGGTTTAAACTACCAATTACGGCATAGCTCTTACCGCTCGGTTATTAATGATTTATATAATATATAAGTAATTTATAGAGATATATTTTTTATTTTAATAAAATCACGTGAATAACAATAGTCGAGGAATAATTACTATAGTCTGTTTTTTGTAACAAACGAGTACTGATTATTTGACTGCTTTGCTATTGACCCACGTAATACAGTTAGAACAAAGTTTTTGTTTTTATTTTATTATATCACCCATACACTAACACTAGTTAATAAGTTCTTTAGTTACGTGTCTACTAACCCATGGACTGTAAGTTGTCTAAATAAATAAATTTGAATTTGAATTTGTAATCAACATAAAAACCGTTCCACACGAACTATGTAGGTAGTTACATTCGGTCGAGTCTTCGACTATCTGCGCGTCGAAACATTTAGCTAAAATATGGCTATATTACAATATTGTTTTGAATCATAAACGCGAACAGAAAATTTTGTTACAAATATACTAAGTATGCAAATTAAATCATAAAATAATATCGTAATTTTTTCTACAGTAAATTTTACAAGTACCTATTCAATATGAACGAGCCTTAACAATTTCAAAACAAGAACAAAAGCATTGACCAATGACGGCAATGACCCATCTCACTCTGTCAATATCAGAAATGTGCGAGAGACATACTCAGTACTCGTTTGTTAAACAAACCAGACTATATAGAGAGATCTTTCAGTCTAAAAATCCACGATCCTCTACTAAACGAGATTATTTAAATGTGTGTGCGTGCAGCGCTTTTCCTGTGAACTTGGCCGCGTTTGCGCAGATCGCACACACAACACGATGACTGAAGTACCAATGATATTGTCGAGGTGGCGTATATTGTGTATTATACACTATATTGCATGTAAGTGTACAGACATTGGAGGGGCTGTATTTTCAGACTGAAAGATCTGTGCCAAATTGCAGAGTTAAAAGAACCAAAAGGCCACTTACATACGTCGACCTACAAGTTAAAACCCAACTCACTTTTTGATGTAAGGCGTCCGAGGGTAAGAATTCACTGGCACAGGAAAAGTCTACGAACAAAAGACATCAACGCGCTATAATTCTGTGCCTGAAGGGAGATCATCGATAATTAGAATGATTCCTCTCAATTACAAATTTACATGCGTTATTGCAAACATAAAAATATTAAAATATCCTCTCAATGTATAAGATCTTAATATGTGACTATAAGTAAACTCATGCTGGATGATACCACTACTCATATATGCGTGCGCTTCCACAAGTCGACCTACCTTGCGTGACATAATCTGTGACCTGCTAATTTGTAAACTTCATTACGATAATTAATTAACGATATATTTTGTGTAGAAGATTTCGGATCGAAACAGATAACTTACAGCGAGACGCATATCAAATCAACCTTCCCAGCCTAAGTAAATAAGTAGTCTTCTCCTATTTAGTTTAGATGTCGCCATAAAGATGTGCATTCAAACGGATGGAAGAAATCGTTCAGCACATTCCATAGCATAGTTAGAAATGGACTAGAAAGGTATTCTGGGGTTGCTGGTTCAACTTTTTCCATGTGAAATCCTCAAGTAGAAAATCAGTCACCAGGCACCTAACGGTGTGTTCCGGCAGCTGTCCTTGAGACCCCGTTCCCATTCTAGAACATACCTGTTTACCAGCTTCGACCACATCATCTCTTACCATCAGGTGAGATGCTGACTAAAGAGTAACAAAAGAAGATAAAAAACCTTTACGCTGAACGATTCTTTATACATCAGGTGAAATCGTAGTACAAAAAAGGATACTGAGGTTGAAAAAGCAATGGGACAATGTATTATGTCAATAAAAAAATGTAGTAGGTACCTGAAAAGTATCGTTGAGTGCGCGCGCGAGTGAGCGCGGCAGTGAGGGCCGCGGGGGAGGGAGCGCCGCGGTGCCGTGCGGGGCGGAGCTCTGATGATAACCAGGGGATGTTAAATTTAAATAATTAACCAATTACTTGATTAATTAGAATAAATTAAGTCCATCTAACACCCTAGGTGGGATTATAATGAACAAACTATACTGAGACAATCATAATCATTATTGGAATAGATGTATCTTTGCTAGAAATACAATAGAAAAAAAATTAATATAAACTTGGAATAAAAATATTAAAACATACATGTAATAATAATAATAAATAATCATACAATTTTAATTTATAAGTATATATTTTAAAATTTTGGAGGTCAAAATGCGGGACCTACTATAGCCCAGGAGCGCCTTATACCCCCGTCTCCTACGGACCCCGAAAACGTGCCGCTACAGCAAGCTCAAGGGCACCACTGTGGTTCGGACCTCGGCTTGCGCTGCCGAGAGACATTGGGGGAGTTGGAACTAATTGCCCCGGTGCAATTGTATTGTTGCACCGTTGAGAATGGGCCCTACGGAATAATACTCTATGACTATTTGGAGAGACACTAATCGGACTTTATTTTTGCCTCGAGCTCGCCGGCGAGTGAGGTACTTATGCTCCAAATATTAGTTTTTTGAATTCATCACCGATGTTTGATCGTGTAAACGCACGTCAGTGTTTTAATTTATATTTCTATTTAAATCTGTTTGAAACTCACGAGAATGTCAGTTCTAAAATAGGATTAAATACTATAGAAAACAAAATAGTAAGAACGAATAAATTCTAGATTAAAGTTAACTCAAATCAAATTATTTATTGCAAGAAATACATGTATAAAAGATGTAATAATTATTTTCATAAATACAGGTTCAATGTATTCTGCCTCAATAAGGCGTACAATGTTCATATTGTTACAAATTTCATTAAAATAATATAAGATAATTTTTTATCTAAATACACCAAATTAATTACTGGACATCACTAAGTTCGGCAGTATAATTTTACAATTATTGAAATAAAAACCTACATAATATATCGATTTCGTACACCTTTTAATATGTAATTAGATAGTTAGATAATACCTCAGTGGTATCGTGTGAGTGTGTGTCAGCCGGTGGTGGATGTGGAGCGGCCTTTTTTTCACCAGGACACGTCTCCATCGGCGCATCAGCATCTGAAAACGGTGGGAACCTTCGGTATTTGTTTTTTCTTGAACAACGTAAACATATTGATCAGCAAGTAATATATAGAGCACAAATTCCGCAGAACTAATTCTCCCTGATTCTATGCGAGACTGATCTCTCTTGGATGAGGATTAAGTGATTGAACTATTAAGAAGATATACCCGCTAGCCAACTCAAGCGCGGTAGGTATTTCACAGTCCTATAGCCGTCTCTATCCGCCTGTCCTCCTGGCCACGAAGCGACGACGACGAACGACGCGACTCGGTACGTGTCGGTACGATTCGGATGTTTTCGGGGGTTTTCGGTAGCTGCCTGCGTAATATTAGTATAGATATACCCTACGGTTCAATTCACGCAAATATGCGCTATTTGCACTGTATGCACGCAAACGGTCGGTTCATAACTTGCTAAACAGACACCACGATAGCATAATGACGTCATCTTTGACGTCATCTCCGGCCGCAAACATCGCTCACAGAAAGTGGTAGTGCAATGTACGCACAAACGTCAAACTCAAATCTTGACAGATAGATGAGAAGATTTTTATTGTTATGGTTAGAATGTTGAACGTGCAAACATCTGTTCACAAAATAATGCCTTGAAATGCAATACTTCTATTATCAATAATTGATCTGATGGTTATTTTGGGTCAATTGCGAAAAAGCAAATTGACAGTTAGCAGATGTTATAAGCGCGGACACATATCGGTTCACATCGTTTGCGCGCAAACAGTGCATATTCTCGTATTTCAGTTATGAACCAAGCTTTTGTAATGTATGCAGTGACAGCAGCGTTTGCGTGATTTAAACCGTAGTGTTACTCAATCCAGCAACATCTACGATCGTTACAAACGTTACAAACTACGCAATTAGTGTGGAATGCTCCAAATAGTCGTTTTTTGACATCACCGAATGAATACTAAAACGTTTTTTTTTTGGATTGCGTATCTTTTATTTGATATTCATTATGATACCCTTTACCATAATATTATATCAAAAATGTATTAACTTAATTATATTTATTAACAATAATATTTATATCTATTGCGTGACATACAGGCGAAGCAAACTGGGACACACGTGCTTCGATTGAACAGTACAAGTTCCTCCGTTTCGATATATCTATTTTAATCTACTCTGATTGACTATACAGTTTTGAGCCATTCAGATCGCATTCAATTTAGTAAGGTGTGTAGCAGGTGTTACTTACTTGGCATATAGTTATAGTCAATGAGTGATTCCCCTGCAGTGCTGTCTGTCCGTGATCTACTATGATCCTGAAAATTAAAAAATAATTATACAGAGTAGCTATATATTGTTTTAATTGCATGCATGTCTCATGTCTGATTACCATCGTACAATGCGCGGCAGCACCATAATTATATGCCATTTATAGTAGTTTGTGGGCACGGTCTCTACTTCATAAAGGCGATAAAATTTGTGCACTCATTTATCAAAACCATAATTGACTGTTTGGCACTGAAATCTCATTTAATCTCTGTATCTAATTTAAGTTGTTATGTTATGACACGTTTAGTAGTTTAAGCTGCGTTATTATTTGATTACTATGCTATGTTTTCAAATAGATACTGTAAAGAGCAAAGGGAAAGACTTGCTTGTTTTAACTAATAAAAATGAATAATTACTAATACTAATGTTACTTCTCCGTCCATAAGTAAAAGTAATCTATTTTAAAACAACATTAAGTGTGATTTTGAGACTTGAATGAGACTGTTTATTGGGATAATGGTTTGAGAAGCATACCAGGTTGCAATCTCTAATGTGGTTCTAATTTGAAATAAATAAATAGATAACAGTCTTCCGCTGAAAATAATGATAGTGACGAATTCGAACAATGTACAATGTAATTGTATTATTCTATACGCATCCTTATGATAAGCAAGGCAATAATGGGATATTTTATTTATTTAAGTATGTACCTATAGGTAGATAAAAAATCAAAGCTATTAAATATAATTCCGTAAAATGCCCAATAGTAATAGGAACGTGAAAAAGCTGCAGCAGACTTATGGTCTCTTCAGCTCTGGGTTCAATAGGTTTGTAATGGCGGCCAGTTTCTAGCCTAATAATAAAGCAGGATTTTCAACCGTAACACACAATTTGGGGCTTGGCGACACTTTTTCTACTTGAGGGTGGTTAGCTAGCCAGGCAGGTATTCGCAAAACGCCTTACTACCAAGCACAAAAATAACTTTAATTTTATTTCTGTGGTAGTTTCACTTACGGGAATAATGTTCAGGGTCCACTGCTGCCGCGGTTTCCCAGCCACTCTTGCAGGCCCTTGGTGAGAAGGTAACGCCTAAATCATAAAACAAACAAATAAGCAATGAATTGACTGATTGCATTAATACTACGAAGGCGGTAACGCCTTTTATTTCTAGCTTATATATTCTGTAAATTCTAACTTTAAAATACCTTATGATTAAGATATTTTAAAATAGAATCTCAGACCAATTGAAAAAGATACGAAGGAACTCTGGGAACAGCAAGTGAGGCCTGTTTTCTGTACATGTGTGTGACATTACCTACCAAGTAAATTATCTACGAGTAATGTGAATCCACCTTGCTTATTGTCTTTTGAAGCTCAATTTTTGAAGATTGTTTTGTCATTGAAAATGCCGACAGTTGTAAGGGTACCAACCTTTACAAATATCGGCATTTTCAATAGAAACTTAATACGATTTCTCATAACGTTTTGTTCCAGTTCATTTCGCAGAATTCATTTTGGAACATTTTTTAATTGATCTGAGAATAGAATAAATAATGAGTTAGTAAACTTACTTCAACTTCTTTTCCTAACTTTTTCCGTAGCTCCGCATTGAAGTTTTCTGCAAAACCATCTTGCTGGAAGTATCTGTAATATTATTGATATAAATGATTCTGTTAGCCACGACACAACTGGAGGGTGTTACGTAGACTACGCTAAAATTTTAAATCTGCCAAACCAAGCAATTTCATAAAGGCTCAGGTTTTCTACCAGCCTATTATAGGCCTATGAGAACTATCAAGCTTGTTATCTATTGCAAACTCACTTATGCCTTAGTAAGGTCTGCGCCGAGGGTCGGGCGCGAGGCTCTGTCCTCAGACAGGCGGCGAGCAGATCCCGCGCGAGGCCCGCGCCGGGGAGCTCCCCGCGCGGCCCCGCGGTGGCCGCCAGCCCCGCGCCGCCCGCCAGCCGAGATACCACCTGCTGGTGACGAGGGGCTAACTTCCCTAGAAAAGGTACATAGAAGATATAGTTTACACATCGATATAAAGAAAAATATGTTTGCTATAAGTCATTTTGTCGAAAGTATTGGTTACAGTTCGAAAATACCTATAATTTATATCCTACTAGCTTTCCGGGCGTGGTTCCGCCCGCGCGTATGTCGGTTATATCGCGCTAAAACATTAACCTCTTTTTGCGCAGTTGGATAAAAACTATCCAATGTTTTTTCCCGGGTCTCAAACTATTTCCATACAAAATTTCGTTCAAATCGGTCCAGTAGTTTTGGCGTGAAAGCGTAACAGACAGACAGAGTTACTTTCGCATTTATAAAGTTATAGTACTGATTTTTAAATGGTGACTCCCGCTCCAGCTCGTTTCTGGTGCAGTGGATGGCCATTGCCATTCAGCGCGGAAGCGCTGCAAGTGTTATGGGCACCTTTGCACCGGGAGCGATCAGGGGTGAGTTGTTTGTTTAGGCTAGTTTTAAGTTTCACCTAACTTTTTTTTTTTTCTATTGACATGTATACATTGAATATATTTTTTTGGGTTAAGTCCAATAGCTATAATAGATATATACCTAACTTGTGACTCACCGACAGTCTTTATGATAAGTGCCAGTTGGTCAATGTCAGAGTCTCCGGGGAACAAAGGGTCTCCAGTCAACATCTCAGCGAATAAGCACCCTATCGCCCAGATGTCTACTTCTGGACCATACCTGTGAATAAGTATATGTTTTATAATGATATAAAGTGTCGAGGCGGACGACTTCCCATTACAGTTGGAGTGTTACCTTCTGTCTGTAACGCTACATTGCGATCGTCACTCCAAGACACTTCAACTAAACAATTTCACTAGTTCAGTCAACTGAACTGGTGGGGAATAGACGAAACATTTGCCCTTACTTGTGTCTTGTTCGTCCAGTAAGTTTATTTCATTAGTCCTTCCTTGAGTCTTGGTCATCTATTAATTGAATGTCTTTCAAGCCAAAACACCTTAGCGTGCTTTGCTCGTTATGGTGTGCAAATGCTAGATGCTTTACAGATTCTGCACTTGCTCACTACTCATTTGAGGCAAAAAAATATTTAAAAAAAATAATTGTAGCTTGCGTGTGACATTACTGCACACCGCTTGTATAGCTCTTTTTACATTGCCAGCACCCAGATGAGTTCAAATTATAACAGCTTGAAAGTGAAAGTGTAAAGAGAACATTATCGGGCTTCACTTAATTGGGATGGATTGGGATGGATAGGTTAGTGTTTTTTGTTTCTAACCTGTGTTCAGCAACGAGCAGTTCCGGAGCCCTGTACCACCTGGTGGCGACGTACTCCGTGTAGGGCTCCCCTGGCGCCGCGAGCGCGCGCGCGAACCCAAGGTCGCACAGCTTCACGATGCCCGTGTTCGAGACCAGCACGTTCTCAGGCTTCACGTCACGGTGGATAATCTGGAATCCAAACATGATGAATATTTTTCTTCACTTTAATTCTGATAGACAGAGCACGTAAACAGTATTATTAAGGTGATGATCGTTTCCGACCTCGCGCTCTCTCGATTTATCAATAAAAGAAGCAAGCAATTAAAATTTTCACACGTGTTAAAAAAATCGTAACGAACCCGTAGGGTGCCCGACTAGAACTTTATCTTCCTGTAGGAGCTGTATACGGCAAAGAAAGGGAAAATACCAGAAGGTAGGCAAGCAACGCCTTCTGAAGGACTGCCGTCTTACACTCGATCCCCAAAAGACCAGCAAAGCGTGGGGAATTTGAAAACCAACCTCTAATGCGGGAGTCCTTTGCTCAACGACTGAGGTTATGGCAGTTGATGATCATGTTTAAAATTTGCTGGTACATTACTCTATAAACTCCAATACCTTGAGAGGTCCATAAATTGAAATTTACTTGCCGAGTTCTGATGACAGTATTCAATTCCTTTCAACAGCTGGTACAGATGCTTTTTGGCCTGGTCCTCTCCCAGACCTCCAGGTGATGCCTCCAGCTCGTCCAGCAGCGTGTGCTCTAGGTACTCGAAGACCAGGTAGAACCGCCGTTTGCGACGGAACACTTCAATCATGTTTACTAAGTGGTCGTGACGTAGTTTCTGAGAAGTAGAGGTGTTGATACTTAGGTACGAGTAGGATTTAATATATAACAGGATTAGTAGGATTGGGAGTGGAGTGGAGTGCTGGACTAGAATGTCAGCCCCTCATTGCTAGCTTTGGGTGTCGTTAGAGGTGACTAAAGGAATATAAAATATTAAATACCGGATAGTGGGCATTAGTGCCTTCTGAGGAACTAATATCTTAAACTGGGTTCTGCAAGATGCCAAGCGTGGGGGTTATGGCAAAACTTTTTATTTTAATATTCTCAATCTGACCAAGCATAAGCATGAGATGTAAGAAAAAATATTAAAAATCGGCCAAGTGCGAGTCGGAGTCGGGTACGAAAGATTCCATACCATTATTTATACAACATTAGACACTATATTATAACCTTTTTTTTCAGTTTTCACGAAGGGTCCGAAACCCATAGTGCGCGAGTCCGACTCGCACTTGGTCGATTTTGAGTATTTTTTTTTGATAGTGGCAACAGAAATACATCATCTGTGAAAATTTCAATTATATGCCGGTTATTGAGATACAGGCTGTTGACCGACAGGCAGACGGACAGTTTAGAGTTAAAAAAAAAGTTAAGTTTAAGTTAAGTAAGTTTTTTTTTTTTTTTTTTTAAGTTTTAAGTTTAGTTTTACAGTTTTTTTTTTTAGAGCCTTAATAATACCCCCTTTCACCCTTTGGGTACGGACGGGAGAAATAATTCTAGCGATTTTGATAAAATTTAAATGGGAAGTATACCCTTTAAAACATACGTACACAAAAAAAAACTCTAATCTGAACCAGGTGTCTTCGAGTAATCGGGAACATTTAGAAAAATTGTGAAATATGGTTTTTCTACATATTATGTGGCAGTGCTGAGTTAGAGGTATACCTTTAGCATCCGTATCTCTCTGAGAGCCATCTTCCTGACGGCGGCATCATCTTCAGTCTCCAGGAACTTCTTGATGGCAACCAGCTCGCCGGTATCGCGCCGTCGGCACTTCAGCACCACACCGTACGAACCTTCACCAACCTGGACATACAGGGAGATACAAATTACGTTCAGTCCATTGAAGCCTTAAAACCATTCTTCTTTTCTTTTCAACGTTTCTACCACTGAGCAGTATCCTGAACTATATTGTCTTTTCCTATTGATTCTCCAAAAACATCCATCGCCTCACACATATTGTCATTTCATTCCAGCATTGATTTACTGCCTCCGCTTCCATATACTTCGTTTCTTACATAGAGTCTATTTTGATATTATCTTGT
Source organism: Plagodis dolabraria (assembly GCA_963854805.1). NCBI lineage: Eukaryota > Metazoa > Arthropoda > Insecta > Lepidoptera > Geometridae > Plagodis > Plagodis dolabraria. Next base: position 5,311,824 of record OY978457.1, on the reverse strand, counting down.
ATGTTCACCCTTCTTTAGCATGTGCTGTTTAATTTCAGGTGGAGAATTTCACCTGTTGCCCGTATGTTTTTTTTTACAGCGTGAAACTAAGCCTAAGTTTTGCCTGTGACTGACATACTGGAGGAACCAGCAAATGCATCTCCCCTCTAAAAGGTAATACTCGTCAGACCTCACTCAAATTTAATTGTGATGACAAGCACCAGCTTTCGAATATAAATAAAACATCAAAATCGGTACACCATGTAATGAGTATGTATAAGGTACAGACACAAAAAAGTAAAAAAAAAACACAGCTGGATTGAGAACCTCCTCCTTTTTTGTCGAGCCGTCGAGAAAAAAGTTCTAAAGGTCTACTTACAACAGATAGTTGTTCGTATTTGTCCATAGCGCGGCTGTTAGGCGTGGAGGGCGAGAGCGCACGGCGATCCATCCTGGTCAGCATTTCGGAACGGGCGGAAGTACGGCATCGTTAATTACTATTGGTACACCTAAAACAACAATATTATCTTAAATTTATTATCCTAAATCTTCCTTGTTTATCATAAAAGTATTGGAAAACAAGTAAAACTCAATTAAAAAGTAAGAAACGCGACATTTTATCATTCCACTGAAATTAAAACTGCCGCACGGAAAAAAATGGGTCCTGACAAAGTGTCAATCCAAGAACAATATAAAAAAGAATAATAATTATTCTCGGGAGTATCGTTTAATCTCAAGTATATATTTACTTAATATAAAAATTATACCTTGAGTGAAGTTACGTCGTTTTCTCCAAGATAAATAATATTATTCTCACTTTATATTTTTACATATTGGTCAGAGATGTATTTGCTCTTGACTATAGAAAATATTATCTTTTTGAATGAAATACTTTACAAATTCTCATTCTGATTACGTACGGAGTTAGCATAAGAATTCTGAAATTTTATCCAAGAATAATACAAGTTTTATTGGATTAATAAAATATTTATATTCTTTCAACAACGATGGTCTTAATACAAGAAATTTCTTTTATTCATTGAAAATAATTATTTACTAACAAGGATATACAAATGTGCGAGCAAGAAAATAATTATCCTCTTAAAAATCTTTGTTTTCTATATCTGAGCTATATATATATATCTGATTACAAGCTAGTGCTTGTAATCGTATTGTATCGCGTGCTAACCGAAAATCATATTGTACCTACAAATTATTGGAGTACAAAATTTTCATGCCCAATGTGGGAAATCGAACCCGCGTCCTCCGATATCGTGTCGGATGCCTACATCTGGGACTTGGCATTTCTGCCGAAATTTTGTAAGTACTCCAATTGTATTACATAACCGTCATAGGGGACGGGCCGCGGCCATCAACCAGATTACTAGACTTCATGTGATCAAAAGAAGTGTTTTTTCAAATACTTAACTCTCGGTATGATGTCGCTACCCACTATCGCGTGCTAAGCGAAAATCATATTTTACAAATTATTGGAGTACAAAATTTTTATGGCCAATTTGTAAAATATTTTTTTTTTTTTTTTTATGCCTGATAGGTTAGCCTTTGACCACTATCTCACCTGATGGTAAGTGATGATGTGGCCGAGGATGTTGTTCAGACTAACCTAGAATTACTGGCTCTCAAGGACAGCTGCCGGAACACACCGTTAGGTGCTTGGCGACAGATTTTCAACTTGAGGGTGGTAGCTAGCCAGGCGGGCATTTGCAAAGTGCCCTACCACCATGCTGTAACGACTGCTATCCTAAGACAACAACCGGGACCGACGGCTTAACGTGCCCTCCGAAGCACGGAAGCGCTCAGTAGTAATGCCCAACCAGCGGTCACCCATCCAAGTCATGACCGCGGCGGACGTTGCTTAACTTTGCTGATCGATTCAGAATGGCTAAGCAAACTTGGCTACGAGCGCTTCGAAATATTGTAGGTATTATATTGTAGGTAGGGGAAACTGGGGACACTTGATCCCCCTTTTGTTTTTCATCCCTAATTTCCTTAGTGGCTATAAATTTTAAAAGATATTGGTACTGAAATACGTGAAATTTATTTGCCTATAATTGATGTAAGACCCAAAGATATAAGTGTCTTAATTTAATAGTTATTTGATTAAAAGTAAAAATAGGGAATAGTATCAAGTGTCCCGTATATACGCAAGACTTGATCCCCCCATCTGGATGACTTGATCCTGGGGGATCAAGTCTCCCATATCTAGGTTCACATGATACTATTACTAAGGAAATAAGTAAAAAATGTTTTTGGAATATGATAAACTTTTTTAGATTGTTTTCAAAATCACATGACATAGGCATATCACACCGTCTCCATACATAAATCAATTTCTAAATTTGAAACTTCCGCTTCGTATTAAACAAATTTTATTATATTTTTTTACCCTTCTTTTGTTTTGTATACTCTAGGCATGATTTCTGTAAATAATATATCTAAGGTTATAATTTCTTTAAGATCCCTATAATTACTTCACCCATAATGATTTCAGCATAACAACGTCCACTGCTGAATATATAGTGTCCACGCTTCTAGAATTTGTTAATGTTAGCAATTATGCTATCATTATCAAAGCTCCCATTAGGTAGCACGGGAATTTGAAAATAACTATAGCTCATATAATATCATCAGATAAACAATCAAGAAAAACAAAGTACGAGTAATAGGGAGGTTTGAACCCCGAATCAACTCTCCCTTAAAAATATGTACCATGTGTCCCTAATAGACTTAGATTATGAAATGCTACAATAGTGCATGAAAACGACAGGAAAGCTCTTTAATTTACTTAAAATGTATAATTCATTAATAATTGTTCATGATAAAGTGATTACTATATTCATTTCGATACTTTTTCTCAATAAAAAATGATAATAAAAAACTCACTATACAGACAAATAATTTGTAACTCGAGTATATATTTACTACATAATACACTATTATTCATTACGTTGGAACCTAGATAAATACTATCCCAACCTTTCGACCCATCGATTTAAATAAAAAAGGAAGGTAGGATACGCTCTTAATATCTATATCTTATAATATAATGTGGAAAAATTTTACACAAGCATAATTAATACACAGCTACACTTCCATTGTATATGATACGTTTTAATGAGTGACAAAAACAATGACTACACTATGAAAATTAATAACGTAGGTATTATGTTAAATCCCTATAATTTATATTAGATCTAGGCATAACAATAATTTATTTCACAATTCCGATAATTCTATTTCAGTACTTACTGTCTAACGGTTCCATGAAATTCAATACAATTTTATTGAAAGTCTAGATAGGTACTAGGTACAACCCACGCTTAGGAATATTTCATTTGTCATGGCTTGCTAATGACAAAGCTGGGGAACTATTAGGCGAATCGAAGACGGTTAGAAAATTACACGTTTTCAGTCTGCGAAACATACCGCCTGTCACTGTAAAAAAATCATGCTATAAATATCGTTGTGGTACAGTTTACAAGAGTAAACGGATATACATACTTGAGAATTTAAAACAAATGAATAAGTACTTACAATGTCAATTGGTTTGAAATTTAAATACTGTTCGCGAATTAATTAACTATAATTATACAAAATATTACCTATTTTCTCCAACTGAACTCCGTCTTGCGAGCGTGTACCTATGCTCCTCTAATATTTATACCAATTATAAAATATATATTCATTATCTATTGTTTTTTTTTAAATACCGACCAAACCACTTATTAACTCCTTTTTTCATGACATGTATGGAATAATACTAACAAATTCATATGACTATATATTATGATTACAAGCACTACCGCGTACTAAGCGAAAATCATAAATTTACAAATTATTGGAATACAAAATGTTTTGCCCCGGGCGGGAATTGAACCCGCGTCCCCTATGACGGTTTAAGAAATACGATTGGAGTACGAAATTTCGGCGACACAGCCGTACCCCCGGTAGCTTAATAGATAAAGCATCCGGCGCGAAATCGGAAGGACGCGGGTTCAATTCCCGCCCGGGGCAAAACATTTTGTATTCCAATAATTTGTAAATTTATGAAATTCATATGAATTCAATATTTTAGTTATTCGTTTATAAATAGAATTATCGACAGAAAAAATAACAAAAAATAATGACGATTAGTTCTGCAGTAATGCCCAATTGCTTCAGATAAAGATATAGCTCAAAATGTTTCATATTTTTCTTGTTCCTATAAAATCTGTAAATCTGTCACGCTGCGTCATTAAAAAAATAAAAATATTAAAATTACTGTTGTACAAGATAATCGTTCATAAAATTTTTACATTTGAAAGGAAATAGACGATTAAATGTATCGTAAATCACTATAAATATCGTGAAAAAAAAAGCGTGCGTGGGACCTGTGACGTGCAACTAAGATTGCAGAAATGTCGAGCTCGACCCGATGTGTTTAGTATGTACAATGAATTTAGAACTCAGAACTCTGAACTTAGAACTTTGGACTTCAATAAAACCACTCTAAAACGATTTATGATTTGGCATCGTAGACAGACAACTTGTTTTCATGGATTCAAAAATAAGCACCTTAATATTTTGTTACTCAAATACCTACTTAGGGAATTTGAAAAATATACATATAAGTAATACCTACATAATCTAGCTAATTAATAAGCAAAGCCTACATATATATTTAGTATGCCAAATATGGTGGAATGTGACGATTTGTTAACTAATAACTTTATTGTATTGTATAAATACTTACTCACATACTCACATTCATGAATTTAAAAAAAAATATGTTATTCTGCCAAATACGCTTCCTCTTTTTAATTAGACTATTACGAATTGCTGCACGCGTTCTCACGGATATGGTATGTATTGTAGTAGAAATTATACGATAAATTAGTTTATATCCTAGAAGTATGTTAAAAACAAACCTGTTAAGGTAGATACGACATCAAACACTTTATCCATTAGATATCGTATGAAAATAAGGGCCTGTTTCAGAATGTTCAAGTAAGTTCCGTTTTACTACCCAGAACATATTTAATAAATAAAACACTATCTTTGCGTTTCACAGTCATCGAAAAGGCGAAATCGCCTATCCAGCCAGCATCGGGTAGATTGAAACGCGCTGCATGTTAACTGTCATTTGTATCATTCAGTTATTTTATATGTTGCATAGCAACCTGAAACTTTATTAGGACATTCTGAAACGGGGCCTAAGTCTAATAAAATAAATCGTTTTATCTTAAAATAAATATTTCTTATTTTAAGGAATACTGGTGCATTTCCAATTATGCCGCCATAGAAGTGGGTGCTGGACGCTGGAATGTCGAAATTTTCCATCCGTTTGAATGCACATCGTTTTTACGTTGGCGATATCTACCTAAATCATAGAAGACTATTTACTTATGCTGGTAGGTAACTGATATACGATCAACCACTTTTTAATGATAGTATATTATTTTAAAGAGCATTGATGCATGCTAAGCGAAAACATGAAATAAGTCAAACTAATAACGATTAATATCGAAATTCATTAGTTATATTGTCAAAAAGCTACTCGTATTATATAGATATACCTATATCTCTCAAATCATACGTTTGGAGCTGAGCTTGACTAATCTTCCTGGCACGGTAATATTATTTATAGATATAGATATATTATCTATAGATAATATTACCTACCGTGACTTGGTTAGGTGACCGCTAGTGATCATACTACTGAGTGCTACCGTATTTCGGGGGGCACGATAAGCCGCAGGCAGCACCGCCGCGCCTGTCCCGTTGTTGTCTCAGAATGGCATTGCGTCGTTATAGGATAACGGTACGACATTTTAAGACTGCATGCCTGGCTAGCTACCACACCAACTAGATCATCAGTTACCCAAGCACCAAACAGTGTGTTCCGGCAGCTGTCCTTGAGAGCTAATAATTCTACGTTAATCTGAACAACATGTCCGTTCGCATCATAACTTATAGGTGAGATAGTGGTCGAAAACAAACCTATCGGTAATAAAAATAATCTTTAATCAACAAGAGCTTGAAAGCTCTATAGGAGAATAAATGATAACCTCAAATTAACCACAACACGCGAAAAATTGCCAGTAACTAAGTTCGTGTTTTAAAACTTTTAATACCACTGATAGTTTTATGAAATTATTCAAATACCTAGTCACAATTACCGTCACGAGCATTGTAAGGTCATGGCTGACAGAAATTATTTATAAATTATGTAAAGTTACCAACGGTGAGTCAATCGTTAAATAAATGAAGACAAATCGAATGAAGGGCCGGCGACTATAACGTATTGAAGGGAAAACTATTATCAAAAGTTTCAAGGCGACCCATAATAGCGTTTGAATATGACATTAGGTTTTTTGAGCAACCATAGAGTAGATATCCCCGAGAGAAGTTTTCCCAATACGTCATGTTGCCGCAACTAAGTTGTCCTTTTACACAATCTATAGAAGAACTAATCGACAACTATAGGTAATCTAACTAACTACTCACACTTTTTTAAGAATTTTATTTCTCATAAGAATAACAATATTCACTTACAGAGAAACATATTTAAAACAAAGTAAAAAAAAATATATCGGATTCCACAGTGTGCACGAAATAATATTGACTACTTAATTATATATCTACTTAAAACCGTTAATAACTTACGTTACATGTAAACAAAAGCAAAACAGAATAGTCATAATATAATATCTACCCTCGTAAAAAAAATATACAAAACGCGACGCGAGTTGTCTCGCGCTGAGTCGTGTCGTGAGCCAGTAACTCACAGTGATTTGAAATATTTAGATTAGTTATATCCGAACACCACTGCTCTAAAAGCTTACTAGAATTTACCTATATACATACCTACGCTCATGTATATGCAGTTTGTAATGACAAGGAAAGAACGTTCAAATATTATGCGTCATATCTGTTGTTAGAAAGAGATAAATAAGCAATTCGTGTTACCACCGAACGAGACGTTCCGATCACCATTATGCTGCGATCTCTTTCACTCTCTCACACCAAACGATACACATATCTCGCTCATCCATTTCATTGAGATTAGTTCCTAAGATAAAACAAAATGACGATATTTTCTATTTCATCAATAAAAGCAATAATTACGCGTGAAATAAAACAGTTTGCTTATCTCTCACAGTGCCTGTATAATTGGTGCAGAGTCTAAAGACACAAGAAAGGCATATTGTCCACAGATTATTCCTAAAAAACACGATTAGCGGCGATGTATTCACCGGACGCTTGGAAGTGCAAGACTGGTAGTGACTCAGGTGATTACCCTGAATTCGTCTAGTAAATATGGAGGCCATACAACACATCTACAGGTAAAAAAATCTTAGGTAACTCAGGCCTATGACATTGTGAGGACTTAACATCAGTAAGTTGCTTCTGCAAAATAATAATGAAATCATATTGTCTCCACCTATTTACATAATAAAGAAAGAAAGATATCAGGTAATGATTCTCGAACTCGGAAGGTACCTGACATTGTAATGGTTACCCTGAAAATCACTGCTTTGTGATTTCGTACAAGCGAAACTTTTTAGCAGGTATTTTTGAGTCGAGCATAGCGGAACTAACCCCTCTATCAGAGCACGAGTGTGCCAGTACGCAAATATAACTAAATATAGAACGAGTACCTATCTATGAATTAATTTAAAAAGTAAAAAAGAAATTCCTATATATGGGAACAATAACGACCATAAACAATTAAGTAGATACCAGACGATTCTTCTTTGAAACCGTCTTCAAAATTCCTCCTATACTTGCGTATAGCATCTCGATATGTCTGTATGTTTTTAGTATGTAAGTATATATACTTACGCGATTAGGTACTGCATCAATTACATTCGTATATATAAACTACATATTTCTTAATTAAACTTGATTAATTACGGTTATTATATTTTTGAAATTTTACTCGTGAATTACCCATGCTCGTTCAGAATCGAATAAATTAATGTAACATTACGTTTCACCTAGCTCAACTGACAAGTGTTACACTATGTGCGATCGTAAAGTGTTGCCAGACATACATTTTAGGTTCTTTCCAAAAGTGTGCAGTTTTTAAGTCGGTTCGTGTAATATCTTCTTAGGTACTATTTTTTTTGGATATATTTTTTTTAAATACTATCAAACAATTCAAGAATGTATTCACTTCGTCCATTTCATGATTTTAGATTTCAGCAAACATGAGGAAGGATACTGTTACTGTACAGGGATACTGTTCGGAACATTTTGTATTACTTTGATTCAGATAAATAGTTTGTATAATGAATTAACTTGTAATAATTTTTAGAGTTCCAGAGTAAACTATGAATCCTTAGAAATTCGAAGGTCAGTGACCTTTTCCTAAAGTAGATATTGTAATAAAAGTAATTTATTTTTTAACTCTTTGTTGAGGTTATTTCTCCGTTTTTAGTTATTAAGATTATGGTCGGTTTAGTTTTTTTTAATAACTTTTTTCATGCATTTTTAATAGTATTTACTAATTACTTATGTTTGAAAATAAAAAAAATATTCCCAAATCTTCACTGGGTGATTCGTTTAATTTTCAACTACTATTGTAAATGTAACATCCAATTTTTGCAGTATTAAGTTTGACATATCCTGTAATTACATAGTGATAAACCTACCGAATTTCGTTCATATTCGCCCAATAGTTTGTACAGAGTAATTGAAACGCTCAAATTTCTAAATTAAAAAGTTAATATCTTAAATACTACTGAACCGATTTCGATAAAAATGACAGTAACTCCTAAGTTGTAAGTCTTTTATTAAATGAAATAAGAATTTTTGCAATACAAATTATAGTTTCTGCGAAATACGTGGACAAACATACATATATAGTAACATACATCCAACTACGTGGCGAGTAGTTTTCTTTTCAATAACGGCACCTGGGACGAACCATACCATATACGTAACCTAACACCCCTTTGGTCAATTATTTATTGTCTTTGAGAACGTAAAGTCTAGAATATCTTAAAAAAGAATTGCGAAACATGTTAAACAATAATCGTGAAGATTGTTCAATATTGTAATAATATTGCATGATATAAATAATATTAAGTTATTTATATTGTGCAAGTATTCTTACGAACAGATTTTACTGTATATTTATATCTTCAAATGTTTTTCTTCCATAAATCCTACAATTTAGTTATTTTTGCTTTCATGTGGCAACACTTCTATCGCACACATTTTTATAGAATTGTGACTTCAGTTTGATGTTGAGCCTCCGTCTTTTCTTCTATTTTGTCAGAGGGTAGCGTAAAGAAACATTTAGTTGGAGTGGAACGAATATGATGTGTATTTTTGGGTGTCCAGTATACAGTACAGTATATAAGACCTTATAAAATTCAAGTAGGTAAATCAGTTTCGTTGATTATTTTACTAATTGGTGAAATATATTGTATTTATTTTATAGTTGGATGATTTGCTATTTTTCACAACAATTAATAAAGCACGAAGTCAGTTTTACTGGGATAAGTCCACGCTAATTAGTTGTATTAATATATAGTATTTGCAAAATTTTGTTACGATTCGATGTAAGGACTAATTATGGTACGAGATAGGCACGTATAGCAAGAAAATAATAAAGTGAAAGTGTGAATCAAAAGGAAAATTTTTTTTTTTTGTGAACGCATACTATAAACATAAGTGACGTATACCTATTAATAACATAAATATGTCAAATTTAAATTATTACAAAAGTAATATTCTTTTATTCCACAAATAATACCTATTAACTGATTAATCTCTTTTATTTTATTTTTTTAAATTTTTAATATTGTGTCACTTAATATGATTACAAGCACTATTGAGTGCTAAGCAAAAATCACATTTACAAATTATTGGAGCACAAATTCAAGTTTTTTCTGGTGTTGTAAGTTTGGCACAACTGTTTTCCATTTTGATGCGGGGTTCGAGTTGTAGGGGAATGAAGGGGAGAACCGGATGGGGGTAAAACCAGATAGTTGCTATTTTATATCTCTGCGTATAGCAGTCCCGTTCTAGCAAGTGGGAAACAAGCGTGAACTCAGTGTAGTTGCAAATTATGGCCTCGGTAACATCTCACCGCGAGCATTTATAAGCAAAAATTTAAAAATAAGGGAATTTATGTCATATTATGATTTTTTTAAAGTGTAATCTGTGTACTACCATAAACAGTTGTATTTATTAAGACGTAGTACATATTTAACCTACTATAACAGTATTTGTTGTTGCTATGTGTGTAAACTTAACCTGTTATATCATTTTCAAACGTGTTACCTGTGGGGTACAACCGGACGGGGTGATTTCGACTATCCGATTTAACCCCGATTGCTTAATATGTATTCCTAGGTATTGTGGGCGTTTATTTTATTCCTCTTTTTTTACTTTTGTCAGAGAGCGAGCTTCAACATGCCTCTATATGAGAACATTAAATAAGCTGCAATAGTTCCGACAGTGAGACAAGCTTTTAGCCATAAATTCAGTCATGGATGGCAGAAAGGGTTATTCTTCAGCTTCAAGCCACACGCACTCTTATATAATGTTACCAAAAGTTCCTTAGAAGAACGTGTTAAGAGTAGGTATAAATTTCAAAGTAGAAAGTATTAGCCGCCAAAAAATGCTTTTTCACCATGTGAAATCTTGACTATTTGTATTGATTTAAACAGATCTGCGACCTTTGGCCTTCTAATTAGCTGAAAGCGATAATTTAAAGAGACTGGACTCACAGGCTTATATTGGGTTAATGGATTTTTAAAACAACGTTCTGAGTGGTCACCAAGATCATCTGAACCTAGGATATCTGCAAATTATTTTTCTTGTGATAAAACTGTTAATAATAATTTCTTTTTAAATTCAAAATATATATATAAATGCCTATCTGGTTTCACCCATAGATATGGATGGGGTGATTACGGATTTATAATTTTCGTTTAAAATTTTCCTACTTTGTAGTTTTTAACACTTACCTTAAACATTTTCATTCTAAAGTTATGTCTAAGGTGCAGCATAAACATTTAGGATATTGATTATCTCAATAAAGAACATAGTAATTTATGAATAGTTAGTTTATCTTAAGTATCCGGTGTCCCCCCACCTTCCCCTATATGTTATTTAGATTAAATACAGTTATATTTATTACACCTAGTTATTGCAAATTTTATACTAGACAAAAACATTTCATGGGAGTTTGTTTAGATTTTGCATCGCTTGAGGAATGTCGTGTTCGGAGTCACTAAAAATGTCACAAAAGGCTTACGTTGAATTGATTTTTATCAAAAACAGGTACTTGTGAGTGATACAAATCGTTCAAAAGGTCGAGTTGTGATAGAAGATTTGCCTCGCTTTGGTAAAAACATCAACGTCTGCAAGTGAAGTTAACATCGCAAAAGTGAAAGAAATAGTGATTGGAAATCCTCATTCAAGTTAAAGAGAGATAGCCGCCGAACATTCTGTGTTTCACTAGTCGAGTTGTACCATTTCAAATAATCACTTGGGTACGAAACGTGTAGCCGCTCGGCTATTTTTAATGTTCTCCAAAAACTCAATTGAAGGTATAAGAGTCGCTGAGGACATGCTAGAACGAGTCAATTTCGACCTAACATTCATGAGACGCATTTATACTGGTGACGAGACGTGGTAGTTTGACGTGGAAACTAGTCAACAAGCTTCGTAGTGGTGCCTTCCAACTGACCAGAAACCGATAAAACCACGCCAAATACGACCAAGTCAGTCATGTTGTCTATTTTCATTGACTATCGCGTTGTTGTGCGCTCGGCTTGCTTTTTTCAAACGGTAAATAAAGAATATATTTAAGCGTTATGCGGCTTTTTAAGACAGAAAATTCGACGAAAAAGGTTAAATTTGTCGAAAGAACATTCGTAAATTTTGATAATGCGTCTTCAGAAAAGGCCATCATTGTGAACGATTTTTTGACCAAAACCTAAACAAATACGATGAAGCAAACACCTAATTCACCAGATATAGCTCCAGCCGACTTTCTTTTTTATAAACTCTAATTATCATTTTAATATTTTTATGTTTGCAATAACGCATGCTCTGCGGATTACATTAAAAAATTACAAATTTATGACAGGAAAAACTTAAATCATGTGCGGGATTCGACCCGCGTCCATCCACCCCTTTAGCCAGGGTATGATCTAACCAATTGAGCTAACATTTTTTCCTGCCGTTCTATAACCATAGTATTGGGATGGAGCGACATCTATAAGATATAAAGGAGAATGCGCGGCGAGAACTGAACTCAATTCCGGAAAAAGCGTTTAAAAATGTTTTGATGAATGGATTATTCGTTGGCGTAAGTGTATCGTTTCTGTAGGAGCATATTTTGAAGGTGATTAATATATTTGGATGAATAACTAACATTTTGTGTATTGTAAATCTTTTCCCTATACTTTCTTGACAGAGTAGTAATTACCATACCTTGTAGAACAGATAAGATTTAACTTATTGATACCACAGCAATACATTGACCTGTATGATCGGTTAGCTTTCCTAACCGGAGGAAAAATAAACCGATTTAAGCTCAATGTATCGATAAAGAGTATTTTTACGTAACCGACCGTGGTTAGAGCCCATTTGTTCAAATATTACATCGTGTTTAAATGACATTGGTTTGGATATAGAGTCCCGCGAGTCTCCGTGCGTGTAATCGGTGAGGGCTGACAGCGGTCAATGTCAGCAGGACTTGACGTGATTGCTGATGGCATATCCTCTTTTTTAATATGTTAAAAGGCGATTGTGGGACAAAATGCGCCTAAGATCAGCATTTTGAAGCAGTGATGACTCAGTGGCATTGGCTATGGACTGCCGCGCAGCAGGTTCCAATCCCGCCGCGGGCTTGAGCTTCACCGCATGGTGGAAGGGCATTTTGGGAATGCCCGCCTGGCTAGCGAACACCCTCAAGTACAAAATCTGTCGTCAAGCACCTAACGGTGTGTTCCTACAGCTGTCCTTGAGAGCCATTAATTCTAGGTTTAAGCCTGTTAACACCTTCGGCCACATCATCACTCGCCATCAGGTGAGATTGTGGTCAAATGCTTAACTAACAATAAAAAAATATACCACCACTTCCTTGATGCGAATGGAGTGCACATTGAGACACAACGCTCCCACCACGGCCTACCACACGTTCACCGTGTGGTAGGCTGTGGTAGTTATGATATACTACTAATAATAGCATTCCCACGCAAGCAGGGTTTGCTTTCCTGGCTAGTTTTATCACCAAGTGCATTGGTATGTTTTTTTTAAATGTATTTATGACCGAACAAGTGCGAGTCTCACCTGATGCTAAATGGGCTAGCCTCTGCCTATATCAGATGCATTTCATCACAAGTAACGAATTGCTCTGCGCCCGGCACACTGAGACATACAGTTGTTGAGTCTCATGTGCCTGTAATTTTACTGACTCTCAAGGACTGCTGCGGAAACACGCTGTTAAGTGCTTGGCGACAGATTTTCTACTTGTGGGTGGTAGCTAGCTAGGTGACCATTCGCAAAATGACCTTCCAGATGACTAGCAGATGTCAACCCTAAGAGGTTGTTAGCGTATTACCAATAACCCTGTATAATACAACGCAATGAATGGAAGATACATATTTGTAAGCATTAAGCAATGATGGCCAAGCGGTAATAGCTATGGACTGCCGTGCCGCAGATCCGTGGTTCGAAACCCGCCGCGCGTCAGCTTAAAAAAAAAAAATTTTTTTCTCGTGTTTTTTATGTCTTTTTGGCGGATTAAGTACGAGGCCCATCTAATGTTAAAAGTCCCTTGTGCCTGTAATGTATTATTTCATTTTTTTCATGACTTTGCTCGACGTAAATATTCAAAACCCAATTCAATGGGAGAACGGTGAGGTCCAGTGTTACCACGGTAAACGCTCTTGGCTCGGAGTAGGCAATAAAAACAAAAAAAAAAAATCTAAATTAAAAAAATCTCAAAATGTTTGTTAGGACTAGCAGATGTCAACCCTAAGAGGTTGTTAGCATATTACCAATAACCCTGTATATGTGCTATGAATGGGTAATCATAGATTTTTTTAATGGTCAATATAATAAAAAAAATAATTTCAATCACAATAGTATATAATTTTTGTAATGGTAAAGAGATATATAATTTTCTCTGTAGGGATAACATATTTTTTTTATAGCTGATAGGTAAATCAGGTACTGACTTTGATTGACTGTAAGATCTCTACTTATATTACACAAAGTCCGGTCAAATTAGACCAAAATATAAGTGTAAAGAAACTCCCACAAAACTAAAAAACAGTAAGATCAGTAAGTCTTTCCCTGTATGGAAAAATGAGAGTATCGCGATTTTATCAAAGGTTTTATTATAAAAATCTTCAAACAAAAATTTGAGATCATAAAATTGTCTACAAAAAATGTCTCAATACTTTTTTTTTCTACGAGCCACCGTGTTTGAGATAAAACGATTCAAAGAGGTGTAAAAGTTGCAATCGTCATAATATGCATGAGTACGCCACGTATGTATAAAGTATCTCTATAGTTGTAATATATGTCCTTATCAGCATCGAAGTTGTCAACTATCCAAGTTGTTTTGCCGCATTCTTTTTGCCGCAATTTTCTTTGCCTCATAACTCTATAAGGTGTACCGATTTGATATTTATTTTTACATGGGAAAGCAAGTGCTAGTCATGTTGTCCCATTTAAATTTTAAGTGACATCTGACGAGTAGTAGTTGAGTTATCCCAAAGAATGCGTATTAATTTGGCTTCGACTACATTGATTATGTTCTCATTTTCACTTGTCGATATAGAGAGATCAATATAACTATAACTATACGATTGTTTGGTATATTTCTTTTTTACTGTTTTAGAATATTTTCTGAAATATTTTTTATGTTAAAATTTTAATTTTATTTCATTTTAAATTCAATGAAATTATTACATGACTTGGGAATGCCTGTGCAAATATGTTTGCAACTATTTAGTAATAGTATAAGTATATATTTAGCATCCCTTATAACTTTGTTCCCCCTAAGTATGTAAGAATGCTCCCCATAGGAATGTAATTGCTTAATAAATTTCTCGGTTAACTTCAAAAATGGCATGGACCCCGGAGGCTGAGGAAAATAACAAAACCTAATAAAAAAAATTTAAAAATAAAATACATGTGAAGATTGACAAATATATATTTTTCACAGCATAGCACATTCAGTAAAACGAGTAAATAATTATATCGCATATCATCTAGAATCTCTAGATATTTAATCTTGCGGAACACCAATAGAACTCTTGCTCTACTTCCACTTGGTCACTTTTTCATGACCTTAATGATATACAAACTATATGATAACAAAATAAACAAAGAATTAAATAATTAAATATAACATGATCGATGTAGGTTCGTGCGTTGTGGTGTTCGAGGGTCAATGCCAAACCACATGTCCACAGCCGTTTCTAAACATGACATATAGTGGCACGTCATGAAATAGCGACAAAGGGCGGTTTGACAAACATTTAGGGCGGTTTTCAGGTGTAAATAATTCAGTGAAGGCTATTTTGGGTAATTTACGGTTCACTTTGAGGTAACACTATGATATTGACATAGACTTACCACTCTTTTTACGACAGCGGTTAGTTTTACAATAAAGCTCAGGTTCAAGTATGAAATTGTCGTTTTGTGTAGAAACATCCATGACGCGCTCGTAGCGAAGTTTGCTGTCTTTCGTTACCAATTAGCTACGATAAGAAACGTCCGCTACGGTTATGAGTTGGATGGGTGAAAGCTATTGACATTACTATTGAGCGCGCGCACGTACTTCGTAGATCACGTTAAGCCGTCGGTCTCGGTTGTTGTCTTAGGGTGGCAGTCATTATAGCATGGTGGTAGGGCATTTTGCGACTACCCGCCTGGCTAGCTACCACCCTCAAGTAGAAAATCTGTCGCCAAGTACTTAACGGTGTGTTTCAAAGCTGTCGTTGAGAGCCAGTAATTCTAGGTTAGCCTGAACAACATCTTCGACTAAATCGTTACTTACTATCAAGTGAGATAGTGGTCAAAAGGTAGCCTATCATATAAAAAAATAACACGCAGCCTGTTATGAGAATCTCCTTTATGCACAGGTGGTGAGCTTCAGAAACACACTCCCTGTCACTATCAGAAGTGCCCCCAATCACTTCATGTTTTTAGAACGCAGATCACCAATTACAAATTTATTTCCTTCGTAAATATAATGACATGTTATATTATTACATGACACATATTGTTATATTAAGGTGGTATTTAATAATTTATGTAGTTTTGTATTTTTGTAATATTTACTAATTAATATATTAGGTACGTTTGTTATTTAAATAAGAAACTCCCAGCTCAAAAGATATGTTTTCTGTCCATCCACAGGAAGACATCCCTATACGTACCTAACTGTTGTTATTCTTTGCTTGTAATTTCCTATGTTTGGTGTCAGTAATCAATGATGTTATCGTATTGTAATCTACAAACACTTTTTCAGAAAAAAAAAAAAAATTTGATCAACCCATTAACTCTCATTATTTAATGTATGATTTATGCCATATCCATAGATGATACGACTACGATACATTGATAGAGATCAATTATGCGTTTGCGATAGGACTCTGAGGATCTGGATACCACAAAGACTATAAATGTGTATTTTTACAGCATTTGAACATTACGTGAAAATCACAATTACCATGTTCGAAAGAATAGGCTCATCTTTGTTACCCTAGCGGAACACCTGCCTCTTGGTGACAAACTGCAGTGGCCAATTCGGAAGTCACTCAGCAGACTCCGTACACAAGTTGGTCGTTGCAGAAGTAACCTGGCCAAATGGGGAGTAAGGGACAGGTTAGATGTGGAATGTGAGTGTGGTGCCCCTGAGCAAAATATGGCACACTTACTGTCATGCACCCAGTCCCGACCACCTGCACACAAGATGACCTCAAATATGCATTTTAAAGTGCCGTGGAGGTGGCCCTTTCATTGGGCAAACATTACCTAAGGTTCAACTCATTGATACGAAATGAATAAATGAATCAACAAATGCATATCTAAGTTGAGAACGATCTTAAGATGCAGTTTTTGAAAGATATTCTATAAAATCATCAAAACTGCATCTTTTAAGATCTTTCATTAATACGATCCCGAATCTGATTGGATTTGTAATACTGTAGCATTGAGCTAAAGGACTATGTTATGTAGTCTACATATAAATATTTCCTCAATGTGTTATAGTTTATACTCAGGTCTTTCTGGAAGTTTCTGGATTCTGATAACCATGACCAGATTTTAGAATCTAGTAGATCTTGCGCAACTTTCACTGTATTCTAAAGTCATTATATATGCCCTCCCAATTTATAAATTTTTGCATTATTTAGACCCATAGTTGTACCATAGTCTTCCTCAGGGACCTCTCAAAGACTTCTTAGAACGCATTTACGTTATTTAAATACAATATTAGACACACAATTTTCTAAAGGTTGCTACATTGACAAGAAAATTACAGACCCCCAAATTGACAAATTAAAATATTTTAAAAGAGTTCCATGTTCGAATTTCGTAACCGCTTATATTTAGGGTTCCTTACCTAAAGGGTAAAAACGGGACCCTATTACTGAGACTCCGCTGTTCGTCCGTCTGTCACCAGGCTGTATCTCAAGAACGGTGATAGCTAGACAGTTGAAATTTTCACAGATGATGTATTTCAATTGCCGCTATAACAACAAATACTAAAAATAAAATAAAATAAATATTAAAGGGGTGCTCCTATACAACAAACTTGTTTTTTTTTTACAGTTTCTTGCTCGATACTAATAACGATGACAGGTAGACGTTTTGACTCTTCACAAATATTCTTAGTTTTATGTTCTCTTTAAATATAATTAATTAAAATAAAACAAATAATTAAGGGGCTCTCATACAATACAAGAGGTTTTCGCCGTTTATTTAATTTTAAAGTGTCTGTAACTTTCAAGATTAGTTTACAGATAATGGTACGGAACCCTTCGTGCGCGAGTCCCACTCGCACTTGGCCGGTTTTTTATTATTACAAGCCTGTTCCACAAACATTCGGAATGCTTCACGCATGACAAAGGAGTTCTAATCGCAAATGTTGCACCATACTGATATCATTTGAATTCAAAGATTAAAGTTTAAGTTAAAATGACAACTACATGGATAATCCTATCTCATATTATAAAGGGAACATTCCCACTTCATTACATATATGTGACAGACTATTATCTACCTCCATAATCGCTGAAAATATGAAATATTACACAAAAATAACGACTTCATGCTGAAAAAATGGAAAATAAATAAACCAAACATTCGCATACAGTTTATGTTAATTTTACATCGACAAGCTAAGAATTTTTATCTGTAGATGAGTTGTGTGCCCTACATATTTACTAGACGAATTCAGTGTAATTACCAGAGTCACTACCAGTCTTGCACTTCCGAGCGTCCGGTGAATACATAGCCGCTAATCGTGTTTTTTTAGGAATAATCTGTGGACAATATGCCTTCCTTGTGTCTTTAGACTCTGCACCAATTATACAAGCACCGTGAGAGATAAGAAAACTGTTTCATTTCACCTGTAATTATTGCTTTTATTGATGAAATAGAAAATATTGTCATTTTGTTTTATCTAAGGAACTAATCTCAATGAAATGGATGAGCGAGATATGTGTATCGTTTATTATGAGGGAGTGAAAGAGATCGCAGTATAAAGGTGATCGGAAAGTCTCGTGGCGGTTCGGTGGTTACACGAATTGCTTATTTATCTCTTTCTTACAATAGATATGAACGCATAATATTTGAACGTTCTTTCCTTGTCATTACAAACTGCATATACGTGTGCGTAGGTATGTAGATAGGTACATTAGGTCGACAAGTGAAAATGAGAACATCACCATCGTAGTCGAAGCCAAATTAAATACCTAAGCATTATTAGTGATAACTCAAATACAACTCGTCAGATCTCAAGGAAATTTAAATGGGGCCACACGAGAAGCACCAGCTTTTGAAAGTAAAATTAATAATCAAAATCAGCACACCCTGTAAAAAAAAATTTTCACACCTTTTAGTGACCCTTTCTACTTACTGGATCGATTACATATCATTTATTGTTAACGACTATATCATCAAGATAGTTAAATATTTTTCAGTTATTTTAGTGTAACTCAAAACGGCTTAACCGATTTTGATGAAACTTAAATGGGACCAAACGACAAGTTTGGTCCTTTCAAACAAAAAAAATATTTTCAAAATCGGTTTACCTAGTGAACGTGAGAGTTCTGAGGTAACAAACATAAAAAAACAGACGAATTTAGATACTCCTCTTTTTTTAGAAGTCAGTTAATAAAAAAAAAGAAGGCAGGCGATGGTAATGTAGTATTATCATAGTTATTTGCAAGGATGTTTCCATGACATCTTAATATATTTTGTAAAAAAATGTAGACCTATTTGCAATTAGCGTGGACTTTTGTGCAGGATCATGGTTCGCCCATGGTGCTAACAATCAAGTAGAAAATTCGTCAATAAGCACCTAACGGTCTGTTATAGCAACTGACCTCAAAAGCCATATAGATGTCTACGATCACATCAGCACTTACTAGTTATAAGATAAATAGCAACAAAGAAGTAAAAATAAACCATTGGTTTTCAATCATAAGTGATGATTGGTGTTCAGCAATATTGCAAGATAGAGTTTTATATAAAACAGAGTTTTAAACTCGCGAATACAATGGTCATATAGAATGGTCACAAAACCTATGTACAAGCACGATAAAACTGTTTATTTTTAATCCACGTTATGTTTGGGTTTATCCAGTTATCAAATTAATAATTATACCCCATGGCCGGTACAAATCTGCAAGACCTTTGGTCACTGTGAGCGAATATTGCGTGAATCATAACGTTCCCTGAACATTCCTTGAACGTTATGATTAAAATAAAATTTCTGACAATAGTACAAAATAACTCCTTAGTAACTCAAGTGACATATAAAAACGGATTAGTCACCCCGTGACCACGATCACTGCAAAGTGTTTGAAACGTCGCGTCGGGAAAAAATAATGATAAAAATGCGAGGTCTCAACTTTGAGATGCATAATTAATTAAATAACTAAACGGTTTAAATCACGTAGGTATATTTATCATTAGTTTCCTCCACACGTTTCAAACACTGCAATGATCGTGGTCACAAAATAACTAATCGGTTTTAAATGCCACTTGAGTTATTAAGAAATTATTTTATACTACCCTCAGAAACATTCCCTATTCAGTATTCTCGCAGTATTTACCCAGTGTCTAGAGGACATTGCAGATTTGTAGTGGCTATGGAATTGAATAGTCGTTTATATTATTCAAGCGAAGTAATATATTTTCAGATAATTCTATTTTATATACTAATATAAATAGTAATTATATATTTAACTTAAAAAAATAAAATTAAAATAAAAACTTATTACTACAAACTAATCCAATATTCCGCTACCATTAGGCAGTGTTCCCAAAATGCTGGCCGCATTGCCCCGTTGTATGGCAATGCTTATCCTCTGTCCAAAGTATATGCCAGCATTTTGGTCACAAGTAGCGTCGACCAGACGTTTTGAGAGGTCTTTGAATAATAGTTGGCGCTCGGTCCCCACGGTCCCAGCGTTTCGACCCCAAAAGGCACAAACATGTAACAACTACTGAATTGAATAAGATTTCTTTATTATTATGTACCTTTGTATTCAAACCCGGGAAGAAAGATCAAATGGAAAAAACCAAGATATATATATATATATAAGTAGGGTATCATGTGACAATTCAGCGCGCGGTGCGCTGCAATTGCTCAGATCGGAACTCGGAACATATTATTGATTTGTAATTCGTGATAGCGACGACGTAAATCGGCTAAAGCACGCGACATCGCATCGCTATACCCACCTGAGTACAACAACTACATTGGCGACAGTCATTGCGCTCACTATGATTCGCAAACGTCAAACTTTCTAACTGGAAATGCTGTAAAGTTAAGTTTTTATACCTTTTATATAGTGTGTTATAAGTTTTATTTGTTTTCACGTATTTTTTATTGGTAGGCCCTAAACACTATTTCACCTAATGGTAAGTGATGATGTGGTTGAAAGTTTTGTTCAGGCTAACCTAGAATTACTGAACAGCTGCTGGCACCTAAACTTTAGGTGCTTAACGACAGATTTTCTAGTAGAGGGTGGTTACAATCCAGGTGGATATTAGCAAAATGCCCTACCACCATGCTCTAACGGCACAATAACCTTGACCGACGACGCTACGGCTTATAGTGACGTCCAAAGCACGGAAGCGCTCAGTAGTAATACAATATTAGCGGACACCCATCCATGTCATGACCGCAGTGAACATTGATCGGTCAAGAATGACTACTCTACGTACGCCTCAGGTTTAATAAACAGCATTATTCATAATAAGCGTGAGACAGGGAGACGTTATTTCTCCGAAACTGTTCACGAATGTGTTGGAGGACGTTTTTAAGCTCATGAACTGGAAAGAATTCGGCATCAACATCTATGGCGAATACATCCTCATACTTCACCTTCGTTTCGCCAATGACATAGTCACAATGGCAGAGTCGCTTGAGGAACTCAGTACAATGCTCAGCGACCTCAGTAGGTAGACCCAGCAGGTGGGAAAAGACGAAAATTAAGTCCAATGTCCATGTTGCACCCATACAAGTAGTTATTGGGAACAATACGCTCGAATTTGTTGACCATTACATATATTTGGACAGACTGTCCAGTTAGGTAGGTCCAACTTCGACAAAGAGGTCGCCCGAAGAATCCAACTCTGCGATGGGCAGCGTTCGGGAAGTTACGCGACATCTTCTCGTTGAAGATCCCGTAGAGCCTGAAGACCAAAGTCTTCAACCAGTGTGTGTTGTCAGTGATGACTTATGGCACTGAGACGTGGTCCTTAACTGTGGCCCTTATGGACAAGCTCAGAGTCACTCAACGAGCTATGGAGAGAGCTATGCTCGGAGTTTCTGTGTCCGGAACTTGGATATTCGCCAAAGAACCTAAGTCACCGACATAGCTCTCAGTATTTGCAAGTTGAAGTGGCAATGGGCGGGCCTCATTGCTCGACGAACTGATAACCGATGGGGAAGAAAGGTTCTCGAGTGGTTACCACACTACACCGGAAGACGTTGAGTTGGTAGGCCCCCAACCAGGTGGACTGAAGACATCGTTAGAGTCGCGGGTAGCCAATGGTTACAAGCGGCTAGTAGCCGTTCTTTGTGGCCTTCTATGTGGGAGGGCCTTTGTTCAACAGTGGACGTCTTCCGTCTGATGATGATGATGATGATGATTAATAATTATATCCGCGATGGTTTAATTGGTACTTTCCTAAATAGGTAGGTGCATGAAAGCTAGTAATACTATATAGCCACATGAGACCTAACAACTATATATCTCATCAGGGTGACAGACGCAATACGTCACTTGTGTCGAAATGCATAGCCACGAGATTGTTCGGTCACAAACGCATAAAAACAAAATTAGAACTGAGAAACTAAAATGAATCACGCTGCAACCTCACAGTTACGTTTATCGCTTCGGTCAAGGTTCACCTGTTTAGTTCACCTGGGTGGATCACGGGCACTTTTTGTTACCGGTGGTTTACCCTCAGTCCACCTAGGTAGACCATGGGCATTTGGAGGAAAAAGAACTTTTCACATAGGTGCCATTCTTCGATTTACAAATCGCATGTTCCAATTAAAAGATATTAAGTTTATCTATCGATAGACATGGATTTTAAGAAAATCATTATTATCGTTTAGGTGGAGTTACGAGTTTTATTCCGAAACTTGACGAAACTTGATTTCACTAATACTTTGGAATGTAGTCACCGATCTGAAAAATTACACAATTTTTAATAGCATCTGTAAAAGTAGATGGCTTTTTAAGTCACCTAAGATTCTAATATGCGGATAAGAGCTTTAGATTTGAGAGACTCCAAACATTACACTACAAAAACGCTTTTCCAAGCGTTCGATTCATTGTTTATTTGACAAGGCTTTGACTTATTGAAGGTAACTCGGTCACACGATAGAATAGGCACTCACAGGCTGTGCAATCGCCGCGAAAAGGCGACCAAACTCGATTTATGTTATGGCGCGTCTCTTGCTAATGTTTTTCGAAACATTGAATATGAAAACACGAAAATGTTTTTCGAAACATTGAAAATGAAAACATGAAAATATTGTCTATTGTCAAAACAAAATTTATGTTTTCATGCTTTGCATGGAGTTTCCTACACTCGTAAGAGTAGATTTGTTATAATTAGTATCTTCACAAAATATGACAACAGCAGGTTTAAATATATATCGTCTTCCTAATAATGCTGATCGACTAGCGAGCTAAATTGTAAAAACTCTGACTCTAATCTGACTAGCCACGACCCAGGCTTGCCGGTCTTTAGGAGCATGGTATGGAAACGCTACACGAGCCTTATCGACGAGCCATAAAACCGTGGTCTTACTCGCCCGTACATCACCCACTTTATAGAAATTTTATTTTCATGTCCATTTCATTATTATATACAGTATATATGTTCCAGCTACGTAGAATAGGTAGTACTGACAAGTACCCCAAAGGAGGCTTAATGCATGTAGTCAGTTATAAAAATAAACCTAAGAGTAACAATATGGGAGGTGTTTAAGTAGCAGTAAAACTCTTTGCAATCGGGTATCCGGGGAAGTATTGCTACCGTAACTATTTCTACCGCAAGGAATAATATTCGCATTACTGTAGTCTGGATTGGAAGGTATAGGGGCCGGTATAATTACAGGTACCTACATGAGACGTCAACTTTACGTCACGATCCAGGGTGATGGGCGCATTATATGCTGTCACTTATGGCGAAAATCCATATATAAATAACTAGCTTTCCGGGTGCAGCTCTGTCCGCGCGTATGTCGGTTATCGCGCAAAAACATTAACCTCCTTTTGCGCAGTTGGAAAAAAAATATCCTATGTTTTTTCCCGGGTCTCAAACTATTTCCATACCAAATTTCATTCAAATTGGTCCAGTAGTTTTGGCGTGAAAGCGTAACAGACAGACAGGCAGACAGAGTTACTTTCGCATTTATAATATTAGTAATGATTATAGCAAATATTTTAATAATGATTATTTCAAGATTTTCAAGAAAACATTACATTAATACTAAAAAATACTCAATATTTCTACTGCCAATTCCGCTTAGTTTTCCTGTTAAGCCGACGTGCCCACATAAACGCCACTTAGCCAAAACCGCAACAATTCTGAGGTGTTTCCACTCTACACGAAGTATTCTCAGGTAGATAACACCGTCTGTTCCTCATGCTTGTTCCGCCACAACCCCATAAAAAATTTGATACGGGAAGTAAAATAATGATTTTGAAAACGAAGGCCAACATTAAAATTTAAGACTATCTGCGCGTCTTTCTTTGTCTTCCACTCGAAAATTAACTTGGCGTGCTTAAAGCTCATTCATTACGTTCTGTTCGGTATTTGAAAATGCAATTTGCATACATTGACCTAGGCCCTAATTGATTCGCTTGTTAACTAATTGACTGAAGCAAGCATTGTTTGCGAAATGACAATACCATAGTTGGCTTTGTAAGTTAATGCGAAAATAAGCACTGAAAGCTTTGAGTAACTTTCGAAGAAAGCTACGTAGATACTTATTATTGAAGGTTTATTGTTTATGTAATTTTTATAAACGGAAATATTATTTAGTGGGTATATTTATTTATAAATGCTTTTCTTTAGGATATGATATATGCATTCATTTGTAATTTTTTCGTCCTTTACATTTAAAACATTTAAGAAATTCTATTCATATCAGTAGTACTACAAGTTTTCCCTGACGACCAAGAAACAAAACGAAACGACGAGACGAGAGCCTAGAGACGTGCTCAATTAAAGAGCCAAATAACAAGTGTTCAAAATCATTGAAATTTGGCATGCATTGTAAATTTCCTCGCAATTGATGTGAATATCTGAGTGTATAACTCGGGCATAAAAGCCATTTTAGCCTCGAATTAAATAGCAGCCCTCGCCTCTAGCTCGAGCTGTAACACGTCTCGGCTAAAATTTCTTGTTTTATACACTCGTTGTACAAACGACAATATTTTTTTCACCTCACTGGCTGACTGATCTGGCACGGCACTTTGCTATTCATCATTCGAAATCTGAGTGAAAAAGTGCTTTTTAGGGTTCCATACCCAAAGGGTAAAAACGGGACTCTATTACTGAGACTTCGCTGTCCGTCAGTCTGTCTGTCACCAGGCCGTTTCTCAAGAACGGTGATAGCTAGACAGTTGAAATTTTCACAGATGATGTATTTCTGTTGCCGCTATAACAACAAATACAAAAAGTTGGCCAAGTGCGAGTCTATAGAGCTATACAACATTAGACTTCATATTTTGGACGAATTGCGATTAATATGCCTGCGTTTGTTACTTGGATGAATTGCAACATTGAAGAATTGCGTACCTATTTGGCGAACCGGTAACAAACCAAATAAAATATTTGTCTTTTTTACATATTATATTCCCTAATTCAAGATATATTATTCCAAATTCAAACATTGATATTATTGCCAGCATCAGCAGTAGAAAACTCTCAGTATACTTACCTAAGCAAGACCAATTCGCACAAAACGTATCAAGTATTTACAAAATATATCAATGACTAGGAAAGAAACACACTTGGCGTCGTCGATATGTTAACAAAACATCCAATGTTTGTTTACAACTCCCGTCGTCAATGCAAATTCCACAATTCATATGACCCAATCACGTGAATTTAGGCCACTCGACAAATAATTTCCACCCAAATGATACCAGAAAACTTGCAGTAACAATCCTACATACCGTAACAAAAACTTATCAACCGCGGGTAGGTTGATTTTTATCAAAATATTCTTCGTCGGACGCCCGCCCATAATTCACATTACACAGGGCAAAGACACGCACCATCACGCACCGGCCTCTTTCCCTCATTCCCCTTTTTTCCATGGAATTGCTTAATAACAAATAATAACGAAAGCAATAACAACAAATAATTTGCTTTATATCCTTACGAGAAAGATTAAGCTTAACATCAAGTAATTCCACAAAATTACGTTTAAGTCGTGCTCGTATTTGTAACAGGGTCATAAGAATCGTATTTAATTCACGTATGTGCTCGTAACTAGGTAAATCATCAGATAATAAAAGCAGCCAAAACAAGTTGGACTCGCACACAAAGGTTTCCCTACCAATATAAAAATGTATACCTACAAAATGACGTTTTTTCATGTAGAAAAATTCGCACTTAGCTAGTGTTCCTTAAACAACTTCGATAGGAGGTTCTTCGCCTTTATTTTTTTGTGTTTGTGATTTCATATAAATAGTTCATTGCATTGGTGTACCTATTTCGGTGATTTTTTTTTAATATTGGAAAGCCGGTGCTTCTCATGTGGTCCCATTTAAATTTGAGTGAGATTTGACGAGTATAATAAGTTCTAGCACTTGTCTATTGAATGACATGGATCAAAGGCGTGCACAGAAATGTCTGTGTGGCTTGTGTTAAGGCACACCGTCTTCACATACAGTACATAACATGTGATGGAGCTATTTGCAATTTTGTGATTTCTAAATTTTTATTATATTTTGTGTTAAGTATATAAATTAAATAAGAAATATAAACACGTAGGTAAGTAGAAATTATTTCGGTTAGAAACAGATTAATACTGCCAGTAGGACTTGTTAGCGCAACTCCAGAACACCGTCCTGGTGCATTTTCAATTAACCCATGGAAGTCGGTGCTGATAGGTAATTATTTACATCTAAACTATTATAGTGGTCAAAGGCTATCAGGCATAAAAAAGACTAATATTATAAAGAGGAAATTTGATTGTTTGTTTGCATTGAATAGGCTCTCAAACAACTGGACCGATTCGAAAAGCTCTTTCAGCATAAGAATCCTACATTATCTCTGATGAATATAAGCGATACAATATTTAAAAAATAGTCGAAGATTTTTTTGAAATTTTCGTTAAATATACCCGTGCGAAGCCGCGCCTGGCCGCTGGTTCTATTTCAAGTAGAAACGGATCTGATTGATCATTTGGTTTTACACATCGGGCAGATTCTACATTCAAGTAATTTACTTTTACCACATTATTCATCATAGACATCTTGCTGACAAAAATAAATATTTACATACAAAGGAATGTTAAATGAAAACTGGCCGAGTGAGAGGTATATAATCCGCAAGCAGCAGAATGAAAACCCCGCAATGGAAAAATGGTTTGTTTTCAGTTTAAAAACTACATTATGCGTCGACGCTTTGAGACAAATCATTTTATGTTTTTAAATGAGACAACAAATTTCTGCGATTTGATCGAGTTACGTAAAGCTTCGTTTTGGCGTAAGTCTTGGCGAGACTTTTAGGCACGTGAAAAAATTTACACTCGCAAATATTACCACTAGTGTTTTCGATTCAATCCGGTATGGATAATGGCTCTGATTGAAAATGTTTAGTAAACTTGTGTTTTACCTTTTAGTTTCTGCTCTTACCCACCCAACGGGAAGAGCCGGGGCCCATAGGCCCCACAGGCTTACGTCATGAATATTGTTAGTGAAGATTTCGCAGATATTGATGACTTGCCGTTAATCGGAATACAAATAGTTTATAGTTTGCCAACATGTAGTTGTGACTTGCCAAATTTTATGATTCTAGGTCGACGGGAAGTACTATACAGGTTTTGATGAGTGAGTTGGCAAATATCAAAATATTTGACATAAATGGCCTCACAACAACGACGTAGTAATTTCGTTGAATTTAAGCTTAAATTTATTATCCCGCCAAAGGGTCGTAGAGTTAATACGTCTACCCGTTGATACAACAATATACCAACCTACGTTTTTTTTAATATTTTATAGTTTTGAATTCAGTCATAAGGTCTAATTTATAAAGTCCTGGCTGCCAGTATATTCAAATAAATATTATGAAGAAAGGTTATCAAACAATGTTATAATATTTTACCGCCATTGGATAAAATTAGCGAAAAAATTATAGCTTATAAAATATTATAATGAAATGTGCTCTGTGGTCATATTATGTACGACTAAATATTATGTTACAACTAAAGACGTGTGTGGAAATAAGCTTAACATTTGCTTAGGAGTTTATATTCGAAGAGATACTTACGTTGATTTATTTTATTTTGAACCGGATAAAATTAAGTGCAGCCATACCTAACAGCTTGGCTAAAAATTAAGTAGCAAATAAAAATTGTGGGAAATATTTAAATAAACCAAACAATTAATTAATAAGAAGGCAATTTTTTCAGCGCTAATACATAATAATAAAATACTATAGCCTGAATTGTATGATAAAAACGATTTAAATATAAAAATAGAACAGAGAAAACTCCTAACAGTGGTGATGGATTCTTAAGTAGGTACCTACTAAGACTAAGTACTAACATTGATTATTCCATATTTTTGACCAGATAAAAATAATAATTCAGATTTAGAAAATCAAATTAAGTATTTGCATTAAAAATTATTTCATACGCAATAAATTGTCATAACTATTACAAAAAGAAAATTTTCTATTAAAGATTATTTATTATGTATTAATGTCTTCCAATTAAAAAAATCCCCTTCTTCAATTTATTTTTAAAACTAAATAAGTTACCATTGACAAATAAAAAGGAGATGGATAGCAATAAATAAGAAACGAAATTCAATCGCAAACCACTGATTAGACTCACGCAGCTAACTTTTCACGAGCTAAATGAAAAAACGATTTATAACCAAATAACTCACCACATTCCTTCGGCACGCCGCATTGTCAGCGTTTGTTTTACCATTTTAAAATAACAAGCATAAATTATCACAAACACACAAGTTAAAAAGGTTTTTTTACACTAGTTTAAAATAAGTTTAAGTTTAATTTGAAGTTTAGTCAAGCGTATGTTTTCGTAGCGGTGCTACGAGCGTTACAGGGCGGGCGGTTGCAGCGCTGGGCGGCGTAGACTGACGGCCATAATAAATGTCGACAGGGCGGCATGCGACAAACGCGGATGGAATTTTATTTGAAGTGTAGTTAGATTTTTGCCCTGATTTGAATCAGTGATTATTGTAAAAGTGCAGGAAAAATACTTTTATTGTGGTTTCCGGCAAAGAAAGCTTTAAAATAAAGTTATGTAATTTGGTTTCGAACGCTATTTATGTCAACATTTTATATCAGAAAGTAACTTAAATTTTCTCTCTTTTGACGAGTTTCTTGTATAATGTAACATTGCAAACTTGGCAGTAAAATTGCGGAAAGAAAATGTTAATATATTTAAAAAGTTATTTGTACATATTGTCCACAATTACCCCACACCCACAAACTATACAACCCCAGCGGAACACCTGCCTCCTGGTAACAAACTGCAGTGGCCAATTTGGAAGTCGCTCAGCAGACTCCGTACACAAGTTGGTCGTTGCAAAAGTAACCTGGCCAAATGGGGAGTAAGGGACAGGTTAGACGTGAAATGTAAGTGTGGTGCCCCTGAGCAAAATATGGCGCACTTACTGTCCTGTACCCAGTGCCCGACCACCTGCACACAAGATGACCTCACATATGCATTTTAAAGTGCTGTGGAGGTGGCCTCTCAATGGGCAAACATTATTTAAGAGTCAATTAGCCATTGATACGGAATGAATGCCAACAATTTTCATGTGATACTCGAGGCCTAAAGGAAATACTTCGATTACGGGTCACTGCTAGCAATTTATTCAAAATCACGCAAAAAACCCACAATTACATTCCTAATTGAACTATACTTTCAAGAACTGATTAAAATCAAAAGAAAATTATTCCAGCAGGAACGCCACGTACACAATTATAACGAAGCAAGGAACGGCTGGGCACGAGTACCGAGAATGTCGTCAGCCATAAATCAAACAATATCACGAGATCGCGAGCGTTGCAACCGCGCCATTTGATGCGGTAATGTTTACCTTCTGGGAGCCACGTCCTACGTGGGTAAAGCGATCACTAGCGACAATTTTAGTTTTTTCTCTTTCTTCAGCTTTTGTATTCGAACAACACAATCAGCTGCCCTTGACGCCATACAGCAAGAGGTGATGGTGGCGGCGCCTTTAGTATATAGTCAATAAACCAGTGAATAGGCGGGACAAATCATAAACCAGTGTAAAATACTTACTAAAATTAATACACGAATTATTAAAAATAATTGGCAAGGCACTGACAAAATAGCCTGTAATCTTGACAATGGACGAAGGCTGGCTAGACTACTAAAAGCAGTGACATGATCTAATGTCCAAAGTGTCATAAAATATTTATTCACTGGTACTTGGAATCCCAAACTCAAAAGGGCTGCTGATCATGAGCACAATAGTTATGCAAGCAGAGGCAATAGGCTTACTGCTAGCTGCGAGGGCAATATCACATCTAGACATAACTTCCAATATGGAAAGTGAGCGTGAGCGCAAGCTTCATCTTCTCACAATGGATAGCGCAGCAGTAATATCAGAAAATCGTTAACCAGGCCTAGAGCTCTGCTGTGTGTCACACTGCCTTACAAATATTGTCAAATACGTCTAATTTTAAGTGACAGTGTGTGTTTGTACCATAAGTCTTTTGCAGAATTAAGAATTGCAGAAACGAATGCGTATTCCACCTAGAGAGTGATCAACAAACATGTAAAGTACCATATAGGATTTTACAAGAAACATGGCGGAATGGCAGGTAGGTACTCAGATTCCTCGTGAATCGGACTTGTCAATAATCAATGATTCACTTGAAAAGTATTTTTTAAACGCCTGGCTTTATATCGATAGCATAGCTCGCTGCACGTATAGCGTTGACTAGGAGCTGTCAAAATATTTGGCATGAAGCACTACCATTGGTTTCAAAACTTGAAATTTATTTAACAAGGAAATTGTACAAGTTCGGCAAATGTATTCTACGATTTATTTGTATTACCAAACTATGATAGAGTTGCCATATCGTCGAGAAGCATTTTAACGAAACATTACTTATCTTAAAAAAAACATCAACATCGACAGTTAGAATTTCCACTGTTTACAAACAAAGGCCTCCCTGATTAGGGATGGGGTTAGCCATAATCCCCACGAAAGGCAGGCGCCTGGGGGATTGTAGTGTAAGATGGCTGATGGCATCTCTCTGAAGGCACTGCTGCCCACCTTTTGGTATTTTCCCTTCAAAGTCAAAAGTCAAAGTCAAAATCATTTATTCAATTTAGGCGTCTACGACGCTCTTATGAAGGGTAATTACAAATTTCAATGTTAAATATCCTAGATTGTACTGCCACGTTCAGCAAGAAAAATTATAGCGCTACTGCGAGAAGAACGGGCAAGAAACGCTGGGCATTCTTTTAAATGTTTTTTAACAATGTGTTACATTCTTTATAGTAAAATTATTACAATATTTGTATACATACCAAGAATATATACTAAGAATGACCTTTTATTTGTCTTTGCTAATCAAAACCTGGCACTGCTATTAAATCTTTATTCCTAGTGTTATAATCGTGATTGTCACTGTTTAATTTAAATTTACTCAATTTTTTACGAACATACATAATATTTTAAAATACGAGCAGATTTGGTAAAGGTAAAATAACAATTTCTTTAAAAAGATCCCTTAGAGATTCCATAGGATCCATTACATATAAGGCTCGAATTGCATGCTTTTGTAAGATAAAGATTGTCTTATAAAGATTGACCCCACGGGAAGATATTGTAGAGTGCAATTTTTAACCCCATAGGTTATTAAAAATGCTATACTGAAATAATATTTTCGAAGTTTTATAAAACTTATTTAAATATTATATACATAGTCTACCTAATTACTTCAGTTAGCTGATCAGAGGTGTGTAGCGAGGAGCATTGAGTGAAATCAGCCGTACACTATCATCATCTTGGTGATTTACTCTAGGATATTATAAGTTACATTTCAATAACGGTGCAAAAATAATCGGCCGTGGGGTGCTGGGCTACAATGTCACCCCCATCTATACCCGTGGGTGTCGTAAAAGGCGACTAACTAACACAGCAGCAGCGCTTTCTGAGTAACTGATGTCTCTTACTGCGATCCCCAAGACGCATGCCAAGCATGGGGATTATGGCGAACCCTCCGATAATGGGGGAGGCTGTGTTCAGCAGTAGATAATCCGGCCGATACAATACAATATATAAGGTGACTATTAATTCATCAACAATACTGCGGGGGATGGTGTAGAATCGATAACTGAATGTGATCCACTCATAATTAATTTTCACATTAACAAAATTAATACTAACTTTTGCCTAAGCTGTGGCGCGTTGACTTTGAGAATGATAGCGACGATAACACTCGCGGCCGCCGTGGACAAGACTCACACATAAACACACGTTCTAGGTATTCTAACGCATTGGTAGGGCAATGAACTCGGTCGGTATACCTACTCATTGCGAGGGCAATGAACTCGGTAGGTATACCTACGCATTGCGAGGGCAATGAACTCGGTAGGTATACCTACGCATTGCGAGGGCAATGAACTCGGTAGGTATACCTACGCATTGCGAGGGCAATGAACTCGGTAGGTATACCTAGAACGTGTGTGTATGTGTGAGTCTAGTCCACGGCGGCCGCGAGTGTTGTCATCGCTATCATTCTCAAAGTCAACGCGCCACAGCTTAGGCAATAGTTAATATTAATTTTGTTTATGTGAAAATTAATTAGGAGTGGATCACATTCAGTTATCGATTCTACACCATCCCCCGCAGTATTGTTGATGAATTAATAGTCACCTTATATAATAAAATCAATCTCCCAGGTGAGTTGCATTAAATTCACTAATTCGTCCACTTAAGCCTGCACCGAGGCAGCGATACGAAATTGTGGTTCGTTTGATTCCTTGCTGTATCTTTATTTCTTAATTTTGAGTTTGTAATAATTAATATATATTATACTAGCTTTCCGGGCGCGGCTCCGCCCGCGCGTATGTCGGTTATCGCGCAAAAACATTAACCTCTTTTTGCGCAGTTAGATAAAAAGTATCCTATGTTTTTTCCCGGGTCTCAAACTATTTCCATACCAAATTTCATTCAAATCGGTCCAGTAGTTCTGGCGTGAAAGCGTTACAGACAGACAGACAGACAGACAGAGTAACTTTCGCATTTATAATATTATATAGTACTGAAGTACTGGTTTAAGGATTCATTCTATAAATCATACACTTTGGAAACACGATTACTTAAAATTTTGTCAATAGAAAAAAAATCCAAAGTTACATCTAAAAAACGAAATAAACCCTTAGTACGGCGTAAATACTTAACGGTGAGCCATCCGTATTTGAAAAATAAAAAAAACAACATGTTTTCTATAACGTATACACATTACATTTTTCAAATATGTATTTGTTTTTATTATAGGAAGGAAATACTCAAATTCACCCATGTTCCGCCCATTTTAGTCAGAGCCGCGATGCTTTGTTCCTATCGACTTTATTAATTCTTCGGCTATCGGACGGGGACGGATGCTGTTGGCGTGCCTTACTCACGCACACATACGCGGCGCGCCTAAAAAGCTCGGTGCGCCCTTAAATCATTCAGATGATTTATTCTAGGTGAGAAGGTGCATAAAACTAAGTCGCTTTCCTCTCTTATACGCATCTTTAAAACTGTGCAACGGATTTCGATGCAGTATTCTTTTTTGAATAGATAGAATAATTATTATATGCATAATACATGCATTACTAGAGAAACACTGATAACTTAAGAGGTTTCTCATATAATGCCAAGAGTAACCTTTAACCTTTCAACTCTAAAGAAAACATGTTTGTATTGTCTAATGACAAAAAAGCTGTGAACGTCGTGTATAAAGACATTCTATAGTATATTTAGTTTCAGCATTGCACCCGTGCGAAGTCAGGGTGGGTCGCTAGTGTGACATAAGGTAATTTCGATATTTAAACTCGAAAGAGGGCCTATAAGTTTAAAAACAACTATGTCTCAATATACACGAAGGACATACAAATAAATACGTAGGTGTTTACCTAGTGCTTAAAATAGTCAGAACTATAATTACTAGTCTTTGATGATGGCCCATCAAAGTAGGGCATATCTAATTAATTTTTCAAACACAACCTGTGTGTTTCTCAGTGTACGTTTACGTGACCTACATTCCACAAACCTACTTAATTTTTTATCATATCACATTCGCTTCAAGTCATACGTATCTATAGTTAAACAGTTTATTCGTATTTTTTTTTACTACTGAAAGGTTGGCCGTTGAGCTGTGTCTCATCTGTTGGTAAGAGATGATGTAGTGGAGGATGGCAAATTGGCATAAATTAGAAGGTGTTTCTCGTGGGGTGCCAGGTAGGAATGTCAACCCCATTCTTCCTAGGTGTTGTAAGAGGCGACTAAGGTAAAATAGTATGTGTAAGGTAAAAAGAAGTGGGTAGCAGCGCCTTCTAAAGAACTGCCATCTAACACTGCGATCCCCAAGCCGCCTGCCAAGCATGGGGGTTGTGGCAAATACCCCCTTGCTAGGGGAGGCTGTGTTCAGCAGTGGACGATCTGGCTGATACAGTAGAAGGCTCTAAAGACTGTTGCCGAAATACATCATTAAGTGCTTGGCAACCGATTTTCTACGCGAGGGTGGCAGCTACCTAGGCGAGCTTCCACAAAACGCCCTTCCATTATGCGGTGAAGTTCAAGCCCGTAGCGGGATTCAAACTATAGACTCCTTGCGTGGCAGTACATAGCTATTGCCGCTAGGATACCACTGCTTCAAATAGAGAAGAAAATTCAAACAATCATTATTATACCACACACCCATATCCCATTAATATGGGGTCGGTGCCAGTTGTCTTCTCTTTTATAAGGTATTGAAAGAATTACTAAATTGTTACACTTTACGAACAGCTGCGCCGCCTATATGGGCCCGTATGACCCTTCTTGGGAATTTTCTCATTGGTAGTATACTGCATAAATATATACGAGATACACTGTCTCTTAAGGTAAATAGCCAGTTTATGCACCCAATGTGCAGCAATACAACAATGGCACGCTGCTCATTACCCGCATTTTACCTTCAATTGCCATTCAACTACGTACAGCAGGGGAATAAATTATTATTTTATAAATTTAATTAATTCGCGAAATCAATATAATACTTATCAACAAATACTCCGGATTAGAAAAATTATCAATATTAATTTCATATGTTCATATGTAATTACTCCAGATATTAAGTAAACCATAATATCATGTGCGATGTGTGTCAACTAATTCATGTGGCAACTAGGATATCAATATATACATATTTAATTTTATGAATATATTCAGGGTTTACTTTGCGGAAATACATATTTCACAATCACAAATATTTAAAAAATTAGAATGAATTCTTGATTGTGCGCTTGAAGAGTCTACACCTCCTGAGGGTGCTTCATATAGCGTATCATATAGCGTATATATGTGAGGATGCTTTGTAGAAACGACAGTCGTCGAAAATTCTTCCGGTTTGGCTGCGTGGCTTTTATGACGTCACCCCGGCTTAGTAGGAAAATTAGGCGGAATTGTCACTAGATTTTTTTACATATTTTTAATGTATTTTTCTAATATATTAATACAATAATCCTAATTTGATGTAATTTGACACAATTTAATCATTTAATTTAACTGACAATTATTATTTTAGTTATAATAATATGTCATAAAATTAATTCCTATTTAATTATGTCACTAATTTAATAATCAAATGCAAAAGAACTGTTAATAGTTGTTTTATTAATTTTATAATTGTTTTATTAACATTTCTTTGACTACATTATTGTATTAGGGTTAATCCTGAAGAAGAAAGAATAGTTGTAATGAATAAATTAATAAAAATGTTTTCTTAAAATATTTTTAAATTATTCGTTATTATTATCAATTCAACTAATTTTTTAAAAAATCTGACGACTATTCCTGCCCAACCCGGAGCCTAACTTCATAAAATACCTGCAACTTAACATTCATGTTTCTTTTTGCAAGAAAATATAATAATAAATAGCACGCATTTATTCCCGAAGTAGTAGGTAGAGGTTGTCTTAATAGTATTAGTGACTTTGAAATATACAATTTTTTTCATATTTTTGTCTCCCTAATATGTAAAAAAAATTCCATGCACAGAGTATAATAGTACAAAAGGAATATATCTAAGTATATCCTCAGCGAGTCTTCAATGCAGGACTTATCCCCCCAATTTATGAACATAATAAGAACGAAAAATGAAAATATGTAATTATCACGGAAACAAAAGTTACGTTTAACAGGCAAGACTTCATAAAAGTCATACGTAACCAGCAATCATGACCACAATTACGTCTAGCCTACTTATGGCCTTTGTGCGGGCAACGTGCGGGCAACGTGCGGCAACGTAAGGAGAGTCACGTGACTACGTAGACGGCGCGGCAGGTCAGTGACCTCTCGCGTGTTCGGAAGCATGGTCAAGGGGTTGGTCGAAAGAATAGTGCCTTCGACTAGAGAAGGTGTCACTTTTGAAAAATCATAAATCAGTCAAGAGTTAAGCGGGGAGTCATATTGCAACGCGGAGGATATCTATTTATATACAATCACCGCTGACCACTTACTATTTAGACATTTGCGCATTTTTAACCAACTCCAAAAAAGAGGGATGTGCTAGATTACCTCCATAGAATTTTTTTAGTGGTGCTCTGAGCTGTAAACCTCCCGAGTCTGCCCTTGCATAGCTTACAAATGAACACAATTTATTACATTACTGCAGAATCCAGTAAGTAAGCCTTCCTGACCAAGTATGAGGTAACCGGACCGAACCTAGGTGAGGTTATATAGGTACGAGGCCAGGATGGCTTTCTTACTGGTTGAGGCTTGTATAATGCTTTTCTCAAAAATATAATTACGCTTCGCTTGACCTTCGTTCTCGCTTGGTCTATTAACCAAAATTGCTTTTCAAACATTTCAATTCCAGAAGTCGGTTTTGTTTTTATGTAAAGTTAATATTGTTAATCAATATCCTAATCTAACTTATCTTGGATCTAGTATCCAGTCTCAAGGCAAAATGTTTCCGAGACAAAAACGAAAATGTTTGGAAACTTATTATATTATCCTCGCTGCCATAAAGATATTTAAAGAGAAATGTTTAGAATTCATTACCTGACGACGCGACGTTTAAATTGACAATCCGGCTGATATTTTTTCTTTTCTCAGGTATTTTGAAGCAATGATGGCTGAGTGGCATTGGCTATGGACTGCCGTGCCACAGGTCCATGGTTCGAATCCCGCCGCGGGTTTGAAATTAACCGCATGGTGGAAGGGCATTTTGCGAATGCCCGCCTGGCTAGCGACCATCCTCAAGTAGAAAATCTATCGATAAGCACCTAACGGTGTCTTCCAGCAGCAGTCCTTGAGAGTCAGTGAAATTACAGGCACATGAGACTTGTCTCAAGACTCTCAAGGTGACGTCCGCAGTGCAATTCGTGACTTGTGGCGAAATACATCTGTTATAGGCAGAGGTTAGTCCGCTTAACATAAGGTGGGCCTCGGGCTTGATCCAGTCCGGTCCGGCATTCCAATGCCACTGAGCCATCACTGCTTCGAACGCAGCACCAGTTCACCCAGCTCAGTCGTATGAACCGTAAGACCGGCAAATTTGGTAAGTTCGAGGCGAACCGGATGAGATTAAGGCCTGGATGTAAATCAGGCCACAGACACGACGTGTCATTTTTTGTTGGCCGCTACACGGCCTTAATATACATCGCAATAAAATGGCTCCTATATGAAAAACTTCGGAAAACTTGATGGACGTAAATTAGTTTTTGAAGAAGTGGGTCGTATGATAAGAACTTGTTTTACGTTGCTAATGTCATTACGTTAGCTACATAATGTTCAGTAGGGTTCAGGCTGATAATGTCCAGTGTCCTAAAATGCCTAGAATGCCGTGTTCAGTGTCCAATAACTTCAAACCCAACAATGTCCAGTTTTTCATAATGACTTGTGTCCAAACATGTCGAGTGTACCATAAAGTCTATTGATCTATTAATTCTAGCGTCTGTCAGTATTTTCTTTTTCTGAATATGATAACAAGCACTATCGCGTGCTAAGCGAAAGCATATTCACAAATTATTGCAGAACAATTTTTTTGTCCCGGGCGGGATTCAAACCCATTTTCTTCAATTCAAAAACTGCTATGTTACACTAGTATGCCCCAGATAAATACCAAAGGGAGGCTCTGTTAAGCAGTGGACAATCAGGGCGGCTAATACAATACAGTTAATGCTAATTTATGTTATATTAACAAGGTTTCTGCTCACTTTTCCTAACAAATTGAACTAAACGTGGTAATTTATAAACGACTTCCAAATGCTTCCAGACTATTATCTTACTTATTTTTGTTAAACCACCGAACCTATTTCTTTTCTATGTAACAAACATTCAGCGCCCTCTGGGTGATGCAAACTTGACAGTAGGATTCCTCGTACCATACGTTTAGTTACGTATTATTGACCATGAGAGCCATCTACAAATTGCATCTAGTACTTTTCTTAAAGTTATGTTATGTGACATGTCCCATCAGACCATGACAGAGGTCCCACTAAATAGTCTTTTATAGGGTTCCGTACCATAAGGGTAAAAACGAGACGCTATTACTGAGACTTCGCCGTCCGTCCGTCCGTCTGTCACCAGGCTGTATCTCAAGAACGGTGATAGCTATAGACAGTTGAAATTTTCACAGATGATGTATTTCTGTTGCCGCTATAACAACAAATACAAAAGTTGCCCAAGTGCGAGTCGGACTCGCGCACATTAAAACAACAAAAGGTTAAAATATGAAGTCTAATGTTGTATAGCTAATGGTACGGAACCCTTCGTGCGCGGGTCCGACTCGCACTTGGCCGATTTTTTATGTCCTCGTTCAGCATGTGTAAATAAATACTGATAAAAAAGTTTTCATATGTACGCTAAATATTTTAACGCCATCAATATTTCTAAGGACGCATTTCAAGTGCATCTAAGTGGGCAAAACTAAGTGTGCATACGTTCCTGGCCGTGATCAAGTGCCAGCGAACACGTATGCGATGAAACACTCCGATAACAGTTCGAGTGCAACGGCCCACGTATATACTTTGAAATAACTTGAAAAACTATTCACATAGTTTAGGAATTCTTAAACATTTGTGGAACTTTTGCTTTTAATTTTGTTTTGACAGGGTATTTTTTATCATTGTGAAATCACATTTTTCATTGATATCACATCAAAACACCACTAAGTTTCTTGAAAAATATTACTGTTATAAAGTGATTATATACGTAACATTGTTTCTGACGGAAGTACCCAAGCCAATAAAGTGTTCTATTGGCCTTAGGTAGGTACTTCCATCGGTTCATCCATATATTCCTATAGTATACATGGGAATTTAATTGGAATGGATGGAAATCTATTTCATTTCCCATATTTTGAAGCGCTCGTAGCGAAGTTTGCTTAACCATTCTGAATCGATCAGCAACGTCCGCCTCGGAGTTGTATGGGTGACCGCTGGTGACATTACTACTGAGCGCTTCCGTGCTTCGGAGGGCACGTTAAGCCGCCGGTCCCGGTTGTTGTCTTAGGATGGCAGTCGTTACAGCATGGTGGTAGGGCACTTTGCGAATGCCCGTCTGGCTAGCTACCACCCTCAAGTTGAAAATCTGTCGCCGAGCACCTAACGGTGTGTTCCGGCAGCTGTCCATGAGAACCAGTAATTCTAGGTTAGCCTGAACAACATCTTAGACCACGTAATCACTTACTATCAGGTGAGATAATGGTCAAAGGCTTGCCAATCAGATATGGGTATATTTTAAATAATAAATAATATCATTGCCTGATAATAACACGATATACTCGTATTAAATTATTAAAAACTCTACTTTTGACTACGGTTCGACATAAAACAATTTCATTCGTTATAATATAGTATAAATACTTAAATCGAATACCTACCAACTCAATTTTTTGAGGTGTAGTTTAGAAGTTTAGAAATCAATATCTACGAAAAAGTAAATTTTGTACCTATAAGTATCTACTGGCGCAGTGGCAATGGCATGTACCCTACTATCACCTAGGAGGTCTATGGTTAGACTCCCGCTAGGGGCTTGAGCTTCACCGCATGTTAGGGTATTCAGCGAATGCTCGCCTAGTAGCTACCACTCTTAACTAGAAATTCTGTCGCCAAACGCCTAACAATTTGTTTTTTAGATTAGCCTGAACGACATCCTCGACCACATCTTAATTTACAAGCAGTGCATGGTGGTCGTAGGGCATTATGTGAGTTACCATCCGACCCACCATGTTTTAACCACTGCCATAACGTGCCCTTCAAAGCAGGTGCACGCTCAGTGGTAATGTCACTAGCGGTCACCCATCCTAGTCGTGACCGCGGCGGTATTTGAGCTAGGTGATGGGGTAATAACGATTATACAAGCTCTGCTATGAATGCTTCAATAAGTTTAGTTTTTAATCAATAATCAAATATATCATCACATATATTTATTCCCGAAGGGGTATGGAGATGTTTTGTGTCCAAATTGCACCATAGTTACATTTTTTACACTGGGCAATCTCGGCATTTTAATCATCAGATAGCCGATAGTTACTATTCCTAAGAATAAAACATTCAGTCAAAAAAGTATCGGTAATAGATTGAATTTTTTTTATGGTTCCGAGTTCCATTTTTTATTGTTTTTGTTAGATGTTTTCCATTTTGGCGCGGAGTTTGAGTTACATCTGTAATTAAGATTAAGTACAGTGATGTTCTTAGTTATATCATATCTGTGACAAAAACATCGAACAGAGCTTTTTTTTTTTTTTTTTATTGCTGATAGGTAAGCCTTTGACCACAATCTCACGTGATGGTAAGTGATGATGTGGTCGAAGGTGTTAACAGGCTTAACCTAGAATGACTGGCTCTCAAGGACAGCTGCCGGAACACACCGTTAGGTGCTTGGCGACAGATTTTCTACTTGAGGGTGGTCGCTAGCCAGGCGGGCACTCGCAAAAATGCCCTTCCACCATGCGGTGAAGCTCAAGCCCGCGGCGGCATTCGAACCATGGACCTGCTGCGCGGCAGTCCATACCCAAAGCCACTGAGCTATCACTGCTTCAACCTGTGTCTTAAACTGTGCATCGTCAATGGAATTTCGTATTTGGAGTCAATGAAAATTTTACAGAAGGATGAGGGTAAATCGAGTTTACCTAAAACACGTGCTTATGAATGGTACAATTAACAAAAATAATATTGGTTAGTATAAATAACCAAATAATGTTAACCAATGAAAAGTTAATGTGCTTTTAAATTTGGTAGGCTAACATTTTATTCTCATATTTTAAATCCGACGATCGAATAGTGTAATATAGTTTTTAATAATACATACTCTTTGTTGTTGGAAACTCGTGTCTATGGCAAGAAATTCATAATTAAAACAGTTTTATCACGTTTGTAGGCTCGCTTTGGTTATTGTATAAGCTAAGTTATTTGTAATAAGAATTAAAGGTGATTTAATGAAGGCTGTAAGGTTATAAGGGATAGGTTTCATAATACAAAATTACAACCAGTGGAAAACTTATAGTACTTAGTTATATAGTCATGTACGGGATCCGAATTCCGTACGCGCGCCATCGTGTAATGACCGAGAGGAAAACTTTGCGTTTCGTTTTCGCTAACAATGCGGCCTCGATGCGACTGTGCTGATTGACTAGCGAACGAAACAGTGTGGGAATAGCGTCGAACTTAATAAAAAAAGTTGACCAAAAAATGGAACCGACTTCAACACTCTAAAGTGTTACATAACTTGTCAAAGTCGGCACCATGCGCACAATATTGTTATATTAGGTAGTTTTGAACTATCATGGTGCCGACTTCAACAAGTTATTTCACACTTTTGAGTGTTGAAGTCGGTTCCATTTTTTTTGGTTGAAACTATTTTTCATTCTTTTTAGTGACCCTTGCTACTTACGGCATCGATTGTCATTCACTGTCAACGACTATATCATCAAGATAGGAAATTATTTTTCAGTTATTGGAGTGTAACTCAAATACGCCTTGATCGGTTTTGATGATATTTAAAAGGGACTAAACGACATGCATCAGCTTTCAAACAAAAAAAGAAACATCAAAATCGGTTCATCTGAGGTAACAAACATAAAAAAAACAGACGAATTGAGAACCTCTTCCTTTTTTTAAAGTCGGTTAAAATATAAAACAAAACTGACGAGCTATAAGAAAACGTCAGACTTATTGATCTCTAAACCCACGGTATTACAATCACCGGCGAGCTTTACCGACGATCCATAAAACCGTGGTCTTACTCGCACGTCGCGCGTCGATCACCCACCTTATAAGGTACAACACTGATTGCATAATAGCTACCTAGCTGTATGATCACTTATATAAAATTATAAACGAGCTCTACGTACATTGAACAAAGCACAATAAGCAAAACAAAGGATATTTAGTTACTTTAAACGATTAAATTTGTC
Source organism: Plagodis dolabraria (assembly GCA_963854805.1). NCBI lineage: Eukaryota > Metazoa > Arthropoda > Insecta > Lepidoptera > Geometridae > Plagodis > Plagodis dolabraria. Next base: position 5,269,236 of record OY978457.1, on the reverse strand, counting down.
AACACATCAAATACTCGTAGCATGGGCGCTACAAAGTAGCTTATCAATTCCAAGTAAGTACCGGAGCAGAACAGTGCTCATTTACATTTGAAACTGCTGACGTGCCCTTCTCCGAAATCATTCATCAAACCTATACTAAATAACATTTTTTTGATTGATGTTGGTTCTCTTTGTACAATCACTATACAGGGTTATTGGTAAAATGCTAACAACCTCATAGGGTTGACTTCTGCGAGTCCTAACAAATATTTTGAGATAAAAAAATAATTGTTCTGATTTTTTTTTTTGCCTACTCTGAACCAAGAGACCCCAATGGACCGCGCCGTGCTCCCTTTGAATAGTTTTGAATATTTACATCAGGCAAAGTAATAAAAAATATGAAATAATACATTACAGGCACAAGAGCCTTTTAACATCAGGTGGTCATCGTACTTGTTCAGTCAAAAAACCATAAAAACAAAAAAAAAATATTAAAAGATTTTTTCTTCTAAACAAAAATAAATTAATCTCAAAATGTTTGTTAGGACTAGCAGAAGTTGTTGTAATTTTTCCAATAACCCTGTATATTCTCCTATTTTGTGTGTATTAAGAGTTAAGACTAAAGTCTATGTACATCTAAGATATTCCAGCACTGATGTACATCCTAAAGGTGATAGAATATTATTAGAACTAAACTAACCAACCAGGGTAACTATCACCATTATTACACGACTGCCCAAAAAAAGGAGTGCGATTTTTCAGGGTTCATGTATGTATATTTGTGTGTTTCTTTATTCCACCACAACTTCTAAACGACTTAACCGATTTTAAAATATGAGATATCGTTAGATCATTATATTCAAAAATTTAAAAAAAAGTTTTTTAATTACATCATTAAGTTAGTAAGTATAGTTAGTAAGTCAAGTTTGTTTATCATCGCATCATCATTTACCAACGGGTGGAACACAGTAATCAATTTTTTGTACTCATAAAAATGAAATTATATACTAACGAACGAAATTAGATAGATGAATTCTTTATTGAAATGAAACACCATAATTTAGACAACTGTAACAAACAAAGAATGAGACGAAGTGCTACAATGGGCGGTCCTATCGCTCATAGCGATCTCTTCCAGACAAGCAATTTCTAAGAGAGATAAAACAAAATAAGGTGGCTCGGTGGTTTCATAATATTAAACATCAAACAAACTTTAATGAAAATCGAACTTATCTTAAAAATGTTGAATGAAATTGATGAAATTATATTGACATTTTATAACATTATTATTAGACATATTGACTTATCCTGGACATTTACAGATACGTTATAAAAATAAATAAAAGATATATAAGTCAATAGAATAGAGAAATAAAATATTTAATAAATAATTTTGCATACACATATTGAAAACATTAGTTAAGCAAGCTGTTTAATGCATAATTTATGTTTTATGTAAGTACAGGAATGTTCTTCAAATATTAGCTATGAGTGTACCTGAAAATATGACATTCGAATGAAGACTGGCAGACTGTTCCAGAGTCGCACAGCCTCAGATCATAGAAAGAACCTTGTTTCTATGATCTGAGGTCTGCACTGTGAATGAAGTATTATAGAGCGACGTACTGCGGCGGCAGCATAAGATTTTCTGACAACTTAAACTTAATAACTTTATATCTAAGGGTGATGGGCGCAGTGCATTTCGTCTTTTGTGACAAACTGCATCTATATTACAGGCAGAGATTACCGCTTAACACTGGGCGGGCCTCGTGCTTATTCCTCCTCAATCCCATAAAACAAACTATTGTCAACATGCTAAGCACATAACAAAGAATATACTTAAAGACTTTCTCTTCAATACGAGAACTAGGTTTAGTATTATATTCAATGCCATAATCCCAGAGGCAGGTTTATCTACTTTTAAGCTTCGAAAGTCGCAATTTCAAACTGAGCATTATTTATTGGCGGTTAACATCGGCAAACCGAACTGCACGCCAATTTGTTCAATTACGTACCTCTGACCACTGATTAACAAAATCTAGATACGTCAAAGTATTATTTTCTACAATATCAGTTTCGTTTAATTTTGTGCTCCTGTTTATGATTTCAAAAGTTTTCCGCTAGTTTGATTAAATATAGGTTATTTTAACCGACTTCAAAATGGGAGGAGGTTCTGTTGACTGTTTTCTTTGTGTGTGGTTACCTCATAACTCCGTACGGTGTATACCGATTTTGATATATTTTTTATATTCTAAGACTAGTTATTGTATTGTGGTCTCATTTAAATTTGAGAGAGATGTAACGAGTAGTACTACTAACGTCAAGTTTGACGCTTGAATGTGTTACCATTTTATCGACAGACCAAAAATAAATAGCTTTAAAAAACACGTTCCTTGTATCTTACCTCTTTTAACCCTCGTATATTTTGTTATTTAATATTATTTATTAGTTATCAATTAGCCATACCAACACATCATATTCTAAACCGATTACCTATTACGATACCAAACATAAAGGTTCACGGACGGACGGACTTTAGTAATCTCTGTGTTTTACTAGTACGGAACCCCAAAAATGATACCAAAATTATATTTATACGATATTTCTGTTTTAGAGCCAGTATTTTTTGGCAACCCTGAACGACATTCTCGACCACATCATCACTTACCAGCAAGTGAGAGAGTGGTCAAAGGCTAGCCTAGCTTTAAATAAATAATTTGGCCAAAAATATATCCACCCTCCGAACTATACCAAGTAACAGTGTTTTTTGGTTTTTTTATGACTGATATGTTAGCCTTTGACCACTATCTCACCTGAACGTAAGTGATGATATGGTCGAAGGTGTTGTTCAGGCTAACCTAAAATTACTGGCTCTCGAGGACAGCTGCCGATACACACATGTAGGAGCTTGAGGGTGGTAGCTAGCCAGGCGGGCATTCGCAAAATGACCTACCACCATGCTTTAACGACTGCCATCCGAAGACAACAAACGGGACTGAAGGCTTAACGTGCCCTCCGAAGCACGGAAGCGCTCAGTAGTAATGTCACTAGCGGTTACTCATCCAACTCATGACCGCGGCGGACGTTGCTTAACATTGCTGATCGGTTAAGAACACCTAAGCAAACTTCGCTACGAGCGCTTCACACAATATACCGTATCTTCCATTCTGACTCATCATGTTCTCAATGTCTTTTGATTTAAACGATAACATTAAAATGGGGCAACGGGCTACTTAAATTTTATGGGACCATAAGGAATTAATTTGGAACTTAGCAACGGTAATGGTTGCCGAATGGCGATATGTTTTATGACTGTTTTTAGCGTTTTGAATCGATGCTTTAGTTCAATCTCTGAACAATATTTACAAGTTAATACAGTACATTTAGTAGTATTTTTTTTATATAAATGTAGGGTAAATTTCACTAATGTAGGGTTTAACTACACCAGCGGGCCTATGATGAACCGGAAATATATTACAACCCACCCTCCCCTAAAAATCGTCTCACATAATTATGTTTTATTTTTACAATGGGCCATGGGTTCCGGTGAATGATCACGGTCGATAAATCTTTTCTCAAATTTAAATTCAAAATCATTTATTCAATTTAGGCGTCTACGACGCTCTTATGAAGGTCAATTACAAATTTACAAGCCAGAAGACCGGGCAAGAAACTCGGGGCCTTAAACGTCTTTTAACAATGTGTTATAAACAACATAATACAATTATTACAATATTTGTTTAAATAATGTTAGAAAATATCGTGAAAGCGAATAAATATCAGCCTCAGTATATAAATTATATTTTTCCCATTGTTGACACTTTGTAAAATTGCTTGTGTTGTGATGCTCAATTGCTCACACACACTCGTATATCACGATACGTACAAAACTTTCCACTTACTGAGGCATCCATATTTTGTGAGTGCAGTTACAACTACTGCTTACCCAAGCGATCGTATTTCATATTTTATTATTTACTGACTTTCAACTAAGGAGGTGGTTTTCAATTCGACACGTATAATTTTTTTTTATACCTCATATTTTTATGACCACTCATAACTTTTTACAGATAGTCCGATTTTGATAATTCTTTTTTTGTTGAAAAGGGTATAACCTCTGAGGTGGTCCCAGATAAATTTCATGAAAATCGGTCAAGTAATTCTTAGCTAATTGAAAAATGCTTGATATAAATAGATGACTTGGTAGTTGCAAGTTTTGTCGATGGTGACCAGTTTATAATAAAATGCCGTACCATTAGCTATACAACATTCAACTTCATATTTTCACATTTTGTATTTGTTGTTATAGCGGCAAGAGAAATACATCATCTGTGAAAAATTCAACTGTCTAGCTATCACCGTTCTGGTGATAGACGGGCGGACAGCGAAGTCTCAGTAATTAGGGTCCCGTTTTTCCCTTTGGGTACGGAACCCTAAAAAATTGAGCCTTTTTCTAACAAATAACTTGTTGAAGTCGGACCACGCAAATGTGATCCCAAAGTTTTTTGAATCAGCATGTTGCCCGGTTTTAACAAGTTATTTCATTCTTTTCAGTGTTAAAAAATGGTTCAATTTTTTGTTAAAAAAAATCCTGTATTATCGTACTACATAAGTTCACACCCACACTAAGAGGTTAAACACGAGGTCTACCCGCACAAATCCATATCAATATTTTACTATGGAGGGGCGCACATTTGTCAGTGAAAGTCTGTAGGTACCGTAATCGCCTTTTTTTTATGCTTGATAGATTAGCCTTTGACCACTATCTCACCTGATGGTAAGTGATGATATGGTCGAAGATGTTGTTCAGGCTAACCTAGAATTACTGGCTCTCTGGCCTCTTATCCCAATAAGATTCACCTACTTCATGATCAGTTTTTTTTAATGTTATTGTGACGGAAAAAGCTCGAGGCCCACCTGATGTTAAGAGGACCTCTGCCTATAACAGGTGCATTTCGTCACAAGTTACGAATTGCACTGCGCCAGTTGGTAAGTCTCATGTGCCTGTTATCCCACTGGCTCTCAAGGACAGCGGCCGGAACACACCGTTACTTGCTTGGCGACAGATTTTCTACTTGAGGGTGGTCGCTAGCTGGACTTTTGAGCATTTTGCGAATGCTCTTCCACCATGCTGTAAAGCTCAAAAGCCCACGGCGGGATTCGCACCATTGATCTGCTGCGCGGCAGTCCGTAGCCAATGCCACTAGCCATTACTTCTTCGAAACCATTGTTCCAATATGTAATTATATAATTTGTACTAGGTAACAAATTCTGATTGAAATCATAAAAAAATGCGGTTTCACGATTTCTTACTACTCATCAAATTTGTTACCTAATCAAATTTGTTATACCAAAGCTTTAATGTCATTCATTAAAATCTTCAACTTTAGTGACTTACAAATGTTTAAACGTTATCGCGAAGCTGACATTTCTCTATAATTTCAATAAGATTTTGTTAATTATTTAGTAACCAATTACATAATTGTATTGCAGGTTATACCTATCACAAAAATATAATACATATCGTTATTCTTCCGGTAATATCACAGTGTAACAAAAACATAATTAGACTGTGGTAGACTAAACCTGCCCCGTAGGGTGCCGGGTCAGAATTGCACCTCCCCATATCAACCCATGGGTGACATAAGAGGCGACTAAGGGAAAAATACAGGAATACGGCAGCAGCGCCTTCTAAGGAACTGCCAACTTACACTGCGATCCCCAAGACGCCGGCAAATACCACTTTGATAGGGGAGGCTGTGTTCAGCAGTGGACGATCCGGCTGTTATAGTACAGACTAAACCTAGACTCAGAAATGTTAACTTATTATTTCCTACGCGTGATTTACCCGCAAAAACCTGCATAGACAAACAAGATTTGAATTTTAATTGAATGTCGGCACAGTGACCTAACTATACGCACTGATCAAAATTTATTTTATCTGGACTGCCTCTCTCGAATTCCATAAACCATTTTCACGTATAACATTTTAATTTGTGCTGTTGTTATGGTCATAACCTCCCTTCCTAAATCCGTGGTCCTAACCTATGGGCTAGCTCAGTGTTTTTCAATCTGTGGGCCGCGACCCCTAGGGGGGTCGCATCACCTTAAGCGGGGGGTCGCCGGCAGAAGGAAAAGTTAAGGTAGACTACAATAATAACACATATTTAGTGATAAGAGGTTCAATTTTCAACAAAAAATATCAAAACGTGGTGCTATTTTTGAAACGTTAACAATCAAATCATTTTCTAAGTTCCTTTTTAGTTTTAATATCCACCATTGTAAAGAATGTATGAAGTGGCGAATAGAACTAATAATTTTAGAGATTCTCCCTTGCTAGATATGTTAGTATTCTTGTTTTCTTTTCTTCCAGAACATGCTGACACTGTGAATAAAAATTTATTTTATGTATGCCGTCAGCAGCTAAATCTATGGGGCATTCTCAAATCAGTCAGCTCTGTTGATTTATCCAAGAAAATATTTAGAATCCACTACGCCCATTGTCAGATTCAGAGTGTAAGTCGGGAAAGTAAACTAAAAGTTTATCTTGCAAACTATGCAAACTCTGTATCATGCAAGGAATGTGAGCTCTTACAACAAGGTCTGATGCACTATCTTCAACAATCTTCTGAACGGATGGAATATATTTAAATATATGGCTTTGTAGAGATGTTGACCATAAATTAAGTTTTGCATGAAATGATTGACTTTATATTTAATGTTAAAATATTTTCTGCTGTATTAAGTAAGGGCGTCAAAGTCAAAACAAGTCATTATCGTACGTTTTCTTTTAAATTCTTTGCAAGGGGGTCGCCAGAATTTTTCGAACTGTAAGGGGGTCGCGAAATCTATAAGATTGAAAAACACTGGCTAGCTTATTCCCGACAGAATGCCATCGGAAGTTCGCATTAGAGAAGTGAGATTAATGGAAAATAATCGATTAAATAAAAATTGATTTTTCTTTATGTAAAAATAATCGATTTATCAAATATCGATGTTAACAGAAATAAATAATCAATTTCAACGAAAAATCGATTATTTTATTTAATTTAAAAGTACATGCTTTTCATGTTCCAATAATAAGACTAAAAGATTTATATTAACAATTTATCAGATTAAAAATCAAATAAAATTATATTATTTTATTTTTACATGAAAAAAAATAACCAATACAAAACTAAAAATCAAAGGCAATGTTCCTTTAAAATTTCAAGGTAAGAAATTAGGAAACCAAATGGCATTATTGATACAAATTTTAATACTATGAAATATTTAATTGTATTAATTTTAAAAAACTTTGGCCAGCCGCTTTAATGTGTTTTACGGTAAGAAGACCTTTTTGTTTTTTACCAACAACGGCATCAACTTTATCTCACTGTCCACTACACTGTAAACTACTTTACACGCATACATAGATGCTTACAGATGGCGCCGTTTTTATTTAATCAACTTATACGTATGAACTTAATTCGAGATTTTTTCATCCATCGCATAGATACGAGCTGTTTCTAAAAATCGATTTGAACACGTCATTTATGATCGATTTACTAAAAATCAATTAATATTAGTGTAAAAATCGGTAATTAAAACTGGATTACAATAAAAGAATAATCGATTGAAAAAAAAAACTATTATTTTTTAACATCCCTAATCCGTATCAGTGCGCCCTGTACCATTGTACCTGTCACTGACGTTACACGACAAGTGCTTTTTCAAACTCTATGATGTCGATATCCCTACTCTATTTCTTAATTACTCACAAGCAACTATCAAGTAATCCATCAGTCAAAATGGTTTTGAAGCAAATTATCATCGCGTATTAGGTAGCGAATTTGGTTCCATTAGGAACAAAAATTATTTTATAAACAATTATTTATTCGAGAAGTGACTTTCTTAACGAAGATCATTTACAAACTTTTAATTAGAGAAGGGAATTTTTTTAAACATGTTTGTTTAGTGAAATCATTGTAACAGGCAACATGAAATATTAGAAATCTTACTTCCTACAAATATTATAAACGCGAAGTTTGTAAGGATGTATGGATGTTTGTTACTCATTCACGCAAAAACCACTGAATGGATTTTAATGAAACTTTACAGTAGGTAATATAGCTTAGACATCAGAATAACACATAGACTATAATTTATAAAGATATTATGTGAATTGTCGAAAATATAACGATAAGTGTCAAGTAAGTAAGAAAAAAATTAGCCATATTAGACCTATTCTGGCGTGCGCTGCAAAAACCTTACGTGTCACACGTACATAATGTATAACGGAAATGTTTATCTTAAATTTACCAACAAAAAAGCTCGCGACAACATATGTCTATCTTTTATGTGTAAGTCATTATCGCCATAGTGCATCATATATACCATAAAAAATATAATTTATTTCTAATGCATATTCGGTAGTAACAAATTGATCCTTTCCAAACTAATATTATAAAGGCAAACGTTTGTGAGTGTTTTTGTAGGTTCATTACTTCTTCACCCTCAAACGACTGGACCGATTTTGATGAAATTGGGTATGATAGATAAGTAGCGAGATAGATATATTGAAAACACCATAATAACAACAATAAACTTATTACAATATATATTAAAACCAAGTGTATCAATGGGATGTCTAATCGCTCAGAGCGATCTCTTCCAGACAATCCATCAACAATAAATATGGTCAAAGTATTGGGCGGGATTTCTTATGGTCTTAATAATTGTATACATAAATAAATAGCGTAAAATTTTTCTAATGTCAGTAACGAAAGCGAATGGGTAGAATGAAGAAATTTAAATTGTTCCTTGAGGTACATAGCGCGGGGATAAAGTATTGAACAGAATACTGTAAAGGAGAGATAATATACGAACATTCCGGCGACGATGAATAGGGAGCCACTTGAGCTAATTACGAAAATCGGAGACATGATCATATTTGCGTAAGCCATAATATATAAATTTTATTAAAAAAAAATATGGTATGGAGAAAGATAAGGCGCTGTATTAACACATAACACATTTTATCATCATCATACATCACCACGCTGGTGTAACCGCGGGGTGCAGCTAGTGTTTTAATATAAATGAACATTGTAATTTGGATGTTTGCGAAACGAAAATCCCAGCATGTCAATCAGATGAGAGATTTGATTTGAGAGATACATTTGAGGTTTGAATGCGAGCTTACTTGTACATGTGGCCGCAGTTGTGGAAAGTAAGGTAGAAAGAAGGTACACAGTAACACGTGCTGGTAAAATGGTACACGGTAGCTCGTGCAGGCAAGATGTTACGTGTAGATGGAGGTTATTAGTCGCTTAGCTTTAGATAACTGTATGGGCGTTGCTACGAATAGCCCCACTGCTGACGCCAACGGAGCTATCCAGTCCACAAAATCAGTATCAATGCCTTTAGTGTAATAGTCCACACCACACATCGTATACATAACGATATATATCCTAGGTATAGCTATCTAGACATCCACCGCGCCCTCAACAGCTGAGCCATGGCCTAGTGCGGAAGGCCTATCTTCCGACATGCGAGGATTATGTTTTTTGCAACGATATGCCATAAAATAACGTAGGTTATTATAACATTTTTTTTTTAATACGCACTGATATTAGAATTACTGATGAATTTGTATAATATTTAAATCATTCATAAGCTATTTATTATATTTCACCACTTTAGTATTTAGAAACTTCTCAAACCAAAGTGGTCTAGTGAATGTCGCACAATTACACAATTTACAGTTCTATGTCTTTATTACAATACATAATGCTAGGTATGCCTCTTTAGAAATTAAAAACACGTTAATATTAAGTTTTAAAGTGTTATATATATGCCACGACATATCTTATGTATTAGATATCATGCAAGTAAATCAAAACTAGTCACAGGTGTTAGGTACACTACTAGTAAGACTGGATATTGCTCAGCAGAATAATAAAGAATACGGAACAAACATTGTTTTATCAGATGAGTGTATTGTCTTTTCGTTTGACACTTCCAGACACCATTCCGGACTCTACACTCAGATGAAATGATGATTCAAGTCAAGACTTACCACAAAATCAAATCCAATAAAATAAACCACACAAGTCCACTGAGAACACTAAGGATATCACAAATAGTTTTGCTTTTGAACTTTAAAAAAATCTTTTACAAACAGAAACAAAGCGTCACAAATAACTACAACTGTCAATTTTGGAACAATTTACCGAAATGTCAAGTTGCCTGTTGAATTTTTTTTCAGTGTTCTATTTTTCAGCCAGTTATAAACAAGGTGAATATTTAATTTTTGCTATGTAGGTATTACTTAAATAATACTCCTTTTGCGAGATATTGAAACTGAATTTTCGCATAACCTGAACCGATAATAGTGAAATTTAAATGGAAACATTATTATATGTTCTATGATGGAAACTACTATCTTCTTCTTTGTCTGTGTCTCTTCCCATTTTAGGTGGGGTCGGCCCTCCTAATTTTACGGCGCCAAGTCTCTCTGTCTTGGGTTGTCGGATCGTGAAGGTTTTCCTTTTGCAGTAGCCGGGTCATGCTGGTCCACCATGTCGACGGGGGGCGGCCTCCACCTCTTTTGCGTTCGGGGAGGCTTAGGGCTTTTTTGACCACATACTCCTCTGGTCTTCTCATTTCGTGGCCGTACCACCTGAGACGGCTTTCAGATAGTTTGTCTGGTATTCTCATTCCGGATTCTATCAATCCTGGTTACTCCTCCCGATCATCTCCATTTCCGTCGTGCGCATTTTTTGTAAATGCGTCTTTTTTACCGTCCAACATTCCGCACTGTACATCAAAGCCGATCTAACCGTCTGCGTATAGACGCACCAAAGGCAAAGTGTATAAGATGACGGTTAATGCCTATGCATTCGAGGGTCGCAGAGCACCCCCGTTAAAGATCTCCACTTTTGCCATGCCACGTTTATGTATGCCGGTAATGTACGGCCGCTTCCACTCTGCAGTGTGAGTAAGCATCGATCCCAGGTATTTAAAGTGGGTAACTTTTGGTACAGGTGTTGCGTCGGGGTAGTAGTAGATCGTTGAAGTTTATTTAACAATGTTTACATCACAAAAGCAGCATTGCATGTGTTCAGTTTTTGTCCCGTTTACTTTAAGACCTGATTTTTCTAGTGTGTTGACCCATAAAGACTGTGACATTTGCAGTTCGTTATGTGTTCTGGCTACGAGTATCACGTCGTCAGCATACAGGAGGTTCCATGGTAATTGAGCTTGGATACTCTTGGTAATGTGGTTTATCACAATGTTGAAAAGAAGAGGGCTTAGCGCAGAACCTTGATACACACCAACACGGACTTCAAATTTACGGCTAGTACCGGCTGGACTTTTCACATTAGTATGTGCGTTATTGTACTCGTACATGTCCGTATTAACATTACATATAGTACTCAGGAATACATTAGGCCCTCAAAGCTTCCCACACTAACTCTCGCAGAATTCTGCCAAAGGCCTTTTCTAGGTCGATAAAGATAAGATGCAAGTCTTCCTAGTTCAAGCGATGTTTCTCTGCAAGTATCTTACGGCTTGCACCGCGTCAGTTGTTGACTTCGATGGCGTGTATCCAAACTGATTTGGTGTTATTGATGACATAAGTAGTATACGTTTATTGATTATGCGTTCACAGATCTTTAGCTTTATGCCTCTGTAGTACCACATTGTGTAATATTTCCTTTGTTTTTGTAAAACGGAACAAGATCACTTAGGCGCCACGATTTAGGCATAGAGTTATGTTTGACTATGGCGTTAAACAGCCTTGTTGACCATACTACATCTACAGGCCCAGTAAATTTCCTTATTGCCTTCATTTTTGACACGGCGAATTTTACTTTCTGTAGGTCTATTTCATGTATTGGTCCTTCTACAGATTTACTTGCCACGAATGCTTCTCTTGGGAACTCTTCGTTCATCTGCTCTTGATAGTATTCAAACCATCTGTTGTTTATGTCATCATTTCTAGTGAGTAATCTTTGATTCTTTATTTTTTATAAACTTGACTCTTTTTACATCCTGTGTTGATATATTTTTCTGTTTTGCTATTCTTAAGATTTCTGAATCACTGTGAGCGTCCTCAAATTTAGTGTAAAACTCATCCCGATTATACCTATTATAGTAGTTTCCGATGATGGAAAGTACTATATACGGTATAAAACCCAGTGAAAATTTCATCATACATAAAAATATATAGGATGGTTTGAAAACATTTCTCCTTTTTTGGAAGACAGAAATACGCATTAAGCTAATATACGTTACGGTACTCGTAGAGATTACCTACACGTGCTTTACGTTCGAAAATTGTCTATTCAAAATGCCATCCTGCGTCCTAAGATAGTGCAAAAATCAGTCGAGAAAAATCCTCATAATAATACCAAATATTTTTTAAAGTATCTTAAGAAAACATTAAATATAATATAAATAAAACATTAAAAAAAGTATAAAAAATATATATCTAGTGACCATTCCGCCTAATTTTCCTGTTATCTACGCGACGTCACAAACATCACGCAGCATAACCGGAAGAATATCAGACTAGTTTCGCTTCCAAACCAAGCATCTTCAGGAGGTCTTGACTCACCGAGCGCACGATCGAGACTGATTATTATTAAATATGGAATTCGCAAAGTAACGCTTGAATCTATTCATTACATCCTCGTATTTTAAATACCAAATGTTCAAACTCGGTAAAATATTGTATGAATATTTCTGAGCTTAATATCTATTCTTCTGGTTAGTCAGTTTTTTGATTTATTATTTATTTTATCCCTAAATGTCAAAATAACAATTACCATACAAAACGATTTTTTGAAATATTTTTTATAATACTTATTTTACGGAAATCTGGCAAGCCAGAAGCATAGATATTAGGCTCAAGGACATACCTACATGCAAAGTTTAACCAATGACAGTTTCAAAAGGAGAAGACGAGTGACGCTCCAACATAGCAATAATAAACCTAGGTTCCGCTCGGCTCTTCGGGCCGGCTCGGCACTCGAGTACTCACTTCCGAAACTTCCCGACTGTAACGACACGGCACTCGTATGACAAGGATAGAGTGAGGCGCATGAACGTTCGTTCAAGCGAGACAGAGACAGGTCGGAGCTCGGAACCAAACGAATCACCGAATACTAAGATCGTCAGACGTAGTTCATGATAGAGGTATTGTCTATCTTTCTCTTTCAAATATGGCGAAGTAAATTATTATTGTTTGATATTGTCATTTTCACAAAATAACGTTTATAACCATACTTACGCGTGAAAAGTAATTCCTTGAGATTTATTTTTCTTTCCGGAGTGATTGAAGCACTTTTTAAAAACACAGGAAGGCATTTTGATGCGTTTTTGAGTCTGTAATAGAACACAATCATTCACCACAAGGGTTCAACCGCAACTAAGGTGCAAGTGTGTCGGCCGACACACTTTCGTTGGACCAGCCTAATATTTGTGTCACTCGTCTTCTCCTTTTGAAACTGTCATTGGTTTTAACACATATAATTCCCGTGGGGTGCCGGGTTAGAATTGCACCCCGTGGGTGTCGTAAGAGGCGACTAAGGGAAAAATACTGGAAGATGGGCAGCAGCGCCTTCTAAAGAACTGCCAACTTACACGGCGATTCCCTGGACGCCTGCCAAGCGTGGGGATTATGGCAAATACCCCCTAATAGGGGAGGCCGTGTTCAGCAGTGGACGATCCGGCTGTTACAGTACAGAACAGTTAATATAAAGACTCTACCGTGACTGCCTATACTAGCGAAGAAAATCCTAAGTCTTGATTTTTATGCATGATAGGTTATCCTTTGACCACTATCTCACCTGATGGTAAGTGATGGTGTGGTCGGAGATGTGTTCAGGCTAACCTAGAATGACTGGCTCTCAAGGACAGCTGCCGGAACACACCGTAAGGTGCTTGGCGACAGATTTAAAATATAGCCTATACCTAATGTTAAATTCACTTTTACTGCTCTTGAAGAAATTTTATCTATTTTATCCATAGATGTAATTAAGTAAAATTATTTTTAATTACATCTATGGTTTTCTCTAAGCCAACGGATACAACTAGACTACAAACAAAAGCGTGCTAAAATGATTTAAAATAATAAAACGCAATGACCTACCATGTACGAATAAAAAACAACCCAACTTTTAAACGCAATACAAAAACTAAAATTTCTACTATTGTTTTCTAAGACCAATAAAAAAGAAAGCAAGTTATTGCATAACGTGGATGGGCAAAATTGGTAACCAGATGTTGCCCAAATAAACAAAGACAATGGAACATGGAAGAGATTTACAAAATTGGTTAAGTGCTTAACACATGTTTCTGGAGTTAGGTTGAGAGTTTCTGAACGGTCTCAACCGTAAACGACTCATCGTTTAAAAATAATATAATATTATTTTAACTAAAGACAGACCACTCACGGCATGGTGCCTTCTAAGCGCCAGCCTGTCCGCTAACCTAACAAGCACCTAACGGTGTGTTCCGACAGCTGCCTTTGATAGCCAGTAATTCGAGGTTAGCCTGAACAACATCTTCAACTCTTCTTGAACATAGCTGGACAGCTTTCGGAGCACACCGTTTTGTGATTGGCGACTGATTCTCTACTTGAGGGTGGTAGCTAATATAAAATGTCCTACCACCATGCTATAATGACTGCCATCCTAAAACAACAACCGGGACCAACGGCCCTCCGAAGCATGGAAGCACTAAGTAGTAATGCCACTAGCGGTCACCTATCCAACTCATGACCGCGGTGGACGTTGCTTAACTTAGCTGATCGATTAAGCAAGGCTAAACTACGCTACGTTGGCTTCAAAAAAGTTCTCGAAGTCTAACCTACTTGCTCTAAATTCAGATTCAAATTTCAAATTCTAATTCATTTGTTGCATATGACTGTGAGTTGTACAAAGTTCTCAAAGTTAAATACAATCTATTTCATAAAGAGGTGTGAAACATGTTAAACAAAAACTTATAAGTTTTGAAATGCTTCTGAATTATATAAACGGTTTAATTAATTAATTATTTTACACTACATTATTTAATTATTATTTAAATTACATTATTTACAACGTGGGGTCCTAACCACTAGATGATCACGGGCTCCCCCGTGGGGTGCCGGACTAGAATGTCACGTGATGCGACTAAAGGTAAAAATACCGAAAAGGTGGGCAGCAGCGCCTTCTGAGGAACTGATTTCATTAACTGCTATCCCCAAGACGCCTGCTAAGGCGGCTGTTTCAGCGGTGGACAATCCGGCTGATACAGTACAGTTACATATTTAAATTAAGTACATTAATTTACGAAACGAAATCAAGTTAGTAGCTTAATATCATCTAGGCAGAAGGTAGATAATCAAACTATCTAACATACAATAATCATAATTCATCTTACCTATATCTTGAGAGCGTACTTGAGTCTCAAGAGTCCTTCTACTGTTGAATTTACACATACGCCATTTTGTTTATATTGCGTCATCTATCATACAAACTACATTCTATTCTATGTACACTTTATATCACGCTATTAAGCTCAATTGGTCTGCCTGACGCTCTTTAATTGATGACAATGGCTCTAATGCCAGTAACCCCAGCCGGCCAAAATAAGTAGGTATGCAATCCTAATGAAATCATCTTCAAAATGTGTACTTTTAACTTGGTCGTGCTGCTTTGTGATTTGCTAGATGGCACCAATAGATATTGATGATTTTGATTATGAAAATGTGACCTGTTTTGTTGATATTTGTTGTGTGCCCTGTATTAGATTAGGTTGAAAATGGACGCAATCAGAATAAAGCCTTCCAATACCATCGCAGTCAAAGATATTTCTCCTTGAAGCATTAGTAACAAACACTACCTAGGTAGGTATTCTGTTTAGGCTTCGCAAATAAAAAAAAAATCTACCTAAAAATGAAACCGAATTCAGCACTCAAATGTGTGAAATAACTTGTTGAAGTCGTACCATGGTAGTTCAAAAGTACCCATCATCACAATATTGTGCGCATGGTACCGACTTCGACAAGTTATTTCACACTTTTGAGTTTTGAAGTCAAATCTATTTCAGGTTAAAAAAAAGATTATTTTAAGGACCCTTGGGATCGATTGTCATTCACTGTCATCGACTATATCATCAGGATAAGAAAATATTTTTCAGTTATTGGAGTGTAACTCAAAAACGGCTTGACCGATTTTGATGTAATTAATGGGACCAAAAGACAAGCATAAATAAGCTTTCAAATAAAAAAAAATCGGTTCATCCAGTAAACAGTTCTGAGTTAACAAACATAAAAAAACAGACGAAAGAACCTACTCCTTTTTTTTGTAGATAGTTAAAAGAAGAAGACCGTGATTTGCACGTGATTTTGACGATGCAAGTATGCCTGATTTTTGTGTAATAGCTGAGTTAGATAACGAAAGAAAGATGGCGTTGTTTGTCTGATAATAGCGAATAAAGAATTACTGTTGTTAAGATTTATGGATATTGGCACAATTAAATTTTATATGGACCATTAGTCTATTAATACATCATGATGGAGAACACTTTATCGTCTATCATAATTTACAAAGCTTTTATTCGTGCTTCTGTGTCTCTGGCTCAAAATTTCAATTGTAATCCAATTTCAAGTAAGTATACTTGCTGGCGTAAGATTGTTCTTTTTATTAATATAAATAGGCTAGCCTTCGACAACTATCTCACCTCAGTGATTATGTGCTCGATGTCGTTTTTCCGCATACCGTAAAAATGTGGAACGACTTTCCTTATTCGGTCTTACCTCGTTCCTATGACATGGGGTAATTTTAAAAGGGGATTAAATCAGAGAGTTGAAATATAGGTAAAAAAATCTTAGGATTAAATGCATTGACAGTACTAATGGTATTGCATATTATGTCTAAGGGATTTTTTAAGTCGGTTAAAAACAGGAACTCACCACTTACCGTTACCTATTTAAGTACTTTATAGTAAGTACAACAGTTATAAAATAATTTCACCCTTAGCAAAATATTTATTTGTTTTAAAATTAGCCAACTGATACGAAAAACAATGGACAATGCGTACCTCATACCTGCTCAACTACTTACAATCTTTTGAACACGTGTTGGACAATTAGAGGAAACAAAGTGCCGCACGCAGCTGCAGTTTTTGATTCTCACAATTTAGGCACCCAGTTAACCACCAAAATAAATGCAATAGGACAATTCATTGAGTTTATCTCACAAATAATTTTTTTTTAATACAGCTAACAGGCTATTTTTTGATCTCATCTGATGGTAAGTGATGATTTGCTCGAATATTGTACAGGCTAACCTAGAATTGCCGGCTCTCAAGGACAGCTGCCGGAACACATCGTTAGGTGCATGGTGGCAGATTTTCTATTTAAGGGTGGTAGCTATAGCTAGGAGTAGGTGGGCATTCGTATAATGCCCTACCACCATGCTATAACGACTGCCATCTAAGAAAACAATCGGGCCCGACAGCTTAACGTGCCCTCCGAAGCACGGAAGCGCTCAGAAGTAATGCCACTAGCTAACACTCACCCAACTCACGACGCGGCGGACGTACGGCTAAGCAAACTACGCTACGAGCGCTTTAAAAACTAGAAATTACTTTTCAACACCCTTGCTCATAAAGTGAGCTTTATTATATTGTTCTTGGGCCTTAACCGAACTATAACACCCTCGTGCATAATAATATTGTACACTAGTGTGTAATAGAATTATCCCTACAAAGTTAAGTTAAAATTAATGCAAACTGCAAATTATATGCGAGTAAACAGAACATTTTCAATTTGACCGGATAATTTAACGCTAGAAAGTTAAGTTAGTACCTAACTGCAAATTATTTTCAATTTAACCGGGTAATACAGATTTGTAACAACAAAGAGGTTTAAGGCAAAGTATATGTAATCAACCAAAATTCATTTGGCGCAAGCAAAAAAAAAACTTGCGCGCTATTTTCCATAATTTTCGTATGTAATATGTACATAATTAGAGCAATATATTTTTTTTCCTCGCAAGGGTGTTGAAAAAGTGCGTATGAAACCCGTGAGCAACCAGCTCATTATACACTTGGATGATTTACGCCCTCGCCTACGGCTCGGGCTGCAATGCGACCCACAGCCTCGTGGCCCTCGTGTATAATGAGCAACCTAGCTCACTTGTATCATAATATACTATTATGTTTGTTTCAGTAGTTTGGAGTGTTTGAAACTACTAAGTCGTTCTAGACCGAGCTTCGTCCGCTGCAGGGTTGGATGGGTGAATGCTAGTGGAATAAATAATGAGTGTGAATGAGAGCGTCGTGCTGCCCCACATAACTACTTTAACTTTAGTCATTTATTATCTGTTGAAAACTGATAAACGAAGTAGTTTTAAAGATATTGTAAGAAAGTACTTGAAAACTAATAAATTCTATAATTTATTAGCAGTTCCGTCTCCTTTTGTTATGCGCAAACAAATTTTAAGTGGCTCAAGTGGCTCACTTGACGTGCGATTGATTTTATGGATAAAGTGTGTGTTTAAAAAAAAAATAACATAAATATATGAAGGACTAGTGACCCGCCCCTGCTTTGCACTGGTATTTATAAAAAATATATAAATTTAAACTTAAAATAACGTAGTTATTGTGACATAGCTGTAATTATTGATTAGACATATGGTATTGCGTTTTTTTTAGATATTGATGTCCTTTACTCAATTGTGCTTCATCACTATGCTCTATTCTCAATAATTTCCGCAGCGTACGCGATATAGCAATTTTTAGTATTTTTTTCACATGTTGGGTTATATTATCAAAGTTCTCATACGGATTCCTAACTTTTTTGAAAATATTGTATAGCCTTTGTTCATCAAGGATCATGTAGATTTTATTGGGGAAAGATTTTTTCAAACCATTCTAGTAGTTTCAGAGCCTATAAAATGCTTACAATCAATGAAATCTATTTTAGATTAGATGAATTTATTGGTGTCTAATAATTATAAAATATGAAGCTGTTTTATGTATTAGGTAATTGCGAATGTTGCGCGGTAGGGTGCCAGGCCCGTGTCCCGGCATCTTCGACCACATCATCACTTACCAGCAGGTGAGATAGTGATCAAAGGCTAACCTATCAGGCATAAAAAAATAAAAAAAATTGAAGGAAAGTGGTAATGCATAAGTTCCTTTTCAACACCACCGGCATTGTAAATGCCGACTGAAATGACCTTTAAATAAATCTTATGACGCCTTGGAGTTTGTGTCTATAGTGTGTCTAACGGTGTAATTATTCTGAAAGTCGGAACAAATAAAGATTGTAGGTTTAGAGGGAGAGAAAAAACTGGTTTATAAAATACCGAAGTGATTTGATTCTAATTTGGCTCATATTCGTACTAATTTGAAGATTGTTGTCGACAGCAATCAAGTTACTATACTTTACTTTCGCTAAGGAGAAGTAAATTTACAGATTCAGTTAGAGACGAGAGCACCTCTACCAAGCGTTGTTTATCTCGACGTAAATGTACCAAATGTATCGTGGTACGCGGGGCACCAAAATATTGCTCTCTGATGACTCCCGGCGCGGTCGACTGCGCCCACATGTTCGCACTTAGTGTTGTCCTATGCATGCTCCAGATTTTATCGATAGCTACATAAACTTTTAAATAGCTTTTGCCGATGTCGATAAAAGCTTTTACGAGCAAAATTTTGACAGTAAAATTGTTTGAAAGCTTATAAATATGTATAAAAATTTAATTTGAATCAACGTTTATTATTAATTGCATACAAACATGAGGCATGTATAGTTGATTTTCCTAGATCTGGATAAAAATACGGTACTTCATAGTCAGTTTCTTCATGTCAATATAATAATTTAAAATCTCCAAACCACTTGCCAAAACCATGCATAGGTTATTCATCTGGCGTTGATCAGTTAAAAACGGTATGTTCCGGTATGTTGAGAGCCAGTTCAGTCCAGGTTTAGTCTGATCAACAAGTTCAATTTTACCATCACTGCGGTGAAATAGTTGTCAATGGTTACAAACTATCAACTAGAAAAAGAGATAAACATATATATCATAAACATACGCGTCGCTTCCTAAACATATATATCCAACATAATATACCTAATATGTTCTTATAAAAAGCTTAGCTAGTATTAGTCTCAGTATCTCCGTGGCTAAAGATTTTGGAAGTCCATAGGCGAAGGTGACTACTTCAATAGTTCGGGAAGTTTACACGATAGAAAAACCGAAGCATAGCTAATCGATATAATTTAATAGCCTCGTTCCCATCGATAACAATCCCAACCCGCGTCCCTAATCCCGCCATCTCCCGTGCCGTCTTGGAGGAGCGGCCGACGGCCGAGGCTAGTCTGAGTCCAGCCGGCGCGCGCGCATCCCGCCCTCTCCTCCCAAAATAACACGGCCGGTCGCTGCCATGGGCTGACGGACGGCAACAAGACTGCCCTGTCCAACTTGTATATACGTAGACTGTGTTGTCAAGTGCTGATGCGATGTCGCCCACGGCGATGGGCGCCGACTTCCCCCAGTGGTGTGGCAAAACCGAGGGGTTCCCGCAAGCTCTCCTCGGATGGCTATATCTGACGCACGATCAGAATGATCAGGTATGTCTAGCTCTTAGTCTAAACTCTAAATCAGTTCAAGGACGGAATTTGAGTACAGATTTCACTTTGCAAGCTTTGGAAATAAGCTCAAAATAGTATTAGGGTTCAACGGGTCGCTTCCTTAATTTCTTTGGGTGTGACTGTTTGGTGATGCAGTTTATTTTTTCATCGGTCTCGGAAATGGGTCATTGTTTATGATTAATCATCATGCGTATAGTAAGAAGCATTTGATGTTGCTTTGGTGTTGAAGTGGCTTTCAAATGTGTACTTCAGTTTTCCATTGTTTAAAACTACTTAGCCGTAGATATATAGATAATTTGAACTTATTCAGAATTAAAATCCAATACTTGAAGAAAGCTTTGATAGGTATATGTGTATGAATTGGGAAAACATAGTGCAAAAGTAAATTTTAATCACACTATCATACTTATATTATAAAGACGAATGTTGTGTGTTTTGTATGTTTGTTACTTCTTCACGCTTAAGCAGCTGGACCAGTTTTGATGAAATTTGGTATGGAGGTTGATGAGGCGCTGGATTAACATAAAAGATTATTTCATCATCATCGCAAGTGAAACCGCGGGACGTAACTACTAGAGCATATAATGCAAATTTTGAGGCTATGATGACCCATTGGCAATGAACATGGAGAACGATGATTTTTAGTGGTGTCTTTAGTTCAATTCCTGCCGTGAGCTTGAGCTTCACCGTATGGTATATATATTATAAATATATACACGCCTGGCTAGTTACTGCCTTCAACTTCAAATAGAAAATCTATGTACAAGCACCTAACGATAGGGTCCAGCGGCTGTCCTTGAGAGCAATGTAATTACTTAAGGACAGGTAGGACCACAGAAAAGAGAATTATATCTCTATGGGTAAGACAGTGGTCAAAGGTTAACCTATAAGTATCAATATTATTGAAAATTAATTAGTGTTTCAATAGTTTTTTGTACATAGGTATGTTCTAAAGCAGTAGCAGCCGAGCGGTGATAGGTATAGACTGAAATGAAATGAAATAACTTATTTACAACAGTAGCAAAGAAACAAATACAAAATATAAATATAATATTAATAAGTATTCGCTACATGTCGTAAAACGGTCTCCAACTCAGCATAGGCTAGTGTAAAACTAGCGCTGGTCTTCCGTTGGAGCCGGCTTTGTGACGTCATGGAGGTTGTTTTCGACTGCCGCCGTGCCGAAGGTCCAGGGTTCGATCTCTTCCGCACTGTTGAGCTTCACCGCAGCATTTCGCGAATGCTCGCCTTACTAGCTAAAAATCTGCCGCTAAGCACTTAAGAGTATTCTGGAATTAGTTCTATAGAGTCAGTAAGTTATTCATGGAATAACATATACATGAAACTTAATATCTATAAATGTCTCAGAGATTATGGGGGCCGTGCAGTTCGCCACTCGTGACGAACTGCATCTGTTATAGTCAGAGGTTACCGCTTAACACCGGGTGGACCTCGTACTTGTTTTGTAACTGAAAAGCTGCATCGAGATAATACGGTATATAGAGGTCAAAGAAAAGCTGTGATCTCTCAAATGAAGTTCCCAGTAAATCGTAGGATTTAGACCTTAAGATATAATATCTTAGAATAATAAGAATAATAAGATTAATATCTTATTTCTTTGGTAAATTACTTATATATGTGCATTCCATTATAATTTGAAATAAGATAACCCACTGGAAGACTAATACAGCAGGTTTTGATAATATATTATGTCCCCTTTTAAAAATCGGAATTCCGAATAACCTACATAAATCTACCCAAATTAAGTATCACAATATTTATCAATTCTATCCCTATGGACAGGCATATCTACTGTATATTATGTTTGATATCCATGGCATTCTTTTAATTATTCTAGTGTTAAGATGCACAAGTCGCCGGTCTAATGGTAAGGGACAAGCTAACAGTTGCAGCGTTACTGTTCTTGTTCTAGTTAACACTGCACTGCGCAAAACGTTAGTTCCAGTAATTTCACATTTTATAATATAATAATAATAATAATAGTTTTTTATTTCGCAAATAATGTACAATTTGTTTACAAAGTAAATAAGGTTCTTAATATTATTATATAAGTATATAATAATTGTGACAAAAAGCTATGGCTTGTATGTTTGCCTAGTCTGTTATTCGCACAGAACCTACACTAAGAAAATAATTTCTGGTGTTGTAGGCTCTGCATACCCTTCAAGTGTACAATAATATTAAACATGACAAGAAAAATTAAACAATTACAACAAATTACGTATTACATTGTGGTACATAACTACGTCAAGTTGTGTATTACCTCTTAAAAGTAAATAAATAAAATGAAAATAAAGGAATGTATTTGAAAGTTACTTAAATTTTAAATTTTTAATATTACAATTTATCTAGGTAAGTATTTAGATAATAATATAACTGTGTGTTTACGATGGGTTTTGAAGGAATAAGTAAGAAAAAAGAATGAGTGTGATTGAGAGTGTTTGTATGTGCGTGTTAGGGTGTGTGTGTGTGTGTGTGAGGGTGAATTTGTGTGGGTGAGAGTGCGTACATAATAGTAAAAATATATTACATTTAAAGGATATCGTAACTTAGGAAGTATGCAAGACTTAAAAGAAAAGGGTATCAGTCAGTACAGGATTATCCAACTGTTTTTAACAATTGCTCAGTTTCATCGTAGCTGAGTTTAATCAGCCAATCGTATACTGCACGTTTTCCTAATGTACCTATATATATAGCTGATAGACACGGTAACAATAAATAGATGAGGAAAGACGATGCTCGGTTTAAGTTTTTATGTACAGTTTACCCTTACCTATATCTTCGCCTGATAGAAATAAAAAAATAAACAGATTTTTATTCCTGCGCCTGAACATTTGTTATGCAATTTGCATTCAAGAAAAGCTTTTGTACAACATTTTGAGTGCGCATCGCAGATAATTATTAAAATAGATATAACAATATAAATGGACGATATCGTCCAATGCGGATGCTAAGTGCTCAAGTTGAACACTGAACGAAATTTTACTTCCCAAATTTTTTTTCATGATTTGTACATTGATATTTATCTATTATATCTTAGGAAGACTATCAACCACATAGCTTAAATAAGGGAAAGAGTCTAAGAAAGAATAAAATGAAAAAGTCACTTACAGGTCTCCACATATAGAGGTAATATATACAATAAATGTAATTATATATGTAATATTGCACTCTCTTAGTAGATACTTATATAATACTAGCTTTCCGTAGCTCCGCCCGCGCGTATGTCGGTTATAAGTTATAACGCAAAAATAACGTAAAACTTCGCAGTTGGATAAAAAGTATTCTATGTCCTTCCCAGCATCTCAATCTAGTTCCATACCAAATTTCATCCAAATCGGTCCGGTAGTTTTGGCGTGAAAGCGAGACATACAGACAGACAGAGTTACTTTCGCATTTGTTTATAATATTAGTATGGATTTGCTGGAAATTAACAAGATTTCAAAATTGTAAGTTAGGTTTATCCGGTTGAAATTTAATATGCTATTAACTAACTTCTTTATCAAAAACTCTCTATTACATAAATAAAACAAATGTCAATATCAATAAATTGATTAAATACCTACTTAGTGTACTGATTTTAAATTATTATTAACTAGCTTTCCGGGCGCGGCTCCGCCCGCGAGTATGTCGCTTATCGCGCAAAAAAATTATCCTCTTTTTTCGCAGTTGGATAAAAACTATCCTATGTTTTTTTTCGGGTCTCAAACTATTTCTATACCAAATTTCATTCAAATCGGTCCAGTAGTTTTGGCGTGAAAGCGTAACAGACAGACAGACAGAGTTATTTTCGCATTCATAATATTAGTACTGACTAGTACTGATTAAAGGAAGTATACCAATGTTGTTTCCTCGCAGATAACTTTCTGACCCGAGATTAACGACAATATCGACAAATAAAATTACAAACCACAACGTGAAATTAATATATGTTACTAACAGTATTCAATAGTAGTTAGTTGCATGTAGTAACTTAGTTCAGTTACAACTTACAGTAGAACTCTTTTAAAGTGATACCACCTATTCCTACCGCCAAGGCACGGTAATATTATCTAAGTATAAATATTACCGTGGCCAAGAAGTAGGTAATGTTCGCATTACATTATTGTTCCGGTTTCTAAGTTATGGGTGAAGGTGAAATTAAAGGTATTAAAAGTAAACTTAAGCTACACTTAAATATTAGTTTGATTTGCGGATTGGTACTTTCTTTTACATCGTTTCGGAATTTACTTTATATCTGACAATCTGGATCCTCTAAGTCTCCGTAGAGATGTAGGTTCCCTTTGTATTTTTTACCGCTTGTTTTTCGGGGAATGTTCCGACGAGCTTTTTGACCTTATTCCTGCGTCGAAATTTTACTACCGCACATCTCGACACCGTCAAAAGACCCACTCCCACATCCAGCAAGTATGGACATCACACACTGTTCGCTTTTCTCGCTCATTTCTACCGCGTACTTGTGGGATGTGGAACGACCTTCCTCCGGAGGTCTTTCCGCGAAGCTACGACATGGACCATTTTAAAAGGGGTATCTACAAATTCCTCTCTGGGCAGGCAACGCATCGGCAGCGCAGCTAATGTTGCAGATGTCCATAGGCGGCGGTTACCGTTTTCCATCAGACGGGCCGCCTGCTTGTTTGTCATCATAATATAAAAAAAAAACCTTTCTGTATACACATATATGTTGAATTACAATCCAGAACCAAATTTGTATAACTTATATTTGACAAAAGGAAATTGACTATTATTTGTTTTGTGTTTCTAAATAAAATAAATAAACTTAAGGCTAGAGTGCTCGTGGTATGGAGAGCGTCCATGCAACGGTAGTTTCATCATAAGTTCATATTCGGTGAAACTTTGCATGTACGCCCTCGAGCCTATATGTTTCTGGTTTGCTAGATATCCGTAAACTTAATTATTTTAAAAAATAATTCGATATATCGTTTTGTATGGGAATTGTTATTGTG
Source organism: Plagodis dolabraria (assembly GCA_963854805.1). Classification (NCBI taxonomy): domain Eukaryota; kingdom Metazoa; phylum Arthropoda; class Insecta; order Lepidoptera; family Geometridae; genus Plagodis; species Plagodis dolabraria. Next base: position 5,243,631 of record OY978457.1, on the reverse strand, counting down.
ACATATAGATAGATAAAAAACTCTTTATTGTTACACCACTTTAGAAATATAAAAGTTTACACATTAAATAATAATAACATAGTGTTACAATGGGCGGCCTTATCACTAAAGTGATCTCTACCAGGCAACCTTAGGATGGAGTTGAACGAATAAAACAATAGAGGCGGGTGTAGTACAAATACATAATCAAATTTCATAAAAACATTTTAAAATAAAACGTATTTTAGTGTAAAACAAATATATAAAAATAGCATACATATAGGTTTTAATAATAATTAAACAAATACAATTATAGACATATATATAATAGATAATGTTATATAAAAATATATACATATTATAATATTATCTCATATTATATAGCATAGAAATTGACAAAAATATAGTGCAAAATTAATTGGACAAATAAAACCTTTTAACTTGATCCTTGAACGTATTGAGAGTCGGTTCTTGTCTGATTGATACAGGAAGAGAATTCCACAAGCGGGCAGCCTGAATAGTGAAGGATTTGCTATAAAACGAACTCGTATGAGGATGGATTTCAAGTGTGAGATTTTCTGATGACCTTAACGTGTATGAAGAACAGTGAAGGAAATCGAAGCGATCCTTGAGATAGCGCGGGGATGTAGGACTGAACAATATATTGTAAAGGAGACTGAGAATATGAGCATTCCGGCGAAAACGTATATTCAGCCAATTGAGCTTAGAACGAAACTGAGATACGTGATCATATTTGCGTAAACCAAATATGAATCTAATGCAAAAATTTTGAAGACGCTCAAGTTTATCTAGCTGTTCCTCCGTGAGATCTAGATAGCAGGCATCAGCGTAGTCAAGAATTGGAAGTAAAAGAGATTGAGCTAATGCAATTTTAGTGGCCGTTGGAAGGAAGTTGCGCAACCTTTTTAAGGATTCTGCTGCGGCAAATAGCTTGCGACTGGTGATTTGTAGCTTGTACATATAGGGATAACATAAATAATAAATCTAAAAATAGTAATACATTACAGATAACTAAACAGTAATTTCGGTTGTATTCGGACTTTCGCGGTTTTTTTATATGTAAATATAACAGCATCTACAAAACAAGCAAGATAATTCAATGAATTGAATTATTGATAAAATATCTACAAATAACATGTGTTCACTTTCGCCAATAGAATCAATATTTTCATCTGTATATTTTCTGTCAAATAAACATCTGGGAAAGTTCCCCTCCAAGAAGACCGAAAATAATGCAAGCAGGATCATAGGTTATTCACGCATGGAAAAGCTCGTCAAGCTCAGCTTGCTGAAAAATAGGTATTGTTGAAACAAATTTTCCAGGTAAAGCTGCGTATCCAGTATACCATACATGTGCGAAAAAGACGTGTTTAGCGAGGATTTTTTATTTGTATCTGATAGGCTAGCCTTAGACCATTATCTCACCTGATGGTAAGTGATGATGTGGTCGAAAATGAAGTTCAGGATAACCTAGAATTAGTGGTTCTTAAGGACAGCTGCCGGAACACACCGTCAGGTGTTTGGCGAAAAGATTTTCGACTTTAGGGTTGTACCTAGCCAGACGGGCATTCGCAAAATGCCCTACCACCATGGTATAACGACTGCCATCATAAGACAACAACCGGGAGAACATGGAAGCGCTCAGTAGAAATGTCACTAGCGGTCACCCATCCAAGTCATGACAACAGCGGACGTTGCTTAACTTTGCTGATAATGAATCTTCGCTATGTGCGCTTTAAAATGAAAAGGAGAGGAGAATGAAGTGATTCTATTGGTTTTTTTTACACCGCTCATCTTCCTTGCACTTGTCCTGTGGATACGCAGCTTAAAGCTCCGTTGTATTCTCAAAATTTCCCCTTTATTTGGGGCCGATAACCAAACAAGTGATATACTAAACAGGTAGAGTTCGTCTAATTATAGAGTAACGACTGGATTCCCGGTAGAGCCACAGATTAGTAGCACGTACTATAGGGAGAGCGCTACCTCGATACAAACTAATACATAATCTACATTAATACTAAGTAACACGTCTTGTTCACCCTGTAACATGTCGTCGGCGATGTAGCGAATTTTAGAAAAACCTTTTACATTGAGCTCTTATATGAATTCCTTTATTTAACTAGCTTTCCGGCCGAATGTCGGGTTTTCGCGGGAAAACATTAACCTCTTTTTGCGCAGTCGGCTAAAAACTATTCTATGTCCTTCCCCGCATCTCAAACTATTTCCATACCAAATTTCGTCCAAATCAGTCCAGTAGTTTTGGAGTGAAAGCGAGACAGAGAGAGTTACTTTCGTATTTGTTTATAATATTAGTATGGATTTGATGGGAATTAACAAGATTTTAAAATTGCAAGTTAGGTTTAACCGGTTGAAATATGATATTATTAACTAATTCTATTACCAAAAAAATATATTATCACTGTCAATCATGGGAACTAAACCAAGGAAAAAGAAACTTTGAAGCGAAGTCACATCCTAGAAATTTTGATGCGAAGTGCATCGTTTGACATCGAAAAAGTTTGGAAATTTAGGGCCTGTTTCAGAATGTTCGAGTAAGTTCCGGTTTTACTACCCAGAACATATTTAATAAATAAAACACTATCTTTGCGTTTCACAGTCGATTTAGCCTATCCATCGGTTAAAGCTTGAAACGCGCTGCATGTTAACTGTCATATTTATAATCCAGTTATTTTATCTGTTGCATAGCAACCTGAAACTTTATTAGGACATTCTGAAACGGACCCTAGACCTATTTCCTCTTATTTAATAATTTTTACGCAGCTATAAAAGAAATATCAGAAAAACATGTCTCTCCTTCTCAGGCAGTCTGACAATAAACTATGGGAACTAGTATGAATGATTCTGCGGCGTTATACTAAAAGAAACTATGCTGTATTCTACGACTCGGTGCAACGGCAGCGATGTTTGTTGTGAAGTGTAAAGAACATTAATTTAGAAACAGATGGTTTCTAACTTCGGTGTAAATCGTGGTAATTTGAAGTTACAACGAGCGTTTTTTACATAATTTATCCACCTTGAAAGAAGAATCAGTCTAAATTCAAAACAAAGAGGATCGAATATTTAAATGGAGATGACATAAAAGTTTAGGTCATTATGGTTTTTGCCATATTTGTATAAATAAGCGTAACGTTTGTATTTTAGTAAATAAAAATTAACTATGCAAGTTTTTAAGTAAATTTTAAGAGAGAGATTACTTTATGAGGTTGCTCTTCAGCCATTTTATGTTATAGAAAAATAACAATTCATTTATCAAATATAAACAAGTCCCTCCTTGAACATTCAAAATTATTCGATTGATGCGTTTTTGGCATAATAATATGAATGTCAAATACCTGAATATGCCTACCTGATGTTAAGTTGTAACCTCGACGTGTAACAAGAATTTCTTTTTCATTCCTATGGCACTGCGCCCATCACCCTGAGACATTAAGTTGTTAAGTCTCTTGTGCTTGCAATTTCACCGAATTCAATTTCACCCATATCCTTTAAACCGGTACACAGTATTGCGAACATTACTTCTGGGCGGTAATACTCGTATATAAATTTTTGAAGTAATGATGGTAATAGGCGAGCGGTAATAGCTATGAACTGCCATCGCAGGTCCCTGGTTCGATCTCCACCGCCAGCTTGAGTTTCACATCCACTTGAAGAGCATTTTCAGAATGCTCGCCTGGCTAGCTACCACCCACAAGTAGAAAATCTGTCGCAAAGCACCTAACAGTGTGTTCCGGCAGCAGTCTTTGAGAGCCGCAGTAAGTAATTATGAAATAACAGGCACATGAGATGAATTGCATCTGTTATAGGCAGAGGTAAGTCTGCTTAACATCAGGTGGGCTTCGAGCTTGTTCCCTCTCAAAACACATGTCTACAGACAGCACCAACTTCTCAAGTTAATAATTTGTTTATAAGTAAATTGAAAATGCTTAACTTTTCATATCTAATGTTATGACATTTTTTTTATGTTATCGTGACGGAACAAGCTTGAGACCCACCTGATGTTAAGCGGACTAACCTCTGCCTGTAACAGAAGCATTTCGTCACAAGTAACGAATTGCAGAGCGCCCGTTACCTTGAGACATAGTTGTTAAGTCTCATGTGCCTGTAATTTCACTGGCTCTCAAGGACTGCTGCCGGAACACACCGTTAGTTGCTTGACGACAGGTTTTCTACCTGAGGGTAGCCCTAGGCGGGAACCATGGACCTGCTGCGCGGCAGTCCATAGCCAATGCTACTGAGCCATCTTGCTTCGGTTGGCTGACCATCTCTCAATTTAATATGGTTGGTTAAAGTATCGCAATGGCGGCTTTATTATCGCACTTAAGGTCGATTATTGTTTTAAAGATGAGCGTGACGCATACGTGAAGTTGTTTATATGATTCTAAAAACAATACAATGCTCTCTCAGCCTCACCTCCTCACAGGCCAAACAACCTAAATACTGTGAGGAGTCAAACTTCAAAGCATTGCCGCCGGATGCGCTCATTATGCCGCAACTCGATCTAAGACGTGACAGCCCGCTGATATGTTACAATCCATTTTGTAAACATCGGTGCCTTAATTGTTCTTGGTGAAACAACGATTTCGGTATTGACATGAGTCATATAAACATAGGTATATATAAGTTAAGGTGTGGTTCAGGTCTCAAGTTACTGGATAATTGGTAGCAGAGGGTTCAACAGGTAAAAAAATCTTAGATTGCTAGCATACTTTTGCAAAAAGACTATATTTTTATGGAATTGTGAAGCAACTCGCACGAAGCCCACCTTTTCTTATTTTTTTTTTCTACAAACAAGTTGCAGTCTTTTTAATCTCACTCTACCTCCTGAAATGTACCTGTTCAAAGTGTCAGCTTAGCGAATTACAGGCATCATGAACACATTTCTTCCCCAATCATCATTATTTGTCTCAAGTTTGACCTACAGAAACGCGACATCCGTGCGTGGTAGAAATTCCAAAAATATGCACCATGCGCTTGAGCACGATGGAAGTATCGAACATCATACCAGCGTCTCTGCTTCCCGTAAGTCATTGTATGGGTGTCTTTAGTCACAGAGTGAATTAGTAAAATCTAGGCAACATCGACCAAGTATTGGTCTATCAGTCCACAGATGTTTCTCATAGGGTAATCGTTACTACAAATTTACGAGACGAAAAGTTAAAGTCATGTGCGTGATTCGAGCGCCAACCACCCCTTTGGCCGGGGTTGAGCTAATAGGTGTCGCTCCATCCTCATGCGATGGTTAAAGAACGATAGGAAAAATTGGAGTTATGACTCTGTCATGTTAGCACAGCCGATCAGAGCATACCCCGGCTAAAGGGGTGGATGACGCGGGTTAGAATCCCGCACATGACTTTAATTTTTGTAATGTAATCAGAGCACGAGTTATTGCAACAATAAAAATATTTAAAAATAATCTTTACTAACCTGAAGTTAGGCTCATGAAATTTAAGCTCATTCAAGTACCAACGGTGAGAAAATCTTAACATGCATTGTCCGGCTTTTTGCACAAAGGTCTAGCCGCCCAAGACAGATGACGATCTATCCTGAGCGTCCTTTTTTTATGCTTGATAGGTTAGGTTACCACTATCTCACCTGATAGTAAGTGATGATGTGGTCGAAGATGTTGTTCAGGCTAACCTAGAATTACTGGCTCTCAAGGACAGCAGCCGGAACACACCGTTAGGTGCTTGGCGACAGATTTTCCACTTGACTACCACCCAGCTAGCCAGGCGGGCATTCGCAAAATGCCCTGCCACCATGCTGTAACGACTGCCATCCTAAGACAACAACCGGGACCGACGGCTTAACGTGCCCTCCGAAGCACGGAAGCGCTCAGTACTTAGTAATGTCACCAGCGGTCACCCATCCAAGTCATGACCGAGGCGGACGTTGCTTAACTTTGCTGATCGGTTCAGAGTGGTCAAGCAAACTTCGCTACGAGCGCTTCACAATCCTGTAGAGATATGAATGTAAGTTTACATAAAACTCGTTTTCAGTTTCAGTTTGATTGACAAACCGCTTACCATGAAACAAACAGCCTCGTTTCCATTGACCATCGAACCGCCAGCAATGCACTGTAACGGCATTCCGAAACTGATTCCACCCACCACTCACGCGCGTATTTATAGCCAAACCAATAAACAAATGTGCACTATTGCTTAACGTTTCCATTTTACGTGCAAGGTTTTGAATAAAATAGCCCTTATTAGGACTGCATAGAAAGCATATCTACTAGCAACTTTTTCTCTTAAACGAGGCAGCTTGCTTTTCTAGCATAGTATGATACTGCAGTTATTTACTGAAATTTGCTGCAATTAGCCTCAGTTAACTGGATTTATTGAAGTATTTAAACTGAAATATGAAATTATAGTACCTAACCATAACTCTACGAAGACCTACAGTGATAGCCGAGCGGTATTAGCAATGCACAGCCCTGTCGCAGTTCCAAGGTTAGGACCCCACCTCCAGTTTGAGCTTCATCTCAGGTAGAATGGCATGTCGCGAATGCTCGTCTGGTTAGCTTCTACTCTCAAATAGAATATCTGATGTCAAGCATCTTTGAGAGCCAGTTATTATGAGCACATTGGCATCACTGGTGATTTAGTAACAATCCCATTAAAAAAAATACAGTTACAGTGATCTGTTTTGTTAAGTGGTCTGTTTTCCATGAAAATTTTATCAAAATTGGTCCACCCGTCTGAGCGTGAAGAAGTAATAAAAATACTAACACAAAACTACACCTATATGTTAGTTATACACTCGAGAGCAATGAATCCGGGTCACTTAAAGAATCCTAAAAATCTCGGAAACTAAAAATGCTAGGTTAATGCAATAAATTGTATTTAATAGACAATGTAATACACCTTAAATGAAGGTATTACAACTTCTTAGTTATTGTAAAGTTATATCATAAAAAAATCAAATTTGAAAAAGGGCCACTTTCGAAGATGGAACTACGAAATTACAGCATTTGGTTTTGCTTTTGTTTGTAATCTGTCATTTATGTGGGTACATAAACCATGTTGATAGTGCTCTATATTCATTATTCAAGCTGAAATTATGTCGCTTACGCCTGAAGAATGCACCAGAATTACAATGCTGGAAACCGGCCGGAGTCAGCGCGATACAGCCAGGACTGTCGGTGTGTCGCTGTCAACAGTACAAAGAGTTCTCCGACGTTACGAAGAAACTGGTTCTAACCTACGCAGACCAGGAACGGGCAGAACCAGGTGTACCACAGCACGAGAAGACCGATACTTGGTGAACACCATGCTTCGAAATCGCTTTCTCACAGGAACTGAACTCACCAATCAGTTTCGACGCCTCGGAGGAAGTAACCCAAGTGCATGGACAGTAAGACGTCGGCTTGCTGAATCTAACTTAAAACCCCTTAGACCTGCAAACGGCCCTAAACTGGAGCGTGGGCATCGTATTTCGAGACTAAGATATGCCCAGAGCCACGTAAATTGGAGTATTGAAGATTGGTCAAAAGTTATGTTCTCCGACGAATCAAAATTTATGCTCTACAAGCACGATGGAAGACACAGAGTGTATCGAAGACCAGGGGAAAGATTCAAGCAAGCATGCATCGAAGAAAAAGTAGCCTACGGTGGTGGGTCTGTACTTGTGTGGGCCGGAATTTCTTCTGAAAGTCGCACAGAGCTGGTGATCATAGAAAACGGCTCTTTAACTAGCGTAAGATATGTGGAAGAAATCCTCAATGATCACGTTGGTCCATTTATGGTCAATTTAGGTGAGGATGCTATATTTATGCATGAAAATGCCCGACCTCATACAGGTAGGATTGTGAATGACTACCTTCAAGAGATGAACATTATTCGTATGGAGTGGCCAGCGCGCAGCCCGGATATCAACCCGATCGAGCATGCTTGGGACGAGCTAGGCAGATGCGTAAAACAACGAAACCCTCCCCCAATCACGCTTCGTGAGCTCAAAATTGCTCTCACAGAGGAATGGGAGAATATTCCCCAAAATCGTATAAGGAACTTGGTGTACAGCATGCCAAACCGCGTAAACGCAGTAATGGAAGCACGAGGAGGCAATACGAAGTATTAAAATTCAAGAAAATCGTAATAAAGTTCAAAAATTTCATTTTTCCTATTTTTGTTTTAAGGAGAGATCAGCAGTTTTTTTCTTTATGTAATTTTGTGTTAATAAAATGTATGGTGACTCATATTTTTTTTACTTTCATTTAAGGAGTATTACATTGTCTATTAAATACAATTTATTGCATTAACCTATCATTTTTAGTTTCCGAGATTTTTAACATTCTTTAAGTGACCCGGATTCATTGCTCTCGAGTGTATTAGTGTTATGTATTTACCTTTAAAACTAGTAAGCTACTTTCACTATTTTATAATGATTAAGATCGAGACGAAAGCCTTATAATGAGTTTTGAACCATTGCAATCACATTATAAGCATCAAAATACTTCCGATTCTTTTAACACATTCGTTTGGCCCTAAAAACTCAAATGATTCACGGGACGACGCTCTTCTCGGCTGTCTCAGTTTTCGAATGTGGAACGCACAGTAATTCTCATAACAGATGCGCGTGCGCACTCGCGTCGGCCAATAGCCACCGCGATTTTATTTGTCTTACGTCAGCGATATGATTTGATGGATATGTTCTCGTGAACTAGATGCCTTTTGTAACTACCGCAGTTAGTAATAGATATTTTGCCTCCAAGCAGTGAAAACATAATGATACATACATAAAATCACGCCTCTTTTCCGTAAGGGTGGGCAGAGACCCCAGATTTCCACTTGCAACGATACAATAAACAATAGACACAATAAAGTTTCAATATTCAGATTTGTATGCTTTTGATTCTAACTGGTTAACCTTCTGTACTAAGTGAAATTAATGGGCGATTGAGACAAGAGATAAATTATCGGAATGACAAGCATAGTGCAGTGTATGCAGTCACGCAGACCGGTGAATCTGAAAAAGACTGGTGAAACTCATCTGTCTGTTTACTCTATATCACAAAAATATTTTTTTATATTCAGAGTTTTTTTAAGGACTAGCGTCACGTATTCAGTCACACTGGTCACACGTAGTCATGTAGTATTAATAACATATTCCTACATGGCATAAAAACTTCCATCTATTAAGTACGGGATTTTACATAATAATTTATTATTAACTAGCTTTCCGGGCGCGGCTCCACCCGCGCGTATGTCGGTTATCACGCAAAAACATTAACCTCTTTTTGCGCAGTTGGATAAAAACTATCCTATGTTTTTTCCCGGGTCTCAAACTATTTCTATATCAAATTTAATTCATATCGGTGCAGTAGTTTTGGCGTGAAAGCGTAACAGACGGACAGAGTTACTTTCGCATTTATAATATTAGTACTGATACATGAGGAACCAATTGCAAAAAACTAGAACTTTTGCAGTACAAACATGTTAAAATCATACTCAACCTCTCATTACATATGCCTAGTAATAATTGTTAGGTAAACGATAAAAGCTAGTACCAAGAAATAACACGTTTCAATGTCAAAACATGATACCTACATGAGACTTTCCAATACTGGACCCATAAGTTACTTCCATATTCAAAGAAACGTGAGCTTATCTTTACGAATAAACGCCACTACTTCGCTGCATTGATTGTTATTTAGTACGAGTAGATGTGTAGACTGAACGTGTATATGGTTCTATTCGTGAAGGGGAGATGATAGTCAATTGGTCTAAGTGGTCCGTCAGTTCGTCTGTTGTTTGTTGTCGAATTTATATAGGAGTAGTCAAGAAAATGTATTTATTCGTCTTATAAAAATAATTTTCCATTTGATAGCAATCTGTTGCTATACATTCACGGAAAAGGTGCTAACATTATGTTCGACGTTAATATTGTATAATTTGTTGTTTTTTGTATAATTGCTATTTCAGCTTACAAATATACAAAGAATGGAAAAAATAACTAATGGCTCGATTCGAACCCGAGACAATCCACCTCTTGGGTTCAATCCACCTCCTGCCAATTAGGCTATCAGTAAGGGGAAGGAGCGACATACGCGCACACAGCATAGGTATAGTCAAAGTGAATTGAAAAAAAAGACTAAAATTTGTCTTGTTCGTAACAAGCAGGGCTGGAGTCAGACCCTCAAAAAATATTGTACATGGAAATAAAATAATACTATTCATCTAAAATTACACCACGTTTGACGGTTCTTGCCTTTTTTTACAACGTATTATTAGTTTCTCTGCGTTTTTGTATTAATTAATTATTATTATTATTAGTCAGTCAGTCAGTTAAGACAAAAATAAAATCCTTACATGTTAGATACCTTATGTACGTAATTCATATCAGAGTACTTATCAGTTTATTCAAGTTTAAGGCGTACTGCATGGCGAAAAGGTCACACCAACGAATTCGTATGGTCACATACAACTTTTTTTTCAGATTGTCTAGCATTACGCCACATCTTACATAATGATGGTAAGTGATGATTTGATTTGAATCAAGGACAGCTACCGGAACAGACCGTAATGCACTTGCTGATAGATTTTTCGTCAGGCGGTCATTCGTAAAATTCCCTACCACCATACATTGTCGTTTTTTTATGGTCTCTAAAAGGCGTCCTACGCAGCCTTACGACTACAATACCAAGATTCGCCCTCCGAAGCATGGAAACGTTCAATAGTAAATGCATCCCATTGATATGGTTCCTAAGGAAGACCAGCGCTGGCTAACAACCAGCATTATGCTGATTTGGGAGCAATTTGTATGCACTTTACTATGGTAGTTGTAATTTTTAATAAAGCATTTTAGTGTCACCTCTTTGTTTGTGTCACAAATAAAGCATTTTTCTTTATTTCTTTCCATTGACACGTGCGGTCAACCATCCAAGTAGTGTACGAACATAGCTTAACATATAGTTAATGGGTTAAGAAAGCCTAGGCAAGCTACGAGCTCTTTGTACGCAAGTGTGAGGCGTAAAATAAAAAAAATAGCAGTGTTTTCTCTTTTATAGATATACCTAGTAGGTGTAGGTTTGCAAAAAATATAATACATTTACAAAAGGCATTTGAATAGTTCTCTAATTTTATGGAACAGAACTTTTTTCTGGTGTAAAGATGGATATCACTAAAATAAGCATTCTTACGTTTGTCTGACGTCTTCTCTTCCTGTTTTTCAGTGGGTGCCAGGCTCAGTATGGGGTCCGCTGCCGACGGCCGCGACGGGCACCACCCAGCCCCCTGCCGATGACACCAGCTCGCTGGCGGAACAGCTATCGCTCCTCTCGCTAAGAAGGCCGCCTCGACCACCGCCCCCCGCGTACATGTGCCATCTGTGCTTCAAGAAAGGCCACTATATCGGGGACTGTCCTCAAGTAAGTAATTAAATTCGCTCGACAATTTGTAAAACTAAAGAAAATAGAGACTAATAATGACGAAATAAATTACCTGAACTAACCATTTGATGTCCCCGTGGGGTGCCAGGCTGCCCTGATGGGTGCCGGGCTAGAATGTCAACCTCCAATTGCTACCTGTTGGGTGGCGTAAGAAGCGTCTAAAGGTATAATACCGGAATGTGGGTAGTAGCGCCTTCTAAGAAACTGATGTCCCAAAACGCCTGCCAAGCGTGGGGATTATGGCATCCCCCCTCCCCTTATAGGGGTAGACTGTGTTCAGTAGTGGCCAATCCGGCTGATACAGTGTACATTTGATAGCCCGCGCGGGCCATAAGAGAGCCCAATTAAAAATATACAGCTGTCACTTTCGTTATATATTCTTTGCCTTACTCACAAAATACCTCACTGCCCTTTTACGTACCTGTTCAGTCACGATGGCGCCTCGGTAGACAGTAGTAACCGCGACTACACTCAAAATACACTCGAGAGCAATGAATCCGGGTCACTTAAAGAATGTTAAAAATCTCGGAAACTAAAAATGATAGGTTAATGCAATAAATTGTATTTAATAGACAATGTAATACTCCTTAAATGAAAGTAAAAAAAATATGAGTCACCATACATTTTATTAACACAAAATTACATAAAGAAAAAAACTGCTGATCTCTCCTTAAAACAAAAATAGGAAACATGAAATTTTTGAACTTTATTACGATTTTCTTGAATTTTAATACTTCGTATTGCCTCCTCGTGCTTCCATTACTGCGTTTACGCGGTTTGGCATGCTGTACACCAAGTTCCTTATACGATTTTGGGGAATATTCTCCCATTCCTCTGTGAGAGCAATTTTGAGCTCACGAAGCGTGATTGGGGGAGGGTTTCGTTGTTTTACGCATCTGCCTAGCTCGTCCCAAGCATGCTCGATCGGGTTGATATCCGGGCTGCGCGCTGGCACTCCATACGAGTAATGTTCATCTCTTGAAGGTAGTCATTCACAATCCTACCTGTATGAGGTCGGGCATTGTCATGCATAAATATAGCATCCTCACCTAAATTGACCATAAATGGACCAACGTGATCATTGAGGATTTCTTCCACATATCTTACGCTAGTTAAAGAGCCGTTTTCTATGATCACCAGCTCTGTGCGACTTTCAGAAGAAATTCCGGCCCACACAAGTACAGACCCACCACCGTAGGCTACTTTTTCTTCGATGCATGCTTGCTTGAATCTTTCCCCTGGTCTTCGATACACTCTGTGTCTTCCATCGTGCTTGTAGAGCATAAATTTTGATTCGTCGGAGAACATAACTTTTGACCAATCTTCAATACTCCAATTTACGTGGCTCTGGGCATATCTTAGTCTCGAAATACGATGCCCACGCTCCAGTTTAGGGCCGTTTGCAGGTCTAAGGGGTTTTAAGTTAGATTCAGCAAGCCGACGTCTTACTGTCCATGCACTTGGGTTACTTCCTCCGAGGCGTCGAAACTGATTGGTGAGTTCAGTTCCTGTGAGAAAGCGATTTCGAAGCATGGTGTTCACCAAGTATCGGTCTTCTCGTGCTGTGGTACACCTGGTTCTGCCCGTTCCTGGTCTGCGTAGGTTAGAACCAGTTTCTTCGTAACGTCGGAGAACTCTTTGTACTGTTGACAGCGACACACCGATAGTCCTGGCTGTATCGCGCTGACTCCGGCCGGTTTCCAGCATTGTAAGTATTCTGGTGCATTCTTCAGGCGTAAGCGACATAATTTCAGCTTGAATAATGAATATAGAGCACTATCAACATGGTTTATGTACCCACATAAATGACAGATTACAAACAAAAGCAAAACCAAATGCTGTAATTTCGTAGTTCCATCTTCGAAAGTGGCCCTTTTTCAAATTTGATTTTTTTATGATATAACTTTACAATAACTAAGAAGTTGTAATACCTTCATTTAAGGTGTATTACATTGTCTATTAAATACAATTTATTGCATTAACCTAGCATTTTTAGTTTCCGAGATTTTTAGGATTCTTTAAGTGACCCGGATTCATTGCTCTCGAGTGTATATGGCGAGCTGTACCATCTTTGGGTTGAGCCGCTATAATATATCATTCGCTAACAATAATTAGTTCATATTGTCTAGATTTAGGCTTAGAATTAGGTATTTCCCGACCTCCTTCCTGACGCCAACCACTTTAAAGTAAAGTGAATCTCAAAAAGGCAATTTTTTACATTATTTTTACGCCTTCGCCCATATTTTATACGCCTTTTTGCCTTCTCTAGAGTATTATAAATAAAATATATAATACTCTAGAGCAGGGATTCCCAATGTGGGTTCCGCGGAACCTAGGGATTCCCGTAGAATACTCATCAGGGTTCCACCCAATTAATTTATTATGAAATGATTTTTTAAATAATAATAATAATAATAATAATTTATTTATTTGCCAAAATTAAAATTAACAAAAGATACTTAAGAAAAATCTAATACTAATTAGAACTAAAATTAAACAATTTACTAATTAATTAATTTATTAATTAATTTTATTTTTTATTTTTAATTCCACGGTTACAAACATTATTTTGAAAATATAATATTATATCAAGTCAAGATTAATGTGTTTAATTGAATGTTACATATTTCTTAATACAAAATATTGTAATATAAATATCAGTGTTGATCATTTGATAAGGGGTTCCATATAATAAAAGGTATTTGATTGGTGTTCCGTTATCTTTAAAGTTTAGGAAGCCTTGCTCTAGAGAATATTATAACAAATACTATGCATGATCCAAAAACACGATTCCATATATTTCTCGATATCAAAAATTGTAAATACAGCAACTTTCGCTTAATCTACTGTGTCTATGATTAGATGACATACATAATAATGTCTGTTAATAAATTTATAGAATTTAATTTTTTATTTAAAAAGGTGAAATAAGTTAAAAGGACGAGAAGACCCTATAGAGTTTTACAATTTTTAATTATTTATAAAATTGAGATTTTTATAAATTAAATTATTGTTAATCTTATCAATACAATTTTATTTCCAATAATTATGTGACATCCATGTGATCCAGCACCTTAAATACTATTGTCATTTTTTAAAAGTTCAATTTAAATTAATTTCTTTAAAAACTTCGCTCACGCTATTGCAATATAGGCGTAGTTTTGTTTCGCTCACTCGTATGCGAGAGGAGATTTTCCCTCAATCAGACATCTCGTCTTGATGTAGCGGGCTTACTACGAAATTAGATCTTTAGCTTTGTTCGTGGAGTAAATTCACTTTCTGCAGCCTAAACTGTTGTTTGTAAAGTACTTGGGCAGACCAATAGCGAGTCTTACGATGCAATGGCATTCTCTTGCAAAAGAGATATCCCACATGGTAAGAGTCTGCACAATGTACGGCCTTCTGCCTGCCATGCCGTGCTGAAATAATGTTTTTGTCGTATTTTCGTCAACGTCACAAACGTAGACGTTTCCGTTTCCAAATTAGTTTTATTTTATTAGTCTGATTGCCTGATCTGTATCCGTGGGCCGTTTGCCAAATTATCGCAAAGAATACCTACCTACCTCATTCTATTTATTATTCCTGAGTTAGGAATTCCTGCGTGGAAAACAGATTATTTCTAAATTAGTTTTGTCAACTGTTACGTTGATACCTTTCGTATTTTGTAGCGACTAAGGGCGTCTTATATAACTGACGACTAATATAATACGGCTAAGGTATATTTGTATGTACTATAGTGAAAACAACATTGAGGTACTGGTGATTAGGAAAACCCAAAAAAACGACCAAGTACCAGTCGGACTCGCGCACGAAGGGTTCCGTACCATAGCTATACAACATTAGATTTCATATTTTAACCTGTTTCAACGTGCCCGAGTCCGACTCGCGCTTGGCCAACTTTTTGTATTTGTTGTTATAGCGGCAACAGAAATACATCATCTGTGAAAACTGTCTAGCTATCACCATTATTGATATACAGCCTGGGGACAGACAGACGGACGGACGGATAACGAAGTCTCAGTAATAGGGTCCTTTTTTTATCCTTTGGGTACGGAACCCTAAAAAGGAAAAGTGGAAGGTCACTGCCAATTTTTATTACAGTTGCCAATAATCACAGAATTGCGTTTTCCAACGTTCGCCAATAAGCTGCAACTAAACTCAAACATTATAATACTGCTAAATGAGATGCGAATTATGTGCTCTATCTATATGTCTTCTAATATAAATAAGTTTAATGAGTTTTATTATTTAGAAATTACTTTTTAGCGTCCAAAGAGTTAGTAGCTTTAACGCTATTAATTAAAATCCCATCGCATTATTGTCGAATATGTATACTGTAGTTGTGACTTTTAACCGACTTTAAAAAAGGAGGTTCTCAATTCGTATATTTTTTTAATGTTTGTTATCTCAGAACTTTTGATAGGGTGAACCGATTTTGATATTTCTTTTATTTGAAAGCTGATGCTTGTTGTTTGGCCCCATTTAAGTTTTATCAAAATCGGTCAAACCCTTTTTGTGTTACACTCCAATAACTGAAAAATATATTTCTATCTTGATGATATAGTCCTTGACAGTGAATGACAATCAATCCCGTAAGTAGCAAGGGTCACTAAAAACAGTGAAAAAAAATGTATAACCAAAAAATGGAACCGACTCTAACACCCAAAAGTGTGAAATAACTTGTCGAAGTCAGCACGAATAATATTGTGATAATAGGTACTTTTGAACTATCATGGTACCAACTTCAACGAGTTATTTCACATTTTGGGTGTTGAAGTCGGTTAATTTTTTTGGTTAAAATTGTTATTTTACTATTTAACTTTTAAGCGTCCATATGTTTGCTATTAATTGAAATCTCTTCGCATTGTTGTCAAATATGTATGTTGTTGTTGTGTCTTTTGTCTAGGCACCTACGTAATATCTTTTTTGCGTAGGTAGATTAAATTCCTGAAGAAACAGAAACTTTTTACCAAAAGTCAAACAAATCATTACATTCAGTAGCAGCTAGTTAAATAAATACTTAGAACAAGAGGTTCATTATTCCCGCACCAAAATGTAATAAGTAGTTTCTTTATAATTTATTACCAAACCCGAAACTATGAGTTCTGAGTCTACGCTCTATGGTTTTGTATTACAAAGACGCGTCTGTTCTCAGAGCTTTGAACCTTCAACCGGGGAGTGATTAAACTATAACTATTTATAGGTATTGTTAAAATAAAATCAACGTTGTATAAAACAGTTTTATCATGGTTTTAGGATTTGTATTTGTATTTGTTTATTCAGTGAAAAATATGCAACATTATAGCTTAAAAAAACGAAAGCGTTACATACAATATTCATATACACCATAAAAATAATACATTAACAGTAAAAAATTAAACCATATTAAAATGAGACTATAAATATAGTGTTATGTCAAAATGAGATATTTAGTTAATTTTTCGACTTATTAGTGCATCAGATTCCGCTAGTCAGTTGTTAAAACTTTAATTTAGAGTTTTACACTAACTCGATTTTGAAGCGCTCGTAGTTCGTACCGATGTTTGCTAAGCCGTTCTTATCCGAACAGCTAAGTTAAGCAACGTCTGCCGCGATCATGATTTCTTTATTGGATGGGAAACCGCTAGTGACATTACTACTGATTGTTCCGTTCTTACGAGGGCACGTTAAGCCTGGTTGTTGTCTTAAGATGGTAGTGGTAGGACATTTTGCGAATGCCCGTCTGGATAGCAACCACCCTCATGTTAAAAATCTGTCGCCAAGCACCTCACGGTGTGTTTCGGCAGCTGTCCTTGAGAGTCAGTAGGTTAGCCTGATCAACATTTTAGGCCTCATCACCACTTACCATCAGGTGTGATAGTGGTCAAAAGATGTAAAAAAAAGACTTCCGCCTTTGCTTTAGCTTAGCCTGTCTGACCTGAGGATAGTGGTTATATTATTGTCTCTCAGGAACTACGCAATAAAATAAGATAAGAAGTATATTTTGTTGGAAATTCTTGTTTAGCAACCAACTTCAAGTTCAAATTTTGTCCCATGCACTAAAAGTTAAATTTCAGCGGCAGCAAGATATTAGAGCTTTGAAAGGTCAAAAGAGTCGTCAAAAGGCAAATTTTGAGCATGTTTTTGAAAGAGTACACCTCACATATATGACTAAAATGTATAAT
The DNA here is from genome assembly GCA_963854805.1 of Plagodis dolabraria. NCBI lineage: Eukaryota > Metazoa > Arthropoda > Insecta > Lepidoptera > Geometridae > Plagodis > Plagodis dolabraria. The sequence continues at coordinate 5,226,060 of OY978457.1, read as the reverse complement.
ATTTTAAAGCATATGAAAAATACTATTTTTGATCCGAAAAGACGATTCCATATATTTCTCTCGATAGAAAAATACCTACACTAATATTATAAAGAGGAAGTTTTGTATTTTCTATATGTAACTAAATTTGATAAACTTAAAAACCACTGGAACGATTTCAAAAACCTTCTACCATTAGAATTAATATATATTCAATATTTGTTTTTTTGTTGTTTAATACCCCTGTGAAGCCGGAGCGAGCCTCTAGTCATGAATACAGGCTCTTACTTTCGCTTAGTTAAGTTTTGTGTCTATATAGTAAATCGCATCAATACAGATTTTATTTTAATTATTATGTAGAAACGTGAAACAATCACTGCAAGATTATTTCCTTATTATATATATATATATGAATTTCATAGAAAAATCACTCACCCTATTTAGATACTAGTAGTTATGTCTCGCTCACTCGCATGCGAAACGACATCTCTCTGTCTTACGCTCTCAGTCTCAAATTTGCTTCTATACGATAATCCTTAGTCAATCCCACTGGCCATCACTGTAAAATTAAGTTCAGATTTTAAAACTTATAAGCAGAGTGTGTACACGTATAAATAAACTTATCATGTACTAAGTACTACTCTACTCTGTTGTAGGTCTACGAGCATTACCAAATTGAATTTGTTTTATCAGACGGGTCACAGGGCAATAACAAACGTTAGATTGTTAACTGTAATGTAAGTAAGTACTTACCTCCCAATGCTATCGCTTCTGAGAATTTTCTCTTCCGACGAATTCCGGCTAGGCTATCGTTTGACCCCTATTTCCCACCTGTATTGTATATAGTCTACAATCTAAATTACTTCCCATGGGTGTTATAAGAGGCGACTAAGTGGAAATATCAGGCGGGAGAAGCGCCTTCTGAAGAATTGACAACTTCTGCTGTGATCCCTAAGACGCCTGCCAAGCGTGGGAATTATGACAAATCTACAGGAGGGGGACCTTCTATGATGATGATGCAATTCGGAAATTGACAAGGATGGGGCCAAAATGAGTTTTCCAAAGGCCATGTTGTGGTTATAATGGGAACTAACTAACTAATACATTTTCCTTTGGAAACGATGTATATTATGAGTCCGAATTTCAAAATGGTGACCATTATCATTACCATAGGAATAAAACAATAACATGAGAGCCATGAGACACCCGAGAAGGGAACATCTAAGAAAGCGCCACTAATTCAATAACAGCTTAGTTATTTCTATCTCAGAACATTTCATTGGCATTTCGTTCGCTGCAAAATGTATTTAGCAAACTGCAAACAGCACGTTTGCTATCGGTTTCCGAGAATGATTTCATCTGACGAGCAACTATGGATGGATCCGATTACCGTTAACTATTTCCACTTGCGTTGCAGAAATTCTCTAGCGCACAGCACGTTTAGATGAATACGATTCCGAAGAATGTTTTGAACTTATCATCATGTTCTTACCCCTATCCTGCTCGTGTGGGGGTCGGTGCAATCTTTTCCTTCAACGTAGGTATTCATATATTTTCGCGCCGGCTTTGAATGGGTATTTAACAAAAATTCAAGAAACAAAATCAAAATTTCTTGTAAAAAATTCTACAGCCCAGCTTCAGAATTTGGAAGTGGCCATAGGAAAGCCACATTGCTCGACGAAACAAGCATGCCCGCTCCCAGAACTATCGCTACCTATTTTTTTAAATAACGTTAGACTTAAAGAAAATTTCAAAACAGATTAGGTATTCAGTTTTTAAATATTAAATTGGAGTATTTAACATTAAATTTAATTGTACGCATACATCAATTTTTTTTTTTAAATACGAGTATTACATTATGATTAATATATTTCCAGGCTCGTCCAAAAGGCGAGGGCTTGACTCCGTACCAGGGCAAGAAGCGTTGCTTCGGGGAGTACAAATGCCCGAAGTGCAAGCGCAAGTGGATGAGCGGCAACTCGTGGGCAAACAACGGACAGGAATGTATCAAATGCAGGATCAACGTGTTTCCGCACAAACAGGTAAGCCTTGGGTAAAGATATCAATAGAATTATTATTAATTGTGGCATACTGTACATACTGAAGCGCTCGTAGCGAAGTGTGTTTAGCCATTCTGAACCGATCAGCAAAGCTAAGCAACGTCCGCCACGGTCATGAGTTGGATGGGTGACCGCTGGTGACATTACTACTGAGCGCTTCCGTGCTTCGCCGTCGGTCCAGGTTGTCGCCAAGCACCTAACGGTGTGTTCCGGCAGCTGGCCTTGAGAGCCAGTAATTATAGGTTAGTCTGAACAACATCTTCTACCACATCATCACTTACCATGAGGTGAGATAGTGGTCAAAGACTAACCTATGAGGCATAAAAAAAAATATACCTCGCGAAATAAAGAATTTATTTTGGATGGAAAGAGATCGCTTCCACCTGGATTTTAACCTCCGATCCCAGACTCCGCGGAATACCGACTTGGTCCATTTACAATGCAATAGAAGCGGCTGCTGGACAGTCAAGTTTTTCCATCGGTTGGAATGCAAGTCTTTCCAGCGGGCATGGCTTTATGCACATTTTACTTTGGTATATATGTCAAAATGCGTATTGCACATATTGCGTAAATGCGAATTAATTTGGCAGTATCCGTATTGCACTTTTGGCATGCATATGTAATGTCAAAATGCGTATTGCACATATAGCGTAAATGTCAAGATGCATATTTAAAATTAGTCAAAAGCGTGTTGGTCATTATGCGTCAGAAGGGCGGTGGCGACATCTGATTAAATAACCTGAAACTATCTTAACGGTTGTTATTCGATCAAGGATGCTGCGAATACCATGGACTGCGCATCGGACCAATACCTCCATCCTTAAGCAACTACAAGTCAGAACCAGGCTTTCATCGACATGCCTAAAGAGATGTCTCGAGTACTTCGGTCACATAGCCAGAAAAGATGGTGACAATCTGGACAGGCTGATGGTCACTGGCAAAATAGAAGGAAAAAGATCTCGAGGTCGCAGTCCAATGCGTTGGTCCGACCAGATACGCTCCACACTCGAAATTCCAGTGCATGAGGCACTAAAATTTGCAGCCAACAGATTGAGATGGCGCTCACTTATGAAGGAGCGAATACTTGATGGAGGGGGTTACGACCCTCAATAATGAGGATAACGAATAACGGAGGGGAGGACTCAGCAACAATTTTTTTGTCTAGTTTTTGTCTAGCATCCGTTTCTTCACATAATTGAAAATGGACCAGTTCCGGGGTTCTGGGTTCAAAACTTGCTAGAAATTATCGTTTTCCACCCGAAAAAAAGATGACATTTAAATACGTCAAACAACCTGATCACCAGATGCTGATGTATGGAAACAACTGTCTATAACCTATTGACTACTAAACTACTGAGACCATTCCAATGAGCCCCAACATAAGTCCCTCTGCTATAAGTTCATGAGCAGTTATGGATTCAGCAAATACTCCTCCATTTTTCTCGTGTGTAGTGCGAAAGAGTGGAACTCCTTACCGTTGTCAGTTTTGCGATGGACACAAAACGGGTGTCTTCCAATCAAGAGTAAATAGGTTTCTTCTAGGTAAGCGTGTTCCATCTTAGACCACATCTATGCTTAACATCAGGCAGGGTGTGGTCAAACGCGAACCTATCATGAATTAAAAAACAACGTTTAGTGATGATGCAATATCAGATAAAGGTTGCCATGTTCTTAGAATATTATTGAAGTAACAGAATACCTAATTTCGAATCGATTAGACTTGTGGAAGTTGCTCATATCATATCCCATCATCAACTAGAAAAGAGCTGAATATTTTCAAATGGCTGTTGTTAATCATAGTCTAATAATTAGTAAAATATGATTTTCGCTTAGCACGCGATAGTGCTTGTACTCATATTTGAAAATATAGAAGGGTAGCAACATCATTTCGATAAGTGTTTGAAAAATACTTCTTTCGATTAGATGAAGTCTAGTAGTCTGGTTGATGGCCGCGCACCGTCCCCTATGATGGTTAAAGTAATACAATTTGAGCTCGAAATTTCGGCTAGAAATAGCGTGCCCAGGTGGCCGAGAGGTTTAGGCATCCGGCGCAAAATCGGAGGACACGGGTTAGATTCCCGCCCGGAGCATAAACTTTTGTGCTCCGATAATTTGTAAAATATGTTATTTGCTTAGCACGCGATAGCGATTGTAATCATTTCATTCACTTAAGTAGGTATCATTCAGTATTTTAGAATAGATATCTATGCATAGCGTTGGCATGGTGGAAGGGCATTTTCCGAAGCTCGCCTAGCTAGCTACCATCTTGCAGTAGAAAATAGTCGCCATGCGTCTAACAGTGTGTTCCAGCAGCAGTACTTGAGAGCCAGTAATAAATTAGGTAGGTATGTCTCAGGGTGACGGCCTCAGGGCAATTTTTCGCTTGTGACGAAATGCATCTTTTATAAGCAGAGGTGACCTGTGACTAGGGCTGCCATCCGTCCGGGTTCCCCCGGATTTGTCCTAGTTTAGAAGGCGTCCGGGGGGCGTCAGGTAGGGGTTGGGGCATGGTGGGGGCCGGCGCTCGGCGCCGCGGGGCGCTGGGAACGTTCTGTTGTTGTAGATTTTTCACAGGCGGAGTTAACTTGTATGCAGATGAATATAAATGATGATAAAATCAAATAGTGTCCGGGTAAAACCTGGACCCCACCATAAAAAACTACCGCCAACCCCGATCATTCACTCACTGTGTTGCCGATTTGGCGCATTTGGCGCTAGGTCTAGAATATTTCTAGGGTGTTTAGTACTTTTTTCTCATTACCGTAGACTAAAAACATCTAGTGAAATCTAGCGGAAAACATGATAATCTTGATATTAGTTGGCAACAAATTCAAATTCAAAAATTTCACTTTGATAAAAGTTTGAACATCTGAAAAATACCGAAATAAGTAATAAGATTTCTTCTAGAATAAGGCTAAAAAATGACGCGGCACCACACACGACTATAATTTTTCCTCTCGTATATATGTAATTTTTAACCGACTTCCAAAAAAGGAGGAAACCTACTTCCAAAAAAGGAGGTGGTTCTCAGTTCGTCTATTTTTTTTATGTTTGTTACCACAGAACTCTTGACTGCGTGAACCGATTTTGAAAATTCTTTTTTTGATTGAAAGCTGATGCTTGTCGTTTACATTTCCATCTTAAGTTTACAAAGCTCGTTTATGTAAATTAAGAATAAAGTTGGGCCTAACACGCTTCCCTGCGGGACACCAAAAGTTACATCTACATCAGTACTAGTCATTTCCCCAATTTTTACCCTTTGTGTTCTGTTAGTGAGGTAGTCTTTGAGAAGGGCAAGAGAAGTACCTCGTATCCCTATGTTCTCTAGCTTGTGCACAAGAATGGGTATGGACACGGTGTCGAAAGCTTTTCTGAGATCGAGGAAAACACTCAAGCATTTTAAATTTTTGTCCAGCTGGTTGATAATAATCGTGGTTAATGCTGAGACCGCATCTTCAGTGGATTTGCCTTGCCTGAAGCCAAACTGTGAACTGGATAAGATGTTAAAGTGTTTAATATAGTTTAGAATTCTAGTATTAATAAGTTTCTCAATGATTTTGGATATGGCAGTTAAGACTGAGATAGGTCTGTAGCTATCTACGTCTTTTTTGTTACCATTTTTATACACAGGGGTTATTATAGACTTCTTAAGATGTGCCGGAAAAACACCATTGGTAAAACATAAGTTCGCTAAGTGGGCAATCACAGGAGTAACAATATTTTTACCGAGTTTCAGAAAATGTGTGGTAACGCCATCCCATCCAGGAGCACTATTTGATTTCAAGTTTGTTAATACACTGCAAACTTCTTCATTATCAGTACTCAGTAAAACAAAAGAAGAGGGTTGTTGGAAAGAAAGACTTTTAGTGATATGTGTATATGGTATTTTTATTGAGATTCCCTCTGCCAGTTTCTTTCCAATGTGAGCAAAATAGAGATTTACTTCATTAAGGGACTCTATATATGTAGGTTTAATGTTAAGTAATTCCATGTTATTAGTTTGAATTCTTTTTAGATGAGTTATGTCTTTTATATTGTTCCATAGTAATTTATTATTATTACATTTCGCTAATTTATCTTTTTCGTAGTTACGTTTAAGTTTTTTTAACAACCCATTATAATAATTTCGATATCGTTTGTATGTCAATTTTAATATTTCATTTGTAGGATCAGATCTTAGAGTTTATTGCATTTTATTTCGATTTCTAATACATTTAAGAATACCGGGAGTTACCCATGGTTTAATAGTGCGTTTAGTTTTAGGAATAGGTATGGTTGTAGAACTCTCTTCAATTGATTCATTCAGTATATTTGTTAATTTTTCTATTAGAGTATCTGGATTGTCGCAATAGAGTAAAACAGAAATGATCTTATCAATAATTTTAGCCAAAGCTTTGTCATAATCAATCACAGTTTTATATTTTTCACATTCATATTTTTCAATGTCGAGACTTAATTTGAGAAATATCATATAATGATCCGTAACTGTTGTATTTAATATTGCTATAAACGCAGGTATTTTATTTTTTTCTATTTTTAACATAAAATGATCTAGGCATGTGTTTTCTCTCGTAGGTAGTACATGTCCGGGTAAGATACCATAATTGCATAACATATCTAGGTAGTTTATTCTATTTTTACGCTCGTAGGTAGGTTCATTATCTTAAGGGATTAAGGTTTATATTTATATCGCCTGCAATGACTATATTTCTACTATGTTGTATGATATGTTTCTATTAAAAGGAGTGCGGTATATGGCTAATATTATGTTATTATTTACATTTAATTGCAGAGAAGAGGCGTGATCAATGTGAACTTCAGATACGTTTTGGTTTAAGGATTTTTTGATATAAACAACTACGCCATCAGTGGCGCGGAGTGCGGTGTAGCGAGCGCACGCATACCGTGCGGTGCATTATTGTTCGACGCAATCATGTGTGACGCGTCGGATCACAGCGTTTGTGAGCAAGACAATGAGATTAATGAGATAGAGGATTTGTTATCGGGTGCTCAGGTGCAGCGACTCAAGAGATTGAGAAGTAGCGGGTCTGACGAAGCGGATGACGGGTTCATAGAAGTTACGAGAAAACCTAAGAAGATATATAAAACTATGCCGAGAAATGGATACGATAATGAATCATTGATTAGCGAGACCGTGAACCATACTCAGGATAACGTGACGGAGTCAGAATACAAGACATATGAGGTGACCATAAGTTCTATGGGACCATTACCAAAACAAATGGGCTTGGCTAAACTATTAAGAAGCCAAAATATTAAGGAAGTTATTAAAGTTAAATATAAAAATACCTACAAAGCGGTTATTACCTTTGAATCAGAGGAATGTGCAAATGCTTTGTTGAGCTGTGACGAGTTGATAAACAAAGGCTTTAAATGTCAAAGGTCAGACCAAGTACGCTTGAGCTATGGAATAGTGCGACAAATAGAAATTGATATGGATATTAAGGAAGTTGAGAAAGTATTAAAATCAGAATATGATATCGAGTCAGTAAAGCGCTTAAAGAGACAGAACGACGAAGGGAAATGGGTGGACAGCGAAACCATTCGGATATGTTTTAAAGGTTCTACTACACCTCCATATGTTATAGCATATGGTTGCAGGTTAGTCGTTGAGCCATACACCTTCCCTGTCACCCAATGTTCAGGCTGTTGGAGGTACGGCCATGTCGTGAGGTATTGTCCATTGAATAGACAGTTTTGCCCTAAATGTGGTTCCGAACATGCCAATTGTGAGACAAAGGAATTCTCGTGCATAAATTGTAAAGGAAAACATATGTCCTTAGAAAAATCTAAGTGTCCTGTTTTTAAGAAGGAAAAGGATATAAGGAGTATAATGACTAAGGAAAATTGTACATATAAAAGGGCTTACGAGATGTACCAAGCAAAAGAAAAAAAATGATGAGAAAGAGGTCACAGGACTCATACAGGAAGAAAAAAGTAGATTTTCAGACGAAATACCACAGCAAACTTACTTCCCTGAAACTGAAAATCATAGCTATAAAGAAGCTTTATTAAGCAAAAATACACTATTATATGCGGATAGTAATGATTTAGGAGAAGAAAGTTCTGCAAATGAATCTATTATTTTGCGAGGGAAAGGAGTTAATATAAAAAGTAAGAAAAAACTTAAAAAGGGGAATACTAATACCATGAAAAATATGGAAAACACTAGTATGGAGTCAGATATAAAAACTGGAGAAAAATTACAAAAAGATCAGGAAATAAGAACAGAAGAAGGAAACAATAAAAAGAAAAGATTTAATTTTATGAGACTATTTAGTAGATTAAGAGAAATTGTTTTATCAGAAAATATGCTCCAAGAGAAGATCACTAACTTTTTATCTGTCATTGTAGAAGAATGCTATATTTACATAGCAGAGATATTTAAGTTCGGGAATTGTGTTGACAAATTCCTGTCCATAATAAAAAATGGATAGCAATAAGATGGATAGGAATTTTTTAAACATAGTTCAGTGGAATTCTCAGAGCATAAAACCCAAAAAGGCAGAATTTGAGTGTTTATTATATCAACATAAGGTGCATATAGCTGTATTGAGTGAAACTTGGTTAAGTGACGATGACTATATAAATATAAGTGAGTATAGTATTCATAGGCGTGACAGAGAAGACCACTATGGTGGAGTTGCCATATTAATACACAAATCTATAAAAATTGAAATTGTTTCTATAGGTATTAGTAACTCTGAGATAGAAGTATTAGCAATGAAGATTTTAAACTGTAAGTATCTTAATAATCTAATTGCCGTTTACTGTCCATCATCTGTGCGCACTATTCAAACTGACTGGGAAGAACTATTTTCTTTATTTCACGATAAAACTATTATAGCAGGTGATTTTAACGCACATCATACCAACTGGTCGTATAAAGTAAACACAAGAGGTATGCAAATTTTTGATTCATCTACAGACCAAGGCTTTATCTCATTGAATTCAGGGAGTGCTACTAGGATTAAACTTGTAAATAATAAAGTGCAGATCACATCGCCAGATATCAGCTTCGTTTCCTCGGATATTGCAATTCACTTTAATTGGCAGGTACTAAATGAAAATCTAGGCAGTGATCATTTTGTTATTAAAATAAGCTCATCATATACAAATACGCCTAAATTTACTAAAAAACGTAACTTTAAAAAAACTAATTGGATTATTTACAGCGAATTTATTGATGAGATTTTACATAAAAAACCTAGTAGTTCTGGTAGTGTGCAAGAAATGTATGATAATTTTGTATGTATAATCAATGAGGCGGCAGATAGAAGCATTCCTTGGTTAAGGATTTGTGAGGATCCAGCGAGTAACTTCAAACCAAAGCCATACTGGAACGAACACTTGTCTAAAGTTACGGCCCAAAGAAGATTAGCCTTAAGTTCATTTAGACGTAATCCTACGCCTGATAATTTGACGGTATTGGAGGATAAGAATGCAATAGTTAAGCAGGATATTTCACATGCTAGGACTGAAAATTGGCGAGGCTGGTGTGATTCAACTAACGTAGCTACTTCCATGCCCGAGATGTGGCAACAAATGAGATGGATTAAGGGAATTAGGCAACATAAAGTTCACCTATCGAACGACAAAAAGGCTGAGCTATTGCTTCAATTAGCTCCAGACTTTGTAGGAATTAATAAACCAGAACTTGTATCGTCGAATTGTCAACTAGACCAAAACTTTGAAATGCAGGAATTATTGGCATGCCTAAAACAGAAAGATACAGCATCTGGTGAGGATAATATAACATACTCCATGTTATATAATTTACCAGAGACAGGAAAAACATTATTATTATCCCTTTATAACAGTATTTATTGTACTGGTTATGTTCCACATCAATGGAGAGACATTAAAATAATACCTATCCCTAAAATTCTCAATAATAATAATGGTGTTAAATTAAGACCCATATCATTAATGTCTTGTATTTCAAAAATATTTCACTCCATGATTTGCAAGAGACTTGAATGGTATATCGAAAACAAACATATATTATCATCATTTACAACCGGTTTTAGAAAAGCGCAATCATGCTTGGATTCTGTGACACGTTTAGTTACATACACTCAGATCGGTTTTACTAGAAATTTTCCTACATTAGCATGTTTTCTAGATCTCGAAAATGCATATAATAATGTACTTATCGATAAAGTTATATCAACTCTAGATCAATTAAATGTAGGGTCGAACATAACAAACTACTTATGGGGATTCTTGAAGGAAAGACATTTAAAAATAAAAGACGAAACGGGAACAACAGTAGAAGTGGAGAGATGGACCTCAAAGGGTTTGGCTCAGGGAGATCCTATCTCTCCACTTTTGTTTAATATTGTGACGCATGAAATTTGTAAGAACATTAATATGCATATTAAAATTGAACAGTTTGCGGATGATTTTGTTATATATACCAGCAATAGTAAAATAGATAACTGCGTTAAAGACATACAACATGCCCTAAATATGATGTCAGATATTGTTCATAGTATAGGGTTAGATATTTCACCAACTAAATCCAAATTCTGTTTATTTAGTAGAGGGCGGAGAAAGCACCATATTCAGCTGAAAATTAATGACACCAATTTAAACTGTGAAGAAAACATAAAATACTTAGGTATATGGCTAGATCGTTCACTTCGATGGAACAGACATATTAAAGAAGTATATGAAAAGACTCAAAGATTTTTGAATATATTAAAAGTTTTGGCAGGTACTAGTTGGGGTGTACATCCTAAGCACTTACGGCGACTTTATATTAACCTTATAAGAAGTCGTATAGATTTTGGTTCCTTTCTATATGATAATAGTGCAAGCGTACATATTAGTAAAGTCGACAAGGTCCAAAATCAAGCTTTAAGAATTATAGGCGGTTTTGTTAAAACAACTCCAATTCACGTGATGGAGAGCGAGATATGTATACCTCCATTATTTATCAGACGAAAGTATCTGGCTTTTAAGTTCTGTTTAAAAGCAAAATCTTGGTGTAATGGAGAGACTACACAGCTCTTAAATACTCTGAGCAGTTTACACTCCAATAATTACTGGAATAATAAAAAGAAACCTTTGCTTTCCAAGACGCTTGATCATATTAAACAAGAAAAAATTAAATCTTCATATCCCCTAGAAATGTTTTTGTTGGAAGATTGGCCATCCAAAATTAACACAAGATGCTTTATCAGACCTTATTTAGACTGCGTACGGAATGCTAAAAGAAACTACAATCTAAGCGCGTTAAAAAATGAAGTTTTAGGCGAGATATATATGAAGTATAGCAACTGGTATAGAATATTCACAGACGGGTCAAAAAGCGCCGATAAATCCGGAGCCGCTTATTATAATTCAAATAGAAAAGAAGGAGAATGCTTTAAAAATTTATCCAATGTGTCAATTATGACTTTAGAACTGTTGGCAATTTCGGAAGCCCTAAACCACATTCAGCACGAAGTCACCGCTAACACGAGTATTGTTATATTCAGCGACAGTAAGAGCGCACTACAACATATACTACGATGTGGTGTGGGGTACGTTGGAGTATCGATAGCATTCAAAATTTTAAAATATTTACATGACTTTAACAAAAACAATGTAAAGGTTGTATTGCAGTGGATACCGTCACATATAGGAATAGCAGGGAACGAAGAAGTTGACCATTTGGCAAAGTCTGCCGCGACGAATGGCACTGAAGTATTTATTCTACCAATGTATTCAGAAATTATGTACATCTATAAAAAACTTTGTTTTGATAACTGGCGGGAATATTTTGATGAACGGTCAAAAACCAAAGGGCTATGGTATAAAATAATTCAGAGCCAACCCCCTAGTGCACCATGGTTTTTAGGTAACATAAGCAGAAAGCAGATTGTTGCTGCTCACAGACTTCGTTCCGGGCACATGCCACTCAACAAATTTGCGTACTTGATGGGAAAGGTCGAGTCACCTAACTGTGAGCTCTGTAATAAGCCGGAGGATGCGTACCATGTCTTGGTGGAATGTGGCCGCAACAAAGCTGAACGAGAAAAAATAATAACCGAGTTGAATATTACTGTAAATAATATCGGTATTTTTCATTGTTTATTATCTGTACCTAATTCTAATGAAGCAAAAATGATTTATAATTTAGTATATTAACTATAAGTACGAGTACATTATAGAACATTAGGTATAGAAAAGCTAGTTAAGAGGTTACCGTGCTGTGCACACTTTAGTTATAATTTTTGGTTTGTGTTTATATATTATGATAAGGTAATTACAGGGCTGACATGAACATGATGTTCAAAAGTCCTTAAATAATAAAGATTAAAAAAAAAAAAAAAAAACTACGCCATCGTTTTGATTATGATGTTTGCTTGTCTGATAGCTGTTATAGTTAGAGAGTTGTGGTAAGGGCTTGTTTTGCTTTAGCCAGCACTCTGTCAGGATAAGAACATCTACATCAAAGCTCAATTGTGAAACTGTTACTTGGAAATCATCAAAATTTGCAAAAATACTACGTATATTTTGTGCTAGAACAGTTAATCCCTTTTTAGAAAATTTTATTTTATTTTTTAAGTCATGGGTTTTACATTCTATGGAATTAGCAATTTCAGCATTGTCTATATCATTTTGTGTTATTATATGATTATTCATAGTTGATAATGTAAACATCAGACCATTGATTTACTTAGAGGGGGTAAAGAGAAATGTTTCCATACAACATTATAATATGTAGGATTTTCTTTTGCTCGGGGATAGGCATTTGAGTGTGTGGTTTGTGTTAAGAAATATATATGCTGATTATAGTGTAATATACTTATTTGAGATAAATATTGTTTATGTACTTCGATAAGTTCTCTTATAAAAACGATAAAATATGGTAAAAGATACAGTATAGACTTCTGTAAGGAGTATATGTTTTGGTTAGATGTTACTTTTAATATTACAAATATTAATGATATACATAATATGAGCATCGTGGCTTTTTTACTTATTATTTTATTTTTAACAAGAATTAGAAAATTAAGATATGATAGTCATGCATTTACTAGGTTTTGTACTTGAGCTTCTGATTTTATCAGCTCAACTTTAGTGTTTTCATCCTTTCGTAAATATACTTTACCGAAGGCTGTCCAACAGAATTTGTATTTCTTGGCTTTCACTAGGTCACGGGCCAAGAAGTGTAATCGGGCCTGCTTCGCCGTCAACTGCTCAGATATAAATATTGGTGTATCTTCTTGTACAAGTAAACCCAAATGTTTGGCACAAAGTTTTGCTTTATATTTAATATTGAAGGTCTTGCATGATTTAAGTATATCTATCTTTGCTATAGTAGAGGAAGTTTCTACTATAATAGGTGTATTTATTACGTCTTCTCTTTTACCTCGAAGTCTATATATATCCTTAATATCCGCGTGGCTTAGCGTAGAGCCTACATTTTTAGACCAACATGTGACCATTTCAATGAGGTCTTCTTTGGTCTCATTATTTTGTTTTGGTACATTCTTTAGTTCAAAATTGGCCTTACGTGATCTGATCTGCAAATCCTCAACCGTTTCTTCTAATAATATTATGTGCTCTTTGTCTTCCTTCGCTTGGTTTTCTAGAGAGATAATTTTCTTTTTCAGTTCTTCGTTTTGTGCAAAAGGAAAGCAATAGAGTTTTCTATATTTAAATTGCTCTGTTGTATATCCTTTAACGTTGGTGAAATCTTTTTGAGTTCACGTTCCTGCTCAAAGAACTTGCTCGAAATCTTATCCAATATCTCCTCCTTAAATTTGCCTAATTCCGCAGAAAAATCCTCACCTTCTCTTCTCCTTTTAAAGCGAGCAGACACATAACTTGATGGTGGCGTAATTTCAACCTTATTTAGGTCGCTTTCCGAATGTGACTTGTCCATATTTTATTTGGTTATGCGATTTCACTTTAAATATCGGATGATTATTTACTCGCTATCGTTGTCGCTTATGTTTTGCGGAAGCAAGAAGTGACTCGTGCGTCGATGACGTAGGCGCTGTATGCGAGACGTAGCTCGCACTGATTGTGCTTGCTGTGTCTTTGTAGTGCTTTCTTCGTCACACACCGTGTTAACAGCAACTGCGGGTTATGCGCGCCTAGTACTTCACCGAGTTATTTTGTTTATTTATAGAGGAAAAAATTAATTAAAATTTACGGAGTTTCGACACGTCTAAACGCCTTAGCGATCCGAGTGGAAGAGGACAAATCCGGGGGAACCCGGACGGATGGCAGCCCTAGTCACAGGTCACCTCTGCCTATAAAAGATGCATTTCGTCACAAGCGAAAAATTGCCCTGAGGCCGTCACCCTGAGACATACCTACCTAATTTGTTACTGGCTCTCAAGTACTGCTGCTGGAACACACTGTTAGACGCATGGCGACTATTTTCTACAGCAAGATGGTAGCTAGCTAGGCGAGCTTCGGAAAATGCCCTTCCACCATGCCAACGCTATGCATAGATATCTATTCTAAAATACTGAATGATACCTACTTAAGTGAATGAAATTATTACAATCGCTATCGCGTGCTAAGCAAATAACATATTTTACAAATTATCGGATCACAAAAGTTTATGCTCCGGGCGGGATCTAACCCGTGTCCTCCGATTTTGCGCCGGATGCCTAAACCACTCGGCCACCTGGGCACGCTATTTCTAGCCGAAATTTCGAGCTCAAATTGTGTTACTTTAACCATCATAGGGGACAGTGAGCGGCCATCAACCAGATTACTAGACTTCATCTAATCGAAAGAAGTATTTTTCAAACACTTATCGAAATGATGTCGCTACCCTTCTATATTTTCAAGTATGAGTACAAGCACTATCGCGTGCTAAGCGAAAATCATATTTTACTAATTATTAGACTATGATTAACAACAGCCATTTGAAAATATTCAGCTCTTTTCTAGTTGATGATGGGATATATAAGTATATAATATATATATATTATATACTCAACAACTAGAAAAGAGCTGAATATTTTCCTATAACTGAAAATATTCACCTATCTTGACGATATAGTCTTTGACAATTAATGAGAATCGATACTGTAAGTATCAAGGGTCACTAAAACGAGTGAAAGAAATTTTTTTACCAAAAAATGGAACTGACTTCAACACAATTTTGTGATAATAGGTACTTTTGAACTATCATGGTACCGCCTTCAACAAGTTATTTCACACTTAGGGGTGTTGAAGTCGGTTCCATTTTTTGGTAAAAAAAAATTTGTGAAGTAAAAAGATCTTGAGTTCGTCAAAATTTAAACTTGTCACTTACTTTTAATTTACACAAAAAAAGTTTTACCGTTTTGGGTACTTAACCTACGTAACCAAACAAGATGACTTGAAAAATTTTGATACTATTGTAGTCTATAGTTTCTTACTATGTACTAATAGTTATTTGATTATTTATTTAACCAAATATTATAATTTATTTCTAAATTGATGCCAAATAACACTGCTCCTCATTATTTTTATCACCAGATTGTCTCAGAAAGAGAAGAGTGAATAATTATGTTTCAAGCATTGTAGTTTTTGCGAAAATAAGCTGTATAAATGAAAATAATAGGTACCTATGTATTATCATTGGTAACTTTGTTTTCATCGGTGTCCGGGGAAAAACGCAATTTCATCCAATTTGTCCGGTTTTTTTTTTTATTTTGTCCGGAATCGGTGGTTTAGGTGATGGCAGCCCTACCTGCAACGAGATTTTTTCTCGATGCCTACCTGTGACCCATAAGGTGGGACTCGTGCGTGTACCCAACATGGATCATTTAAAAAATGTTCGTGAATGACTATACAACAGTTTTGTTATGTATTTCAGAGGCCCCTGGAGAAGCCAGATGGGTTGGACGTAAGCGACCAGTCGAAAATCCATCCGCAGCACTTGTGTCAAAAGTGCCGCGCGCTCGGGTACTACTGCAGGCGCGAGTACTGAACCAAATTATTTTGCTTTTATTAGGTTTGTTTATTTCTTACATTACATTTATTTTTCTTTTTTGTTACACGCCGGAACCGCGCTGTGATAAAAATCAATAGTCAAACTTTGGCGGGAGAATGTCTTTGCGATATTCTATTGTTTTTTAAAAGGGATACAGCCTTAACGTGTTTTGATCCTCCATTGTTTAAGGTTTATGTTTGATTTTTTTTAATATTCTTTACTATACATACCTAAATCGAACCAAATAATAAAAGTTACTATATATAATTATACTTATTCATAGTATGTCAATTAATTTTCGAAGCACTTGCACTATAGTGCGCGCGGAACTAGTTGGCCGCGCCTTAGGTGGCGACAGGGGCGAGGGGGCAGGGGTTGCCTACAGCTCGCAAAAGTGCACACACTTAGTGGTGGATAATATAGCATCTAGCGCCATAGCATAGCGGGTTATTGCCTTGTAGCGCATACAGCGCGCTATGTATATATTCTCTTCGCGCTATAAATATAACGTTTAGCATCAAGCGTCCACTAACGTGGCTGGGTAGGCCTATAACGCGGATATGCGCAAAGCGTGTTAACGCGACCGAAAGCGCGCGATGACTGAAGCTTGACGCTATCACGCTATGCCGCTATGCTGTGTAGCCTGTGTAGCGGCATAGCGCCAAGCTTCAGTCATCGCGCGCTTTCGGTCGCGTTAACACGCTTTGCGCATATCCGCGTTATACTGTTGCGCCTGACGCTATTGTAACGACACCTAGCATATGCATCTAGCGCGAGCGCCTTGTTTCGTTATAACGATAGCGTATAATAAAGCGCGCTATTCGAATATAGTTTATAGTCTCTAGCGCGTTGGTGCTGTATAGCGGATTTGAACAATACTATCACACACTGAAGTAATATACGTACACTGAGAAGCGCCCCGCCTCTCCGTCCCACCGCTCACATACTTAAGGCGCGGCCAACTAGTTCCACGCGCACTATAGATTACCAACCGGCATTTTTCTATTTTATTTAATTAATCGAAAAATATGTACTTACTTGTAACAACAAGTTAATGTTAGCACTAAAATACTTAAAAAAAGTTTAATATAAGATTTTTATAAAAAAGATAAATTTGTATAGATTTAAGTTAAAGTTACGAGATAACACTATCATACTGAATTGTATATTTAGAAAAAATATATCAAAGATTTTATGTGTGTTACTAATCTAGTATATTATGTCTTTTTAAACGAATTACTCCTCAGTGGCATTAGATTTACTTATGGAATTTTATATGTATATTTAGACATTTAAACCATTAATTATTTTCATTTAAGTGCCATAATTTTAATAAGCATTGATTTGATTATCATTGCTTTATTTAGCATTGATTTGTTTAGCATTGATTTTATCAAGCATTGATCTGATTTAGCATTTCATTAATTGATTAGTATTAGTATATTCGTACTTTCCACATAAAGTATCAAGCACAGTGAAATTTTGCTTGTTTGTCTTTGAGCTTATTATATAAGCTTCTGGTTTGCTAGTTTTTCTTTAACTAATAAATGTTGTTAAAAAGTTTCCATACGAAACGACTTTGCGAAATACTTTTGTAGGTGTATCAGTAATTTAACGAAAAATTGCCAAACTTGCTCGCTTGGACTTTCAAACTTGGAAGCATAGATTTGCTCAAAGATATGCATATAGCATTTCTCAGAGTTTAAACTCGCGGTGTTTAAAATATGTCAAAACTACATTTGTATTGAATGCGCTGTTAAGACACTCCCTTCAAACACTTTGTTTTTCTAATTAAAAGTATAACTCTAAGTATTAAAAGATATATGCTCGGTAATTTTACAGACATATCCATTCACGAAGG
Source organism: Plagodis dolabraria (assembly GCA_963854805.1). Classification (NCBI taxonomy): domain Eukaryota; kingdom Metazoa; phylum Arthropoda; class Insecta; order Lepidoptera; family Geometridae; genus Plagodis; species Plagodis dolabraria. The sequence continues at coordinate 5,208,203 of OY978457.1, read as the reverse complement.
CGCTCCGTATCATATTTTTGAAGTGTAATTGCAACTACCCCCTTCCCAAGCGATCATACAATTTTTTGTTTTACTGTTTGTACCATATGCACAGAATAAAAAGACATAAACATTTACAGCCACACTAGTGTGCAAACGAGGTCTACCCGTAGAAATGCGCAGCAATATTAACTGTAGTGTCGCGTGATCAGGTCTATGCATGTTTAACTGAAAACAACCTGAAGAATTATGTATGAGATTATAAATTTTTCTGATGAAAATATTACTATTTTTAAAGATTGTTTATGAATTAATAATGTTGGTATTTAAAAATGAAATATAAGTATTACTTATCAACAGTTTTATAACCACCATGAGTGTGAGCAGACTAAATTGTCCAATTATATTCCTGGCATCATAAGTACGGTCTTGAAATTAAAATGTATTCACGCGTTCTTCAAATTCTGCACATAGGTTCACAGTAATTTAAATGACTAAAATAGGTGCTTATGATTACAATCACGGTAAAAGAAGAAATGGTGTATCTGTTAAGTACCTACCTCAAAGTGTGTTTTTGCAGATATCTTTGACAGCCACATTATGTACTTATTTGACATTGATTTGATTTGTCATTATTATGACATAAATTGATGGTAATCAATAGAACATCAGAAAAAGATTCGATCAGATACCAAGCTATGAAATTCATGTCAGCTCGTAAAGCACGCAATAAGTAGGTACCTAATGTTTATATTCACCTACCAGGCGTCTCTCTTTCTATCGCATAGCTCTGATCTCTTCCGACGCAACATGCGTAGTTGTAGTAATGTAGGTAGGTAGTGAGTCGGGCATGTCGTAAGCTAGACCTGCAGTTGCAATTTTTTTATTGTTCCTAAAGGCTTGTTTTTTAATTTAAATCCGATCAGCCGCACCAGCGTGAAAGAGTGAGAAGCACCTTCTCAATCCTCACTACAAACTCATTTATAGTGTGATTATTGATTAAAACATGAATTTGTTGACATTTCAACTGAGCGGATGTTGTGCGCCAACTTTTGTCTAGTAGATTCGAGCTAAGGTAGATCCAAATGTTTTTTTTCAATTATTTACCAACATAATTTCGATATGTATGATATATCAATGTAGAATAAAGTAACCTACCTTTATTTTATAATTTAAAAAAACATTTTAAATCATGTACACTTAAGTTTAAGTAATAATTTGTAATGGAAAAAAGAAAATTTACTTAGTACTTATATTGTAATACCTACTTAAGTATATGTGTATTAAGAATTTATTTGTAAGGTTTGAGTCTTCTGTTTACTAATCCAAAGATCCAGTGAATTCAAAAGTGCCAAATACTTATTATGTTAGTTTGTAAGTGTTTATTATAATAATAAATTAGACAGTGCCATAATGTGCCTTAAGCTATTGAAATATACGTAAAAATGCAAAAGCTGGATTATAATCACTTACGATAAAATTATTTCATGGTAATTTTAAAATTATTTCATTAGGTGTAGTTACGCAAAAAATTTTTTTTCATGGTAAGTAATTATAAAATTATTTCATTACGTGTATAATTTTATTTTGCGTAACCAAAATAAAATTATTTCAGTTTAATTACCCCATTTCTCAAGAAAAGTGATCATAGTAGATTTTCTTCAGTGTAGTGTATATTTTTTAATCGTGGTCATTATATGGAATAGTATTCGTAGAAATATCTGTGCGTTGCTAAATCAATTAGAATTTTGGACGTTTAGTAGCCCTTTAGCCTCATATAGTTACATGAAGCTGTAATCCAAAAGTATTTGTTTTTAATTATATATATTAACACAGTAACCAAATGTATATATTAAGAAATATGTCGCTGAATCGACGGTGCTGTAAGTTTAATGAAATATATGCTTGTAAGTGAAAGTACCCCACATTTCATATCCGTTGTTTTAAAAAAACATTACAGCTGGATAATTGTCCCTATTTACTATATTCCAAAGATAACTTAGAAGATACTTATTATTGAGATTTTTTAATTATGTACATCTTTAGGTTATTACTGCTATCTTTTTTATTGGTTTTGTAATAATATGCACTTGACTTTTGTCATACAAGTTCATGATGTGAAAGTACGAGTAAGTTTTAGTAAAATTTTAAGATTATTGTATAAATTTAATGTTTCATTATTTGTATTTTATTTTGATTATTGATTTAGTACCTACTGTCTTTCAGTTTAATGCATATCTATAACTGTCCTTTTGTATTATTTAACGTGACATGCCATGTGATTATGCTATTATGTGTTGCAAACCATATATGTATAACTGACATAATTATATCTCTATAAATAACTTATTTAATATTCGGACATTACAGAACTTCACAGGTCCGTTTCAGAATGTCCTAATAAAGTTTCGGGTTGCTAACCAACACATAAAATAACTGAATGATAAAAATTACAGTTATCATGCAGCGCGTTTCAAGCTTTACCGATGGATAGGCTAAATCGTGACTGTGAAACGCAAAGATAGTGTTTTGTTTAATAAATATGTTCTTGGTAGTACAACCGGAACTTACACGAACATTCTGAAAAAGGCCCTTACTATAATTTACGATACAATACTTAATTCTTCTTATGTACCGAACATATGAGTACCATTTTTTTAACTTCTATAATATTTTTTTTGTATTTTTAGTATTGAATACGACATGTAAGTATTATTAAATCGTTGAAGGACATAATTATTGTAATCTGTTACTTAATATGTTTTGATGTATTTCCAATTTTGCTAGTTAATAATAAAATTTAAAACAAAATACTTGTTTTTATTTATACAGGTACTGATTTAAATGAGGTTTATTAGGTGTTTGCACAGAAAATGATCCAAAATTAGCACATACAGATGTTACATAATATGTGGCGTATGTTACAAATGACTTGTTGAAGAGGTCCAATAAGACACGTAAAAGAGGACCAGAGAAATATGCTCAATGGCTTCTTTATACGGCTATGACAGAATTCGTCGTCGGAACCGATATTTTTTTTAGGTTTCCGCAAGTCAAAATGAAAAAATGAAACACTTATCTGATCACTTTGTAGTCCGTCTGTCAGTCAAGACCCTTTTTCTCAGGAACGCGTGCAGGTATCAAACTCAGAAATTTCTAGCAAATACACAAGTCTATTGTCCCTTGGAGCTGTGAAAAATTATGGCGTAACAAGGGAATAAAAATCTACAGAGTAGTTCCCGTGAACACAGAATTTAAAAATTTGGTAAGAAGCAACGTCTTATGGCACAGTTAAAGAAAAATTGCGAATAGCATAAATTTTTAGTTACATCATATAATACAAATATTTTTAATTATCTTAAAATATTATAACATTTAGCAAAAAAAACATCATAACTTTTACTTATATATCTACAGGTATTGTATGGAACCGGTGCGCGAGTTCGACTCGTACTTGGCCGTTTTATTTTACAATATATTTTTCATAACTTTCGCATTTACTTATTGCCAGTATTCGTTCTCATTTGTATAAATCATCAAAGTTGATGTAAAATTATTTAGGTAATGTTGAGCTTTTTTCATTTTGTACTGTATTGTTACTTATTTGGGGAACCAAAGTTCTTACACCAGTTACACGGAAGAATAATTGAACAGAAAGACGAAGTCTTTTCTCGTTTATATGCCTGTATCCTGCCCCACTCTTAACTTCTGAAAACACTGGGTCATTTGCTAAAGGAAGATTGGCAACATCTTGAAAAATCTTTTTGTATGGTGCAAAGTTGCAAACGCTTGCTTTTGTTCCTCTAACGAATCTTTAATATTTAATCATTGTTTCCTATTTCATTATGTCATAATTATGTTTCAAATTTTAAAAAGTATTTAATTGACGTAAACTACCTATTCTCTTAACAACTAAAGACGACTAAATGACGAGCATAAAACAAAAGAAAGATAAAAATTATATATACCCACATAAAAAAAAACAGATAATGCCTTTCAATAAGTTAACCCAAATTTTACGAACGACACTTTGCTCTAAAAATTCTCACAGGTGTAGGGCTTCTGAAGAAACTTTGATCGATATTTTTATTTCCTTGACACCTACAAGATCTAGGTACAATTAAATCTAAGGCATGAAAGGAGCATCAATATTAACTTATGAAATTTTTTGTGTGTGTTCTTTTCGTACTCTACCTTCATATAAAATAGGAGCACCAATTATTGTTAACATAAGTTTTTTTTGTGAGTTAACAAAGCGCGTATATAGTACGAACAGATGACACACAAACATTTTCATAGGTTAATATTGTTGCTCCTTTGGAGGGGAGATGCGTTGTTGGTGCCTCTGGTACGACGGTCAAAGGCACGACTCCCCAGTTTGTTCTTGTATCCGCTGGGAGTCAAACACAGGGTTGTAGTACTAAACACAAACTAGTTTATCACTGGTTTTATTGTACACGTATGACGACACAGTTTATAAGCATATAGATGGACATATTGACATGAACATTAATGTTATTCATTATTCAATAATTGTACAGTAACAGCGCAATAATATCGTAGGTAATCAGTTTTGTATTCCAACTCCTGTCAAGTTATATGGTTAGGCGCGAATTAGTAAGTTGTCCATAGATAAAACATACACGCCAGTCCACAGACGGGCGAGGCGTGTTGCCATGTACATACATAAGTTGACGCCACACTCCTTTTTATATAGGGTAGAATACAAACAGGTGACGTCAGAACGGCGGTCACATTAAATGTTTCGTTTATTATATAAGAAGCTCAGCAGCAATTATTGTTTCATGGTAGGCAGCGAATGGAAGCAAATGGGCAGCAGTTATTTTCCACAGTTGAAACGTTACACGACTAGTGACCGGACATTCTCACGGACACAAAATCTGTATCTAGGTAGATATAATAAATTTTATTCGATATCTTTGATTTCTTGATAGCTACAAAATCTATAAATAAACTATTAAGACAGAAAAGGGACAGTAATTATTGACCTATGAAAATTTCCGTGAAACCATACAGTTTATACAATCTAAAAAGTGACCCAAAACGTTTAGATTATACAAATAGCTAGGTAGCAAATATCTCGTCCCGAGTCGAGCCCGAGTGATAAGCGTAGACGCAATGGTAATAGAACACCGAAAGGGTGAAGTCGCGGACCATCTTGGTTGCATTAAAGCCTCAGAACACCATGAGGTAGTTGTGTATGAAGACAGAGGAGAAAATCTTAGTTACCTCAAAAAATCCATACACAACAATGCAACTGATTGTTGGGGACATCCGATCCCGAGTTCAGTTACCAAAAGTGGTTCAGAAAGGCTCCAAGAAAGAACAGAGGCAGAAAGAAGCCAGGAGTGTAGCTCAAAAAAGAGTAGTGGCCGTGTCGCCGCATTCCTGACAGCTTTCGGTACAGCAGTGGGAAGCTTATTCCGACACCCATCCCAACCCCGAAACCCAACGCCCACAAAACCACCACCCCGTGGCAAAGCACCATCAAAAGCTACCCGGACGAGAGCCGACATGGGACAGGTCAGTCCACCCCGATATATCCCGGCACAGGAAACAACAAGCCATGCAGCTAATGCCTTCCTAGAGTTTTTAGCCGTTATAAGGGCGACCAGAGAGGTCAACCACAGAAACTGCGAAAACATCTTGCAGTCCTTCAGGCTTAAAAATGAAAACCTTTTAAAGGTGAGACTCGAAGAGGCAGAAGCCGCTATATACAACAACGACACATCCCAGGTCATCAAGGGGAAAATGTTAGGTCAGTATATGGCAGCATACAATGCAACAGGCGGATTTGTGTCCCTGGACGAGGGAGAAACGGAGCGACTAGGTAGACCTAAATACGCGACACCACAAAATGACCAGAGCTATTATGTAACTCTCGGTGGTCTTCGTGAACGTCAGAGTGGACATCAATTTTTGAATTAACCGTCATGACGATTACCAGACTTTCTGAAGACGAGAGAATGAACGAAACTAGCCACTTTTGACGTAAAAATTGGTATTATGTAACTCTAATGACAGCTTCAAGACCACTACGAAACGTCAAATGAAGAAGGGAACTTTATTGCTCACTGGTTGGCGGGGTTTTTATTGCGAGTTTGCGTTGAGATAGAGATATTCTTATATAAATTGCAAATTCAATGATCCATATTGATTTATTGAAAATAATCACTTGCTTTTTTCTGATTTCAGCCACTCATTCTGCGGAAATTTGGACTTTCGTGTTAATTAACATTTGTGAAAGTCGAACAGGAGTTTTCTTTGTTTCAATAATATTACTTTGATATATTTGCTTATTATTAATGCTAGCTTGAGTCTACTATTCAATTTCGATATTAATCTTTGATTTTAGGTAGCAATATGGCTGGAGCTATTTTGTTGGCAGCTGCAGAGGAAGAACGCCTTAAAAGGCTGTTGATCATTGAGCGCAGGGTACTCAGGCAGGCTAGCAAGTCTCTATTGTTACCTGAGAAGGAATTTGTCGGGCATTACCGTCTACGAAAAGCCGATTTCGAACAACTCTGCGAAGATTTAATTCAGCTTTTGCCGGTAAAACAGCGCACTAGCGCTGTACGGCCAGAGATTAAGATACCTTAGTTAAATTCCTTTTAAAATAATGTACAGTGTTTGATGTTGCTAAATATGACGTTGATACTGTCTTGCAGATATTGGCAGCACTGGCATTTTATGCCAACGGCTGCTATCAAAAGAACATTGGTGCCTATTACCACCTAGGCATGTCACAAGCCTCTGTGTCACTCTGTCTAAGAGATGTCACCAAAGCCCTGAATAACCCAGATTCAGGCCAAATATATAAAGTTTCCTATGACTATAGTAGAGCGTGAGGACATCACAAGGAGGTGAATTTTGCAATTTATAAATATGTACCTATCTACTTTTAGTTTTCTTATACTTAATAAGCATATGCATCAGAGCAAAACGCATGTGTTCACATCATTTCATGTACATTTAAAGATCAAGATACTATAAAATGCTGTCATATAAAAAAGTAATACTGATAATAAACTAGAACTTCTTTTTGCTGATTCATGGATAAGTATGCATTTCCTGGTGTGGTGGGATGCATTGATGGCACTCATGTTGCAACCATTCGTCCCAGTAAAATGAAGAGGCCTACTACAATAGGAAGCAATACCATTCATTGAATGTCCTAATTGTATGTTATGAGTTTTGATGTAGGTAAGGTATAACACAGACATGTTTTTATAAACCTACTTACTAAAAAAAACATTTGTTTGTTTAGATTTGTGATGCTGATTTGCGCATCCTGCACATAGATACTCCTCTTTATCTCAAGGAACGTTTTCAATTTCTGCATCAAACACATTCTCTCTCTCTTCATTCAACAAATACATTGCTTTTGGATATGCCTGTCTCATCATCAACATATTTTAATAAATCATTTACAAAACATGCAGTCTTGTGGAATGCACTACCTGTTGATATCAGACAAGCTAAGTCTATTTCTTTATTTAAAGATATGGTGAAGAAGCACTACTTATCAAACATATGCTGAATATGTTACATATGTTTATTATGTTTTGTATAAGATATGTATGTATTGTATTATATAAATTGTAGTATATTATATATTATGTAATATTATAATGTATTGTATGTAAATATAATATTATATTTAGTTATTGTATTTATGTCTTAATTATATAAGTATAGTTTATGCACAATTAAAGACAATTATATGTGTGCTGTGCATATTATAATGCATAAATACATATGTTTTATCATTATTTTTTATTATTATTATTTTCTCTTTTCGGAATCCCTATACTGCAATATTGTAAATCCTCTCCATGCCTGTAAGAAATTGCTTAAGCGATAAGGCCGCCCTTTGTCCAATCTAATATATTAATTTGTTTGTAATAATTTTGTTTTCCTTAAGATTTGGAGGTCAGAGTCATGACTCTCATGTCTGGAATAATAGCCAAGTAAAGGCTCTGATGCAAGACATTAATGCTGAAGCCATTGACGATGAAGAAATTCTAAATGACCGGTCACAACAGCCAGAGCCTACTGCACATGAGCGGTGGAACCACCAAAACTTAGATGGGGAAAGGCAAGGTGCTGTGCAAAGATTGTGGTTCAGTCGACACCTCACATAGGTAAAATAGTGCAATACAACAAGAGTGTAACAAACATTGCTGTTTCATGACTCTTAAAAAATATCTGATTTTGTTTGTTTTTTTTTACAGGTTGATGCACTATGCACCCCGTATCAAGGCAGGCAAAACAGTCATACTGTGTGGTCTTGGTGTAACTTTGTATTACAGAAGAAGGAAATCCTTCAGAAGGACATATAATAGGATGATAATATTAATAGGAACATAATAAAACGAAATTAGCAGAAGAAAAAATGAAGTTACAGAAGTCATTTCATATAGCTTATTAGTAAAATCATTTTAAGATGTTTAAACAATGTTTCACTGACTTTTTCACTAGATTTTAACTAGAGTAATGTTTTTAAGAGTATGTTTGTATTTAAGTATATATGGCTTAATTGTTTGTAACCCTCTACAGCCTACATTGGAACACCAATTTTGATGTGCGATGTGTCAGGTTTTTTTTAAATAATTCTTTTGTATGATTATATGATACTAACTGCGATCCGCGGTGTCACCCGCGAGGTGATGATAATGATAAGTAGCCTATGTGCTATTCCAGGGTATGAACCATCTTAATTCCAAATTTCATGCAAATCCGTTCAGCCGTTTCAGCGTGAAGGCGCAACAGACATACAACAAACTTTAGCCTTTATATTATATTATATTTTATTGTATACCATTTTGTCTAAATTGTAACTTAGTATTCTATCTGAATAATAAAATAAAAGAATGTACATATTCTAGTGTAAGATAATATTGTTCACGCCTACGCTATCGTCGAGCATCTTCTCATCAAGCCGTCAAGTTATTTATTTTCCTCAGGCGTTTATATTTAAAGAACCATGCAGGGTAGCTGCGTTGACATGCCATTCAATCGCCATTCAATGTCTAGTGTACATCTCACGCATATATTTTGTTAATTACCAAGTTTTATGGAAATATTACATTATTTGGAGAAAGTAACTGGATTTGATTCAACACAAAGCAACTATCAAACATAAATTGGCGCCCGAACAAAAGGACTTCAAACAATACCTAGTCATTGCAATATTGTGACTACCATTCTGCCTCACGCCGACCTAACGTTCCTGAGAAACGCGGTGTGATAGCCAAGCAGACTTGGATGAGGAAGAAGCAGAAGCCAGGATATGTTGCCAACCGGGCAGTGATCAGCTATAGTAGCGTCCCCCGCAGCTTCAGTGCATCATATTCCATGAGATAAGTGCCTCCTTCGACCCTTCCTTTCAATCCACAATATCATTCGTAACCAATAATCATTTCATTACAGTCATCCAAATTACATCCTATTTCATTCTACTTGTGTCTATGTAAGTGTTGAATCAATTAACAGCGCAAATTAATCAATATTTTCAAGTAATTTTATAACGCAATCCTGCCATATTGTGAAACGCAATTAACGTTAACCTTACAGTTACCTACATACAATAGGTAAATCTGGCATCTTTTAACCAACAATCATTCGGCATAACTTAATTCAGACAATAATTAGTATATAGTATAACCTAATTTCCCCCCATAAGAAGGAAATATATCATTTTAACGGTGTATTTTAAGCCATTTTGCCGAAAATTTCCAGGGCACGTTGAGCTGTACCTACCACGCGACGGCCCGTAGTCCCGTTACGTTGCCGGCGCAGCGTCGGGATATGATAACAAGTTTACATCAGCGATATTCAACTGTACCGTGCCATCTCCGGCTACCTACTCCTACCAAATTGAGAAGCGTGAGATACAATTTTCATTACTACTTTATATTACTATGAATTCAAGTTCTTAGTTCAATTTTTTTTACATTATTACAAAGGCATTTTACACTTAGTACATACAACAATATAATTAAGTAATAATCAGTAATAACCTATATATTTTGCACCTTACTGAAGTAGATAATTATATCTACAGCTTACAACTAACTTTCAACTTTCAAATCATTTAACTTAATTATTTACATTTATCACATATTAATTTAATGTTTAAAATGCCGTTGGATAGTGAAAGACTTGGTTCTACTACCTCCACAACTTCCTTAAAGGAGCTTCTTACAAAACGAAGCTCAATTAAGGGTCAAATTACCAAGTTCAAGAACTATTTAGTCAACAATCTCGTTTATCAGCTACTGAGATGGCTGAACTTTCGCTTAAGCTTGGTAAATTTGAAGGAATGTCAACAAAGTTTGATATATTGCAAAGTGAAATCGAGGTATTAAATTCACCAAATCTTGATGTTGAGATCGACGAGAGAGACTATATTGAGCAAGAGATTATATCCAACATTGTCATTGCCAAATCAATTATTGAAAAATATAATACTATGAGAGATGAAGTAAGACGTGAATCTATTATTCAAGAAACTCAATGTAGTCACGATTGTCGTAATACTGGTGTAAAATTAGCACAAATACAAATATCAAAATTTAATGGCGCCTATTTCCGCTGGCTGGAGTTCCGTGACACATTTTTAAACCTAGTGCACTGTGTGTAATAACGAGCAAATAACGAACATTCACAAATTCCATTACCTTATTTCATATTTAGAAGGAGATGCATCACGTATTATATCAAATCTCGAGGTATCTTCTGTTAATTATAAAATCGCATGGGACTTATTATGTTCCCGTTATAATAATAAAAGGCTTCTTATCAATCATCACCTAAAATCATTATTCAACATTCAACCGATCGCTCGTGAGTCAGAGGGCTCGTTACGATTTTTGGTAGACCACGTCACGACTAACCTACGTGCTTTATCTAGCCTAGAACAACCAACTGGCCATTGGGACATATTATTAATTTTTATGCTGTCACATAAATTGGATAGCTCTACTCTAATAAAGTGGGAAGAAATGCGTAACTCTTTCGATGAAGTACCTACACTAGAACAATTTAATAAATTTTTAATCGATCGTGCAGACGTGCTCGAGTCGATTAATCGCAATAAATCACAAGTATCACTTTCCAATACTCCGCGGTTTCAATCAAATAATAGTAATAACAACGTAACAAAAAACAATGCTTACCGTAACCATAACAACAACTGCTATAAACAAACGCGAACTTTAAACTCATTTTCAAGTACTACTCAAAATACTTCAAATATTTCTCAATGTGTTGTTTGCAAAGATCATCACCGAATTTACGATTGTCCTGTCTTTAAAGCTAAGACTATAAAGGAACGATTAGCTGAAGTTGAAAGGTTAAACTTGTGTTCTAACTGCTTAAGGCGAGGCCACATATTGAGTCAATGTAACTTAGGCCCTTGCCGTCAATGCAAGAAAAAACATAACACTATGCTTCACGAATCTGACACTGAAATTTTAAGCAACTCAGCTATGAGTTACTTGGCTTCTAACGATGTTCTCTTGTCCACAGCTTTGGTTGTAGTTTCCAATCCTAATTCTAATGAAAGAATTACAGTTCGCGCCTTTTTAGACTGCGGCAGTCAATGGTCTTTTATAAGTAAGTCGTTAATGCATAAACTATCGCTTCAATCCAACCCAGTTGATCTAAGCGTCATTGGTATCAGTAACAAATCGGCCGATACGATTAAAGAGAGTTGTATTGCAAGAATTGAATCAATGCACAATTCATTCAATTCTAAATTATCCTTCTTTGTACTGAACGAACTAACAGGTAAATTACCTAGTATGCCTATCAACTTGAATAACTTAAATTTACCTAAAAATATAAAGTTGGCAGACCCCAACTTCCATCAACCAGGTGAAGTCGATATATTAATTGGCTGTGATATTTTCTGGGATATAGTTGAAAACGAGAAACAGTCTTTAGGACCGAATAACCCGAAATTAATTAAATCTAAATTGGGATGGTTGGTCGGAGGTCCGACATGTAAAATAGCTAACGTACGCTATAACAATAAAAACCAAAATCAAACTAACAATCGTTCTAACATTCACTGCAATCATTCTATTATATCAAATTCATCTGACACGTCTTCCAATATTGATGCTATGCTTACAAGATTTTGGGAGATAGAAGATATCCCTCAAAAACGGATTATGAGTAAAGACGAGAAAATGTGTGAAGATCACTTTCAAGAAAATACAATTCGTACAGATACAGGTCGATTTTGCGTAAAATTACCACTTATAGACTCCCCAGATTGCCTGGGTGACTCCTATAATACTGCAAAAAAACGTTTTTTAAATCTAGAAAAAAGGTTTCGTAGGAATCCTGATTTAAAAACTCAATATGTCAATTTTGTACGTGAGTATTCTGATTTAGGTCATCTATCCAAATCAAATGTACACATGCCTTATCCATCATACTTCTTATGTCATCATGCTGTTTTCAAAGATGCTAGTGAAAGCTCTCGTATCCGCGTCGTGTTTGATGGATCAACCCCTACTGCTTCCGGATACGCTGTCAACGATATTCTCATGGTAGGTCCATCAATTCAAGACTCTCTTTTCTCCATATTAGTAAGAGCACGACAACATAAGTATTTGATAACTGGCGATATCGAAAAAATGTATCGTCAGGTCTTAATTCACGAGAATGATCGTAACCTTCAATTGATTCTATGGAGAGAAGATGAGTCTGCACCTATCGAAATTATGCGATTAAATACTGTCACTTACGGTACCGCAAGTGCAAGTTATTTGAGCACACGATGTCTTTGGCAAGTTGGAGAAGAATGTGAAGATGAAATGATTAAAACAATTATACAAAAAGACTTTTATGTGGACGATCTCATAACTGGAGCTGATGATGAACTCTCGTTACGGCATATTTTACATTCAGTTTCAAATGCCTTAAATTCAGCTTGTTTCAATTTACGCAAGTACAAATCTAATTTACCTATAATATTTGAAAATCCCTCCATCATTACACAAGAGAATTTGACTTTAAGTGAATCATCAAGTACTCTTGGTATTGGTTGGAGTCCATTAAACGATTGCTTACATTTTCCCGCTAAAACCCCATCTCAATCTTCGACAGTCACAAAACGGACTATCATGTCAAACTCATTAAAAATATTTGACCCATTAGGACTTCTAAGTCCCTTCACTATACAGTCCAAAATGATTTTGCAAAGGCTATGGCAATTAAAACTTGATTGGGACCAACCTGTACCTCAAGACATACAAAAGGATTGGGGTTCCTTTGTGAACAACATAGCCTTTATATCAAATATACAGATTCCCAGAAGAGTCTTATGTGACTCACCAAAGGAAGTAGAGCTGCATTCATTTAGTGATGCTGCACTAGGGGGTCTGGGAGCATGTATCTATTTAAGATCTATAGATTGCAATAATGTTATCACAGTTAAATTATTATGTGCTAAATCCAAGGTTACACCTTTGAAACCCGTTACCATTCCACGCCTGGAGTTATGCGCGGCGTTACTTGCCGCTAGGTTATGTAAAAATGTAATCGATTCATTACGATACAAGCCTTCTCGTTGCGTTCATTGGTGCGACTCTACGGTTGTTCTAGGGTGGCTTAAAATTCATCCCAGCAAACTTAAAACATTTGTCGCAAATAGAGTTGTAGAGATACTTGAATTAACGCAGCCTTCAGCGTGGTCCTACGTACCTAGCGAAATGAATAGCGCCGATATAATTACTAGAAGCATTAATGCTAATCAACTCATAAACCATACTCTATGGTGGTCTGGCCCTAAATACCTACTTAAAAACGAATCAAACTGGCCTGTATTAGATCCTAAGTCTAAATGCAAAATTTTGCCAGAATTGAAAGGTAATGTCCAGTCATCATCCATAATAACTACTCCAGCTACTGTTACAGAGCCTATATTGCATTTGCAAAATTTTTCGAAATTAAATAGACTGCAAAGAGCAGTAGCTTATGTTAAGCGTTTTATATACAATTTAAAAAACCCTAGTAATAAACGGTGCGGAATTTTAACAATAGATGAATTAGATAGTGCATTTGTTTATCTGTGCTCCATTGCACAAAGACAATCTTTTTACACGGAACTAAAAACATTATTGAGTGGAAAGCCTTTAAACCCAAAATCAAAAATATTATCTCTGTCTCCATTTTTAGGAGAGTACAACTTAATTAGAGTTGGTGGAAGAATAGGTGCTAGTAATTATCCATATGAAAAGAAACATCCAATTCTTTTAGATTCTTCACACCATCTAACCAAACTTATATTTGAACACGAGCATTTACAAAATTTACATGCAGGTCCACAATTGTTGCTTGCCACGGTAAGAGAATCCATATGGCCAATCAATGGCAGGCATCTTGCTCGTCGTACAGTATTTAATTGCGCTCGGTGTAGACGTATTCAAGGTAAAACTTTGTGTCCTAAAATGGGTCAACTTCCATCTCAAAGGATCACTCCAGATTTTCCCTTTATTTCCGTAGGAATCGACTTTGGCGGCCCCTTTCTTATTCTCAATCGTAAGGGTCGCGGTGCGAAGCTCATTAAATGTTATTTGTGTTTGTTCGTTTGCCTACGTTATAAATGTCTACATCTAGAGGCAGTAAGTGACTTAACTAAGGATGCCTTCGTCATGACATTGCGAAGGTTCGTAGCTCGCCGCGGAAAGCCAGCCGAAATATTCTGCGATAACGGTAGGAATTTCGTTGCTGCAGCTAAGGAATTAGGAGATTTTATAAAAACTGACCCTCTATCTGACTTTGCAATTAAGGAGAAGATAAAATTTTCATTTTCACCAGCATACGCTTCTCATTTTGGCGGTATATGGGAGGCCGGAATAAAGTCATCAAAATCGCTATTAAAACGCGTGATGGGTAACACCCACCTCACATTTGAGGAAATTTCGACCTTATTTGCGCAAGTAGAATCTGTCCTGAATAGCCGTCCATTGTGTCCTTTATCCTGCTCCCCAGACGATTTTTCATCTCTATCCCCTGGGCACTTTCTTATAGAGAGACCCCTAACAGCACTGCCTGCACCAGATGTACAAAACTATAAACCAATTACTCTACAACGCTACGCCCGTCTTGAACAAATTCGTCAATATTTTTGGCAAAGGTGGCAACGAGACTATATATCTGAGCTACAACAGCGAACAAAATGGAAGGCTAACTTTACAAAACTTAATATTGGAGACTTGGTTCTGCTTCAAGAAGACCATACACCACCACTATCGTGGCGTCTTGGGCGTGTGATTCGTCTTTTTCCCGGACCAGATGGAATTTCCCGAGTCGCAGAATTAAACACTACACGAGGTTCTGTGCGTCGTCCTTTGGTTCGTCTTTGCCCGCTACCAACCCTAGATCTTCAAGGTTGAAAGTTTCTCTTTCAACGAGGGGGAAGATGTTCACGCCTACGCTATCGTCGAGCATCTTCTCATCAAGCCGTCAAGTTATTTATTTTCCTCAGGCGTTTATATTTAAAGAACCATGCAGGGTAGCTGCGTTGACATGCCATTCAATCGCCATTCAATGTCTAGTGTACATCTCACGCATATATTTTGTTAATTACCAAGTTTTATGAAAATATTACATTATTTGGAGAAAGTAACTGGATTTTATTCAACACAAAGCAACTATCAAACAATATTATGGAATTTTTGTTACATTTTAAGATTCTCCACAAGTGTTTCTTGCTGGTTCTTCTCTGTGGATGTAATCAAACTAGCTGAATAAAAAGTACAATACTCAATAAATACTTAATCATTTATTTATAAACAATACAAAATACAGCAATCCTATCCTAATTCTAAAAGGGGCGATGAATCTTACACCTATGTCCTGCTTGGGGTGTATTTGCATTTCCCTCCTGCCAGCCCAGCTCCAGCCGCTTCTTATCCTCAGTATCATGTATAGAGTTGCAGTGGAGCAACACATTCTACAGTTTCATTCTCATGCAAGCAGCCCTGGCACAGTGGACTCTGTTTCTCCAGTTTTGTGTAGGTGATAGTAGGTATAGATCACAATGGCCAGTATTGATCCCAATCATCACATGTAGATCTGCCCTCGTGAGCTTAAGTAGATTGTTAGATTATTTTTTGTTTTATATCAGTAAGGACACCGCATATTTAGTCAGACTTCTTGTTCCATAGATTTTGTAGTTGTTTCTCAATGTAGACATGCAACAGATTCTGTGATTCCTTTGCTGTGGGCTTACAGAACTGTGCAACGTCTGTAGGGATATTCTTTTTCACTCCTTCCCTTGACAAGAATAACTGCTCTATTATTACCCTGATATGAACTGTGGCTCTTATTACAAGTCACCGTTACCTTATATAATTATGTCTGCTAGATTTTGTAGCGCCAAGTGACAATCGGGCATGACTCTTGACCTAGCTGTTGATTTCCTGAGTGCATAGGTGATTTCCGCACTGTCAGTGGTAAATGTAAGAAACTCGTTCTTGATTTATCTTCTTGCGTTTTGTTTTTCTTGAGTAGATGGTTGCCGCCAGCTCTTCCCACTTCTTCGCTTTTATTTGTTTTTCTAATGGGCACTTATTTATAATTCGGCCCACTGCCAAATCGGTATTCTTTTCCATGAACTCTATTATAAGTTGGAGTTGTATGTCAGATATGACTTTGTGTGCAGGCATCCTAAAATGAGAAACTGTTATCACACTTTTGTTATGAGCCATGTAATTGTAACTTTTAATCACATCATCTAGTTTTACTTTGCTCACTTCACAATCACAAGTAATCTAAAATCATCCACTTCACGAATGTTTTTGTTTATCGCGCGAAACATTGACTGATGTTAACAAAAAAAAAAACTAAATATATCTTGCGTTTCGATATTATTTTAGGTGATACATCATTAACAGCGTATCTAAGATTGTGCGAGTTATATTATGTACTTTAATGATATATAATTAAACGATTTTACTTCCTATTTAAATAATTATATAATCACAATAAAATTACCATTTTGCGCCTTACAATTCCATGTAGTGCCAAATGGCCCTAAGATAGGGCCAGAAATTTCACGAAAGCATAAACGAAACGCACAAAAGACCCAATCTATTTCACTTTTGTTAGTTCATTCAACTTCCATCGTCAGTAAAAATGATAGATAATTCCCCTGAATCGCACCCCAATTGCCTTCGTCTTGAAGTTCACCAAGAGATAGCTAATAAGCCTGTATGTATGTATTGATTGTAGTAACGGCCCAGTGCACCAAAATAATGTTAGATGACCGTATCCTCGAAATGGCGAAATCTATTTTGGGGGGATCGGAGATCGAAGCATTCTGGAAAGACTGGGAAGTACCGAAAATACAATGGGTAAATGGAGTTCCAGGATGTGGCAAAACAACTTGGGTGGTAAGGCAATTCGATGTGGACAAGGACATCATTATCACAACAACTACAGAAGCAGCGAAAGACCTGAGGGAGAAGCTTGCGCACCGAATTGGAGACTTAGTTAAAACCAAGGTGCGCACAATGGCTTCAGTCCTCGTAAATGGTTTTAAAAGAACTGAGAGCTACAGCCGCCTAACGGTGGATGAAGCTACAGCCGCCTAACGGTGGATGAAGCTCTAATGAAGCATTTCGGAGCCATAGTCATGGCTTCCAGGCTACCTGGAGTTGATGAACTTGTCCTCATCGGAGATGTCAATCAGCTGCTTTATATCGATAGAGAAAATCTCTTCGTATTAAGGTACAACCGCCCTAACCTGGTAACAAACATCACCCAAGAGTTGTTATGCACGTGTTAGTTAGAATAATGAAAGTCAAAGTCAAAACCATTTATTCAATTTAGGCGTCTACGACGCTCTAATGAAATTTTAACATTGAAATATTCTATCATTACTGCCTCGTTCAGTAAACAAAGTCGTATAGAGCCACTTCGAGAAGAACGGGCAAGAAACTCGAGGCCATTCTTTTAAACGTCTTTTAACAATGTGATACTTACTTACTAACACTTCATTTACACTTATCAACTATTGATTGACATATTCGTCGTTATATAATACCAAAAAAAGAGTATAATAAATTACTTAACTTCACAACATCTTGATTCGGCAGCACTTCGTCGTTAAAGACTATTTCTACACCACTGGAGGTCTGCTCGGCACGGCGGTCCGACAGACACTGAATCGGGCAGCACTTTGTCATTAAAGACTATTTCGATACCACTAGAGGTCCGCTCCGCACGGCGGTCCGACAGACACTGAAGCTACTCGCAGTGAGTGAACCACAGATTACCCCCTCTAGATACCACATTACAAGATTTTTATTCGTATCCGAGCTCACCAAAGTTAGAGGTAGGTGCGGGTTGCGGGGACTAAAACAAAAGCGCTCTCATTGGCAATTTCAAGGTCACGCTAGTTAATATACTCGCCGTACGGACGTATGGTCCGTACGTGTACGGACACTCGCCGTAGGGATGGGCTTAGTCGTAGGAACATATTACACTTGCGATATTACTTCCGATTACGTTTGAATCTTGTCGATAAAAATACTATTTATATTTTTACCTAGACTTCTCTGAACAATCAAGGTAGTTTTCGTTCTGCATATTTAAAAAATAATATAGTTAATATTGTATTTTCTGCAAATACCTACTTGTTGACTTAGATGCGTATATACCTACGTATATATAATTTTTTTTAAATAAATTAACCAAAAGACGGTACCTACTTCAACACCCAAAAGTGTGAAATAACTTGTTGAAGTCGGTACCATGATTGTTCAAAAGTATCTATTATCACAATATTGTGCGCATGGTACCGACTTCGACATGTTATTTAATTTTTTGGGTGTAGAAGTCGGTTTCATTTTATGGTAAAAAAAAATTTTTCACTCTCTTTAGTGACCCTTGCTACTTACGGGATCGATTGTCTTTCATTGTCAACGACTATAACATCAAGTAAATATTGTTCAGTTATCGGAGTGTAACTCAATAACGGCTTGACCAATTTTTATGAAATTTAAATCGTAGGAAATGACGAGCATCAGCTTTCAAATAAAAAAAAGAATTTTTAAAATCGGGTCACCCACACATAAGTTCTGAGGTAAGAAAAACAAAAAAAAAACGGCCAAGTGCGAGTCGGACTCGCAGACGAAAGGTTCCGTACCATTAGCTATACAACATTAGACTTCATATAACCTTTAATAGCCTTTTTTGTTTTAACGTGCGCGAGTCCGACTCGCACTTGGCCAAATTTTTGTTTGTTGTTATAGCGGCAACAGAAATACATCATCTGTGAATGAAAAATCTGTTTCAACTGTCTAGCTATCACCGTTCTTGAGATACAGCCTGGTGACAGACGGACGGACGGACGGACAGCGAAGTCTTAGTAATAGGGTCCCGTTTTTACCCTTTGGGTACGGAACCCTAAAAAAACATACGAAATGAGAACCTCCTCCTTTTTTGGAAAGTTAAAAAACGATGTAAAACTTGTTATTCCCTGGTGGGTATTAATATAGGAAACCTTAAAAAAATGAGTTGTCCAAAAATATAATTGCTAGGCTTATATACTGACTGCTGTTATAATGTTTATATTATTTCGATGTCGATGTCGACACCGTCTTTAATTTAGAGAATTTCACAACACTAGCGTTGCACGTGCTTTCGCCAAAACGAGACAAAGCTTGCAACAGCTACCATGTGGAACAGAGACAAGAAACGATCTTTACCCAATTAGTACCAGTATACGCTGACCCCTCTTATAACCAGTAAAACAAAATTATCTGACTTATTAATTAAATCTTATTCCTTCTTTTTGGTAATTTGAACTCCAAGATAACTATTCATACCATTTCACTGTACATGTAGAATTTTATCTTATTTTGTTAATTCAAAACAAATTTTCACTGGCGCTAAAACACGGGAGCGTTTAGGCGCTTACGGGTCTGACACTTGGTCGAAACTGAAGCTATGATTCAAAGCGTTCTTTTTTTTTTTTTAGTTTAGGGAGGACATAGATGCTGGCTACCGCCTGTGCGGTCGTCCAGCTCCACCGGGTTTTGGGCGAGGGCCTGGCCCTACAATAGCCCGGGAGGGAGAAGTGCCGAAGGCACTTCTCCCGAGACGGGCGTAGAAGGCGAAAAGCGCTTTCTACCTCCGTCTCCTGCGGACGCCGAAAACGTACCGCTATTATAGGAGGGGTTGACAGCGAGCTCAAGGGCACCACTGTGGTTCGGACCTCGGCTTGTCTCGCTGTCGAGAGACATGGGGGGGATCGGAGCAAAATGCCTCTGTGCAACTGCAGTGTTGCACAATTGGGCCCTACTGAATAATACTCTTTGACTATTTGGAGAGCAATTTATCGTGACCTTGTTTTTGCCTCGAGCTCGCCGGCGAGCTCGGTGTTTGATTGTGTGACCTCTGATTACCTCACACCTGGGGATTTTACCTCGACGACTTGCGGATAACGCTAAAGCTGCCAACGTAATGGCTGCGATGGGGTCATCCGGGTCGTCTAATACCTGCCGTGGTCGGCGACGGGGGGGTTTGAAAAATGGGATAGAAGAGGCAGTCGAGTAGTTCGATGCCTGGACAACCAATGGGTTCGGGTGGTGGGGCGCTCGATCAAAGTATCGGCGGGCGCAGTCCTTATTGAACTGCGCTAGAGAGGGAAGGTTTAAGTCGCAATGCAACTCGGTGTTCCGGATATACCACGGGGCGCCGGTTGCATTACGAAGAAAACGGTTTTGGATGACTTGAAGTTTATGAAGGTGGGCCTCACTAGCATGACTAAACACTACTGATGCGTAAGTCATGATGGGGCGGATGCAGGCAGTGTAAAGTGTCTTCTTATTACTAAGAGACATTTTACTCTCTTTGCGAAGTAGGGGACCAAGGCGACCCATTATGAAGGCCGCTCTGTTACGGACGGTTGTTATGTGATCGTTAAAGGTGAGATGACGATCAAGGGTGACTCCGAGGTATTTTGTTCTAGGAACCCAGGGAATGGGTTCGTCGAACAAAATAAGCGGTTTCGGGTAAGGGGAGCGTGTCTTCTCAGTAAAGCACATAGCTGTGCTTTTAGCTGGGTTGACCGCGATGCGCCATTTTCGGAACCAGTCACCGATCTCGGTGATGGCCCGTTGCATGACGAAATAGGACTGTCTGTTGATATGCCACCCAGTGGTGTAAATGGCGGTATCATCCGCATATTGGGCTAGGAATACTTTGGGCTGAGAGCGTGGGATGTCACTGGTATACAGTGCAAAGAGAATAGGTGATAGCACGGAGCCCTGAGGGACTCCGGCTCTGACTGGGTGGGGGGAGGAGAGGGTGCCTTCCACGCGATAGCGAAAGCTTCTGGCTTTAAGGAAGTCTTGTAGGATGAGCACAAGACGTTCTGGCACGCCAAATTGGTATAGCTTGTAGATCAAGCCGTTGTGCCAGACTTTGTCAAAAGCTTTCGCTACGTCGAGGAAGACTGCTAGCGTAGTCTGGGGTTTGGGGTACTTATTGAAGCCCTCAATGATGTGCTCCGTGAGGCGGTGCACCTGTTGGACGCATGAGTGTCCGGGTCTGAAGCCAAACTGCTCATCTGGGATAAGGTGGTGTTCCTTAGCATGGGACTGGAGACGGTTTGCAAGTAACCGCTCGTAAAGTTTGCCTAAGGCACTGAGGAGGCTGATGGGGCGGTAACTGGTGGGGTCAGATGAGCTTTTGCCTGGTTTGTGAATGCCAATGACATTTGCACATTTCCAGGTGTCTGGGAATAAGCAGTGGCTCATAGCAGCATTGAAGATGCTGACTAAGAGATGGATGAGAGGAGGAGAGAGGGTTTTAAGAACCCTGTTGGAGATGCCATCGGCACCGGGGGATTTGCGCGGTCGGAGGGCCTTGATCAGTCTCTCCACCTCAGCGTAAGTCGCTAAGGTGATTGGTGGGAGTTCAGAGGTGACCACAGAGCTTTTACGTTCGACTTCAGCATCCACCGAATCGAGGTGAGCTTGGTCAACGTGATCTACGTTAGGGGAACACTGAGCCTCTAGGCTATCAGCTAGGCACTCAGCTTTGTCTTCGTCAAAGAACGCTGGGACTAGTGGGACTGGTCTGTATAAGGGAGGCATGTCGTTATGGTTACTTCCTTTCAAGCCTCGCGCCAAGTCCCAGTAAGCATGGTGGCTTGGCACGAGGTTTGAAAGTTTATCGCCCCATTGTTGATCACGCAACTCAGACATGCGACTTTGAACCATGCGTTCAAAGTGGCGTTTCTTAGTTTTGTTCTCTTTACTGGGGTAAGAGTCGTAATGTCGGGTCACTGCTTTACTCTCCGTCACCAATCGTCTCACATCCGCTGGAATGACAAGGCGCCGGTCGTCCGGCACTATGACCTCCTTTGCGGATGCACCTACTACGGTGGAGAGGTGATTGGTGAACGAATCGATCGCAAGGGTTACGTCATCTTTTGTCAGGATGTCGTCAGGGATCTTGTCTAGGTCCGGTGAACTGATAGCCTTTAGGGCATCGCCTACTTGCTTCCAGTTCACTATCGTCTTAGTGGGGCGGGGGAGGTCAGTCGTTGGGTCGGGACCTAGTCGCAGTATAATGGGTCGGTGGTCAGAGTGAAGCTCGTGAACCACTTCTATGGAGCGTAACCGGAGTGTTACGCCTCTGAATAGTGCCATGTCAAGCAAGTCAGATCGGTGGTCTTCCATATAAGGGTAGTGAGTGGGCTCAGTGGGCGCAATTATGTCAAAGTTAAGTTCTGCGATTAGGTTTTCAAGTGCAATACCTCTGGGATTGTTGACGTTACAATTCCATAGGATGTGCTTACTGTTGAAGTCGCCAATCAGAATGACGGCGCTTCCTAATGAGAATAGGGCTTCTAAGTCAGCTCGGACGATCGGCTTTTTGCAAGCTTGGTAACAGGATGCTATGACTATAGGTTGATGACCAGTCATAGCTAGGAGGCAACAAGATGCTTCCATATTAACAAGAGTCGGGGTAGGTAGGGGAATGCAGTGCAGGGACCTTTTGTAATAGATAAGAGTGCCTCCCCCACGGGAGTTCACTCTATCATCACGTACCGTTCTGTAATTGGCAAACCTAGGGTTCGCCTTCCCCGGTTTTAGAAAGGTTTCCTGCACGCATATGATATCGATAAGGTGGGTACAACAAAAGTCGTGGACGAGGTCACGTTGTCTGAAGAGGCCGTCAGCGTTAAATGACGCTAACGAAACTGAGTACGGTTTCGTGCGTTCGGTTGTACTACCCATAGTGGTTGTACTGGGGAGGGGCCTGGGGAACGAAGCGCTTAAGGGCGCTAAGTAAGTTCGCGTGTTCCAATGTGTATTGGATCACGTCCGCTGGGGATTGAGCGTATTGCATCTTGTGGAATAGCTCTTGTACCTCATTGATGTCAACCGACATAGCCAGATCGCTGACTAGGTTGATTGCCTCTTGAAGAGGGGCAGCCATCAATGGCATAGGTGGAGCTTGTGGCCGGGAAGCGGCGCGGGGAGGCGCGCGAATGGTGTTGGCGACGGGTGCCGGGAGCGCGGGGCGAGCCGGGGCCGGTGCGCGGGCAGGGGCCGCGGCGCGGGCGGGTGCGGGTGCGGGCGCGGGTGCGGGCGCGCGGGCCGGGGCGCGGGCGGTAGCGACGGTCTTAACCATACTGGGTGGTTTAGACCATGCGTTACGGGCTGGGAGCGGCGCGGGTATTACCTGTGAGGCAGGTACTACCGTTAGTTTAGGGCTTACCCGTTGGTAACGGTCGTAAGAGAGACGGGTCGGCCTATGCCTTGCCACCCTGTGGTTCACTCGTGGTGCTTTAGGGCAACCACGGTAATTCGCGGTATGCCCTTGAGCACCGCATAAAACACAGCTGGGTGGGTCCGGTGAATCCCGGGTGCGAGTGCACGCTGCTGTCGCGTGATCGCCTAGGCACTTAACGCACCTAGCGCGAGCGAAGCAGAAACGGGAGGCGTGCCCGTATAGTTGGCAGTTATGGCACTGCGAGGGACTCCCATTTTTGTATGGGGCTTGGACATCGAGTCCTGAGAGGCCACAGACCTTTTTTAAATTAAAAATGGCCTTGCCTTCAGGTGTACGATCTAGTACTACGAGTACTAGATCGTAGGGACTGCGGTCCTTCCCGCTGTACATGCGGTGAACTGCATGTACGGGGAAGTCTTGTGCCTTCAGGTCGGCACATACCGAATCGGTATGTACCTCCTTGGGCACACCGCGGATGACCACTCGGAGGACTTTCTCCTCTTCGAGCGCATAAGTATGAAAACTTATGCTCTCTTTACGGAGGAGCTTTGTTAGCGCTCTGTGGTCGCTACTGGTGGGCACTTGGACTTTAATGCCCTGCTGCGTGGAGCGGGCATTAGTGTAATGGATCCCACGATCCGAAACTAAACGGGACAGCATGTCCCATTTGGTTTTGTCCTGAATGAACAGGGGTGGAGGCGGTTTTTCGCGGCGCGCGCTCGCGTCCTGAGGGGACGCGGCAGTAGTGGCCGGAGCGGAGGGAGGAGACGCGGGGCGCGGGGCGGGGGTCGGCTTCTTGCCGGAGGCGGGGGCCTTAGCGGGTGCCTTGGCGGGAGGGGCGGAAGTTGCGCAACTAGCGGCTTTAGGAGCACGCTTGCGTTTGCGGTCAACGACGGTATAGCCGTCGTTGTCGGAGTCCGAGTCAGTGCGTAAGGCGCGACTCGGATCTACTTCCATCTCCGTTTCGGAGTCCGAAGTGGGCTCGACAACGGCGATGGAGGGACGGGTGCTCGCTGGCCTCCCGATCGGTGAGCGCGAGCGAGACCTCTCACGGGGAGGGGCTGCCACCGTGCGTCTATTGTCCGGGCCCGGGGCGGGCGAAAGCGGGCTGTCCTCTGAGAAGGACCGGGTCAGAGGAGGGACGTTGGCCTCCGGGATTGAAGTCCCGGAGGAAGCAATAAGAGTGTCCGTGAGGCGGGCACTCGCTTCCTCTTCTAGGAGTTGCATATGAGCAACATACAGATCGGGGTGGCGGAGGGCGAAGGTCTGAAGGACCTGCACCTCACCGTTAGAGGGACGGGACTGCATCCTGAGGGGAATACTCAGGACGCCCTATCAAGGGTTTGAATTCCCTCACACACCTTGTGAGCTCACTGTGTGAGAGGGAGTGTGTACCTAGGGTGTGCCCTAGTTGTGTACCCTCTCCGAGCTTTTTTCTCGGCGGAGAGGGGTGCTCCTAAGCGCTACTCCGGGGTTGACTAGGGGTGACCCCAAGGCCAGTAATCCCGGAGCCCAGCTTGCTTCGGCTGACCCGTGAAGCGGGAAAGGCCACGGTGCAAGGTTAAACCAAAACAACAACAGTGGCCGTTGTCACCGTAGGGTGTCACACTGCGACCGCAGCAAATGGCGGATTTGATCGTTCAGACGGGTTTGGCTGACGCTACCCCACGCCTGAACGACGTCGCTTAACAGCACAAAGTGTGTTGTTACGCGACTGTTACTATGTTGTGTCGGGTAGTAAAGTGGTGAAATGCGCACCGAAAAGTGCGGTCAAAACAAGACCACCAGCCCGATATGATGTTGTTCGTCCGAAACAAGGGACTTGGGTAGGTGGTAATGCCTGACGTCTTAGAGCGCCTCTGCGCGACGGCACGGCGAGCTCGTAGCTCGCGTTGCTCGGCGTTCGGCGGCTGCTCAGCTTCTGCACACAAAACAAAAACTTCGTCAGGACTGCGTATTCCAAGGCACTGGTCTGCAACTAGCGTCGGAACGATGACCCGAGTGAGACGGCAATAGTGCGGGGACTATTGCGGTCTCACTGGGAGATACTGGCGGAGCTGTAGACAGGTGTGCACGGCGTGGCGGCACAGGTCGGAATGTCAAAGCGTTCATTTATATCTAACTATTTAGGCTAATGCGTGGCGCGCGACCTCCGTCTAGTTTGCGGAATCTAGAGGGGGTAATCTGTGGAGTGAACAAACAAGGTGACAAAGCGACTACCGTCACAAACACATACTCTTTATAATTGACAATTGTGTGATCTCAAGCTCACGTATGGCAATAAGTATAATAAAATCTTCATTGTTTTTACACATATAAATAAAGCACATAATATAAACTATTTTATATAAGTATCTCAACAAATGTCACATGACCAGTTAAACTACTTATAAAATATACTTACAGTATTAATAACATCAAATAATGATTCAAGTGATCATGATAATCAATATATTATGCTTAGTCACAGTCTAACAACAAACACAATTAGGTACATTATTAAATTCACACCACAGATAAAGTAGGTATACACATGGATAATTAAACCAATACTTATTTTCCTCTTAAAAACCACAGAGTATAATTAAAACGAAATGAGAATGTCACGTTAAGCCAGTTGTTTAATCTTAAGCTTAAAGCTAATCAAGTGAAGATGAACAAATATTTCATTACATAGTAAGTCAATTTTCAAATAATCTATCACGGCCATACTGACCAGTACTTTGCTCTCGAAGTACAACCTCAATTTTCATTTCACTTTATTTTATTTCATTTCATGTTTCATTTCATTTCATGTTTTTTTTTCAAGTCATGTCATGTCAAGTCATGAAGTTTCATTTTATATTGTTATAAGAGGTCTCTGGCCTTGACATACTCTACGTATCACCTGCTGCGCATGACTTCCAGTAAAGTATCAGGACAGTGATCGACCAGCAGTACTTTTTATGTTCTTGTTTTTAAATTGCTTTTAGCCTCTGATCTTCAATGTATATTAGTCCTACCACCCTCTGCCAGTGGTATTACCGGGACCTTTAACTTCCTTTTAGCCCCTGACCTTTAACGTATATTAGTCCTACCAGACGCTGCCAGTGGTATTACCGGGACTAATGGAAGGTCAGAGACCGACCAGCGTGTCAGTCATATTGTCATATCGTCATAAAGTCATTATATTTAGTAATATAATGTTTACTCAAAATATTTATTATTATTATTATTTAAAATTTCCAAGAACGTTCACTCACAAAATCTTGAAATACTTTCCATCACATAATGTTTGCTACCACATAAACATATATTTTTTTTGTCTTTTACTTTTTTTTTAATGTATGGCTTTATTCACTTCGAGTTATTATTACAATATTGTATATTTCTACAATCAATTTATTTACATCTGATACGTTGAATTCCCTAATTGAAAAGCATCCGCCTGCAACTGCAGGTCTCCACCTTCCCGAATCTCCTATACAAGACATTGTTGAGGTGACCCCACAGGATGTTTCTGCAGCCGTGGCATCTTTTTTAAGTGGCTCAGCCGGTGGCCTTGATGGCCTCACGCCTCAGCACTTAAAAGATATTTTATCTTTTAGTTCTGGTGAGGTAGGCGAGACACTTTTAAGGGATGTGACGGCTTTGGTTAATTTGATGTTGTCGGGTCAGGTCAACAATGAAATTACCGAAATTCTGTACGGTGCGAATTTATGTGCCCTAAATAAAAAAGATGGTGGTATTAGGCCTATAGCAGTAGGCACCACTTATCGTCGCCTCACAGCCAAATGCAGTTGTAGGAAAAAGGTTGCTTTTTTAAGTAATCTTTTTCAACCACTGCAACTCGGTTTTGGTTCACAGGGTGGCTGTGAGGCTGCTGTACATTCACTTCGCACATTTCTTGATCAAAATTGTGGAGATGTGCTTTTGAAGGTGGATGTTAAAAATGCATTCAACTCTTTAGATAGAGGCACTCTTTTGACTGAAGTGAAAGATAAAATTCCGGAATTATACCCTTTCCTTTGGCAATGCTACGGCAAACCGTCAAAATTAACATACCAAAATAACGTTATTTTATCTTCTGTAGGATGTCAACAGGGTGATCCTCTGGGACCAGCCATTTTTAGCCTTGCGATCCACTCAATAATTCAATGTCTCCAATCAAAACTTAACGTTTGGTATTTGGATGACGGAACCTTAGGAGGCGATGCGAACACGGTTTTGGATGACTTGCGAGTACTTATAGACGATTTTCGTGTTATTGGCCTTGAACTAAATTTTTCTAAATGTGAACTTTTTGTTTGTGATACTTGTCCGGATAAAGTTTCGATTATTGAAAAATTCAACTTACTTGCGCCTAATATAAAATTAGTAGAAAAAAGTTCGCTTCGTCTTTTGGGTTCACCGATTCTTAACGAATCTTTATCACCATTTGTCGAAGAACAAATTCAAAAGTTTAGAAATGCTTCTAGCAGATTATCCAAAATTAACGCCCATATGGCTTTTACAATTATAAGATTTTGCCTTTTTGTTCCTAAATTTACATACTATTTAAGATGTTGTCAGCTGTGGCAACACAGTGAGCTTTTGTTAAACTTAGACAACTTAGTAAAAGATACGTTAGTGTCGGTTTTGAATGTTGAGATGGATGATAGGGCTTGGGTGCAAGCTTCCCTCCCTGTGAGGTTGGGGGGCATAGGGATACGCAAAATTTCTAGTGTGGCATTACCAGCTTTTTTGTCTTCTGTACACAGTACACACAAATTAGTAGAAAAAATTCTTGCACGATCTTTAGGCTCTTTCGATGTAGCATATCTGGCTGAGGCCAAAAACACATGGAGACTGGCTTGTCCAAATACTGAATTCCCAAAAATGTTGTCATCTCAGAAGCAGTGGGATCGGCCTCTATGCGAGCTAACACGGAAAGATCTTTTAAATACGTGTTCTAGCATCGCAGATCGTGCTCGTATTCTCGCTGTTTCTGTGTGGGAATCCGGTCTTTGGTTACAGGCCATTCCTTCTTACAAAACTGGTAGCCTTATAGATCCATCCGCTTTTCGTCTAGCTATTAGCTTACGCTTGGGTGCAAGGTGTTGTGTTGCACATCACTGCCAGTGTGGTACTGCAGTTGATCAACTCGGTCACCATGGCCTCTCCTGCTCTCGAAGTGCTGGTCGAATTTCCCGCCACGCCAGCCTTAACGATATCATTCGCCGGGCTTTTACCAGCGCCAATGTTCCAGCTATTCTCGAACCGAATGGTCTGATGCGTGACGATGGTAAAAGACCTGACGGCATGACTCTGGTTCCGTGGAAGTTAGGACGGCCCTTAGTGTGGGACGCTACGTGCGTGGACACTTTAGCGCCGTCACATCTTTCTGAAACCAACGTGAGGGCTGGCGCTGCGGCTACTTCGGCGGAGCAACTCAAGCGGCGCAAATATGCTAACCTCGGTATGGGTTACATATTTGAGCCGTTTGGTGTAGAGACGTTGGGTCCGTGGGGACCGGGAGCTCATCGTATTTTCCAAAACCTATCTGAGCGCTTGGTCGATGCGACGCGTGATCAAAATGCTGGCACATATTTGGCTCAACGAATAAGCATTGCAATTCAACGGGGCAATGCTGCCAGCATGCTGGGCACGCTGCCAACTGGGAGTGGGCTGGAGCATTTGGACTGCCTATGAGTCTGCTATGACTTATAGGTGTCTAAATGCTTTTATTGTAGTAGCTGTAGTGTTGTATATAGTTCATAGTATTTTGTTTTATTTATTTAACAATTATTTTTATAAGTTTTATAATACCATTTAATATAAGGCGGCCAACTTTCAGAAAATTTTATGCGGGACTTTTTGTAGGTAGATACGGTTTGAGGCATTTGTTTGGGGTGAATACGATGTATGAACTTTTGTCAGTATATTTACCTACCAAAATTACATAAAAACCTAAAACTTATAGTCAAAGTCAAAATCATTTATTCAATGTAGGCGTTTACGATGATCTTAATAAGGTCAATTACAAATTATAATATTGAAATATACATTTTGTTGCCACGATCAAAGTCAAAATCATTTATTCAATTTAGGCGTCTACGACGCTCTTATGAAGGTCAATTACAAATTTTAAAATTGAAATATTCTACATTGTACTGCCACATTTAGCAAAAAATCAAATCGTCAAACAAAAATTGTATACAGCCACTGCGAAAAGAACGGGCAAGAAACTCGGGGCTATTCTTTTAAACTTCTTTTAACAATGTGTTACATACTATATAATAACATAATTACAATATTAAACTTGCGTAAATTGCGTAGGTGACAGGCAAGGATAGCTTGGCAGAGGCGGACTTGAACAAGCATTTTTTTTCGTCTAAGTAATCACAAACTGTGTAGTAGGATTTCTTAGTCAAAATGTTTTTCACGAGCAAATTGAATTTTCCTTCTGTGAGCATTGTAATATGTTTGGGAACTTTATTATAAAACCGCACACAATTACCTACCAAAAAAGGAACTTTTGTTTGTAAGGCTGGCACTGCTATTTTTTATATGTATTTCTAGTGTTGTAATCGTGATTGTCACTGTTGAATATAATCTTACTCAAATGCTTACGAACATATAATAGTACATTACTGCAGCGGCCAGCAAAGGAGGCATTGATGGACGAACGTGTAAATATGGGCCGAAGCGAAGCCGAGGCACACATACGTAAGTCCATCAATGCCTAGTTGTGGCCAAGGCTTGTATAGTGCTTTTCTCAAATAATGCGCGGAAATTAAAACAAAGTTGTACCTAGGCAGAATTTTTTATTTGATGATACTTGCAGTTGTTAAATGTACAATTTATGAATTTTAAAGTGGACTTTCCGGGGATTATGCTGGTTTGGGATAATTCTAAAGAGGTGAAGAATTGCAGGTGGCGTTGATTTAAGTTCATCACACTCATTGTATTTACTTGAACTCATTTTGTGGAAACAATTACTTTTCAAAATCAATGACTATCAACAAACAACGATAAAATTGCCCGCGTTAAAGTGTTCATTTGTTTTATTTTTTCAATAAACAGCGTTCTATTTGCAAGCCAGGTCGAAATTTAAATAAAACCTTTGATAAGTTACCTCCTTGATTGCCATGCTTCGAAGTAAAAGATCGTTCCATTTTTAAATTACATGACAGATATGAGTTTACTATGAAATTTATTTGGCCGCTAGACACGACAGATATAGATTTTCATACATTTTTTGCCGGCCGCTGCGCGCATGTATTTGGCCAGTACAGCAATTTCGATTTATCTCGAAGAAGGTTGTCAAAATAATGCTCACATTTCCAAGCATGTTTGAGAAAATATTATTTTCATATCCTTACAAAAACCTTAGTCATTAATTTTAAAAACGATATTTTTAAACGCTTTTTCTTAAGTTCAGGGTGTTTATTTAGTATGACATGTGTTTACAACAGCCTATATTAAATTTAATAGTTTTGCTTGTACAAGCAAAGCTGTAGTGCACTTTTAGTCACGATTTTTCAGGCATCCACAGAGTATTTATCAACAAAATACTCTTTCGGTAGGCACAAGTAGACCAAGCAGTTTTTTAATGATATTCCGGTGTTTTTGATTGTTTCATATACCTCCTTCTGCCGATGTTCTGTGCTGTAGTTCTTCTTGTTTGTGCGCGCGTGTAGGTGGTGGGTGTGTTATGTTACATGTGTGTGGTTGAAAATTAGGCATGCGGGACATGCGGGACGCATTCATCGTTTCACGGGACTATTATATTAATTATTTCAAAGCGGGACTACAGCACGCATTACGGGACGGTCCCGCAGAATGCGGGACGGTTGGCCGCCTTAATTTAATATAATCTATCACGGTTCATTCAAATAATTATATGTAACTGTCGATTTAATGTTATAACATCTGCTATATTTATAAGCTTCAGCTTTACTTAAACTTGTTCAAAATAAACGTTTTGATCCACCCATTCACCGGACTACAAATGAATGGCATTTTTTTTGGCAACATCAGTATTTATTTAACTACTGTGTTGCTTTGGTGTCTTAGACGATCATTTCGTAAGAAATCCTTTCTCACTTATGATTTTGGCTGACATAGACCACACCACTCACAATCTAAGTTCTGTTTAGTCTTTACGCTGGAGTCGCAACGTTCCTTTCACCTTTCAGCAACACTGTACAACATTGCTCTGCTAGGTCCATATTGGAATGTACATTTATCATAGTTTCTTAAGATTTATCTACAACATCAGACAGCAGAGCCCGTACGGATGTTATATTTACACATGTGAACCTGATTTCACAAATCTTAAGATACTGATATTTCCCTCCCTATATATTTATGAGGCATCGCTTTAAATCAGGTCAAATAAACAAAACTATAACACTTTCTTTAGCAGTACACACAAAACCACACTACACAACATAAGGTGTAACAACACCCTATACAAAAAAAAGTGTATTTGCCTTAGGCATAAAATTGTATAACCAATTACCATCATCGCCGAAGGATATCAATTCATTTTCCATTTTAAAAGAAAATTTAAAGTTTTACTCATTAAGAGAGACGAATTACTTAGCATTCCATGGATTCACCGTATGGGTGCCGGGTCTATAGCGTTGCAGAGGAAGAGGCTAGAGGGGCCTGGTACTTGCAACCCAGGCGTAGGGTTAAGAGGGCTCTTTACAATGAAACGTTCCCCTTCCCGCTCAAGCCTCCTCCCCTATCTAACCAAATTTGCCAAGATTCTACTAATGCTGCCTTAGATACACGTTCTAGGATGGAAGTTACAGTTGTTCTTGGCAGGCCAAGGTCTTTAAGTAGGTTATATAGGGATTTCGCTGGTATACCCCTTGCTACATCTTCTACAGTCTATAAATTAACCACATAACGGTTTTTGGTTAATTCATTTGTTAGGTTATATTTGTTTGTTTTTAATGTGTGGTCCTTAGGTATGTTTGTTTCCCACGGCACAGTAAGTTCTATAAGTACTACGCGTTTTAGATCTTTTGAGTATAGAAATATGTCTGGTCTGGAAGACGAAACACCAACATCCTCAGGAATTTCGTAGTACCCTTCATACGTGTCAATCAAAAGAGTCCAATCGGGAGCTGCGCCTAAGATGGAGTAAAGCTTGGATTTAGACCTCGTAGATGACCCTTCTTTTACAAAATCGACGTGTCGTTTGTTCGTGGTCAAACCTTTTTTTTTTTTTTGCTCCAGCCACCGAGAGACTCGCTGCCTCTCGCATGATTTCGAGGACTCTATCATGGCGACATGAATAATGACCCCTATCAAGGAGCACCTTGCATCCTACCAATAAGTGCCTTGCTGTACCTATTACCTCCCGACAAATACTGCAAGACTTTTCGGTAGCTTTCCCCCATCTTACTAAGTTGCTTTGGTCTGGTAGGGTCATCTGAAAGGCGCTTAGATAAAATTTTAATAAGGCAGGTGACCAATCATATATCAAGGTACGCCACTTTAACGCCAGAGGGATACAAAATTCACCTATGGTAATGGTAAGGGTATAAATCATACTACCAAAATTGATGATCTTTTAGCTGACCGCTGTTTTAAAAATATTGACGTTAGTGTATAGCTTTATGACATCTAATTCACGGTTAATTTTTCCTCATCATCATCATTATTCGGAAGACGTTTACTGTTGAACAAAACCTCCCCCATGGAACGCCACAAAGAACGGCTACTAGCCGCTTGTAAACATTGGCTACCCGCGGCTTTTACGATGTAGTCAGTATCCACGTTCCGAATTTTATTGCACAAAGAAACTCCGAGCATAGCTCTTTCCATCATCGCTCATTGGGAGACTGAGCTTGTTCAAAGGGGCCACAGTCAAAAACCGCGTCTCGGTGCCATATGTCATTACTGGCAACAAACACTGCTTGAAGACTGGTCTTTAGGTTCTACAGGATCTTTGACGAAAAGAGGTCGCGTAACTTCCCGAATGCTGCCTATCCGAGTTGGATTCTATGGGCAACCTCTTTGCCGAAGTTGGACCTACCTAACTGGACAGTCTGTCCCAGGTAAATGTAATGGTCAACAACTTTGAACTTTGGCCAATGTTCACTGTTATTAAATAACTTATGTTCAATTTTATTAAAATATGTGTAGTCTTTTTTTTTTGTAGTGTTTACACGTATTTATTTAATTAATGTGTGATCAATATTGAAATGTATAATTGTACCATTATATGTACATTGAACAATGATAACTAATATAAGTACCATTTTTTTTTCTACAGTAGTATTTAGTTTCCAAATAATATAATGTGAAACGAATTTTGCACACTTATTAACACCCATTAAGGGCAGAATATAGCAGATACAATTTACTAAAACAAGTCCAAGATCTATGTATATAAACCATCCATATTCTTGGCAAAATTCATTTGAACATTTCCCACTGTACCTATTATTTTTCTTACAGGGAAAATCTTAATTTTCTTTTGAGTTTGTCATGTGTTTGCTGAATTTGTCACAGACCGTTTGGCTATTCTGACGAATTGTTTATCGTATTTGTTAACCGTAGCCACGTAACGTTTAACCTGACCATTGCTAACGAGAAATAAATATATTATAGCGTGATGTTAAATATATTTCTTATCAAATTCAACGATGAACTTTATAACTGGAAAAGTTTGAGCCTTTAGCGAATTAATGTAATCATTTTTATCTATAATAAGAAGAATATTGTCATACCCTTCCTCAGATTGTCTGAAAATCACAAATTAATCCAAGTGTAATAAATCACTTTCCCTATATGATTGAAAATAATTTTCTTAGATATAAAGTAATCTTCTGTTAAGGTGTAAATTAGACTGGTTCACTGTCTGTAGTTTCTAGTTTTGTTTAGTGTTTGTCATATCTTACGTGACAGTCGTCATCGTTTAAAGTTATAAATCTTTACCAGTTCTTACACTGCCTATGTCATCATAGAACGACAATAGTATTGATGAGAATTTCCCAAAAATCGTGTAATTTTGTTTTGTAGATCGATATCTAAATGACCTTTCAGTTCCTATAGTTGTTTGACAGGACCAAGGACCCTAATAATGTTCGAGCAAAGGTATACACTTTTAAGTCTACGTTTATCTTACATTCGATTTACAATAAAATGTTCTATCTCTCGGAGCAAGGTTTAAAATTGCAGTTGAACAGTATTGCTATCGATTTCTGTGCCACCAGGAGCCTCTCTTTTCGCATTTTACTATTAGCCATAGAAGGTTTGACAGTTTTAGACATAATATACAATTGGACATTATTGTATATATATATTTTTTAAGATCATTTCATTGTACGTTTGTGATTTAGTGATGGTCTAATTCATGTTTGACATGGTCAGAGTCTTCGGATTATGGTCTTATATGTAAATGTTCCATATACGCTTTGTGATTTAAAATAAGCCAATTTGTAACAGAAAACAACGTATGTCTTGAACATTGTCAGTTTTACGAGGTTTAGCAGTGGCGTCTAACACGTCGTGTTATCTAACAGTCTGCTAAATAATAATAATTAAATCGTATTTAAACAGTTATTTTTGGGATTTTCTCCAGATGTTGTGAATAGTGAAATAAGTTCTGCAATAGTATTAACACGATTGTTAAGAGAAGCAATTCTTACATTTACTTCCTGGCTACGTCCACATACAAGCTTTATCAACTGTGCTTCCGTAAGGCTATCTAACTATTTCATAGTAATCTGAGTTTTACTCTGGTGCATTCACATATGAATAGATAGTTTCCAAAATTAACAGAAAAGCTATCCCTCTGAAGCACAGCTTTTGTTTGTATATCTGATAAAATTTTTACTCCCAGACGAAGGTCCTCAAATAAGTTCGAAACTAGTTGAAGAAATATCCGGTAAAATTTACGTGGTTGCTAAACTATATATTATTATCTGTTATGTATAATTTTTCGGGGTGGGGTTCAAATTCTTTTTGTTCCTTTGAACAGGTCCCACTTTTCAATGTGAGGATCCTAGGTTTTCACCATAACAATACATAGCCCATAAAGGCCTCACCTGATAACAGTAGTGATGGTGCTCTATCCATGATCACCAAATAGCGGTATACCTGCTGTCTGCACCGTTGTCATTCTTGTCAGGATCATAAGGTGGTAGCACCACGTCATCACCATGGTGTGAGCCAGCTGCTGCGTCGCAGATGGCCTTTAGTAGACCCTCCAAAACAGCCATCAGAAGCCACGTCCACACATTCTGAAAGCATTTGAAATAATATGAAGTATACGTGTTCTATCCCACTTCTGATGTTAGTTAGAATAATGAAAGTCAAAGTCAAAGTCAAAACCATTTATTCAATTTAGGCGTCTACGACGCTCTAATGAAATTTTAACATTGAAATATTCTATCATTACTGCCTCGTTCAGTAAACAAAGTTGTATAGAGCCACTTCGAGAAGAACGGGCAAGAAACTCGGGGCCATTCTTTTAAATGTCTTTTAACAATGTGATACTTACTTACTAACACTTCATTTACACTTATCAACTATTGATTGACATATTCGTCGTTATATAATACCAAAAAAAGAGTATAATAAATTACTTAACTTCACAACATCTTGATTCGGCAGCACTTCGTCGTTAAAGACTATTTCTACACCACTGGAGGTCTGCTCGGCACGGCGGTCCGACAGACACTGAATCGGGCAGCACTTTGTCATTAAAGACTATTTCGATACCACTAGAGGTCCGCTCCGCACGGCGGTCCGACAGACACTGAAGCTACTCGCAGTGAGTGAACAAACAAGGTGACAAAGCGACTACCGTCACAAACACATACTCTTTATAATTGACAATTGTGTTTCGTATGGCAATAAGTATAATAAAATCTTCATTGTTTTTACACATATAAATAAAGCACATAATATAAACTATTTTATATAAGTATCTCAACAAATGTCACATGACCAGTTAAACTACTTATAAAATATACTTACAGTATTAATAACATCAAATAATGATTCAAGTGATCTATACATATGGCAATAAGTATAATAAAATCTTCAATGTTTTACACATCATAAATAAAGAACATATTATAAACTATTTTTAATAAGTACTTTACACTGTCACGTGATCAATTTCGCTACTTATAAAATATACTTCCAGTAATATTATAATTAAATAATGATTCAAGTGATCATGATAATCAATATATTATGCTTAGTCACAGTCTAACAACAAACACAATTAGGTACATTATTAAATTCACACCACAGATAAAGTAGGTATACACATGGATAATTAAACCAATACTTATTTTCCTCTTAAAAACCACAGAGTATAATTAAAACGAAATGAGAATGTCACATTAAGCCAGTTGTTTAATCTTAAGCTTAAAGCTAATCAAGTGAAGATGAACAAATATTTCATTACATAGTAAGTCAATTTTCAAATAATCTATCACACGCATCGGAACCCAATGGATGTCGCGTACGCACTGAGGGAAATATACTCTGGTATATATTCCTCAGCTCCCAGTATTAAGTCCCTTAAGCTTGAAAGGTACACAGGTGCAAAAATCCCCAAATCCCTCCCCAACACTATTCCTGGTTCACACCCAGGAAGAAAAGGAGACCCTAATAAGCCAGGGCTACGGAGAGGGAAGTGGATCACGCACCCTTACCATCCACGAAGCGCAGGGACTGACATACGAGTCGGTCATCGCCATCAAGACCAAGCATGAAGTTGCACGAGAGCGTCCCGCATGCCGTCGTTGCAATTTCACGGAGGAACCTTCATATACTACGCAGATGATGAAAACGACGCCATAGGACGGTTCGTTAGGAAGGCGATGGTTGTGACACCAAAAGCCATCCATGATTACAACCTCAAAATGGCGATCAAAGATCGAAATAGCTCGGTAATGGAGGCCCTGTTAAAATGTGACGTGGGAGAATAACAAAATATGTAAATTTCTGTAGGTATATTATTTTATTGTAGTCCCAAATTATTTTTGTAATTGTAATCGTTGGCACGGGTATCCGGAGCGATCATGCTCACAGAAAGGTGTTGTCTAGCGGCGGTGTTGTGTGTCGGGTCGCCATCTTCCCTCAAAAATGGTTGAGGAAGGCGATGGCTGGCACATGCGTCAACTCGTAAACGGGTGCTGCTAGAGGATACTGGTCTGCTCTGGATGCTGGTGCTAATGACATTTTCCCCTTGGAATGTTGCATGTTTCCTATTTCATATTTCTTGTTTACTAATAAATTATGTCATAGTTAAAAAAAGTCACGGACCCTGGAGTCTGTGGAGTATAGATTTAAAATTATAAAAAAAAAAAAAAAAGATGTCGAAGACAGTAGCGCCACCACGGTATAACGGCGGCGTGCGGTAAACTTCTCGCAACCATAAATAGGTCGAAGATAATGCTCATTTGGCGTTTTCAAAATCAAGTCTTTTTTTTTGTTATTGTGACGGAACTAGCTCGAGGCCCCCTGATGTTAAGCGGACTAACCTCTGCCTATAACAGATGCATTTCGTCACAAGTCACGAATTGCACTACGCCCGTCACCTTGAGACGTAGATGTTAAGTCTCATGTGCCTATAATTTCACTGGCTCTCAAGGACTGCTGCCTACTGCTGCAACACACGCTTAGGTGCTTGGCAACAGATTTTGACTAGTCGAGGGTGGTCGCTAGCCAGCGGCGGTATTCGAAACATGGACCTGCTGCGCGGCAGTCCATAGCCAATGCCGCTGAGCCATCACTGCTTCAAAAATGAAATAAAACCAACAACAAGTCCTAGTGACCCGCCATTCTGATAGACAGCACTACAAAAAGCGATTACTAAAACTTTATTAACAACACACTACAAACTAAATACAACACTACATCTACTACAACGAAAATACTTTGCCTAAAGGCCATCGCAGGCCTACAGGCAGTCCGAATGTTCCAGCCCACTACCAGATGACAGCGTGCCCAGCATGCTGGCAACATTGTCCCGATTGCAATGCTTATTTTTTGAGTCCAATAAGTGCCAGCCTTTTGATCATGCGTCGCATCGACCAAGCGCTCTGATAAGTTTTGGAAAATAATATGAGCTTCCCTTTCTTGATTATATGTATGTGAATATTATAAAACATAACGTCTCTCTGTGATGCCTTCAAAGCGAAGAATATTAGTACATTGCTGGAGCGCCAATTTTTTTATCAACGGTAATAGACAGTTCCTCCCAGTTCTATTTACCGGCGCGGCGCCGGAATCTTTTGTTCAGTACCTACATAGAACCAAGAAATATAGGTTCGATGCTTGGGGTGAAAAAATGCCATCAAATATGAACCTACCTGAAGTGTTTTTTTTTAATGTCATTATTAAAGAACAAGGTCACCTGATGTGAAGCGGTAACCTCTGCCTATAACAGATGCATTTCGTCACAAGTGATGCACTGCGCCCGTCACCCTGAGACCTACAGTTGTTGAGTCTCATGTGCCTGTAATACTGGCTCTCAAGGGCTGCTGCCAGAACACACTGTTAAGTACTTGTCGACAGACTTTCCACTTGAGGGTGGTAGCGAGCCAGTCGAGCATTTGCAAAATGCCCTTCCACCATCCGGTGAACCTCAAGCTGGCGGCCGGGATAGAACCAGGGACCAACAGCAGGCCATAGCTATAACCACTCGGCATTCATTGCTTCAAAAGTAGTGTATAAGAAAGAGAATCATTTGAATAAAAACTATTTCTAGACATTGATTTAGTTTATTCCAATAAAACTTATATATACGAGTACACTAGCATTATTTGCACGACACCCATAGTTAATCAACGATCATTTAGTGAAGGAAGCCAGGCATCACCCGAATCCTGTGTGGCCTTTCGAACGAACGTTGGTAAGCAGCAGAGTCTTGGAATCCATCATCAGCATCTGCGTCTCCAGAATCTCCATAATCCGCGTCTCTCTTTACAAAATGAGCACCACGAGGCTTTCCAGGTTGACTTGGACCTTTAGGCTTAGGGCCATCCGCCATGCTTTCGCAGACCAGCGCGAACAGGCACACCACCATCAAAACTGCTGTCAACTTCGATATCGCCATTTAAATTCAGTATGCTTCTCTGTATTTTGGGCCAGTGTTTTTATATCAGGTTTTGTTTTTTGTAACAATTATCGCTACAGCGTTAACAAAAGCGTTATTCGAATAGTTATCGATTGGTTAGGATGAGAATAATATGTTTTTGTGTGTGTTTGTTGAGGATTTGCGTGTGTAGCAAGTTTGTTGAATATATTTTTGCTGTGTCCCTGAAAATTTATATATTATACCATTAGGTTTATATAACTGCACTTGTTTGTATGACATATTAGTATTTTGTTGAAAGATCAGTAGGGAAACATGTAAAGTAAGCGCAATATGCTGAAACTGCGAAAGGTTCTAGCGCTCTGTGATCTCCCCCCTCTCCCCTCGTTTGTAGGGTAGGTACAAACGAGAACTCACCTAATTAATGTGGGTTCTGATTAACGGAGAAGAAATAAAATCTTGGTCATCACCGAAATGTTTCATTTAGCCGCCCTGGTGGGCTATAGTAGATCAGAATACCCAGCATGTTGAAGAACTAAAGACGCATCTGTAAGCCTGGATACTTGAGTGTGCCAAGGTGTCATATACAGGGTTATTAGTAAAATGCTAACAACCTCTTACGGCTGACTTCTGCCAGTCCTAACAAAAATTTTGAGCTTTTTTTTATGTGTATTTGACGTAATAAGCACGAGGACCACCTGATCTTCAAAGTTTCTTGCGCCTGTAATTTATTATCTCATATATTTTATTACTTCCGAGCGAAGAGCGCCCGCCGCGGATACACTGGACAGCGCCGCGCTCCCTTTGAATAGAGTTTTGAATATTTACATCGAGCAAAGTAATAAAAAAAATGAATTAATACATTACAGGCACAAGATACTTTTAACATCAGGTGGTCCTTGTGCTTATTCCGTCAAATCCACAAGAAAAAAAAAATCTCAAAATGTTTGTTAGGACTAGCAGAAGTCTTTTTTTTTTTTTTTTTATGCTGGATAGGTTAGCCTTGGACCACTATCTCACCTGATGGTAAGTGATGATGTGGTCGGAGATGTTGTTCAGGCTAACCTAGAATTACTGGCTCTCAAGGACAGCTGCCGGAACACACCGTTAGGTGCTTGGCGGCAGATTTTCTACTTGAGGGTGGTAGCTAGCCAGGCGGGCATTCGCAAAATGCCCTACCACCATGCTATAACGACTGCTATCCTAAGACAACAACCGGGACCGACGGCTTAACGTGCCCTCCGAAGCACGGAAGCGCTCAGTAGTAATGTCACCAGCGGTCACCCATCCAACTCATGACCGCGGCGGACGTTGCTTAACTTTGCTGATCGATTCAGAATGGTTAAGCAAACTTCGCTACGAGCGCTTCAAAAAGACAAAAAGTCAACCCTAAGAGGTTGTTAGCATATTACCAATAACCCTGTATATAACGAATACCCCCTACAGTAGTGACCCCACGAATTTTTCCATTACATTTATTTTTATGCTATCATTTTGGAACAAGCACGAGGCTTAACGTTCAGGTGAATGTTAAGCGGTTACCTCTGCCTATAACAGATGCAGTTTGTCACAAGTGGCGAACTGCACTGCGCCCGTCATCCTAAGACAAAGTTGTAGAAATGAAATATTTCGTGCTGCTGCCCACCTTCCGATATTTTACCGTTAATCGCCTCTTAAGACACGCATAGGTAGCAACAGGGGGTGACATTCAAGCGTGGCCCAACGGGAATAAGGCAAACCCCCTTAATGAGGGAGGCTGTGTTCAGCAGTGGACAATCCGGCTTATACAGTGTACTCGTACAATGGACAAACTAAAATACAATATTCAAACTAAAATTAAAATACGACTATTTCTCTCAAAAAAAAATTTAACAAAAGATTGAACCGACTTCAACACTCTAAGTTTGAAATAACTTGTTGAAGGCGGTACAGACCAATTTCGAACTTATTTGAAATTCTGCGTCTAAAAAAATACAAATGTTCCCATGAGCGATGCTGCTGGTCCACTCTAAAAAAA
Source organism: Plagodis dolabraria (assembly GCA_963854805.1). Classification (NCBI taxonomy): domain Eukaryota; kingdom Metazoa; phylum Arthropoda; class Insecta; order Lepidoptera; family Geometridae; genus Plagodis; species Plagodis dolabraria. The sequence goes on along the minus strand of OY978457.1, from coordinate 5,166,369 downwards.
ACCCAGATGCCTTATTCGCAGCATCAGATCAATTAAAAATGTTCAATGGGGTACATAAAAAGGTAAACGAAATTTTTATTCACACCCATACTGTTATCGTCTTGAGTAATGTTCTTTTCATTCGCACAATGATATTTTATTTGTTATTGACTCATGCATACGAACCTCCAATCATTTCTAGTCACCTACATATTTATTTTTTGTATAAAATATTATTTGCCTCGCCCTTCGCATCATCACGCATTCGGAGAAGATCATGTTTATTACGGGGTATATATAAATATTTAAATCATATCTTTAAAACACTAGTACAGAACCTAGAAAATCTGAAATACTTATTTTGTATCTAACAATCATTCAACGAGCTATGTAGAGAGCTATGCTCGGAGTTTCGTTATAAAATCCTGAACGTGGATATTCACCAAAGAACCAGTCACCGACATAGCTTTCAGTATTTGCAAGTTGAAGTTGCAAGGGGCGCACTTTATTTTTTCCATCGGACGTCCAGACAGACGGAGAGGCGCCATCCGTACATGGTTGATATTCCCAGGACTCGTACGAAGCGCTTCGCTTCCACTTTTCTCGTGCGTACTGCAAAAGAATGGAACTCCTTACCGTTGTCAGTTTTTCCCGATGAATACAACATGGGTGTCTTGAAATCGAGAGTAAATAGGTTTCTTCTAGGTAAGCGTGCTCTATCTTAGATCACACCAATGAATGCTTAATATCAGGCAGGGTGTGGTCAAACGCAAACCTATGATGAATAATAAAAAAAAACATTGTTCTACGAACTGATAACCGATGGGGAAAATAAGTTCTGGAGAGGCTACCACATTACACCGAAAGACGTAGAATTGATAGGCCCTCCACTAAGTGGACTGAAGACATCGTAAAAGTCGCGGGTAGCTAATGGTTACAAGTGGCTAATATACGTTTTAAGGGGGAAGCCTTTCAACAGTGGACTTCTTCCGGCTGATGAAGACGATGTAACAGTACTCTGTTGAGACAAATATATACAAACTCCATTTATTATGTATAAAAAGTTCAAACCATAGGCTTAGAATGTACAGCGAAAAAATCCTGTATCTATGGTCCAAACACATACAGTAATCATAACAACATATATTTTCATCAAGGTAACCAGTTTTTCCATAAAAGGCCTTTTTATTCTCTATTGATATATGGCAAATATACAATCCTTGCAACACTCAAATGAAACTATTCACTCAATCACTCCCATTCAATCGTTCATACATTCGTTCGCTGTTCGTTCACTCTTGTGATTCAAATATGATTATTCATTAAACTGTCGTCGAACCGAGCACACTCGTTTTTCTTCTCCTGACCCCATATCCAATAGGTTATGGGCCCAGGCCGCGTTTTCTACTGCACAAACTAAAGTATATAAAGTCTAGCACGAGTAATTACTACATTCTCAGTATGGATTCACGGAACAAAAAATATATACAACCATTTAACGGCGAGAGGTATAGCACATGGAAGTTTCGAATACAATCACTGTTAGAAGAACTTCAAGTACTCAGTGTTGTTGAAGATGCCACACCAGAAGATCCTGACGCTGAATGGCTGAAGAAAAACATCATTGAATATTTGAGTGACTCGTTTTTAAATTTCGCTAAAGATTCCGCTACCGCCAAATCCATTATAGAAAATCTTGACAAGATATACGAGCGGCGAAGTCTTGCATCGCAATTGACGTTACGAAAACAGTCATTAAATCTCAAATTACAACCCGATGAGATATTACTGCAACTTTTTACGAGGTTCGATAACTTAGTCACGGAACTGATTTCTGCTGGTGCAAAACTAGACGAAATGGATAAAATTGCACATCTTCTGCTCACGCTACCCACATCTTATAATGGCGTCATAACTGCATTAGAAACGCTCGGTGAAGAGCACTTGAGCTTAGTTTTCATGAAAACACGTTTATTAGATCATGGAATTAAGTTAAAGGCTGAAACTACGACGGAACTTAAGGCCCTGCATACTGGTATCAAGCGTTTCAAAACCCAAAATTCGCCAGTACCTAATAAGAAAAATAAAGTCTACCCGCAGAATAAAGGAAATAATCAAACTGGATACACGACCTACAAGTTTTCAAAAATGTATTGCGACCATTGTGGATGACGAAATCATATTCAAAGAGATTGCCGTTTCTACAAAAATCAACAGCAAGACGAACAATCTTCAAATTACAAGAGGGCTGCCAACAACGTTCAAGCCAGCAACAATGATGAGGACGGTTTTGCTTTTATGTTCTCAAAATGTAACTTACCTAATGCCGCTGATAATCGGTTAGCTAACAATGAAATTTGTTTTCTTTTAGATTCCGGGGCGACCGACCACATCCGTAACGATCGAGAGGTTTTTTACTAACCGACACCTCTAAAGATCGGCGTTGCAAAGAACGGGACCTCCATCCTTGCATTTGGTAAAGGGAGGATTGAGGTAACAACGATGTATTCGCCAGAGGTTCGGTATAATTTACTATCGGTAAATCGCATACAACAGACAGGTATGTCGGTTATTTTTGGTAATAATGGTGTTCAAGTATATAAAAATAACAAATGTTATATGAACGGTGAAAATACTAACAATCTTTTTAGAAAATCTAACATTTGAAATTGATAGATTGCAGTGTAAATTAAATGTTGTTCATCAAAATAGTTGTGAAAAACGCCAAGATATATACAAATTATGGCATGATCGACTAGGTCACTTAAATAAACAAAAATATAATACACTCAAAAATGTTATTGACTCTTCTGTCTGTCTTCAATCATCGATAACGTTGTACCTACCGATGATTTATGTGAACCTTGTATTCTCGGTAAACAATCCCGATTGCCATTTCAAAAATCAAAAGACAAATGCAACAAAAACAACCGACCCCTGTTTATTGTTCATTCTGATGTATGCGTACCGATAAAGCCTACAACTATATTTATGATTAAAATTATTTTGTTAATTTCATTGATGATTTTACACATTACCAGGTTACATATCTAATGAACTCAAAATCCGAAGTATTAAAATGATTTCAAGATTTTGTAGCTAAGAGTTAAAATCTGTAACACAAAAGTGACAAATCTGTACTGCGATAACGGGCGAGAATACCTCTCTAACGAATTCAAAGAGTTTAGTGTTTGTAAGGGAATAACCTACCATCTGACGGTACCTTATACGCCTCAACAAAATGGTGTCGCCGAGGGCATGAATTGTACGTTAACCGAAATGGCTAGAACATTAGTTACAAGTGTGAAGTTAGACAAATGTTCTTGGGGTGAAGCTATCTTAACGTCCACGTACTTAACAAATAAACTACCCACAAAAGCGCTCGCAAATGATAAAACACCATATAAAATGTGGCATAAAAAAAAAAAAAATTGCTATTTAAAGGTATTTGGTTCAACGGCTTATGTCCATGATAAAACAAAAAGTTCAAAATTTGACGAAAAATCATTAAAAGTCATACTAGTCGGATATGATCAAAACGGTTATACATTGTTTAACGTACAAAATAAACAGTTTTTCATCGCTCGAGACATTATTTTCGACGAGTTAAATTTTGAATTTTCCAGGCTGGTTGAAAATTATAAAAATAATTCCGTCGAAGTTCCCGCCGAAATTAATAAGCTCAATAATAAATTGACAAAGTTAATAGGCACAAAACTCTTCCTAACGATAACTCAGAAGCTGGAACTTCATCTAGCTACTGCTAGGCTCGTTTATTTCGCGTACTTCCACAGTATTATGTCTTATGGTATATTGCTGTGGGGAGCTGCTGCTGAGATAGAGACAATCTTTATCTTACAAAAGCGTGCAATTCGAGCCATATATGAAATGGATCCTAGGGAATCCCTGAGAGATATTTTTAAAGAAATTGATATTTTAACTTTACCAAGTCTGTATATATTTGAAAATATTATGTATGTTCGTAAAAATTTGAGCAAATTTAAATCAAACAGTGACACTCACGATTATAACACTAGAAATAAAGATAAAATAGCGGTGCCAGGTTTTAGATTAGCAAAGACAAATAAAAGGTCCTTCTTAGGAAATTGTGTGCGGTTTTATAATAAATTGCCCAAACATATTACAACGCTCACAGAAAGAAAATTCAAGTTGCATGTGAAGAATATTTTGATAAAGAAATCTTACTACACAGTTTGTGATTACTTAAACGACAAAAATGCTTGGACTGGTTCGCCTCTGCCAAGCTAGCGCCTAACACCTACGTAATGTAAATTAAGTATTGTAATAATTTTATTATATAGTATGTACTTAACACATTTTTACAAAACGTTTAAAAGAATGGCCCCGAGTTTCTTGCCCGTTCTTCTCGCAGTGGCTCTATAATTTTTGTTTGCTGAACGTGGCAGTACAATGTAGAATATTTCAATATTAAAATTTGTAATTGACCTTCATAAGAGCGTCGTAGACGCCTAAATTGAATAAATGATTTTGACTTTGACTTTGACTTTAGCAAACTGAGACGTAGTGAAAGAATTCTAAATAAGCCCGCAATTGATTACGAAACAATGAGTGATCCTGATTATTATTTGTCACTTATTACATTTCAATCTTTACCTAATTCTTACAATGAATTTTTCAAGAGAAGCGATACTGATAAATGGTTAAAAGCCATAGACAGTGAGATTAAGTCACTTCATAGCAATCAAACTTGGAGTCTTATTAAAAAACCTGACAATGTAAATATAGTTTCATCTAAATGGATTTTTACGATTAAGAATAATTAATTAGGTGAGCCTACGCGTTATAAAGCGCGACTAGTCGCACGAGGCTTCACACAACAATACCTACAAGACTACGACGAAACGTTTGCACCAGTCACGCGAATATCAACCTTACGTTTTATCTTAGCGCTAGCAAATCAATATGATCTACACGCACATCATATGGACGTGAAAACTGCCTTTTTGAATGGTGTTCTTAAAGAAGACATATATATGGAAGTACCAGAGGGCGTATCAGCTCATGCAAATCAAGTTTGTAAATTAAACAAAACATTGTATGGCCTAAAGCAATCGTCTAGATGTTGGTTTGAACGTTTCGATCGTGCTCTTAAGGGAATCGGTTATAAAAATTCACAAGTAGACCCATGTTTATATGTTTTGGACAAAGGTTGTATAGATGAAAATGCATATATAGTTTTATATGTAGATGATTTAATTATATGTGCAAAAGACTTGCAAAAACTGCAATTATATAAAAGCAGATTAATGCAAGAATTTCAAATGACTGATCTAAAAGAGATAAAATTGTTCCTAGGTATAAAAGTTGAGCGAAGTAAGAATAAATTGACTTTAGATCAATCACAATACCTTCAAAATGTTTTAAGCAAATTTTCAATGAACAATTGCAATTCTGTGAAATCACCTTTTGCGTCCAAATTAGATTATTTAAGGGCAAGACCGTAGTCAAAATAATTTCTAATTCGGGCGGAGCTAATAGAAATGGGAGTTAACTTTAACTCATAAAAATATTCAGTCGCACGGCGGCACTAGTCGCCGTACCACGGATAGCGTCGCTAAAATTGTAGAGTTTCGTGCGCTATTAGAAGCGGCAGAACAGAAGTGTAGATAACAACATTTTTATCTGCAGTTACTGCAAACCTCTAAGGTAAAAAAATATTATCACTTGTAGGTCATGATATTTTTTTAATAGACTAAGTGAAGCGAGGTCTCGGTGGAGGGCTGAGCAGTGTATATTTCCCCGTCAATAAATCTCGATTGCCTTAGTCGATTTTCTTGAAATTTGGTAGAAAGGTGCCTATTATGCATATCAACAGAATTTGCAAGTAAGAACCTGTAGGAGCTTAATTGGTTTGTGGTTTGCTGAGATTATAGGGTCCATAAAACGAGGTTATAATTTAAAATTCAAAAGTATTAGCTCAATATTGTGCTCAAAAAAGTACTTTGACTTCATAAAGCGGTACGAAACACGGTAATATTATCTATACAGTATTTTAACTCGGCCCTGACCTCGAAATAACTACCTACAGCCGCGCGATACCTAAACATGCGATAGGGCTGCTCGCCTCCAGCATTTTAATTACATTTGCCTACTTTGTGTTTCCATTTTGTTTTGTGATTGTAAATATACTTTTTTTATATAAGCAAACTAGTGATTCGCCCGGCTTCACACGAGTATTTAACAAAAAAATCAAAACTTATAAATTCAACATATAAAAAACCAGTTAATTTGACATAACTGTAATAGTTAGACTTATAGTACCGCGGACTTTTTTATAGATGTCTTCTATAAAATTGTAGTATATCACTTGGCTCTATTTTCAATGATTTCCGTAGCATATGCGCTATACCTAACGTTTTTTTTTGGTATTTTTTTCGCACTTTATGTTACGTTATCGAAGTTTACATACGACCTAACTTTTTGAAAATCTTCTATAGCCTATGTTCATCAGGGATAATGTTGGATTCTCATGGTGAAAGAATTTTTCAAATCGATCTATTAGTTTCAGAGCCTATTCAATGCAAACAAACAAACGCACAATCAAATTTTTCCTCTATTAGTTTAGATAAAATACTTTGTAAATTGAATAGGAAGTGTGTAAAAATGCGTGTTATTTTTCATTGGTAGTAAAAAATATTTGCACCTCGACTGAAACGTATGAAATGCTTTATTATTGAATTTTAAAGTATAAAGCTTAATCGAAAATTGTTTTGGCAAACATGGACAAGGTGGAGAACAGTGAATATCTTTTACTTGCTTATAGATACCTGCAGCTATTTTACAATTAATATGTTTAGTTTGGACGAATTCATGCAACCAAAAACAGCACAACATATTCTACTCGTCATATTAAATATGTACTTGAACTTATAGGAGTTATCCGCACCAACCACTGGTTTCCTGTCATATACTTACCAACTCTAAAACAGAAACTTGCAAATTTACTCTTGATCATATTTCTAAATATCTATAGATAAATAAATATTATGCATAGGTATAATTTCAGTTATAGAAAGTCATTTTGCAATTTTAGAGTTTATTTATGAGATAACATAATATATACAAATAATAATATAATAAAAGTTCAACATTTTAATAGAAGTATAATCCCAATGCAATGCTCAGTAATAAAATAAAAGATAATAAAAAAAATAAAAGATAACTGTAATGAAACTGCCATATAAGATTCACCCTACCGCTACTAAAATTGGTACAGGCAGAATCGAACCAAGTTTCTGAGTCACATTGGTTAAAACACCCCACTCGTAGGTGCTTCAGTTATCGCGGCCATTCATCATGGAGACCAGTTGAAGATATGGAAAATACTCCCAAGTCAGACCTCAGCCTTCGGCCTCGCAAGTCACTCACACGAATTGGACTGCAGTCTCGCCTTGCACTCGCCCTTTGAACTCACGCACTATCCGTGCTCTAAATGTAGTATGATGGAGAAGAAGAGCTCGTAGGGCAAATCCAGAATGATGGAATTCAAGATAGCCACCATACAAAGTACTCCGATCACACTGAAGCTCAGCTTTACTTCAGGAGGATCGCACTTCAGCATTTTTTATGGCAGCCATCTTGAATTCTGCTATTTTGGATTTTTTTGCATGTCATTTGACTGCTCTCTCGATTCCCTATGTCATTTGTTCAAAACTCCTTTACTTATCTGTAACCGTTTACCAGATACGTCATATATCTTCACTTGGCAGGCGTCATTTTTATGATTTCCCATTATTATCATATCACGAAAACCACTTTGTTATTTTCAGTTTAGAATACTTTCTTTCCCCATGACTCCTTCCCATAGAACAATTTAAGTCAATGGTTTCAAAACATCTATGTATGGCGGCCATCTTAAAAAATGACGTCATCGAAAAATAATTTCTAAATTCGGAATAACGACGCCTAAAACCACCCAGATGTTGATTTTCAGACGGATCGGAGCAACTTGAATTTTACCTGCCATCTTGAATATGTCATTTTGGTTTTTGTCAAGTCTCATTCGACTGCTGCCATTAAAAGTTGTACGAGAAGAATTGTACCGGGTCACTTTTCCTAAGGAACCCCACTTATTAAAATATATAAAATAAAATTATAATAATAGTACACATTATCACTTTTGCTATGAAAATTGAAACTATCTACAGAAGTAACGGTTCAAAAGTTACGGGTACATGCTTTTAGAGGTAGTACGAAAGAACAGCGGAGTCATACAGATGTAACACACATTTCAATCCGACTAACTACATACTAAGTATTTAACTTTTAAAGTCAAAGAGATATAGGTAAGTTCCCTTTATTTGAATGATTGGATATATAAATACCTAGAAAGTAGTTGGTCGTCTCGGAAAGTGTGTTAAGGGTATTGGGAATAGGTTCTCATTTAATTGTACAGTAACCTAATAATAACAAAATTAAATATTTTACCAAGGGTTAAAAGTCTAGATACCTACTAAAATAGGAATTAACAATGCCGGGTCTGAACTTTAATCAACTCGCTCAAAAAAGTTATTATAAAGATTTTATAAATCAATATAAACAAAAGTACTTCCCCAATAAATGTTTTACTTGAGTTTCAATAATTTATGACTTCCAAATTAACGTATGGTAAATAAATATTGTAATATTTCGTAAAATAAATGCACAATAATGATGGCGTAACGAACGGCACAGATCCCACGTCCAAACGGCCCGAGCGCTGCGGGCAGACTGATTTTCGTTGCGATTTCTTCTCGCGATCAGAGAATTTTGTGGCAAAAATTCATAAAAATGTTTTCAACACAAGTTAGTAAGTAGTTCATTAGAGTATAGTATTAGCTATTTTTAAAAAAAAGAATCATTGCATTTAATTCAACTATGCCCCTTAAATTAATAAAAAACAATCTAAAAAGGGTCGCCGATTACAATTTATTACAGAAAAACTAATAAGTTTTAATAAAAACTAATCAACTAATTCACTCAATAAAGAATTGAAGAATATTATATATTTTTTTCGCACATTTTGAACTCATAGTTTCAGTACAAGAAGATTCCAAAAGTGCGCGTTTCACTACGGTGATCGCCTTAAGTTTGGACTCTGATATTCACTACGACGCTCCTTGTAAAAAACGTCATTGGATGTCTTATGTATGCAATGCTTTGCACGCGACCCGATATATGTGACGCGATAGGTATTTTGAGCAGGTATCAAAGTAAAATCAATGAAGAATTATGGAACTGCTTGAAACATCTTTTAAGGTATATAAAAGGAACAATTAATTTGAAATTGACCTATGAAAAATGTGATTATAAACAACTGATTACTGGTTACGCTGACTCTGACTGGGGAGGCGACCTAATTGGTAAAAAAAGTACAACAGGGCACGTTTTCAAAGTGTTCGATAATTGTAAAATTTCATGGAATACTAGAAAACAAACCACAGTTGCAGCTTCCTCAACAGAAGCAGAATATATGGCTTTATTTGAGGCTGCTAGGGAAGCCATCTGGATAAGATCGTTATTAACGAGTATTTCAATTCCAATGCAGTAATTATTTCTTTTTAAATATTAATTTATATATATTTTTTAATTTTTAACCAATAATTATTTTTGAAGACAATAACAGTTGTATCAGCATTGCCAATAACCCCACAAATCACAAAAGGTCGAAACATATCGATATTAAATACCATTTTACACGAGAACAAATTACTAATAATGTTATAAAGCTAGAGTATATTTCCACAGGAAATCAACTGGCTGACATATTTACGAAAATGGTACCAACAACAAAGTTCCTGGAATTAAGATTAAACTTAAACTCGCCTGCGGCTCGTTTTAAAAAACTACACTCATGTTTTAATACCCTCCATTATATGACAGTTGCATAAACTACTATTATTCATGAGTGATTCGATCAATAGATTCATATGTTTTCGATCTGCACTTTTGAATGGGGATAGGATATAAAGAATATAGAGAATATCAGCGCCAAAGCGTGATAAGAAACATGCTGTAACAATTGTATTTTTTTATTTCCTTGTCGCAGAGAACGAGCTGCTAATTGTGCAAATGTTCCCCTAACGCCCGAAGATAATATGACTAACATTACCGCAAACATTACCAACCTCTATATTTGAAATGTAAACAACATCATTACTAAACAAGTAAATCAAACCATAAACATCCTACTACAGTGTTTGCTCGGATAACAAACATGAAACATTGTGAGTATATTACCTATATATATTATACGTTATAATGTGTAATTTTCCGTTCTTGTAAATCTGAACTAATAATACAATTTTAGAGTAAAGGTTATTGTGATATCACTAGATATAAAATAATGTCACTTCCCGCTGTCAGTCTGTCCCCATGTATGCTTAGAACTTTAAAAGTATACGCAACATGGTTATTTTAAAAAGATAGAATGATTCAAGAGGAAGGTTTATATGTTTTTTTTTTTATAATAGAGATACACTGATAATTTGATGTCGTATATAAACACATTTTTTGCGCTTACATTGCAAACAGTGGCTGAACCCTACGAGATCAAAATAATGTACTACGGTATTGTACACCTTGAAAAAAAAAAAGTTCGCGATGGTATATGTACGTATCTTATGAATAACCCCAATAACCATTTCAATCCTTTATATAATCTCATTCGGTAATACGTATTCTAATTATGAAATGAAATACAGACTTTTATTGGCATATTTTATTTACTTTAAGAAAATTAAAAAATTAAATTAAAGCATTATTTTCCTAACAAAACGCTTTAAAACATTTTTTAATTAATTAATTTTTTAAGTACAATGTGTCCCGACCAAGGAGGTTTCAATTCAATTTTATCTGTGGTGAGCGCGCTGCGCGCGCAACGTGCTGGTTTTTATATTGCATTTTATTTAATGTAGCTACTTAAAGCCATGATATTATATAAAGTAGTGTATGCAACTGCATATAATTAGGTACCTATTAAGGCTCGGAAATTACGAAATAGTGCCAACATGATATGGAAAATCTCATAAACCAGGTACCGGATGGTACTACAATTTAAATACACGATACTCAAGGATATAAGTAATACTTTCATCAATTTCAAAACATGTTTCCTAATAATTGGCTCGATAGAAAAAAATCTCAAAAACACCTCTGAAAATAGAGGATTCCTACTTTTTCCGCCAGATTTTAGTGTATTAAAAATTGGATTTTTTTTCTAAAATATTGATTTTTTAAGTACAATAAATTTCATTGATTATTTTAATCCAAAAAAAGCACAGTTAATGCGTACTGAGCCTGTTTACAAAATGTCACATACGCCCTTTCATTCCGAGAAGCGTTAACATCATGTCGCACTATTTACTCCAGCGATCTACGTATATTGCTATCATCCTCGCTCATATCGCGGTCAGCCGCGTCATGCGTCGGACCTGTGTCACTTTTCTCGGCGATCTCAATTAAAATAAAACATGGGTAAAATTATAAATAAACGCTTTGGGAATGAAAAAAATCGTCAAAAACGCATGATGGACATAATAAGGTAAGCATCTATGGCTTCCTTTCTCCATGTACCTATGTATATATCTCTTATATTAATGAAATTATGATATGATTGTGAACCCTAACGCAATATAAAAAACACTTCAAACATTTTACAAGACATAGGTACAACTTTAGCTACCTAAAATAATTATTATAAGCAATATTCAGAATTTTTCGTAATGAATGTGTTGTAATTATTTTAGATGGATCATGATTAATTTATACAGTTTCTGACAATAAGGCACACAGGTTATGTACATAATTTTCGACAAATCAATCGTCGTTCAAATAGCGCATAGTAAGTGACATCGCTTCGCAATTGAGAGGCACGTGGATCGAATCCAGCGTAAAGAGATTCTTTTTGGTCTAATTTTAATTTTACGACATAATTCTTAATAATACAATAATAATTTTACGTATGTACGTGGACCAATATAATGTGTCTGACAGTAAGGCATAAACGATATGTGTGTAATTTTCGACACCTTGGTCAATGATTGTATAGTGTGTAACTACTGAAGTCGAATCAGAAGATCGAGTACCGTGGATCGAATCTCACATACCTAGATTCTTTTTGGTGACTTTTTTATTTGTATTACTTTTTATTTGATACGTATTATATTTACGTATAATTAAGTTTTCTGACGCGTATTCAATTTACGATTACAATGCTTGCAAATTTATTAGGTATCTCGAGTTTCCATGTTTTCATATAATTAGAGAGTTTAGTATATCTAATGAACGTGAACATTAAATAGGTACTACCTAATCTAGCTACCTGAACACGTTTTTTCATAGATCTCGAAAAAGTATGTCTTGGATGGACACGAGTTGCCACAGCGTAATAGTTACAGTAGAACAACATTTTCAATTTACTACAAAGCTATGTTGAGTAAACACCGTCCTTCTGTCCACTACCTACTATAGAAAACACAAACTTTCATACATGGAAAGTTATTGAAATATTCATGGTATTATCGAGTACGTAATATATTAGTACATATAAATTAGTAGTAAAAAGATGGCCGTAAACGTTTGATGCGATAGAGATAATGAAATTCTGAAATGAAAACTTAATACAAAAAGATGAAGCCTAAGCTTCTGCTTTAGAATGAGACTTTCCATGGTTTTCTTGAATAGCATAAGAATTAAGAACTGACTAAAAGAAAATGAAATAATTAGCACCATACCAATACTTACGTAAGAACATCGAGTAAGGTGCATTATAGAGGACTTAACTATAACGCCCTTAATAACCAAAGTGTAGCGGATATACTACCAAAGAGAGTATTCCCCAGGACGTTTTGGTGTTAAGGGGCGGCCGGTAATTCAACAAAAGTTAAAATTATACACATTATAGCCATTATGTTTTTAAATGTTACATCTTCTGTGTTGTATAAACAACATATGGTAGCCATATAAACAACCCCATATATTGGATAGGAGGATGCTTCTTGGTTATTGATACTATCCCATAACTTACTTACCAATAAAATTCTTACCCCCGGTTTCTGAAACGCAAATCAGCGACAAATTATTTTAAATACTTGTTAATCCATTGTCATACGCAGATTGGGTTTCTAAAAACTTCATGTGACTGTTTGTCAACACTAATGTCAAATCTCCAATTAATCGACAATTATTTCAATTTTGGGTTTCTGAAAAGCTTTTCGGTACGTTAACGGTTTGTTAAACTGACTAATTCTAATTGCCCAAAATCGACCAATTATTCTAAGATTAACGTGTTGATATCGTAAAAATATATAAAAATAGTTTTAAGCATTCCTACCTACAACGTTTACTCTAATAACTGATAAGATAGAACAAGAACAGAATTATATCAAGTATGATTACTCTAAAAACACATATTGCTATTTTTCATACCGAAGGTACTGGGTAGCACTTCACCACTATCTCGGTTAAGTGACGATGCCATCGATGATGCAGCTCGCTTACCCTGAAGATACCTATTCACTCCTGTTTAGAAAACCCCCCCGTAATTAACCAGAAACACAGACTCAGGCAGAGTGTTCCATTCCCTAGCGGTGTGTATGATGAGCGAGTATAGAACAAGAGTCCGATTATAGAACTACGTAAATATTTTACTAAAGACTACGTGATTATAGTGTTGCTGCTCATTTGTTACTCAATAGGGTGCTATAACATAACCATAGCAGCCATTAAACAAACCGCAGCTGGGTAGATTGTAATACCAACAAAAGCATTTCCAAGATAAGTAGGTTATGGACCTTCCAAACCCCAACCCTCTTTGAGAAAACACCTTTCGGCTGATGGCGTTAAGATATGGTTTAAAGCTCTGTTTAGCGCCTGATGTGCGGCTACAACATATTCACGTTGATGTTAGAAGTGGTATTATTTTGTATTGATGCGCAGGAGGTCCATAGTTAGAATCTCGCCGCGGTCTTCCACTTCACCGCATGATGCGAGGGCGGGAGTTTTTAGAATCATTGATAGGCTTGATAGTTGTTGGCCTTCAAGTAGAAAATATATTACCAAGGATCTAATGGTATGTTACGACGGCTGTTCTTGCCTATTCTTCTCTACTGACTTCATCATCATCAGACGTCAATCACTTACCATCAGGTGAGATTATAGTCAAAGCGTAGCCTAGCAGCAATAAAAAATGCCACTCATGATTTTTTTATTTTAATCGATTTTTACGATATAAAGCAACAAGTAAGGGAAGACAAACACGCACATTTTCACGTACGCTAGTGACTTTCACTATCAATAAACTATTACTGACATAATAACTATAAAATTAAAGAGTATTTATAATCATCATGATGGTATTGAGGATAAAGGGATTTTTTTTAATTTAATTTTTTATAGCTGATAGGTAAGCCTTTGACCACAATCTCACGTGATGGTAAGTGATGATGTGGTCGAAGGTGTTAACAGGCTTAACCTAGAATTACTCTGGCTATCAAGGACAGCTGCCGGAACACACCGTTAGGTGCTTGGCGACAGATTTTCTACTTGAGGGTGGTCGCTAGCCAGGCGGGCATTCACAAAATGCCCTTCCACCATGCGGTGAAGCTCAAGCCCGCGGCGGGATTCGAACCATGGACCTGCTGCGCGGCAGTCCATAGCCAAAGCCACTGAGCTATCACTGCTGGATTCATAAAAATTAATGAAATTTGATAATTCCACTAGCGATAACCCATCAATGTTGACATTTTAGGTATTAGAGCGTACACTCGCTCGACTGGACTCTGTCAGTTAGAAATCCGAGCGCAAATAGTATTGTTGGATGTGAATGCCCAAATCTGCTTGTATTTTGACAAATAGGAACGCTTCGAACTCCTCTCTCTTGTTGTTTTACGTTTACGATCATCCGTCATATTTAATTGGTAACCATTGTAACGGTGGTGATGCCAAAAATGATTTGGGATTAATTTCATGTCAAAACAGAAGAGACAACGCTATGTGTTAAAAAAAGACAGAACACTAGAGAATGAATGAATTTGAACGACATTTTCAAATTTCATGTTATCATAGATAAACAAGCATTTTAATCAGGTGTTCTGTAATTTTTCATTAATATGCGTTCCAGAAACCCGTTGAAAGTTAGCGGATTGTTAATTGTGATGGCTTGTTAGATGAATTGAATTTTGACACGCGTACCGAAAACCGGCGATTAATATCGGACACCAAAAATATTATTTGAAAATCAATAAAAGTTTGTTATTTTTCTAGTATAGAAAATGGAGGAGAAGAACGACGCATTGTTGATATACACTATTACACAAAGAGTATATTAAGACAAATCTCGAAACATTCACCTTTCGATTATTTTTTTATTAATATGCAGGGTTATTGGTAAAATGCTAAATCCAGGGAAACCCGGACGGATGGCAGCCCTACTCTCATAGAATGTCCGATTTTATGTCGCACTCCGGTGCATCTTTGCAACATAATCTACCTATACAAGTACATACATCAAGTGACGGCACGGGTGTCGTTTACAAACATAAACGTATCTTTCGTAATCTTTGACAAATACAGTTAATAACAGTAATTCCACGGTTTTATAATCGATATGTAATATTGTGGTATTACGTATGAATAGTAATACAAAGTAATACATTTTCAAACAAAATACTTATCTTTCTCCTTGGGTGATTTCAATAATGGTATTATTTTGTTAGAAGTTTTGTTGTTCCACTCATCTACACAATAGCATCCACGAGATGTATTTATTATTATTAACAAATTGAAACAATAACTGTACCTACCTACTACATTCTCCATGTGATTTTTTGTTAGTGAAATCTTAATATGACTTGTAGTAATGACACGAGCAGGTACCCTTGATCGTTAGCGGAAACAAAGCCAGGATATGAATGAACTACGCTACTTGATAAAAAAAAAACAAAAATTGGAACCGACTCCAACACCCAAAAGTGTGAAATAACTTGTTCAAGTCGGTACCAGTATAGTTCAAAAGTACCTATTATCACAATATTGTGCACGTGGTACTAGTGTTGGACTTCGACAAGTTAATTCACACTTTTTGGTGATGAAGTCATTTCCATTTTTATTTAAAAAAAAAACACTTCTTTTTATGACCCTTGCTACTTACGGGATCGATCTTCATTCATTGTCAACGACTATATCATCAAGATAAGTAAATATTTTTCAGTTATTGGAGTGTATGTCAAAAACGGCTTGACCGATTTTGATGAAATTTAACTGGAACCAAACAACAAGTATCAGCTTTCAAACAATAAAAGATTTTTTTAAATCGATTCACCCAGTCAAATGTTTTGAGGTAACAAACATATAAGAAAAAACAGGCGAATTAAGAACCTCCTCCTTTTTTTTGAAGTCAGTTAAAAATACCCAATAGTATAACCCGCTATTTGTATTTTGATCAGGGGTAAAAAAGTTTTTTTATGATTTTCTGTGTAAATTTTACACAATATACTTGTTTTTGTAATAAATAAACCATCTATTGTGTAACAGCTTACGCCTTGCATCAAAGTAGATACATAGTTCATGTTCATCAAAACCATTGTTCATGTTCATTAAAAATGAACATACACAAAAACTGCAAAATCAAACAAGTTGGTAATAATCAAGACTAAACTTGTTCTACTGTAGGTATGGTAAATTTAGGCTCGCGGGAACTATGATCGCAAAGGGTTAACTGTGTCACAATATGATATTTACAGCATACAATCAACTAATGGTTGGTATCATGTATGCATACTAGATGGCGCTTCAGCACACATCACATTCGTGTGTGACAAGATAGTTTCTACTAGTTGTACTAGAGAGCGCTCTAAATTTTTAACCAAATAAAATATTACCGTTGACTTGCGGACGTGGCGCCATGTACACCGCGAAGTAAACACGCGAGGAGAAGTGGGGACAAAATCTAACATCTGGTTTTAGAATTCTGTCCCTTAAAACACTAATGTAATCTTATTTTGAAACTTGTCTGCGGCACGTTTCAAAAAACTACAATCATTATTTTAATACCTTCTATTTTATAACAGTTGCATAAAGTACTATTACTTTTATATGAGAAATAATGGATTATTTAAGCAATACAGCATTACAATCCTTATCCTTTTAAGTACCTAAAAATACACTGTGCATTTATTATAGATCAATATGTCCCACTATGTTATTTAAATGAATATTTTCGAAGTTATTACAGATTGCACTCGTGCGAAGCCGGGGCGGGTCGCTAGTAATTGTATAATTTTGAAAAATATACTACCTCGGTGAGCTGGCAAGTCTTTAATTGCATGTCAATAAAAAAAAACACATAACAATATCAGTAAAGTGTCGTTTTTCGTTCGAACTCTGCGTGGAAAAGGTTTTTGAAATGAAAACGTTAATAAAAATTAATTGACGTTCCATGTAACACATTTTAGTAATTTAACTTTTTTTATAAATTAAGGGGTTGTTATTTTATTGCACCTAGCAATTTCCTCGCTGTAGTGAGGTGAAAAATTGGGTAATTTTCTCGGCAGAAAACATATTTTTAAGTAAGGTACGAGAACCTTTGAAACTTTTCATCCCGGGGGGTGATCCCGTCGGGTGCCGGGTTAGAATTGCTCCTCCCCATATCATCCCATGGGTGTCGTAAGAGCCGACTAAGGGAAAAATACTGGATGGTGGTTAGCAGCGCCTTCTAAAGAACTGCCAACTTACACTGCGATCCCCAAGACGCCTGCCAAGCGTCGGGATTATGGCAAATACCCCCTTGATAGGGGAGGCTGTGTTCAGCAGATGGACGATCCGGTTGTTACAGTACAGTACAATACAGTACCTTTTGAAACCTTCGGTATTCTAAGGATTCTATATTTTGTATTTCAATCCTAGAATCCTTCGCTTCCTTAGGTTTCAATAAAAGATACCAGCTTTATGCATAAAAAATAACTATGTACAAGGGGTATGTTCCGGATGGAACCTGAAAAATGATCTAATACTTAGTTTACTTTACGAAAATAATCTTGTTTTCTTTTTTAATTTTCGGTGTGATCTCGCATCCGTTTGAATCCAGAATTATAAGTTATTTGAGATGAAGTGGGTACGTTTTTTATAACAGATAGGCCAGTCTTTGAACACCCGGAGACACTAAGTGATCATTGGCTACCAGTCGACCAACTAGTATACGGATTTCTAAAAATGTTCTTCGTAGATAATTGTGTTCTGTTTTATAATATAATTTCTTAAGCAATAAGAGTTCTTATAAAATAAAAATTCAAGCTGCAAAATATGTAATAGAATTACAAATTTACTAGAGAAAAAATTATAGTCATGTGCGGAGTGCGGACTATAATTTATTCTCTAGTAAATTTTTAATTTTGTAATGTAAGCCTACCAGGCGTTATTGCAAACTTTTAAACTTAAAAATATGTAAAAGAGATTTGGATTTATAAGTAACTATTGTAAAATTAGTGATTATTATATTATTATTTAGGAGACAATAATGATAGATAGATAGATAGATAATTCTTTATTGTTACACCACTTATTATACAAAAATAACATCAAAAAGGAATCTTACAATTAAGTGTCACAATGGGCGGCCTTATCCCTAATAGTTATCTCTTCCTGGCAACCTTTGGATGGAGAGGAAATACAGGAATAACAATAATGCTTGGGCCTCTGCTGAGCCACGTCAGACACCTACAAATATAATAATAATTTTATAACCAATAATAACAAATACTTTTAAAAGTATCCTAAAAAACATTAAATAATATTTATAAAACACTTAAAAAAGCATAAAATTATATATCTAGTGACAATTCCGCCTAATTTTCCTGTTATCTACGTGACGTCATAAACATCACGCAGCCTAACCGGAAGAATACCCGACTAGTTTCGCTTCTAAACGAAGCATCTTCAGGAGGTCTTGACTTACCGAGCGCACGATCGAGACTAAACGGCCAGCTGTTTTGTTTTGTTTAGGGAGGACAGAGATGCTGGCTACCGCCTGTGCGGTCGTCCAGCTCCACCAGGTTTTGGGCGAGGGCCTGGCCCTACAATAGCCCGGGAGGGAGAAGTGCCGCAGGCACTTCTCCCGAGACGGGCGTAGAAGGCGAAAAGCGCTTTCTACCTCCGTCTCCTGCGGACGCCGAAAACGTGCCGCTACTATAGGAGGGGTTGACAGCGAGCTCAAGGGCACCACTGTGGTTCGGACCTCGGCTTGTCTCGCTGTCGAGAGACATGGGGGGGATCTTCTTCCTTCTCCCTCCCGGGCTATTGTAGGGCCAGGCCCTCGCCCAAAACCCGGTGGAGCTGGACGACCGCACAGGCGGTAGCCAGCATCTCTGTCCTCCCTAAACAAAACAAAACAGCTGGCCGTTTAGTCTCGATCGTGCGCTCGGTAAGTCAAGACCTCCTGAAGATGCTTCGTTTAGAAGCGAAACTAGTCGGGTATTCTTCCGGTTAGGCTGCGTGATGTTTATGACGTCACGTAGATAACAGGAAAATTAGGCGGAATTGTCACTAGATATATAATTTTATGCTTTTTTAAGTGTTTTATTTAAATATTATTTAATGTTTTTTAGGATACTTTTAAAAGTATTTGTTATTATTAAATATGGATTTCCGCAAAGTAACGCCTGAATCTATTAATTTTATAACCGACTTATGTTACAAATTGTAAGAGAGTAAATTCATGAACGGAATTGCCTGAAATTTCTTACCATTTATGCTGCACGTGACCATTATAAGAGCGTCAAAGACGCCTAAATTGAATATATAATTTTGACTTCCAATTTGAACGAATACATATAGCGTTTTTGACGGGGTAATTGACCGAGCGATCTCGAAGGGCGGGCAAAGAGTCTCCGTTTCGGCTTGGGCAAAAATTATTACGTATGTCTGTGGGCATTTCCGGTTGATCTTCTCTACAGGTTGCATTTCTCGACCGATTGTCGTGTAAATTTTGTGAGCAAATACGATAGTTTCACAATTTAATAATATATGCATATAAAACTTTAAAAAATACTAATACAAAGTTGTTTTGATAAATTACATGCAATGTTGAGGTACTTATTGATTATTAAATTGTGTTACTGAAATTCTTAGTTCAATACATAGTTAAAAAATGTGCACACTATTGTAATCGTAGAATATTAAAGCATATTTTTGAAGCATTACCATCTGTGGTATACAAACTATATTCCTGTAAATAAATTAATTTGAATATGCATTATAATATATACCTAGTTCTATTTGTCCATTCAGTATTTTTTTTTCAAAAAGGCGGAGATGATTGTTGGCGTTAAAAAAATTACAGTCTTGAGATCTTCAGCCCACAGAGCCCCTAGTATCTAGTTGTTAGAATTCTTTCTGTTTATTTACATTATATTATGCAAATAGTGACCCACCCCGGCAAAACGGGTGCAAATTAAAAATACGCAAAAAATGTGTCTATTTAAGCATCACATTAGAAATCTCTAAAATTATCAGTGTTTCTCCATAAATCATCAGTACTAATATTATAAATGCGAAAGTAACTGTCTGTCTGTCTGTCTGTCTGTTACGCTTTCACGCCAAAACTACTGGACCGATTTGAATGAAATTTGGTATGGAGATAGTTTGAGACCCGGGAAAAAACATAGGATAGTTTTTATCCGACTGCGCAAAAAGAGGTTAATGTTTTCGCGCGATAACCGACATACGCGCGGGCGGAGCCGCGCCCGGAAAGCTAGTAAATCATAAATCCGTACCGTAGTTTTAAAGATCTAAGCATACATAGGGATAGACAGACAGCGGGAAGTGACTGTTTTATACTATGTAGTGAATTCTGATATTGAAATGTTTATATTAATTTTAATATGTGCTACTACTGATACCCCTGCGGGGTGCCGGGTTAGAATTGCACTTCCCCATATATCATCCCGTGGGTGTCGTAAGAGGCTAATAAGGGAAGAGTAGAGAGAATCAGACGTGACAATAATATAGTATGTCAATATTCAGGCAGCACTGCTCATCTGGGAAAGAGTGCAGTCTGTATGGCACAATGAATTTATAACAAAATCCCAAAATTATTGAGAGATTTAAATATATTCAAATCAAGATTTTTAAATTTATTGGTTGATAAATGTTTCTATAATATCTATGACTTTCTAAATGATAAATTTTAATAAACAATGACATAATCAATATATTTATAAAATTTAATTGAAATATGGTTCTAATATTGGCACTATATTCCGAGGTATTTCAAAAAACGGTGATATTATCATGCTTATACATTTATTTTTACTGCAAGACCCTTTATCTATTAAATAATATATCTTTGCGTAGTTGAGTCATCAAAAGAGTGCTGTTCTGTGGAAACATTTTGAAATAAACGGTAAGTATTGCGTCAGCGGCTGACCCGCACGCACGGTCCATACATTTTGGACATTGGGCAAGGGAGTATCATGTTTATTTAAATAGTGTTTTATTCGTTAATTTTGTACAGTGCATTTATTTCTTTAATAGAAATGTTTCAAAAAATATGTCTTCAATCGAAAATAGTTAACTTCTGTGAGTTTTTCGTAGTAAAATGTAGGAAAAATACAGTTTGAAAATGCCGCGGCATTAGGTGCCAAATATTTAACTCAGTTCTTTATTCCGATATATGCCACGGAATAGCGATTTCACAGAGTCGGTTTATTTTTTTTATTTTCAGTATCGTTTTTATGATATAGCATTTCTCACTTTGAATTTGACAACCTAAATATTTATAATATATTGAAATCTATTTACGAGGTACAATATAACGTCGCATTACCTAACTACAGCCTGTTGAAAGTGGTATATTTAGGTATTTTGTTAATTCCTTCTATGGGATAGTTTAATGAGAAAATGCAAGTTTATACACAATCTATCCTAATTGTTATCAGGCATTATATATATTTAGGACAACATTGCAATTAATAATTTGTCAGTTTCTATACCATGCAAAAATCTCGTATATTTTAATACTCGGAATTAGGAAACTTTATTTTTTTGTATAAAACGTTATTCCGATGTACAGTGGGGTGCAATAAGATTCTTAATGCACCATAATACGAGGCATAAGCACAAGTAATATACATAGTGTTCACAATTCTATGCAAATTGTTACACAGTTTATGATAATGCAAAAAAATAATATCACTATCTGACTTTTATAATAAGTACCAACTTATATTACAAACTTTATGCCTAATCCTCAAATAATGAACGTATACTATACGAAATCATAGGCGAGCCTCTTATGCATGGGCCTGGGTTCGATTTATTTGCCCTCATTTGATACATGGGTGTAGGGGTTAGATTTTTGTTAACTGACTTTAATTTGGTTTAAGTAGTATATGTAAGGCTTAAACAACAGCATTTTTTTTATTATAATACCACGCCTTTTGATGTAGTAAATATTTATTATAGGCAGTCCTTTTTACATAAAGTGAGAAAGCATTGCATTGAACACACGGAATTAGGAACCAAATACATCGAAATAAGGATTTTTGTATCGGATTAAGGTGCCTTGGACTTATTTCATATTTAGTTTAATTTTGAACACAATTTAAGACTTAATTAACAAATATTTGGTATAGTATAAAAGTAAAAACAATAACACACGTGATAAAAACATAAAAACCTGCAGAAATGTACAGGAATTGCTTATTTTTTGATGTTATTTCGAGTTTTGTTGAAAATACCTCGGAAATAGGTGCCTTTACCTTACAGACAAGACGATCCGGCTGTTACAGTACAGCAGCTATAGTATTACTGATATTGTCGTTTTTATTGTATTCACAGATCTCGTTCTTCTAGCCTTACTCCTGGCTTTAGCTTCCACTCTCGGATACACTAGGGATGATCTGAAAGACTGTCCCCCTAGGACATGCAACGGCCACGAGTTCTACGACCCGATCTGCGCTTCCAATGGGAACACGTTCTGGAATGAGGATTGCATGAGGTGTGCGAATCCTAATCTAACTGTTTCGCAAAAAGGATTCTGCCCAAGACGCGACTTATCCATATACTAAGAGATCTTCTGTAATATACGCATAAAGATTTGAGGAAATGTACATGCTGTTTCGACTGTACTTATTTTAATATAAATATAGCAAAAAGTGTAAAAAAAATATCGTTCAAGTAGCTGTCGCCTCCGTGCCCGAAACCTACTTAAACGGACATTTTATTTTTCATCCCATACCACTACTCTTCGTTGTACTTTATTCCATGTTAATATAGATATTTTTAGTAAACATGTTATTTGTTTAATTAAATTCGTGATGTTTTGCGGGAGCTAAATTCACAGACGTTTTTTATTTATACTACTTGGATACATTACAAACAAAACAAATATTTTGTTCAGTATTTTTGATTAGTTATATGATCGGAATTCAATGAGTATACCTTATTTCATTAAAAAAACATATTATATTAGATGTCTAAGTTAAGTTACACATTCGAAATAATATATCAGGTATTGAACTCCCCTCAAAGTTGTATTATATGATATATCACTGTAAATTTCAATCTTCTGGTGTTTTTAGCATAACTTTATAAAGGTAATAATAATAATAGTTAGGTATTTCATCATGTTCAAATCATACACAATTCCTCCTGAGGTAACTAAGAAAAAATCACGAGATTTCTTTTATCTATGGAGCTAGTTAGATTGGTTGCTATAGTAACCGGTGGAAGCAGTGTCATGGGACGAAAAAGTGACATAATTATGTCCTTCATTTATTTTGTCATAATTATCACCATCATTAAAACAGCATTTTAATGTCGTAACTCTTCGGGCGCATCGCCAGCCGCCTGTGGAGGAGGCTGGTGTCATAGAAGCGAATAGCGGCCATGTCGATTGTGTCTTTTCAATTAGTGGGCCATACGGTTGAGCAATGACAATTGCTTCAAGGCCTTTATTAATTCAACATATTTTACGTATAGTCTGGGATCCCATGCCCTACATTTGTTTATTTTTACAATACGAATTATTTATGTTTTTTACGTGCAACCACGTTTAACGAAGAATTAAATAATCTATGGACGATTCAATGTTATATATAAGAGGCCGAACGCGTTTCCATAAAATTTCTAGATTGAATAAAATTGCAAAGTTGACTCTAAATTACACTTGTAACTTATATATCGTAATTATTTACGTACTAATTTGTATGGAATTATATTAATAAAATATCAAAACCTTATCAAGAAGGACAAGTTACATTTTCGATTTACGTTACTAGTTTTGTGTTACTCGAATTTTTACCTAAACTGATCGCGATTTCACCATCGCTGCCTCTCTTTCACTCCTACACAGTTCGATAGTGACAAAATTTGAGCTTTCGACAACGTCTTAAGGTAAAGTAATCGATACAATACATGTTGTAATATTGGTACATAAAGCACATAGGTAACTATTATAATAAACAAGATGAAAAAGCTAGTCCCAATACAAAAGGTATAAACTAACAAACAAGTTGTCATCACGACTTTACGTTGATGTATGAACGAAGAATACTAAAACAGTTTTGAAGCAATGATAGTCGAGCGGTAATAGTTATTGACTGCCGTGCCGCAAGTCCATTGATCGATCCCCAACACCGGCGTGTGCTTATATATATATAAATGGTAATACAATGATTTTTATTACCATTTTGTCCCATTAAAATTTACCGTATACACTCACAGATAAACAAACATTTCGACATAATGTCCTTTCATTTGCCAGCAAAGACGTCACAATCCTGTAATGCGTTGAGCGCAGTAAGGGAACGTGGTATCGGGGATGTCGCACATTTGAATTTGAATTTGAAAATCAGGCGCATCTTCCCACGAAGGATTTTGCACATTTTGATGATAGGGTGGCAAACGCAATGATATATAAAGATGGCTTTCAAATCGCTGTAAGTAGACTGCGTGTATCTAGGTATAAACAAACAAAAATACCATATGTTTGTCGTCATGATTTATGCCATTATAAAATATAATAAACCTAAGTAAGTTCCTAGACAAATAATATTTGGAAAGTATGCAGATTGTAGACATAGCGGGTGACACCACATCACATAATAGATAATAACTATACTAACAACATTTAATACTATAATGCTTTGACAAATACCTTCATGTAATGATCATTATCTTGGAGCCTCGTGGTAATAACTAGTCAAGCAAACGCGTCTATTATTTTGTAAGGTGTTTTATTCTGTATGAAAGATGACAAACAGTCTGTCCACCCCATCTGATGGTAAGTAGTCACCGCCGTCTAAGAACACCTGTAATACCCACAGCATTACTGGTATGTTGCCTAACAATGAGAGAAAAGACTCTATTCACGCCTCTTCTCTGGAGGCACAGCCAAAGCTTGTATCAGGGCCTGCAAAGGATACGGTGAGCTCGCTTCCACTCTCACCACCCAAGTTTAAGCCTAATGTTTAAGCATCTATAATAAATTAGAAGCTAATACAAACTATATTAAGCTAACATTAAAGGTTTAATAATGGTGTTGTAACTGCGAGAGAGCATATACTACATTACGAACTATTCATAGTCGTGAAGAAAGCGCTAGTAGCGGAGCTTGCATAGGTGAAACAACGACCACTGCGGTCATGGCTTGGATTGGATGGATAGTGGGCGATCGCTTAGTGGTATTAAAATTTACTACAGTGTTTCGGGAGGAATGTCAAGCCATCAGCGCTGGTTGTTGATGGCATCATAATCAGCGGTCTTATCGCTAATGCAATCTCTTACAGACAAAACCTTTGGATGGACAGGAAAAACGTAAAAGAACAGTGGTGTGCAACAAGAAAAACAAACAAATATATAGATATATTACATTCGATAAAAAATCATATAAAAATACACTTCCAATAATAGACTCTGAAGCAAATAAATAAAATTCAAATAATACAATATATATGTCAATGTTGTAAAAAGTAACTATTCTAAAGTCTATGCTAATGACAATAAGTAACTTAATATTCAATAAGCTTATACTTATATATATTCAGGTACCGCATTAAAACTATAAAAAAAATCTATTTGCGTTATAGTGGTATGGAGAATTGAGTCTCAAAAAGATAATTTTCTATCATGTTTTGAGAAAGAATGTGGGTACGCCTTACATTATATTATGATTAACATCTATTATTATTGAGTATGTGACAAATACGGATCCAAAAACACGATACCATATATTTCTCTCGATAGAAAAATATCTACAGCTCTAAAATTTCACCTCAACAAGTTTTGTGTCTTTTTTTATGTTGTTGTGCGACGGAATAACCGAGTGTCCCACCCACCTGCTGTTATGTTAGGTTAACCTCTGCTATATATAATAACAGATGCATTTCATCCCAAGTAACAAATTGCACTGCGCTCGTCACACTGAGACATACATGTTAAGTCTAATGTGCCTGTAATTTTAAAATATAGTAAATCGTATCAATATATATGTACCTATATAACAACCATGTGACCTATTTGATAGAATACGAACTTGTAGAAAAATGCCTTTCAAGGGTTGCTTTTAATTTATTTCTTAGAACTTTTACTTACAAATAGAGACTAGAATTTAATAGCTAATGCAAGCATACCAAGTATTTATTTTTCTAATACGAACAACTTGCAATAATTTAATAATTTCAAATGTTTAATATTCTGTGTAGTTGACTCCTAGCCTATTATTTTATAGCACATGTTACTGATGACAGATTATTCGTATCTTCTATATATTTTGTTACGTACACCAAAGTGGGAGCAACACAGTGGGTTAGGTATTTTCTAAAAATATAAATTCTTATGCTTACTTTTTATATTTAATTAACTAATAGTTGTTTTAACTCAAATAATTTGAAACGTGATAAAAATGGTGGAGAATCGTAAAAAATATGAAAAATCCGAAATAGATATTTCCAATGTAATGGAAAAATTTGGAAAATATCAAGTGATACAGTTTGTTCTGTTATGTTTACCCGCCGTTTTCATCAATATGATCAATATCAACTATATTTTTACCGCCGGAGATATTAATTATAGGTATGTACCAATAACTTATTTTCGTTTAAAACCCAAATGATCATGATAGTGTTAGAATAACACTGCTTTACAGTGAGTCACCCCTCTATTGCTACCTGTGGGTGGGTGTCGTAAGAGGCGACTAAAGGTAAATTAGCGGAAACAGTGCCTTCAGAGGAACTGATAACTTAATCTGAGATCCCCAAGACGCCTGCCCAGCGTGGGGATTATGGCAAACCTCCCCATAAAGGGAGAAGCTGTGTTCAGCAGTGGACGATCCGGCTGATACAGTACAGTGAAATTATTCACATAATTAACTAATAACTTCTTAGATCTCTATTTACAAGATTTTTCTAGTATTCAATCAATTTACTACAAGGTACTGTAGTGTCAAACATGGAAATGCCACAAACATCCAAATATGATCATTGATCACACAAACATAAAAGTATAGTACCTATATATGCATCCGATGCCAATATGTGATAGCCAAGATCCCTACTCATCACTCTTTCATCTATCAAATTCAAAGTATTACATATATGTACTTGTGGATCTGTAGACAATGGTCTACAGCTAAAAGTAAAATATTTTTTTACGATTTTAACCTCCTTATTTTTGCCACTTTAGAAAATTTCTAAAAACTCCATGGACAAAAAAAGACACCTTATACTTACCTTAAGTTATTATCGAACTTGCTCACAAAGTTTCACAGGAATCGGTTGAGTAATGCGACCTTTACAGGAGAGCAACCGGAAATCCAGAATCTGGAAAGACATACATTTTCCCCAAGCTAAAGAAGACGCTTTGTTCGCGCGCGCTCGATTGATCAAAAAATAGCGCGTGGCTCGAATATGTATTTCGCATAAGCACTTCTATTGGCTCAGTGTTCACACTCGTTGAAATTTGGCTATGAATGCAGTTGAAACTATAGTTCAGAGCCAGCCCCTACCTAGATTGTTATTCTTGATTAGTTTCTACGAAGACCAAAACAACAACAGTTGATATAAGGTCCATATCATCGTGGCTAACAATAATCGCACAATATTAAATACCCGCAAATAAGGGGAAATATTTTCACATGGGTGCCGTTTTTGATTTCAAAATCGTATAGAGTAGGCACCTTTAATACGTAGTTAAGTGCGTGGAATGCCAGGCTATTGTCACCCTGAGATAGGTCACGACTTGTTATTCTTTAAGTAATTATAAACTTAACTATAATTACTTTCATCTCGATTTCTTAATTCTTGGTCATACCATCATCGTATAATTTTTGGTCAATTTACTGCAAGAACTAACCTAGGTAAGAAAATACTCTTCTGTGCCGTCATATTGCATAAACCTCTTTTTGCACAAACTCACAAGTGCTTACAAAAATTCTCAGATGTCGAATACCAGAATGTGAAGGAATGAACAGTACTTTCGAGGTGGGCTGGTGGCCCAACGCTTCCATAGACCGATGCTCCAAGTTGCTGCTAAAAGAAGACCATAATCCAGGCTCAAGATGCACTAACGAGAGCTTCAGCAGTGTGCTGGGGGAATGTAAAGAGTGGGTGTATGAATCTAACAATACTGTCATTGCTGAGGTAATTAATAACTATTGGTTTGTAGTGTGCATAAGTTGAAAATATCTATTAATTTTCTACTGTTATAGCTTGAACGACAGACAATACCCGTACAAACATTTTCTAGATTACATAGTCTAGATTTTCATGTGTAAATGATTTGTAATTCAATAATTAGGTGTCGTATATTATTATAAATATATTATATATTATTTTCGGTATTGGATTGCAAACAAAAAGGTTTTTAGTTCATTTATTTACATGCTAAAGACCTGCGACATACAATATACTCGTACACATTGTTTATTAATGAGACACAAAAACGAGCAGACGAACAGAAAAATGGCAGGGCTAATATGTAGTGTTCCGTTTTATGGTAGTTCAACAGACAACTATTCTTCATGTTGATCTCCAAGAAGTAAACCTATTCGGCTAGCAATAATATTCTGACTTGATACGAGTAGATATGTCACACATTGCAGCTTATCTCTCCAACCAGTACCACCATGAGAGAATATAATTAAAATCACAGCACGTAATTCGGATGGATTATAATTTTGTAACTTATGTTTCTAGACCATTAAGTAGTTATACCAATGTACTATAATCCATGAGACATACAGTTGTTAAGTCTCGTTTGCATAGATGCATAATTACTTATTGGCTCTCGAGGACTGCTGCCGGAACGCACTGTTAGGTGCTTGGTGACAGATTTTTCAGTTGAGGGTGGTAGCTAAATAGCATTCGCAAAAAACTCTTCCACCCGTGAAGCTCAAGCCAGCGCGCAGCGGTGGGGATGGAATTTTCGGCACGGCGCGGCGCGGCAGTCCGTAGCCATTGTCGGCTATCACTGCCTTTAAAGGTTATTGTAATATAGTAGATAATGCTACTTAAATGATAGCTTATTTTATACTGAGTTTATCTCAGTATAAAATGTACAATGTAGAATTAATCAGTTCAAACAGTCATAGACAAGGAACGAATTATGATACAGAAGAGTTCCTTAATTATTTAAAGTCAGGTGTGAACTTCTTAATCCTCGCACTTGGCAAGCGTGTTGGAATCACAATATGTCGATGATCTGTCGATCTACAGAAGTTACTACCATCCACAGGATATGATAGGGATGTTATTGTAGCTCGATAGGTGCTATAGTTCTTGATAACTTTTTTCATCCCATTCCAGCTGAACCTAGGATGTCAACCATGGCTATCTAACCTTATCGGCACAATCCACAATTTCGGAATGATGTTTACAATGCTCGTATCTGGATGGATGACTGACAGGTGAGGACAAAATTCAGTGAAATTAACTGTTCAAAAATATTTATTGATTACGATATTCTGTGGTATTAAGGGTCCGTTTCAGAATGTCATAATAAAGTTTCGGGTTGCTATGCAACACATAAAATAACTGAATGATAAAACTGACAGTTAACATGCAGCGTGTTCGAAGCTTTAACCGATGGATAGGCTAAATCGATGACTGTGAAACGCAAAGATAGTGTTTTGTTTAATAAATCTGTTCTGGGTAGTGGAACCGGAACGTACTCGCACATTCTGAAACAGGCCCTAAATCGAATACCTGTAATTTACTTTATATTTGCCAGCTAATCCAATAATTGCCGAATTATGTATAAAATCTAGATACATACATCCATGTTTATGTTGTATAGCTCTATACAATATGTTGGTGCTATCGTTACGGACCTACTTTACCACCGCAACGCGAAATCCCCCTATCCAGATTTAGTTTTTCAGTTTCAACAATCAAACTTCAATTGATAGATTTTGTATGTATAGAATAGCTGAGGAATGGGTAGCTGGTGAAGTTTTAGACATTTTATATCAGCTTGCATATGACGTATACAGGGTTATATAGTGTAGTTGAGTTTTTTTTGTGCCTGCTCCGAGCCAAGAGCGCCCGCCGCGACAAGACACTTTGAATAGAAAAAAAAGAGTTTTGAATATTTACATCAAGCAAAGTAATAAAAGATATGAAATAATACATTACAGAGACTTTTAACATCAGGTGGTCCTTCTACTTATTCAGTCAAAACATATAAAAAAACTAAAATAATGTATTTTTTTCTAAACAAAAGAAAGTAATCTCAAAATATTTGGTAAGACTAGCAGAAGACCAGAAGACAAACCTAAGATGTTGATAGCTTTTACCAATAACCCTGTATAATCTTATTTTTTCCAGATTTGGTCGTAAGCCGACTCTAATATTCTGTGTTGTTTGCGGCTGCATTGGCCAGCTGAAGACCTTCGCGACCTCCTACTATACGTACGTGGCGATAGAATTCTGTGAAGCGGCAGTCACAGGAGGCAGTTACGCCGCAGCTATGGTCCTCAGTAAGTACTAAGCGACATTGGTCGATTAAGAGCCTGTTTCAGAATGTTCGAGTAAGTTCCGGATTATACCCAGAATATATTTATTAAACAAAACACTATCTTTGCGTTTCACAGTCATCGATTTAGCCTATCCATCGGTTAAAGCTTGAAACGCGCTGCATGTTAACTGTCACTTTTATCATTCAGTTATTTTATGTGTTGGTTAGTAACCCGAAACTTTATTAGGACATTCTGAAACGGGCACTAAATCTGGTATACATACTAGTAAAAAAATTACCTCAATTTAAAAACAAAAAGTAGGACGATAATTTAAAATGAAATAAATACGCCAAGTTTATTTTAGATACTTTTAACCTTATCTTGTGTTAGATCATTAGGATATGTATGACAAAAAGCTTCTTTACATAATATGTTTTTATATACAACTAGCTTTCCGGGCGCGGTTCCGCCCGCGCGTATGTCGGATATCGCGCAAAAACATTAGCCTCTTTTTGCGCAGTTGGATAAAAACTATTCTATGTTTTTTCCCGGGTCTTAAACTATTTCCATACCAAATTTCATTCAAATCGTAGTTTTGACGTGAAAGCGTAACAGACAGACAGAGGCACTTTCGCATTTATAATATTAGTACTGATGTTGTTGAGATCTTCATTTGGCAAGACAGGTGCTTAAGCTTTGAGAGTAGTTATCGGTCACCCAAAATTATCAGGATTGCATTTCAGGCTGATCATTATTGTTTTCTAGATATTCAGCATGTTTAGTAGGTACCTTAAACAAGCACAGCAGCTAACTGATAAGGTGCAAATCTATTGCTTCAACGGGGTTACTTATTTTGGCTTTTGCTGTTGGCGCCTATCAAGTTACGGGAGATGTTGCGGTTACTAAGGTTTATTTTAGTACTTGTAGGTAAGCCTTTGACCACAATCTCATCTGATGGTAAGTGATGTTGTGGTCGAAGGTGTTAACAGACTTAACCTAAAAATAAATGGCTCTCAAGGACAGCTGCCGGAATACACTGTTAGGTGCTTGGCGACAGATTTTCTACCTGATGGTGGTCGCTAGCCAGGCGGGCATTCACAAAATGCCCTTCCACCATGCAGTAAAGCTCAAGCCCGCGGCGGGATTCAAACCATGGACTTGCTGCGCGGTAGTCCATAGCCAATGTCTCTGAGCCATAACTGCTTCAAATTAATTATTATCATTATTGTTTTGTTTTGGAGCAGAGTGATGCCCTCACCAGACCATTATTTATCTATGCAAGGGCCAATGCGGGGCCATTGATAAATGAATTATTTCTCTATGGCGGGGCTAAAGATTGGCACCGGAAACTAAACTAGCATCGTTTTTGCCTGCTCCGGCGGCTTCCCCATGCGATACATTTTAATACGAACTCAAGCTACGGCATCTTCGAGCACCAATAAAGAGCTTCCAAATATTAATGCTAATGTGCCAAACGTGTTTTTAAGACGGAAGCAAGAAATAATTAGCACGACGAAATGGAAGGTGGTCTCTCACGTGGTTGGTATAAAAAAAAGTAGGAAAATGAGGCTACAGATTCTTTCAGTGCCGCAAATAATGTCAAACAACATCTGTTCTACGTTATGGCTAACTGGATAGGTATACAGTGCAGCACTTTGACACTCGGTTTTATATAAAAACCAATGCCATTACCACGATCCTCATGAGTCTTAGGAAGGTGCGGTGTATGGAGGAGTATATATCGAGGAGCGTGATCTTCTTCTGCTCTTAACCACGTTTTGTTAATCACCATTATATATAGAAATATAAAGTATATATATATATATATCCATAGCCACAATAAAGTATAAATACAAATACTATCTGAAAGTGCAATAAGTAGTCATTAAGCTAACAATTTCAGAATTTCTAATTCATAAATTATTCCTTAAAGGACCACATTTTGCACTACTCCTAACTAGATGCTAATATAAAGTGAATGAATACTTACCTCTCATATTATTATTATTTCAGTGTTGGAAATATGCGGCAAACAAAACAGAATAATGTCCGGAGTTGTCTACTCTTATGCTATCTACTTGGGAGAGTGTCTATTCGCAGTTATCGCCATGTTTGTACCTTACTGGAAAACCCTCATCCACATAATCAACAGTCCTTCCATTCTATTCATATTTTACATATTCCTAATCAGAGAAAGCCCTCGCTGGCAGATCCTGAATGGAAAAACTGAAAAAGCAAAAGAAACTATGCTAATTGTCGCTGAAATGAACAAAGTTAATATCAATCGACAAGAGTTGTCTGAACTTGACGAAGTTAAACTCAAAAACAAGTTTAATATTGGTGCCGAAGAGAAGAGAGAAGGGCTGAGAGAAATTCTGACCTCAAAAGAGATTATGAAAAGAGTGCTTGTAGCATTTGTCTGTCGGTTCACTGCTAGCTTTGTCTATTACGGGATGATGATAAATTCAGTGTTCCTACCCGGGAATAAGTATACCAACTTTCTTTTGTCAACGGTGATGTCGTTTCCTGGTGAGCTGATCTCATTGTACTTGATGAACAAAATCGGAAGGAAGATGCCGCTGCTCATTGGATTCCTGATTTGTGGAGGGTTGTGCGTTGGGACAGGATACGTGCCAGAAAGTGAGTAGAAGTTAAACAAGTTATTACAAGTAGTATAGCAAGCTGATTTACTTTGCTGTTGTTATGACATTATTCCATGCTACATAATACAACTTTTAAAGTAGGTAAATAATATATTTCGTGTCTAATATTATACTATGCTGATCAAAGTATTTATTCTATGTTTCATCAGTTTCGTAAGTTGTTAGCTGTCTATCATTATGAACCGAAAGTTCTAAAGACGGAAAGTTGAAGTGAAAGGGCTGAAACCGATTTTATAGTTTCGTATCAGAAGTATTTTTCAAAGATAAACAATTACATAACAGTCGACTCTAGTTAATTCGAAACTCTGGGAACTCTTATAATTTTACGAATTATTAAGTGTTTGAAATATCAAATGGTTCGAAATTTTCGAGAGAAAAGAAATAAAACTTCGAATTATTGAGTGTTGATAATAAATTACATAATATTATTTATAAATCTGTATACCTACAACAGCCAAATGAGTAACAGTAACCGAAACTTGACTAAACATACCAATTCGTGCGGAAGTGAGAGAAGAAAGATCATTACCAAAACGATGATACAAGCTTGAACTTGTTCTGCAATATGCTTAGATGTCTCCGCCACGGCAATGTTATCTATACAGTATCTTAACTCGGCTCTGTCCTCGAAATAATTACCTACCACCGCGCGGAACGTAAACATGCGATAGGGCTGCCCGCCTCCAGCATTTTAATTACATTTGCCTACTTTGTGTTTCCATTTAGTTTTGTGATTGTAAATATACTTTTTGTGTATAAACAAATAAAAGACTGTGAATTAAATAGGTAGTGTTCAATAAAATGCGTGTTGTTTTTTGATTGGTAGATTTAATTAAAAAACAATGTTTATTTTTAATAACAAATCGGTGTTATAAATTTGCAACAGAAAAATATTTGTGCCTCGACTGAGACGTACGAAATTCTTTGTTATTAAATCTTAAAGTATAAAAAATCCGCATTCATATATAAAGCTTAGTTAAAAATTGTTTTGGGAAACATGGACAAAGTGGAGAGAAAGGAATATATTTTACTTGGTTATAGATACTTGAAGCTACTTTACAATTCAAATGTTTGGTTTTAAATTAAGTTCGGAATATTTCCTCCTTTTTTTCTATATATTCCACAAAATCATCGCTGGGTACAATTGAAAAAGTTTGCGAATTAATCTTACTGTAGTCCCGGTACCTTACATACCGACTCTCTGAGCTGAAATTGTGGCTTCTTTGATCGGGTTTCAAATACGAACCGCCTATAACTACCTATTTCACTCGTGTCATTCCTTTACTATATTCACTTATTTTATTATTAATCCAGTTAGCTTTTTCTCGGGAAATAAAAGGAAATACACTTATCCATTAAAAAGAAACGCATTATGTAGGTAACCTACAAACTAGTAAGTAAATTTATTTTATAGTCATACCTTTCAGAGTTTCCAGGTAATCTAAATAAAGTTATCTCTGGATGCGTTATTGACGAATTCATGCAACCAAAAACAGCACAATATATCCTATTCGTCATATTAAATATGTACATGAACTTATTTTTTATTAAAGAAAATTACACACCGTCCGTTCGTCACTGCGACGCAGTCGCGACTGTCTGCGGGCTGAGCGCGGGCTGAGATCGAGGCGCGTAGGTATAACTCGCGTTTCGTTCGTGTCTATGAAGTTGAAATACTGTATAGATAACATTACCGTGTCTCCGCGGCGGGATGGATTACTTGGACTTGTTTATAAGAAGATCAAGTGACTTATTATATACGAATGGTCGAGTGTTTGACGCCTTTAAGTTCAAATTAACGCATCATTTTGTTGCGAATCGTTGATTTTGCGTTCGAATTACCAAGTGCATAAAATGAATTGATTTAGTTCGAAATATAAACAGATTTCCTAGGGAACTCGTGATAACTTTGAATTATAGAGATATTATTTCGCAGGTTTGAATTAACGAGAGTCGACTGTATTATATTTCTATTACATTTATATATTATTAATAGAACATTGCAATATTTCACTTAGCAGAGAGATTGAGAGCAAATGCTTACTTTAGCAAGAAAAATGTCAGCAAACAATAAAGATATACCAATTATTTTGTATATCATAATATAGGTGGTATTATAAAGAAAGTATTTTGTCTTTTTACTCCATGTTTACTAATAAAAGTAAGATTGTTAGAAACTAACCATAGATGTAGAAGCAAACTCATCTTTTCCGCTAAAACTGC
Source organism: Plagodis dolabraria (assembly GCA_963854805.1). Lineage (NCBI taxonomy): Eukaryota > Metazoa > Arthropoda > Insecta > Lepidoptera > Geometridae > Plagodis > Plagodis dolabraria. The sequence goes on along the minus strand of OY978457.1, from coordinate 5,130,534 downwards.
AGTTTGAATATACCTAGGTACCTACCTACTCAACTGGTTGAGGAAGCAGCTGCAGGTGCGTTAATTTTTATTTCTAATATGAGCCATATTTCAGTGTACACCTGGACTAAAATCTTCTTGTTCTTGATCGGAAAAATGCTAATATCAGTATGTTTTACGGGCGCTATAACGTACATTATGGAGCTGTACCCAACCAGTGCACGTGGATCTCTGCTAGGATTCGGTGCCTTTGCAGCTAAGGTCGGTGGAATGCTGGCTCCACTCACACCTATATTGGTAAGTTCGCAGTTCCTGGGCATCTGATGTCCTCTTGATACAAATTTCAAACTGGTTTCCACAGAGATGACACATAGCTTGTTCTCTTTTCCATAAATATCCCTTATTTTACTGACAATATTAACAGAATCACTGAAGCCCTTTTTGAGAAATAAGTTATTTTTGACCACGACTATTACAGAATACATTACTATTAAAGATTTTTAACGGCAGTGTGTAGGGAAATTTATTTTTCATCCCACCATCTCGGAAAGAGTATTTTTAATCTTCAATATCTCAGTGGAAAAGCCGTTTTTATTCTCTAGAGGATAAAGTAAATTGAATTTAGAACATCGTGTGCAGTAAGTTTGTGAATTAAAAAAAACATTAAGGCTTATACAGTCGCCAATGGCCTTGAGCATCTGGGCCTAATCAAGCTTACTTTACCAGCGCATCGCCGCAGGTAATCAACAAACGTTCGGCCCTCGCTGCACAAATATAACGGTCAAAGAATATGCAGATGCGCGATACGCTCCGGTAACATGGCACTTTATATGCCAACCGTACGATTCTAGTGAGTATCCGCAGTTGCAACTGCGACTGAGATCAGTACGAAAATTCATACCTACCTAGGTATTTCTGGACGTCTTTATTCCTGGAATAAATTTTTCGACGACGTCATCCAAGTGAATAAAGTTACGCCGATTTGGCTGAAAATCGATATATAGGTTTTTTGGAAGTCTGCATTACAAATTTGGAATTCATTTTTCGACAACATCTGCCAAGTGATGAAAGTTACTTCGATTTGGCTGAAAATCTAGGTATTTCTGGACGTCCTTATTTAGAATTTGGAATTTATTTCGCGACGTCGTCTGCCAAGTGAAGAAAGTTAGTCCGATTTGGCTGAAAATCAAAATCTAGGTTGTTCTGGAAGTTATTATTCAGAATTTGGAATTATTTTTCGATGGCGTCTGCCAAGTGAATAAAGTTACTCCGATTTATAAAAATTGATTTCTGGAGGTCATTATTCTACATTTGGATTTAATTTTTCAACGACGTTTGCCAAGTAAAGATAGATGACGTATCTTTAAAACGCTATGATATATCGGACAAGAGTAAGAAAATTATGATAATCAATCGTTTATGCAAATCTCCTTATAAATGAGGTGATCCTCAAAAATAGTAGATTGTCATACAAGGGTTGAAAGGAATCAATCCCCTTACGAGGTATTTAGACATGAGAAGGAAGCATTTACTATGAGATTTTCCCGCCCTTAGGTGGGAAGCAGAGTCTTCCACCCGCTACTCGCATCAAACAAACACTACTTTCCGAGTACGAGATATGAGAATGATAATTTCTTGTAGGTCTAGGCAATAATAATATGGGCAATTTATCTAAATCTATATTGTAAAGATTGGTTCCATCGTGAAAAGGTAACCGAGAAACTTTCTCATTTATTAGGAGATTTGAATAATTGATTGATAAGTAATCATAATTTTCCTACTCTTATCCTACTGCTGCATTAGGGAGCTAAGCACCCCACGGGCAGCAGGTAGGTAGGTAAACTCAGGGAATAGGTTTGAAAAGTTTATTAGGCATTATCAGGTTGCACAGCCGCACAGTTCTACTGAAGTTACATAGACCGGAGGGAGTCACTGGCCTGATAGTACTCGTGATCCAGGTCCCAGATGTGGCGGTCTTGGCGTCGGCTGATAGTTCTGGATGTCGGTAGCGAGTGCCAAACAACCGTCCTCCGGTTAAATCAGTGAAATGGAATCCTGGAAGGATGACACCGACTTAGTGGCTGATGTTCCTCAGCCAACTGTTGCCAAGCCGCGCCGACACGATCGTGGTACTATTACTAGTGACTCACATTTTAAAACTCAGTCTAGCGCGGTAGTGCAGCACAGCCGTTTACGTTACATAGGTTTTTGTCAGCACTATGAAATAACAATAATAAATAAGGAACTCACCATAGAGGGATTCATGCACTTCACAACAAGTAAATAACAATTTAGATTGATACTACGTATTGTATTTTTATTTAGCGCAGGACGAGTGTTCCTTGCCAATTGCATAGACGAAAACGCTAAGTCTGTGGGTACCGAACGAAATTATTTTTAATAATTAGCAATATTAACGTAAGTTTATACTTTTAAGTGGTATGTAAGTTAGTTAAAGAATTTAATTAGTATATTTTTAGTTTATGATTAACATCTAATGTTTCATATGACGAATAATACTATTATTTAAGTAACGGCGTCAGGCACAACGTTACAGTACATATTATCTTACCGTTTTCGAGATACGTCATCTATCTTCACTCGGCGACGTCATTGATAAATAAACTCCATATATGAAATTGTAGAATAATGACCTCCAGAACAATCTAGATATCAATTTTTATCCAAATTGGAGTAACATTTTCACTTCGCAGACGTCTTCGAAAAATAAATTCCAAATTCGGAATAAGGACGTCTAGAACAACCTAGATACCAATCGATTTTCAGCCAAATTGGAGTAACTTCTTTTACTTGGCAGACGTCATCGAAAAATTTATTCCAAATTTGGAAAAAAAGGCGTCCAGGAAAACCAAGAAAGTATCCGAAGTAACTTTTTTGATTTGGCCGACGTCATTGTTAAATAAATTCTGAATTTGGCATTAAGACGTCTAGAACAACCTTGATATCAATTTTAAGCTAAATCAAAGTAACTTTTTTTTACTGGTCAGACGTCATCCTAAATAAAATTCCAAATTTGTAATAATAGATATCCATTTGTAGTCAATTCTGAGTATTTTTCTTCACTTGGCAGACGATATAGAAAAAAATATTCCAAATTCGGAATAATGACGCACAGTACAACCTAGGTAACGATTTTCAGCCAAATAGGAGTAAGTTTTTTTACTTGGCAGACGTCACCCAAAAATAAATTCTAAATTCAGAATAAAGACGTCCACAACAACCTAGATATCCATTATTAGTCAATTCTGAGTATTTTTCTTCACTTGGCAGACGACATAGAAAAAATTATTCCAAATTCGGAATAATGACGCACAGCACAACCAAGGTATAGATGTTCAGCCAAAACAGAGTAACTTTCTTTCATTGGCAGACGTCATCCAAAAATAAATTTCAAATTGGGAATAAAAACGTCCAGAACTACCTAGATTTTGAATGTTAGCCAAATCGGAGTTACTTTCTCCACTAGGCAGATGTCGTCGAAAAATTCATTTCAAATTTGAAACAAAGACGTCCTGAAAAACCTTGATATCAATTTTTGGCCAAATCGGAGCAACTTTTTTTACTTGGCAGACGTCATCGAGAAATACATTCAAAATTCGGAATAATGACGCACAGCACAACCCAGATATCGATTTTCGGCCAAATCGGACAAACTTTTTTCACTTGGCAGACGTCATCGGAAAATAAATTCCAAATTTGGAATAAGGACGTCCAGAAAAACCTAGATATTGATTTTCAGCCAAATCGAACTGGTTTTGGTTTTTAGAATCATGTATCCGCCAATTTAGATTTATGACAAGTGTCATTTGACTGCTCTCCCGATTCCCTGCGACAATTGTTGAAATCTCCCGTCATTGAAAAATACATTCAAAATTCGGAATTAAAACGTCTAGAACTACCTAGATTTTGAATTTCAGCCAAATCGGAGTAACCTTTTTCGCTTGGCAGACGTCATCGAAAAATAAATTCCAAATTCGGAATAATGACGCACAGCACAACCTAGATATCGATTTTCAGCCAAATCGGACGAACTTTTTTCACTTGGCAGACGTCATCGAAAAATAAATTCCAAATTTGGAATAAGGACGTCCAGTTAAACCTAGATATTGATTTTCAGCCAAATCGAACTGGTTTTGATTTTTAGAATCTTGTATCCGCCAGTTTGGATTTATGACAAGTGTCATTTGACTGCTCTCCCGATTCCCTGCGATAATTGTTCAAATCTCCCTTACTGTAATTGTAACAGCCAGATCGTCCATTGCTAAACACACCCTCCCCTATGAAGGGGGTATTTGCCATAATCCCCACGCTTGGCAGGCGTCTTGTGGATTGCAGTGTAAGTACCTTCCAGTAGTTTTCCCTTAGTCGCTTCTTACGACACCTACGGGATTATATGGGGAGGTGCAATTCTAACCCGGCACCCCAAGGGGCAAATCTCCCTTACCTATCTCTTACTATTTTCGAGTTATCCATCTTCACTTGGCAGACGTTATCTTTATGCAGTATTAATTAACCCATATCAAAACACCTAATACATTTATCAAAAAAAGCTTAGAACTCCAAAAGATGTATGAAGTCCCATACACACTCTTAATGTAGTAGAGAACCATTTTGTACCCTACAAAGTACTAAAGCCGGAAACTATTTACCATAATATAAATAAAAAATATTATCTTTAGTTTACCAGTTATGTCATGAGAGCGTTATAGACATTACTAATTAATTTTGTACATGTATGTATTATGCACCTAATTAAAAAAAACGTCCATTGATCTTATTGATAAGGCCGCCCATTGTATAGTACCTACAACATTGTCAATTTCAAGTTTTGATTTTTTTCATATGTGATAAATTTCAAATAAAATTTGTCTACAAAGTACCAATAATAAAGCGTCAACGCGCATACTTCACGTCGCAACCAAGTTGGCCCTCTGCAGCGAGCGAATCATTACACGCACACAGCTGCGAATCTCGCGTGTCAATGCACTAATACAAAGACAAGATCGTTATCAGCCGAAAGCGCGAGCGGAGCTACGAGCGACACAACCTCCCCGTGCCAACGCTTTCGGAACACTGCCTCGGAACCGCCGCGCTGGTGTGCTCGAGTAAATTCGCGATAAAATAATTAAATAAATGAATATTACACAAAAGTAAAAAAAATAAAACAATAGGGATTTGTAATTATATGTAATACACCTCTTGCATTAAACTTATCAAGATATGTTGATAAATACTAGAGTTCCAACTGCTAGAAGATATTTTTAGACCTATGTTCATAATTTTTTTTTATCACGTAAATTGATTGTGATCATGTTTTGGGATCAATAGGAATCTCATAAATATGATCAAAATTTACATATATTTTTTGTTTTGCCACAAACGTAATGGTACGGCTCAACTTTTTTTTTAAAGAACCTTATTTGGCTCCTCACCTCGTCAGCCCCACCTTAAACCTATTTACTGCTACCTCTATGGTGCCGAATATATCATACAACTCAAGTGACTAACACCAATATTACAGTACCAAACAAAGTACCTTAGTATTATTTTGTTATAATTTAAAAACTATTCTGTAATACTTACCTGTCATAATTTAGTAATTCATACCTAAACTGAAATAAAAGTGTACCTGTCTTGTGATTGTGAACTTTTTTTTTTTGCATTTAGTCATTTCCTCGCTGAGGTGGAATGAAAAGTTACGTGTTGCACTCGAGTGCAAAGATTTTTCACCTCGTGCTCTTTTGATTCCCTCGCTAACGCTCAGGATTCTAATTTTGAATCCTTCGCTCGCTCGGTCATCAAAATTGAACACGCGGTTAAAAAGCAACTTTGCACTCTTGTATAACAAATAACTCTTATTATGTTCCCTATATACATGTTTTTTCTTACATGCTGATAGATAGCATTTTATATCATTTTATTTTATAACTAGCTGTACCCGCGACTTCGTTCGCGATTGCCGTACCTGCAGACTAATTATTCACATTTGTGCACTGTTTATCTCATATTAAGCAACAATGTGGTCGTGAAGCACTCTTATAGTAAACCATAGCTCAGAATGGAGCTTTCTACTTTGGATTTCAAAACTCCCGGGTTGTATTTTCCAGAAGACAGTAGTTAAGTAAATCAGAGAGTTCTTTCCCGGTTCGCACAATAAATGTTGCAGCAAAGTACCTTGTGCGTTTCTTTAGAATTTAGATTTTAAAACGGCGGTTTTAAAATCTAAAAAAAAATTTTAAATTGACTGTAGATCGATTTTTTTTTTATTTCTCATTCTCGGAAAGTAGTGTTTGTTTGATCTGAGTAGCGGGTGGGAGACGCTCCTTCCCACCTAAGGCCGGGAAAAACATTGGTGTAAACAAAGTTATATGTCTAAGTTTTTTCGTTGTAAAATATTCTGTTGGTGTAAAACAATTAATAACAACTATGTTTGGCAGGGTAGTAACTAAACATAAGGTAGAAAGTGTGGGTAAAAAAAAATTTTAACATTCCCTAAATTTCATTGTTCTAACTCCTAGTGTATCTTTGTATCTTCTACTCATGTTTATTATTTTTAGTAAATATTTAGAAAAACTACTATTTTTTTACCCTCCTCATATTTTAAATGAAAAGTAGAGTGTTTAACACGGATGTAAGTCATCTATTCCTACTTGGACTATAGCCGCATTAATTTTAAAAATTTACTGCTCATGTTATTAAAATTAAAATAAATAATATAAAAAAACATACTATATTTATATCTTTATTCCTTATATTAGTAGTGAAAAGCAGAGAGATTCCTATTCGGGCTATAGCCGCCCGTAAATATTCCAAACAAAATTTTACTTAAAATTTCACAAATAGTTCAAACCTCTCAATAAATTTTTAGTAAGTACTTATGTTATTTTATCAATGAATAATTTTTAGAAAGCTACTTTATTTACTTTCTTTAAATTCGAAATGAAAAGTAGAGAGCTGAACGCGGGTGAAAGTTACCAATTCCTTTCGACCCTTGTATAACAATCTACTAAAGTTGTGCACTTCCAACTTTTAAACGGATTAAATCGCGTATATTTGTCATTATTTTTGTCCCGACGTTTCAAACACTTTGTAGTGATCGTGGTCACGGGGTGACTGTCAGGACAAAAATAATGATAAATATACGTGAAACTGTTTAAAGTTGTTTAATTACTAAGTGTAACAATCGCGAAAACCTAAGACACATTGTGCACTTCCATTGCGCAGTCTCCGAAATGTATCCGTCAAAAGAAAGATAATTATGTAGTTGAAAAAACTGATTGTGGTGAATGTTTTTTTTTTTATTGCTGATAGGTACGCCTTTGACCACAATCTCACCTGATGGTAAGTGACGATGTGGTCGTAGGTGTTAACAGGCTTAACCTAGAATTACTGGCTATCAAGGACAGCTGCCGGAACACACCGTTAGGTGCTTGGCGACAGATTTTCCACTGGAGGGTGGTCGCTAGCCAGGCGGGCGGCATTCGCAAAAATGCCCTTCCACCATGCGGTGAAGCTCAAGCCAGCGGCGGGATTCGAACCATGGACCTGCTGCGCGGCAGTCCATAGCCAAAGCCACTGAGCTATCACTGCTTCAAATGTACCACATTTTAGAGTTTTATCGTAGCAAGCTTGCAAAACTAAATAAGGGTGCCGTGCTGCCCGTAGGGCGCCAGGCTGCCCGTGGGATGCCGGTCTGTCCGTGGGGTGTCGGGCTTCCCGTTGGGTTCCGGGCTGCCTGTGGGCTTAAGATGAGCCGTACGTTAAAGGGTTTCTCAACATTCCGCGGTCCAAGTTATTTAAAACGAAATATTTAGTTTGTGATATCTGTAATTTCTGAACTGCAAAACTGAGGACTTTGAAATATTTACGGGAAAATAATTAAATAACCACTATTGTAACAAAAAAAGAATGATTGAAATCGGACTACGCGTTAATAAATTACAACTAATTGTACATTTTGACTTTCATCCCCTTTCCCAAGAGAACCGTACTGAATTTTGGGATAAAAGTATCGTATGTCCTTCTTCGTAGTATGAACTCGAATCGTGCTAAGTTTCATTCAAATCCATTCAGTAGTTTTGGAGTGATGCGAGGCCGGGATACAGACAGACAGCCAGAAAAAAAAAACAGTTTTTGCATCAGTATCAGCTACAGATTGCTCTCAAAACATATTTTCAAAATATCTGCAATGTATAGAATTGGACCTGTTACAGTTTTATTATAAGTATAAATATATAAATTTAAGCGTCTTCCCTCGCGCTTACCTATTCGCCTTCTGCAACCTGTTATAGGTATAGATTAGACTGATTAGAGCATTGCATGTTATGAAAAATATACGTAGGGAAGTTGTGCTTATCGTAATAAAAAAAACTGTGTTTTATCGTTTGAAAAATCAGTCTTTTGGAGAGGTCCGACTACAGACCTATCTATTATACCTATACGATAAAGTGCAATCGCCAGCTTAAGATGAGCCGTACGTTGAAAGGTCCCTGTACATTCGGGGTGTCAAGTTATTTGGAACGTAATATTTAGGTTGTGATGTCTGTAATTTCTGAACTGCAAATCCGATGACTTTGAAATATTTCCGTGATAATTTTTAAAGCACCACTATTCTAATTAAAAAATCGGCCAAGTGCGAGTCGGACTCGCGCACGAAGGGTTCCGTACCATTAGCTATACAACATTAGACTTCATAATTTAACCTTTTTTTGTTTTAACGTGAGCGAGTCCAACTCGCACTTGGCCAACTTTTTGTATTTGTTGTTATAGCGGCAACAGAAATACATCATCTGTGAAAATTTCAACTGTCTAGCTATCACCGTTCTTGAGATACAGCCTGGTGACAGACGGACGGACGGATGGACGGACAGACGGACGGACGGACAGCGGGACAGACCGTTTTTACCCTTTGGGTACGGAACCCTAAAAAGAACGTCTGAAATCGGACTACGCGTTAATAAATTACAACTAAGTGTACATTTTGACTTTCATCCCCTCTCCCAAGGGAACCATGCCGAATTTCGGGATAAAAAGCTAAATTATCCTACCTTGTAGTATGAACTCCAATCATGCTAAGTTTCATTGAAATCCATCCAGTAGTTTTGGAGTGATACGCGGCCGGGATACAGACAGACAGACAGACAGACAGACAGACAGACAGACAAAAATAAAAAAAAATATAGTTTCGGCATCAGTATCAGCTACAGAGTACTGTACATTTTTTTTTTTCAAAATATCTGCCATGTACAGAATTAGACCTGTTACAGTTTTATTATAAGTATAGATATTATTATTTTGGATACCTACCTTGTGAGTCTGCAATGGCATTTAAGTTGCTTGAATACTTTAGCTGTTATAGCAGAAGTGTATAATATGGTTTTAGTGTTTTTTTACAAATTCAAGATGAAGTGTTTCTGCTAAAGCACTTACAGATTATCGCAACTATGTTCCCTTATTATCCCATATACATAGTACTGGCCTTTGCAAACGCAGAACTGAAGCATCAATTCCTATTTCAGAATCCAATTTCTCCAGCCCTGCCATCCATTCTCTTTGGATGTTCTGCTCTCCTCAGCGGAGTTCTTTTAACCCTCACTCCAGAGACTAAAGACCTTCCCCTGATGGACACCATCAGGCAAGTCGAAGAAAGTGTCAGTGCAGACAAAGATGTGATGGCAAAGAATAAAAGTGGGAAGTCTGAGTTACAAGATGTGGTCAACGATATATGAAAAGTCTTGGCATGACTTTAGTTTAAAATATCTATTTGAAGGACTGTCCTAGGAGGTCAACTTGAACAAGTCGAAGTTATAGTGAACATTAACTGAATTTATGAAGATGTGTGTACAGTTTCATCATATTTCTATTTAGATTTGTATCTATAACTTTAATTTTTAAGACTGCAAACATTTTGTAATACAAATACTTTTATATACCTTGTTTACTGAATAAATTTTCCCTCTTTGCATTAGATCTATTTATCCAATGTTCTTCTATCTTCCACATACCCTTTTTATATCATTTTCTTTCCATTGAACAAACTTGACAAGATGTTTAATCGCTTTAAACGATAGGTACCTTCCTACTCTCAATTCCAGTCGGTCATTGACTACTTTTTATCCAGGCTTAACAAAGCGCAGGTGATAAAACTTAAGGCTAGGAACGCCTGGTGTATGTAAACGAGTGCGTTACTCAGTGCAATGGAAATAACTCGGATCGCTCGAATCACTGAGCAAGTAATATTTTAGCTCGAACCGCTTTCTGTCAGATAGTACTTTACGACAAAGATCGGCCTTATTGACGTGTTCTTAATATTGCCACAGAATAAAATGGTAGTGTGTAGCAGCAGTCTTTGTATTGACCGCAGAACGTCATAACCCGTGATTGTTTCCTGTCTCAGGTCACTCAAAGTTCAGATTCAGTTTCACAAGCTCTAAGTTCTTTGCATTGCAATGCGTAACGTATACTATACGATTTCATACAGCAGGCGTTCTGAATTATTTTATTTTTACTGGCCAGCTTTTAACCACTACCTCACCTCATGGAAGTTATGATGCGGTCAAAAGTAGTGTTCAGACAAGTTTAGTTACTACTGGCTCTAAAGGATAGCTGCTGGAACACACAGTTAGGTGAGATTCCTAGTGGTAGTACCACGCTGTACTTCTTAGGGTTACAGAACGGGTCGGCACGGCGGAAGTTACCCTAACACTAATCTAACTTTCAAGTTTCCAGTTCAGCAAACCAACTCAAGCAAAGTTTCAAAAGTATTACTCCCTGAGGGTAACAGCCGCGAAGGCACTGGATAATCCCTCTCCGGGCATCCTCACCCAAAACTTTTACCTGAAGGTGGATGCCTCGGGCTATGCGTCTTCTGGGGGCAAAGCCGTGCTCAATTATTTTTCAGCTGCTCGAAGCAAACGAGGCAGAGCGTTCGCCACTCGGCTCCCAACCACGCTAGCCGTGTACTTTTGTAACATATGTGATCACCTCAACTATGTCAGTTACCTGGACACTGCTAAAAAAGACATAGTTGTTTAGTCTCATATTTTGTCTGTTATTTCACTGGTTCTCAAGGAAGTGCGCGAACACACCGTTAGAAGATTTTCTACCTGAGGGTGGTTGCTAGCCAGGCGGGCATTCGCAAAATGCTGTTCCACCATGCGGTGAAGCTCAAGCCCGCGGCGAGATTCAAACCATGGACCTGCTGCGCGGCAGTCCATTGCTAAAGCCACTGAGCCATCACTGCTTAAAAATTAAATAAATAGTATTATTTTCTTTAAATTTGTAAACTAGATTTTGACAAACTTTACTACTTTATGAAAAAATTGAACCATTGCTTGTGTCTCGGAAACATTATTTTACAGTACGTACCTATAGCATAACTAATTGCGACGTGATAGGTCCACGGGGACCGCCCGGTATCATCAACAGCCATAACGTCCACTATGAGGTTTTAAACTATCACGGTCATTAACATTATAATTATTATTACCAACGGGATATTTACCGTGTTTTTGGTTAGTTAGCTTGGCTCGTTTGAGATGTCGCGTCCAGTATATACCTAGAGGTCAATGACAGAAATAGAGATGAGAGGCGCGGGCGCCCACCAGGCTGAATCACAGAAATGAAAAGCTGAGTGCGGAGGCGAACGCATGTGAGGGGGCCGTACGAGTTACTCGGCTCACATTCTCATTCAGTGTTTGCTCAACGCTTATCTGAGACGGAAAAGAAAGTCTTTTAGAGCAGTCATTTCAAAACTAAAATCAACTTCAAAATATGACTGGGCAAAAAAGTTACCAGGTAATTTAATGTTAATTTGATCATTTTTAACGTATATGATGTAATTCATTTATTTTTCTTCTAATAGCCACAACGGTTGAGATTTGAAAACACGTAGGTTGTCCCTCACTATATACACAAGCGTGCTACTCGTACTGCTTTATCCCCAACTCCCTCTTCTACTTCTGCTGACTAATCCAGAATCCACCACTGTATTCCAAATCACCATATTTTATCTTCTTAGACTCAGTCTCAATCCATCTTGGGCCCTGAACATTCGCCTCTTTATTCAAATATCTTATGTACTATATCTTCAAAATCAATTAAAGTCAGTGTTGCGAATTAAATCGTTTTTTTTTAAGTGTTTCCTCGAGATTTCTATAACAGTACGTATATGGTGTAGTTGAAATCCGCGTGTCGGCGTTGAAAGTGATGGAAAACGGAAGAGAAAACTTCCCGTATTGGTTCCCAGTTATTGCAATCATATTTATAATATATCTGTATTGTAATTATTGAGTTTGTTAAGTAGAAAAATAAATACAGAGAGCAATTACAATTTGTACGAAACAAACTCACTCCGGCCGGACTGTGGTGTGAATAATACCTGCTCGAGGTCACTATATTTTTGAGACACAATGAAATTCATCTACAAAAGATTGGCCGCGGTATATTTTACTGTCTCATATTAGCATCAGGTACAATATGTGAGTTAAGACCATGTATAATGTTTGAATATAATATGTGTTACAAAGCTTTAGGCTAGGAGATAACAACACAAAACTTAACATAATTTGGAAATATTTTTTCAATAAGCTGAAGTTAAAATAACAAAAATAAAATATAGCTTTATTTTATTTTTGTTCTGTTAACTTCAGCTTATTGAAAAAATATTATGTAATTAACGATTTGTCTATACAGATAGTACAATTGTATTATTTAAAGTTCTTCGGGCACATCTCCAGGAATGAAGACTCGATGGAACGATTAGTGGTCCAGTGTCAGGTAGCTGGAAAGAGAGCTAGAGGCAGATCTCCCACTCACTGGACTGATCTGATCAAAACGGCAACACAATTATCCATATCTAAGTGCACGCGCAACGCTACTAACCGGCAAAAATGGAGAAGCATTGCCAGATCAGTGATCACCAACAAGAAGACTGATGACGTTGAAGACCCACCATGTACCAACATCTTATCAACCACGAACACTCATTCAAGAGTGCCCGACTGAGAAGGAGTACAATGATTAAATATCATATCACTACTGATATTGCGATCGCATAGACCTTTTTAAATAATACTGTATCAGCCTGATTAATGATTATCCACTGCTGAACACAGCCTCTTCTATTAAGGGAGGTTTGTCATAATCCCTACGCTTAGCAGGCGTCTTGGGGATCGTACTTCAAGATATTAGTTCCTCAGACGGTGCTGCTGCCCAGCTTCCGGTATTTCACCTTGAGGCGCCTCTTACGACACCTACAGGTAGCAATGTTGGTGATGACATTCTACCCCGGCACCCCACGGGCCAAAACTCCTACAATACGGGTCAATTTATATGAAATCATAATTTTACTGGACAAAATCTGTAACATTGCAAATAACTAGGAATATTAGAACCGACGTTTACCTCAAAAAGGCGGCCACGAGTACCAACACAGAATTTATTAAAGTCTTTAGCGACTTACCGAAATCCTTGGCGAGAGGAGTTTCTATTATTTGTTGCTATACGCTAGTTATTGGTCTATAATCATATCAAGCAAGACGCTTGTGTGTATTCCAGTTTTTACGATAGAGTTAAAACAAACAACGGCAAAAATACACGTTTTTTTCTCGGACCCCTATTATATTTAACTTTTGGCTATAATTATTATTTGTTAGGCAGTAATATATACCAAAACATATTCTGTAAAAATTTCTAGCCGTGGCTTAGTAATAGGGTCCTGTTTTCTAGTACAGAATCCTATAACACAAAGTTACTCGTAATTTTTGGTTACCTTTTGGTTAAATCAAATAATTTATAAATTAACCTATCTGAGACTAACCTATCTGTTCACGCAAAATGCACGTAGTTGTTGACACGCATAGTCAACAACTACGATGAATTCTGCGTGAACAAAGACATGGGACGGATGACACTGTACTCCATTTACTTATAAATTCGACCAATCAAAATGCGCGCTATCGACCAATCAGAACACGTTGAATTTAACGATAATTATTTTACAAAATTACTGATATTGGGAAATGTAGTATATTATAATTTTTATAGTATCAAATGAAGTTGGTCGGTGATGTTGTTTTATAATGGAGATGATTTATATAAAATAACTGAATATTTCGTAGATTAAACATCAGGTCTGTCAAACTGGAATCATGAGTACTAATAGACATTCGACACTGCACTGAAAAAACCTACATCTTAAGTTGTTATTTATTCTGTAATAATTCAATACATATACGCACTTAATATTATAAACTACACATATCACTTAGTTATTCCATTGGTGTTATATATACGTTATGTTGGTCATTCGTTATGATCTCTGTTGCATACAACAAGCAAAATGATACAACAAATAAAGTACTTAATTAATTTATTTTTTCTATAATAAAAATTAGAAAATATCATTAATTGTTCCATCCAGACATATCCTTTGATATGCGACTTTTTACTAAGTCTTTTTTTAGTTAAATTCTGTTTTGAAAGATGGAGTTAATGCAAAAAGACAAGACTGACGACTTTTTTATGATTTTAAAGTATACTGTCGCTGCAACACTGCGCTACTCGTCTCAAAATTTGGCAGCACCTTATTTGAGCACCGTAAGGCATCGGTACCGAATCCAATCATAGCTGTTGTTCGCGCCAAAACTCGACGTAGCCCAAGCGCGCGAGAGAGGTGTCGTTGCACACCGCCTGCAGCCATCTTGACAGCTCCACTTAGTAGACTCCAGGAGCTCCACCCAATTCCAGATAAGTCCCACATTTATATCCTCTTTCGCAACAATCGATGACAACCACCATAAGTGATTGATCTCTCCATGATGAAATTTGTAAGAGTCCGCCATGAACTGCGATCACTGAGAAAAATGAGGCTACTGTCAGGAAACTCATTGAAGAAAAACGGCCGGTCACCTATTGTTATGAGATAAATTCTAAAATCCTTACCTGAAAGTTAGAAAACTGCCGCTGGATTTCTCATGAAACCCCCGAGAGCAAAAACGGGCTCGAGTTGATTGGTGTAGCAAAATATTATAAATCACAGAGCGTTATTTATATTCATATTTTTTTTTGACATAATTTAAAAATTTCAGTAAACTGGTATATAAATGTTCAAAGTGTATTACCATTAAAGGTAAAAATTACATTCGCCATAATATTTGACAGAACACAACATTGATAGAATTCAACTTTCGAAATTCTACCCCAACGAGAGGCTATAATTTTAACCAATGCAACCACATCTGTCAGCTTATATATTTTTTAATTATATAATTTCGAGCGTAATAATTATTTTTGTGTAGTTATCTCCTAGCCTATATTTTATTGTATAAGTCACAGATTTTGACATATTACTTGCAGTAATAGGCATAATATTTTGGAACCAGTTGTTGTCATTAATGCAAAGTTTCTACAGAACTAAATTGTGTTTTATATTTCTACCCAACAATTCCAAAAAATGGCCCAAAGTACAAATAAAAGTGAAAATTCCGAAGTAGACATTTCCAATGTGATGGAAAAATTTGGAAAATATCAAGTGCTGCAATTTGTTTGGATATGTTTACCCCTCTTTTTCATTACTATGATCAATATCAACTATATCTTTACCGTCGGCGATATTAACTATAGGTATGTATAAGTTATAGTTACCTATTATTTATTACTTCAGTTTAAAATTTAAAAATTTAAGTGTACAAAACTAGTGTTAAGAGAACATTGGATTATAGTAAGATTGTTTACATCATTATCTATATTAACCACGTATATTTTCGATATT
Source organism: Plagodis dolabraria (assembly GCA_963854805.1). Lineage (NCBI taxonomy): Eukaryota > Metazoa > Arthropoda > Insecta > Lepidoptera > Geometridae > Plagodis > Plagodis dolabraria. The sequence goes on along the minus strand of OY978457.1, from coordinate 5,114,762 downwards.
CTATTCCTCAATATATCAACAGTCTTATTTCACCGTTAAACAAATTACTCACCCATCTTTGGGGGTTTAGTATACAAACGGCGCTAGGCCAGAGTATTCTCCAAGGGCCTTCGATCATTTACAAATGGATATGTCAACACCATAGTCCACGTATACACATTTTTCTGCCACTTTTTGAAGTGGACGAGGCAAAGTGAACGAAGGGTAAGAGAATGTATACCAAACAACCTTTGAAACATGGTCAATATCACAGCTATCTGCAACGTAGTGATAACAAAATTCGCTGTTTGAAATACCCGCAAATTAGAGAAAAATATATTATCTGTTGGTACTCATAAGGGTACCGTTCTTGATTAAAAAATGATACGGGTATATTAAGTTTCTAAATATGATTTTCGATTTTTGTTTGAAAGTTCCCGTGAGTATAAGACATATTGGCTGTACTCACGCGTATTGGTCGAGATTGTCGACCTATATAGGTTTCGGGCATAAAACATTATTATGATGTTCGATCATAAGGAATCAGTTCCTCCATTTAGAATTCGTGATTAAGGGCCCGTTTCAGAATGTCCTAATAAAGTTTCGGGTTGCTATGCAACACATAAAATAACTGAATGATAAAAATTACAGTTGACATGCAGCGCGTTTCAAGCCTTAACCGATGGATAGGCTAAATCGATGACTGTGAAACGCAAAGATAGTGTTTTATTTATTAAATATGTTCTGGTTAGTAAAACGGGAACTTACTCGAACATTCTGAAACAGGCCCTATATATGATATTCGTAAGTAACTGATGAATAATTTCGTTTGTTCGATCACACTGCTTGATAACACTCTTTTTATTATTGTCATGTCACATGTTGTGTTCAGTGACGATTATGTACATCAGGTATAATGTAAGTATATTTTTTTCTGTTTTGTTTGAATTCAATATCTACTGTCTTTTTATTAATATTTATGAAATTATTTATTTACAACAGTAACAAATCATCAAAGACAAAGTAGGTATTTTATAAATAGAATAATAATAAGGTAGTCGCTACATGTCGCAAACCAGTCTCCAACTCGACATATGCTAGTGTGAAATCAGCGCTGGTCTTCAGTTGGCCCGGCTTTGTGACGTCACGGAGGTTGTTTTCGACAACAGCCCTATATAATACAAGTATATATGATATTGTTACGGTTACAAACACGAGGGCAACCTGTTGTTACAAGTGATGAAATGCATCTGTTCTGCACTGAACCTAAAACCTGAGACACAGATGTTATGTCTCTGTACTGTACCTACTGTATCAGCCGGATCATCCACTGCTGAACACAGCCTCCCCTATTAAGGGGGTATTTACAGTAATCACCACGCTTGGCAGGCGGTTTAGAAGACGCTGCTGCCCACCTTCCAGTATTCTTCCCTTAATCGCCTCTTACGACACCCACGGGATGATATGGGGAGGTGCAATTGTAACCCGGCACCCCACGCTGTTATGTCTCAAGTGCCTGTAATTTTATGAACTTACTTGCTCTCAAAGACTGAGAGCAAGTCTCAGAGACTAATTAGCAAACGCGCAGTTTTTGCGCTTTAATCGATATGGTAGGGGACGGTGCGGTCACCAACCTGTCATTCAGTTGACTGTTATTGAGCTCACGAATAATTATGATACTTTTTATTCGCATAATTGTTATTCTTTAGCTAAGTAATGACCCACCTCGGCTAGTTATACAACAGGTCCTTGGTTCTAATCCCACCGCGGGCTTGAGCTTCACCGCATGGTTGAAGGGCATTTTGCGAATGCCCGCCTGGCGGGCAACCACCCTCAAGTAGGAAATTCTTCGCCAAGCACCTAACGATATTCTAGCCCAGCACCTCACGTGTTTATTTGATTAGGTACCACCTAATTATTTATTTCTTGACATGAACAAGAAATAATAATCCATACTTACTTTTACTTTAGTAATGTTATGAATGCGAAAGCAACTCTCTCTGTCTATCTGTCTCGCTTTCACGCCAAAACTACAGGACCGATTTTGATGAAATTTGGTATGGAAATCATTTGAGACCCGGGGAAAGACATAGGATAGTTTTTATCCAACTGCGCAATAAAAGGTTAATAAGATATTAATCATTTATGCGCGATAACCGACATACGCGCGGGCGGAGCCGCGGCCGGAAAGCTAATTAATTATAAAAGTAAACATAATGTTTCATTTTTAATTGTTAGACTACACCCGCCCCAATAGTTTTGTTTATTCAAATCCATCCTAAGGTTGCCTGGTAGAGATCACTTTTAGTGATAAGGCCGCCCATTGTAACACTATGTGATTATTATTTAATTAAATCTTATGATGTAAACTTTAATATTTTAAATGTGGTGTAACAATAAAGAGTTTTCTATTCTATTCTATAATTGTTGTTGTTAAATATCACGAAATTATTTAACAAACTTTAGGTAGGTACTTACTTATGTACATTAAACAATTCTCAGATGTCGAATACCAGAATGTGAAGGATCAAACAGCACGTTCGAGGTGGGCTGGTGGCCCAACGCTTCCATAGACCGATGCTCCAAGCCTCTGCTGAAAGAAGACTTTACTCCAGGCTCAGGATGCACCAATGAGAGCTTCAGTGGCCTGCTGGTGCAATGTACAGAATGGGTGTATGAATCTAACGATACTGGCATTGCTGATGTAATAATATTTCTTGTTTTGGTAAAGACCACCTATGTTGAAAATAACTACTAAATATACCCCAATAGTCGGAACGTACAAAACAAACCAATACATGTATAAATATTTATTTTGCCTAGATTTAATGTGTAGAGGATATACCGTAGGTATATCAACTCCTAGATATATGTATATCTATTTCTGGATATGTATATATCAATTTCTAATTCAATATAAATTTTAGTTTTGGGTCATCCAATATAATTAAATGCTATTCCAGGTTTGTAGTACATTCAGTTTTGTAAACTGGGGGCCAACTCCCATCTCTTAATTCAGACTTATTTTAACATTACATCTACAATTTTAATTCGCACCACCACATATCACTATAGTATACTTACATTAGAACTTCAACGTGAGAGCGGGATGCATGCATTGAATCAAGTCATTTGTGCGACAGAGGTAGCACTATATGAACATTATTGTTTCGTGACGGCCACGGTACCAACCTTAGTATCAATAATTTAAACTTGAAACAATGACGTTTGCTTTCCATAATAGTTTATAAAAGGTGGGAGTTGGGCCCCTGAAATAAAAAGGGTCCGTGTTGCGGTGGGTTCAAATGTAACCCTTGCACTACGGTTAAAATCACGCAGACACTGCTGTCACTCACGTCAATTATTGATAATAGAAGTATTGCATTTCAATGCATTCTTTTTTGAACAGATGTTAATACGTTCAACATTCTAACCACAACAACAAAAATCTCCTCATCTATCTGTCAAGATTTGAGTTTGATGTTTGTGCACATATTGCACAACCACTTTTCTGTGAGCGTTGTTTGCAGCCGGAGGTGACGTCAAAGGTGAAGTCATTTCGCTATCGTGGTGTCTGTTTAGCAAGTTATGAACCGACCGTTTGCGTGCATACAGTGCTAATAGCGCATATTTGCGTGACTTGGACCGTAGGGTTGGTGTTAAAAGTATGACGAAACTACGTTTATATGGAAAGCGTTAGGTTCATTCTGGCCTTAACAAGGAATAGTACATTACTGCAGCGGCCAGCAAAGGAGGCATCGATGGATGAACGTGTAAATGTGGGACGAGGCGAAGCTGAGGCACACATACGTAAGTCCATCAATGCCTAGTTGTGGCCAAGGCTTGTATAGTGCTTTTCTCATATAATATGCGGAAATTAAAACAAAGTAGTATGTACCTAGGCAGATTTTTTTATTCCAAGATACGAGAATAAACAACGTTCTATTTGCAAGCCATATCGAAATTTAAATAAAACCTTTGATAAGTTACCTCCTTGGTTGTCATGCTTCGAAGTAAAAGATCGTTACATTTTTAAATTACACGACAGATATGAGTTTACTATGAAATTTATTTGGCCGCCAGACACGACAGATATAGATTTTCATACATTTTTTGCCGGCCGCTGCGCGCATTATTTGGCCAGTACAGCAATTTCGATTTATCTCGAAGAAGGTTATCAAAATAATGCTCACATTTCCAAGCATGTTTGAGAAAATTATATTCTTGAGTCTTAAAATGACCAGGTATTTCCAAAGATCACGGGTAAAAAGTTAGCGTCCTCAAAACTTGATAACAACAAAAGCAACTAAAGGAAAATTTCAAAACGCAGCTCCAATCTCATTTTAATAATCTATACTTATAATAAAACTGTAACAGGACCAATTCTGTACATGGCAGATATTTTGAAAAAAAAAAATGCACAGTACTCTGTAGCTGATACTGATGCCGAAACTGTATTTTTTTTTATTTTTGTCTGTCTGTCTGTCTGTCTGTCTGTCTGTCTGTCTGTCTGTCTGTCTGTCTGTATCCCGGCCGCGCATCACTCCAAAACTACTGGATGGATTTCAATGAAACTTAGCATGGTTTGAGTTCATACTACAAGGTAGGATAATTTAGCTTTTTATCCCGAAATTCAGCATGGTTCCCTTGGGAGAGGGGATGAAAGTCAAAATATACACTTAGTTGTAATTTATTAACGCGTAGTCCGATTTCTTACGTTCTTTTTAGGGTTCCATACCCAAAGGGTAAAAATGGTCTGTCCGGCTGTCTGTCCGTCTGTCCGTCCATCAGTCCGTCCGTCCGTCTGTCACCAGGCTGTATCTCAAGAACGGTGATAGCTAGACAGTTGAAATTTTCACAGATGATGTATTTCTGTTGCCGCCATAACAACAAATACAAAAAATTGGCCAAGTGCGAGTTGGACTCGCGCACGTTAAAACAAAAAAAAGGTTAAAATACAAAGTCTAATGTTGTATAGCTAATGGTACGGAACCCTTCGTGCGCGAGTCCGACTCGCACTTGGCCGATTTTTTTGTTAGAATAGTGGTACTTTAAAATTTATCCCGTAAATATTTCAAAGTCATCGGGTTTGAAGTTCAGAAATAACAAACATCACAACCTAAATATTACGTTCCAAATAACTTGACATCCAGAATGTACAGGAACCTTTGAACGTACGGCTCATCTTAAGCTGGCGTTTGCACTTTATCGTATGGGTATAATAGATAGGTCTGTAGTCGGACCACTCCAAAAGATTCTGATATTTCAAACAATAAAACACAGTGTTTTTTATTACGATAAGCACAATTTCCCTATGTATATTTTTCATAACATGGAATGCTATTACTGAGATTTCACTCTCCGTCTGTCCATCCGTCCGTCCGTCTGTCACCAGGCTGTATCTCGAGAACGGTGATAGCTAGACAATTGAAATTTTCACAGATGATGTATTTATGTTGCTATAACAACAAATACAAAAATTTGACCAAGTGCGAGTCGGACTCGGGCACGTTAAAACAAAAAATCCGGCCAAATGCGAATGGGACTCGCGCACGAAGGGTTCCGTACCAGATCATCTGAAATTTTATTGTATGGGTGCCCCCTTAATTATTTATTCTAATTTAATTTATTATATTTAAAGAAAACATTAAACCAAATATTCTGTGAATAGTTAAAGCGTCTACCAGTCACCGTCATTAGTATCGAGCAAGAAACGGTAAAAAAATCAATTGTTATATGGGGGGCCCCTTAAATATTTATTTTATTTTTAGTATTTGTTGTTATAGCGGCTATAGAAATACATCATCTGTGAATATTTCAACTGTCTAGCTATCACCGTTCTTGAGATACAGCCTGGTGACAGGCGGATGGACGGACGGACGGACAGCGAAGTCTTAGTAATAGGGTCCCGTTATTACCCCATGGATACGGAACCCTTAAAAGGTTAAAATATGAAGTCTAATGTTGTATAGCTAATGGTACGGAACCCTTCGTGCGCGAGTCCGACTCGCACTTGGCCGTTTTTTTTAATTACAATAGTGGTGCTTTAAAAATTATCACGTAAATATTTAATGTAAAGTCATCGGGTTTGTAGTTCAGAAATTACAGACATCACAACCTAAATATTACGTTCCAAATAACTTGACACCCAAAATGTACAGAAATCTTTGAACGTACGGCTCATCTTAAGCAGGCGGTCGCACTTTATCGTATAGGTATGACTTTGACTTTGACTTTGCTGATACTGATGCAAAAACTGTTTCTTTTTTCTGGCTGACTATCTGTATCCCGGCCGCGCATCACTCCAAAACTACTGAATGGATTTGAATGAAACTTAGCACGATTCGTGTTCATACTACGCAGAAGGACATAGGATACTTTTATCCCGAAATTCAGTACGGTTCTCTTGGGAAAGGGGATGAAAGTTAAAATGTACACTTAGTTGTAATTTATTAACGCGTAGTCCGATTTCAAACATTCTTTTTTGTTACAATAGTGGTCATTTAATTATTTTCCCGTAAATATTTCAAAGTCCTCAGTTTTGCAGTTAAGAAATTACAGATATCACAAACTAAATATTTCGTTTTAAATAACTTGAACCGCGGAATGTTGAGAAACCCTTGAACGTACGGTTCATCATAAGCCCATAGGAAGCCCGGAACCCCACGGGAAGCCGGACACCCCACGGACAGACCGGCATCACACAATTATTTAGTTTTGCAAGCTTGCTACGATAAAACTGTAAAATGTGGTACATTCACCACAATCAGTTTTTATAACTACATATCTTTCTTTTGCCGGATACATTTCGGAGACTGCGCAATGGAAGTGCACAATGTTGTCTTAGGTTTTCGCGATTGTTACACTTTGTAATTAAACAACTTTAAACGGTTTAAATCGAGTATATTTATCATTATTTTTGTCCGGACATTTCAAACACTTTGTAGTGATCTTGGTCACGGGGTGACTGTCGGGACAAATATACGTGATTTAATCCGTTTAAAGTTGGAAGTGAACAAGTTTAGTAGATTGTAATACAATGGTCGAAAGGGATTGATAAGTTTCACCCGCGTTCAGCTCTCTACTTTTCATTTTGAATTTTAAAAAAGTAAAAAAAGTAGCTTTTCTAAAAATTATTCATTGAAAAAATAACTTACTTACTAAAAAATTATTGAGAGGATAGAACTATTTGTGAAATTTTACGTTAAATTTTGTTTGGAATATTTACGGGCGGCTATTGCCCGAAGAGGAATCTCTCTGCTTTTCACTACTAATATAAGGAATAACGATATAAAAATAGTATGTTTTTTGTATTATTTATTTTGATTTTAATAACATGAGCAGAACCTATTTAAAATTAATGCAGCTATAGTCCAAGTAGGAATCGATGACTTACATACGTGTTAAGCACTCTACTTTTCATTTAAAATATGAGCACGGTAAAAAAAAATAGTTTTTCTAAATATTTACTAAAAATAATAAACATGAGTAGATGATACAAAGATACACTAGGAGTTAGAACAATGAAATTTAGGGAAATTTTTAGTTTGTTTTTTTTAACCTACACTTTTTACCTTATATTTAGTTACTACACTGCCAAACATAGTTGTTATTATTATTTTTTTATAACAACAGAGTATTTTACAACGAAAAATCTTAGACATATAACTTTGTTTACACCAATGGTTACAATTGTTACAAGTCATTCCGGTCCAAGAGAAGGAAGCATTTACTATGAGTTTTTCCCGGCCTTAGGTGGGAAGGAGCCTCTCCTACCCGCTACTCAGATCAAACAAACACTACTTTCCGAGAATGAGAAATAAAAAAAATATGTTTGATCTACCGTCAAACAAACCACCGCTTTAAAATCGAAATTCTAAAGAAACGCACAATGTACTTTGCTTCAACATTTATTGTGCGAACCGGGAAAGAACTCTCTGAGTTACTTAACTACTGTCTTCTGGAAAATACAACCCGGGAGTTTTGAAATCCAAAGTAAAAAGCTCCATTCTGAGCTATGGTTTACTATAAGAGTACTTCACCGCAGACCAGTGTTGCTTAATATGGGATAAACCATAGAGATATAAAATACTATTTAGAGTGGCAGCCATGTCAGTTTTCTTAGAAAACGAGCGTAGCCAGTTTAACACATGTAAATGATCCTTGACATTACATCTTTATTGTTCACTACAAACAATCCGATTCCCTGATTAGTCCCATTTTTACCCAATTGAAACGTTTAATAAACCAATTTATAACAGTTGAAATTACACCTTATCTAAAGAGTGGTAAGATTTAATTTCTTGTGAACATTGTCAAGCTTTCAGTGAGAGAGACAGATATATGGTAATTCCCCTAATATCTGGTGAAATTTGCCAGTCGACAATATCTGTACAGTAATTGTGCAGTCTCTCAGTCAAGTAAAATTCAATTTTAAAATCGTTCCTTGGTAAAATCTGAGCATAGACAATTGAAAAATAGTTCACAAGTTACTGCACGCAAAATGATTACGAGAAAATAATTATTAGGATAGCTAGTAAAATTTTACCTTTTTTTATTTATTTATTCGGAACAAAAAGTGGTATCCCATTGTCAAAGTAGCCAGTGATGCAGTACATTTTTATCGATAAACTTTTCCATAGGCTTAAAATGATTTAACGATTTAATTTTTAGGTAATGCGTTGATGTACTGTGCGTTTGAGCTATAAAAAGTTTTTATGCGGTTTTATATAATCATTTGAATATGTAGTAATGACAGGCAAGTAAGCGTCTTGAATTAACCCTATAGCTTACTAGTATGTCTATACCAAAAGCTTTAAAGATCGCTGAAAACAGAAGCACGTGGAAGAGCATAGTACATCGAGCAATTAACACTACTTCAGACTAGACACGACCTTCAGCAGTGAAGATGCTGAATAAGAAAAAGACGATAAAAATTAAATAAAGCTATTACTGCGAAGAACAGCTTAATTTCGATATAATATGTTATAGGCTCGTTTATTTGTAGTAAAATTATAACAATCACATGAAATTCGCGTAGAGGGTGGTATTAGAGATAGGCACAGATAGGGATTCAGGAAAATCAGGGAAACTGACACAATAGTAACTACCAGCTAATTAAATTGGTAATCATTTTATTTCCATTGAAACGAATTGTACTTATTGCATAATCGGCGATTGCTATTTCTAGATATTATTATTTAGCAAAAACTGAAAACAGTATATTTGTGTATATTTCTCTATTACACATTTTAACAAATGAATTGAATGGCAGCCAATGAGATATTCTCCTTATTGATGATAACGAAAATCTCCAAAATAAACTAAGTCATAACCTAAAAGTTCGCGTGTTCGGTTCCGTTCACGTCTACGTTGCTGCAACACACCCCGCGATGCTGCAACGGAGCCTGCTGTACATATGAACTAACACAAACGAAAAAAAAGAAAAAAAAATCATGTGATGTTGTCAAAGTAGCTTTGGTCTGTCATGGTGAAAGAACACTGCTTGAAATGCCTATCAATGCCATTCAAGTTGAGTGTGTAGAACCTCCTCTTAGCCTTCGCAGACACTGTCTCTCCGATAAATTCCTTTTTAAATTACCTTAAAACTCAAACTGTTCTTGAAAAAAACTAGATTGTTTACTGACATTATATAACTCATGCAATAAAGCCTCATCTGAGAACCTCCTTTGTCTCCTCCGCAGCTATTTACAATTCACCCTTCTTCCTTATTCCCTCCTTCTGAATCCTGTTATGCCTTTGTACTCATCATCCTACGAATCATTCGTTTTCAAACCTAACATTATTTTGGATTTTGGTATTGATAAAAACACAATAGAAGCTAATAAGGTTTTAATAAATAAATTCTTCACAGAATACAAGGTCTGGACTGCCATGCAGATGCTTCTAAAAATCTAGATAGTCCAATTGGTGTTGTAGTTTGGATCCCATCTACGAGAATAATTTTCAATTATAAATGTCCTTCTACCACTTCCGTCTTTTCAGGAGAAGCCATCGCAATTCCTTTTTGTAATATCACACAATCTGAACAAAACTATCATATTTTCAGAAACCAAAAGCTGCCTCCAATCTATTCTTGCTAACCACGGTCCAAATCTAGGTTCCCAATTGTTTTAAAAATAGGAAATGCCATTTTCGAATGTAGCTCTCACGGCAAAAATGTGATCCTTCCCTGGATTCCTGGTCACGCCGGTACAGTGCGCAACGAATCTCAAGATCAAGATATCTGTTAGACTTTAAAACCATCTTTAAAAAAACCTTGAAACCAGAAATGGCAAATTTCTAGAATATTAAAAGCTGAATTCTATGGTAACATTCAACCTGAGATGCCCAATAAACTCTGGTTCTCAATATTCCAAAACGCTGATAAAGTGACCACCTCTACAATATGCCGTCCGAGTCGAAACTATTCCTGTAACCCAGTCTGCCTGGCCAAACTTATAACTCCCTCTGAGAATGTGGTTTGGACGAAGGAAATGTGAAACACATATTCTTCTGTTGTCCCAAAATAAACTCTTCTCTCTACAATATTATCCCTAGAGATATCCCTCGTCCTTTCTCCCTCAAACGTATCCTCTCCTTAGTATTTATCCATATTCAAATAAAGCTGTAAATTAACTGTTCATATATTATATAACTTAACCAAAAGTTGTTCCCAGGTGTTCTATATTTCCCCTATATATATAATGAATTTGTGTGTGTGTATGTTTGTGTGTGTATATACATTTGTGTTCTTCCAGTAGTTAGATGAACTAACATCTAATGTTTCAGCACCAATTTTGGCTTGGGCAGTTCTCACCGGACATGACTCGTTAAAACTAAACAATCTCCTTTGTTTGATAGTCCATCTAACTACGTGTCATTGTTGAAATTGTGGTGGTGCCCACAGAAGCCACAAAACAAGAGTTGAAGTTGAAATCACAACCTTGAAAGATTGCGTGTTCTTGAAAATATTTGAATAATTTGTTAATTTAATTGATGTTTACCTTCTGACCTACACGTGTATTTTTACGTCCAGATAAAAGTTTTATATGCACTAAAAGCAGTGGGATAGATGGTGCTTGCTTTCGTAGGTCTAACAGGAAAGCTCCAAATTAGATATTGGAATGAGGTGACATTTAGTGACTAACAATTTATCGATAAATTTGTCGATAAAAAATCATGAATCACTTATATGTCAGATTGCACCGACTTTGTTCATCAGCGAAATATAAAACATTTAGGAATTATTTATTAAGTTTTCCGGTGATAGGATATTCCTACTTTCTTTACTTTTGTGACATTGCTATTAAATCTGCAACTTATAATAGCACAACGCGGTATTTTCATATAAATTGACGGAGATGCATGCGGCGCGTTAACCACGGGTCGACTGTCAGTAGCATTATAGTCCGTTGACGTAAATACTCCTGTTTAGGACTATGGTGAGCTCGCGTGCCACGCCCCCTTCACCTTTCTATTGCTTTCTCTTTTCTGTGGGATAAACAGTGCACAAATGTGAATAATTAGTCTGCAGGTACGGAAATCGCGAACGAAGTCGCGGGTACAGCTAGTAGCGAATAAACCTCAATAATTTTTTACCTATGTAATCACTACCCTAATATCTAGGTTTGTGGTGCATCAGATTTTCATTAAATTATACAGTTTTGAAATTACAATAGCCCAAATACTCGTAATTTTAGATAAAAGAAAGACCCAACTTTAAGCATCTCTTTCAAGAAAAATAAGCATGTTTTTAATATTTCTATTGCACCACAAACATGGGGAATATAATGAACTTTCTATAATGGGAAGTTATTTATACATGTGTTCTATACTTTTTAAATAAATCTGGAGCTACGAATAACTGGCTCAAACTCCTAAAAACGAGTGCTGTATACCAAACGCTATATAATAAAAAATTTTAGTCCAAAAGAAAAAGTATTTAAGCCAGAAACGATAGGTCTAATAATACACCATATTTACATGCGAGTTTTTTTTAATAACAAGTTGAGTTTATATAAAAGTTCACGCTTTGGCTGGCGGGTATATGTCCTTAATCCTCGTGCTTGCAAAACGTGTTGGGGTAGCAGAGTATGTTGATAGCACTATAGAAGTTTATTTCGTGTATTCATACAGGAGTTACATTACAGGAGTGGAGAGATAGGTAATTTGTTATTGTAGCTCGATATGTGAAAAATGAGCTGATAAATTTTGTATCATTCCATTCCAGCTGAACCTAGCGTGTCAACCATGGCGATCTAACCTTATAGGTGCAATGCAAAGTTTCGGAATGATATTTTCCTTTCTTGTATCTGCAGGGATGACTGACAGGTGAGTCAATTTAATTGTTGAATATTATTTATTGGTTACGATTTACGATGTTTCCAGATTAATTTTAAGTTTCGTGTACCTTGAATATAATTTCGAAAAATCCAACATTAACTCTTCTATTAAATAAATAAAAAAATTACCAAAAAATGGTAACGACTTCAACACACAAAAGTGTGAAATAACTAATTACCACAATATTGTGCGCCTAGTACCGACTTTACTTATTAATTTCACACTTTTGGGTGTCGAAGTCGGTTCCATTTTTAAGTGAAAAATGTTTTTTCACTCTTTTTAGTGTCCTTACGGGATCGATTGTCATTCAGTGACAATGACAATATCATCAAGATAGGAAAAAAAAACAGTTATTGGAGTGTAACTCAAAAACGCCTAAACCGATTGTTAAAATAGATAAATGGGGCCACACGGGAACCATCATCATTCAAATAAAAAATCAATCGGTTCACCCAGTCAAAAGTTAAGTTCTGAGGTAACGAACATTTTTTTTAAATACAGTCGAATTGGTAAGTTTATTTGAAGTCAAAAGTAAGATAGGGTACGCTCTAACATCACGATAAAACAATGTATAGAAAATTTAATACAAATATAACAGCTACACTTCCATTGTATATGGCACGTTTAAATATGTTTGGCCGAGATAGGAAGAGGACAAGCGTATATTAGACGAACATACGCACACTAATGAAACTCAATGAGGACATGTCGCCTGATTTGAAGTTGCCAAGTTACTAGGTACGTGGTGCTGGTTCTCCTGTATTTTATTAGTTAAATGTTTCACTAAGGGTCCGTTTCAGAATGTATTAATAAAGTTTCGGGTTGCTGTTCATGTATGCTTCGGTATGCAACACATAAAATAACTGAATGATAAAAATTACAGTTAACATGCAGCGCGTTTCACGCTTTAACCGATGGATAGGCTAAATCGATGATTGTGAAACGCAAAGAAAGTGTTTATTTAATAAATATTGGGTATAACCGGAACTTACTCGAACATTCTCAAACAGGCCCTTAGTATGTTTATTGTGTCATATCTGACAATTAAATCATTCATTGCCAAATAAATGATAAAATATATAACTACATCCATACGTGATCAAAATCTGACCTTGTTTTTTTACAATCTTTTACAATATCTTAGTGCTATAGCTTACGAACCCACCGTACCACCAGGGATACTTGTGGTGGTGTTTGCAGATTCAGTTTTTCCGTTGAATTAACAGCCAAGATTCAAATGACCGATTTTGTATCTATAGCGGATTTCTGGTACATTTCTAAATTTCGTGCTGCGTTAAGAATTCAAGGAATGGGTTGCCAGTGATATTTTGTTATATTTCGGCTTGCTTATCTCATAATATAATCTTATTTTTTCAAAATACTACGAACTATATACAACACTGCAGCTACTACAATAAAAGCATTTAGACAACGTCATAGCTGACTTACAGGCAGTCTAAATGCTCCAGCCCACTACCAGTTGGCTGCGTGCTGGTAGCGTTGAATAGCAATGATTATTCGTTGAGCCAAATAGGTGCCAGCATTTTGGTCAAGCGTCACATCGCAGATATTAATTAAGTATTGGAAAATACGATGAGCTCCCGGTCCTTTTTTCCAGATTTGGTCGCAAGCCCACTTTAATGTTCTGCGTGATGTGCGGCAGCATTGGCCAGCTGAAGACCTTCGTGACTTCCTACTACATTTACGTGGCGATAGAATTCTTCGAAGGAGCCCTCACAGGAGGCAGTTACGCTGCAGCTATGGTCCTCTGTAAGTATTAAACGACATTTGAGACAGAGTACTGCAAATGTCTACTCGTAAGACGGTAAGGTATTGTACGGTAAACCATTTTCGTAGGTACATTTTTACGACTGTGTACGCTAAATTAATAATGCAGGTATTCAATGCAAAACATGACCACAAAATAACGTTTGTACGCCTTAACTAACAAAATAATACGTGCATAATAAACTCACAACACAGATGACCATGCTCAAAAAACGGAAACTTCAAGTCAACTCCGCAAACTTCCAACGATGGGCCTTACATTTGTGATGGTCATCGCGAAGATCTGGTATTCGCGATGACAGAAAATGTCACGCTCGGAAATTGTCACTTTGACAGCTTGAAACCTAACTGTAATTTTAATGTTTTTTGTGAAATAATTATAAAAATAAAATAAAATAAAAATAAAAAATCCATTTATTGCCTTTACCAAATTTACAAGGAATTATACTTAAAACTATCTTATTCAATTTTAAGGGCAACAGGATTATGCTCAGCTTGTGCAGCTTTTGCTGCGCTGATTTTCAGCATAACCCTACTCGGGCAGATGTTTGCCGATATATAAGTAAAAGAGCTGTGTTATGTAGCTTAACAATATAAAAATAAAACAGAAACAGCTTTTACAGACAATATAACAGTATGAAAAACGGTTTTTCTTAATTGGGTTATGAAAAATAAACATACCATATAAAATAAAATACAATACCTGGTGACTATGTGGTAGGTGTGTTTGGAGTGTAAGTGATTGAGTGTGGTGTGTACAAATGAGTGAAAAAAATAAATAAATAGAGGTATGTGTGTTTGGAGTGTGAGTAATTGAGTGTGGTGTGTGAAAAAAAATATAATGGTGTACTACAATTCTTATAGGTAACAAACACAGCGCCATGTGCGAAATAGTTTTCAGTAATCAACTCCATTGATAAAAGTAACCCTAGTTAGCGGGTTCAAAGCCGTTAGTAAACAAGTCTATTAGTTACAATTTTATCGGCCAATAAGTAAGTTATGCATTTAGAAGATATTTCCGTCTTTTAATGTGTATAAACTCTCATGAAATATTTTAGAACTACTGAGGTCAACACATATAAAGATAGAGATAAAAATAATTTTATTTGCATGAACATAGGTTTAAATATACACTTATGCATTTATTGATGTTCAATAAAATAAGATTTTGCCTTAAAAAGGCGTACGTACAAACGTTTGAGACACAAAGGCTTGCAGGTAGATTATAAAATCAAACATAATGCGAAGAAAAATACAATTCACAAACAGTATATACAAAAAAAACACAAAGATTCGAGACATTTTGTCCAGCTGTTAGCAAATGTGCGAATGGAGCCATCGGAATTAATGGTCAGCTTTGACGTCAATTCTTTGTTTACCAATGTACCAGTAGAGGACACGATCACCATCATATCGAAAATGATACAGGAAATAAATTTACCCACTGTTTACATTGATTTGGTGAAGTTTTGTCTCAAAAGTGGCTATTTCTTGTGGCGTGGAGACCATTACCTGCAAGTTGATGGAGTAGCGATGGGATCACCAATAGCTCCAGTAGCGGCAAACATTTTTATGGAATGGTTCGAGAACACAGCATTATCTACAGCTGTCGCTGAGCCACGGTTCTGGTGGCGGTATGTTGACGACGTTTTCGCTGTAATTTCTGGAGATGTTCTTCGTCAGTTCACGTCGCATTTGAACACGGTACACCCGAAGATATCGTTTACCGTTGAGGAAGAGATAGAGGGAGTGCTACCGTTTCTGGACGTTAAAGTGATACGGGGACCTGACGGTACGTTAACTCATACTGTGCATAGGAAACCGACACACACAGACCAGTACCTACGAGCTGACTCCCATCATCACCCATGCCATATATCTTCGGTACCAAGAGCTCTAATTAACCGTGTATTAAGTTTATGTGACCCTCGGCTAGTTGATGCCGAACTAGAACACGTCCGAAGGGTGCTAGAGAATAACGGTTATAATTGGCGCCAATGTTCTCGACTTGTGAGTGGAACTGAACGCATGCGACCTACCACGGTCAACAGATCGCCGGTGTATCTACCTTACATCAAAGGAATAACGGATAAAATCGGATACCTGATGAAACGGAGGTACTCAATTAAGGCGATTTTTCGATCACAAGGACAACTCCGACAAATGCTACGTTCACCGAAAGACAGAGAACCACTTGCCGGGCCTGGGGTATATAAAGTGCCGTGTGATTGTGGAAAGTCCTATATCGGAGAAACACGACGAAACATCGCTACAAGGTTGACGGAGCATGTCAGGTGTATTAAGAACCTTGAAGTCGAGAAATCCGCAATAGCCGAGCACGCCCTAATTAAGGATACGAAACATTTCATACGGTTTGATAAAGCATCCGTACTAGCGAGAGAAAAGTATTTTGTGCCGCGGAAAGTACGTGAGGCTATTGAAATAAACCGTCATCCAAATTTTAATAGGGACGGTGGTTGGAATCTACCTTCTGCGTGGAAACCCGTGCTTAATTGTGCCTCGACCAGTGCTAAACTGTTTACCCGCGAATCAGACGTAATTGCAATAGTGTGCGAAGACCCTACACATACTTTTGACGAGTGCAGTGAAGATAGTGACAGTGACGTACGCGCCCCTACCACGCCTGCGATGCCATTGCTGCCCGCCGTTCCTCAAGTTTCGCAGAGGGCGTTGCGAGCAGCCGCCCGCAGTGCGCGTCTAGCGGCCCTCGAAGCTGCCCGCATTGAGAATGAGCGTCTTTACCGCTCGAACACCGGTCGGAGATAACGACTAAACACCGTGAGTTCTAGCCGGTATACGTAGTTAATAAGTATATACAAAGTTACTTTATGTTCACAAAGTCAAAACAAAAATAAAATATGTCACCTTTAGGTCATGTAAGTGGTAAAATAACATTTTTATTCAAAATTAATTTTATTAAATTACAAGATACACTACACATATGAGTACATAAATGCTCGTACATATACAATATGTTTGTACAAATATCATTCATCAAGTAATGTAGTAATTGAATCCAGTAAGTTTATCGAAAAGTTGAGGCCTCCGTTTGACAGGTAAAATATTTGTGAATATCATGATTTTTCGGATCATTCGCATCAAGTTAAAAAAGGAAATTGGGTTAATTGTCACATAAGTAAAAACGCAACATATTCCATTAGGGCTTCGAAGTGCAATAAATCATTGAGCTCAACCGGCTGTACATACTCGTATTATGATTAAGGCGAGGCTTTCCACGGACTTTAGGTATTTTATGCGAGCGCGACGTATTCATTTACGTGACACAGAGTTGTGTGCGATGCGCCGCGTGCACGCTTTTAGCTCTCCAAGTAAGGTACAGTACAGTCCTACCTACGTAGCGGAGATCACGTCAGTATGACATTTTAGAATGGAATTAACATTTGTCGTGTATTGGTACATACGCCGGAAAAATAATCGGGTCTTGTAGGGGTTCGATCAGTACAGTAGTGTTTATATATCTATACAGTTTATTGTGTACCTACGGTTATTTTAGATGGGTAAATTATCATTCTTAAGAAAAACATTTTTATTTGTGAGAACTACATTAAATTAATATATTAAGGTTCTATTATATTTTTACTAGCTTTCCAGGCGCGGCTCCGCCCGCGCGTTTGTCGGTTATCGCGCAAAAACATTAACCTCTTTTTGCGCAGTTGGATACAAACTATCCCATGTTTTTCCCGGGTCTCAAACTATTTCCATACCAAATTTCATTCAAATCAGTCCAGTAGTTTTGGCGTGAAAGCCTAACAGACAGACAGAGTTACTTTCGCATTTATAATATTAGTACTGATTATAGAGAAAGCCGTTTAATGCACCAGCTGATACTTGTCGATTGATTTTTAAATGAAATTGAACGACAAGTATCATGAATGACACTCCAATAACTAATCCAAAAACCAATAATATTATAGTCTTTGACAGTGAATGACAATCGATCCAGTAAGTAGTAAGAATCACTAAAAAGAGTTTAATTTTTTTTTAACAAAAAATGGAACCAACTTCAACAATCAAGTGTGAAATAACTTGTCGAAGTCGGTTTCATGCGCAAAATATTGTTATACTAGGTACTTTTGAACTATTATGGCACCGACTTCAACAAGTTATTTCACACTTTGGAGTGTTGATGTCGGTTTCATTTTTCGGTAAACATTTTTTTATATTGAGAAATTGCATTAGTATTGGATTTGTTAGTAAATTTAAGTAGTATTTTTTTATAACTATAGAAGTAATATGTAACATTAAGTGATTTTTAATACTAGATGGATATAAATTGAATTATAAGTAAAAACGTAAATCTGGCTGTATGGAAACTCATGTTACGTCACGACTATGGTACTCAATGTCACACCCGAGACTTTGAACTAGTATTTTAATATTTTTCTAGGTTCAATGAGCTTGCGAAAATGTAAAGAGTTTTTATGTGTGATATACATAAAAAAAATCTAAATATATATTTTATTACAGTTGAGTTGAGGATTCCCCAGATAACAAGTATAAAGAGATACAACAGAATAAATTGAACTCATATTTTTTGGCATTGGACCTAACAATAGTGATAACAATTTACTAACCTTAATTTAACCATTGTGTACATATTAATAGTATATGGTTCGCAAATTGCGTTAAAAACTACACGAGTTAGATATAGTTTCAAACAATCAATTACAACATATCTAGATTCCATTCATCAAAATTGGTTTTCCTGATCCTTCAGGAACCGTTCGGAAAATCGAGATAAAAATTAGAATACGTTTTATGATATATCATCTAAATCCATTCAGCGGTGTTAAGCAAATTTTTGGCGAAAAATGGGCTTGAATTCAGCACTCAAAGGTGCAAAATAACTTGTTGAAGTCGGTACCATGATAGGTCAAAAGTACATATTATTACAATATTGTGCGCATGGTCCCGACTTCAACAAGTTATTTCACACCCTTGAGTGTTAAAGTCGGTTCAATTTTTGGGGTAAAAAAAATTCCCCCATTTTAGTGTCCCTTGCTACTTGCGGATTCGATTGTCATTAATTAGCAATAACTATATCATCAAGATAGGAAAAAACCTTTCAGTTATTGGAGTGTAACTAAAAAACAGATAAGAGTACAACTACACCGCGGTTTCCACAGACGAGTGAAACTAATTCTACACGGTCGTGAACTACAAATATTTGTTAAAGAAGTTGGAGTTGGTTACCCCTCACTATGCTTAAGTTGGTGGGGTGGGTACCTAAAACATGTTCGCTAAAATAGAGCAAAATTTTTGAGTTCGTCCGTACCTTACTAATAGGCGTGCGCCTAGAGCGCTTGTTATGACTAGTAGTATCCTAATAGATGCAGTGTTCATTATGGCAGACTAAGGGCATCTCGTTTGTGACTGAGGTTAATTAATTATCAGTAATACATAATTAATGATCGATTAAGTGGCTACTGCGGGCTTGCCACAAAGGTGCTAAAATGAATGTTGATGATTTCATTTAATCATAGTCACTGACAACTTTGTGTATCATTCTACTACGAGTATTAATAAATGCATGTTTTTTTTATAATTATTGATAGGCTAGCCTTGGACTACTATCTCACTTGATGGTTATTAAAGATGTGGTCTAGGATGTTGTTCAGGTTACCCTAGAATTACTCCTAGAACTCTCAAGGACAGCTGCCGGAACACACCGTTAGGTGCTTGGCGACAGATTTTCTTCTTAAGGGTGGTAGCTAGCCAGGCGGGCATTCAAAATGCAAAACGCCCTACTACCATGCTGATACTACTGCCATCGTGAGACAACAACCGGGGCCGACGGCTTAAAAAACGGCTTGACCAATTTTGATGAAATTTAAATAGGACCATACGACAAACATTCAAATATAAAAAGAATCATATAAATCGGTTTATCAGTAAAAAGTTCTGAGGTAACAAACATTTAAAATAAATAGACGAATTGAAAACCTCCTCCTTTTTTGAAGTCGGTTAAGAAGCTAAAACACATACTAACTTTTGAATTTATAATATATATATTATTATTATCATATAATAATTAAAAAAGGGTGGAGTAAATCTATACTAAAAATTATAAAGTACAGATTTGATTATATATGGTAATGAAGTTAATACTCAAAGCCCAGTGTATACCCATACACTGGGCTTTGATTATTAATTTCATTATCTTAGACCCTGGGTACGAAATACTAGGCATTTGGCTAAAACTAGATATAAAAACAATAATTTCATTGCATTTTTGCAAGCTTATTGAACCTAGAAAGTTATCAAAAAACTAGTTCAAGTCACGGGTGTGACATCGCATATCATGGTCGTGACGTGACATGAGTTTCCATGCAGCCAGATTTATGTTTTTACTTATAATTTAATTTATATCCATCCAGTTTTAAAAATCGCTTAATGTCACTTATTATTTCTATAATCATAAAAAAGACGACTCAAATTTACTAACAAATTCAATACTAAATTCAATATTTTTTTTTTTACCGAAAAATGGGCTTGACTTCAACACTCAAAAGTGCGAAATAACTTGTTGAAGTCGGTACTGTGATAGTTCAAAAGTACCTATTATCACAATATTGTGCACATGGTCCCGACTTCGAAGAGTTATTTCACACTTTTGGGTGTTGAAGTAGGTTTGATAAATAAAAATACTCACCCGTTTTAGTGTCCGTTGCTACTTGCGGGACCGATTGTCATTCATTGGCAATGACTATATCATCAAGATAGGAAAAAACCTTTCAGTTATTGGAGTGTAACTCAAAAAACGGCTAGATCGATTTTGATGAAATTTAAATAAAATCACACGACAATCATCAACATTCAAATCAAATAAATCATCAAAATCGGTTCGGTAAAAAAAAAACGGACAAATTGAGGACCTCCCCCTTTTTTAACTGACTTCCAAAAAAGGAGGAGGTTCTCAATTCGTCTGTTTTTTTTTACGTTTGTTACCTCCGCAACTCTTGACTGTGTGAACCGATTTCAAAAATTCTTTTTTGTTTGAAAGCTGATGCTTGTCGTCTAGTCTCATTTAAATTTTATCAAAATCGTTCAAGTCGTTTTTCAGTTACACTCCAATAACTGAAACATATTGACCTATCTTGATGATATAGTCGTTGACAATGAATGACAATCGATCCCGTAAGTAGCAAGGGTAACTAAAAAGATTCAAAAATATTTTTTTTTACCAAAAAATGGAACCGACTTCAACACCCAAAAGTACAAAATAACCTTTCGAAGAAAATTTTGCGCTACTGTGATAATAGGTACTTTGGAACTATCACAGTACCGAGTTCGACAAGTTATTTCAAAGTTCCATTTATTTGTAAAAAAAAACAGCCCTTTTCTTAATATTAACACACATATTAACCTTCACGATACTAACTTTCACTACTTACGAAATCAATTGTCATTCACCGTCAATCAGGAAGTCATCAAGATAAGCGTAACGAGTCGAAAGTTAGCCCAGAGCATGTTTTATTTTGTTGTTTGATATTCATTTTGATCCTGTTCTGTGTGGCGCTGCGTAGATCGAAAAAATTGACACAGGTCCTACGTCGACGAGCTCTGCGAGCGCACTGGCGGTCAAGTGAGCGAGCTCTGATGCCATGAATTCATGTTAAAAAATCATGTAAAATTAACATGATAACTTTTTTACATTTTTATTTATGATTTAATTACTTTTATTGATAAGTAATGTATAAAAAAATAATTTAAAATTAAAGATTGGTAAAAAGGGAGTCAAAAATCGTTTTTAAATTCGAAATAGAGGTAACTTTAGGATTTTTTTCTATCGAGTGAAGTTATTTATTATGTGGATCAGATTTATGAATTAACTCAAGAATATGCTTAAAAATAACATATATTTTTTTCAGTTTAATAACCGAGTTTTTTCTTTGAGAAAAGTTAATTCTTGTATGGCGTTTTTTGGCCAGGATCGCCTTAATATTGAAGATTCAATGTACACACATAGTTTAAGCAACATCCATAGCTAGTTATGTGCGGCGGTGTTCTTACGTATTTAGCACACCGCAAAGGAAGGCCGGAATTCTGGGCTTGATCTTTGCTTCTAACTCGAATTTGGATGACCTCGGAACTCACCACCGACCTTACCGCGATGTGATACCTCTACGCCGGACATTATTTTCCGGCAATGTACAGTACGTAACGCATTATTCTCCTTGGAAATTCATCAGTCGGGAGGTCCTGATGGCATCTCTTGGATAGTGCTGCAGACTAGTGCTCCGGAGTTGACACCGGTTCTAACGCGTATTTTTCGGCTGATGGAATCTGTTTTGTGATAGTAATATTATTCTGCTTTTTATCTTTAAAATCCAATGCTACCACCATGATTCAAAGGAGTCTCAGGAGGGCGCGATGTATGGAGGAGTCTATATTCATGACCGGGATGCGATAATATTCCACTTTTAACCACGTTTCGTTAATCGTCATTACATCTACAGCAAATTTATTCATAGCCGCATTAAGTCTATGTACTGAAACTTCATAATGAGCAAAAGTCAATGGCTAATAATTTTAGGATTTCTATTTTTATCCTTCAAAAGACCTTTATTATCTCTAAGTAGATAGAACTATAAGTTTTAAAAATTATAAAATTTCATGTAATGTATGTTTCAGTGTTGGAAATATGCGGCAAACAAAACAGAATAATGTCCGGAGTCGTTTTCTCTTACGCTATCTACTTGGGAGAGTGTCTATTCGCAGTTATCGCCATGTTTGTACCTTACTGGAAAAACCTCATCTACATAATCAACAGCCCATCTATCCTATTCATAGTTTACGTATTCATAATCAGAGAAAGCCCTCGCTGGCAGATCCTGAATGGAAGAACTGAAAAAGCAAAAAAAACTATGCTAATTGTCGCTGCAATGAACAAAGTTGAAAAAAGAAGTTGAAAGTTGAAGCGCTCGTAGCGAAGTTTGCTTAACCATTCTGAATCGATCAGCAAAGTTAAGCAACGTCCGCCGCGGTCATGAGTTGGATGGGTGACCGCTGGTGACATTACTACTGAGCGCTTCCGTGCTTCGGAGGGCACGTTAAGCCGTCGGTCCCGGTTGTTGTCTTAGGATGGCAGTCGTTACAGCATGGTGGTAGGGCACTTTGCGAATGCCCGCCTGGCTAGCTACCACCCTCAAGTTGAAAATCTGCCGCCAAACACCTAACGGTGTGTTCCGGCAGCAGTCCTTGAGAGCCAGTAATTCTAGGTTAGCCTGAACAACATCTTCGACCACATCATCACTTACCATCAGGTGAGATAGTGGTCAAAGGCTAACCTATCAAGAATAAAAAAAAAAAAAAAAAAAGTTAATGTAAATCGACAAGAGTTGACTGAACTCGACGAAGTTAAACTTAAAAACAAGTTTGACATTGGTGCCGAAGAGAAGAGAGATGGGCTGAGAGAAATTCTGACCTCAAAAGAGATTATGAAAAGAGTGCTTGTAGCATCTGTCTGTCGGTTCACTGTTAGCTTTGTCTACTACGGGTTGATGATAAATTCAGTGTTTCTACCCGGGAATAAGTATACGAACTTTATTATGTCAACGGTGATGTCATTTCCTGGTGAGCTGATCTCATTATACTTCATGAACAAGATTGGCAGGAAGATGCCGTTGCTCATTCGATTTCTGGTTTCTGGGGTGCTGTGTATTGGTACAGGATTCGTGCCTGAAAGTGAGTTGAAGTTAAAGCGGATATAACGCCGATGAAAATACACTCCTAGGGTAGCTAGGAGTGTATTTTCATTATCTGCTTTTAAGTAGATTTTTAAGCAGTAACAGCCGAGCAGCAAGAGCTATGGACTGCCGAGCACCGTGCCGTAGATTGAGTGGGGATCGAACCCACTGCCAGCTTGAGCGTCACCGCACTGTGAATGGAATTTCGCGAGTGCTCGCCTGGCTAGCTACCACCCTCAAATAGAAAATCTGTTGCCAAGGACCTAACAGTGTGTTCTGGCAGCAGTAGTTGAGAGCCAGTAAGTTACATTCGAAATCACAGGCATATGAGACTTAATAACCTATGTATTAGGATGATGGACGCCGTGCTGTTGGTCAGTTGTGATTGTTGTTGAGCACTAGCTGATTTACGATTGCCATTTATTCTGATTTACGGTTTTTTTCGCGGTCGCTTAGCTGGTGATCTTTTAGTAAACCTTACGCATCACCAGGTGAGCCACCTGCCCGTTTGCCTTATATAAAAATAGCTACGAAAAATTAAAATTAATGACAATTTTTTACTAGGAGTGGGATTCGAACTCCTGACCCTATAGCTGGGGCATGCTCTGTCAATTGTGCTCTCGTAGTGAGTCATAGATCTATTTATTTTAAATCACCACGAAGGAGATGGGGTAAAAATGTTCCTTTAGCAGGAAAATGACGGTAAATAGTAGAGACACGTCAGATACATGATCGTGTATTGTGATATTTACAAACATTATGTACACATCTAAAGTAGTTTGCTTTATTTATTGTTTACTCTGTGTCCATTTATTATCAATAGAGATAGCCAACAACTTTTTCTGGTAATCAGTTCCAACTGCAGTTAAATATTATCTATTCTATTTGTTGTGGAAGTCCAGCTGCAGGTGCAATTAATATTTTTTCTTATAAGGGTCATATTTCAGCGTATACCTGGATAAAGATATCATTGTTCCTAATCGGAAAGATGCTTATTTCGACGTGTTTCACGGGCGTTATAACATACATGGTGGAGCTGTTCCCAACCAGCGCACGTGGATCTCTGCTAGGATTCTGTGCCTTAGTATCGAGGGTCAGCACAATGCTGGCTCCACTCACACCTATATTGGTAAGTTGACAGTACCTCGGCGAATGATCTCCACTTGACACCGATTTATAACTGGGTTTTACAGAGGTTAGACCTAGCTTGATCGATTTCCCACCCAATATATAAAATACCACCAAAAGTGCTAAATAACCAAAAATACAACAATAACGACATCGCTGAAGCCGTTGAAATATTGTTCTATATAGGATCTGAAAATGTAAGATTATATTTCTTGATCACGACATTTTTTATAGCTGAAATGCTAGCCTTTGACTGTTAGCGCCGGATTGTAAGTGATGATGTGGTCAAAGATGTTGTTCAGACTAACCTAGAATTACTGGCTCTCAAGGACAGCTGCCGGACAACAGTAAGTGCTTGGCGACCGTTTTCTACTTGAAGATGATAGCTAACCAGGCGGGAATTTGCAAAATGCCCTACCACCATGCTTATACTTTTGATGATTTTAACAGAAGAGTGTAAGGGCATTTCTTGTATTCTGGTCTAAGAATACACCTAATGATTTGATGATCAAAAATTTTACCTACTATATTAACTACTATATTACTACTATAGATGTATATGTAAAAATAAAAAAACTAACTTTTTAAAAAAAATTACACAATTAACAAACAGTTGTAATATTTCTGCATAGTTATAAAGCGCTTTCCCTTTTATCTTCTGATGCTGAAGAAGAACTCAAGCATCAATTTCTTTTGCAGAATTCCATATCTCCAGCTCTACCTTCCATTCTCTTTGGATGCTCTGCTCTCCTCAGTGGGGCCGTTTTAACCCTCACTCCAGAGACCAAGGACCTTCCCCTGATGGACACCATCAGGCAAGTCAACGAAAGTGTTAGTGCAGGCAAAGACGTGACGACAAAGAATAAAAGTGGAAACACTGAGTTAGACAATGTGGTCAACTATATATGAAAAATCTTTGCAAGAATTTAGTTTAAAATATATATTTGAAGAATGGTACAAAATGGTGTATGATTTAAAGGTGTATAAGTTGATTGAGCGGGATAAAACAGATTTAATTTAAAAATTTTACATGTACGTACAATTTCCTTATTCTGGTTTAAGTTATTTATTTTTCATAAGAATAAATTCACTTATATGAGATATTAAATTAAGTTGAAATATTTTTGCTAGGCTTAGTACAAGTACTTGTTAATTAAGGTTCAATACATATTTGAAATTAAACCTATTGTAGTATGTGGGTAGTTTATAAAAACCTGCAAAACGCAAGCAAACACCAGTTCGGTCCGGTGCTGTCCGTGCGGACTTTTTTTTTTATGCTTTATAGGTTAGCCTTTGACCACTATCTTACCCGATGGTAAGTGATGATGTGTTCGAAGATGTTGTTCAGGCTAACCTAGAATTACTGGCTCTCAAGGACAGCTGCCGGAACACACCGTTAGGTGCTTGGCGACAGATTTTCAACTTGAGGGTGGTAGCTAGCCAGGCGGGCATTCGCAAAGTGCTCTACCACCATGCTGTAACGACTGCCATCCTAAGACAACAACCGGGACCGACGGCTTAACGTGCCCTCCGAAGCACGGAAGCGCTCAGTAGTAATGTCACCAGCGGTCACCCATCCAACTCATGACCGCGGCGGACGTTGCTTAACTTTTCTGATCGATTCAGAATGGTTAAGCAAACTTCGCTACGAGCGCTTCACTGCGCATGCACAAGGAATGTGTGTCTATTTATGCAGAGATAATGCAACTGGAAGCACAGAATCAAAAGGCTGGAAGTGACAAAATAATAGTAAAGTGATATCGCTTCGGTAATATTGGTTTTCTTATATTAACAAGATTTATTTAAAAAAAATGATACGTAAATATTAAATACATAAGATAAGAAGGTCTTTATTAAATATTGCGTTTTGTTTATTTCAAGTATCTATCCGTATATAGCGCCTGTCTCCACTTACTCATAGAGTAATTTGTGTAATTAACAAATGATTGCGAGTAATATCAGTGCAAACACTTTGAGTAACTTTGTACGGCAACTAATTTCAGGAAAACTGTATCAGCCGGATCGTTCACTGCTGAACACAGCCTCCCCCATTAGAGGGTATTTGCCATAATCCCCACGCTTGGCAGGCGTCTTGGGGATCGCAGTGTAAGTTTGCACTTCTTTAGAAGACGCTGCTGCCCACCATCCAGCATTTTTCCCTTAGTCGCCTCTTACTACACCCACAGGATGATATGGGGAGGTACAATTCTAACCCGGCACCTCGCGGGAATCTCCCTAGTAGGTACTCCATATTTACTTGATTTCTGAATTAACCTAGAGTTACACTAAAAAGAGGTCCTTAATACTTATCTCGAAATATAAATAACTATCCTTACCTACTTTTAAGATCGACTGTTAAACATATAGTAGACGTAGAACATATCATATTCATTAAATAAAAAGGCAAACAAATCCAAAAAAATTGTGTGTCTTGATATTTTCCAAAATTTTCAAATTCGTCGGATATAATTCACGTATTTCCAACACACTTGCTTGCTCGTAAAGTGAGCTTTATTATATCATTCTTAGGGCCATAAACCGAACTATAACACCCTCAAGCACAATTATATTATACACTAGTGCGTAATAGAATTATCCCTACAAAGTTAAGTTAGTACCTAACTGCAAATTATATGCGAGTAAACAGAGCATTTTCAATTTAACCGGGTAATACAGATTTGTAACAACAAAGAGTTTTATAATTGTAATCAACAAACAACATTTGCCGCGCGCAAAAAAAAACTTATATCGCTATTTTCCATAATTTTCGTATGTTGTTTGTATCACTTTTGTGCAATATACATTTTTTTCCTCACAAGGGTGTTGAAAAAGTGCGTATGAAACTCGTGAGCAACTTGCTCGCTATACACTCGGCTGATTTACGCCCTCGCCTACGGCTCGGGCTACAACCCACAGCCTCGTGTATAATGAGCAACTTAGCTCACTTGTATCATAATATAGAATTTCAACACACTTACTAGATAACGGGCCTTTAAATGCACCGATTTTAGTGTCACAATGTAGTCTATTACGCACGCGTGCTTTTTTCTACTTACTGCACTTATGTTTTATGTATAGGCAAAAACAAATTCTACTCTTCTTAACAAAGAGATTGTAATTTGTTTCATCCGTTTTTCATATAAAAAGAAACCAAAGAGATTTAACCTACTGAAGTAAAACTTTACCCGCGTTATGTTTACCGGAAAGATTCCGACCACTTTCGGACTGTTTTGAAATCCTTCGTCTGGTCACTATTGTGCGAAGCGACGAGCACGGGCCTCAGCGCGTACCACGGTAATGTTTATAGATAATTATTTTTTTTTTTTTTTTTTATGCCTGATAGGTTAGCCTTTGACCACTATCTCACCTGATGGTAAGTGATGATGTGGTCGAGGATGTTGTTCAGACTAACCTAGAGTTACTGGCTCTCAAGGACAGCTGCCGGAACACACCGTTAGGTGCTTGGCGACAGATTTTCAACTTGAGGGTGGTAGCTAGCCAGGCGGGCATTTGCAAAGTGCCCTACCACCATGCTGTAACGACTGCTATCCTAAGACAACAACCGGGACCGACGGCTTAACGTGCCCTCCGAAGCACGGAAGCGCTCAGTAGTAATGCCCAACCAGCGGTCACCCATCCAACTCATGACCGCGGCGGACGTTGCTTAACTTTGCTGATCGATTCAGAATGGTTAAGCAAACTTGGCTACGAGCGCTTCAAAAAATTATTACCATGGCGTAACTGCAAAACATAGCCCTTAGAATAGCCACGGGAGCTGGGCGATATATCAGAAACTCCACCATAGCCAAAGACACGGCGGTAGAAACCGTGGAGCAGTTCGTTGTCCGCCTGGCAAGGAAGATGTATGATACGGCGGACAACGGACCCCACACCCACCTCCAAGGACTGGCGCCATTACACACTAGACCACCAGAGGTCAAGACCTCATGGCGGCCACTTCCCCGGGAGCTACTCCTAATAGCCTCAGAGGAGGAGGTGGAGCCATGAGGGGCTTAATAAAGCACAGAGTGCAAACGCAGACTCCACTTAGAGCGGCACTAGACAAGGGAAGCCTAAGTGAAGTATAAGTACCAGGGAGTAGTGACCCCCTGAGATCATGCAGGAGTAAGGCGACAGCCCGAGACTCTACCCGACCCAGAAAGGGTTGAAGATGAAATAACTAACGTTGCGACGGCGCTCTGCCCCGCCACCACACTGCTACACAACACTGAGACTGATACAGTTAGTGTGGTGTGTCATCAACCCTATTTTACCAATAATAGTGATAGTGATACAAGTGACGTTACAATTCTGACGGCGACTTGACAAATGCAGCTGAGCCGGGGCAGACACCGCCGTCGCAACCTCAGTTACTCGCTGAGGCCCGTGCTCGTCTTACTTCCTTGCAAAGGGCATTTGAATAATAAAATACCAAGAAAATACTTTATACATTTGTATGACTAAGTTTTAATCATTCTCTTCTGAAATTCACAGTACATAGTACATGAGTAATGACCATTTTATTAAAATGCTTAGCAGTAGTATCCGTTCTACATAAGCAAGTTAACTTGGGAAATTCCGTAGTTATCCGTTTGAGTCTCTGACAGCAACAACGTCAAATCCAATATAACGGAATTGCTGGAATGTTTGTAATATAACTTCAGGATTCTTTTAAAATTTAATAACAACAGCGGTGTTAACAGTAAGTGATAGAAAAACATTATTAATAATAATAACGTATTTATAATGAACTTACATAAATATTGAAGCTCATATGCCTAGAAAATTATTCAATAAATATATAGTACATCTTTTGCCGAAGTAGGTTCATCACATGTGTTTTAGCCCTTTTTATTCTGTGGTACAGCGCTATCCCCAAGATTTATATTATTTTATTCAACTCATACTTAAGGCGAGGCTTTCCACGGACTTTAGGTATTTTATGCGAGCGCGACGTATTCATTTACGCGACACAGAGTTGTGTGCGATGCGCCGCGTGCACGCTTTTAGCTCTCCAGGTAAGGTACAGTACAGTCCTACCTACGTAGCGGAGATCACGTCAGTATGACATTTTAGAATGGAATTAACATTTGTCGTGTATTGGTACATACGCCGGAAAAATAATCGGGTCTTGTAGGGGTTCGATCAGTACAGTAGTGTTTATATATCTATACAGTTTATTGTGTACCTACGGTTATTTTAGATGGGTAAATTATCATTCTTAAGAAAAACATTTTTATTTGTGAGAACTACATTAAATTAATATATTAAGGTTTTATTATATTTTTACTAGCTTTCCAGGCGCGGCTCCGCCCGCGCGTTTGTCGGTTATCGCACAAAAACATTAACCTCTTTTTGCGCAGTTGGATACAAACTATCCCATGTTTTTCCCGGGTCTCAAACTATTTCCATACCAAATTTCATTCAAATCAGTCCAGTAGTTTTGGCGTGAAAGCCTAACAGACAGACAGAGTTACTTTCGCATTTATAATATTAGTACTGATTATAGAGAAAGCCGTTTAATGCACCTATTCATAAATGGTAATTTGGTAATATTATTATATTTTACATAAACTTCATTAAAAGAACACATTAAATGTCACAACCATGTCATGTGAGATTCCCAGAATTCAGTAACAAGTCTGTCTGTCACAGTTGTCCTATTAATTAATGGCGTCGAGTGATATAGCTGCGTAAAAATAAGTTTGATATTAGTTATTTTGTAAAACGAGTACCCTTATGCTGTCAAGACCGTGGCTCTTAAAATATGTATTTATGAATATGTCTTCGCAGATTTTTATTAATTTGGTGTGTTTAATAACAATTAATCTAGTGATTGTTTTAAGATGGCTACTTTTGTTTAATCTTTGTAGTTATAGCACGGTGCGAACATTTCACATCCATGGACGTCACAACCGTGGTTTTCATAGAACCACGGTTGTGGCGAGTGGCCCATGGTCGAGACAGAATCGTTTAGTTTTAGTTAAGTTTTTTTTATTTATTATTTTCAGACCATGTATTCAACATAATAACAAATCTCAAAGAATTATATCTCGCGTGTAAAATAAAACCAAATTTCACAATATTTTTGATATAATTTAAGCTCATTCCAATGAACTGTTTTGCAAGTTTAATAAAAAAGATATTATCCAAAACGATACTTGTTAAGTTGAGCGCTTATAGAGAGCATTTTTGAAACTAATAATATGTATCAATTGTCTTGGTTGTGACAGGAGCCCCATTGTAATAAATTTCATAAAGCTGTCCTGTACAGAGTGCTCAATTCAAACTCAATGAGTACAAATCTTACTTCATAATCATCGCTCATTAAGGCAACCATCTTCAGGCATATATTTGCCTTCTAGCAAAATTGGCCAGAAATAAAAATAAAATTTGCCAGATAGTGTACATTATTGAAGATACAGTAGAACCATATCCCGTAAAACTAAAAAAAATGAAGTCATAAAACAGGGCAACATATACTATATTTAGATATAATGTGTCTATACGCGCACTGTTATAAATCAAAATGTTATTTGGAATTAAAAATTAATAAATGAATTTTAAGTTACTATATAAAAGTAGTTTATGAAAATTGTAAGATAAGGTTTTTAACATATATCTAATAAACTCAGTTAGTTAGTATGTGTGTTAGCTTCTGAACCGACTTCAAAAAGTAGGAGGTTCGCAATTAGTCTATATTTTTTATTATGTGTGTTACCTCAGAACTTTTGACTGGGTGAACCGATTTTGATAATTCTTTTTTTATTAAAGCTGATACTTGTCGTTTGATTTTTAAATGAAATTGAACGACAAGTATCATGAATGACACTCCAATAACTGAAAAATATTTTCCTATCTTGATGATATTATAGTCTTTGACAGTGAATGACAATCGATCCAGTAAGTAGCAAGAATCACTAAAAAGAGTTTAATTTTTTTTTAACAAAAAATGGAACCAACTTCAACACTCAAGTGTGAAATAACTTGTCGAAGTCGGTTTCATGCGCAAAATATTGTTATACTAGGTAATTTTGAACTATTATGGCACCGACTTCAACAAGTTATTTCACACTTTGGAGTGTTGATGTCGGTTTCATTTTTCGGTAAACATTTTTTTATATTGAGAAATTGCATTAGTATTGGATTTGTTAGTAAATTTAAGTAGTATTTTTTTATAACTATAGAAGTAATATGTAACATTAAGTGATTTTTAATACTAGATGGATATAAATTGAATTATAAGTAAAAACGTAAATCTGGCTGTATGGAAACTCATGTTACGTCACGACTATGGTACTCAATGTCACACCCGAGACTTTGAACTAGTATTTTAATATTTTTCTAGGTTCAATGAGCTTGCGAAAATGTAAAGAGTTTTTATGTGTGATATACATAAAAAAAATCTAAATATATATTTTATTACAGTTGAGTTGAGGATTCCCCAGATAACAAGTATAAAGAGATACAACAGAATAAATTGAAGTCATATTTTTTGGCATTGGACCTAACAATAGTGATAACAATTTACTAACCTTAATTTAACCATTGTGTACATATTAATAGTATATGGTTCGCAAATTGCGTTAAAAACTACACGAGTTAGATATAGTTTCAAACAATGAATTACAACATATCTAGATTCCATTCATCAAAATTGGTTTTCCTGATCCTTCAGGAACCGTTCGGAAAATCGAGATAAAAATTAGAATACGTTTTATGATATATCATCTAAATCCATTCAGCGGTGTTAAGCAAATTTTTGGCGAAAAATGGGCTTGAATTCAGCACTCAAAGGTGCAAAATAACTTGTTGAAGTCGGTACCATGATAGGTCAAAAGTACATATTATTACAATATTGTGCGCATGGTCCCGACTTCAACAAGTTATTTTACACCCTTGAGTGTTAAAGTCGGTTCAATTTTTGGGGTAAAAAAAATACCCCCATTTTAGTGTCCCTTGCTACTTGCGGATTCGATTGTCATTAATTAGCAATAACTATATCATCAAGATAGGAAAAAACCTTTCAGTTATTGGAGTGTAACTAAAAAACAGACAGGAGTACAACTACACCGCGGTTTCCACAGACGAATGAAACTAATTCTACACGGTCGTGAACTACAAATATTTGTTAAAGAAGTTGGAGTTGGTTACCCCTCACTATGCTTAAGTTGGTGGGGTGGGCACCTAAAACGTGTTCGCTAAAATAGAGCAAAATTTTTGAGTTCGTTCGATATGTACCTTACTAATAGGCGTGCGCCTAGAGCGCTTGTTATGACTAGTAGTATCCTAATAGATGCAGTGTTCATTATGGCAGACTAAGGGCATCTCGTTTGTGGCTGAGGTTAATTAATTATCAGTAATACATAATTAATGATCGATTAAGTGGCTACTGCGGGCTTGCCACAAAGGTGCTAAAATGAATGTTGATGATTTCATTTAATCATAGTCACTGACAACTTTGTGTATCATTCTACTACGAGTATTAATAAATGCATGTTTTTTTATAATTATTGATAGGCTAGCCTTGGACTACTATCTCACTTGATGGTTATTAAAGATGTGGTCTAGGCTGTTGTTCAGGTTACCCTAGAACTCTCAAGGATAGCTGCCGGAACACACCGTTAGGTGCTTGGCGACAGATTTTCTTCTTAAGGGTGGTAGCTAGCCAGGCGGGCATTCAAAATGCAAAACGCCCTACTACCATGCTGATACTACTGCCATCGTGAGACAACAACCGGGGCCGACGGCTTAAAAAACGGCTTGACCAATTTTGATGAAATTTAAATAGGACCATACGACAAACATTCAAATATAAAAAGAATCATATAAATCGGTTTATCAGTAAAAAGTTCTGAGGTAACAAACATTTAAAATAAATAGACAAATTGAAAACCTCCACCTTTTTTGAAGTCGGTTAAGAAGCTAAAACACATACTAACTTTTGAATTTATAATATATATATTATTATTATCATATAATAATTAAAAAAGGGTGGAGTAAATCTATACTAAAAATTATAAAGTACAGATTTGATTATATATGGTAATGAAGTTAATAATCAAAGCCCAGTGTATACCCATACACTGGGCTTTGATTATTAACTTCATTATCTTAGACCCTGGGTACGAAATACTAGGCATTTGGCTAAAACTAGATATAAAAACAATAATTTCATTGCATTTTAGCAAGCTTATTGAACCTAGAAAGTTATCAAAAAACTAGTTCAAGTCACGGGTGTGACATCGCATATCATGGTCGTGACGTGACATGAGTTTCCATACAGCCAGATTTATGTTTTTACTTATAATTTAATTTATATCCATCCAGTTCTAAAAATCGCTTAATGTCACTTATTATTTCTATAATCATAAAAAAGACGACTCAAATTTACTAACCAATTCAATACTAAATTCAATATTTTTTTTTTTACCGAAAAATGGGCTTGACTTCAACACTCAAAAGTGCGAAATAACTTGTTGAAGTCGGTACTGTGATAGTTCAAAAGTACCTATTATCACAATATTGTGCGCATGGTCCCGACTTCGAAGAGTTATTTCACACTTTTGGGTGTTGAAGTAGGTTTGATAAATAAAAATACTCACCCGTTTTAGTGTCCGTTGCTACTTGCGGGACCGATTGTCATTCATTGGCAATGACTATATCATCAAGATAGGAAAAAACCTTTCAGTTATTGGAGTGTAACTCAAAAAACGGCTAGATCGATTTTGATGAAATTTAAATAAAATCACACGACAATCATCAACATTCAAATCAAATAAATCATCAAAATCAGTTCGGTAAAAAAAAAACGGACAAATTGAGGACCTCCCCCTTTTTTAACTGACTTCCAAAAAAGGAGGAGGTTCTCAATTCGTCTGTTTTTTTTTTCGTTTGTTACCTCCGCAACTCTTGACTGTGTGAACCGATTTCAAAAATTCTTTTTTGTTTGAAGCTGATGCTTGTCGTCTAGTCTCATTTAAATTTTATCAAAATCGTTCAAGTCGTTTTTGAGTTACACTCCAATAACTGAAACATATTGACCTATCTTGATGATATAGTCGTTGACAATGAATGACAATCGATCCCGTAAGTAGCAAGGGTAACTAAAAAGATTCAAAAATAATTTTTGTTACCAAAAAATGGAACCGACTTCAACACCCAAAAGTACAAAATAACCTTTCGAAGAATATTTTGCGCTACTGTGATAATAGGTACTTTGGAACTATCACAGTACCGAGTTCGACAAGTTATTTCAAAGTTCCATTTATTTGTAAAAAAAAACAGCCCTTTTCTTAATATTAACACACATATTAACCTTCACGATACTAACTTTCACTACTTACGAAATCAATTGTCATTCACCGTCAATCAGGAAGTCATCAAGATAAGCGTAACGAGTCGAAAGTTAGCCCAGAGCATGTTTTATTTTGTTGTTTGACATTCATTTTGATCCTGTTCTGTGTGGCGCTGCGTAGATCGAAAAAATTGACACAGGTCCTACGTCGACGAGCTCTGCGAGCGCACTGGCGGTCAAGTGAGCGAGCTCTGATGCCATGAATTCATGTTAAAAAATCATATAAAATTAACATGATAACTTTTTTACATTTTTATTTATGATTTAATTACTTTTATTGATAAGTAATGTATAAAAAAATAATTTAAAATTAAAGATTGGTAAAAAGGGAGTCAAAAATCGTTTTTAAATTCGAAATAGAGGTAACTTTAGGATTTTTTTCTATCGAGTGAAGTTATTTATTATGTGGATCAGATTTATGAATTAACTCAAGAATATGCTTAAAAATAACATATATTTTTTTCAGTTTAATAACCGAGTTTTTTCTTTGAGAAAAGTTAATTCTT
Organism: Plagodis dolabraria; assembly: GCA_963854805.1. Classification (NCBI taxonomy): domain Eukaryota; kingdom Metazoa; phylum Arthropoda; class Insecta; order Lepidoptera; family Geometridae; genus Plagodis; species Plagodis dolabraria. Next base: position 5,078,928 of record OY978457.1, on the reverse strand, counting down.
GTATGGCGTTTTTTGGCCAGGATCGCCTTAACTATACGAGTACAATTTTACAGTATGGCTTAAAAATTAAATAAACTCAAAATTGGATTACCAACTTGAAAATACGAGTAAATTATTTTCTGACTTAAAAATAAATTAACCTTTTATAGAGTATATTATGGTGTTCCTCTCTGTGTGTATTGTGTTAATGTGTGTGCATATGTAAGGGTGTCAGTTGTGAAATCAAATTTAATTATACTTATCAGCTTTTAAATCATATTTTGTACGTATCAATAAGGAAATATTATTTGTATAATACATATGTATCAATATATGCAAACTATTAAGGAATCGAATGGATATGCCCTTTTGTATAGTGATTGTGATAGATTGTGATAGATCTATCACAATCACTATACAAAAGGGCATGGAATAAAAATGATCAACCAGTGCTAACTCTAAGGATAGCTCGCTGAGAGATTTCTTCAGATAATATGTTAGTTTTAATTTAACTACACCACCCCATGATGGTATATTAGGTATAATTTATAAGGGATTGGACAAGCGTTTTATAAATATTATTTTATTTTAAAAAAATTAAACAATAAGTTTAAATTTTTAAAAATATATAATGTTTGCGAATTCTTCCACTGAGGTGTATAATTTTATACACCTCAGTGGAAGTCTGAAACTGCTGCGATAAAGGGTCCTGCAGGGCATACTTAACTAATATTTTATTGGAATTTAACGTCTTTCGGAACAAGATGCCCTCGTATTGAAAAGGCTACAAATTTTGTTTGATCATTTGTTCATATCATCATTTTCAAATAACCATGACTATATTGAAGTCTTATTGAGCAGCATCATAGGCTGCATCTCGAGAGCCAGCGGCAAATATAACAACTGCTCAGTTCAGTACGATGTTTAGTTCTATAATTAAATCTCGACAAATAATGCTTTGATGCTATTTTCAAAATAAATGACGACCTTGCCGTAATAGCACGTTTTACCGACCAAAATTATTTAATGTTGAATGCCACAAAATCGAAATATATGGTTCTTGGCTCACCTAATCAAACTGAAAAAATTGCTGCAATCCAACCGAAGATTTGTATACTGGATGAAATCACTGATTTTGTGGTTGAAGCATGAAATTTAGGTTTTTTTTTTTTTTTTTACTCCAAACTGGGTAGCACTTGACCACTATCTCACCTGATGTTAAGTGATAATGCGATCGATGATGGAGCGCGCTTACCCAGGAGATACCTATTCACTCGCTTCTTGAAGACCCCCATATTGTACTTAACCGGAAACACAGCTTCAGGCAGAGTATTCCATACCCTGGCGGTTCGCATGATAAAAGAAGATGCAAATCGCTTTCGTTCGGGTAAATGGAATATCCACCATATAGCGGTGGCGCTTCTGAGTATCCCTGGATGTCCGGTTATAGAATGGGGATGGCGGAATCAGATCATGTAGTTCTGTGGCACACTCCCCGAAATGTATCCGATAAAAAACCGATAAGCAAGCGACTTTGCGGCGATGCTCGAGACTTTGGAGTCTCTTGCTTACAAGTTGGTCGTCGTTTATGAGTCTCTTGGCTCTCCTCTCAATAGCTTCCAGTGTCTCCAGCTGGTATTTGGCAGAACCATCCCAAAGGTGAGAACAGTACTCCATACACGACCGGACTTGCGCTTGATAAAGATTGAGCAGCTGTCCCGGTGTGAAGTATTGTCTAACCTTCGCCAAAGCACCAAGCTTTTTTGAGGCTAGCTGGGCTTTAGACTCAATATAGGAGCCGAAATTGAGAGTCGGTGTTAATGAGATGCCAAGAAGCTCGAGATGGTTACTTATCGGCACGGACACATCTCTGAAAGTAGGAGCCAGCTGAAAAGGGCTCCGTTTGGCGGAGAAAAGACACGCCTGGGTTTTAGCAGCATTGAACTTAACCAGATTGGCATCGGCCCAATCGGAGACTGCCTTCAGAGAAAAGTTCAAGCGCTGAACCATCGCTTCCCTATGAGACTGGATTTGTAATGCACTGGTTCGTGCGTTAGATGTATAACTCTCCACAACGGTGCTGTCGTCTGCGTACCCAAAAATACCGGGCTTAAGCAGATCATTAATATGCAGCAGAAAAAGCGTTGCGGAGAGTACTGATCCTTGAGGGACTCCGGCATTAATAGCCAATTGGTCAGAAGAACAGCCATCGATGACTACTCGAATCGACCGATCCCTCAAGAAATCTGAAATCCAAACACATAAACCAGTGGGAAGGCCGTATGAAGGAAGCTTGCTAATAAGGCTATCGTGCCAAACCCTGTCAAAAGCCTTCGAGATATCGAGAGAAACAGCCAGCGCCTCTCCGTGGTTCTCGATGGCTTCGCTCCAGATGTGAGTGGCATACACAAGAAGATCCCCAGTAGACCGGTTTCGGCGAAACTCGTATTGTCGGTCACTGAGGAGATCATTAACTTCTAGGTATGCCAGGAGCCTGTGGTTCAGTACACGTTCCATCGTTTTACACAGTATGGAAGTGACTGAAATAGGCCTGTAATTGGCAGGGTCTGCGCGACTACCCTTTTTGGGCACGGGCTGCACGTTTGCAAGCTTCCAGGACTTAGGCACTTGACCAGTCGTCATAGACAAGCGAAAGAGGCGAGTCAGTGTTGGAGTCAACTCAGGCGCACACATCCTCAAGACTACAGCTGATATACCGTCTGGACCACTAGCTTTGTTCACGTCCAGATTGCGCAACGCTTTGCGTACTTCAGATTGTCGAATGCGGATTTCTGACATTAACGTCCCGCAGTTTGGCAGACTTGAAGGTACAGCATTGCCAGCATCTAAACGTGAAGATTCTGCAAACAGAGAGGCAAATAAATTTGCTTTCTCTTCAGCAGTGTGCGCTAGGGAGCCGTTGGGTTTCAGCAGTGGAGGCAGTGAGGGACGGCAAAAGTTCTCTTCGATCGATTTCGCCAGGGACCAAAACGCTTTGCTACCCGAGGGGTAAGAAGCAAGTTTGTTCCCTGTTCGGCCTATATGATCGAAGCGAGCCTTCTTAAGGGCTTTTTTGCAGGACTTGGCAGCCAGGTTAAATGCTTTCTTCTTTTCACGTACATCTCTAGATTTGCGGGTTCGAGCATCAGCCCAGGCTAAGTAGGCCTCATGCTTTAACGCTTCTGCATCTTCACATTTAGCATTAAACCATGGGCGAGCTTTGCTGGACAGCGGGACGTCAGAAAATGGTATGAAATATTCCATACCTTGACGTAATACTTCTGTCACAGCATCCGCGCAAATTGAGGGATCGCTAGAAGAAAAACAAACCCGGCTCCAAGGGTAAGACGCGAAAAAACAACGCATCTCATCCCAATCTGCTGACCTGTATCGCCACACTCGCCGCGTGCCTTTTGGGCTGGGATCGGGCGGGGAGTAGACTGATACAGAATTCACCAGACAGTGGTCGGAACTACCTAAAGGTGATGAAACCGACACTGAGTAGCGGTCTGGATCTGTTGTCAGCAGAAGGTCCAAGCAATTGGCTGTGTGGCCATCAACGTCCGGTATCCTTGTAGCTCCTTGGACCAGCTGTGTGAGGTCTAGCGTCAAGGCAAGCTTGCGCATCTCTCGACCAGCGTGGTCTGTGCTCTGGTATGGGTATAGCCAGTCTTGATGGTGGGCGTTGAAATCCCCCAGAAGCACTAATTGAGCAGAAGGATATCTCTGTTGGGCCATATCCGCCGCCTCACTGAGGTAATTTGTGAGCCTGGTCATCTCCTCATCTCCGCTGTGTGATCGGTAGACACTAGCATAAAGAATTTTCTCCATGCCAATGTCCACCAGAACCCACATGACTGAAAATTTGGGGTCTTCAAGGTTGCGGAGACGCCGATAGCAAATGTCATCGCGGGCATACATACAAACTCCCGCCCTGGCTTTGAAGCTATGTTCTAGCATATAACCAGGGTAGGCAAGGTATGCTGCGTCAGCTGGACATTTGATCTGCGTCTCCGTGAGGAACAGAATATTCGGTTTAGCGGTCTCGAGATGGTGGTGGACCGAGTTGATATTTGAGTGCAAGCCTCGAATGTTTGAGAGGTGCACTAGGAGGGAGAGGACGTGCTTCCGCTGTTGAACCTCAATTCTGTTTTTTCCTTTCATTTTTTCGGGGAGTGAAAATAGGTAAAGGGAAACGGAAGTGGAAACGAGGCGCATACTACCAACCCGTGACACAAATTAAGCCTTTTCACCCTATGGGAACCAATCCTGGAGACCGCGGGGACGCCCGAGCCCCCCCAGAGGTGTCCATCGGGTCCTCTCATCTGGTCGCCAACCAGCACGATGGCGCACCTCCGGGATTTTTCGCGAGATGGCGGGGCAGCCTTTCATGAGTGGCTGGCTCACTACTTGGGCCCCCAACTATCTGCGGTCGGCCAGCGGAAAACCGTGCCTCGGATCCCGCTGCTCTCCAAGATTGGCTGCCAGGTAAATTGACCTTCGATGTATCACGACTAGCTATAGCAATAAGCGCAACTGTTTCCGACCCGTTCCCCATAATGGCTTCACCAAACATCATGCCGAAACGCGACGGCACACGCGACGCCACTTGACGGCATGGCTTTGTCTGGTGGGTGGTAACACGCCGCGGCATAAGCCTACCACCTGAAAAGTACTGCTCTTTTGGCGCCACCCAGGGGACACGTGTAGGACATCGAGGGCTAAATCCTACGGACGCGAGCAGTATAGTCCCCCAAAAATTGTTATTTTGGATTGTCATCTGCGTTTTGAAGCGAACATTCAGAACTTAGTCATAAGTTGTTTCTTCAGAATAAAGTTATTATATAATACTAGCTTTCCGGGCGCGGCTCTGCCCGCGCGTATGTCAGTTATCGCGCAAAAACATGAACCTCTTTTTGCGCAGTTGGATAAAAACTATCCTATGTTTTTTACCGGGTCTCAAACTATTTCCATATCAAATTTCATTCAAAGCGGTCCAGTAGTTTTGGCGTGAAAGCGTAACAGACAGACAGACAGACAGAGTTACTTTCGCATTTATAATATTAGTACTGATTAGGAGCTTATTAAGCAAAAAAATATCCGTATAATGTTATGTGAATGTCTGATATTACCTAAATTGTATTACGGAGACGTACTGTATGGACCTCGGCTCCTCTATTCCACACAAAGGCTAGTACTACGCGTACAAACGCATGTACTAGATTCTGCTTCAACATTCCACGGCGTTCACATGTCACTCCTTTTCTCAATAAGGCTAATTTACTTAATATATCAACACGTAGAGAACTTCATTTAGCAACTTTTGTATTTGACCTAATAAAATTTAAACAGCCGGAATATCTATTCAAAAAACTTGTATGGTCTTCTTCACAAAATTAATTTAACATATGACTTCTATCTACTTGCTTATACATACAAATTTTAAGGCAGCTGCGTTCTGTGGAAGTTTTCGCTATCAGGCAACTAAATCAAACTTAAATTCATATTACTTTATTGACAAAAGTTGTCTTCATAGCGGCAATTGCGACGGTGTTATTACATGTAATGTTTCAGTTATTTTCTTTTTTTTATAATATCTGTAAATAATTACTCACTAACAAAACGATCAATTATTATTGTATTGTAAATAGCATTACCTAGACATAAGTCAGATACCTAATAACAAATGAAAATAACAAACGAAACAAATGAAAATAAATTTAGAATAAAATTTAACGATTTATTAGCAAAACAGTTTTATTACAATATATAAAAACGTAACAAACTCCCGATGCTGATCTAGCTAACCACGATAATGTTCATCTTAATACATTGACTAGTAGCTAACATAATACGAAAAATATTCTTAACCTATTTGAATTACTCTATTGACTTAATTAAGAAATATATTATGACAAAGCAAATTACTGTAATACCTATAGATTAACAATTATTATTGTATAGCTTATATTATGTATTTACTACACCCTAACAGGTTATGTACTCGTTTACTATGTATGTACATATTGCAATAATAAATTAATAAATAGATAAGTAATGAACAAATAATCTGCTCGATGGGGGCATAGCTGAAAACCAGCGCGCTGCCTGCTCCAGGGAGTATTTCTACGCTGAGCTATGTAATTTTAAATAAATAAATGTATCAATTGCAAATGACAAAATTTTAGAATTATGGAGTATAAACATCATTACTATTAATTAAAAAATAATGTTGGTCCTAATATGCTTCCGTGTGGTACGCCATAAGTCACAGAAAGGACAACGCTAATGGGATCACATTTTTTACATTGAAACCGTAGTGCACTACGTGACATTCTATAACATATAAAAGTAACTTACTTTTTATATGTTCTATATGAGTTAGCTAAATTAATTGGGTGTCCATGTATAACCAACGTATTTTCATGTGGTTTTTGTTGTAAGGGAACATTATTTATTGTTAAATGCGGGTGCGGATGTATTGGATTGTGTTTAGCTTAAAATAAGACGCAGTAAATTTTTTAATATTAATAGTTAGTAAGTTGTGCTCGAAACAATCATATAGGATGTCTAAGTCATCTAGAACTTGTGAGAATGTATAGTTTAGATATAAAATACCTGCAGATTTAATTTCCCCGGATTCAAAGAATGGTGGATGAATTTTTACAACCCAACATAACCTAGTTGGGCTGTAAAAATTCATCCACTCGGGTCAGTCCATTTCTTTACAAATAAGTAAATTATTAGTGGCTTTGAAGTGGCTCTCGACGTTGACACTGCTAGCTGCATCCATAGTTTTTCTTAAAAACGGCAGCATTATATTTGAGCTAAGAGGACATTTTAGGAAGAACTTCTTGGAACTATCGATAACGCCAGGTAAATAATATATATATAATACACACACATACTTCATCCGATAATATACATACTCATGCTATTAGGTAATAAATCATTGTTCCTTTTCATAATTCTCTAATAAAATGTATTGTAAAATCTTTATTTTCTTTAAGTGCTGGTAAAAGTCTGGCGGATGATATCGCTAAGGCTGGCGTGTCGGAAAATTCGACCAGCCGAAGAGGCCATTGTGACCGAGTTGATCAACTGCAGTACCACCCTGGCAGTGATGTGAAACACAAGCCACAACACTGCACCCAATTATAAGCTAATAGGTATAATAATAATAACCTAATATATATAATGAAAAGCAGATGGAGCTACGGCTATCAGTTTTGAAAGAATGTATGACGTGTAACAAAGGCTAGATTCTCACAAAGAAACACAATGCTAGGACACTTATCTTAAAGATCTTTTCAACACCTTTGCTCTTAAAGTGAGCTTTACTATATCGTTCTTAGGGCCATAGGCCGAACTGTAACACCCTCGTGCATAATAATATTATACACTAGTGCGTAATAGAATCATCCCTACAAAGTTAAGTTAGTACCTAACTGCAAATTATATGCGAGTTAACAGAGCATTTTCATTGTAACCGGGTAATATAGATTTGTAACAACAAAGAGGTTTAAGGCTGAGTATATGTAATCAACCAAAATACATATTCCGCACGCAAAAAAAAAACTTGCGCGCTATTTTCCATAATTTTTGTATGTTGTTTGTATCGCATTTGTACAATATATATATTTTTTTCCTCGCAAGGGTGTTGAAATAGTGCGTATGAAACTCGTGAGCAACTTGCTCATTATACACTCGGCTGATTTACGCCGTCGCATTATACACGAGGCTCGAGCTGCAACCCACAGCCTCGTGTATAATGAGCAACGTAGCTCACTTGTATCATAGTATACTATTACGTGTTAATTTACAAAGGGGCTGCTCCCACTGCCTCTCATAGTTTAATCGATTTTCATTCAAGTCACCTGCAAATGAACCTGAAACTAAGGTTAAATCACACCAATATTATTAGAAGATCACGTCAATATTTTATCTTGATGTTAAATTATTGACGATCATGCCATTTGTTTACTCTTTGATTATTATTTTATGTATGAAATTAAAATTGAAGATTTGTTCCGGTACAGTACCTACAATATTCATCTTCTTACACGTTAAGATATCTCACATATACCGGCAGTAAAACAGTATTAAAAATTGTACACTAAGATCTTTCAAATATGTTTTATTCCAGATCAATCTTGGCTAATAAGTTTATTCATATATCGTTAAGAGCAATATCTAGCCCAGGGTTTGCACTTCCATTTATTGTCTTCACATTTTTGCCTGACCGAACACTTTCTTCGACTTGTCTTATGGTGTCCATCAGGGGAAGGTCCTTGGTCTCTGGAGTGAGGGTTAGGAGGAGTCCACTGAGGAGCGAAGAGCAGCCGAAGAGAATGGGAGGTAGAGATGTAGAGATTGGATTCTGAAAAATGTTTTGTTATTATTTTATAAGTTATATCGGTACAGAAAAGTTGAGTGTTTTCATCCTCTTTTTAGAGTTGTGGATTCTATAATATTATCTTCATGATATTTATAATGATTATTTTATTCATTCAAATCTCAAATACATAAAATATGATTTTATTCTGTATTTAATAACTATTTTAAAAAAAGACCGCTTCATTGACGTTCCCGATACATATTAATAATTGAATCCAGGTACGTATATTCCATAAATGAAACATACGCAGATTCTTTTTAACTTGATAAAAAACACGTGTTGTCGTTGCTGCAGGCGGTACCTAACAGTCAATAGAAGCTTTCCAGAAGGTATGAAGCCGAAACAATTGTCAATTGAAACTGAAACATGCAGACAACTGCCGCACCTTACCAATAGAAAATATAGTTAGGCGATGGTACTTTCATTTGAACTTACCAATATAGGTGTTAGTGGAGCCATAACTCCCCCAATACTAGCTGCGAAGGTGCCGACTCCTAGCAGGGATCCACGTGCGCTGGTTGGGTACAGCTCCATGATGTACGTAATAGCGCCCGTGAAACACACTGATATGACCACCTTTCCGATCAGAAATAGGAAGACCTTTGCCCAGGTGTACTCTGAAATATAGCTCACAATAAGAAATTATTATCTACGCAAGAAACTGGCTTACGTTGCAACCACTTATTTTCCGGCGGGATGATTTAATTGAGAAAACACTACAAATTCTATACAACACTACAGCTACTACAAAGAAAGCATTTAGGGAACCAATCACTCAATTGTGTGTTTGAGACATAAGAGGTAATGACGCTTGGTTGCAACTTAAAGAACGCGAGATCGACGTCTCGTCTTCCCTCTGTTATCTCCTCTAAACTGAGCCGATTTAATATTTTTTTAGGTCCCGTACCTCAAAAGGAAAAAACGGAAACCTTATAGGATCACTTTGTTGTCCGTCTGTCTATTTGTCAAGACCCTTTTTCACAGGAACGCGTGGAGGTATCAAGCTGAAATTCATACTCGTATCAAATACACTGGTCTACTATCCCTAGGAGTTGTGAAAAGATACAACCGTTTATGCCGCATATTTTCACATGGGAATCAAAACCTACAAGGTACTTCTCGTAAACTCAGAATCTTGAAATTTGGTAAGAAGCAATGTCTTAAAATACTTAATAGTACCTAATAGTAAAAAAATACCAAGAATAGTTATTTGTTATACAAGAGTGCAAAGTTGCTTTTTAACCGCGTGTTCAATTTTGATGACCGAGCAAGCGAAGGAATCTAAAATTGAATCACGAGCGCAGCGAGTGATTCAAAATTAGAATCCTGAGCGTTAGCGAGGGAATCAAAAGAGCACGAGGTGAAAAGTCTTTGCACTCGAGTGCAACACGTAACTTTTCATTCCACCTCAGCGAGGTAATGACTAAATATAAGGTTTAACAATGACGTGAAAAAATGCCGCGTAAAGAACCGCGTACAAAGCAAATTGAAAAAAGAACACCAAGAAGGTTCCGAGTCTGAGCTTTTAACAAATTAAAAAAAAGTTGTATGATATATTCGGCACCATAGAGGTAGCAGTAAATAAGTTTAATGTTTTTTTTAATTCACAAACTTAGTGCACACGATGTTCTAAATTCAATTTACTTTATCCTCTAGAGAATAAAAACGGCTTTTCCACTCAGATATTGAAGATTAAAAATACTCTTTCCGAGATGGTGGGATGAAAATAATATTTCAAACCTCCGCGACGACAGTGACGAATATAAACGATTTTTTCTTTTCTTTAAAAGTACCAAAATCTTGTTCCATTATAATTATTTTGGGCAGTTCATTTTTTTTTACATAATAGCGTGCTGAACTTAAACTTACCTTCAGGCACGTATCCAGTCCCAACGCATAACGCCCCACATACCAAGAATCCAATGAGCAGAGGCATCTTTCTCCCAAACTTGTTCATCAAATATAAAGAGATCAGCTCTCCAGGAAACGACATGACCGTTGACAAAAGAAAGTTGATATACTTATTCCCAGGCAAGTATACTGAATTTATCATCAATCCAAAATACACGAAGTCAGCAGTGAACCGACAGACAGATGAAACTAGTACTCTTTTCATAATCTCCTTTGAAGACAAAATTTCCCTCAAACTTGCTCTCTTCTCTTCAGCTCCAATGTTAAACTCCTTTTTGAGTTGGGTTTCATCGAGCTCAGACAATTTTTTTTGATTGATATCAATTTTGTTAGTTTCAGCGACAAAAAGCAAATTCTCTTTTGCTTTTTCAGTTTTTCCGCTTAGAACTTGCCAACGAGGGCTTTCTCTGATCAGGAAGAAGAATGATATGAAGAGAATGCAAGGACTGTTGATTATGTGGATGAGGGTTTTCCAGTAAGGCACGAACATGGCGATAACTGCGTATAGACAGTCCCCAAAGTAGATGGCATAAGCGAATACAACTCCAGCCAGTACTCTGTTTTTCTTGCCGCAAATTTCTAACACTGGAATGTAAATAATCAAGCGTTAACTCACAGATAAAAGGGTTATGAATAGATTCATGCGTTACTTTGCGGAAATCCATATTTAATAATAACAAATAAATATTGATCGTGCTCTCGGTGAGTCAAGACTTCCTGAAGATGCTTCGTTTAGAAGTGAAACTAGTTGAATATTCTTTCGCTTAGGCTGCGTGGCGTTTGTGACGTCACGTAGGCTTAACAGGAAAATTAGGTGGAATTGTCACTAGATATATATTTTTATACCTTTTTAAGTGTTTTATAATATTATTTAATGTTTTCTTAAGATACTTTTCAAAATGTTTGTTATTATTAGATAAAAAGGTTATTTTAGTTGAAGTAAACACACTATCTTGGAATATTATATCGTAATCGTGTCAAGCGGTAGCCTCTGTTTATAACAGATGCATTTCGTCAAAAGTGACAAACTGCATCTCACTGAGACATAGAGTTGTTCTCATGTAATTGTAACGTACAATCAAGAAAAATATCCTCCGTTTAACACAAATTCCATTTGTCAAGAGAATATCAGTCTGTCTCATTTTGAAAACCTATAAAATTAGTATGTAGACTAAAATATAGACTTTTCATAAACATCTAATCAATACGGTCCAGTACGTAAAGTAAGGAATATTGCTGTACCATGGCTGTACCGATGAACTTGGATGCAAAACATTCAGATTGGTAAGCTGGGTCAAAGATTCACTGAAGTAAAATACCTAAAGATCGAAAATTATTGCAGCTACACTCATCGTGGCAAAATTCGCCTTCGCTTTTATACAGGATTAATGGTAAAATGCTAACAACCTCTTAGGGTTGACTTCTGCTAGTTCTAATAACAAACATTTAGAAGTGTTATTTTTTTGTTTAGAAAAAAATAAGTTCTTAGTATATTTTATGTGTTTTTATGTTGTCACCTTCCTGAACGGTGAACAAATATTACTTAATTTACTACTAGCGCCACCTAACCATGTATCTACCATTAGGAGCAGAATAGAATATCTATCCGTTCTCAAAGAGATCTCAATACAATTGTGAACGCCTTGCTCGCTGAAGTAGTACATCAATGATCCGAGAGAGGTCGCCTATTCTTAAACCAAAAATCTGGTGATGTGTTGCAATAAGTAAAATAATATTTTCATATTAAGTATATCTTGCTAAATAAATAATAATAATATCTTAAAATAAATAACGAATTTTAATAGGTCTAAATTACAATAAAATAACTATAGGTCCATATATAGTAACTGACAGAACTGGCTTGTTACAGCTGTCAAGTGTCAACATGGCCACCGTCATAGTTTTTACTTCCGATTTTCTAATGCAGAAGCACGTTGTAATTTTAAATTAGTAAAATAAAAGTGAAGCCATTGGTGGATTCAATTCTAAACGGTCTAGTCACCACTAGCATTACCATATTTGGTAATGGATTACGGAGCAAACTTCCGGGGGTTGAGTGGCTAGGCGCCAAAACGGCAAACTAGCTTCACTTTACATGAGACCTCCAGAAGATAAACTTAACTGAGATCCTTACAATTTGTTGAGCTCAGACTTTATTATACCAGTTCTAAATAATTTAAACCTCAATCCAAGCTATAAGAAACCCCATTTAACGGGTAAGTGAATATGTGCTTAACCAATAATTACCACAAAACTAACCTCTAACTTGTGTATTTAATTCTTGCTATGTTATCCCATTGTATTTACTGTGTTTCCCTATGTTCTAACCTTGCTAATAGCTATTCGAGCTATAAGCATATATCATCTTGTGTAACCTATCTCTATTTATCTATGTTTTTCTGTATTTTCTTGGTTGCTTCACAACACACAATTTTACTTAAGCCCTTCAGGCATCTGTTGTTTGCTGGCGGGTCACATCCTTGAGACCTCTGCGTTCCTAGCCATGCTCAGTAGCAGAGGAACAATGGACCCACCAGCTCAACACCTTCACTGATAGGATTCTGACCTGAGCACATCCTTTCAGGGTTCTTCCAGTACCGGGTTTCCAACTCCAGGCTTCCTGTACCAGGCTTCCACTACCAGGCCCAGTACCTAACGAGGCTGATCCCCTGACTCCGGCCGTCCCCTGAACTCCTGCGCAGACCGCTGCCAAACTCCACGTCTCTACAGCGCCTAGCTGGGACAGCCTACCGGCGCGGCAGTGTTGGAGCTGAGCCACTGCACGGCAGACCTGCTGCTGAGCATTAACTCAGTTGCTAGCGGACCGGAGATAAGTTCTCAAACAAGGAAGCTCGCTATTGCCACACCTGTCTGTAATCCACGACCCTTTTTCTCTACCCAATATAATTCTAAATCTTCTTGTTTTCTTTTATGCTCCCTTCCACCAACCGTAGGTAGGTAGGTGACATTGGCGCCCATACTAAATAGGATCAGACAGGTTGGTGTGGCAAACTTTCTTGGGTGTGGCTCTGCCACATATTTTCTGTATTTTATTGTGTTCTTCTTGTGTGTGTGTTAATTATAAGTTGGCAAGCCCTGTGTAGGCTCGGGGTACTATTTAGAATAGGCCTGCTGCAGAGCTGCATGTCGTAAGAGGCGACTAATAGCCAACGGGTAACACCCTCTGGCGGCATAGAACCAGCAATATAGCCCTGTGTAGGCTCGGGGTACTATTTAGAATAGGCCTGCTGCAGAGCTGCATGTCGTAAGAGGCGACTAATAGCCAACGGGTAACACCCTCTGGCGGCATAGAACCAGCCATATAGCCCTGTGTAGGCTCGGGGTACTATTTAGAATAGGCCTGCTGCAGAGCTGCATGTCGTAAGAGGCGACTAATAGCCAACGGGTAACACCCTCTGGCGGCATAGAACCAGCCATATCGTCTTCAACGAGAAATTTTAAATATTTTTTTTCTAAAATTAAATTTTAGTTTTTTTTAATATATTTTATCTTACACATATCTCCTTCTAATTTAATAACTTGCACTTAATATAATTGAATCTGTAAAACAGCTTATAAATAGCACACATACCATATTTCTATGTACCCACATTTTTTTTCTGAAATATTTTGTACTTACTAACTAACCTTCATTGACCTTGTATGACACTGTTGTCATTGGGTATAGGTCAAGTACATATTCACTCCAATAATCATGGGTCTGCACATTTACTTTCTATCTATGCAAAAAGCTGAATTTGCATATGAAGTGGCACTATCTTATAACTTGAAATTTTCTAAAAACTTGCAACGGAGAATACTATACTCAAATGTTCAACTGAACTGTAAATTTTGTAAATGTCGTTATAAATCTAAACTCTTACTTGCTGTCTCTGAACTTATTGATATACATAGATTATACTTATGACATATCAAAGTTTCTTAGTTAATACTTATCTCAGTATTTAACTTCTTTTATTTTAACGACTGACTAAATACAAAATTTTACTAAGTAATGTCTCAAATGCAATCTAAATTGACATAAATATATTGAATAAAACTACAGTCATACTATGACTTTCTATCACAGTTATATAGATAATAGCTATTCTAATAAATTTAACTAAATACAATGTGTTGCAAATAAAACTAAATTTTCTCTTTTTGTTTCTGAATTGACTGACATACAAGGAAAAAACTTAGGCTCTTGGCACATAAAGGATTTTAAAATAAGTAAATACATATCCTAGTAATTACTTCACTTTTCTTAACAATTATTATATGCAAATCTTGGTACTAAATAACTTGTTGACAACTTAAAATATAAATAAATCTCAAATAAAACCAAATTCATACTTTGAATTAATTTAATAAAACTTTACTTATACAACCTTACAACTAAAATACATATTCTGAATATCATAAATAACTAAATTATGGTAGGTAAATAAAACCAAACTCATAGAATATTTTTATAGAATAAGAAAAAACGTGCAGGCGTCTGACCTGATAGTAAGTCATCACTTTAGCCCACTTATAGAATAAACTGTTTTAATAAATTCTAATATAACCTTATCTTGATAGGAAAAATAAATCCTTATATAAAACTGATCAGGCGGCTCACCTGATAGTAAGTCATCACCTTAGCCCACTTATAGAATAAATTGTTTTAATAAATTCTAATATAACCTTAACTATATAGGATAAATAAATCCTTATATACTACTGATCTACTATGTAACAGTATCTTATATACTTCTGAAATTCAAATAACTTGTGATCTTTTCTTATATTGATCCTTGTTTATAGATATATCTTATATACAACTGTAATGGCATAAGATATATTATAACTTAACTCAAGTGCCTATAATGTACTACAAACTAAACATCTTAACTTATATACTGAATTAATTGTAACTTCCTTAACTTTCTTTGTCACTATCCAGTTTGAATGGAATAGTGTTGTAACATTGCTAAATTCATTCTTTCACATACCATATGGTAATTCTTCCATTGAGAGCGGTTGTTCAAACTCTTTAAATTAAGCCTTATTGTTCAGAGCGGTTGTTCAAACTCTTTAACTTAGCCTTATTGTCCTGAGCGGTACATAACTCAAAAAATAAGCCATTATGTATTTCCTTTTGATTAACTTCTATCTGTCATAATATTTTATTTAACTTAGGCAATCATGGAACCTATAATAAAATTAATTCCATGAATGCTTACTTTATGTACTTAAATTAACTATTGTTCTAGTGTGTTCTTTATACCTATAATGTAGCTAGGCTGTTTTTCAGCCCTACAATCTTCCATTTCTCCCAATATTGCTGTCAATAATCGTTTCTTGGGATGTCTGAATCCAAACGATGGGGAGGAATTCTAGGGAGTTCTTATATATGTATATGCACATCGCTATGGCGGCTAGACAATGTTAATACTTAAGACCATATGCTGGAGCTTCTATAGTGTATATATGTAACTCAAGTAATGTCTTAAGTGAGGTATTTTTCTTAGATCTGCTTGAGGCTAGTGAATTTTTTGTTTCTAGTAAAACAAAAAATTCTTCTCGCCGAAAGGGGATATGTCACCTTCCTGAACGGTGAACAAATATTACTTAATTTACTACTAGCGCCACCTAACCATGTATCTACCATTAGGAGCAGAATAGAATATCTATCCGTTCTCAAAGAGATCTCAATACAATTGTGAACGCCTTGCTCGCTGAAGTAGTACATCAATGATCCGAGAGAGGTCGCCTATTCTTAAACCAAAAATCTGGTGATGTGTTGCAATAAGTAAAATAATATTTTCATATTAAGTATATCTTGCTAAATAAATAATAATAATATCTTAAAATAAATAACGAATTTTAATAGGTCTAAATTACAATAAAATAACTATAGGTCCATATATAGTAACTGACAGAACTGGCTTGTTACAGCTGTCAAGTGTCAACATGGCCACCGTCATAGTTTTTACTTCCGATTTTCTAATGCAGAAGCACGTTGTAATTTTAAATTAGTAAAATAAAAGTGAAGCCATTGGTGGATTCAATTCTAAACGGTCTAGTCACCACTAGCATTACCATATTTGGTAATGGATTACGGAGCAAACTTCCGGGGGTTGAGTGGCTAGGCGCCAAAACGGCAAACTAGCTTCACTTTACATGAGACCTCCAGAAGATAAACTTAACTGAGATCCTTACAATTTGTTGAGCTCAGACTTTATTATACCAGTTCTAAATAATTTAAACCTCAATCCAAGCTATAAGAAACCCCATTTAACGGGTAAGTGAATATGTGCTTAACCAATAATTACCACAAAACTAACCTCTAACTTGTGTATTTAATTCTTGCTATGTTATCCCATTGTATTTACTGTGTTTCCCTATGTTCTAACCTTGCTAATAGCTATTCGAGCTATAAGCATATATCATCTTGTGTAACCTATCTCTATTTATCTATGTTTTTCTGTATTTTCTTGGTTGCTTCACAACACACAATTTTACTTAAGCCCTTCAGGCATCTGTTGTTTGCTGGCGGGTCACATCCTTGAGACCTCTGCGTTCCTAGCCATGCTCAGTAGCAGAGGAACAATGGACCCACCAGCTCAACACCTTCACTGATAGGATTCTGACCTGAGCACATCCTTTCAGGGTTCTTCCAGTACCGGGTTTCCAACTCCAGGCTTCCTGTACCAGGCTTCCACTACCAGGCCCAGTACCTAACGAGGCTGATCCCCTGACTCCGGCCGTCCCCTGAACTCCTGCGCAGACCGCTGCCAAACTCCACGTCTCTACAGCGCCTAGCTGGGACAGCCTACCGGCGCGGCAGTGTTGGAGCTGAGCCACTGCACGGCAGACCTGCTGCTGAGCATTAACTCAGTTGCTAGCGGACCGGAGATAAGTTCTCAAACAAGGAAGCTCGCTATTGCCACACCTGTCTGTAATCCACGACCCTTTTTCTCTACCCAATATAATTCTAAATCTTCTTGTTTTCTTTTATGCTCCCTTCCACCAACCGTAGGTAGGTAGGTGACAATGTGTTTTGAAGAAAAGTACGAGGTCCACCTGATGTCTCTTGTGCCTGTAATGTATTATTTCAGAATTGTTTATACTTTGCTCGACGTAAATATTCATAACTCTGTTCAAAGGGAGCACGGCGCTGTCCAGTGTTGCCGCAGCGGGCTCTCTTGGCTCGGAGTCCACATGAAAAGTATTAAAACAAAACAAAAAATTGATTTTTCATAACGAATAATAAATCATCTGAAAATGTTTGTTAAGACTTGCAGAAGGTAACCCTGAGGTTGTTAGCATATTACCAATAACCCTGTATATTTATATCCCCTAGACACGCCAAATAGGCCCATTAGTTAAATATTCTTCTGTTAATGGCTGCTATTGGCCGATGCATCTAATAAGGCGATACTAGCGCCACGCGACCAGGTGCTGAAAAAATTACAAAAACAAAACAGCCTCCTTTCGACCATCGCCGCAACCACTCGCGAATTACTTATGTTACTTCCGCATTTTTAAATTAATTCTGGAGCACCCCTCGAGGCTGTGAACACTTCATAACACACAAATACATATAATCCACCGCATTACACTACCAAAACCCACAGCTAAGTGCCTATTGTACAATATGTGAATTGTGTTGTTCCCGCATCCCTGGTAAGTCCATCTTTGGAATTTTACTCTTACTATCCCGCCTAGGCAAGCAGATTATCATCAAACGGCCATCGGGTGATACCGATGCCCGGCCTGTCTATAGATTTTGGTGCCTCCTGTGAGGATATTTTCCTCAAATACTATATTAATTTTATGCAACACGATTTACATCCCCTACCCGCATCTTCTATTATATTCCGATATTCACATACATTTCTTTGTATGGCGGCTAATTACGATTCCCATAACTTTGTACAATATTAAACCACTTTTAATTTGATACGACCACGATACTATTGACGTTGGTTGGACAAAATCGCATTATATTTCGTTCATATTAACGTGTTCGATAATGGCTTCCTCGCGCGAAGCAAAAGCACTTCGTAAAGAAATAGTTTTGCAAGAAACCTGTCGAGAAGCATATTTTACGCGATTACAACGCATGTACGACAGTTCCAGCACACTTTCGTCACCCGAATTAATAGATAATTTCATCTGCACCTCGGAGACAATTGACGACATTCGCCGCGATTTCATGAAGACGATTCATGACACTAATTCGTTAAATATGGAGTTAGATCCAACCTTTATACCTGATTTTAATATATGGAGTGGATTTGAAGATTTATATTGTAAGATAAGACGCATAAGAAATAAACTTGCGAGTTCTAACAATGACTCCAAACCGCAAATTATAGATATAAAACCTCACTCGTCAAAGCCTAGACTACCGCCCATTGAAATACCAGAATTTCATGGAAATGTTAATAATTGGAACCTCTTTTATGAAACGTTTAAATCCACGATACATAACAATAGTGAACTCACTAGTTCTGAAAAACTATACTACCTTTTAGGGAAGTTAAAAGGTTCTGCGCAATTGGTTTTTGCAGGTATTAACCCACCGCGGATAATTACGAATCCATCTGGAACGCGTTGGTATTAAAGTATCAGGATAAACGCTTCCTCGCTACGTCATTTTTAGATTCAATTTTTGAAATGAAACCCCTACCTAACCCCGCAACCGCTGTACAAATAGAATCGTTTATTGATAAATATGCCGCATCTATAGCCGCGCTTCAAGAATTAAAGATACCAAATTTAAATGATTATATTTTTATTTACATCGCTTTTAAGCGCTTAGACCGCGATTGATACCAAAGCATTTGAGATGTTTGTCCGAGACATTGACATACCTACATACGACGTTTTTATAAAATTTCTCAAAAGTCAGGCTAAAATAATTCAGCGCACAAACCCTATTATTAATTCACCTCTAAAGGAAAATTTAAAACCTAAAAATCCCGCGCTTCCAAAAATATCGCATACGTACCTACTTAAACCCACATTCCATAAGTAATGGTTCAAATGGTCCTTGTTTTCTGTGTAAAAATGTTCATGAACACATATATCATTGTAAAATGTTTTTGGAACGTTCGCCTAGTGAGAGACACAAGATTGTAAAAGATAACCATCTGTGTACGAACTGTTTAAGCTCAAAACATAAGTGGTCAGAGTGTAAAAGTACGAGAGTCTGTCAGAAATGTGGGGCTCGACACCATTCATTAATTCACCTACAACGCAGCAATGTCTCGGAACAAACTATGAATACTGCCTCAACCGGACCGGTTCCACACCGTGCGCTATCGCATCAAGCACTGGCGGGAGCGGCGCCGCCGGACACATCTTCGTTATGTCACGCGCCCGCTCCACAATCCGTTGTTATTCATTCTACTGCCGCGCCACATAAACAAGGTGGTGTTTCATATCTATCAGCTGACACTATTCAGCCCCCGCTCAAATACACAACAGCTTCCCAATAATACTGTATTGCTAGGCACAGCGTGTGTTAATGTTCGTGACCGTTATGATAATTTAATATCTTGCCGTTGCATTATCGACCCGGGATCGCAGAATAATTTTATAACAGCTTCATGCTGCCGCAAGTTAGGATTACGCATATCACAATTATCGCGTAGAACTTTAATTAAAGGTCTCGGTGATAACGCTAGTGTTGCACGCGGGAAGGTAGATATTACCTTCTCAAGCCAGGTTGACCCGAACGTTACCTACGGTATGGATGCTTTGGTTTTAACTCGCATAACCGAAATGTTACCTACCGCGCCCATTGACATGACGTCATGTAAACACTTAGAGGGTCTGCCACTCGCTGATGAAAACTTCTCATTACCTTCCGAAATTGAGATTTTGATTGGAGCACAGTTGTTTGTGGAATTTTTGCTACCAGGCAAGGTAACGGGTTCGCCTTATCAACCTTCCGCGTTTTTGACTACTTTAGGGTATGTAATTATGGGTGAGGTAGAAACGTCAGCTGAACCAATTAATTATTCCTTATCGTATCACGCTACCGCAGAATCAATTCATGAAGATCTCGGGAAATTCTTTGAGTTAGAGGACATAAAAGAAACTAAGTTTTTATCATCAGACGATCAAGAATGTGAAAGTTTTTATAAAGCTACTACTACCCGCGACGAGATTGGGAGATTCATTGTTAGTCTTCCATTTAAACAGAGTCCTAACTGTTTGGGTGACTCATATAATACCGCCCGCCAACAATATTTGCAGTTAGAGCGCAAATTTCAAAAATGCCCTGATTTTATAACCCGCTATGATGAAGTTATCCACGATTATATTTCTGAAGGCTACCTTGTTGAGGTCCCAGAGCCAAAAACCAATGGTGACGGTTTCGTTTTACCGCACCATGGAGTAATTCGTGACGATAAAGATTCTTCAAAGTTACGCGTCGTACTAAAAGCTAACCAAGCTACTGATAATGGCATATCGCTTAATGATTTCTTACATACTGGGCCAGCGCTACAGAACGATCTACTTGTTATATTGTTAAACTTTAGGTTGTTTGAAGTCGCTGTCACTGCAGATATTCGTCAAATGTTTTTAAGAATTTTAACCCGCGACTGTTCGTATCAACAAATACTTTACCGATTTAACCCCCGCGACCCTATTAAATGTTACGCGTTTCAGTTTGTAAGTTTTGGATTACGTTCCAGTCCCTTTTTGGCAAACCGCACTATTTTAGAACTTATTAATCAAGAAAAGGAGAAGTTCCCCCTTGCGTCTGATATAGCGATACCCGATTTATACGTCGACGATGTCGCCAGCTCGTTCCAGAATACGGACGTGGCCGTGAAGGCATCGCAACAACTAATTAATTTGTTCAGATCAGGTGGCTTTGACTTAGTGAAGTGGTCGAGTAACTCGCACAAACTACTGTCAACCATCCCCGAATCGCACCGCTTGACAGATCCCGTCAGTTTAGACAAAGATGAATCATTAAAAATTATCGGTATGCAGTGGCTTCCCGCTAACGATTTATTTACATATACTATTCAGCCATCAGACCGAGTGTGTACTAAACGTAATATTCTTTCCACTATAGCTCGTCTATGGGACGTAATGGGCTTAGTCGGGCCAGTTATAGTGTTAGATTTCTTATTAATCGCTTACTTTTTTTAAATGAATTTGCTGATGGAATTAATTCTACTCGACTGGCAACACAAATGGGTTATGTGGGTAGGGGAATACGTCGATTCGGGCATTCTGTTGACAGCTAGCAAGTAACACGGTCGTAACGGGGACAGACTTGCGAAGTACAGACGGTAGCAAATGAACTGTATAACAAGGGAAGAAAAAGTTATTCTGAGTACAGACGGTTATGGAAAAATGGAGAGAGAGGATTCGAGGATTGTAATTAGTGGATACTGGATAATAAATTAAAAGAATCTTAAGGTAATCATACAGTTTTTATTACACTTAGCATTAAGGTTCCCTGTTAAGGTAAATATGAAGTTATAGTTAGGTAAATACAAGCTGTGAGCTTACATTTCAGAAGTGGGATGAGCTACATGTCACAGTTTGAGTTTCAGAGAAATGCCCTGCGGTGAAAGTACCCCATCACGATACCAGCTAACGACGCTGGACAACCGGTTTGAGCAGCCAGAGGAAGATGACCCTAGGCCTAGTCGGAGTCATAGCCGCCTGGAGAGCCGTGCCTACCGTAGCTGCAGCCGCAGCCCTATTGGACACGTCGAACGAAGGACAACTGATCGAACATCGTCGGAACCGCGGGCGTCACAGCAACGTGGTGAGCATCTCGCTCACAACGGCACGATTTCAACTCGTTGATCGAGGTCCTAATTTTACAAAAATTTTACTAAGGATATTGCTAATATTATTAATTCCTTGAAAACCCAACTGCCGATAGTTAGCTCCTCATTAACATCTCATAATTCGGTCCACCATAAAAATATTTTCCCGGAATTTAATCCGTCAAAGTAAAATCAACGAACTAGTGTTTGGATCAACAAAGCTAATGGGTGCGCTACTGTCTACGGGTGGAATGAACGTAGGTACTATAATATATTTCGCAATGCAGAAACTCGACGGATTGGCCAATATCTAGTATGAAAGTAAAAAAAAAAAAAAAGGATTTTTCTATATGAAAACAGAAAATATAAGTGCCTTCCATGCGAGCAGAATTATGGTCAATCAGTAGAGAATATGCTGCGAGGAAAAGTAAGTTTAATGAGCCTTTGACGTGTACAACAAAAAAAAAAAACGGTTTATTGACTCAGTGTGACATTTCTGGTAAGCGTGCGGTAGACTGTTTGATTCATGGGTTAAACGATAAAACGATGAGATCAAATACTTATGCATTACGTAGCGACCAACCCGAGCAACTTTTACAGTTTCTTATGAGCAATCAGAATCTCTTCACATCTACTAATCAGTCTAGGGCCAGGAGTTACAAATGTAATCGTTTTGGCCACAAGATTGAGACTTGCACTTTAATAATTAATATGATGATTCTTTAACCATGTGCATAACGGCTTCCGATTCAGGCTCAACCTTTGTAAAGGACGGAACAATCAACGGAATGATTGTAAAGAGTTGTATCGATTTCGGTTGGGAGGTGTCATTAATTCGGTAAATCAACGGCAGAGTCCCTAGGTTTGGTTTGGACTTCATCGTTCATCGGCTCATTGATTACCTTACTACGGAAGTGTGTAAGTACCAGGTTGGATTGCTTAGTATTGACATCGCACCTTTGTCAGACGGTGGGGTTTTTCTACATCAAGGTATGGTCTTAACTCGTGGCACTAGAGTTTAAGTAGTGAATCGAATAGAGCATTCCACCGCTGGTATTTCTACCCTCATCATGAAGATATAGAAGTTAATTAGGTAAGCACTGTTTTGCATCGTCAAAGCGATTAGGGTGTACAAATATAGCAGAGATGGAGATAGAGTTGAACAGTCGTAGGCCCATTGTGTATCGTCCGTATAGGCACAAGGAACGAGAACATGTCAGGGATATGGTCTGAGATGCTAGAAGTGGGTATTGTAAGATATTTCAACATCTGAGTATGGAAGTCCAATTATACTAGTGCGTAAAAAGGATAGTGGTGCGTAGATTATCGTTTTTTTTAAATTCCATAAAATTGCGGCCCATCAAAGAGCGGTAACCTCTGCCGATCATTGACGATGAAATAGCACGATTATCTGGACAGGCGTTTTTCACTTCGCTACACCTAACGTCGGGATACTACCAGGTGCTGATATCGGAAAACTAAACCGCTCACGGTGTTCGTCACCCCGGATGGCCAATTCGAATTGTGTTGTGATTGTGGATGATCAATAAGGTACTATGTTCATGTGTATGTCTCCAGCTTACTCAATTGAAATTTCTTAATTCTGAATATGCCAATATTTAGAGCCGATTTAGTGCAATTATGAATACCAACTCAAAATTTAGGTGCCAAATAAACTTCGATGCTACACGTGATTATTAGTGTGTTAGCTGGCGTTATGGTCTCCAGCTGACACATGCTGTATATACGAAACGGCTGAAGATGTGGTTATATACTATAGCCAGGGATTTAGCGCATAATTTGTGCCAGTGGCACAAAAAAATTGAAACGCCCTGCTTGAAAACTGTAGTAGTAATGACCCGATTACAACGTGTAAGCTGGAGACCACGTGTCTACAGCTGCTCATCTGTATCTTCTGAACGAATGGGCCTACGACTTTGTTTAATATGTCAAAATTTAGCGCCAAATTTGTGCCATCGGCACTAAAATTTTCAAGTCTGTAGCTATTAAGGTTTTGGAGCTACAAGCTCAAATAAACGTGTAAGCTGGAGACACATGTCCCCAGCTAGCACATGCTGTACAGCTCAAACGGGAAAGGCTAGACTACTGTTTAATAGCTTAAAATGTTGGGTAGAATTTGTGCCATCGGCACCAACATTTTCAAAACAATGGGCTTCATAGTTTTTGCGTAATAAGCAAAAACATTTCTTCCCGCCTAAATATTTAAATATTTCGTTGAAAACGTTACTGAACGCGGCGTTGCCGTTCTGATGACTGTAGCTACAATCTGTCTTGAACCTTATTTCTATAGACTTGGAACCTATTATCGCTTTCATACATAATAAACGCTGTTGATATATAGGCTAGGAGCATGAAGGTGTCAATATAATCTGACATATATTTTATACTATTCATGCTTTCCGGATTTCAAAAGTATTGAAGCCGTCACTACTTACGAGTGGTCGTTTTAAAACGTTACTGGTTTCGAAAACAATCTTCCTATCGTTGCAATAGCGGTTTTTCAGTTTTCGTTCTGAAATGAAACTATTTAGATATTCTGAGTTTTGAAAATGGATACGATTGACGATGTATTGAATAAGGATATATTACGCGGAAGTCCACGTTTGTAGCTAGCTAGCGCCTATTTCATTCGGCTGTATAGGTATAATAAGCTCCCATCGGTTTCGGAAACATTCGGTACATAGTACTTGGACACACTCGAGTTTCGTCGGGTCGCTAACTCGCTAGTCGCTACATTGCATGTAGTACCTACTCGTATGTATAGCAGGTATATACCTATCTCACTAGCTTGCTGTTGTTTGTATTATTTGATAGAGCGCGATGTTTTTGCAGTCTGTTTTTAAATTTAGGTAGGGAAGGTCGTAGTGTATTTCGTTAATGTGAACAAATAAAATGTTAAATATTTGTTTATAGATACCTACTTAGTAAGTGTAAATACCTACACACTTTAGTAGCTAAATAACAGATGTTAGGGTTCCGTACTAGAAAACAGGAACCTTTATAGGTCTGTATCTTTGGAACGGTAATAGGTAGCCGGTTGAAATTTTCACAGAATGTGTGTGAATGTGTTAGTATGGCAATCTGCCATACATATTCTGTGAAAATAAGCATTACGGTGTTTCACCAGGCAGCCGTTGCGCATAGCGTATTAGAAAAAGGTTTTGATGCAGTGATGGCTTAGTAGCATTGGCTATGGACTGCCGCGCAGCAGGTCCATGATTCGAATCCCGCCGCGGGCTTGAGCATCACCACATGCCCGCCCGGCTAGCGACCACCCTCAAGTATAAAATCTGTCGCCAAGCACCTAACGGTGTGTTCCGGCAGCTATCCTTGAGAGCCAGTAATTCTAGGTTATGCATGTTATCACCGTCGACCAGATCGTATCTTACCATCAGGTGAGATTGTGGTCAAAGGCGTACCTGTAAGCAATAAAAAAAAAAAGTTGTATACATTTTCTTCGACTGGACTGATAATTTTATATAATTATATCCTGAAGGTCGTCGAATATTCCCAAAAGAACGTATTAAATGTCATCAATTAGGTATTATAATGGTGCATTTGTGTTTGCATGTCATGATATTGTATGTATCTTTTAATAAAAGCTTTTCGTCATGTTTTTCTTTTTTAAATTGCTTATTTTGAAACGTTTCTTCAAACTGTCTGCTCTTGCTATGATTTCCATATATGTTGCAGCCTTTACTAGTGCTAGGATTTTGGTCAGTATTAGGTATGTTTATAATCAATATTATGTCCTTCTGTTAACTCGTTTCCTGTTTTACTGGATAAATCTTAATTCTCTTCTTCTGTTATTTCGATTCTTATTTCCTTTGCAAATTCGGTATTTTTAAAGGAAATAAGAATTTTCGGTTGTCCTGTTTACCCGTTTTTGTGTCTTTCTACCAAACTAAAAACGTGTCTTCCACACACACATTAGGAACCACACATTCCATGGTGAATGCTGCTATCATATCGCGGGCTGTACATAGTGAAAGTAACGCTAAGTCTAGCGCATTAGACACGTTTTTGCGTTTACTGATCTGAGAGTGGTAGCGATTAAATTTGTAGATGTTTTTTCTCTTTGAAAGGACAGATTATATCAATTAGTAGGTAATCTGTGTCCAGGCCTTAGGCCCTTGATTAATAATTAATATAAGAGAACTGAACTTACCGTTTTTATTTCGATCAACGATGCACCGTGGATCCATCTTGGAACTCAAAATATGATTCAATGACTGACTGAATTCTTAGCCCGGCAGCACTCTTCATGCCGCAATTGGTATCCTACTAGATATTGATTTGAAGTTTTCATTACTAATACTAAAACAGTACCTATGTAACATTGCGTTTTTATTTGTAGTATTCGAAAACAATAATTCTATTGAATACTAGTCATAAACATTTTAGGTGGATATAAACTTCCTATGCTTATTAAGCCTTTGAAAACTAATCGAATTATCCCAAAGATTAAAATCACATCTGCTCTTAAGCTGCTTATGTTTAGGATCTATCTTAAAAATGTTTAACGCATAGAACAAAACGTTGTTTCTCCTTAGAAAATGAAAATATTGCACTTTAGATAAAAAAAAATTGGGTAAAAGATTCAAATAGATCTCGTTTTGTAGATTCCGAATATATATACAACTCAATTTCACAAAAATTGTCACATGCGTTGTTTATAGTTAGCTCGGCAGAGTTACTACTCATAAATAAAAAAAAATACGAGAGAGAGAAATACAGTCTTGTGCGGGATTAGTACCCACGAAGTTTTTTATAAAACATTTACAATTACTTCCCTTTCACATTCCGTATCATCATTTATTTACCATAGCAACGCCGTCGTTTGGTAAGTACCTATTCTGTGACGGCATCCGGCATACGCTATTGAATATGTTTACACCGTGTTTAAGCTTACTTGATTAGACTCGGTGAGCATATTCTGTACATAAACTCCTGCGGTCTAATGATGGAAAAGAACTAGATCGTAGGGACCTGTGCATGCATATAGCGAGTACACCGTGTTTAGATTTATTTGATTGAGCTCATTCACTTTATTCTGGACATAAAATTCTGAGATCTGATGAAGGATAAGAAAAAATCGAATGGAACCTTTGGAATTTCGCGACTTGAACACATAGTTATAAGTATTACACAGGACTTAACGCTCGTACGTAAAACTCCGTCTTATGTAAAAGATTCTCGCCATATTATCTTAATTATAGAAAAACTTACTCTTGAACCAGACGAGATTATAGTGAGTTTATTTTTACTAATGTTCCGGTAAAATAGTGTCTTGAGGTTATAAACGTAAAGTTGGCAAGTAACCACCTTCCAGAGAACTCCAACGTTCTACTAAGACACTGTTTGGCTGAAATTTTATATTATTTCGTCTATCGTAACAAACACTACTTCCAAGTGCATGGCGTTGCCATGGTCAGTCCGGTGGAATCAGTTAAGGCGAACATGATGACAAGATGTTTAAATCAATTTAAGATAATTCATTGGTACCCCAAAATCAAAACATACCTATATTTCACCTACTTTTATGAAAAAGCTTTTAAAAACTGGTATCACTAAGCATGTCTTTACCATCAGTGATGCACTCCGTTTATAATAACAATAGTAGCTTCGCATACCGTGTGCGTGATACACATACGATCATTTCAAACGTGGCCTGTTATTTTGGTTGCGATTGCAGAACTACTGTGTTTCTAGCAGGGATTTAAATACCGCTTCATAAAGGTTACCGATTGAAACGATGACCGTATGTATGTGTTACAGATATAAACGGTCACCGCAATGAAACGGTTGTACCGTTTCCTTTACGATTACCCGTATGATCACAGTAACCGATATAAATACCGGTATACGTTTCGGTATTTTTGTAAATTGAAATATAAAACTGTGCGAGTGCAGGCGCACGCCGCGCCGCGCCCCCTCGCCTCAGCCGCCGCCCGCGTTGGCCCTACGTGCCAATGCATGCCGCTGACAATGTTACGTACCTATTCAGCAGAATATTATTTCGATATTTGAATTCAAAGAGGCGGCACTATATAGTACAATTGTACTAGTGCCGCCTCTCCACATCAGCCGACATTATTATTAAATAGGTAGGCATACCTACTCTTGCAACTGACACGGTTATAATAATGAGTTACAGTTTTAGGATTTATCAAATAATCATACAGCCACTAAGTATTTCACGAGCGCCTGGCTAGTTGCCACCCTCAAGTAGAAAATCTGTCGCCAAGCATTTACCGGTGTGTTCCGCTGTGTCCTTGAGAACCAGTAATTTTGCGTGGTGGTAGAGGATTTTGCGAATGCACGCCTGGCTAGCTACTACAAAAAGTCAAAGTCAGGCACGCATTCGCAAAATCCTCTACCACCAGCAGGTTCTCAAGGACAAAGCTGAACAGACCAGAAAGTGCTTGGCGACAGATTTTCTACTTGAAGGTGGTAGCTAGCCAGACGCGCATTCGCAAATTCCTCTACCACCATGCAAAATAACTGGTTCTCAAGGACACATAGCGGAATAGACCGGTAAGTGCTTGGCGACAGATTTTCTACTTGAGGGTGGTAGCTAGCCAGGCACGCATTCGCAAAATTCTCTACCACCACGAACAATTACTGGTCCTCAAGGACACATAGCAGAACACACCGATAAGTGCTTGGCTACAGATTTTTTATTTAAGGGTGGTAGCTAGCCAGGCGCACATTCGCAAAATCCTCTACCACCACGCAAAATTACTGGTTCTCAAGGACACATATAGCTGAACACACCGATAAGTGCTTGGCGACAGATTTTCTACTTGGGCGTGGTAGCTAGCTAGGCGGGCATTATGCCCTACCACCATGCTATCCGCCATCAAGCTACCACTCTCAAAGAAAAAATCTGTAGCCAAGCACCTAGCAGTGTGGTACGGAAGCAGTTTTTGAATATACCTACACTGAAAATCCTATTTGAAACTAATAATGTTATTATTCCCACTTCCCGTCATTCATATTAAATAATATAGGTACTTGCTAATAAACCTATAATTATCTAAACAGCGCGAGCGGTGAGTACTGCTCCCCCCACTCCCCCCCGCAGCGTATCGCACCACCGCATCACCGCACCCCTGCCCGCCCGCTGCACTCTCATTGACTAACATAAAATACATATACCGAAATGGAATTCGGTAATCGTATCGCAATTATGCTAACAGATATATACCTGTTACCCTTATTTCATTACGGTATTTACCGAAATCGTATCGGTAAATACCCATACCGTAATATCCCTGGTTTCTAGATCAAGATTTGTAAATGCTATACCAATTTGGACTTTTGCTTACAAACTAAGAACTTTTTATATCACTTAATTTTAGTTGGTTTTGCATAACAGAATTACGAACAATTATCTTTTTGCCTTTTACCTATAAAATAATAGTATATTCATAACCAACCAGTTATCACTTATAGATATAGAGTGAAGGATTAGATTAGAATGCAATATCTTGGTCAAACAAAGAGGATGTAATAAAGATCTAGTAAATAGGTCAACATTCTGAGAGAAAACATACCTACCAACATATTTTGTAAATATTGGCACATGATATGGTTGTCAAACAACACAACACCTTCTCCTAGTCTATACATTTACTGTTTCTTTGTAACTTCTTCTACATATCCTTAACGTGAAAGCAAAAAGTAAGTTCAAACACTATAGAAATAAGGTTCAAAACAGATTGCAGTTACAGAGAACGGACGGCAACGCCGCGTTCAGTAACGTTTTCAACGAAATATTTAAATATTTAGGCGGGAAGAAATGTTTTTGCTTATTACGCAAAAACTAAGAGGCCCATTGTTTTGAAAATTTTGGTGCCGATGGCACAAATTCTACCCAACATTTTAAGCTATTAAACAGTAGTCTAGCCTTTCCCGTTTGAGCTGTACAGCATGTGCTAGCTGGGGACATGTGTCTCCAGCTTACACGTTTATTTGAGCTTGTAGCTCCAAAACCTTAATAGCTACAGACTTGAAAATTTTAGTGCCGATGGCACAAATTTGGCGCTAAATTTTGACATATTAAACAAAGTCGTAGGCGCATTCGTTCAGAAGATACAGATGAGCAGCTGTAGACACGTGGTCTCCAGCTTACACGTTGTAATCGGGTCATTACTACTACAGTTTTCAAGTAGGGCGTTTCAATTTTTTTGTGCCACTGGCACAAATTATGCGCTAAATCCCTGGCTATAGTATATAATCACATCTTCAGCCGTTTCGTATATACAGCATGTGTCAGCTGGAGACCATAACGCCAGCTAACACACTAATAATCACATGTAGCATCGAAGTTTATTTGGCACCTAAATTTTGAGTTAGTATTCATAATTGCACTAAATCTGCGCTAAATATTGGCATATTCAGAATTAAGAAATTTCAATTGAGTAAGCTGGAGACATACACATCTATGTTCTGCTAGGTTTACTAAGCGACGGCTTACATAGATCTATGGAAGGAGTTTTGACGAGTGTTTGCAATGGCTGCAAAAAGTGCTGAAAATGATAGATAGACCCTGAACTTTTAAAAATGTTGTTTTTGGAGGATAAGATCGAATTACCTTGGGTATGGAATTACGTCAGTGGCTCTTCGTCCCGGTGATACAAAAATGTTAAGCGTAATAGATTTCCCTCGTTCGACGAGCCAGCACACTGTTCGCTAATTTTTGGGCCTTCGGTTATTTCCGAAAGTTCATAATTAATTTTGCGATCTTGTAACACAACCTGAATATGATTTAGAAAAAAGATGTAGTTTGAGAATGGACGAATGAACAAGAAATGGAATTTAAATAACTTAAGGAAACGATTAGTCAGTGGACCAATATTGGCTATGCATATGATCCGACAGCGCTATCTGAGTTACACACCGATGCCAGCAAAATTGGCATCAGCGGAATAATTAAGCATCGATCTGACGAAAATACACCATTGTGACCCGTTGCATTTTACAGCCGATAAACATCACCTAAAGAGAATAAATTTCATGCGTTCGAATAAGAAAGGTTAGCTGTAATCAGTTCACTGGAAAAAAATCAGAGTATACTTATTAGGATAGATTTTTAAAGTTGTAATGGATTGTAGTGCGCTAAGATCTACTTTTTCCAAACGAGACCTTATACCTTGGATTGCGAGATGGTGGCTGCTTTTCCAAGAGTACCAGTGTACAGTGGAGAACCAAACGGGCCCAAAATGTTGCATGTAGAAGCCTTGTCACGCAATCTAGTTGTTAATAGGGAAGATCAGGCGGAATTCAACCAATGTCCGTTAGTGATTTCTATATCTAGCGCGGACTGGTTAGTAACATTGCAATAAGGAGATGCAGAGTTGCGAAGGATGCGGGATATATATTAGCCAGTATTATAAACTACGTTAGGGAGAATTACGTTCTTAAGGATAATAAGCTTCACAGGTTTTTAGATGGAGACCAGTCGAATTTACGTTGGGTAGTAACCAAGGGCGCTAGGTGACAGATATTGTGCATATAAAATCATGACTAAATAGAAAATTTTGAAGAGAGGAAGACTTTAGATAGGATGAAGAATTCTTATTGGTTCCCCAAAATGTTCTGTTTTGTCGAGAAGTTTGTTCAAGCATCCATTTAATGCGCACATTACAAGAAGAATACAAACTGTGAGGGCAACTTACCTCCGATAACAAAAGTGGATGTGCCCTTTCATACCCTCCATATTGACCATCTTGGTCTATTCATGCGATCAAAGTGAGGAAACTCTTATCTGTTAGTAGTAGTTGATGCTTTCACGAAGTGTATCTTCATCGGACCAGTGTGCAATATTAAAACTTAAATGACGACAAACGTTTTAGAAGACATTTACTTTACTTTCTGTAATCCTGACCGCATCATTAGTGATCACGGAACTTCCTTTACCTCATATGCATTCAAACGATTCTGTTATGATAAAGAAATCAAGCATGTGCTGAATGTGGTAGCAAGTCCTAGATGTAAGGGACAAGTTGAGCGGTACGACCACACGGTTGTGGATTCACTTAAAGCTCAAAAGCACAATCATGACGAAAAGATTGGGACAACAAAGTAGGAAGCATTCAATGGGGTTTAAATATGATCAAACAAAGAAAAATAAAAAAAACCCCAGTGGAAGTGTTGTTTGGATGTAGTATGAAAGCTGAGATAGATCCCAGGCTAAACGAAATAATAACATAAACTAGAGAAGATACAGATTTATTAACTATAAGAGAAACGGCTAAATACAACATAGATATGGTACAAGATAGAAAAAAAAAAAAAAAAGTTACCTCAAACAAACGTCCCTCTCGAGTATATCATGACGTCAAGATTACAAAAGCCTCGTTTAAAAATGATTGCAACAGTAAAAAGCTACTTCTATTGTATATTGATCCCTACAGAGTAGTTGCCGTTTTAGGAAACGTTCGGTATAGAGTTGCGGGGTATTCCGGGATTTACCAGTAATGAGAATAAGCGTAGAACAACAATCGCCGCTGACCCCATGTCACCCTGGGTCCATATTGCTGCATTAGAGATAGATGAGGATACTGACGAGAATAATATATCGAATAATTCTGAAAATGATTAAGTACTTACATGAATCTGATGAAAAATTAATATTTGCTTGCTATTTACCTACTGATATATTAAT
Organism: Plagodis dolabraria; assembly: GCA_963854805.1. Taxonomy (NCBI): domain Eukaryota; kingdom Metazoa; phylum Arthropoda; class Insecta; order Lepidoptera; family Geometridae; genus Plagodis; species Plagodis dolabraria. The sequence goes on along the minus strand of OY978457.1, from coordinate 5,046,149 downwards.
GTTATTATCCTTATGAATTATTTACAAGAAGGATGATTTGTAAATACATATGAACTATTATCTATCAAATTGGTTGTGAGAATGGAGGGTTCACTCCAATTGGATAGACCATTGAATTACTGTACTAAGATATACTTACTGTTACAAGAAGGAAAGTTTGCAACAGTAGGTATATACATTGGATTATATGTGAGAATTGAGGGTTCGCAATAACTTATAAGTAGGGTCGTTTGCAAGAAGGATGGTTTGCAAACTGAGCTGCTTCATTGCTTGTGAGAATGGAGGGTTCACATCAGTGAAGAAGCTCAAAAATTTAATTAGAATACATACTCTTGCAAGAAGGAGGGTTTGCAACTATATGTATTTTATTTTGAATTACGAGATTAAATTAAGATGGTATACTTGTCAGTGCTATTTCATTGGTTGTGAGAATTGAGGGTTCACTCCAATTGGATAGACCACTGATTAACTAAGATATACTTACTGTTACAAGAAGGAAGGTTTGCAACAGTAGGTATATAAAATGGATTATTTGCGAGAATTGAGGGTTCGCAATAACTTATAAGTAGGGTCGTTTGCAAGAAGGATGGTTTGCAAACTGAGCTGCTTCATTGCTTGTGAGAATGGAGGGTTCACATCAGTGAGGAAGATCAAAAATTGAATTGAAATACATACACTTGCAAGAAGGAGGGTTTGCAACTGTAGGTATTTTATTTTGAATGACGAATTGAATTAAGATTGTATACTGTATGTGTCAATGCTATTTCATTGGTTGTGAGAATGGAGGGTTCACTCCAGTGAGAGAGCTCAGTAATTGAATTAAAGTGCATACACTTGCAAGAATAAGGGTTTGCAAATGTAGGTAGTTTATTTCAAATGATGAAATTAAATTAAGATTGTGTATTTTATATATTAATGCTGTTTGATGTACACTTAATGACATTTTTATGGTTTTATGTTATATATTATATAAACTTATTTAAGAAGGATAGTTTGCAAGGACATATCTTGGATTCGATTGAATTAAAAATTAATATGTATGAAAATGTAAAAGTCAGTATAATTATTGTCATAATTCATAGGTAAATTTTTACATATATTTTTGTTATGAGCTATACTTATTTCTTGGAAAACGATTCAGTAACGTAATTAATTTTATATAATTTGTTCTTGTTGGTTGTGATCAGAATAAGCCAAGTGTTAGATACTATTTCTGCACTTGTGCATGAGGACATGCACGTGATCAGGATGGTCGAGTGTTAGATTTCTTATTAATCGCTTACTTTTTTAAAATGAATTTGCTGATGGAATTAATTCTACTCGACTGGCAACATAAATGGGTTATGTGGGTAGGGGAATACGTCGATTCGGGCATTCTGTTGACAGCTAGCAAGTAACACGGTCGTAACGGGGACAGACTTGCGAAGTACAGACGGTAGCAAACGAACTGTGTAACAAGGGAAGAAAAAGTTGTTCTGAGTACAGACGGTTATGGAAAAATGGAGAGAGAGGATTCGAGGATTGTAATTAGTGGATACTGGATAATAAATTAAAAGAATCTTAAGGTAATCATACAGTTTTTATTACACGTAGCATTAAGGTTCCCTGTTAAGGTAAATATGAAGTTATAGTTAGGTAAATACAAGCTGTGAGCTTACAATAGTGTATGCGAAAATTCTCATAAAGGATATTTGTTTTTTAAAACTCGACTGGGATGAACAACCGCCAGATAATATCGTCCGTGCGTGGATTCAATTTCAAACGGAATTACCGCTTTTATCAAAAATAAAAATTCCCCGCCATGTAGGTGTTTTCGAACACAGTGAAATTTCCATTCTGGGGTTCTGTGACGCTAGCCTAAAGGCGTTCGGCGCAGTTGCATATTTATACGCGAATAAGGGTGGCGTACCTGTAACCTCGATAGTGTGCGCCAAGTCTAAGGTTGCCCCGAGTGACAGAGTTGTCACTATGCCGCGACTCGAGCTACTCGCAGCGCTACTTCTAGCGAAACTACTCCGCATAGTTATTGATATTTATTCTACCCGCTGTATAATAAAAAATATATACGCTTTTTCTGATTCAACCATCGCGCTACATTGGATAAATTCCTCACCGCACCGCCTTCAAACATTTATCGCAAACCGCGTATCGAAGATACAAGAGTTGTTACCCGCTAATCATTTTTATCATATATCTGGAACTTCTAACCCAAGTGATTGCTTATCACGTGGCCTTCTGCCGTCACAACTATTAAATCATCCGCTGTGGTTTAGGGGCCCTTCGTGGTGTTCAGAAGAGGATCCGAAGGACTGGCCTATAACCCCTTTTAAGCCTGACGCCTCAGTGGAAGTGCCAGAGACGAAGATTATTTCTCTCACATCTACCAGCACGGTAGATGACATTCCACTCTTAAGTCAATTAGCCGCACGCTGTTCTTCATGGAATAAACTTTTACGCACCGTAGTTTACATCTACCGCTTCATAAAGTTATTGCCGCGCAATAATTTTATCTCCGCAACCGATTTGGAATTTGCTGAAACTAAAGTTCTGACCTCTGTTCAATCGGCCCATTTTAAAAATGAAATTCCACTAATTAAAGCTGCAAGGAAATGTCCAAAATACATTAAAAAATTAAACCCCTTTATATCTAATAATTTTATTAGATGTGGAGGACGCCTTAATAATTCCAATCTAAATTTTGATCAACAGCATCCGATTTTATTGCCACGTAAAGATCACATTGTGAATTTAATTGTGAATCATTATCACCGCAAGTTTTGTCACGCAGGTCCTAATCTTTTGTTTAGCCTATTACGACAGCGGTATTGGATAATAACCGGTCGCCGCACAGTGCGATCTCAGATCGACAAATGTAATCATTGTTTCCGCGCTCCACCAAAGCCAACATTACCTTTAATGGGTGATTTACCTCATACGCGTACACAAGTCGTTCCTAAATCATTTATTCATTGTGGCTGTGATTTTGGGGGTCCCTTTGATATAACACTAAAACGTGGACGAGGGGTTCGCAGTCAGAAGGCGTATATCTGCTTATTTATTTGCAAAACGACGCGCGGACTACACATTGAACTGGCCTCTGATCTAAGCACTGCGACGTTTATAGCAGCCTTTAAACGCTTTCTTTCACGACGAGGTCCGATCTCGGTACTTTACACTGATAATGCGACGAACTTTGTTGGTGCGAAGTCTTATTGCGACGATTTATATAATTTTTTGTCTTCGGACCAATACCGCAGCGCTTTAGCCTATGAATTGAGTGATTATAAAATACTTTTCAAAACTATACCGCCAAACTCACCGCACTTTGGTTCATGGGAGCCGCTAATAAAATCAGTTAAAACTCATCTACACCGAATAGTCGGTAATCAAATTCTAACCTTAGAGGAAATGAATACCATTCTTTGTCAGATAGAAAATATAATAAATTCTCGCCCATTATGCTCAACGCTTAGTCAGGATCCTAGCGAACCTATTGCCATTACACCCGCTCATTTTCTAACATTAACACCTTTAAAATATCTACCTGCAGCACCAATTGATGACCGCCCTTCCCATTTGTTAGAAAGATATCAGCTGTTGGATAAGTTAGTGCAATCCTTCTGGGACAGGTGGTCGTTAGAGTATTTAAATACGTTGCAAACCGGAATGAAAAAAGGCGCACTACAGAGACCTGTAGTGCGCCTTTGTCCGTTACCAACTCAATAAATATTCCGCAACAAAGATCTCTACATAATTAGCTTTTCTCTGTTATAGTTTAGTTTCAGTAGTATTTAAGTTATAATTACGCATTTTTTTCTTTATTTCACTTTGTTTGAAAGTTGTATACTTTCAAGGCCGGGTGCATAGACACGCCAAATAGGCCCATTAGTTAAATATTCTTCTGTTAATGGCTGCTATTGGCCGATGCATCTAATAAGGCGATACTAGCGCCACGCGACCAGGTGCTGAAAAAATACAAAAACAAAACAGCCTCCTTTCGACCATCACCGCAACCACTCGCGAATTACTTATTTTACTTCCGCATTTTTAAATTAATTCTGAAGCACCCCTCGAGGCTGTGAACACTTCATAAACACACAAATACATATAATCCACCGCATTACACTACCAAAACCCACAGCTAAGTGCCTATTGTACAATTTGTGAATGGTGTTGTTCCCGCATCGCTGGTAAGTCCATCTTTGGAATTTTACTCTTACTATCCCGCCTAGGCAAGCAGATTATCATCAAACGGCCATCGGGTGATACCGATGCCCGGCCTGTCTATCCCCCATATAAAGTCCGTCTCGGAGGGTATCACTGCAAACCTCAGATTTTCTGCTTAGAAGCAGTAGTGTGAATGTGAAAAAAGGGCAATGTTATTTAGGGACTGGAACTACTTAAGAACTAAGAGTCTCGGAATGATTAGCGCAGTGCAGTTTTAAGCACAACGAGAACAGTAAACTGCAAATGTAATGGACAGACATAACGCTTATCGTCAGGCGGATGACTCGTCCGTCTTAACGCTCAATAATATTAAAATAAATTAAAAAATTTAGTCTGCAAATTGTTTATTTTCGTTTAAACTTTTATCGTTCCATTGGAATGCAAACTGCAAGTAACGTATAATATCTAGGGAATGGTTTTTTAAAGCCCTTTATTTTGATATCCATCTCGAGGGGTGGAGAAGAAAAAAAATATTTCATTGACCCACAATATGGCGTCTAAAATTGCAAGTTTATTTTTTATTTTATTTATGTACCTAGTGTCACTTGCCTTATCAAGACGAATCTAACTATTTCACACACATTAAAATCGGTTAAGCCGTTTAGAATAAAGAAACTCACAAACATACATGAAAACAAAACACTCTTTTTTTGGGCAGTCGTGTAAAAACACCCATTTTTTTGTATTTGTTAGTTTAGTTTTCTTCCTATACTTACTACACAAATCATGGTCTCATCCATAAAAATGAGTGACCTTGATTGGATCTTTTAACTCATGACCGCCTGGTAAGACTTCCTTCAATTGGTTTAAAAAAATAGAAACGAAGAAAAGTTTCCAAATGTATGTACAAGAAAAGTTCTAATTTTATCTCTTCCACTATAGCGTATATCAAAAGCACTTTTGAACGCATATTTCAAAAGATGATCAATTACTTTCCCAGTTTATTTGACATGATTTTTTTACGCATTTTTATTGCAATACTCTGCAGGATACTTTGGTATCATAGTTTATAAATAAATGTGTCCACTGAGCACCAAGCCGTTACTACTGTTGCTGCATATTGGGTGCAAATCTTCATCAGATTTCAATACGAGTGCTCGTGCCAAAAACAACTTTGTCACCATGCATTACCAAATAACTATTACTTCTTACTGAGAAGCATTGCTGCGGTGTAACTGCCTCCAGTGAGAACTGCTTCTAAGAACTCTAAGCTCAGGTACATGTAGTAAGAAGTCGCGAGTGTCTTCAACTGTCCGATGCAGCCGCACACCATGCAGAATACCATCGTGGGTTTGCGACCGATTCTGAAAATTAAAAATGCAAGATGATTCATGCCCTATGTACCTATAGGCATAAGCAAGCAACGATGTAATTACTATTAGTACTAAGCACTGAACACATGCACTAAACACTCACACTTTTTTGAAGCAGTGATAGCTCAGTGGCTTTGGCTATGGACTGCCGCACAGCAGGCCCATGGTTCGAATCCCGCCGCGGGCTTGAGCTTCACCGCATGGTGGAAGGGCATTTTGTGAATGCTCCCCTGGCTAGCGACCACCCTCAAGTAGAAAATCTGTCGCCAAGCACCTAACGGTGTGTTCCGGCAGCTGTCCTTGAGAGCCAGAGTAATTCTAGGTTAGGCCTGTTAACACCTTCGACCACATCATCACGTGAGATTGTAGTAAAAGGTTTAACTATCAGCAATAAAAAAAAAAAAACTAAACTCTGATCAATGTGCAACCAGGACTTAATTAACTCATAGCTACGTCATTATCATCATCGACTGGAAGAATCGATCCACTGTTGAACAAATGCTTCCCCCATACAACGCCATAATGAACGGCTATTAGCTACTAATAACCATATCCCCAGTCCACCTAGAATTACTTCCGTAGGTAATAATATATTCTTTATGATTTTGTTTAATGATTTGTTGATCTTATTGTAAGTACGAACAAAGAGATATGTCTATAAGTATTTACCTAAATTCTATTCGTAATTACCTGTCCGACACCCATCCGGATATAACCGAAGAAATCATCATTCCAAGATTGTGGATTGTGCCGATAAGGTTGGAGTGCCACGGCTGACATCCAAGGTTCAGCTGGAATGTAATTGCAGTAAGTGAATTATAACCCAGGCTCCCTCTCGTATGAATGTCGTAAAAACCGTCATTCCTATTTTGAGACGACGAAAAGCGAAAATGAAATTAAAACTACTGACTGATAGAATACCAAAAGACGGGAAACAGCATCTTCTTCATATCAGTCAATACGCTCACTGTTTTTTGAATTCTGGGAACCGACGTCCTATGGCTACAAAAATGCGGCCTGCCAATGTCAGTCCCATTTGACAATGATGCCAATATCTCGTCTTATATTTTAGAATATTATAAGAAAACACTTGTTTATCTTCGTTATAAAAATAATAAACCAAATACAATTCTCTGGATTGTATCCGGATTAAAGCAAACTCTTGGCGCAGCCACAAATTCAGTTGTTGGCAATCTGACTGAAGTGCTGCTTGTATAGAATCGATTTATAGTAGTAGTAGTTAGTACCTACTTAGAAAGTTTCTATATTAAATCAAGATATTTTATTCGAAAGAATAGAGAATTAAGGAAAATTTCGCTTTCCACACAAATACAGTTTCGTCAAGTTTTAAATACCAAGTGAAAAAAACTCGGTGAAATTTTGCATTCATGTTCTTGAGTTTAATATACTCGTATGTATACAAAATCTTTAAATATTTAATTCGACAGTTTTATGTTATTGTATAAAGTAAATAAAAAAACCAAAACTTACACTTACCTCAGCAATGACAGTATCGTTGGACTCATACACCCATTCTGTACATTCCACCAGCAGGCCACTGAAGCTCTCATTGGTGCATCCTGAGCCTGGAGTAAAGTCTTCTTTGAGCAGAGGCTTGGAGCATCGGTCTATGGAAGCGTTGGGCCACCAGCTCACCTCGAACGTGCTGTTCGACCCTTCACATTCTGGTATTCGACATCTGAGAAACGTTGCAAGTATTGTACCTTAAGTTCATGAAAAAGAGATGGATCTTGTAATTTGGCAAGTTATGGCAACCCGAATCGGATATGCTCCGCCAATTTATGTATCGTAGTGAATGAGCCATAGAATAGCCATATTCAAATTTATATTTTCGTGCCTGCGTCGGTTGCTGGTTTGCTTTTCGCAAAACCGAATCAATTTTTGTGTAATATATGTTCATTAAAGGGTGACTGGTGGTGATTTGAAGTCCCGGGGATTTGTGTTGTAGATAACGACAAACAACATTCTTGTCTTCCCTAAAAAAGGGTTGACAAAAGTCAGTTAGAAATATTTCTTTCCAATACTCAAGCAGGAAAGATTGATACTTAGGTCAAACTGAAACTGTCTGGATTTTTATCAATCTGCATTATATAAGTACAATAAGGCTTCTGATACTTTTATTACATCATAAATAAATCATAAATCATTTATTCACTTGCGAGAATAGGATTTTTTTTTTACCGGCGGTATGCCTTTATTAAACAAAATACTATGAACTATATACAACACTACAGCTACTACAATAAAAGCATTTAGACACCTATAAGTCATAGCAGACTCATAGGCAGTCCAAATGCTCCAGCCCACTCCCAGTTGGCAGCGTGCCCAGCATGCTGGCAGCATTGCCCCGTTGAATTGCAATGCTTATTCGTTGAGCCAAATATGTGCCAGCATTTTGATCACGCGTCGCATCGACCAAGCGCTTAGATAGGTTTTGGAAAATACGATGAGCTCCCGGTCCCCACGGACCCAACGTCTCTACACCAAACGGCTCAAATATGTAACCCATATCGAGGTTAGCATATTTGCGCCGCTTGAGTTGCTCCGCCGAAGTAGCCGCAGCGCCAGCCGTCACGTTGGTTTCAGAAAGATGTGACGGCGCTAAAGTGTCCACACACGTAGCGTCCCACACTAAGGGCCGTCCTAACTTCCACGGAACCAGAGTCATGCCGTCAGGTCTTTTACCATCGTCACGCATCAGACCATTCGGTTCGAGAATAGCTGGAACATTGGCGCTGGTAAAAGCCCGGTGAATGATATCGTTAAGGCTGGCGTGGCGGGAAATTCGACCAGCACTTCGAGAGCAGGAGAGGCCATGGTGACCGAGTTGATCAACTGCAGTATCACACTGGCAGTGGTGTGCAACACAACACCTTGCACCCAAGCGTAAGCTAATAGCTAGACGAAAAGCGGATGGATCTATAAGGCTACCAGTTTTGTAAGAAGGAATGGCCTGTAACCAAAGACCGGATTCCCACACAGAAACAGCGAGAATAGGTAAACAACATTTATAAACATTGTGGTCTTAAATAGGTTACTCTAGTTCCTTTATCTCCGCTATAAAAGCATGCAAGTGTTATTTATACATATTTAATATTGTTTGCAGACCACATTATAAGAAAACCAGTAAAAAATGTCACACTTATAAAATAATATAATTATGTCATAACATCATTTAGAAATTCATTAACAGTATAATTTCCGCACGTCCATTTTCAGCACGTATACTTTTTTTGGTACTTTATTGTAAATGATCGGGGCCATACAAAACAGACTACGACACAACAAAAAGGATTTGTATTTAATTGGCAGATGACGCAGTTGCCCCTCTGTCCTACTTCCTTCTTCATATTTGATAAACAATTTCGCTGATATAAATCGACGGCATTGTTAAGAGTATAAGTAGTAGTTACGGATCTGAACTGTTCTTGTAAAAACTTTTAGTTTGTCCGTGGAGTTTCCCCATAACAGGATACCATATCTAATTATCGGAGCAACGTGAGCATGGTTTTCTGTTAGCAATGTATTTAGGGTTGATACTTTGCTCTATTTGTAAAGGGCATATGAAGATTTATATGGTTTCTTGTATATATTATCAATGTGATGTTTCCATGTCAAAAATTTAATGTTGTTAATTATGAATTTTATTAGTATGATTATCTACAAATAAGATATTGTGCTATCATCCGCAAATAGTGTCATAGAATTTGTCGTTATATTTGGGAGATCGTTGGTATAGCATAGACATAAGAGGGGGCCTAATACACTGCCCTGGGGAACCCCATTATTTACTATTCTTATTTCAGATTTGTATTCTGTTTCTGTCAATGTTTTAGAACAGATTTTATTTATATGTGTTATTTGCTTTCTGTTATGTAGATATGAGTTAATTAGCTTTAGCGCTGTCCCGCTGATACCGTAGCAATATAATTTGTTTAAAAGTATTTCGTGGTGAACGTGTTAAAAAGCTTTTGTCATATCGATGTATAAAGTCATTGCTTTGCAAATTGCAAATCAAAAAATGCATATTGTTTTACAAAGTATATGCCCTCGCAATTCATACATATTTGCCTACGCTGAAATCATTGTAAAAAGCAGTTGGACCAGTCTCCCTTCGGGACCTCTTCAATAGCTTCGTGGAACGCATTCACCACCGATTCAGTGTTCGTATACGTATAAGGTATACGGTGTCTTTAATTTTAGGATACAATAACAAGACGTATCAATATCTACCTTCCGTTTTCTTACATAAAAATAAAATATGGCTAAGTGCGCCAAGTGCTCAAAACTTGTTTCGAAAAAAACCCCTGGATTGCAGTGCGGAAAGTGCAATAAATGGTATCACGCGGCTTGTGTTCCGCTAACAACGGAACAGTTAAATATCCTGCACTCCACGGATGCCGTAGACTGGAAATGCAAGGCATGCTGTGGACAGTACAAACAAAAGCGAGTTTCCGTGATCATCCCCGAACCAATAGACGATGAATTCACCGACACAGAAACCCCAACAATATCAAAAAACAAAGACCCATTCACCGAGGAGTTTTTGAAGAATATGCGCAACGAAATACGATCGGTCATAAAAGAAGAAATCCAACGTACTCTCGCATACTACTCCAACAAAATTGATGATTTCCAAAACGACGTGGACGAATTTAAACTGAGAGTTAAAACACTGGAAAATATGCAAACAGACCTCCAAAATAAATACTCTAACCTCCAACTTAGATACAATGTTTTAGAACAAAAAATGAACACCACCGAACAAAGTCAAATGGAAAACAAAGTTGAAATATATGGTGTGGACAAGAAAGACAACGAAAATATCACCAATATAATAGAAGACATCGCCCAAAAAATGCTTTTGGACCCTAAGGACGTGGTAAACGTATACAGAAAAGAACGCCGTGCGCCGGCCGCTCAAAAGCGAATCTCATCTACGATCATCGTGACCTTGAAAGCAGGGCGTCGCGATAGCTGGTTGGAGTCGGCTAAGGCTACTACTATCACAGGAAGGGATATCGGCCTGGAAGATGCAAAGCAGATCTACATGCGCGAGGCGCTTACACCCGCTACGTCCTTCCTGTTATGGAAAGCAAAAACGGAACTTAAAAGTGACCAACTATATAAATTTGTGTGGTGCAAGCGGGGGAATGTACTCATTAGGGAAAATGAAACAGCTAAAATTCATACTGTGCGGTCGATTACTGACATCGACAAGTTCAAGGTAAAAACTAGGACCTGAACAGGTATGTCACTGCTTTTTTCTTTTTATTATGTCCTTTTTGCCTCTTATAGCGCATTTTACAGTCTATTTAAATCACTAAAACCTAGTGATGGAAGAAGGAAATTACGTAACTGAAAGCAATTTTATAACATGGAATGAGTACATGAACTCACTTGCTCCTCTACAAAAATATCTTATTACTTTTCATGTAAATATTCGGTCTATTTCTTTAAATTTTTCTCAAATAGAATATATCATACAAAGTAGTACACGAACTATAGATGTGGTAGTACTAACCGAAGTAAATATTAAGGAACAGTGCGTAAATCTTTATAATATAGATGGATATAGTATTTATTATAATTTAAGAGAAAATAAGCGAGGTGGAGGTGTAATCGTGTATGTCTTAAACAAACATAGCTTTGAAAAATCATCTATTAACACCCGTCATTTTGAATCAGTATTAGGCACCATTGAAACTGACTATAACTTTAAATTATTTTTATGTGCGGTATACAGACCCCCCGATACAAACCAAAATTACTTTATTAGCGAATTGTATAATACATTACATAAAAACTGCGAGAAATCCGATGCCCTTATCATAGGGGACGTAAATATAAATCTAAAAATATTAAACAACAGTTATCATAAATATCTCAACGGCATGAGTGAATTGGGTATTATGTGTGCTATGACTCAAGTCACACGTGTTGAATTGAGAGATAATGTGATGTGCAGATCCTGCATTGACCATATTTTTGTACGTAGCGTGTGCGGAAATCCAGTTCACACAGCAGTGATAAATACAGCGCCAGCTGATCATTACATCATAGGTTGCGCGTGCGTGCCGCCGGTGTCCGCCTCAAGGGACGCTGGCACCGGCGGTCCGCCGCGCCTTATCACTACACTAGATAACAAGCGCGTACAGACCCACCTAGCTGAGGTGAACTGGAATGAAGCCCTAGAATATCAATGTCCAGACGACATAGTAGACTTTATAGTGAATAAATTTCGTCAAGTCTATGATAAATGTATAAAAGTATTTGACTCGTCTAAAACATCAAAAAGGAAAGTTTGTGAATGGGCTGATAATAAAATTAAATATATGTGTAAAAAAAGGAATAAACTCTATAATATTTGGAAAAAAGATCAAACTAATTTAGCTAATAGAATTATTTATAATAAATACCGAAATAAGACTAACAAATATATAAACTACATTAAAAATAAATATTATAAAAATAAAATCAAATTAAATTATAGAAACACTAAAAATATTTGGAAAATTATAAATACATTATGTGGCAACATATCAAATTCAATAGAAAATATCATATTACGTGCCTTTAACCTCCATGAAAAAGTGTTAGCCGATAACTTTGCAAAGGAATTCCAACACAATGTGGACTCGATAACCCAGTCATGTGACACAAAGCTTTTGGATCCTAAAACCTACTCCAGTGAGCCAGAGGTAGTCTTAAGAATAAGCAAAATTACTAACGATAAAACCTACAAAATAATCAGTCAGTTAAATCACAACAAAAGCCCCGGTTACGATGGAATTCGCGCGTCTGATTTAAAATACGTTAACCAACAAATAACACCGGCAATAACACATCTTATTAACACTAGTCTAGCAACTTGTAGGTACCCGAATCAACTAAAAATTGGTACTATCCGTCCAATTCATAAAAAGGGATCTAAAACGGACTACAACAATTACAGGCCGATTACCATTTTATCATGTCTTGACAAAATAATTGAGCGGTACATAGGCGATGCAGTTAGTAACTTCATAGAAAAAAACGAGCTAATAAATAAAAAACAATATGGTTTTCGAAAAGGTCGAAGTGCTGCTCAGCTGTTATGTAAATTTTCCAATGAAATTAACAAATTCCTAAACGATAAATTACATGTTTTAATTATATTTATTGATTTTTCAAAGGCATTTGATACATTACATCATAACACCCTGTATCACTATCTAGAACAGACTGGTATACAGGGTCCTACTCTAACATGGTTCAAAAATTATCACAGTAATAGGTTTACGACTGTTAGGCTCGGTAATTCATTTAGCAATATGGTAGAAACAACTAAAGGCACCGCACAGGGCTCAATTTTAGGACCCAATGAGTACTTGATTTACGTAAACACTATGTGTAACGTAGCGGGGGAGGGTTCTGTATACCAGTTCGCAGACGACACTTGCCTTGTAGTCGCCGACAGGGAACTCGCCGTCGCCGAGCGTAATATACAAATCCATTTTGACACACTGTGTAAATGGTCGCACGACGCAGGTTTAGTAATAAACGCTGACAAAACGAAAGCAATGCATATACACTCATCACATAACACAACAACATACCATCCTGTCATCCGTGCACACAAACACGCGTGTCTACACTTAGCCAGTGGCCGTCCTTGCGATTGTATTCCAATAGAATTCGTAAAAGAACATACATATATAGGACTTGTAATAGACAATAGATTTAACTGGATTCCTCACATAACGCACATATGCAATAAACTACGGTCAATACTCAGTAGAATAGCATCACTGAAATATAAGCTACCATATGAGACCCTTCGAATGCTGTACCTAGCCTTAGCTGATTCCGTGATTGCTTATGGACTTAGCAGTTACGGCAGAACCTATAAGACACATCTTGAAAAGATTCACATGCTTCAGATAAGAATGTTAAAAAACATTGTACCAAGGAAAATTAAGCTGTTACACCATGATGACTATACAGGATTATTCGAATATTGTAACGTTTTGCCCATTCAAAACATGATAAAAATGACAATATTAAAAGAAGGATATAACGAAATCTATAATCTAAACCTAAATAAATATAAGCGTCCTAACAACTTACGTACTCTAAATAACTCCAAACCATTTCAGCTACCTAGATATAATAATATATATGGAATGAGATCCTACAATTACCTTCTACCCAAATTAATTAACACTTTACCTAAAGACATACAGGACATATACCTCCACACTCCTCGACCTTTTAAAATATTAAAAAAAAAACTTTTATTGTTAAAAAACTCTGATTATTTACTATAAAATTTTATTTCTTATGTAATTTATTATTTTGTATATTATTATGTTACTGAACTCATTGACTGCTCATAAGCCCGTCAGGCTTCCGCAGTCTCTAATTTTAAGTAAAATGTCTGTCATGTAAAAATTTTGAACAATAAATATAAAAAAAAAAATAAAAAAAAAAAAAAAAAAAAAACGTAAGGTCTTGCCTGTATGGCGAATGCGTCATCATCTTCAAAGACGCTTCAGTTACCTTTGCGGAATGTGAGGACCCGTTATCGTGGTGGGACGACATTGCTTCGATGACGCTTTTCACAAACTTTCTTTATGACACTGGGCAAGCATGAATCAAAAATATTTATTGCATATATAGGTAGCAATATATGGTCTTAACGATTGGTACCTTAATTTAGGTGCTCCATATCTTGCCTAATGTGGCGTACAATATTATATAATAGGTACCACATACTATTATTAGATAGGAGATTATTGGAAATTATATCAAGTGTTTATTTATTATCTTTTTATCATTCAAAAATTCATCAATATATATCATTTGTTCATAATTATATGAATTATAATATTTTTAAAATGTTTAAAAGTTATATTTTTAATTTTATTTGGCGAATTAAATGGTTACCTAATTTAGTGCATATTACATTATATACTATTTATATATAAAAAAACCTGTGATAACAAGTGTAAACGTACCAATCTGCGGTCACTGTCCTGTCTTCAAGCGATACTGTTGTGTAATGTCCTGATTTGCCATTAAAAAGAAAAACAGTACACCCATTTTCTTAACAACGCTTCGATTTTTTTTAATTATCGTCGGTAAATCTTCAAAAGGAACCCATTCTGCCAACTGAACTACTCAACAGATCAACAGGACAATTGAGAGTTGTATTCCCCATTGTTTTGTGGACAGAACTAATGGGAAAATAAATCCCAGTAGTTCTGTCAACAGAACTACTCCACAGAACAGGTGGGAGTACACGTTTTCTTTCCGGTTCAGTACATCCAGGTTTCGTCACTTGTCATAATATTACTTATAGACAGCCAACGATGACTCAAGACGCAGTCGTTTCTGGTCTTCCATTAAATCATACGGTATCCATCGAGTGCAAAGCTTCTTAACCTTCAGATACATATGCAAAATGATTTGCGCTTGGCTCATTGCAATGTATTAATAATTATAACAATTTTGCTGACAAGTAGTTTCTTGTCAGTATCAGATATCGTATTCTGTTACCGCAGTCGTTGGCCGACCTTCAAGTATATCGTCAAGGAAATGATCACGTTCACTTCTGAAATCTCCAAAACACGGATACACAGAACTGCGACATGGGGCGTTATCACCAAATGCCAATTCAAGTCTGGCAACTAAAGTGTTGGCGTAAGTCACACCGACCACACCGAAAATCGTAAAAGTCGTTGAGAGATATTTTTCCGAATTAACCTTAATTGTTTAACCGACATGAAATTTCTTAATGACGCCACAGTGAGAAACAAATGAATGTCTCCCAATTTAAAAAATACAATTAGAAACATATTGCTAGAGAGTTCCATTTTCAAATAATGTGGCTGTTTTTATTTTTTATTGTAAGTGGCCAGTTCCAGATGCATGCAGTATTCAGTCATCCCCACGTAGTGGTCAGTAATTGATAGGATCAGATTAAGCCCCTGAATTGAAAATTGAAGTAGTTTTACTATGTTATATTAAATCTGGAAAGGTTACTTTATCTACACACATGAAGTAGTTATTAAATATGATGTAATAGTAGCAATATAAGGACTATATTTTTACTGAGATTCCCCACAAGTATGCGAAACTTCGGTGTTTATGTTTAAAGTTTTGGAATTCTTAACAATTACTAACTTTGTTCTATGTAAAACAAAACTATCCAGTATTATGAAGAGAACATTATCTTTCGCTTCTTTATAGGTGGATTTTCATAACTCCTTATCTAATTGGATGTGTACATTTTACGAAAAACACACTCTCCTAATATTATGTCTTTAACACCAGTAGTACGAGTACCTATGCGTGTACTGATATATCAGTGAATTAGTTAGGACCTAGAATTTTGAATATAATATATAATAATATTTCCTTACCTGTAATTCAGATCACCGGCCGTAAAAACATAGTTGATAGCAATCATATTTATGAAAATAGTAGGCAAACATATCCAAAAAAACTGTAAGACTTGGTATTTTCCAAATTTTTCCATCACATCTGATATATCACACATTTCGGCATTATTAATATTTATACTCTTTTTCCCCATTTTTATTGTTTCGAATCTATTTAATGAGAATATTAAGTTCTTTGAGTAGAACTTTGAACACTACTGTGACATATTATTTCTAAGAAAAAACCCAATCTGACCCCCACTGTATAAATTGGTATTTGAAATGCTAATAATCCATTAATACTAAAATAATATATTAAGTGAATCAAGTTTGCATACTAATTTTTTTAAAATAATAGTAAGTACGTATAAATTAATTATAGGCGAGGAGATAGTGACACGAAATATTTGTCATTGTAATGTTTTGCACAAATTCAGCTAACAAAATTTCATCCAAATTTAATAGGTATGAATATTCTTAATATGTAATAATAATGGAGGAATAAAATTTTATTTCAGTAATTAATGCATGCTGTTGTTTTTTTATTGCTGATTGGTAGGTAAGCTAATGAATAGATTCAGGCGTTACTTTGCGGAAATCCAAATTTAATAATAACAAATATTTTTTAAATATTTTAAGAAAACATCAAATTAATATTTTAATAAAACACTTAAAAAATACAAAAAATATATCTAGTGACAATTCCGCCTAATATTCCTGCTAAGCCGACGTGACGTCACAAACGCCACGCAGCCAAACCGGAAGAATTTTTCTTTTTTGAGCGAACCTGTGGGGTATTGAGCAAATGAGAAGAAGTAGAATAATTTCAACTCTTAGTTTATCTTCGTTATCCGTTCTCCACCACTATCTTCTCAAATCCTCGCCTTGAAGAACACACGACCTCACTCTGTTCAATATTAACTCCGAATATCATTGGTTAGGTTGGCAAATCAACAATGTAATATGGTGTCATACCCTTAGTGGATTCTAGAAATAAGATCACCTTCCACATAACTTGGCCTATACGAGAAAAATGTGGTCTTATTACGATTGCCCTGATCAAAAAATGATGTTCACAGAGGGCGAGTGCTGCGTTCGATTTAACATGATATGACCGTAGGTCGCAGACGGACCAGAGAGATAAGTCCTTTACGTCCAAATCTATGACACTATAACGAATATATTATTACTGTCTCAAAAACAATTTTGAAGTCATTATAGCTGAAAGGTTAATAGCAATAGATGGCCGTGCCGTATGCCCCAGGTTCTATCCCCACTGCCAGCTTCACCAAATTGCTGTTCCACTGTGGTGGAACAGCAATTTGCAAAGGTTCCCCTGGCTATCTACCCTCCAGTAGAAAATCTGTCGCCATGCACCTAACAGTGTATTCCTTTCTTATATATTTTATATTTTCGAAAGTTTTCGTGTGTCTGAAAGAAAAGTCTGGAGTTTTGCAAGGAAAATCCGGTGTTTTAACATAGCTTCTGCTACGTCGGGACAAGAACCTTATGATTTAGTGACATCTAGCTAGAAGTTACTTAGAAACAAAAAACAAATATTTCCGCCACTTGTATTTTATCAGAGGTTTGATTTTGATCAATAATTAAGACATATGTTGAATCTTTACCAGTCCCAGTATTTTTTATTAAATATTTATATTTTAATTTTTTTCTGTAGTACCTAGTATACTTTCCAGAGAAGATAAAAATTCTGCAAAATTTTGGGCACGATCTTCATCTGTTGGTGGTCGCTATACACACAACATGAGATGCCTGTTCACGTCCACACAAGCAACCTCATAGATGCGTTCGACAGAACATCTGACTAAGCCATCTGACTAAGGAAGGCTGTAAAATAATAGAGCGTCAATGGTATTTATTGTTTATTTGTCGCATATGTATCTGTATAATAAATCGAAAATTCTTTTTTATAAGTTTCGATGATTTTCTATTGTTTTTTGGGGTTTGTAGCCCTATTATCTACTTGGTGAGTTGGTGACTGACAACGGTCTATTATGCTCAATTTATCAATGAAGACCATGTCGCCTAATTGTGGTCTAAGTTGTTCTGCGTTTCTTGAACACAGGTAACGTCGCACGAATGCCACTGACACAGCTTTGATAGAAGTGCTGATTTGTTATCCGAGAATCCTTCGGTGTTGATCGTAATGACAGTCAGGGCTGGCTCTGAAAAGTACCTTTTAGGTGGTCCAGAAGGACCGTTTCGGGAGCCTTGATATGGGCAGTTTTGGGGGATAGTAGCTCATGTGCCGTGGAGAAAAGATTGGCTATTCTAAAACATGATGCGAATCTGGCTGCCCAGAGTACGCCGGATGTTGATAATGAAAACGTCACCCGGGGAGGCTCTTTTCTTGCACTTCATTTGAACTGACGACTTCACATATTGTCAAAGTTCGCTAGTGAATTGAACACTGGCTCCTAACTTATTTTATGATGAAAATATATATCAAACAAGTTTAAGGAACTAGTATAATTAGGTATGTATATTATATGCATATTTATCTCAAAGGTAAAAGACGGTTGCTTGGTCTAGACTAGAGATGGAATGTTCCGAGCAAGTTTGTCGCCTAAATAATCGGAAACGTACTCATTTAGTAGGATTTTAATTAATGTTTTACACACAACTGAGATTGTCCCTGATTGTAGTGTTTTTAGGCTTCCGTACCCAAAGGGTAAAAACGGGACCCTATTACTGAGGCTTCGCTGTCCGTCCGTCCGTCTGTCACCAGGCTGTATCTCAAGAACGGTGATAGCTAAACAGTTGAAATTATCACAGACGATGTATTTCTGTTGCCACTATAACAACAAATACAAAAATTTGGCCAAGTGCGAGTCGGACTCGCGCACGTTAAACAACAAAAGGTTAAAATATGAAGTCTAATGTTGTATAGCTAATGGTACGGAACCCTTCGTGCGAGTCCGACTCGGACTTGTTTTTTTTATAAAACGCAAACAATTCCCTAAGACGCGATTTTTAAACATCAGGTTAAAAATATAAGATGGAGAAAATGTTAATTCACCAGATTTAAAACAATAAGAAGATGAAAAGCTAATGGATCTATAATTCTTAACAACAGCAAGTAGGTCATAGTTATCCTGAGATTTCTTCCCCACCCTTTCTCCCTTCTATAACCCCACTCTTAACCCTCTGTATAATACCATCTCATACAATAATTTTTAGCTCATTTGTAGATATCAAACATAGACAATACATAAGTAATACATTTTTAACTTTTACTTGTGTCCTATTATTCACCCCTGACAAAAAAATCTTAGAACTAATTGTTTTTTTTGTCATGAAATTTATCACAAAATGTTACATAGGACTTTCATAAAAGCTGTTTCAGCCCCAATTTGACCCCCACCATGAATTTTAGTGCTTTATTAGTACACTACTGTATGCTGCCCAACAACAGAGTGGATAACCCTGCCGCTCCATTACGTTGCTTCTTATTTGTGGCAGACCGGCAACGGCCGCGACGTGAACTGGCTGTGCCTCGCTCTCTGTTGTATTTTTTTTTATTTCTCCCCTGCTGCAGTCCATGCAGGCCTCCTCCTCCAGCTCCTCCTCTATGCTGCCCCCCTTGAAATCCTTGTAGTAGTAGTGGCCACAGCTGATATTGCCCCAACATAACGATCTACTCTTGCTGCACGAAGATATGCTAAGTCTCAAGCGGGCAAGATTTATCAGTGTCAAGTGTAATTACTTATATCCGTGCCGTCATGTGCTGAAATAAATAGTATTTCATAAGTGTAAGTGTTGCCGACAGTAACGCGCCCGCAAACATCTCAGTTCGCTCCTACAGTTCAAGCCCTCATCAACTCAACGCTCTGATTGTATAGGATCCTATTAAAGATATTTTGCGGGCCCAATTTATTTTCATTGCCTCAAGAAGATTGCCTGTGTCGCTCGTGTTATAATGAGGTAAAGTTTTCAATTTGTTTGTAAATGTCAGTAGAGACCAATTTCTGAAATTAAGTTAGAATTTGATCAAACATTTTTATCACCGAAAGCTGCACTACAGCTGAGTAACAAATGCTATGTTTCAGTTTATTTTTTACGAAACAAAATTAGTAAGACACGTTGGAAAAAATTGCTAAAAAGGTACTTTATCGGCGAGCGCGACTGAATTGTTTGATAGGTATATTAATATAGTGGACTTACAATGCACTTAGAGAAGACTTTAAAGATCATTTATGGAGGTTGGGGGTAAAAAATTGAAAGCTCATCATTTTTGTAGTGGAAATTTCCAAAAATCTTGAAATATTTAAATTTCTTGATTTTGAGATGTTGCTGATCCCCAGATGGACTGTCGGTTTCTAGACCGACAACTTAGTCTGTCAGTTTCCAGACCGAACTGTCGGTTTCCAGAACAAGAACATGGATTGTCGGTTTCCGACACGTCTCGCTTTGAATTTTCTTCGAGCACTGAAATGTCCGTTTTTGCCAAATATGTATGTTACCAAAAATGTACAACTTTAAAACCTTTTACAGAGGTGGCAGGTATATTGTTGGACTCGGCACCAACTCCCACTACTGTCCAACAATATACCTGCCACATCTAGTGACTCTAACAACTATAAACCACCGTAGCTGTTCATCTTCGGACTTTTCCATTGGAGACCACCCTCCATTGGACTCAGCCCGCAGATTTTTAGGTTCCCTTCTCCTTACCACGGTCACTAGAGCCTCCTCGCTAAGACAATTAAGGCATGAACACACTGGGCCGCCCGTCTGCTGGTTTTGTGACTAACTTGTATTCGATTCTAAGATAGGTAGTTATCATATTAAGAATCAGTTTATTATTGAGCAATTAATGTATTAATGAATATTTGATTAGTAGATATTAGGATTAAATTATCAACTATGGAATAGATGTACATAAACATTTGCAATATTAAAGTTATTTAATCTAGGTACATGGATTTCATAGCAATTATTGTATTTTATATGCAAGCTCCTGGTTTTCACACTAGGATTGTCTGTTTTATGGATGCAGCGTAGATCGGCCTTACTTGGTTTAATGTTTACTTTACAAGATTACATACTACGTATATATATGAATATTTATTCGTAGGTTACATATGATTGGAACTTAGTCTACGGTTATTATACTTATAAATAATATTTCACTAGTAGTAATGCAGTTGTCTTTTCTACTTGGGGCCAACAGATAAAACAGTTGTCATGTAAAACGCGTGTAGTATGTTAGACATTTATCCGAATAAAGGCTATTATAATTATTGAGATGATCTTTGGCCTTTGAAGTGGTATTTGAAAAATACCAGACAGAGGACGGAGAGCCCTCGTTTTGCATGCAAGTTAACGAAACAGAACTACGCATTATTTAAATGGCATAGGTAACTGTTTTTTTTGAAAAAGTGAGCCTTTTAAGAACTGAAAACATCTTTAAGGTACAACAACTTGGATCAGAAGGTATTTCTGATCGAAGTACAACAACGTAAGCTGAACTAAAGTTGTCGCTTCATCCCCATACGATGGTTGAAGAACGAGAGCAATAATTAGAGTTATGAGTCATAATGTCATGTTAGCTCAGTCTGTCAGAGCATACCCCGGCTATATGGGTGGATGAACGCAGGTTCCAATCCCGCACATGACTATATTTTTTATCTCTCGTAAAGGAGAATGCCCATTTCACTAGGAGACTTAGGTCCCCTGAAAAAGTTTAGTGTCCCGATTATTTCTTATTTAATTTGTTAATAAAAACGTCTCAGGATCAGTAGCCATTTTTCATATTCTTACCCTGGTTTAAGAATAATTTAATTTTTAAGTTATAAAAATTATCAATCATCTAGATATTAAGACTATAATACTTTTTAGACAAATCGAATGATACCATAAGTATCAAAATCCGCAACCTGATAGTTTAGGAGGTAGTATCAACAACTTTTTTCTGGTCCTTAATAATTATTCAGATTTAATATTAATACCCAATCCTCTTCTAATTCATTGCTTTTTTCTAGACAATATAACAATAAATATGGTACTATTTTTTCGCGCATGTCCCAAGTTGTAAGATTCTGCCTGTCTGTATTGATAAGATCCTAATGCGAATCTGCTTAAATCATTTACATTTAATCTAGGAAACTAATCAGTACAGTACAGTAACCGGCAAAACACGTGAGTTTTTTGCCGGTAACTGTATAACTTGATGCTATTTAGGAATAGAATAGACATTTCAAAAGAAACAATTATTTTCTTTCACGCTATCAGCTCGTTATTGACTTGACACTCTTGACAGTAGCACGTAAACATTAGTAGTGTTGCCAGTTAACATTTTTTAAATCGAGACACACCATATCGATTTTCCCTGACTTAAGAGTGTGTTGAGACAGCCGTGCTTACCATTACTGATTCTTTTATATATGGCTGCTATAAATCGTTATTTTATTATATTTTATACTCGCTGAATTCTAACGTTCACCTTGCTACTAGCCCGGTGGCACACCTAACAGAAAGCCATATTGTATTGAATACCAGGCATCTATAAATATACATCTTAAAGGACTTGTAGCGGAGTTTGCTTAGCCGTTCTAAATAGATCAGCTAAGTTAAGCAACGTCATAAATCATGACTTAGATGCTTGCCCGCCAGTGACATTACTACTGAGAGCTTCCGCGCTTCGTATGGCACGTTAAGCCGTCGGTCCCGGTGTTGTCTTCAGATGGCAGTCGTTACAGCATGGCGGTAGGGCATTTTGCGAATGCCCGACTGGCTAGCTACCTCATTCAAGTAGAAAATCTGTCGCCAAGCACTTAACGTTGTGTTCCAGTAGCTGGCCTTCATAGCCAGTAATTCTAGGTTAGCCTGAACAACATCTTCGACCAAATCATGACTTACCATCAGGTGAGATAGTGGTCAAAGGCTACAAAAATAAAATAAAAAACATACATAAACTATCAATAGTACCGATAGTATATTCAATAAGTATACTTACGGTATGGATCGTTTCTGCGCTGTCGATAGATATTTAATTAAAGGCAAAACTAACAACGTGTAAAAAAAACTATATGAATAGCAATGAATTCAATCATAGCTATGTATTTTTAATCGATCTAAGATTCTGGAAAAATGGGAACTATAAATAACTGGCAATTCTAAGTTGGCAATTTTTTAGTGAGGCATAAGGACTATGCATCCAGTTGCCAATAAATAAAAAAATGTAGTGCATATTATCTTTGGTTGCTAGTTTTGAAATAACAGGAAATAAATAATTTATAAAAAATGTACTCTTTAAGAAAACTTTTAATGCTAGGGTGAAAAGAAATACGCTGTTAATGAGAGAAGAGCAAAAAAATATGTAACGATTTTAGCATAATATTTGAATAGGACACTCCGCCATATAGGGGACCTGCCTTTGAACATTCTCCTTTGTAATGTAACCCGCAGAGCAGGAGTTATTGCAAACATAACAATATTAAAATGAAATTTGTATTTATTAAACGAAATTGAGCTGTATTCATGATTTTTTTCTATGGAGAGAAATATGTAGAATCGTGTTTTCGAGTCAAGCATAGTAATTTTCATATCCTCTATAATATTGTGTATTTTATTAATATTGGTAGTGTACACTCTTTCTAAAAAAATATATTATTCAAAATTTGCCTTTCGGAGACTCACTTCGCCTTAAGTAGTGTAGTAAGGTCAAGCTAATTCTTTGGCAATAATATTTGCACGAACAACATTGTAAGTCACGTTGAATGGTCAAAGATATTTTTAAATTAACAACGTGACTTACGAATAATAATTTAAAATAAAGCACGTTACAGGGTTATTAGTAAAATGCTAACAAACTCTTAGGGTTGACTTCTGCTGGTCTTTAGATTTTATTTTGTTTTGAGAAAAAAGTACTGCTTTAAAGCCTACTCCGGGTCAAGAGCGCCCGCCGCGGCAACACTGGACCGCGGCGTGCTCCCTTTGAAATTGATTAGAGTTTTGACTATTTAGATCGAGCAAAGTAATAAAAAATATAAAATAATACATAGCAGGCGCAAGAGACTTTTAACATCAGGTGGTCCTCGTGCTTATTCCTTTAAAAACATATAAGAAAAACCCAAAAAAATAAATTAAAAAACATTATTTTTTTCAAAACAAAATAAAATCATCTCCAAATATTTGTTAGTATTAGCAGTCAACCCTATGAGGTTGTTAGCATTTTTCCATAAACCTGTATAATCATTAATCACCAACATATACTAATTAATGGTTATATCATTTTATGCGTGGAATGTGTCGTAAATTTGTGTTGTTGTATAAATATTCACGTGAGGAGTTAAGAGTTTAAATATTCAAATATGTGTACTGTACATATGATATTTTATTTAATAATTACACATGATTAGATCATCCGGTTCGAGTATAGCTGCAACACTGGCGCTGGTAAAAGCCCGGCGAATGATATCGTTAAGGCTGGTGTGGCGGCACCTTTGACTACTATCTCACCTGATGGTAAGTGATGATGTCGTCGAAGGTGTTGTTCAGACTAACCTAGAATTACTGGCTCTCAAGGACAGCTGCCGGAACACACCGTCAGGTGCTTGGCGACAGATTTTCAACTTGAGGGTGGTTGCTAGCCATGCGAGCATTCACAAAATGCCCTTCCACCATGCGGTGAAGCACAAGCCCGCGGCGGGATTCAAACCATGGACCTGCTGCGCGGCAGTCCATAGCCAATTCCACCGAGCTATCACTGCTTCAAAAAAGCACATGTTTTACGAGCCCTAAAGCTGCGGTGATTCCCCGTTTTTTTTAGACGGTGAAGCATCGCAGGTTCTTTGATTTCGTGGATCCATAAGGAAAACTGGTCTAACTGCGTTTTACAAATGCAAAAATGTATAAATTTGGAGGACATGTTCTTTGAAAACCAATAAAAGTATAAATCCTGATATCTTATTTATCAGAATTCAAAAACTCTCCCAAACGTGGGGATTATGCCACACCTCCTACTGTGGGAGACAACTGTTTAACCGTGGACGTTGTGGTTTTTGATGTGATACACTTTGAATTATTCCTAATATTAAAAATAAAATAATACTAAAATGAATAAAAAAAAAAAACAATTACATCTCCCACACAGATTAGAATTAAGTAAATCAAATCAAAATACCTTTGTTTGCTAAATAACAGTATATTTAGCAAACAAAGGTATTTTTTATAAAGTTTTTAAGTCTCATGTGTCTGGAATTACACTGGCACCACTTAAACCGGAACACAGTTGTGCCAACATTGCTGTTTGACGTAGAAATAGATATTGTAGCAGTAAACCCCATGAAAAACTCGCAGAAACAGTTCTGCTGCTACTCATATTTCTCTAAATACTCCTATAATCTTTTAAATATGTTTCATTCGATATTACTATAGCCTAATTTCATTCATAGGTATATCGTTAAGAGCAATATCCAGCCCAGGGTTTGCACTTCCATTTATTGTCTTCACATTTTTGCCTGAGCGAACGCTTTCTTCGACTTGTCTTATGGTGTCCATCAGGGGAAGGTCCTTGGTCTCTGGAGTGAGGGTTAGGAGGAGTCCACTGAGGAGCGAAGAGCAGCCGAAGAGAATGGGAGGTAGAGATGTAGAGATTGTATTCTGAAAAAATCGTGTTTTTGGTAAGTGACATCGGCACAGTCAAGTTGGGTTTGAACACTTTTAGATATGTAAGAAAACGACAATGTTCTTTGTATTTTTTGTTGTGAATAAGTGCTATTTGATATCCAGATTTGAGTAAAAATTTTTTTGGTATTTTTAACAAAAGATACACAGAAACATAGAACAAGATCCTATTCCAAAATATGTGTCCGTAAAAACACGATTGGAGGAGGCATTGAGCAAAACCAAAATATTACAAAGAATTGCAAAAACAAGCAGACTACCCACAACCGCGAATAATATTTCTCTATAATAATATGTAAATTAATTACAATGATAGTATTCATTATTGAGGAACTAATAAGTACTCTCTTTTCTCAGAATTATATTCCGGGAAGTTCATCGATTTAAATACAAATAGGGATACAGGGTACGCTTCAATATCACATATACTATGGAGAAAATGTAACACAAGCATATAATGCACACATCTATACTTCCATAGTATATGATACGTTTAGCTTTTCAAATGAGATAGTGGCAAGTCTTTTGCTGTCAAAAGTGATTGTAGGGATCAAAACTTCTTAATCTTAATCAATTTAATCATTTGTATACATCGATATATATAAAAAAAAAGAGAGATAGAGTACGCTTTAATGTCACGACAATTTAATGTGGAGAATATTAAACACAAGCATATAATGCACACAGCTACACTTCCATTGTATATTATACATTTTAATAATGAATGACAATGACAGGAAGAGAAGCATGCAGTAGACGCATATACCCGTGCACATACGCATACTACTAAGACTCAATCAGAATACGTCGCCAGAATTGACATTACCATGTTCCAGGTACGGATGCCGCTTTAATTATGTAATTAATGATGATCATGTTTCTGTGTAGGTACACATATTTTGAGATATAGATAGGCCTATGGCCGTTAGCAAAATTTCTATGCTGTTTTAATTATTTGTATACTGTTTTCTGTTACTATCAACCTCGAGAAAGAAAATAAATAAGCATACGCAAATATAGTATATTAATATTATATAATTATACAAAAAATATTTGCGCTGGAAAATCTACTAAGCAATATCATATCTGATCTCCAGACAAAACTAAATTCGCATATGTCCCAATCTTAGGATCGTTGATATATAATTTGAACTTACCAATACAGGTGTGAGTGGTGCCAACATTCCACCAAGATTAGCTGCAAAAGAGCTGAATCCAATCAGGGTTCCACGTGCACTGGTTGGGTACAGCTCCATGATGTAGGTCATAGCGCCCGCATAACACAACGATATGAGCAATTTCCCCGCCAGGAACAGGACGATTTTTGCCCACGTGTACTCTGAAATACAGCCCATGTTAGGAAAATATCTGGAAGTAACAGTTCCAATGTGAACAACTAAAGTTGTAGTTGTAGTGTTACAAACTAAAGCATCTTGGCCCTTATTCGATATCACACAAGAGAACATGCTAAATAAGCAAGGAATCTCCAAACGGTACTCTGTATGCCACATGTACGTTCACAAGTTACGTTTGAAAACTTCTCTGTCACTCAAAAGTCTTATTATATCTATCTGTATTCACCTTTTACTTACTTTTATCGCTTAATTGTAAAATTAAGTACTTGGAGGTTTTGCACGAGTATTTGAACGTGTAGGTAATGTTTACCTTCACATAACCATAGAGGAAGAGGAAGGAAAATTTTTAACCCCGAGCGGGATCTACGACCATCCATCCCTATAACCGGAACATGCTCTGATTGATCGTGGTGAGTGAGCCAGAGCCCAAATTTATCGTTCCGTTTCTATTGATTAACGGTCTTTATATTTCGGTCCTAGAAGGCGTTTATGCAAAAATGACTAATAAAATATATAGCTGTATGTTTCTACAACTCAGTAGTATGTTTAGCTTCAACTCACCTTCAGGCACGTATCCTATACCAACACACAACGCCCCACAAACCAGGAATGCAATGAGCAGAGGCATCTTCCTTCCAATCTTGTTCATCAAGTATAAAGCGATAAACTCTCCAGGCAACGACACCACCGTTGACAAAAGAAAGTTTGTGTGCTTATTCCCGGGCAGGTATACCGAATTTATCAACATCCCATCGAACACGAATTCATTAGTGAACCGACAAGACGAAGCCACTAGCACTCTTTTCATAATCTCTTTCGATGTCAAACTTTTCTTTGAGTTTAGCTTCGTCTAGTTCAGATAGTTCTTTTCGATCGATATTAACATGGTTCATTTCAGCGACATGAAGTATAGTGTCTTTGGCTTTTTCAGTTTTTCCACTTAGGATCTGCCAGCGAGGGCTTTCACCGATCAGGAAGATGTACGATACGAAGAGGATGCAAGGACCGTTGATAAAATAGATGAGGGTTTTCCAGTAAGGTACAAACATGGCTATAATGGCCAAGAGGCAGTCCCCGAAGTAGATGGCATAAGCGAAGGTGATTGCTGACATTATTCTGGTGTTCTTGCCGCTTATTTCCAACACTGAAATATAATTTATTTATTTAGTTACACCTAATCAGTTCGGTTGTTTATCACTTACTATTCAGAAGGTACATTTTCTGGCAAAATGCCACGCCAAAGTACCTCAGTCGGAGGGCCGGGTTAGAACATCACCTCTTTATACTTCATCTCTACTCGTTGGTGTTGTAAGAGGCGATCAAAGGAAATAACTGGATCGTGAAGAAACCATCGCCTTCTGAGGTACTGCTATATTACACTGAGATCCC